>CM063284.1:1472500-2672500 GCA_032173965.1 Sitta carolinensis | reverse complement strand
CCCCAGTGCCCTGCTCACTGGCCCCCAGTGCCCTGATCACAGCCCCCAGTGCCCTGATCACAGCCCCCAGTGCCCTGTCATGCCCCCAGGGCCCTGCTCACTGCCCCCAGGGCCCTGCTCACTAGCCCCAGGGCCCTGCTCAACGCCCCCAGGGCCCTGCTCACTGTCCCCAGTGCCCGCTCACTGTCCCCAGTGCCCTGATCACTGCCCCAGTGCCCTGATCACTGCCCCCAGTGCCCTGATCACTGTCCCCAGTGCCCTGACTCACGTCCCCAGTGCCCTGCTCAGAGCCCCCAGTGCCCTGCTCAGAGCCCCCAGTGCCCTGATCACTGTCCCCAGTGCCCTGCTCAGAGCCCCAGTGCCCTCTGGAGCAGCAGCACTGCCAGCAGAGAGGCTCTGAGCAGCAGCCAGGGCTGTGTAGGGGTGCAGCAAGGGCACCAGGGAAGGTTTTGTGTAGCAAGAGTTGGGCTGGGTTTAGTTACCAAAGGAGAAAACAGCAGAAAGAATGGAAGTAAGACGGGCAAAATGTCTTGTTCTCCTGAATACTGACAAGGACAAAGCTGGCCTGACTTTTCTGGCCCTTTTCACAGCAAACTGAAGAGCTAGAGGATGAGCTCAGCCAGCTCCAAAGAGGCCAGGAGAAGCTCCATCCCTGCATGGATCAACCTGCAGTCACAATTCCACCCTGCTCTCCTGCAGGCACAGCTTTTCAAACAGCCTCTTGTAGAGCAGAGCCACCGTATAAATAACATTTACATGGAACAAACACTATGCACACAGCTAAACTTAGAGCAGCAAAGTGGGATTCAGCTGGGAGGGAATGATGAGAGGAGAGAGACACAAGCCAGGAAAGCTGATTCCAGTGGAGGCAAACAGATGATCACAAACATGATCCTTAAAATAAAGGCAGAACAATCTGTGAGAGTATTTGGGTTAGAGCAGAGAGAACAGCCAGAAATAAAAAGCCAGATGGAAAGTAAAGGAAAACAATTAGGAAGTGAAAATATATTTCTGATCTGTGGACACAGACTAGATCACAAATATTTACTGGCACTGAAGCTGTTCAAAATTTAAAGAAGTGCAAAGAATTTCTAAGCCCTGTCATAACATGAAAAGATTTAACCTTCAAGCACAGTTCTGGGGAGCACTCACAAATCTGACTGGCAAATAAAGTGGTTTCCATTCTATTTTTAATTCCTCCTAGCCAGTGCCCTTCCATACCTTAATTTAAAATACCTATGTCAAATTAGATTCCAGCTCATCTATCACAATAAGATTGAGCAACTGGAACTTAATTTATTAGTGTTTCATAAGCCAACAACAACAACAACAAAAAAAAAGGAAATAGAACCTCATGGCACTCCAGCTGCACTTCAACCACCATGCTAATAGGATTAAAATAGAGAATGGTTTAGTGGTGGACTTGTCAGGGTTTGGTTTCTGGTTGGACTCAATGATCTGAAAGGTTTTGTCCAACCTAAACAATTCTATGATTTAATTTGTGGAGGAAGTAGGCAAGATTCTGACTGTGCAACTGAAACACAAGTAAGAGGTACCATTTTTATAATAAAGAAGTAGAGGTGAGTACTTCAAAAGCAAGGAAAACATCAGGTTTTGTTACAAAAAAGGTCCTTGTCAAGCCTCTGTGTTATTTATAGATACACAAAGCCCCTTTTAAAATTTTAGCCAAGTGGATTAATTAAAAAAAAAAAAAATAAGGTAAAAGGAAAAAGCAAAGAGGGGAGAACAACTCAAGCCAGACAATGTGGGAACAAGAATTTTACCCTCAGCTCATATTTTTCTCATCTTCTTTTCCCTCAAGGCTGAAGGAACTCATTCAGACTGCAATTGCAGATCTTTCATTACGAGTTTGCAACAATGAATGAATCCCAGAATCCCAGGGTTGGAAGAGCCCTCCAGGACCATCGAGTCCAACCCAGCCCCACCCCTCACCCAGCCCCTGGCCCCCAGTGCCACAGCCAGCCTGTTTGAAACACACCCAGGGATGGGGACTGCACCACCTGCCCAGGCAGAACATTCCAGCACTTTATTCCTCTTTCCATGAAAAGCTTCCCCCTGCTCTCCAGCCTGTATTTCCCTGGTGCAGCTCCAGGCTGTGCCCTCTGGCTGGGTCAGTGCTGCTGCAGACAGAGCCCAGCCCCTGGGCACAGCCCCCTCTCAGGAGCTGCAGGGAGTGAGCAGGGCACCCCTGGGGCTCCTTTGCTCCAGCTGAGCCCCCCCAGCTCCCCCAGGGCTCCCTCTCAGGGTTTGTGTCCCAGCCCCTCACCACAATCAGTGGAGCTTCTTCAGAAATTTGAACGAACAAGAATTTCAAGATAAGAGAATTCCACATGGAAAATATCAAGCCCAGCCTATATTTTCCATACAGAGAGGAAGATGTAAGGCTGGGAAAAGACTCCACAGCAGTCTCCAAAGCCCTGCTGCATACCTGCTGCAATGTAAAGCCCATATGTTGTTTACTACGACGGAAAAAAGCCTTTTTCAGTTTCCTGTCATAACGTAAATGAACATTTCTGGGTACATGAGGAACGCCCCACATGTTTTTGTGCCATGTGCAGGGTGAGGAACTCTGCTGTAACCTGGCATAGAAGTGACTTACCTGTTAGCTCATATTTTTTTGTTCTATTGATTTATTATTAATGGTTTTAATGCTGATGGTTTGTTCTGTTGTTCTCCCATGTGTACCCTCAAATTGGTTTATCCCTGAAAGTTGCATCCTCCCCTAAGGTACCCTTGATAGCAATCCCCTCCCTTGTTCTGGACCCTTCCCTGTCAATCATTGTCACCCTGTCCCTTGTTCTGGACCCTTCCCTGTCAATCACTGTCACCCTGCCCCTTGTTCTGGTCCCTTCCCTGTCACTCCTCCCTTGAGCCAATCCTCCCAGTGTTCCCCTGGCTGTTCCTGGGGTCTCCCCATCTCTGACACCCCACTGGGACCTGTGCCCTGTGCTCCCCCCTTCTGTAACTGTCCCCAGGCTGTGCCTGACCCTGCCCTGCTGGTTTATGATCTGTTCCCACCCCAGAGTCCCCAGATTTTAAACCCTGCCCAGCAGTGCTGGGGCTCTCCTGTTGTGACCCCTTCAGCCCCAAGAAACCTCTCCTGCTGGAACCTCACACCCAGAGCCTCCTCCAAACCTCTCCTGCTGGAACCTCACCCCCAGAGCCTCCTCCAAACCTCTCCTGCTGGAACCTCCCACCCAGAGCCTCCAACAACCTCTCCTGCTGGAACCTCACACCCCGAGCCTCCTCCTGCTGGAACCTCACACCCAGAGCCTCCTCCAAACCCCTCCTGCTGGAACCTCACCCCCAGAGCCTCCTACAAACCTCTCCTGCTGGAACCTCACACCCAGAGCCTCCTCCTGCTGGAATCTCTCACACCCAGAGCCTCCTCCAAACCTCTCCTGCTGGAACCTCACCCCCAGAGCCTCCTCCAAACCCTCCTGCTGGAACCTCACCCCAGAGCCTCCTACAAACCTCTCCTGCTGGAACCTCACACCCGGAGCCTCCTCCAAACCTCTCCTGCTGGAACCTCACACCCAGAGCCTCCAACAAACCTCTCCTGCTGGAACCTCACACCCAGAGCCTCCTACAAACCTCTCCTGCTGGAACCTCACCCCCAGAGCCTCCCACAAACCTCTCCTGCTGGAACCTCACCCCCAGAGCCTCCCACAAACCTCTCCTGCTGGAACCTCACACCCGGAGCCTCCACCAAACCTCTCCTGCTGGAACCTCACACCCAGAGCCTCCTCCTGCTGGAACCTCACCCCCAGAGCCTCCAACAAACCTCTCCTGCTGGAACCTCACACCCAGAGTCTCCTACAAACCTCTCCTGCTGGAACCTCACACCCAGAGCCTCAACCTCCAATACACCCACTCCTGCTGGAACCCTCACACCCCAGAGCCTCCTCCTGCTCCTACAAACCCTCCTGCTGGAACCCCACCCCCAGAGCCTCCTCCTGCTCCTGCAAACCCTCCTCTGGAACCCATCACCCCTGGCCCCTCCGCCCCTCTGGCAGCCCCCCCTGAGGCACAGCTCAGGCGCTTGTCAACCCGACTGCCCCCCAGCCCATGGGCCTGGGCTGCGGCTGTCACTTACCAACCTCCACAGGGCCTCCTGCATGCCCTCCGTTGCTCAGCCCGTTCAGCAGCTCGGTGGCCTCCAGCTGCAGCTGCACCGGGGGCTGCAGCCTCAGCTCCTCCTCCACCCTCTCCCAGCTGGCCCTGGCCCGGCAGCTGCGGGTGCTGTTGAAATGGTGTTTCACCTTCTGGATGATGTTATCTGAAAGGACAGGAAAAGCTGCTCAAGTCACCTCGGAAAGATGAATTAATCCTCAGTCGTAGCAGTTTTAAATTTGCTACTTGGTTAATGCACTAATTTATGCGGCGGGTCTGGTTTTTCGTGAGATAGGATTAGGAGGAGGAAATAAAGCAGGCTAAAACTTTGCAAGGTATAAAGGAAAGGTATTGACAAAATTAAAAGAATAGTAAGGATAAAATGTTTGGAACATGGTTTCAAGGCTGAAGTTTCTAGTTTTCTGAAGTTCTGGTTTTCTAATGTTTAGGTTTTCTGAAACTTGTTCCCAGAGGAAGAACATAAACAGCAGGACATTGTTTTTGTTACAATATCCACGTTGTACATTCCTCCTGGGAATTTCTTGATGTCCCTCTGGTTTGACCAGTGTGGGTGAAGAGGTTTGTCTTTCACCAATGACACTGGTCTGTGGAAAACGGTAAGGATAAGGGACAAATGGATAAGGGAGACAAATTCTAATAAAAGATTAGAAATGTTTTACACAGGTTTTTACACAACCTTGAGAAATCACAAAAAGAGTCTGTGTGTTACCATTACTTCCTCTTAAAAGGTGTGTTCACAAAGGCAAATTCACCCCTTTCATTGGTTTAATTATGTGTTAATATTCAAAAATTGGCTATTGATTGGTCCTCTGTCAGGTCTACAGGAAGTTAATAAAGCCCTAAACAGGGAACCACTCCATCCTAAAACATAAATCAATGCCAAACCAGGCTATTATTAAAACATTAATTACAGAGATATTTTATCCTATCATGGTGTTCTCTTGGATTGTTTTAATTTATTTTGTTTCTTACTGGGTTCAGGCATAAAATTCCACTGCTGGTTAAGGAACAAAAATACTTCTTTTAGGTATTTTATAGCACAGAGAGGTTTGGCATGGAAGGGACCTTAAGGATCATCCAGTTCCACCCCTGCCATGGCAGGGACACCTCCCACTGTCCCAGGGTGAGCCAAGCCCTGTGCCTTGGACACTTCCAGGGATCCAAAGGCAGCTTCTTTAGGAACCTATGCCTCCCCACCCTCACAGGAAAGAATTTCTTCTAATATCTACTCTAAATAATAATAAAATTATTTGTAACTACCAAACAAAACATTAAAATCTTGAGTATCAAGTGCATCTTAGATTCAAAACCAGGGAAGAAGATGATTAAATTAATTAATAAATAACCACACAATAATATTAGACACTCAGTAACTTAATAAAGTGTTAATACTAAAAATTATTTTTAAAATGTATTTTTCCTTTAAGAAATAAGCTTTATGCAATTAAGAGAGGCTACAAATTCCCCAACTCCTCCTCAAGTTAAAAAAAGAAAAAAAGGAGTAATGTGGACCTCAATATGAAATTACATCCTGGCTGTAATGTGCCCTGCAGGGAATCCACACAAAATCCAAGATGCCTCTAGAAGAAGCTTTCCTGATGGATTTCTCAGGCTTTTAAGCCTGAGTTTAACACTGGTACTGAAATCTGGACTGAAGTGTGCAAACACCCTGCAGGATATTATCCCTTCCCAGGAAACCTTCTCGCTGCAAGGGAATTGTGTCTTTCAAAGGTGTGAGGCTCAGTACAGCAGCTGCTCCTTGGCAAGGAAACAAATGATTTCAGCTTAAAAAAGAACCACTGGGCATGGTTCTGAAGCATTCTGACTCCAAGTCATGCCAGAAATAAAGCTGCCCATAATAATCTATTCTGTCTCCCTTCTTTCCTGTACTCATCTGTCTCCGCTCGTCAGATTTTTTTAATTAAGTTAGAAAGTGTCTGAGATATCAATTTCTTTTTTTCTTCTCTGCTTGTTCATCAATCACCACAGCATTTTGTACATAATAGATGAACTCTCAGGAACTCCAAATACTCCAAGAGTTCAGGGCATGGAAATCTCCTCCTCCACATGCAGGCAAAGGCACACCCAGAGTCACTTTTCATCCTCAGCCTTTGGCCAGGAGATGTTGTTTAACACCATCAATTTGGCACAGAGAGGATTTTTACTGTTTGAGAAAAAGTTACAAACCAAATTCAATAAAAGCATATGGTCTGGAAGCTGAATTGATGCTCCTGGTGTTGTAGGAAGCAGCGAATTCCCAGCGAAGCTCTTCCAGGAAGCAGAAGGCCATGATGGTTGAGTAGCTGCTGGAACAGATTGCCAGGCAGGCAATATCCCCAGAAGAAAGGAAACTGAAATAGAAAAATTTAAAAAAAAAATCACATCAACATAAAAAGGTGAAAGTCCTGGTGCACGTGAGGATGAAGCTGTGCTTTCTGTCAGAACGAAATGTACAGACTGAGCTAAGAGAGCAGACTGCAAAAAATGTGATTTTTGTTGTTGTCAAAGTCCTGCAATCCCCGTAGATCTATTTTTTCTTACACAATTATTTATTCTTAACTCATCCAGGATGCCTGAGCACAGTGAAGAGCACAACACAGACTTTATTAAATTGGTACATCAGTACAAATGGAGGACATTCTTTTCCCAGGCTGGCTTTAAAAGGCATTAATAAAAGCCAAGGTGGTCAGAAAACAAATTTTGAAAGAAACTACAGAAAAAAAGCAAAAGCAAAGAAGTTTGTTCCCAGGGAGCAGATGGATTCCCTGCTTCCCTTGAACATGGCAACACCATATTAACAGCAAGAAATATTTGCTAATTTGCACACCCTAAGATTTTCAAACACTTCCTGCTACACCACAATAAAAATTCTACTCTAGAAGGGGCTCCTCTAACACTGAACCCATATTTATGGAAAAATTTGCACTTGCAGAGGCTCCAAACCTTCCAGGAGATTTCTCAGGGACATCTTCCCTTGCAGGAAATCACTTTAACTCCCAAGTTTTGAAACTGAACGATTTGTCTCCTTCCTCCTGTCACTGTATTTTATCCCAACTTCACTTCACACTCAAGGTTTCTATTTCACCACGTTTTTATTTCTATTTTGATTTAGATTAATATTTTATTTATTTGCTGTACTGTGCACTTGGGATTTACAGTTTTGCTTGGCTCTGCCAGCTCAGTGTCACTGGGGAGCTTTCCCAAATTCCTGCTCCCAGCTGGGATCAACACCATGCCTGCCTAACCCCATCTTTGCCGTGTTATCCATAATTTATGGCCTTTTTCCCACGGATCCAATTGCACAGCTCTCATTCCAGAGCAGATAAAAAATCAGCAGGATTCGTTGGCATCAAAGTTTGGGTTGAGTATAAAGGAGCTGAGATGAAAATCTCTGCTTTTCCAACTGTTTCAGTGTAAATTCATGGATTTTTTCACTCCCCCTGCCGTGGGTTTTCTTCTAATTCTTATTATTCTTTTATTTTAATTAATAGATTTTCTTTATACCTTTCAAAGTTGACTTTTTTTCCTAAGCCTATCTACAACAAAAAAAAAAAAAAAAAGAAACCCAGCACAAAAAATGAAACATTAGCCATGAAATCTGAAATTAATGAACCAAACCCACTATATCCTCTAAAAGGGATGCTTAGATTTAGTTTAGGGTCACTCCAAGTTTTCTTTTATTTGCACCAGAAATTCAACCACAAGCTAAAACTCACTTCTTAAATGAGTTTAAACAAATTTTTTCATTCCTTTCTCTGTAATTTCCTTAATAAATTTCTTCTCCCCAACTAAATCATTCCAAGGCACTTGGATGCTTTCTTAAAGGGATTTGTAGAAATCCCTGATTGTCCAATTGCTAAGAGGAACAGGGATTGGTTATTGAGCAGGAAAAATGGAAATTAAAATGAGCCAAATATATAGAAATAAAATGAGAAAAAGATATATAAATATATATAAATAAACATAATAAATAACAAGCGCTGCCCATTGAGCAGGAGACTCTCTGCTACTTAAAATGAAAATTAAAATGAGCCAAATATATATAAACAAAATAAGAAAAAAAAAGTATATAAATAAATAAATAAATAAAAATAATAAACACTGCCCATTGAGCAGGAGGCTTTTTGCTCCACAGAATGAAAATTAAAATGAACCAAATACATACAAAAATTATAAATATATATATAAATAAATATAATTTAAAAAAAGCACTGCCCATTGAGCAGGAGGCTCTCTGCTCCTCAAAATGAAAATTAAATTATATAAAAATATATATAATAATAAAATAAACAATAAATATATAAATTACTATAAAGTTATAAAATTATTATAAACACATAGTTATATATAAATATCTATAAATAAATTTATATAAAAATATATAAAAACATAAATATTGTGTAAGTACATATAAATACATAATTAAATATGCAGAAATATTGTGTATGTGTATGAAAGTGTCTATATATATAAATGTATATGTATAAGTGTAAAATTAAATCTGTATATATAATATAGTATTAAATAAAATATGCAAATATATTTATATAAATTAACAGGCCAAATACAATATAAGAATATATATAAATACTTATATAAATATATTTATAAATAGAAATATACATACATAAGTATATATTTATATATTTATTAAGTGTATATAAGTAAATATATATTAAGCATAGATTTATAAGTATATATATTTATATATTTATAATATAAAGTACATATTTAAGTACATGTATATATAAATATACATATATAAGCACATAAGTATATATTTATATAGGTCCTATATATACATATATAAGTATATATGTATATAAATATACACCTATATGTTAGTATATATTTATATATAAATATACAACTATAAGTACATATAATATGTATATATTTATTATATATATATACAAAAATATATACAAACATATAAAAATATACAAAAATATATATACTACAAAAATTGTATAAATATAAAATATATAAATAAATATAAATATATATAAATATAGAAAAATATATATAAATATATAAAAATATATACAAATATATAGAAAAAAATATAAATAAAAATATATAAATATAGAAAAGTATATATAAATATATAAAAATAGACACAAATATATACAAATATATACAAAAATATAATATAAATAAAAATATATAAATATATAAATATATAAAATATATATAAATATAAAAATATATGTAAATATATAAAAATATATATAAATATATATATAAAAATATATACGAATATACACAAAAATATAATATAAATATATCTATAAATACATACAAAATCACATTTAAAAACTCTCTCAATCTCTATGAACACACACAACTCCACCTGAGCCCACTCTCCCTCCACTGAGCACGAGCTGAGCACCGAAGCTTCCAAACCACGGGAGCTCCCAGCCCAGGGGAGCAGTGGGGGAGCCCAGCCTGCACCCACTGAATCCAAAAACAATAAACACCAATATTGCCCCAGCACTATCCCAACGGAACACCCATCCCCAAGAGCTTCACAGCCAAAATCCCATCCCAAAATCCCATCCCAAAATCCCATCCCAAAATCCCACCCCAACGCCCCAGCAAAGGCAGCAGGCACTCACTGGATGCTCAGGGCGTGCCCATAAATCAGAAAACAATAAACACCAATATTCCCCCAGCACTATCCCAATGGAACACCTATCCCCGAGAGCTTCACGTCCAAAATCCCATCCCAAAATCCCATCCCAAAATCCCATCCCAAAATCCCATCCCAAAATCCCACCCCAACGCCCCAGCAAAGGCAGCAGGCACTCACTGGATGCTCAGGGCGTGCCCATGAATCAGAAAACAATAAACACCGATATTCCCTCAGCACTATCCCAATGGAACACCTATCCCCGAGAGCTTCACGTCCAAAATCCCATCCCAAAATCCCATCCCAAAATCCCACCCCAAAATCCCATCCCAAAATCCCACCCCAACACCCCAGCAATGGCAGCAGGCACTCACTGGATGCTCAGGGCGTGCCCATGAATCAGAAAATAGGAAACACCAATATTCCCCCAGCACTATCCCAACGGAACACCCATCCCCAAGAGCTTCATGGCCAAGATTCCATCCCAAAATCCTATCCCAAAATCCCACCCCAAAATCCCATCCCAAAATCCCATCCCAATGCCCCAGCAAAGGCAGCAGGCACTCACTGGATGCTCAGGGCGTGCCCATAAATCAGAAAACAATAAACACCGATATTCCCTCAGCACTATCCCAATGGAACACCCATCCCCAAGAGCTTCACAGCCAAAATCCCATCCCAAAATCCCATCCCAAAATCCCACCCCAAAATCCCATCCCAACGCCCCAGCAAAGGCAGCAGGCACTCACTGGATGCTCAGGGCGTGCCCATAAATCAGAAAACAATAAACACCGATATTCCCTCAGCACTATCCCAATGGAACACCCATCCCCAAGAGCTTCATGGCCAAGATTCCATCCCAAAATCCCATCCCAAAATCCCACCCCAACGCCCCAGCAAAGGCAGCAGGCACTCACTGGATGCTCAGGGCGTGCCCATAAATCAGAAAACAATAAACACCGATATTCCCTCAGCACTATCCCAATGGAACACCCATTCCCAAGAGCTTCATGGCCAAAATTCCATCCCAAAATCCCATCCCAAAATCCCACCCCAAAATCCCACCCCAACGCCCCAGCAAATGCAGCAGGCACTCACTGGATGCTCAGGGCGTGCCCATAAATCAGAAAACAATAAACACCGATATTCCCTCAGCACTATCCCAATGGAACACCTATCCCCGAGAGCTTCACGTCCAAAATCCCATCCCAAAATCCCATCCCAAAATCCCATCCCAAAATCCCACCCCAACGCCCCAGCAAAGGCAGCAGGCACTCACTGGATGCTCAGGGCGTGCCCGCGTGCTGTGCCGCGGCCGGGGAAGCGCGCCAGGCTGCAGGAGAGCGCCTTCAGCCTCTTCCTGCACTCCAGGAAATCCTGGTTCAGATGGAAATCCGTGGAGGCTGACAGGGGAAGCCCATCCCTCACCCTCACCACGCAGGCAAAGAAGATCATGGACATTCTCCACGGAGTATTCATGAGGACAACCTGGAGGTGAAAGGTTGGAGTGAGTTCGCTTCCCTGTTGGAGTCCAGATTGCAGAGAATATTTCCCTGCATGTTCTGAAGGGTCCAACCCCCCTGGCAAACACCACTGGTAACTTCATCCATGGAAAGGGCTGCCCAGGATTTGGGATGGAACAGGATTTTCCAGAATGTAAATTGGATAGTAGCATAGTATGTCGTTTATCACAGGGTGAGAAATTCATATTTTTGGGTTTGTTAGGATGGCAAAATGAAGACAAGATAGAAGATCCTCGTCATTTTTAGATTTCTTCCTCCTCCATCCCCTCCCTGTTCTGCAGTGTTTGGGGCACAGGACCATTGGGCACAATTTGCCGCAGTGCAGAGTTACATGAACAGAAATTCAGTTTATTATTGGTAGAAAAGCAGAAATAATGAACGTTCTTGGTGATAATTGGGTGAATTATCTTTAAGATAATTGATTTTGTGTGTTCGGGGCCTTTTGGGGTCTGTTCTCCCTCACGCTGAGCTGCTGTAAAGCCTGGAGTGCTGAGATTGATAATAAGAAAACAATGAACAACCTGGAGAATGAGAAAGCCAAGAGCCACATTTGCCTTTTTTCTCAACAATGACTTTTGCTAAAGCCTCCCCTGTCAGGGAGAGCCACATGGGAGTGCCAGAACTGCCACACTTCCCAAATTGCAGGCAGGGGTGAGTCAACTCACCCCTGGCACTGAAGAGCACCTCTGGTGACCCCTCTGCCATTGCAAGGCAAGCAAACTGTTCTCAAAGCTCATGGCACTGCCCAATCCTTGCCTCTCAGATTGAAAAGTGTAAGAGAAGGTCCAAAGATCCCTCATCTGCCTCACAATCATCACCCAGGACACACTGCAACCCTGGAAACCTCAAAAGGATTTTTGCACAAGACTTCTGGCCTGGCTGAGGTGGGATGCTCTGCCAAGTGTTTAGGTGTAGTCTGGTTTCAAACCTGAAGTTTCTCATTTTCTAAAGTGCTGGTTCTCTAATATTTTAGTTTTCTGAAATTCCCTTTCTCAAAGAAAATAGAAAAACACCAAGGTTGTTTTTGTATCCATGTTGTGAATTCTTTCTGTGGCAAAGATTTCTTTTAATGTCCCTCCAGTTTGACCAATGCAGGCGAAGAAATTCATCTTTCTCTCGCCAATCACACTGACCTATAGAAAATTGTATATAAGAGAAAAAAAATCCCTAAAAATTAATCATCATTCTTCACACAACCTCTAAGAGTAAAAAAAAAAAATCACAAGAAGAATCTGTATTGTGTGTTATCCTACAGCAACAGTTCAGAGAACTGAGAACTGGTAGTGCAGTTTCACATTGACAGTGCCAGGCAATTCCTGCTTTGAACCAAAAGGAATGACCTGTCCTGTCCTTCATTCCTCTTTCACAAAACAACAGCCCTCATGACAATGGTTGTAAGGTCTCCCAATCTTTTGGCCAGTTGAGTTTCACTTTTGAAAAGGACTATAAAGGAATTTTCTAAATTAACTGACTTTGAGATCTCCCCACGGAAAGGAGACGAATCTATTGGCAGAGGACCACAAAAACTTCATCTCATCTGTTGGTAGCTACATCCCACCCTCTCTCTTTCTCTCCCTATCCTCTGTCACATAATCGTGTTGTGGGCACTAAATAAAGGTGCACTGCTGTGATTTAAAATTAAAATCCTTTTTTGTGTTCGTTTTTCTGAGATCAATTAACAAACCATCACGACCCCTGCTTGTATTAGAGGATCATGACTAAAGGTGTGGCAGGGCATTGATGGGGGAATTATCTACCTGAAAAACAGTCCTGGTATCCCTCCTGTTTTGCCCAAAGCATCAGAAATGCTAAATCAAGTTCTCACAGGTGTTTGTGGGAGCTGCTAAGCCCCACTGAAGTGCTGCATCTCCACTGGAGCTCTAAAAAGCTTCCTGAGCATGGCACTTCTCTATTTTCTGGTGTAACACACAAATCTAAAAATAAATTTTAGGCTAGAGCCTATCAGGTTCGTTTTACAGACTCACCTAGGGCTAAATATAGAATAAAAGTTGCCCTCTCTTGACTTCCTTCTCTTTAAGAGGTCACAAACTCCCATGGATAGTTATTCTTGGGCTTCACCTGGCATATTGAGAACATGCAGAGATGTGTCCTTCAGACATACCATGAGGATCCAGGGCACGGTGTCAGAGGATTAACAGCACTTCACATCCTCCCTGAAAGAGAACCAGAACGAACTCATTGAAAATTCGTTTCAAAACCTAATTAATTACCTGTATTTACATGCATGTTTACCACCAGATCTCCTGCAAAGCAGGAAAACATAACTTAGTAAATGTTTTGCCTGAAGGAAAACTAACAACTTGTTTTCTTATCCAATACATTCATTTCTGGACTCATCCAAAGATGCTGAGGAATGATATGCAAAATATTTATGATGTCCCAATCATATTTTTTTTAAAGTTGTATCAGTAAAAGAGCAGCTCTAAATCAGCAGATTTTAAGGGATTATCACACACAACTCAAGGAATAAAAAAAAGGGAGAAAAAGGAAAACCAAAGGCATTTCCTTGGCTTCAGGCAAACTACCTAAATAAAGCATTGGGGAAATAAAAAGAAGGGTTAAAAAAAACCACTTTGTGAACTCAAACTTTTGACAGAGAGAACAACTGCTTTGACCAGCCCTGTATCACACAATTCATTAGGATGCTCAAAGTGTCTTTGAAATGTGGCTCATCTCTTCTTGTCTGAGAAGTGCAGAGAGCAAAACCTTTTCTAACTCAGGCACCACAAACTCTGATGTCTGATAAGGGATGAGTTCTTGCCACAGGCAGCACCAAGAGGTTCCTACCCCACAGGAATCATTCCCACAGAAATTGTGGGAACCATCCCTCTGCCCAAGGTGCCAGCACGTTAAAGCAACTGCAATTATCACAGGGTAATTATCAGAGGAATTAGCAGAAAGCACAATGGCACCAAACTTGTTTCCTTAGAAAAGCAGATGAAAACTACAGAAGATCAGACATCTCTTGAGAAGTGTTATCTTGAACTTTTCAAATGGAGATTAAAGAATTAGATGTGATTTTTTTTTCCAAAATCCCTCTCACGGTTCTCTTCCAGCTGTCAAATTTAAGTTGTAAAAGCAAACTAAGCTCACCAACTTCAACACACATCAAAAAGAATTTCAACAATAATCATGATTATTGTAAATGAGTTTGAAACATCCCATCAGTCTTCAATGTGCTTGTGGCCATTGATAAAACAGTACAGAAAACTTTTACGTGAAAGTGAAATAAACCCAAAAATCAACCCAAACTTTAACAGAAATATTAACAACTGCTAAGCACAGTTGCTCAGAATTGCAGTTTTAGAGTGAAGGGTTGGTAATGCTGATGAAGTTTAGCTCCAAAATAACTCCAACACAGCCAGAAGATGAACAAGCACCAAACTGAGAAATCAAAGATATTTTCTAAAAACCACACAGCCCATGAAATTATTCAGCTCCCTATGCCACTAACAGCAAGAGTTTAAATTTAAATATCTATATGTTTCATTAATCACCAAGGATGACATCACCTATACATGAAGTTTTCCAAACTTTCCAAGACATACCAACCTTCCTGCTGCAGTGCCTGAAGCTGTCACTGAGTATCAGCCGCCCATCAGAGGGATCCTTTGGTCTGGAAAACAAAGATCAGGTGTCCACCAGGAAAATTTCCAAATTAAATGCCAGACTTCAGAGGAGAAATGAGCTCCTTCCTCAGAAAAAAAAAAAAAGAAAAAAAGTGTTGGGTTTTCCTTTCCTTTTGGCACAGCCCTTGCTACTTTCCCCCAGCTGATGTTCAGAGCTGTGTGGCTTTGGCAAGTGACAGCCACCAATGGCTCTGCCCTCGGATTTTTAACTGCTTGCAGGCCAGTCTGGCCACGTCACCCGTGGCCAAGCACAGAGTCTCACAGCCTGCTGGGCTGATCAAGGTGTGGCAGGTGGCTCCATGCTGTCACTGTGTCACCCTGGCTGCCCTTTCCTCCTGCAGTCTCTCTGTCTGCACACCATCAGCAGCCCAAAGATCTGCGACCGCCTGTACGTGGCAGCTCTTTGCCCTCAGCTCCCAACTTGGACAATGAACTCAAGGCTTTGGATTCAAATCTTGCAGAGTTCACAACTGATAACATCCTGTCAGCAGCAAACCACCCAGTCTGGAACAAAGCAGAACCTTGGGAAGCATTTCAAGCAATTATTTCCAAGTTGTAATTTATGACTGAAGGGAACAAAGTTGGGTTTTTTTTTTCATTTCTTGAAGCACCTGTACATCCAACAATGCTTCAGAGCAAAACTGCCTAGTGCAAGGCTCCCATTACCAGCATCAGTCTCAGAATAAACAATTCTTCAGTGTGCACCATTCCCCCTTCCCTCATTTCCTACCCACCTCTCCAGGGGCTGTGTAGAGATTATCAAGGCAGCCTCAGTCAGACTCCTGCACTTTACTGCGTGTTACGCAAGCTCCTCTGGGTAAGCAGATTACACCCAACTCACCAGGCCACACTTCCCCAAATGCTCAACAGACTCCTGCTTTATTGCCTGGCCTGAGAAAATCTGCTCAAAAGGCTGTGATAGCAAATGCAAACCAGTGCAGAGTTCATAAGGGGGATTATATCAAAAACCTGGTTCTTTCAGAAATTATCTCACCATCGAAAGCATGCTTCCTTCCAAGAATGGCACAAGACTCACAAAAACTGTGACCAGGGCTGCTCTCAAGTATTCTCCCTGATCACAGACACATCTCCCTGCTCCTAGAGGTGTCCAGCCTCAGCCTCATCTGCTTTGTTCAGTTCTGACCTTCCTGCTGAAGGAAGAGCCAAAAGCTTCAGCAGATGTTACCACAGCCCTGAAGCAGAATGTGAAGTTTTTTGGACACATGACAGCTTGATATATGATTACAGCCATGGCACTAAAGCATCCTTCCTCAGGCAGGTGATCTCCAGAGGGAGTCCTGGACAGCTACAGTGGGATGAACATGAAAGAGATTCAGGTTGACTCATCAAACACAAAACCTGAGCTGCAGCTCCAGGGCTGCTTTGGGTCTCACCCAACAAGGATGTGGCTCATGAGGGAGATTTATCACATCCATCACATCCCTGAGGGATCACAAAGTGGAGTTTATCTTCTTCTCAGATATATAAAAAGCCAAACCCAGAACTCTGTTAAATTTCTCACTTTCTAAGATTTCACCAGCATCCACCTGAACCTTCCCAGCTGATCTCCCTCCAAGCCCCCAGTAGTGCTGAGCATCTACACACCCTCCAGACCCATTCTCCACACTGAGCAGGGAATAAAAGCAATTTGAAAACACTCTGCTATCTCAAAATTTAACACAGGGTTTGTGCATATCCAGAGCTTTTAGGCTCCTATAAATCCTACAGGCTTACTCTTATCCCCAAGGGGAAGCATGTGGAAAACCCTTACCATCACCAATCTGTCTGCACACACTCCTGTGGATTACCACAAATAAAGCACACACAAACCTCCACCCCCAGCATCCAGCTCCCACATCAATCCCACCATGCCAACAGACAACCCTCCAAACCCTTGCCCAAACCACACTGCAACAACCCTGATGCTCTGAGGCTCTGGCCCACCTGCACCTCTCCGAAACACCAGCCACCTCACCTGTTCCCAAATATTCACCCACCGCATCCACCCAAATCCTGACACCTCCCCAAGCCCAGCAGCTCATCCCATGTAACCAAGGACCCACCCCACACCCATCCTGTTGGATCACACAGACCTGCTCCCACCTCTCCTCCCGCACACTGGGCATCCTAAAATCCCCCGGAGAACCCCTTACGCACACCCATCAATAACCCCGCACACCTGCAAGCAAACACACCCATGCTGCCACTCAGAGCTCTGTACTGACAAGGCCTCGCACACATCCTGCGGCACAGACACCCCAAAACCTCACCCCCACCCCGCAGCCCCCAAACCCTCACTCCGCCCCTGCTCACCCCAAGCCATCCCCGACCCAACTGTACCCCTCAAGCACCCAAGGAACCCAAATCCTGCATCCATGCCACGGGATGCCAGCCGCAACGCGCACATCCCCTTGCTGGCCACCACATCCCCAACTCCCCTCGCCGCTCTCCCAAGCACGCCAACCCCTCCGGACTCCCCGCACGCCCCAAGTTCGCCCCGGTCCCTCCCAGCCCACTCGCCCCGCGCAGCCCCGGCCCGGCCCGGGGACGCGGAGCGGATGGGGCAGAGGAGGAGGAGGAGCAGGGGGCAGCGTCCCCCGCCCGAGCAGGGTCGGTGTCCCCCTGCCCACCGGGACCCTCCGCCGCTCACCTCCCGGCGCCGCGGCCTCGGCCTCCCGCTCCGCCCGGCGCCCGCCCCGCCCCGCCCGCCCGCCAACCAGCGAGGCGGCGGCGCGGAGAGACCGCGCGGGGAGCGCCGGGACAGCGGCGGGAGGAGCGCGGCGGGAAAAGGGACGGGAATGGGACCGGGATGGGAGAGGGATGGGAACGGGGCGGGAAAAGGGACGGGAGAGGGACGGGAGAGGGATGGGAGAGGGGATGGGAGCGGGATGGGAGCGGGGCGGGAAAAGGGACGGAGGGATGGAGGGGATGGGAGAGGGATGGAGCGGGACGGGAGCGGGCGGGAAAAGGACGGAGAGGATGGGAGAGGGACGGGAACGGGATGGAAGGAGGGAACGGTGGGAGGGATGGGAGAGGGATGGGAGCGGGATGGGAGAGGGACGGGAACGGGATGGGAGCGGGATGGGAGAGGGGATGGGAGAGGGGATGGGAGAGGGATGGGAGCGGGGATGGGAGAGGGATGGGAATGGGGATGGGAGCGGGATGGGAGAGGGATGGGAGCGGGGATGGGAATGGGTATGGGAGCGGGATGGGAATGGGGATGGTAATGGGATGGGAGCGGGATGGTAATGGGGATGAGAACAGGATGGGAGCGGGATGGGAATGGGGATGGGAGCGGGATGGGAATGAGGATGGGAGCGGGGATGGGAGCGGAGATGGAGTGGGGGAACGGGGATGGGACCGGGATGAGAATGTGCTGGGAATGGGGATGGGAACGAGCTGGGAATGGTCTGGGGTGCCTCAGGATGGTGATGGCACGGGTGGACTGTACGGGAAGTCCCGCTGGGAAAAGCCAGTGTCCATGAAGGAGACAGAGGAGTCCTGCAACTCTATTGGGATGAAGGGAGAGAGCCCACGGGGGCACAGCCCGCGGGGTTTTCTCTCTGGAGGTTTCAGAGGGATCCTTTGATCCCAAATCCCAGCCGCTCGTTCCCTCTTCCTTCCCCCATGGCCGAGGTACCAGGAAGGAGCCGCCTTCCCACATATCCCCCCTTGAACCTGTCCTTTTCCCCCAGAGTTCACAAGGTCAGGGCTGTGCGGCCCCATTTGGCTGTTCCAGGAGTTAAACTGTCCGGGCTCTGGAACAAACCCCTGCCCAAAGCTGGTAGAGAAATTAAACCCCATTGCAGAGCCGTTAACAGCCATCCAAACCCATGGAATTGTTTGTAAAGATATCAGCACACGTTCCCTATCAGGAATGGGGATGGGGATGAGGCTGGAGATGGGGATGGGATGGAGGTGTGGGGATGGGGACAGAGGTGAGTATAGGGTGTGTATAGATGGATAGGGATGGGTGCAGGGTGGGGGATAAGGATAGGGATAAGCAGGGATTGGGATGTGAGGGTGAAGATGGTGTGGGGATGGGGTCTGTGGGCCTTAGGGTGGAAGCACTTGTCCAGCGAGCAGTGGGAGCTGTTCTGGAACACCAGCAGCAGCCAAGGAAACAGTGGGGCTTTCCAGTGATCCAGCTCAGGCACCACAGCCAGCTCAGGCAGCTCTCCTGGCACCTGTGGCTGGAATCAAACCGAGCTCTGTAGCTCAGTTCTTGTGCTGGTGCTTCAGAACAATCTCGGTACCACTGTACATCCCAGGTGACAGATGGATTTTTCTTCTTAATTAGGAGCTGCTGCAGAAGATGAACTGGGATACAAAGCAGATTCTCATCTTCTTTCCTTCTGGGGGTGCCAGGCATAGGAACAAGTCAGGAGGCTCTAACCTGACATGATAGCTGTGCCCTGTGGTTGTTCATGTTCGTGGAGTTGTTCAGCCTGCAAAGAGGCAGCTCAGGGGACACCTCACTGAGGCCTTTCAGAACTTAAAAGGGCCTTATAAAAAAAGCATGAGAATAACTTTTTACATGGTCAGCTAGTGACAGGACAAGAGGAAATGGCTTGAAATTAAACGAGGAAAGGCTTAGGTTTTATATTTGGAAGGAATTCTTCCCTGTAAGAGTGGTGCAGGGTGCCCAGAGATGGTGTGTCTGCCCCTGGATCCCTGGAAGTGTTCAAAGCCAGGCTGGACAAGGCTTGGAGCAAGCTGGGGTAGTGGAAGGTGTCCCTGCCCCTGGCAGGTGGTGGAAGTGGATGATCTTTAATAATCTCCCCCAAACCCAAACCATCCTCTGATACCATTCTGTGTTTCACACTGCAGGTGTTGTGGCAGTAACACAAGACAAACAGCCCTCACAGGAAATTCATCTGAAAGACAGCAGAGTAAAAAGAGTAAACAATAAATCATTCCTGAACAAGGGAGCTCTGAACTCAAAAATCTCGACGTGGAGACGTCAGCTGAGTTGTGCTGTCTCTAAGCAATAGCAGCCCTGCTCACACCACATGCAGTGAACAAGCACTGGTGTTCTGCTGTTCCCACTGCCCATGAACACATCCCACTGCTGCAGGTGTGCCTTGCTTCACAAGCTGACCATCCCTGCTGCTTTGGACACCTTCCACTATCCCAGGTTGCTCCAAGCTGGCTTTGAACACTTCCAGTTTGATTGCTGAGTCCAGACATTTATAATGAAAAAAATATTTCCATCTACACATCAGCAATGATCTACCCAGTGGCGCAGCAGAGAAACAAAAAGCTGATTTTTCCCTTGCCACAACCCCAGCTGTAAGAAATGTGAACAATGAGGCACAGAGCACCACTGAAGTTTCAAAGAAAACAAGTTTACAGGCAGACAGGCTTGAGCCAGATAAGCTGACACAATCTGTATCCCATATGAGAAGCTTTGCCAGGGAATTTGAAGCCAATCTTTGCTTCCATTTTTAAGCAGAAAATCCTTTTGTCAAAGCAAAAACTGTAGAGAAAAGCACGGACTGAGTATTTGGGGCAAAAGGCATAAAAATAAACCTGCCCCACTGAATACTGGAGTGCTGGGAGAATCTTTCCGTGTTAAGCACTACAAACAAACACACAAAACCCCACAAAACAACCAAACCCAGGGCACATTCTGAAATGCAGCATGGTTGGAATACATTTGAAGGTTTCCTTCCTCAGGGTGCTATGGAGTGGAGTCAGCACACTTTAGAAATGGCACATGCAGGCTCAGGCAGCCCAGCCAAGGGGATCCCACAAACTCAGGCATTATTCCCTCAATCCCCAGGGAGCTGGGGAAGTGCCAGCCAACAGGAGCAGGGCCTTGCTGTGAAAATACCTTGCAGTTATTCCAATGAATGGGTTTTTAGGCTGTATTAAATGCAAATTCACTTCTTCTTGCCACAGCTTGGGGGTTAAAAAGAGGCAGGGCACTTATCTACTCAGGTCCCCAGAGCATTCAGGAGAATGTGATTTTTTGACTGACCTCCTGTTTGAATTATCCTGCCAGCCTCAGAACAAAAGGCTGCTTTATTAGATTGCTTGCCTTTGGGATTTTCTTAGGATTTAATGATCCTAGCCATGACTGGGAAAGAGCAGAGCATGGCAAATACTGTAACTTTCCCTAAAATTTTGAATTAAACTAGAAGAGAACACACTGACATGCAAAAACCCTTGACAGCTCTCTGGATGAATACAAGTTGGCATTTGGTGGTTGTGTTAAAATAGACATTATGGCTTGATAGAGCTCAAATATCTTCACTTCCTGAGTGAGCAGGAGGGCTGGACACAAATCCTGGGTTTAAAAGGCCACAGTGCTGGTTCCAAGGTAAATAAGTGTGAACTATTCAACTGATAGCACACAGCTCTGCCTGAAAGGAAAGGTACACCTGCTCTGACAGACAAAGCTCTGACAGGCTTCATGCCTTTCACAAATGCTTATTTATGGTATGTGGATGCACCCTGTGCGTGTCTGAATAGTGGAGTTAAACCACTGCTGTGTATCTGAAGGGTTAGATGGGATATTGGGAAGGAATTCTTTCCTGTGAGGGTGGGCAGACCCTGGCACAGAGTGGCCAGAGCAGCTGTGGCTGCTCCTGGATCCCTGGCAGTGTCCAAAGCCAGGCTGGATGGGGCTTGGAGCAGCCTGGGACAGTGGGAGGTGTCCCTGCCCATGGCATGGAGTGGCACTGGGTGAGCTTTAGTGTCCCTTCCACCCCAAACCATTCTGGGGTTCTGTGACCTTAGATATGCAAACAGTGAATCCACAACATTGCAAAGTGGGGGTGGAGTGTAAGATTAAAACCTCAGCACACTCAATTTTACACCTGTCCAGGAACCAGAGCCTCAGTGAAACGGTGCTGGAGGAGACATCTGTCACTTCCTGAGTGGAGTTTTGATGTCTCACCCACACCAGAGGATCATGACACTCCTCTGACACTGACACTGACACTGACACTGACACTGACACTGACACTGACACTGACACTGGCTGCCAGACCAGGTAGCTCAGGACCTTCTGTAGCAGCCCCATTTCTGTCCCCACTGTCAGAAGGGTGACAGGATGGCACGAGAGAAGTCATTAAACATTAACACAGTGTAGGACCCTGGCTGAGCTCTACATTCACACAGCAATGACAGCCTCCAAGTCACATCATAATGCTCATTTCTTTTCTTCCCAAAACATCCATGATGGAGTAACCTAGGAAATAAAGTCTGAAATTTCCATTTCCTAAGAATTTGGGAGGCAGATTTGTTAACCTCTAGAACAACTTATTTAATACTGTAGCAGGAGGTAAATCCTTCTATTTGCTGTACATTATTGCAGAACATGTCATAATTTGTAATCCAAATCCTCAATCTTGTGAGCATTTGACAAGCACATGGGAGGTTTATTTGTCTGACTGCTCTCCCTGAACTGAATGAATCCATGCCTTTAAGAAATATAATTTTGGCTAGTTTAAATGTGCTCAGGATATAGAGTTTGTTTCAAACTTAATATGGGAAGAATCATTGAATAATTATTCTGCTTTTTCATATTCATGTTAACAGTTTCTTAATAATATATAAATGCTATCACAAGGGCAAAGGGACAGGGATACTGATTCAGATGGAATGTGTAAGTAGTTTTCAAAAGTATCCAGAAGCACATGTCAAAGAAAGAATAAGTGATATTTCCCACACGAACTAGAGCTTCCAGCTCCTTTCATCCCAGAGAATTCCGTGAACCTGATGTGGTTTTTCTACTTGGTAATCCTCAGCAGGTCTCTCTAAAGTCCTCTCTTAATTTCCTTTTTAAGCCAGGAAAGCTTTCTCCATCCACAACCTGTGGCAAGGAGTTCTAAGGTTCAGAACGTTACAACTGTTTCTGCCCACAGCATGAAAAAAACATCTCTTCTTCCCTTGTATTAATATTGAAATATGCAAACCCACGCTGACCTTCTTTTCTATGTTTGTTTTTTGGTGGTTTTTTTTTTTTGAATATGAATTTACCCTGAGTTCTCGTGTCTTTGCCATGGCTTACATACATTTTCCATCTCCTGCTGCTGCTGTCCCAGGAATGCTGAGCAAACCCGGAGCCTCTGGGCTTCCTCTTCCACTCCAAGGATAATGAAAGCAGCCGGATCCTCGAGGCACCTCTCAGCAGCTTTTCACTTGCTGCCCGGGTTTTACAGGAGGTAAAACCGACACAACTGGCTTGAAGTTCTTCTGACACCCTGCTGCTCATCCCTGTCCCGCTCTGCCACGATGGGTTTGGCGAGGGCAGCTGTGAGACAGATCAGAGACCGGAGCCAGAAAAAAAGAGGAGATGCGCCCGCTCCTCCCTGTGAGCTCTGTCAGCTCCGTGCTCGGAGCCCCGGGGCGGGCGGTGCAACCAAAGGAGCAGTTCAGGAGGAGGTGAGAGTGTTTTAAGCTTTGAGGAGGTTTCACGTTACGTTCACCCTGAAGTCAAGCAGCAGCTCGGAATATTTTTATCAGCAGGGAGCTCCGAGTACTTTGACTTTTAAAAGCCTGAACAGCATAAGCAATAAGCCAGATGTGCTTTCTTGTCTGCTAAATGCTGCCCCATCACCGAGGTTTCATTCTGCCCATGTGAAACGGGGACTAGAGGGCACGATGCCTCTGAAAAGGGAATTAATTACCAATTACATATTTATACTGGCAGAGAATCCCACCATTATAATACTTAAGTGAACAGAATGGGAATAAGCTTTGCTTTCATTGTATTACTTCCTACTTCCCTCTGCCAGGGAGAACTGCTTGGCAAGGCAGGGCAGGCAGAGCCAGATCTGCACCCCAGCTCGGGCAAGGACCAGGGGCAAGGCATGGTGCTGAAACCGAGCTCTCAAGCCCAGGGTTGCAGGTTCAGGGGCAAAAACTCCAAGCTGGAATTCTCTCTGGAGCAGCCTGATCCAACGTTAGAGCTGCCCTGCCCCAGGGCTGACCCTGAGCCCCTGCAGCCCAAGCCCTGGGAGGGGCAGGGAAGAGGCTGCAGAACCTGTTGGTGCACTCGGGGCTGTGACAGTCACCTCCTTCCCATCACTGCTGCCCCCACACCTTACCAAGGCCCCGCTTTGGAGAAGCAGGTGTGAAATGGTGCACAGCTATTGTCCCTCAGAGGCCAGGCTCACACTCAGTGTGGGGTGCAAAGCTGTGCAGATGCTCCCAACAGGCTCTGCCCGTGCTGGGGTCACACCAATGGGGCAGCCAGCAGGGCAGTGATGTGGCAGGGCTTCTGGCCCCTTCAGTGGAGTGTCAGGGCTTCTGTTCCCTCTCAAAGGGCCACAAAGATGTTCTGAGGGCTGGAGCACTTCTAGTCTGCAGCCAGGCTGAGAGACTTGGAGGACAAAAGGCTCCAAGGAGACCTTAGAGCAATTCCCCATAGCTAAAGGGGCTCCAAGAGAGCTGGAGAGGGACTTGGGACAAGAGCCTGGAGTGACAGGATAAGGGGTTTCCCACAACCAGAGGGCAGGGTGAGAGGGGATATTGGGAAAAAATTCTTGGCTCTGAGGGTGCTGAGGCCCTGGCACAGGTTTCCCAGAGCTGCTGTGGCTGCCCCTGGATCCCTGGCAGTGTCCAAGGCCAGGCTGGACAGGGCTTGGAGCAGCCTGGGATAGTGGGAGGTGTCCCTGCCCATGGCAGGGGGTGGAACTGGATGATCCCTTCCACCCAAGCTACTCTCTGATTCTATGAAAGATGCTGGCAGTCACTTCATTCATCTGGGACTGTGTCTGAGAATGAGGGGCAGAATCCTGTGTCCGAGGCAGAGAGCTGATCCTGAGAGTGCAGAACGGGGCAGGACAGAGTCTGAGTCTGTCAGGCCTGAAGCTTCTGAGTTTCTAAAGCTCTGTTTTTCCAGATGTTTCGGGTTTCTGAAACTTGTTCCCAGAGCTTGAACATAAACATCAGGATTATTTCTGTAAGGATACTCATGTCTGGAATTCTTTCTGTGGGATGGACTGTCTTTGCTGTCCCTCTGGTTTGCCCAATGTGGGTGAAGGGGTTTTCTTTCATTTGCCAATCACAGTGATCTGTGGCAAGATGAATAAAAAGGGAGGTATTGTTTGAAATAAATGGAGTCAGATTGATCTCTCCAAGCTGTTTGGAGAAACTTCATGTTGCGTGTCATTCACCACAGCAACACCAGGAAAAACAGAGCTTTAGAAACTCAAAAGCTTCAGGCCTGAAAGCCCCAGACTACATCAGGTAGTTGCAGTGACCTGGAGGGGACTGGAAATGCAGGTGATAACTGCAGCATGGGCTTGGTCCCACAGCACCTGGGCAAGGAGAGCAGGTCCAGTGAGAGCAGCCAAGAGTCCAGCAGATGCCAGAAAATCCAAAGCATTGAGGCAGGTCCAGGAAGGCAGGAGCAGGTCAGGATCAGCAAGGCACAAGGCAGGGCACAGAGACACCTCAGCATCTCTCAGGCAAGGGAATGAGCTTCAGTGCAGCTCCTGAAATCTCGGGATCTCCTCTGGTCGAGAGGACCCCGAGATGTATTAAAGTCTCTGTCTCCCAGCCCAGCTGTTGAAGAATGAGGCAGAAGTCTTCAGCTGATGCTCTCAAAGGTTGTTTTATTGTTTCTTATTTCAGATATTTTCTGTTTGGGCTGCCCAGGTCTGTTCAGCAGGGCAGCCCCAGGCACACTCTCTGCCCTCCCCTGGGGCAGGTGCTGTTTTTATACTACAAATTCCCTGTGAGTTATTGACAGGGATGATCCAATGCCTCTCACCTGTGTCACACAGTTCCATTCTACTCCAATCCAATCCTCAAGTGCCACCATCCCCAAGAAGATGGGGTGAGGAAGAAGAAGGAAGGAGGACAGGACAATGCCCAAGTCCCTCCATCTCACCCCTAAGC
Organism: Sitta carolinensis; assembly: GCA_032173965.1. Taxonomy (NCBI): domain Eukaryota; kingdom Metazoa; phylum Chordata; class Aves; order Passeriformes; family Sittidae; genus Sitta; species Sitta carolinensis. The sequence goes on along the minus strand of CM063284.1, from coordinate 2,646,683 downwards.
CCCCACAGTAAAAATCCCCAAAATTTCCCTTTTCACTCTACAACTACTACTATCATGCCATCTAAACTTCTGTGACCTTTAATTCCTCATTCACAGATAGTAATTTGTTCCACGGGTCAAACTCAAAGCCACAGCAGTCCCTGGCTGCTGTCAGGGTCTCTGATCTCCCCTGCCAGGGCTTTGGAGCCCCCTTGGCTGGAGCTGGGATCATCCAGGAATGTCCCAGACACAACCTGGGTTCTGACACTGAAATATTGGAAAGAGACCCCAAACAGGTCCCTCCCACACACTCACAGCACAGCAGAAGGAGCCAAGGCCATGGCTGAACCTTGTCAGAGCTCCCCCCAGCACGGGCAGCCACAATTCCAGGGAAGAGAGGAGGCTGCAGAGCTCAGTGGTGCATGCAAGGCCCCAGTGAAGTCTCCTCTCTCCCTGTACATCCTCTTGTCACGCTGCATTACCATTTAACACCAGACACAGGCCAGGAGCCTCCCCAGCTGACCAGGACTCTGAGGGAGCTGTTTCCAGCTTCGTGCCCCTTAAAACAGAGCCTCCCTCTCTCTGTTCCCTTTCTGCCCATAATTCACAGCATCTTCAGGCTTTAAAAATTGTCAGTTGCTTCAAACTGGAGAGCTTTGGTGTTTCTTGGGAACTAACAGGTCACTCAGAATAAATGTCATGACCGTTCTTCCATCATTGCTGCCTTCCTCCTCAGGAGGTGCCATGGCAGCTGAAAGCACTGACAAGATACGATTTAAAAGCTCAGGCATTTTTCTGCCCCACAAATAAGCTAATCGACTGCATCTCTACCTTTAAATAAAGGTCAGGGTTCATCCTCTGACCTGAGAGCAGGGCTCCTGTTGATGCAGCTGAACTGTGCTCCTGTTCTGCCCCCAGGATGGCCCAGTTCTTTCCTTCTGCTGGTCCATGGCTCTCTCAGACCAAGCCTGAGTCAGTCAGGAGATGCCAACAGTATCCCAAAGTGATGCCAACAGCTGCAGAGTACAGCCACAGGCAAGAGTCCATACCAGTGTCTGACCATCTTCACTGGTTTGTAGGTGTCCATGTAGTCCTTGGGGTGGATATGCACTTAATCCTTGGTAAGGTTTGATCCTAAAAGCTGTCTCATTTTCTCCTCTGATTCCCAACTCAAAAAGGGAGAATTTCAATGTAGCTGCCATCCACAGGTTGCTGCCTTTTACTTGCCCCTCTTACATGACAAGTTACAGACTATATGGAGAAATACTTGGGGAAAAATCCAATCCCAGATGAGGTCAGATGGGACAATTTCCTCCTCCCTTTCAGCTATCCGAGGATTTGGGTGCTGCCACTTCTGCCTCTTCCAGCTCTGTTTTTGTTGCCTGACCTGTGTCACTGCTCAGCCTGGCTGAGCTGGAGGTCCAGCTTTTCCCTCAGCCTGTAGGAATGCATCACTTCAAAGAGGCACGAACGACCTTGGTTTGCAGCGTCTCGCTGTCCCCTGTGGCACTGTCAGACACCAGATAAAGAGCCACTGTGCTTGACGAGTGCTCTTGCTTTCTCCCAGCCGGAAGGAATATTTCAATTTCACAGCCCGAGTTTCCTTTGTTAACCCTTGCCCACCTGCTCTCGGGGTATTTTTATTCTCCCCAGCCTCCAAGAAGATTCAGACTGCAGGTTATATTTGACTAATTAGCAGTAGGCAAATAGGCAGTTTTGTCATGTTCAAAGAATTTTTTTCCCCCTGGGGATTTTTAGAATTAGTGATTTACAGTAACAGCATCATCCACCGTACAAACACATCCTGCTGGAGCACCTTCATGCTGAATGCACAGCAATGGAGAGCTGCAAATTTTAGAAAAGGTTATCAGAAGTAACCAGGGATAATTAGAGGGGGAATTAATTTTCCCTCTGAAATGTTGCTGTTTAATGAATCCTGGGGACAGAGTTAACACAGGAGGAGGAACTGTGGCACCTACAGAGTGACACTACTGGTGTAGCACACCCTGTTCAGCCAAAGAGAGAGTAACAGTGGAGTTACTGCTCCCTCCACCCCTGCTTCACATCCCTGTCCACAGGGATGCAACCTTTGACACGTCTCATGGATTCACTGAATCATTTCTATTGGAAAAGGTCTCTAAGATCATCGAGGCCAACCATTAACCCAGCACTGCCACATTCACCACCAAACCATGTCCCCAGGTGCCACATCCACCCAGTTTTTGAACACTTTCAGGGAAGTGTTTTACGTGTAAATTAGGAGGTTTCAAGGTTCAAAATTCTGGGATAATGGGAAACCGCGGAAAATTCCAGCTTGCTTTCCAGAGCAAAGGTACTTTGTAGGTATCATAACAGGAGAGTAGAGCAAAAATATGAATCCCTGAAAGCATTTTTGAAAAAGCACCCCAGCTGTCTTTACTTTAAAGATCTTAAAGGATTTAATTCGGGTTCATGATCCTTTAGGGTTGGACTTGGGGTTGAGCATCTGGAGGTGATGTACCCAGACACCACAGAAACTGTGCCATGGCAGGGACACCTTCCACTGTCCCAGGGTGCCCCAAACCCCATCCAACCTGGCCTTGGACATTGCCAGGGATGGAGCAGCCACAGCTTCCATGGACAACCTGTGCCAGGCCTCCCCACCCTCCCAGAAACTTTTCCATCTTGCTCCCAAATCCTTTCAGACCTCATTGCAGCCTGATCCAGAGAGCTGCTCCCTGAGCAATGCCCACACATCCCTTGCATCCTGCAAAACAATTACTTGATGGGTATTAAACAGGGGAGGATGTAGAAAATGACAGTGTGCTCACATTTACACGAATCCCAGAAGGCGGGAAGGCAGGCTCAGGAGTACAAGTGGTTTCAATGTTGTTTTCTCAGTTTTTCTATGAAGAGCTCACATTTCACTGCTCTCAGCAAATGATGCTTCTGCTCACAGATATTGTTTCTCCCAGAAACCTCCCCTCTAGGACAAAGCTCATCCAACCGTGGCACTACAGCATCCCAGTTACATCTAATCCAAATTAACTTGTCTCAGTTTTCACACATCAGATACCACCAGCACTGGTAACAGCCCATAAAACTGCAAGGGGGAGACCAAAGCACCGGGAAAATTATTTGGGAAGTCTGTTCCATTAGGGAGAGAACAAAACAAAAGAAAATCACCGGCCTCAGGAACAGAAAATGAGCTGTGTCCCTCCAACATGATGTTTGCTGGGAATAATGTGGCATATTCATGCTGACTTTTGCAAACGCTGCAATTACTGTCTGGCTGCCCTAAATAGTCCCATTTATCTCGGGAGACTTTCTCTGCTCTGTGTGATTTTTCACGGCTCTTCCTCCGAGCCGTTTGCTCCCCGGCAGAGTTGTTTACATGCTCGTTATTTTTATGGTTTTCCCCTTCATTTCCCTGTAAGTAGAAGAGCAAATAAAAGGTGTAGAGAGGGTGTGAGCGAGTTCCTGCCAGGGGTCAGTGGCAGCTCAGTCAGGCCAAGCAGCAGAGGGTGGTTCTGACAGCGGGTTCATCCTACAATTGTTGGAGACAAGTCAATGGCTGAGGTTGACTTTAGAGAAGGAAAATGATTGATGCGGTGCTCTGGCAGGAAAACAGGAAGAAAATTAAAGCAGAGACATGGTGTTACTTCAAGAAATGAATTGTTTTCACCTCAGAATTAAAGGACGCATCATTTCCATTTATAGAACCAGGAGAATTTGATTCAGCCACCTCTTACTTGTTGGTGCCAGCAGAGATGAAGGAGAAAACGTGGCCATGGAGATGTGATTAAAAACCCTTTAAGGAAATTTTCCAATTATTTTCCTTGGCTCATATGTTCTAACTAGACCCAGATGCATCCAGTGTTTGGGTCAGAAATTATACTCAAAACCTTTTTCTATTCTGTGGGTTTGTTTGGTGAGTTCTGCAGATGTTGATCAGTTGCACTGAAGTGGTCAACACTTTACAGAATGTGGAAGAAACATTTTCTAGTGTAGCCAGGATCTAAAAGCCTAGGCATAAAGGGTCATAGAATGGAATCATAGGCTCGTTTAGGTTGTGAAGATCTTCTAAAATCAAAATTAACCATTAACTCTGCCAAGGCCACCACTAAACCATGCCTCTAAGTGCTGCATCTACACATCTTTTAAATCCTTCCAGGAATGGTGACTGCCCCACTTCCCTGGGCTTCCTGCTCCAATGCCTGACCACCCTTTCCATGAAGAAATCTCCCATAATATTCAATCTTAACTTCCCCTGGTGCAACTTGAGGCCATTTCCTCTCATTCTGTCACTGTTCCCTGGGAGAAGTGACCAACCCCAGCTGGCTGCACCCTCCCATCAGGGAATTGTAGATCAAAAGTCCCCTCTGAGCCTCCTTTTCCCTGGGTTAAACAGCCCCAATTCCTATATAGAGTTCCTATATATTATGCATATAATGGGGGTTATATATTAACCTATATGTAGGTTTACAGCCGTTTCTTGCCTCAGAATCTGAGGCTGAATCTGTGCAGCCACCCTTATGTTGATCCTCATTCATGTTTGCAGACATTGTGTGATTTTATCACTCTTTCATTTACCCACATCCATTAACACTTTCACATCTGACTGTTTAGTCAGATATACCAACTGGCAGCATCAGCTTCGTGGCTGGATTTTCCCTCTTCTGTTCCTTAATTCACCATTAAAACTTCATTATTATTATTATTATTATTGTGATGGTAAAAGGCTTAGTTATTCATTATTACTCTCCCAAATGCCAGGCAGATCCCTTGGACAAACACTTGGCAGATTTGAGCACCAGGACTAAATGTAATAGGGTGATGCAGGATGTAACAGAAATGATTTCCCAGCTGATCCATAATCCTCCATCAGAAAAGCAACATTTATCTGTCTTTGACTGACAAGAACACATGATTTGATCAAGACATCCAAGCTGCAAGTAGAGGATACCTCACCTATATGACACCTGCAACAAGATGATTTTTAAAAGGTCTGTTCCAACTCAAACTATTCTACGATTTTCGAAATCTCTGTGTGGTTTTCTCACACAGCCAATCCTAATTTCTCACACTGGGGGGAAGTTTTGGCATGCACTGGAAGGAGGCAGGCTGGGGGTTGGCTGCTTCCTGATTCATATTTTATTTACATGTTTAAATTCAGGTTTTACTTTAAGCTCCTGTCTTATCATAAGGCAAGCACTTCCTATGCAGAGGCATAAATAAGATTTTCACTACATCATGCCAGAGTTTTATATATCTCTGTCCACCAAGATATCTTTCAGTATCAAATTAAGTGAGGCACTGAACTCCCAGCACAGATACTTTGCTGCTGCTGCAGGAAAGAGAAACAGTCATTCCCAAACAGATCGATGCAGTTTCCTGTCTCTGACAGTGGCCAGGGCTGAATGCTTCAGAAGACAAATCCTTCCCTTCTCCCAACCTGCTCTACCCGTAAGTGCACACACTGCACTTAATTGTTCAATCCGGAAAAATAATATCTTCCTAACCTTAGCTGATTGTAATTGCATAGAGCTTTATTTATATCAACATCAATATGCATCTGGATGGGTATTAGCAGTGCTGCTACCAGGAGGCACTGCGTGTTTTATTACTGCTGTTCTCTAAAGGCACCGTGCCAGTGGAGGACTTCTGGCAATCCTTCATTCCTCCCATAGAAACCGCCCACCTCTCTGCCAGAACTCCCTGCAGGAATCCATCCTGCCTGTACCCACAAGCCAGAATTTCACAGGGTCAGAGAATCACAGAATTATTTGGGAAGGAAGGGACCTGAAAGATCATCGTGTTCCGACCCCCCAGCCATGGGCAGGGACACCTTCCACTGTCCCAGGGTGCTCCAAGCCCCATCCAACCTGAACTTGGACAGTCCCAGGGATCCAGGGGCAGCCACAGCTTCTCACCACCCTCACAGGGAAGAATTTCATCCCAACGCCCCACCTAACCCTGCCCTCTCCCAGTATGAAGCTGTTCCCCCTATTGCTGTCACTCCAGGCCCTTCTCCAAATTCTCTCTTCAGCTCTCCTGGTGCCCCTTTAGGCACTGAAAGGGGCTCTGAGATCTCCCCAGAGCTTTTTCTCCTCCAGGTGAACACCCCAGGTCTCCCAGCCTGGCTCCAGAGGAGAGTTGTTCCAGCCCTTAGAGCATCTCTGTGGCCTCCTCTGGACCAGCTTCAACAGCTCCGTGTCTGTCTTGTGCTGAGGACTCCAGAGCTGGACTGGGCACTCCCAGGTGGGGTCTCACAAGGACAGAATAGAGGGGTAGAACCACCTCCTTTGACCTGCTGACCTGAATTTTTCAGTGCCCTCATTTGTTCTGAGGATTCTCTGTTCATTCCTCAGGTTCAGGAGCAGGGAGCTGTTTCCCTTTTGCCTACTCAGATCCTCTGTGAATTCCCCAGCTCGCTGCAGCCATGGCTCTGCCAACTGCTCAGCTTTCCCTTACTGGCACTGCTCTTGCTGCTATTATCACTCTGCTCTGAGCCTCAGCTGCAGATTCACTGCTTTAACACCAGAACAAAGCACTGTATCAACTAGTTTGACCTCCCAGCTCTCAGGGGCCACTACATTTCACCCAGTTCCCTTCGCGCTGTGCCTTGAATTCTTTATTTTTAAAGCACTGGCAGCTGTATGGATTTACCCGTCCCCGAGATGGCTTTGTGTGGAGTCAGCACGGTTTCCATATGATTTAATGGTTGAGGACCAGCAGTGCATACCAATGGAGCTGCACTTGTTCCGGGGCCAGTTTGGGTCTCAGCTGGTTCTGCTCAGAGCCAGCTCCAGCGTCCCCGTGCTACATGTCCCACCCCTGGAGCAGGAAGTTTGGGCCAGCAGTGACAAGGTGTCCCAGCAGCGCTACGTGAAGTCATTTCTGGCTCAGCACAGCCGAGTGATGAATCTCTGCCGCTCTGCAGAGCTGCTTTGATGGTCCCCAGCATAGGCAGGGCCCCGAGTCTCCGCGTATATTTGCATCTCAGCTAATTAACAATCCCTCCTGCACGCCACGGCGCTGGCAGCGGGCTGCAGACGCTGTCTGAGCTAAAGCTAACAAGCTCTGAAGCACCTGAGCTGACTCAGATTCAAGCGTTTCAAGCTGCATTACAGAGTGTTCTCAGATGGTGCCGGGTGAGAACATCGAGCTGGGTTTACACGTCTTTAATAATGCAAAGGCAAAAAGGTAAATTAAACTTTAGGGGAAAAAAAGAAAGGGAAAAATCTAGGGGAGAGGAATCAGTGTGCCGTGTTCCCCTCAAAAAGCTATTAATTAAATATTAGTTTGAATTGGAGCGATCCTGGGGATATTACACTTCACACCAAGCTTCTCACAGGGTTGTGTGGTTGCCTCCAGCAATACACATGAATTTTCCTTTTCTACTTGCTCAGTACCATTTTTTATTTCTAATCTCTGCCTCGGTGTCACTTCTGAACAAGAACAGGCTTTTAGGCAAAATTGCCTTATCCCTTTTACCGACAGCAGACCAATAGAGGTTGTCAAAGTCCCTACCAAAATCTCTCTGTTGCCACCCGCTCCGAGAGCTCAGGATTTAATATGAGAGACAAGAGGCGCAGGGAGACAGATGGGAGATGGCAAGAACACAGTAACACAAACAGTCTGATTTTATTGGAAAGGGTAAAAACTCCCTTGTGCTGCTGTTCTGCAGCGTGTCCCACTTACTGGCTTTCCACGCAAGACTCCACATGCAGAACCAGCCATGGCATCATTAACCTCCGCAATCTCCCGCGGCACCAGGTTTCACTGGTTAATTATACGCTGTAAAAAAAAACCCTCTTGTTTTTGACCTACTTTGAGTGTTACTGGGTGGGTAAATCATGATATGAGGTAATTCACTTCTGCTTTTGCATAAAGAATAGTTTTCAGTGCTAGCAAGACATCAGGGTGGGTTTGGGTTTTTTTTTTCGTATTTCTGAATTATAACACCCTGAAGTAAATACAGAAATCAATCACTTGGGGTTGGGATCAGGCCAAGTGTGATCTTGAGACATTCACGAGACGCCGACCCACACATCAGGCATTTATTAGTTAAGGGAATGTAAAATCATCAACCCCTTTCTCTACACCCAGTAGAATATTTTAAAAATGGAGATATTTTTGTAAAATTATTTGGGGATAACTCACACTAACGCAGCCAGGGGAGCAAACATAGGTAGACAGGAAGGTCGTGGAGGCAGGGATCACCCTGCAGCAGCTCAGATGAAATGTGCATTTCAAGGCCTGAAGAAGCCACAAGCACAGGAATATTCCCTGCCCCATTAAGCAATTCACACATAACGGATTAATGACTTGCTGATATTTCCATCACGCTGGGGCAGTCATTAACAAATTCTGTTTACTGCCTGGATAGCAGATGGGGCCACCTACTCATGCCAGGGATGGAAACACTCCTAAAGCGTCAGGGCAGGATGGGGGGATGCTCAGTAATCCTTCAGGAAGTGTGTTAGTGGCTCAGGTATTAAGTGGGTCCACAGGAAATCCCAGGGGAAAGGGAAGCCTGAGTGAAGAGAACCACAGGCAGTGTTTGGATGTCTGAGGTTACAGATATCCCCACAGCAATGCTCCTCTCCAGAAGAAGTCCTGGGATAAAAGTTTTCCTTGAGGTGTGCTGTTTCCTCCCCTTTAGCTCTCTAAGCGCAAATGCTGACCTGGGGATTTTTTAATTAAGCCCCTTTTCGCTGTTCCCATTTGTCCAACAGATAAACTGCCTATCAGCCTTTCACTTTTAATTTTGTGTGTGCTCAGCACTGAGGCTGGGCATAATTAACCCCCTTTTCAGTTATTCTGGACTGCAATATTTACTTTTCATAGCAAATACCAAAGAAATGGCTTTGCACGACTGACTGACTGAAGGAAACACTCCAGGTGCTAGTCTCTTCTTTGGTAACAAGTTTTGGGGGTTTTTTAATTCAAATGTAGAATTTTCTGGCTCTTTTTTTTATCTTTCAATGCTCAAAACCTCAGTGACCCCCGTGAACAGCTCCGAGTCAGTTCTGCTCCTGGTGTCAACGCTTTGCTTCCCTCCTGGAGCACAATCTGCATGGAACAGTGGAGAGTGAGATTTTGAACAAGCAGCCCTGAATTTGTCTCACCAAAGTATTCTGAGCACCAGCCCCCAAACCCAAATGACCCAGATAATGAAAAGCTTTGTTGGAAATTCCTTCTCCTCCTTGAGTAACAAACCAGGTAAGAAAATACTCAGCACCAAGGAGAAGAGCAGAGGTTTTTCAAGTACTAGGCCCTCTACCAACAATTTGTTGCTCAGAAAAAAAAAACCTCCCATTGCAGTCTCAGGTTCCATGCATGGAATTTGCAAAAAAGATAAGGAAAAGCCTCTACAAATACCTAAACAAAAGCTGCTTAATTCAAGCTTTCATGGCCACATGGAGACTAATAGTTATTAAGGCAATCAAAGACTCCTTGGAAATAAAAGTCTGTGCCCCAGTTCAAGCAGTTTTACCCCAAAGTGCCAGCAGGCTCTCTAGCTTTGCAGCCTCCCACTCTTCAACCTCCCAGACCAAGAGGGATCTGTCTCGGGAAAGAATGCAGCTTCCAACCAGGATTTGTCAACGTGCATTCTTAGGCACGAATTGTACCACCAAGAAATCTCTAAAGTCGATTTGAGGTAGGCTAAAGTCGGGTCCGTGGATCTCAGCGAGTGCAGAAGTTGTGTCTCGGACTGGAAAATAACCAGGAAAATTTTAGCCTCTAAAAGGAGAGCGTTTCACAAGCGTATGGCTTGTCAAAAACTAGAGTGAGACAGAAGCAATTATTCATAACCGTGCTGAGTGTGATCCCCCTCGCACAGCCTACACCCACTGCCATCAAAGGGCACTTTGTCACTGCTTTCAATGGACACAGGATGTGACCAGAGCAGCATCTGCAGCAGCTCCCAGAGAGGAACACGAGGGGAAAAAAAAAAATCTTCATTTCTGACTCAGTGTTTCATCTTTCAAAAGAGCGGCCTCAGATGTGCTTCGGAAACTGTTCTTTTGGGTATCTCTTTCTTCCACCAGCTGCATATTTATCAGCTCTAGTCCTAGACACGATCTTAAGAGCTTATCTCCCAAATGATAAGAACTGCTTTCCAACTTGCTTCTTTATTAAAATAATCGGGGCTTGAAATCAACTTCTCTTTTTTTTATTGCTCACAATCTTTGCTATTTTCATCAAGAGCAAGCAGCACGTATCCATGTCTTTTTGAGACTTGCTGCTTATTTATTTGCTTATTTATTTGCCACTAGCTAGTTCATGTTCTGAGGACAGAAAAGCAAGAAACTGCAGGTGAAAGGGAATTAATAATCTATTTGAAGATTAAGGAAATCAAGGAGATGTGTTTTCAAATTTTAATTCTGGCAAGGAATTCCTGCAGACCTCCTACAACTCAACCTCTCAGTAGCTTTGTTTCTCAGCTACCATGGAAAAGTGAGGCAAATAACACCCTTCTACTTTGTAAGAGCATTTCACAGCCAAATAATTGAGGACCAGACTTGCCACTTTTTTTTTTTTTTTTTTTTTTCACATTTTTTTGACAGCTTACTCTGTAAGTGTTCCCCCAAGGACCAGCAAACCAGTGTGACAGCTCCAGTGACAGGATTCCTGAGGGACCACTTGCACAATCGTGTATGATTAGATTTAATAAAGAATGACAGAATCTGGGTGTTAAAACTTCAAGAGATCCTTGAACACTATCGTGACAACAACCATTAAACTATAGATAAATTACATCTAAACCAATCCCACTTCGCTGCATTCCCAACTGCTAAAACATCCTCTGATTTCACCATTGCTACTTTATTCTCAGCAGGGCTTTTTTTTTTTTTTTTTTTTTCCAGCTAAACCTTCTGATTTTCTCCTCAGACAAGGACATAATTGCAGTTACTGCTGCCAGGTAAAATTACCGCAGAGTTCTGGTTTGTACAACTTTTGGGAAACATTGGAAATAATTTGCTTTTTGAGTGCTGAGGACTAAGTGCCCTTCCTGCTTAGAAAGAAACAAACCTTCTTTCTGGAATTACTAAAGGCACTGTTACAAGAGTATTTATACAAATTAAATTAACAAACCAAACTGTTTTAAGCTTCTGGATACCCTTGGTGTGAAGCAACTTGGCCTGAAGGATGTGTTAGGCTGAGGATTTACAGTTTTAATACTCCTTCCTATGCAGTTTGATGCTTCAATTCCTCGTTACCACTTCCACACTCAGCACAGCCCAACATCCCCAAAGCGGAATAAATAACCTATGGCCCGCTGCAATCATTAAAATGTATTTGGTTTAAATTTTTTTCAATTTCCAAGCCGTGGCAATGCTGAGGCTGAGCAAGGGGCAGGATGATGCTGGGCTGAGATCCACGTTCTCACCCTGAAGGGGAACCAGGAACACATTGCAGTTAACATTTTCCATCCATAATCTTCTGAGGGCTTATTTATACTTGCAAAAATATTTTTTTTCTTTCTGGGAGAGTTGTCTTAGACACGTCAAATTAAAGGGATGAAGGAACTGGGGGAGGTCCCTCAGCACAGCCCGGAGGGCGAGGGGTCAGGGCAGCGAGATAACCCCACCATGGGGGTTATTTATTCTGTAAAGGTTATTTCTTCTGTTATTTATTCACTGTATTTATTCTGCAAAGGTTGCTTATGATGCTATTTATCCTCCTTATGTATTCTGTAAAGCCCCTTCCTCCTCCCCGAGCCCGTCCAAAGAGGCGGCCAAGCAAATTTCCACTCCCATTTGGAAAAAGAGGAAAACACCACAGGGAGTCGAGCCGCTATTCCCAAGATTAAATCTCATAGCCTACCACTTACCGGCAATTACACCTCCCATAGGGAAAAAGCATCAGTTACGAGTTAGATTTTTTTTTTTTTTTTTTTTAAACATTCACCGTCTTAAACGCGCCAACGAGGAAGCTGGGTGTAGGAAGGAGCGGAGCCCCTTCCCCTCATCACACCACTCCCTTATCCCCCCCTACATCCCGACGAAGTAGGAGTTAAGAGTTGGGTTTATTTTTCACACTCCCATTATTACGATTATTATTATTATTATTATTACTATTTAAGCTCATGGTAACGGCGGCACGGGGCAGGCCGCGCCCGCCTCCCCTCACGCAGAGGGCGGGAAAGCGCGGCGGGGCGGGGCGGGGCGGGGGGCGTGGCCTGGCGCGGCCATTGGGGCCGGGCGGGTAATGGCGGCCGGGGGCGGCGGCGGCGCCGCCTGGCGGCGGGGCGGGCGGGCAGCGGGGGGCTGAGGGGGCCGCGCCGTGAGGGGGACAAAGCGCCGGAGCCGCCAGGTAAAAACAAAAAAAAAACCGTGGGCGGAGGGAGCGATGGGAGCGGGGCGGGCTGCGAGGAAGGGAACGGGCCGCGCTGACGGCGCCCTGCCCGGCTGCGTGTCGGCGGCAGGAACCGCTTCCCCTGGCAGCGAGTTTTCCCCCGGCGCCGGGGTCGGGGCTGAGGCGGAGCCGCCCCGCTGTAATCGATCCCCGGCGTGAGGAGCGAGCGAGGGAGGGACGGAGGGAGGGAGGGAGGCAGCGAGCGGCCGCGGGGGCTCCTTCTCTGCTTTGTGTCCAGGTGGCGAGGCCGAGGGGCGGCCATGGGGGTGCAGGACCGGCCCCAGTGCTTCTTCGAGATTGAGATCAACAGGGAGCCAGGTAAAGGCTGGGGTCGGGAATCGGGAATCGCGGGTTTGCCTGCGCGATGGGCCCCAGCCGCTAGCCGCGAGTTTGGCCGTCGACGCGTTATTTCTGAGTTACTTTTTAATAACTTCGGGTGTTTTCTGGGGTGCTGGATGCTCCTCGTTGTACCTCGAGGTGGGTTTTTATTTGCACACACGCGTGTAAAGGTTCGGCTGGGCTGGTGGATGATGTTCTGAAGGTAAAAAGCCGTGTGGTGATGTATCATGCCTTTTGTGTTATACCTTTGTTACGGCACTTCTGTGAAGTGTGGAAAATCGGGGCAGGCTGTGAGGACGCTGGATACTTACTCCTATGAGTATTTTTAATGATACAGTAATTAAAACTGGGAAGGGACTTACGAGGTCGTCTGGGCTAAATCTTTCCTTGCCCTGCTCAAAATGCGTTTTCTGAATGTAAAGGAGGAACTGGGCATTCAGTCATAGAAGCACAGAACACCTCCCCAGCTGGCCTGTTAAAAAACCCCCAATAATTAAAATAAATCCCGTCTTTTTAACTCCTATTTTCCCTATACAAGTGTAATGCCCAGAACCGGTAGGCTGTGAGTTTTAATGCTGCAACAACAGCTTGGATGCCTCTTGTGTTTTCCCCCTCTCTGGAAAGATGGGAGTGGAGATTTTCTCATCCATCTCTTTGAAGACGCATTTATCAATGCATATTAGTTGTCTCACACATACTCCGTGCTTTATCTTGCTACCACTTGTCTCTGGAAAAATGAATGTATGTGATGGCTTCATTACGCTTTCACTTTCATTTTGTGCTTCAATGTTTCTCTGAAAACCTTTGAATTAAGAGCTTATATCTCAGAGATTCCAAATTTCAGCCTTATTTACATGCAACTGAAACCCTTTTAGCGTTTTATTTTCTCCACAATTTCAGAAGAGAGCTTCTGTTCTAACTTCAGAGACCTGAGAGGATGCATCTATAAATCTGTTGCTGTTGTAACTCCTCTCTGAGTTATTTTGATTGACACCGTGTTTTCTGAATACTTCCAGCGAGCTGATAAGTGGTGATGTAAATGGAGTTCTGCCGTGTTCCGTTGCTTTAATTTCGGGTGGAATTTACTATGGGATGAGACAATTAAAACTGTTTCAGGTTGGGTGGGTTTCCACTTAGGAACTGTAGTTTGATGGGATTGATTTAGAGCAAAGACAATTCATTCCCAATCTCATTTGCTGTTAATCTTTTTAGGTTCAGTGTGGGATTATTTGTTCTGAGTCCATCTGAAGGTTCTCTCCCTGTGCTGTTTGCTCTGCTCTCCCTGCACAGGTTGCTGCTCCCATTTCATAATCTCTCCTCCTGCCTCGTCCCCTCCTCAGCCTTGAGCTGTGCATCTCCAGTGAAAGTGGATTCCCTCATTTTCCCCCCAGCCTCTTTGGGTTTGGTGCTTGATAGAGCTGTCAGGGAGGAATTGCAGCCTCGGTGTTCTTGGTGCTGCAGAGCTTGAGTTACCTGGAGCAGACCCAGGGCTTTGGCTCTGCTTGTGTCTGTCTGCATTTATTTTCTCTTGGAAGTAACAGGAATCTCCCAGCTTCACATCAAACTTGGAGCCCTGCTGGTTTCATTGCACCTGACTCATGGCTTGGATTTTTGCAGGAAAAAATGCCACTTTGTAAAATGTTGGTGTTGGGACTTGCTGTCTGTCTGCTCATGCTGCTTTATTCTGGTGCCTGTTTATTAATTCACCATGCAACTCCATCTTGGGATTTAAGGATATATTTAAAAAGCTTAAACGTTGCTCTCTTAGCTCTAAGATGACCTTCAAAAGCTGAAGCAAGTGGTAAATCAGTGCTTCCAGATGACACCAAGCACTAACTCTGAGAGATGTGCTCTCCTGCTGGCACTAGTCAGGTATTCATTTTTAACTTTGAAGCTGCCAGCAGATTTCCAAATGAACATTTGGCTTCTTTTGACTTCAATAAATAAACCGATACGCTTATTCAATTTCAGGAGAAGTGGGGAGCAGAACAACCCTGCAATTGTGGCTAGCCATGAAAAAAGGCCTTGCCCCCACCTTGTGTGCACTGAGAAGCTGAACCAACATCTCCATGAAATGCAGAGAGAAGGAGATGTGCCTCTTGCAGCACTGGAAGCATCTTTTTGCCTGCAGAACACAAACTGTGTCATTTTTTTTTTTTTACACTCTAGGTTGCTGTGAGTCCAAAAACGTTCCCCCCACGCAGCTGCCAAATCTTGGCTCTCCCCTCCCAGGCTTTGCTTGCTCAGGGTGTGCCAGGCTACCTGTAGCAATTAAGTAGTCAGGTCAGTTTTAATAAGATCCCTTGGAAAATGCAGGAGTGAGTATCTCTGCTTTGGCTGTGCTTCCAGAAGCTTTATTACAGCTTTTGTGTCCATATTTTATTACAGCTATGGAATCTTGGACTAGAACTCGGTGCCAGCTTGTACTTGCCTCTTGCAGTGGGGCAAACTTTGTTGGCTTGGTGTTTTTTAAAGCTAAATTTAGTCTGCTTTTTAAATAAGTTGCCTGTTAAGCAATTCTTTTTGTGAATGCAGATTGTGGGTCATAATTTTTAAAGGGCAAATGGAAAACAAATCAGGAAGAAGGATTTCTTTTGATACTGGCACAAAGAGTGCTTCTCCCTTCTTTTGGGCCCCCCCACCAGTGGATTTGGGCACATGGAGTGTGCACACAGGATTAAACTGCTTGCAGTATTCCAAGAATTTGGGGATGGCAGCAGATGCCTATTTAAATAATTCTGTCTTTACTCTGTGAGGCAAAATCTGTGTGAAGCTGCAGCCTTTCAGGTACTGTGGTAATTGGAACAGATGTCCCACTAGGATGTCACAGATGCAGTCTGTGGCCATCCAAGATCTTTCTCTCACATCTCCCCTTCTCACCCCACCCCCTGACTGGCTTCATCCATCATGGAGTTTGGTAAATTCACTCAGTTTTGCTGCGTTTCCTTTTTATTCATAGAATAATTTATCAAATCTCTCTCTTTCTTTGTTTTTATGTTTGTTTTTTTTTTTTTTTTTCCTCCTGTCTTCTGTTACAGTTTGACCCCTGTCTCATTGATTTGTTCCACTTCAGTTTCTTTCATTCCTGGGGTGTGTCCCTTCCCATAGCAGCCAGTCTGGTCTTTCCTTACTTCTCTTTCTAGTCACTTTAGCCTGAAGTTTGGTGTATTTTGAATTTATGTGAAATGAACTCCCCTGCAATAGATTGTGCCTCCAGTAATAGATTCAGTGATGCCTTGTAGGGTTTTTATTACCTTTCCTAAAGACAGAAGCCATTCTCAACTGGCTCCACTTTACCTTTTAGACTTGGAAGGTAAAAAGTTGTATATTGGGAGAAAATAGAACCCAGAACTTTGGCTGTCCATAAACCCAGGGGCAACCACTGTGTGTGGGACAGCAGGAGCCAAAGGGGATCCCATATAGAGAGAACCCCTCCCAGGGGTGGTGAGAGGGAGATTTGAAAGGAATTGATCCAATAGAAATTTTATTCACAGTAATCCCGTGTTGCCAGTGCAGGATGAAATACCCTGATGTCTGGAACAGGTTGGATCAGTAAGTGAAAAGAAAAACTGATCAGCCTCTTCTGCCAGGAGAAGGCCAAGTGCTGCCTCTCACTTCCATATCCCTGGGAAACTGCTCCCAGGGAGTGCTTGGTGTGTGCAGGCCTGAACGAAGTTTGCTTTTGAGGAGACCCCTGGAGAAGGGGCTGGAGGGAACTGCAGGTGGTATTTGTGGAAGAACGGGCTTGGAGAGCTGGGCAGGGAGGTTTAAGGAGGTTTTCCTTGCAAAGGGTCCACGTGGGGCAGGGAGGTGTTAACAAAGGGTTAACGTGTCAGGGCTGCACATCCCTCAGGGGAAGTGCACTTCCTCAGGGGAAGTGGGCCATCCATTCTTGAAACTCGTATTTTAAAGAAAATCTGTTCTTGTTCCACACTAAGGTTTTATTTCCTTGAAAACTGTAGCCACATTTCTACTTCGAAGCAGCTTTTCTTTTGTTTTTTTAAATTCAAGTGCTTTAGCGTTCACAGATTCAGGGATAAACAAATTAATAAAATTCAAATAGGGTCCTTTTAGTGAGCTGTTATTTAAAGTTGTATGCAAATCTGTCTGAGCCTTTGGGCCCTTGGCAGCCATCCTGGGCTGTGCATCATTGTCTCACTGGTTGTAATCCCTGCTTTCTCCTTCAGCAGGGTATTCCTGCTGATAGGCTGGGAAAAGTTCCTCTGGTTTGGTGTTTGCTCTAAGAAATAAAATCCAGTAGATACAGTTTAAAAAAAAAACAAACATTTTTTTGGGGGAGTGTACAGCTGAACTTGATACCTGTGTGGTTCAAATATAATAAAATCTAGCACAACAGTTCACTTTACTTGGAAAATAATTTAAAACAATCTGTGTTTGGCTCCCAGGTTTTTTTTTCCAAAAAGTTAAGTAGCTAAATTGGAGGATTTCCCTTTGAAACAATAAACATTTGAAGTCAATGATTATTTTAATAAACATTTCTAGCAGGACCCCTTATTTCAGTATAGCATGGATATTCCTACCACTTAATTTGAATCACGTACTGATTCTTCCTTAGCTGGAAAATCGTTAAGGAGTTCAGAAATAGAAGAAAAAACAATGACTCTTTTAGTTTGAAGACTGAATTTTGAAATTGGATTATTTTGGGTCATTTTGCCTTCTGGTTTCTCTAATTGATACAACTCATTAGCTGCAGAGAGCACTTTATCAAATTTTCCAAACAGTAGATTTTATATGGGCATCCCTTGCTCTATGTACTGTACATATTTCTTTTTTTATTTTCTTTAATCACTTACTCTGATTCTTTAAAAAATAAGTTCCAAGTCTGCTTACAAATAATACTTTCTCAAATTATTGTTTCATAAATAATAGGCCAATGCAATCCCAGCAGTTTTTACTTCAGCCTGGAACTGAGGTGTCTGTGCAGGCTCATTTCTTGGTTAAAGCCAGCTGAGAGCTCTGGGTAGGTCTGTGAGCAGCTTTTGCCTGCTTGACTGGCTCTTTTTAGTAGTTTTTGTTTGTTTATTTCAATTTCCTGTTCAAATATTATGGTTAGTCACAGAGAGCTTGTTCCCTCATCAGCTCACTTAACCTTTGCATCGGGGAAATGAAGCTGAAACAAGCATTGGAAATTCTCTGCAGCGAAGGTGGATCATTTCAGAGGTGTCTTAATCTGGGGAAACAAGCATCTCAAATGCTTTTTTTATCTCTGTTATATCAGCATATACCTCAGCTCCAAGTTTAAAATGAGATTTTTCTTTTTTAGTGAGGGATGAGGCAAGAGAGAGATTCGTAGGTGCTAATCATACATACTTTGATTAAATTTTTTTTTTTTTTTATTAGCAGCTGTTCTTTCGTGCATCTTTGACCAAGGTGTGAAACTGGGTTTGATCTTTCTCTGGCACATTTCATTGCCTGTTTGTCAGTGGAAAATACAGCCTTTCAGTGATAATGGTATTCCTGCAGTTGCAGTAAAATGCAGACAGTAACCCAGCAGATGGATACCCAGTGTGTGGTTTGTGTCTCAGGAGCAGAAGGCAGCGTGGCTGCATGGAGCTGGCTAAGCAGTGCTCCAGCTTTTATAGGGGAGACAGCCCTTATCTTATCACCTGTAATCTTTGGATGATGGATATATGTGCATTACAATTTGTAGGATTAAAGGGTATAAAAAGACCAGGCAGGGTGGGGTATGGAGTAACCTGATCTAGTGGAAGGTGTCCCTGCACATGGAACTGGATGATTGAAGGTCCCTTCCAGCAGGGAGCATTCTGTGATTTTTTGAGCACCTGGCAGATTTTGGTATTGACAAAGCACTGGTGAAAAATACTGCTGAAACTGATACCTCAGTTAGGAATGTCTCTTTCCATCTTCTGCCTTGTCATCTGCCAGAACAGAAGAACATGAGAACACCACCACAGCGGTGGTGTCTGCTGCTTCAGGTGCTAAATGTGGTGGGTTTGTAAGTAGGGCTTGCAGCAAAATCCTTCTACAATTTGTGCCTCGGGGTAGAAGTCCCTTCTGGAGCCTGCAGGGACTAAGAGCCCTCAGTTACTTGGCAGCTGGCACCTTGGGGAAGCAGCAGCTGGGCTGGAGAGCAGAATGGGGGTAGTGACAGCTTTTTCCCTGGAAAGTGTCTTGTGTTATTTCACACAGTGAGTGCAGGAGGAGTCTTCTCCTGCAGAGTTAGAGTTGGGGCTGCTCAGCCTGGAGAAGAGAAGGCTCCAGGGAGACCTTAGAGTCTCTTGCAGGACCTGGAGGGGCCCCAGGAGAGCTGGAGAGGGACTCATGGGTGTGGGGCAATGGGACAAGGGGAGTGGTGTTAAAGGAGGATGGGTTTATGTGAGATATTAGGCAGGAATTCCTCCCTTGAGCGCCTGGGGCCCTGGCACAGGTAACAGAGCAGCTGGGGCTGCCCCTGGATCCCTGGAGTGTCCCAGGCCAGGCTGGACAGGGCTGGGAGCAGCCTGGGACAGTGGGAGGTGTGCCTGCCATGGCAGTAGAGCTGGAACTGGATGAGCTTTAAAGTCCCTTGCACCCCAAACCATTCTGGGATTCCATGGTTCTGTGAAATCTGGACATGGCTCTCTGAAGCACTCGGTCTCTGCTCAGTTCAGTGCTTTTGCTACAGGGGAATGGGATTTGCTCTCCTGAATTCCTGAGCTGTAATGAGAATTGATAACTCTTCTACTAACCTGTCTTCTGTGTTGTGTTCCATGGAGGAATCTCCAATCCTCACAGCTTAGAATGGTTTCTCCACTTTCAAGCAGCCATCCTGTCATAGTGGTAGTTACAGAGCTGCTGTTTGATGGAGCATCTTTGAGTATTCCCAATTTCTTCATTCTTTGGACTCTCTCCCTCCCCATTTCCTTTGGATTTTCCTGCTGTGGTGATAAATGCTTAGGGAACATTCTTACTGCAGTTAATGACATACAGAGCTTTCAACAGCTCGAGGAATCTTGATTTTTTATCTAAGACTATCAAGTACTGGTGCTGTCATTTTATTTCTTCCTTTCTGAACCAACAATTCACCATCTTGTAATTGTATATATTTGGACAGAGCCTTACAATTGAATGCAGTTTCTTAGGAGGCTCTCAAATTTGTTTTTTTATGACTAAGTATTGAATGAAATACATTTGAATTTTTTTTCTTTAGAGGAAATAAAAGAGAAATTATTCCTGGAGTAGTTACTTTTTAAAA
Organism: Sitta carolinensis; assembly: GCA_032173965.1. Taxonomy (NCBI): domain Eukaryota; kingdom Metazoa; phylum Chordata; class Aves; order Passeriformes; family Sittidae; genus Sitta; species Sitta carolinensis. The sequence goes on along the minus strand of CM063284.1, from coordinate 2,626,801 downwards.
TAATGAAGTCTTACCAGTGTGCACCACTAGAGTGTAGTGCTCGTTGACAAATTATTACTGGTCTCCTTGTAATCCTGCCCAACAGTGAGGCTTCTATGGCTTGTTTTATAACCTGCAGAGAGACCAATTTTTGCTTTATTAATTTTGTATTTTTTAAAGATTTCTTATATTTGGGAGCAGTTTGTTGTGGGGATTTTTTTAGCACTATACATCCCAGTATCTTGGAAAATAGAATAGAAAATGTAAATCAGTTTTAAAACAGTTTTCTTTATGTTCAACCACTTTTTAGCAGTATTTTAACAAATTTGGAGGGGGCATGGCACAACTACCTCCAGTAGCAAAGAGAAGATATTTTTTTCAGAATATCTGGCAAGTGGAGCATTGGTCCTGCCTGCCCTTCATCTTCCCTGGTTGGTTCAGCTGGGCTTTTTTCAACTGAAGGATTTTAGGGCAGGAGTGCCAATGCAGCTGTAATCCTCAGCACAACGGGGAGCTGAGCCAGTTGGACTTTGTAGGTAATGATCACAGGCAAAAGTGTGGAAATGTGATTATTAATGTATTTGGATAAACACAGTAATTGGGGAGGGAATTGCTCCAGCTCTCCGAGGACCTGTGTTTATGGGAAATCATTTTCCAAATGGAAAAGATCTGACATGATTAAACTATTTTAGTAAATCAGCTTGGCTTTCCAGGTTCAAATCACAGTGGAATCTCTAGGACTTCTGATAAATTGGATGATACTGATATTACTTAATGGCTTCTTTTTTTTTTTACAATTATGTTATTCTATTTTTTGCTGTGTGTTTTAATATATGCATACTTAATATGTTTTTCTTATTCTGCTTGATAAAATAACCTTTTCTCAGAAAACGACATTTTTAGAACATACAGATGGATTTATATGCAGATTTTCTTATTCCAAATGGTACTAAAACTCTAATTATTTTTTTTTAATTACTTTCTAGTTGGTCGAATTATGTTTCAGCTCTTCTCAGACATTTGTCCGAAGACTTGTAAAAACTTCCTTTGCTTGTGCTCGGGTATGTAGCTGATATTTCAGATTTTTATTGTTGCTTACAATATTTGTTCACACCAGTACAAAGCACAGCCATATACAAGGCCTACCTGAGGAGGTAAATTATACTGGAGAGGGGATGCTGTCCCATTCTGGACCATCTCATGTGCATAAAGCCATCCTCAAGCCAGGGGATTTTTGATGGAGGAGGACAGGATGATTCTGGCATTGCTGGCAGAAGGAGGTTTGGCCCCTGCTGCCCAGACAGAGAGAGGCTCCTGCTTATAAATTGCAGCAGCTGGACTTGCAGATTGCATCTCTGGAATGAGCATCTGCTGTGGTGCTTTGTCAGGAGCTGCTTCCCCTCTGATCTCAAAGGGGCCCCACCTGGCTCCAGGTGGGTCACAGGGAGCTGCAGTGCAGGTGTGAGCAGTGCTCCTCCTCTGCCTTCCCATTTCCAAGGGCTTTGCAGTGCATGGAGACAGCTGCTAAGGCAAGAAGGGGGTGTAAGTAGATGGGGCTCAAAGACAATGATTATTTTCTTATCCAGACAAAATTCATGCATGTCTAGAGCAAAAAGAACCAGGCTGGTATTTGGCCTGAAACCCAAGAGAAGCTGAGCTCACAGGCATTGTACTGGTTGTGGAAAAGTGTCTGAGCTCAGGGAGGTGCTGCTGCAGCTCTCACCAGTGGAACATCTGCTGTGATTTTTGCCTGACTGGGAAAGTTCTGGCAGGACTCTGAAGGGGAGTAGGAAAAGGGGCTGTGACTTCCAGCCTCTTGTACCAGCTCCAGTGCCATGCAGGGTCCCATTGTCCAAGGGCAGTTTCCATAGCCCTGAGGGACATCCTGAAACATGACCAAACATGCAGGCAGATTTTCCATGGTGTTGTTTGATGAGAGGCTTTAGTGCTGTAGCAAAGAGGGCCATGTTTTGGATCCATCCCTGTAATAAATAGCTTTGCTTGCATAACTCATGTGGAAAACAAAAATGGGGTAGGAGGAGGCGTGCATTGGGATTATGGGTGTGGAGAGCCAGGTAAATAACTTGTATTCCATGAGTGGAGGATGATAAACAGCAATGCCCTGAGTGGGTTTTGTGCCACCACTGCCCTTTGCCCTCATCCTGGCACCTGTGGGCTTGGAAAGGCAAATTTGGGATGATTGAGCTGTCAGTAAATTTGGGGTGGCAGAGTAATAGATTGCAGCAGGGGAGTGTTGGCTCTGGGTAATGAGTAGACCTGCATTTCTGAGAGTGCAGAATATGTGAAATGTCCCCTAACCCAGTGGCAAATACCTCTTCCATAACCAGTGATGGGATGAGACTGAACTCTGGGTTATTTGTCCTGTTACTTATCCTCTTGATTCATGTTTCAATTCACAGCATCTCCTGTACATGTGGATAATGTGGGGTTTAACTGTTGCACAGTGTATAATATTATTATTATAACCTTTTACTGTTAGTACCCACATTCTGCCAGCTCCCCCCTTCTGGGAAGCTCAAGTCAGTGTCTCTTGACCAGTATAAATCCCTCATGGAGCTACTGCCCAGAGCCTCAGCCCTGCCAGTCCTTGTGCCAGTCCACAAGCCCAGGGCAGCTTCTCTTCTGAATTTTGGAAGAAGTTCTAATGAAACTTGAGGTTCTGGGACCACTAACTCAAAAATCACCTGGTCTGCAGCTGGTGTAAAGGGCTGGCCTGACACTGTGCATGGATTGCTGGTGGTGTGGAAGCTTGGAGTAGCTCAATCCCACTTTTCCAAGTGTGGATCACATTGAAACTGAGTTAAAACCTGTTTTCCTGGCAATCATCTGGCACATCCAGATGTGTGAGTGGTTTGAAAAGGGTACTGTGACCTGCCTAGGAGTGTAGGTGTACCCACAGAATGTAGTTAACTCATCATTACCCTGAACTCTTGGTTTTTTTATAAATTATCCTGAGTAGATTTACACATGCCTTCCTGAGGGGGGGAGAAGATTTTTTCAGAAACAATTTTCACCCAGAGTCCCCTTGTAAAGATCCCCCTTCTGGATGGTGAAAAGGCACCAGGTTATCTGTATTATCTTTTACCTCTGGCTCCCATGTCCATTAGAACTAGGGAGGGGAAAACCTTTGGAATTTGTTCAGTGACAATTCTTGTTATTTCACCTTCTTGCAGGTGAAAAAGGAATTGGCAAAACAACTGGAAAGAAGCTGTGCTACAAAGGCACCACATTCCATCGTGTGGTTAAAAACTTCATGATTCAGGGTGGGGACTTCAGTGAAGGTAAAATGGGCTTTTAAAACTGCCAGGTTTGCAATGGAGCAGAAATGTTATTATTTATGTGTTCATGATGTATAACTTCAGAAAATACCATGAAAGTATTACAGTGCCATAAAAATATTTTATTTGCTGTGAAGTATAGCACAGATCACCCATTTCCTTGTTAATTCTTGAAGTTCTAAAATGTTTCAAGTGATGTAATATTTGTTTAGAAAAAGTGTGTTAAAAACTCCTCGCTGGAGGGTTTCATGATATTTCATCTTATTAAGACAATTCAAATCCAAACTCTAGTCTTAAGTGCTTTTCACTTCTGTGTCTGCAGTAAAGGCAGCACTGGTGATGGTCTGTTGGTACAGGAATGTAACTTTGAGTAAGTTTAAAATTAATAATGAAGCATTGAATGAGCTGGAAAAGTTTTAAAAGGTTCCAGAAGGAATTTTCCAGTTTTTTTTGTTTCCCTTTCCTGAAATACCTGTCCTTACCAAACTGTGTCCTGAAATCCTGGGCCTGATCAAAACAGCCTGAGGAGGGAATATCCTAGTTTGAGAGCCAAGTGCTGGTTTCATTCTAATTCTTGGGGTTTTTTTCCCTTTCAGTGTTAGTTAATCAAGTCTTATTACTTTTAAGCTTAAGCCTCCTTTGCTCTTGACTGGGAAATTTCAAATTAGCAAACCCAAACCAAAACACAAATCACTGTTTCTGCCTGATTTCAAATTGAAACCATGACATATGCACAACTTTTGTCTAAATGAAACAAAAAGTTTTAATTGCTGCTCTTTTTAATGTGCAGGTAATGGGAAAGGAGGTGAATCTATTTATGGTGGCTATTTTAAAGGTAAGAGCAAGTATGTCTTTGCAGATTCTTTGTTCAGTTCTGAGATAAACAAGTCTTGATTCCCAAACTACTTAATGACAACAGGTCCACTCATAGATCACCCTTTGCATGAAACTAATGTTGCATGAGAATTCCTTTTATATGCATGACTTTCGGATAATTTTTTGGTTAATATTTAACTTAAATTGACAATTAATTAAGGCTAACATAATTGGTTAAACATGACTTTCAGCATGGAGGCTAGGCAACTTTATTCATGAATAAATTCCTATCTTCCTGCCTAAAACTGTCAACATATTCTTTTGTTTATAGAGAATGTGGTCTTTTGCAAAATGAAAAGGTAAGAGACAAAAGCTCAGTAACACAAATTCAAACTCTGTTCCCTTGTCCCCTCCCTAGTAAATATATAGACAACTGCTAAGTCCCTTTGTAGATGGATATCTGTGTTGCTTGGAGAAATGAAGAGTTCTGTGTCTAACCTTTCTGAGGGTTAATGACTTATTCTGGAGAGAATCCACATAATGCCAGCTCTAAACAGTGATTTCTTCTGTTGTTAATGTCCCTTTTCCTCCCCTTCCCTCCTCAAGGTTTCTATGCTTAGGGCTCGTTTCTGACTTTATTTATATGCTGCACAAGTCATTTTCCTTGCAAAGAATTGGTACAGAAATATAAAATTTGTATATTTACAAATATAAAAATTGTAGAAATCTGCTGGAAGGAAAATGGTGAGTTTATAAATTATTTGTTTAAAGACATACAATTATTTCTTCAAAAAAAAACAAGTGGTTACTGTGACAGTCAAGTGTTAAGACAGTGAATATATTTATTTACAGCCTCTAGTTCTGTGTGTGTTGCAAGTAGCTGGGGTTAGATGCATGAAATGAAGTTTCTCTTAAAAAAGAGACTTGGTTTGATGTGGGAATATTGAAGTTTTTAGTCAAGGAGAGGCTTGAACAGATCCATTTATTAAGAAGTTACTCAGGGTTTGTTTCTCAATGTGAGTGCTAAACATGCAGGATTGTGTTTTGATATGTGATCTAAACACTCATAGCTCTGTACATTCAAATTAGTATTTTTATCTTTGGAAATGACCTTGAGAAGATCTGGTTTTATATCCTGCTGTACAGCCAGAACTCCAGTTCCACTGCAATATAAAATGCATGTTCAGTTTAGTCTTAATGGTTTTTATACTTAGATTCAGATAGAGAGAATTTTTTTTCCTTTTATGTTTTGAGTGGAGAGGTGGCATCTTTTTAGTGTGCCATAGCAGGGAAATAAATGGCTTTTTCTCCTGGTCTTTCCACCTGGAGTGTAAATAAGTGTCATGTATGTCAATTCTTGTTTTAGAATGTCAATAATTCTGCCAACCTTGTTCTTACCCAAACAATTCAAGATTTAAATCCATAATCGAGTGTTTATTGAAGACACTCGGAATGACTTGAATTATTTTCAATTAGAAATGTTTGCATTATATCTGCACCATTTTCTTTAAGAAACAAAGCTTCACCTCAACTCTAATTTGAAGAGACTTGTTTAAACCTGATTGTTGTTTCTCCTCCAACCTGTTCCCATTTCTCCAGCAGCAGCAGAATCTCTCCTTAGAGCATCCATAAGTTACTAAGAAAACAACCTGCCTCCCTTACCAGGGAAAAATCTGACAAACATATTTTTTCTTCAAACAGATGAAAACTTTATTCTCAAACATGACAGAGCGTTCCTTTTGTCAATGGCAAACCGAGGGAAACATACCAATGGTTCCCAATTTTTCATGTGAGTAGTTGTGATCCCACAGTGGAGCTTTTCTTACACAGAGAAGCGCTGTTCATGAGAAAGATGGTATTGCTAAATTCTCCATCTGCTCCTGCCCAGGAGGCAGTGGCACCTGCAGGAGGAAATGGTAGAGCTCACTATTTCCTTGTGGATTAAAGCTCTCTGGGTGTTCCTCCTTTGGGGATTTTTTTTTTTCCCTAAAATCGTGGGTTATGGTCAGTTTTAGCGGGCAGCAAATGGATTCTTTGCCTTTGTGTGTGCACAAATCTCATCAGCTCATCTGCAAGTGACAATGATGAGCCGTGTGTTCGAGGGGGAGTGAGCTCTAGAGGGAGTTTGTATGGTTTTGCTCTTTAAAAACTGATTTAATATTTACTTTTGGGGGGTTGTTTTGTTTGTTGTTTGTTCAGGAGGAGAATGAGTGGGGCTTTTGTTTATTTGGGGGTTTAATTTGATGATGATGATAATTACTATTATTAATTTTTTTTTGAGTGTTTGTTCCTGACATGCTTCTTTAATACATGTTCTGCTAATTCTGTTCACTTGTGCATATACCAACACTACATAAAATTATGTGCTGATAACCAGATTTTTCCTTCATTACCTTTAAAAAAATGCCATTCTAGTCACCACATTCTGTTAAATTATAGAAATTACAGAAAACACATTTACCTTTACTCATAAAAGTAAAGTGGTATTACCTTTACCACTCAGGTCTGATAATTAAGGGTTTCCTGGTCAAAACAGGTATTTTAGGTTGGCTATCAGTATTTTTAATTGATCTGATTATTCCTCTTGTTACCTCCCTTTTCAAAATCCCCTTCTGTTAATGTTTAACAGTTTATATTTGGAAAGAGCAGGTTGATAACTTTAGTCCAGAAATACTTTGTGAAAACAACACTGGGGTTTCAAAAGTAAATTTTAGCATAGTTACTCAACTAGAAAAAGTCTTTTTTTCTTTGCCATCTTTCTTGGGGGATAAGAATGAATGGCGCTTCCCTGTCCTCAGTAAAGGAGTAAATTGTCCTCAAGAATCTTATTTGTTGTTTTTTTTTTTTTAATTTGCCTGAAAAAGATCTTCAGTATGATATGATGTAGTTCAGATAAGAAACATTTTTAGGTCTTTTCCTAAAAAATGTCCTAAAAATGGAAGATGCATAGGAACCTAAAAGAAAGTCTTGCACAGTTACTGCTGTTCAGACATTCCACAGAGATAAAATTGTTTCAAAAGCCTGTTTTGTGTTCCCTTCAAAGGAAATTGGAGATGTTGTGCTTCATTACAATAAATCTGCAAGGATTTATGTGCACATTAATATGGAAAACAGTTTGTATAAATACAACTCCATGCCTTAATAAGCTCTCTGAAGGCATTGCTTCATTAGTTTTCACTTGATGACTTGCCTTTGGGTTCTCTTGCCTTCATTTTCCATGTTTAAGCTTATCTGAACATTAAACGTGAAAACCTAATGATGTCACATCAGTCAAGCAGCTGTCATTTGAGGGCTCTAAAGTTTCTTTTCTCTCCTGCATTTGATTCCAAAGTCATCTTCTCTCCCTGATTCTTGGTAGGCTCAGCTCATTCAATCAGATTTACCCACTCTGTCTCCCCCCACACACCAAAACAACCCAAGGTTGTGCTGGATACTAAATTATAACTAATACACGACAATAAATGAAGATTATTTAAAAGCACTTCCATCGAATACAGAAATATTTTGAAAGATGCAGATTCCTTGACAAATTCTGTTTGTTTGTTTTTTTCATGCAATCACTGTAAGGAGAGGTGTGAGTTCAGTGGGGATTGAGGCAGAGGAAGGGACTAAAACCTCCCACAGGAGCTGGATTTCCCTGATGTGCAGCACTCCAGAGCTGCTTTTGTCCCCTGTGGCTTCAGGACAAGGGTGCTCTGGAGCTCTGCCTTCCCTGCCTGCCCAGGCAGATTTCTGTCTTGGAAATTTTCAGTCTCTAATGTCTAAAAAGGCACCAGCCTGCCCTGGAGCCAGGGAAGAGAATCAGGATTCCAAGAGGGAAACAGCTCCCAAAGGTTTTACCTAGGCAGTTTCTGCCTTTGCTTTCAAATGCAGTTTATTAAAGCAGTTAGTCTTGCTGGGTGTCATTTGTCTGATTACTTTAGGGAATATACAGTGCATCTATAGAGCTTTTCTTTAATAAAATATTTTCTTCCTTTATGCTTTAAGCTGAAATTTAAAATGTGGATTTTTATACTCCCAGTAATGCTCAGTTTCTCTTTAGTTTATCATTAGGAAAAATATTCTTCAAATGTTTAACCTGAAAAGTGTGTAAAAGGCAATATGCAGTGGTAGCCTTCAGATTTTTTTTTTTTTTAATATTTGTATCTATTCAATTTCATTGATTAAATTCATAGAAAGGGAAATAGTTCATCTGAGCTTCTTTAGAGGTCTGCATTTGTTTTCAGGGATGACAAATCTGTATCTTGTACACATCTAATGTAGCAGATAAGGAGTGCAAATGAGTGATTTTCTTTTCCATAACAGTCTATCCAAGTAGGGCTAAAATAATAGCAAGGAGCCTGACTATAAGAATTCTGTTAATTCATCAGAATTCCCTGCTCTCCAGACAAAAATTTTACTTGCAATAATGTCTTTACAAGAAGTAATCAGGCAGCAAATGTCACTTGGGCATATTGCACCAGCAAACCAGGCACAGGACTCTGCAGTGCCTAAAAGTTGATTTCAAGTGGTCAGTTTTACTTGAAATAAAATCTCTAGATTCATCTTAATGTAAACAGGCATCTGACCCATCCTAAAAAATCATCAGCTTTCTTGGATTAGGCAGGAATTTCTGTAGCTTGGAGGATTTAGGGGCAACAATGAGAATTGGGAGTGGCAAAGGCAGTGGAAGTGATGTTAGGAGGCTTCAGGGAAAAGCATGGACTGAAATCAAAGAAATCAAAGCCCTGGGGGAGAATGGCAAAGAGTAAGAAGTGTGTCTGTGTAAAATCACAAGTGCTGGGTTTAATGCTTTTCATTTTCCCCTTTTTTTCCCTTTACTTGAGTAGGAGCAACAGTTGGGTGGGAAGGAGAATGTGCAGCTGAGGGAGGGTTGTGAGATCCACACACATGTGCTGTAAATAGGCCAAGTCTGTTCTCATGTGCCTGAGAAACATTTCCTGCTCTGGAGGAACACAGCATTTTGCAGTCCAGCAGAAAGGATCCTGAGAGAATCCCTTTAGATTTGGGAAGTACTGCAATTTCAGTTTTCTTTACCCAAAGGTTTGTAGCAGTTCATTGCAGGCTTGTGTTGAAGAGAAAGGCACCAGGTTAGAAATTGGCTCTGTGTTTTCAGGGAACCCCACTCTGAATATTTTTATTTTTTTGTGAATAACTGCCTGTAGAGCCCTCAGTGATTTTTTCCAAGTGTTCTCAGCCCCATGTGGGGATGTTAATCTGTAACTGCCCTGTTTGCATGTGGGTCCTGAGCTACAGAATTCCTGATGTCACCGTTTGATACCACACAACACGGACTCCTCCTGTGATTTTTCTCAAGGCTGCATAAAGTGAGTTTATTAGGGATTGTTTCCCCTGATATACAATTTTCCAGATTGGTGAGAGAAAGACAAACCTCTTCACCCACACTGGTCAAACCAGAGGGACATCAAGAGAGATCCCTCCTCCCAGAAGAATCCACAACATGGATACACTTACAAAAACATCTCCTGGTGTTCATGTTCATTCCCTGGGAAAAAACACCAGAAACCCAAAACATCAGCCTGAATCCAGACTACACCCTAGGATGGGGCAGATTGGCAGGAACTGCTCCTGAATCTTTTCTTTTTTTGTCTCTCCAGTAGCTGCTTTGACTTGCTGCTGCCAACACCAGCAGCACATCCAGGGCCCTTGAGCTCTTCAGGCTGTTCTGGGTGTTCCTGGAGCCCTCTGCAGGATCTTCTGGTGTCACTGTTGCAGTAACACACAGGACACAGACTCCTGTGATTTTTGTCAAGGTTGTGTGAAGAAGGAATGCTTTATTCTTAGGGATTGTTCTCTTCTATACAATTTTCCACGGACCACTGTGATTGGTGAACAAAAGACAAACCTGTTCTCCCACATTGGTCAAATTAGAAGGACATCAAGAGAGATCCCTCCCCCAGAAAGAATTCACAACACGAATGTCATTACAAAAACAACGTCCTGTTGTTCATGTTCTTTTGCTGGGAGCGAGTTTCAGCAACCCCAAACATCAGAAAAAGAGATCTTTAGAAACTCAGAAACTTCAGGCCTGCAAAGCAGACTACATTCTGAGCTGTGTGCTCCCTGCTCAGGGGAGCTCCTCTGGGAATATCCTGTCTCTTTAGAGCCATTCCATCATTCCTGGGGCCACTGCCCACCTGCCAGGGAGGAACTGCACTGTAGAAGAGTGCAGCTCTGGTGAAAATGAGGAGCTAAAGGAACATCCCTGCGAGTCCTGATCCTCCCTGGGCTCAGCTCTTTGCCCTCTCACACCAAATCTGCCAATCTTTCGTTGCAAACCACAAGTGCCCCTTACACAGGAAGAGTAAAGCAGCAATGGGAAGCAAACCATTTTTTGGGTTAAAAGAGGGGAGTTTTGTGTCATAAAGATTTTTTTTTTTGCCTTATTCAGCTGTGGAGTTTGCTGAGGAATAAACCCTTAGTGCAGCCTAAAGAGGAGGCCTGGATTCTGTTCCATATCAGTTCAAATGCTTGGAGTTCTTGTCTCTCTGTTCCACAGCTATTTAAAACTTGAGTCTCATTTCCTATTACTGACAGATTTTTTTTTTTTCTTATTGAGGGTGTTGTTTGTTTAATGTGTCTCTCAAGCCCTGCTTTCTTGCTCAGAACTAAATAGATTTTTTTGTTTTAAAAATGTTTTAATGTGTGGTGCCATGCCCAGTTCATAAATTGAAACAAAGGAACCACTTTGATCTGCTAAATGAAGGATAAAATAATTTGGGAGGACTCTTGATTTGATTTTACAAATTATATCTGAATGTTACCAGCTCATTAAAACTAGTTCATCTCTTTTTGGTGTCCCAAACCAGGTATTTTTCTAATCAGCAGTTAATAATTTCCTTTTTTTACCAATTTTTGAGCTAATTAATGAACAGTTGACTGAGACAAAAATGAAAAAAAGTCAAATGGAAGGGGCTGATATTGCATTATTTTTGAGTATTATTGGTACACGTGCACTTCTCACACAAACAGGTTCCATTGGCTTGATCAAAAGTTTCTGGGAAAATAAAAACATTCCCAGGATACTTTTGTGCATAATCAGTAACAAAAATATCCTTTCAGTGCTTGACTCTGCCGAGAGAATTCATCACTGATGGTTTATTGGGAGGGAGGGGTGTGGCTAAGCTCAGCTGATAATGCATTTTCAAACATTGCTACTGCTCAGAATTTCACCAGAGCACAAATCCACTCTCAGCTGCTGCAGCTGGTCGGGTGTTTTTTGCACCTGCAATGGGATTTTTTTGTTTCTAAAATTCTGAACAGAAGCAATCACTGCACGTATTTGAGTGAAAACACTGATTTTTCTTAGCTGTAGCAAAGCTTCATAGCAGGAGGAGGATGGCAGCTAATTCTGAAATGCCTGAAGTTGTGAATTTCCTGGCTGTGCACGTTTCCTTTGTGAATCCAAACATTTTGTGCCAGCCTGGGAAGTTTCTGCTTTGGGATGAACTCAGCAGAACCTTTGAACCCCTGTGGAGCTGCAAGCATGTGAATAAACCCACAGAAACTGGTTCTTCATCTGCTTCAAGCTGGGCAGTTTTTGCTGGATTGAGTCTTAGAGGGGAGTTGGGGGCATTCTCTTTCTAACTGTTTGGTTTTTTGCAGTAGTTTTGCAAGCAGGTTTTGTCTTGAGTTTTCTTTTTGTTTTTAAGGAGAACTTCAGTTTTCAAAGTACCTTGTATTCTAAAGAAAATTTAGAGCCCTCTTTTAGGCATCCTTTTTCTGCATACAAACTTGATGAATATTAATTTTAAACTTGTGTTTAATAAAACATAGACTCAGTTTTGTCTGAAAATGTATTACAATTTATTTCTGCCATTTTTGTGTAAAATTTACAGAAACAGTGTTACATCGTGCGCTCCAAAGGTAATGTCTCATTCCTCTAAGGCTGTGTCCTTTCCTTTTCTTTCTGTTTTTATCTTTCTTGTTTTTCTGATCATATTGTTATGTGCATTGAACCCTTTGTTAGGCCTGAGGTTCTTTGGGGGGGTGGGTGAGAACGTGCTTTTATCAAAAAGATGATTTTCTCTTCAGCAGGATCTTAAACCAAATTAAACTTGAGTGAAGCAAGGTATTTGTCCTTCTGTAAATAACTTGCATAACAGTGTCTATTAAAAGGCAGATTTGGAATGGTTTAAATGATGAGAGCTCTGTATAGAAATATTCTAATAAAATATTATTTTGGGGGATGAACTCATCATGACTTTAGGTTTCCATAGTGCCAAGACAGGAGGTAGGTTTGCTCCTGGTTAAGTTCTGAAGCCAAAGCAAATATGCAAGGATTGATGCAGAAAGCCTTGAAATGCTTTTTGTAAAAGTGCACCTTTGCAGAATAAATATAACAGCCCTGACACTGAGGTGAGAAAACTTTTAAAGGCACCACAAGGATCTGGGGCTCTCCTTCAGTCCCCCAAGTCCTTGGGGTGCTGAAATCTGAAAGGTTTCCCTTTGGCTCAGAGCTTCTCCTCGTGTTCCCCCTTGGTGAGCAAGGACCCAAACCCTGTCCATTTTATCTCCCCAATTGCCAGGGGAGTGGGGAAACCTCTGCACGGGTTTTAATGCTCCAAGCACCCCTTTCTCTGCTCAGTAATTTAGGTAATTTGCTTAATTAGTCTCCAATGCTGCTGCAGCATGGCAGGAGCACCTGCAGCCTCCCCAGCCCTGGGTTTGAGCCCGTCGCTGTTTCCAGCTGATTCTAAACGCTAAGTCTTCACTGCTATTGGTTTCATTGAAGTAACCCACTTCTGTTTTTTTCACCCCTTTAAATCAGCTTCATAATTAAAGCCACTTAAACTGTTTACTTAACAGCAGGTTGTTAATGCAGTTAACTCTTGCTTCAAGAGCTTCAAAAGCCATAAGGATTTCTCTCTTTGTAGCAATAACGCTGTGTTAGCAAGGAAAAAAAAAAATCAAAGAACACCCACTGCCACTGAGAAATTTAATGCTGTGTTAATAGCATTTATTCCCCTGTGTTAACCCAAAGAATTTTTCTGTATTATTCAGTAGGACAGAAGTGGATGGGCTGGTTGACATTTGGAGGTTAAAAAAAAAAAACATCAAGAGTGTAAACACTCTCGATTCATAGTTCCATCTTTGGGATGTGCTCAGCACTGCAGTGTTTTGTGACCTAATAGTTCAAAACTCGAGGGAAGAGAAGTGTTTAAGAAGTAATATTTTATTCTAGCAGTGAAAAACTGACTCCTTCATACCAAATCTGTGTTATTGTCAAGTTCAAAAAATCACCTGTGATTGTTTATTTTGAGAGAGGGGAGTTCACTGGAAGAAGGCTCTAAAAGCACAATAGTGCTTGGGAGGAGAGAGAGGAAGGATGTTTTCAAAAGTGATTTCTATTTTATTTCTCCCCCAATATTTGAGCAGGTTCTGATGTTCTTTCCTCAATATTCCTGCATAGCAGGATCCCCTGTGCAGCAGGAATTCAGGCTCACTCGGAGAAGTAACTTTAGTCTGGTTTTTGGAAAAGGATTCACAGCGTTAGAATCCAAAAGATTTGTACAAAAGGCATTTTCCATTCAGGCTCAGTGTGAGAAGCTGCAAACCAGGGAGGAAATCTGCATTTATCAGTGAAGTGTAGGTGGCACAGAATGTCTGCTGTTGATTTTTGGGAAGGCTGTGAGTTTTTGAGCTGAAGTGTTTGCTGATTTAAGACAGAAATATTGCTTTGTACTCCAAGTCAGGAGGCCAAGCAGGTAAATGGGGAGTGAGAAAGAAGTGGTGGGAGGAGAGGGGAAGCAGAGAATCTCTCACATACCATAACTCTTCTTTTTTAAAATAAACTCTCTTTAAAGTGACCTTGCAATCTAAGAAGCTAACAAGCTCAGAAACATTTAAATCCCACTGGTCACCTAATATTTATCACCAAATTGTATCTTTTCTGTGATTCAAAATCATAAAGTTACATTAAATGTGTATTTAAAGACACCTACTTGGAAATTGTTTACTGCATGCCTGAAATGATACTTGGTACAGCTTTCAGTATGCACACTTAGCTAAACTTCAAACAAATACCATGTAAAAGTTTTAAGAGAGCCTGTGTGTATAATCTGTAATTTTCATTTGTTAATTCCATGTATTTAACTGCATTTTTTCACTATTTTTGTCTTACCTTCACCTCTTCTTTTTTTTTTTTTTTTTTTTTTTCCCTGTGTCATTCTCCTCTTTTACTTCATCTGAATCCCTGATTTTATTTTATTTTACCATCTTCCCATCTTGCTGTTTGTCCAACAGAACAACAAAACCCGCTCCTCATCTGGATGGGTAAGAATCCTTTCCAATTTCTCCAATGATTGCTGAAGTTTGAAGGTTATATTGAAAGTAGCCAACAATGGGGAAACAAATCCTTAATTCTGTGGAAGATTATACAATGGGGCGAGATGGAAAACAAAAGTTTTCAGTTCTATAAAAATTTCAAGTCGCAACTTATTTCCTAAAGCTGGACAAAAACTTGAATTGTCTTAAATCCTAAGGTTATTTCTTTAAAACTGCTTGCTGCCCTCAGCCCATAAATCTGGGGGTTGAATTGCCAAGTTGAATATATTTGAGCAGTCATCTCTTTTGGGGCATGTTTTTATCCCTAAAATTTATGGGGCAAATGGAAGACAGAAAGAGAAATGTGGTACCATAGAACAAAACCGAGGATTCCTTTATTTTAACTGGCCCTGCAGTGCCAGGGGGGAATTGTGTCCTGGGTTTGTAGAAATCTATAAATTCTTCTTCTCTGGGGAGGACTTTTGTCATGTTTATAGATGAGCTCTTGATCTCTGTTGCACAAAACTGCAAAAATAGAAGGGTGGGTTAGGAATTATAATCTATTTACCCTGCCCTTGTAGAGGAGAGGAGACTGCTTCAATTTCAGGGAAATACTCGAGGTCAGAGCGGATCTTAGTTTCACGTTGCTGAAAATCTCAGCATTGTTCTCAATGTTAAAATCATTTTAAAAATCATACTTAGAGCATTAAGAGCTCAATGTTTCTACCTCACACTGACTTTTTAAATGTGAAATTATTTGGGCAATCATTACAGCCATTTTGTACTTTGTGACTGCTTTGTTTCTGCAGTGTGCACGTTGTCTTTGGGTTGGTTATTTCTGGCTTTGAAGTCATAGAGCAGATAGAAAATCTCAAAACGGATGCTGCGAGCAGACCCTACGCAGACGTGAGAGTCATTGACTGCGGGGTGCTGGTCACCAGGTCAGCTAAAGATGGTGAGTCCCAAAATCTGTGATGTGCTCAGAGTTCAGCAATCCCAGCAACAGCTAAAAATCCTGCTGCTAAATGTGTAGGATCTTCATTAATTCTTGAGAGCCGGTGAAACGTAAATCTGGGTGTAAGGAGAGGAAGGCACGGCAAAAATATTTTCTGCCCTTAATATTTGTCTCTTGTTCGTGTTAGAGGTTGACATGACCAACTCAAAAAGTTAGTTTTCTGTGTTTAGAGGAGGGAGATACAAATGTGATTTTCTTTAAGTTGGATTTTGTGCCCATTCCAAAGATTTCTTTTAAGATTCTCTATATTTAACATATGCAATGTATGTGGTCAAGCTTATTTTCCTTCTCATGAAGAAATAGGAATAGTAAGATTCATAAAGGAATTCATAAATAAATAAAGGATCTTAAATATATGTTTGGACAGTCTGTATGAATTAGTGGAGTGTTACAAGTTTGCATTTTGTACCTAATTTCTGATTTTCCTTAAGGACAAGGTGGTTATTTATGTGCTTTAGAGAAAGTCAAGAGGAGCCGTAGTGTAAAAGTGTGAGGATGCAGAAAAAAGAAAATGGCAAAGTTTTAAAAATAAAAAATACACAACTGAGCTGGCAACTAATTTGTTCTTAATCATTGATTTGCAGCCTGTGCATTGTTTCCAAAAGCACCTAATTTTTTTACTATAGTTGGTCATTCTGTCTTTGCTGGAAAATATTTGTATCATACCAACATGGATTTAGACTGGGCAAAATCAGATGAAGTTTTATTGTGATTCTTTAATCTAGTGAAAAAAATTGACAGAGCTTCTCTCAAATGCCCCATTGGTATATTTATACATCTATAAAATCGTTCTAAATTTGTGTTTTACATGCACACTCATGTAAATTGAAAATATCTCTTCAAGCTTTGGAGAAGAAGAAGAAAGTCTGCTCTGACTCAGAAGCCTCAGAGTCCTCCTCCAGTGCATCCAGCTCTTCAGAATCCTCATCTGAGAGCGAGGAAGAGCCTGAGAGGAGCAGGAGGAGAAAGAGGAAAAGAAGAGCAAAAACCAAACAGGCCAGGAAACGAAGGAAGGAGGAGAGGAGGAAAGAGGAGCCACGGGGCAAGCGAACCTCGAGCCAAAGACGGTGACTGCTCCCTTCACTTTAACAATTGCGCTGAAGCCTGGGCAATTCTGCTTTGTTTTCATCAAGTGCTCAAGCACAAATAGGAAAACGCTTTCAATGTTTAGTGCATGATTTTATAAACCAACAAAAAACCCTAAAGCTGAGCTTGTTGTTGAGTTTTCCGTGAAATTGAAGGTCTTTGTAGATAGAAGCAAGAGTGATATTGAAACAGCTAAATCCAGGCATGTGGGACTATTCAGGGCTCAGCACACCTGTGTAGAAGTGAGACTTTAGGCAAATTGCTGAACTTGGAACGTATATTTGATGATGTTTTTTAAATACTTCACAGCAAGTGAAGCAGAAATTATTTGCTGTAAAGCAAGAGCTGAACTTTCTCTCCAGCAATAGTGGCCCATCCTCACGTTAGCCTAGAATGGGTTGAGGAACACATTTCGGTTGCTAAGCCAGCTTTAAGCTTGATGCCTCTTGTCTTGGAATGCAGTTGGAAAAGGGATTTCCCCAGCTGACTGATTTCTCCCTCTGCCCTTTCCTTAGCAGCCTGTCTGACAAGAGTGATGCTGCAGACAAAGTCGACCTTAGCACGAAGCGGGACAAGCCCGTGGTACGTCCTGAAGAAATCCCCCCAGTGCCTGAAAATAGATTTTTGCTCAGAAGAGATGTGCCTGTTGTCAATATAGAGCCTGAACCGTAAGGAACTCTGAGCTTTTTATTCTGACTTGCTGAAAACTGTGCATGAAATATTCCTGTTAACATTCTCTTCCTGGTGCTGCTGACTGCAGTGTCAGGATCGCTGCATGAGGTCATTTCATTGTCCTTTTTACAGATTCCTTTGTAATAGTCCTTGTGACCTGTGCCAGGGGTTTTCAGGGAGATCTCAAGATGATTTCATTGGTCTTTAAGGATGTTAAGGTCAATTAAAAACCATTAATGAATAATTTCAGAAGTAATCATGTAATGCAAACCACAGGAAATTCTTGATTGCGAGGGAAACTTGGGATTGGGAGAGGTGATTTTTCGTCTTCCTTAGATTAATGAAGAAACTTTGGTTCAGAATCAATCACCTGGAATTTCGTGACTTATCAGTGTTTGAGAATAAGAGAAAATACTCTTGTTTTGCTACAAAGGAACTCACAAGTCCACGAGATGCTTTCCATGTGTTTTGTTCCTCCACTGTCAGATTTCCTTGCATTTGTAACTGAGCAAATCCATTACAGTGCCAGACACCTCCAAAATCAGTGTTGGGTTTGTTTGGTGTTGGGTTTTTAATTTCCCTTATCAGTACAGTCTCCTGTAAGTCTTTCCTTGGAACATCACTCACATTCCCAAAGATTTGCTAACTACTTTTGGGGTTATTACACAAGCTGAAAGAAGCAAAGCTTTAGAACCTGTGAGCTGTCCTGAACTGAGATCCTGAAACTCTTCTGCCCATGTTGTGCTCAGGATTTGTGCCCCAAACACAAGTTAACCTCTTGTGACAGCGTTTTGCAAGTTCATTGTTAGCATTAATTTCTGTGTCAAGAGATCAGGCTGCACATTTGGTTGAAAACAAATACATGTTGATTTGCCTTTTGTTGCAGAACTCTCTTGCTTTGTTTCTTGAAAAAAACCCTGAATTCTGTCTGAATATGAATGAATAAGATGATGAATATTTCTCATTTTTAACTTAAACTAATTGCAAGTTAATTGTTTTTTTTTTTTTTTTTTTGCTGTGTAACTTCATACTCTATTAATTTATGTAGGAAGCTTCTTGATGCTGCGCCAGTTCTGACTGACCAGAAACCATCAGTCTCTAAATCGGGACGAAAAATTAAAGGAAGAGGCACAATAGTATGTGACAATTTTATTTATTTCTTTATTTCCTCTCACCCAGAGTATCTTCCCTGACTTTGAGCTTTGAATTTCCCTGGAGGGCTTTGTATGACACTTTATTTACATGTTGTAGGATCCAGTTTAGAAAGCATGGAAATCTTGTCAGGTAGTTGATTTTATAACACTTTTTTTCATCCTTCCTGTTACTGTCTTTTTACTTCAAGATGGTTTGCAGAAAAAAAAATGCCTAAATGGAATGTTTGCAAATACTTCTGTAAGTAAAGACTTGGGGAAAAATAACTTAGAGTGGAATTGGCTTCTGCCAGATATTGGGGTTTCTGTCTTTTTTTTTTTAAATCATTTTGGCACCCTCTCACCAAAATTAAGAATAAAAAAAGATGTCAGTTAGAGCTGGCAGTTGGAGAAACACATTTTTCTTCCATGTCTAATAGTCCTTATTAGAGTGGTTTCTGTCTAGGTGAAGTTCATTGATGTTTTTCACACGACTTGTTTGTAGGTTCCACGAGGCTCCAGAGTATAAAATGTGAGAATTAGGGAGGTCCATGACACCCTGCTATCTTTTAGGCCATTTTTCTGTAAAAGCTGGTTTTTTGAGTAGTCATTGCTTCAGCTGAAATAATAGGGAAGCTCTGAGTGCCAGGTTATCTTGATTTTGGTTTTTTTTATATAAGAAATATATATTTATATAAGAAGGCATCTTAAAGCCTTCCATAATTACCTGGATAAATAAATCCATGCATCTTTGTGATTTTATTCTGGGGGACAACACCTTTTTTTCCTCCCATTTTTACTGCTTTCATAAGTGGCTTGAAATAAATCCAGATGTGCTTTTATTGAGTCAAGGAGCATCTGATTTCCTCACAGAATTTACCTAAGTGTGTATCCCACTGGGTAATGGAAAATAATGAGTTAGCAATAGCAGAGTTCTTTCTCTGCTGCACAAGTAGCTCTTGTTGCCTACTTAAATGCTCTGCCTAAGCATAATTTATTTAATGTGAGGATTCATTGCTCTTTTTTGTGAAAGGGTTTGGGGGGGGGGGGGTTTGTGAATTTTTTTTTAATTCAGTTTTCTATATTTTAAATTGCTGTAAAGTGACTTAATCTGGGTTCCCATTGCTGAAGAGTTGAACAGCAGTAACTTTTGAAATGGGGTTTTGTCTTTCCTCCTACAAACCATGAAGTGTCTGACTAAAGCGAAACATCTGTGCCTTAAAAGCGAGGGTGGTTATCTGCAGTAACTGTTATTCCAGAGGGGAATCCATGGCCTCTTCCTTGATTCTTCCTTCCACGTTTCAAAAAGCTGGGTGAGCTGCTGGCCTCTCTGAGGCTTTGCAGAGTGCTCTGAGTAGGCAAGGGCCAGTAGTGGGTGAGGAAGCCCTTCTTGAGCTGTGTGTGTTTGCCGTGGCAGCGCTATCACACCCCGCCGCGCTCCCGCTCCTGCTCCGAGTCGGACGATGAGGAGAGCAGCGAGACCCCTCCCCACTGGAGGGAGGAGATGCAGAGGCTGCGCACGTACCGAGCACCCAGCGGGGAGAGGTGGAGCAAAGGAGACAAGTAAGAGCCTCTCCACAGCTTTGAAATGCCTTTGGCAAGCCCTGGTTGATTGTCGTCGTGGTTTGAACAGCAGGGGTCTGCTGAGGAAGGCAGGAGCCGCACTTGAAATGAAGAATGTAACCCCCTCCCTCCATTGTGAAATTAAGGGGCTCTCAGGCAGAGAGATGGGGACAGGAATAACAGTTCTGTATGGGGATCATTCCAATCCAAGTGCAGTGATCCAGCCCAGCCCTGGCAGGGTCAGAATCCCCCCTGCCCCCCGTGGGTCGGGGCTGGGGGCAGTCATTCCATGGGGCTGCAGCCTCCTGCAGGGGCACAGGGGGCTCTGCTGGAGCAGGGAGCTGCACAAGGGGGGAGTTTTCCTCGGGAGCTGCCCTGGGGATCCCTGGGCCTGCTCTGCCTCTGGCAATGCCCTGGCCAAGGCTGCCCTGGGCTGCCAAAGCTCCCAGGGTGTCCAGGCAGGAATGCTTGGCTCCTGCCCTGGGCGCAGCCTCTGCCCAGGGGAGGATGGAATTTTCTCAGCCCTGCAGGGAGACTCAGTGGCCCCTGAGCAGGAGATGTGTCCTGGAGGGAGGCTGAGTCCTGGCAGGGATACAGAAAACTGCCCCAGCTGGATTTTAACAGCTGCCCCATGAACACAGGATCACCCCACCCCAGGTTCAAACAGCTGGTGACAGAACACACAGCTCTGCTCACATCCTGCACTGCAGCCCAAAACAATTGTGTAGATGTACCACATCAGTACCAGGAGGAGAGGAAACGGCCTCAAGTTGTGCCAGGGAAAGTTTAGAATGGGTATTAGGAAGGGGTTTTTTCACAAAAAATCACTGGAATAGGCTGCCCAGGGAAGTGTGGAGTCACCATCCCTGGAAGTGTTCAGAAAGTGAGTTGTGGCACCTGAGGACATGGTGGTGATGCTGGTGGTTGGATTTGGTGATCTTAAAGGTCTTTTCCAACTTTAAGGATTGGTGATTTCCTTGTCCTCAAAGTGGATTACATGTTTTCTTTGGAGTAAAACAGTCAAATCAGCTAAGCCTTTATTGTTTTAGTTGTATGTTCTTTCAGCAGTGGCAAACTGTGTGATGGATGTGTGTGTGAAGTCAGCTCTCCAAAATTCTTGATGGCTTGATACTAAATATGAGTTTCTATCAAATTACAAGAGATAAATCTTAAAAGGAAAACTTAAAAATATTATATATATAGCTATTAGTGAATGATTGCAAATGTTTCTGATTATTCTTTTTTATGTACCGAGATGTTTTAAAACTTGTATTTAAACGTGGTTTGAGGATCATGTAGTTGTAGAGTTCAAAGTTCTGCAGACTCAGGTAATTAAAACCTTAAATCTCTTTACCCAGGTCCTAACATATGTAAAATTTGCTGGTGTTGGCTGATTTATTTCTTAGGGAGAAGTAGCTCTTACTAGTGATGCAATTCTATATCTTAAAACAAGTGTAAGGAACTCAAAGCAATTCTCTGGTATTCAGGTGAGTGCACTAGGGTTTATATAAACTTAGTTAAAATCAAGTTATAAAATACTGAATTTATCTAAAGGTTTTTAAAGAAATTTCACTTATTCTGGGGTTTATCTGTTTTCCAGGTTGAGTGACCCCTGTACAAGCAGATGGGATGAGAGAAGTGCATCCCGGAGATCCAGGTCTTGGTCCCATAATGGTTACGCTGATCTAAGCACTGTGAGATACTCCAGCCATCACAAGAAGCACAGGAAAGAGAAGAAGAAGGTGAAGCATAAAAAGAAATCTAAAAAACAAAAGCATTTCAAGAAGCACAAGCAAACGAAGAAAAAGAAAACATCAGCCTCCTCAGATGTAGAATCCTCTCATTCCTTCCACAGGAGGACAAAATCATCTTGTGATCGGGAGAGGAAATCTCGTTCTTCCTCACTGTCTTCCAGGCGTTCTTCCAGGAGAGACTGGTCTAAATCTGATAAGGAAGATCAGAGCTTGTCATCTTTATCAAGCAGAGGGTCTCGATCCTACTACAGGTCCAGATCCAGGTCTAGATCTAAATCGAGATCTTACTCCAGAAGAAGTTCCAGGTCAAGATCAGCCTCTAAATCATCGCGATCTCGAAGTAGGTCACGGTCAAGTTCTAACCCCAGGCAGCAAAAGACTGTTCCCAGTTCTCCACGAAATATTTCAGCACGGTTAAATGACACTAAGTTGACCAAGACTGCTGAGCCTGTCCGAGCAGTGGTACTGCCCAGCGACAAGGTTATCGTGCCACCAGTTGTCCCAGAAAGCCTCCCTGTCATACCCCTCAGTGACAGTCCCCCACCCTCAAGGTGGAAACCTGGGCAGAAACCTTGGAAGCCATCCTATGAGCGAATTCAGGAGATGAAAGCTAAAACAACCCACTTAATTCCCACCCAGACTAATTACAGTTTAGTGGTCGTTAAGGAGGCCAACACTTCTTCCTCCTACCGCAAGCAGGAGAGGAGCTCGGAGAGCGATCGGAGCGGTTATTCCAAAGGCCGCAGTGACAGGAGCTCGGAGAGCTGGCCGAGGTCCAGGAGCAGGTCCTCTCGAAGCAGGTCATACTCGAGGTCCTACTCAAGGTCTAGAAGCCCATCAAGCTCAAGGACAAAGTCTCCTTCTTCTGGCAGGTCCCCGTCCCCGAGTAAATACCGCAGCGACAGGTCGGGGTACAGCGAGTCCACGTCCGACTATTCCCTCAGCGATGAGGACAGGCACAGGAACAAAAGGAAATCCACATCCAGCGATCCCAAAGCTCGGGGCCCCAAAGTGAGGCAGGAGACGAGCTCTGAGAGCACTTTGCCTTACAAGCATCCAAAGGACTACGACGAGTCTTCCCAAGGGTTGAAGGAGAGTGACAGTCTGTCATCCTCCGACTTCTCCTCCGACAGCGAGCGCTCTGCCAAAGCCAAAGCGGTCCAAGAAAACGAAGGCCGCTTTCCATCAGAGGGGGATGCTGAGAAACAGGATAAAAATAGCTTGAGTTCTGAGAGAGGGGAGGAGAAAGCCAAGGGGGAGCGGGATTGTGATCACTCTAAAAAGAAAGCAGCGAAGGAGAAATGCTTGGAGCAGCCTAGAGGTGGTGCAAAAACGAAACGCAAATCCTACTCAGGTAGCAAATGGGACTCGGAGTCAAATTCTGAAAGAGGAGAGGCAAAGCATAATAGGGGGGATTCCAGACCTTCCTCTGGGAAAGAAGAGGGAGAGGCCACCTCAGGGTCTGACACGGAGCTTAGTGTTACCAAAAGGATAAAAAAAACAGTCCAATTCCTCAGAGGGCTTCTTGGGTTCTGACTGCACGTGGAAGACAAGCAAACAGTTGTCATCTTCTGACTCTGAGAGTTCTTGTTCCAGCTCAGCAGACACTCGAGGCAAGTCGAAAAAACACAAACACGGGTTGAAAAAGACTCCTAAGAAATCACATTCCAAAAAAGGAAAAGAAAAATCTAAAGGCAAAAAGGAGAAAAAACACAAAGTCCAGAAAAGAAAAGAAATGTTTCATTGGCAGCCCCCCCTTGAGTTTGGGGAAGAAGAGGACGATGAGATAAATGAAAAGCCGGTTACCAAGGATGATAAAAAAGAAAAGCAGCTTAGCAGGGACATAAAGGATAAAAAACAAGTTTATGAAAAGGATGAAATAGTCGCAGATAAAATGGGAAATGGCGAAAAGTCTGTGTGAATGAAAACCTTTTAGATAAAAACCCTACATGTGGGGCCTCGCCAGATCACAGCAACCTTAATAAAGAGCCCATTGAAACAAGCACTTCAGCTGGTATTTTAAACTCAGGAATAAACGTGGCTGCCTGCAAGAGTGAGATTAAACAAGCTGAAGAAAATAACCAGAACGGGCTGGAAGATGTTATTCAGACAGATGACAACATGGAGATTTGTACTCCGGATCGTAACTCGCCAGGGAAGGTGGATGTGGATGTTTTGTCTCCTGTCATTCTCACTGCTAAACCTTTAAGTGCTGGTGTAAAAAAAGAGTTACAGGTTGAGACCCCTGAGCAAGATGCTGTCAAACTGGGAAACAGCATAAGAGACTTTATTAATATTAAAGAAGAAAAAGAAACAGGAAGGCAAGAAATTAACTCTGCCCCTGTGCCTGGTGCTAAAGACTGTAGTTTAAAAAGTGAAATTTCTGAAAATACACCAAGCAATATGATAGACAATAAATGGAAGCCTTTGCAAGGTGTTGGTAACTTAAAACCAGCACCAATTAGTACAACCACGGAGGTCAAAAATGTAGCATCAGCACCAGAGCCTAAACCAGCAGGTTTAAGAATTGAAATAAAAGCAAAAAATAAAGTAAGGCCTGGGTCACTTTTTGATGAAGTGAGGAAAACAGCCCGGCTAAATCGTCGGCCAAGGAACCAGGAAAGTTCCAGTGAGGAGGAATCTCCAAGCAGAGATGACAACAGCCCTTCCAGGAGTCTCAGCAGGTCACGAAGTAAATCTGAGTCTAAATCCAGGCACAGAACGAGGTCCATATCCTACAGCCACTCGAGAAGTCGATCCCGGAGTTCTACATATTCCTATAGGTGAGAGCCTTGTGCTGCTCCCACTGCCAGCCCTGGTGAATTGAATGTTCTTACGTTTTTGAGGAATGCTTTTCAGCTTGTGGGTTTTGTTTCCTAACAGTCTTGTGTTACAGAAGCACAGAGTGGTTTGGGTTGGGAGGGACCTTAAAGACCATCCTGTTCCAACCCCTGCCAGGGACTGGGACACCTTCCACTATCCCAGGGTGCTCCAAGCCCTGTCCAGCCTGGTTTTGGACACTTCGAGGGGTCCAGGGGCAGCCACAGCTTCTCTGGGCACCCTTTGTCAGGTGAAGTGTCACTCCAGGCCTTTATCCAAAGTCCTTCTCCAGCTCTCCTGGAGCCCCTTCAGGCCCTGGCAGGGGCTCTGAGCTCTCCCTGGAGCTGTCCCTTCTCTCCCAGCCTGGCTCCAGAGCAGAGGGCCCCCAGCCCTTGGATTAACTCAGCATCCATATCATCTAGCAAGCATGGAATAAATATTTAGCTGGAAAGCTCAAGAGTCATAACTTCTTCTGGTCCCCATTTTTGCTGCTCTTGTCCTCAGCTGGGTTCTCTCCTGGTGTCCTTGGCTGTAGGTCCAGGAGCTACTCAGGAGCCGGAGCCGGGGCTGGTACAGCAGGGATCGCTCCAGGAGCAGGAGCAGTTCCTACCACAGTTACAAGAGCCGTAGGTGAGTTCATCCAGCTGGAGATGGTGCCAGCCCTGTTCTCCTCCTCTTGCTCCCCCCCCTCCCCCTGCTCTCTTCAGCACTTTTGGTTTCTGTGACTAAAAAACCCCTCTGGGGTTTTGATTTTGTCAGTCGGAGCTACAGCAGGAGCCGATCCAGGAGCAGTTCCTATGGGCACCACAGCCGGTCCAGGTATGGATGGTCCTTTAATACAAACTGCAGGAAATGTGCTGCCCATCAAATCATCTCAGTGTTAGTGCCCTTTTCTTTACATTTCTTTAAAATAGACTTTATTATATAATTACTGTATATGATACTATTGTACATAATACCTATTTTGTTATACGTACTGTAATACAAGTACATATCTAAAAACGTAATGTATAATACATAAATAATAATTAATATTTATTTATAAAGATACGTTTAAAGATTATTTTAATCTCATAGAATCCCAGAATAGTTTGGGTTAGACAGGACCTTAAAGATGATCCAGTTCCAACCCCCCTGCCATGGGCAGGGGCAGATCCCCCTAGACCAGGGTGCTCCAAGCCCCATCCAGCCTGGCCTTGGACACTTCCAGGGATCTGTAGTACTTAAAACTATTATTATAATATGTAATAATAATGTAAATAATTATTATAATATATAAAGAATATCATGATGGCAACTTGAATCAAAGCTGAATGAACACAAGGGAATTTCAAAGGCTGAAAACAACCAAACCCATCCTGGCATTACAGTTGCAGGTAATGCTGTAAGTAGTAGTGAACACATTTGCTTTTGATTTTTTAAATAAAATTGACTTACGAGTGGAATCGCTTTGCTTGGAGACAAGAATTTTACTAGAAAAAAAAGAAAAAGCACCAAACTTTATAAATTCTTACTATCCTTCCTAATAAAATTTGAGATTTTTATTGTTACTTTGAAGATTGTTGTGTTGAAACCTTTATAAAGTGTAGTTTGCCACGCCCTTAAAAGTAATTCCTATACAGCCCCTCGTGTCTCTTTACAAATATCCTTTAAACCAGCTTTCAAAACAGCATTTAAGACCAGAAATTGTGAACTGATAATTACTTTTCTCCCCCTTTAAAGCAGGTCCTACACCTATGACAGTTACTACAGCAGGAGCCGGAGCAGGAGCAAGAGGAGCGACAGCTACCGGAGATCCCGGAGTTACGACCGCAGGTCCAGGTGGGTCTGACCCTGCTTTGGTGCCCCAGGATTTGCTGGACACAAACAGAAGATGTTTATAACAAGGCCAGAGTTAAAAGTTAAGAGTTCTTAAGAATAACAAATACACTCAGCAAAAGTAATAATTCAAACCAAATTCTCACGGGAATTGGAGCGTGCGTGCGAGCGAGGAAGTTCTGACATTCCAAATATGAGCATGCAAAGCAACCAGGATAAGGAGAAGTTGATTTCTAGTTCGTTGTATCCATGCATTCAAAATTAGCACTTTTTCCCAGGGAAATGATGAAGTCCCCATCCCTGGAAGTTTTTAAAACTTGTGGAAATGGCCCTGAGGACTTGGTTTAACAGTGGGTTAACCATTGGACTTGATGATCTGGTCTTTGGCAACCTTAATGATTCAATGATTTGGGGGGTTTTAATAATATTGAGTGTTTCCTAAAACACACAGAGCTCTCAAGATTTAAATCAAGTGTTCTGGTATGGATTAAAAGCTGCCTGGTATGCAGAGAATTCTACTGGATGGTTAATTCTTTTTGGTTACACTGCAGAAGTGGATTTAAAGCAATCTGGAAGGGAAATGAAAAGTTCTACTGCAATCCAGATTTAATTTTTAACTTTGTCAAATGTGTTTTGATACAGAGGAAAAGCAACGTTGCTAATCAAAGAATCTGCAGATCTGATGAGTTTAGAATAAAATTTATTCTCTTCAGTCCAGGGGATTTATATAAGTGTGAGTATATTTCACAGAGATCAGAGATATGGAGAGTTGTAGCTACATTTAATATCACTCATAATTTGTTTTATTTCTTTTTATATGTCCCCTATTAGCCATAAATCACACAGGTCTCTAGAACTACTGTAAATTTTCATCCTCTCCTCATATAAATTTTTTCACAGCTTTATACCAACTCTTAATGGACTTTGCTCTCACCCATTTGCACAAGATAACTCCCATCTTGTGTTGGAGGGAAAATTAATGAAATTTAATGAAGAATGTGGAAATGAACTTAAAAACCATTGCTCTATTATGTTGGGGAGCTTCAGAGAAACAGTGTGGGATTAGGAAATGCTCACCTCTCACTCAGAAAGCTTCCCTTACAGGCAGGAGGCTGGAAAATCTCTGAAAGCTTGTTCTGTGTAATTTGAACGTGTCCTGTGGCTTGTCTGAAACCATCTGGGCTCTGTGTTGACATTTGGCCAGGTGCTGAGCTTGGAATTTGTCTGGAGGAGCCAAAACATTTTAAATACAATTTCCCCACTGCAGACACACAAACACACCTCTGTTGTGGTTATGGGGCCTGATTTTTAAGACCCTCCTTCAAATAAGAAAATAAAATATATAAATGGAGGATTTGTGGAATTATCCCAGTTGAGAAATGCTTGCAGTGTAAAATCCCACTGGTTAGAGTACACTTCTCACTCAGCTCAACTAGCTCTTATAAAAACAGTAATTTTGGGATGGTTTTTAGCTGTAACAGAGAAAGCAAGAAGTTACAAACAATTTGACATGAGTTACACAGACTTTTCATCATACAAAGTTAATGTTCATTTTGAATATCCTTTAATAAATGTTTGATTTTGAGTACCCTTTAACGACACCTTCCCTTACAAGAAATACAAGCCTGTAAAAGACTGCTGTGTTCTCTTACCTGTGGCAATTTTTTGACACTATACAATTTTAAATTTGAAGCTCAAACTGCAGCTTTAAGGCATTTAAATCTTTTTTTTTACTCCGTGCAGGTCCTACGGCTCCGACAGCGACAGC
Organism: Sitta carolinensis; assembly: GCA_032173965.1. Taxonomy (NCBI): domain Eukaryota; kingdom Metazoa; phylum Chordata; class Aves; order Passeriformes; family Sittidae; genus Sitta; species Sitta carolinensis. Next base: position 2,598,794 of record CM063284.1, on the reverse strand, counting down.
GATCGCAGCTACTCCAACAACAGGAGCCCCAGTGAGAGCAGCAGATACAGCTGAGAACTTTCCCTTGAGGATGGAAACTGTATTCCAGACATTTTTCAGTGTTATATTCAAAAAAACTCTCCTGACAGTGTCACAAGTGAAGGTTGGTTGCTGAATTAGCTGAAACTTTCCCGTTCAACAGTGAACTCGACTCTGCTTACAGAGAGAAGGACTGAGCTCGACAGCTGATGTTATTTTTTATTTTTTTTATGTCAAATGCAACTTTTACAAAATAATAATAAAAAACACCAGTTTGGTTTCCTTGAATCAGCTTTTCCAAGCCATGAATGACACTTAGGTGAATTGCTGCCACCACTTTTTGGGTGCAGCAGTCAGGACTGTCTTCAAGTCTGTTTATAAACACCTTAGGAAAGATATGCTAGCAACTATTAAACTGTGAAGTCGATTTCTTAAAAAGGCTGCCATTTCTAGTTGATGAAAATGCTTTTTTTATTGCTGGAAGCTGTTTCCATGCTGTCTTGATTGTTGATTATTGCATTCTATCCAGGATATAGGCGAGGAAAACAAAGCCTGCCACTCTGTCTTAATCCCTCCTGAACTGTGATGTTCTGGAATTCTGCTGGCAAAGGTGAGCTGGTGCCCAGTGGGAATTGTCAAACTGACAAGCAGTGAGCAAAAGTGTGATGAATGAATTTGGAGCATAATATCCAACTTGTCTAAACTTTTTATGTTTAAAAGAGGAATTTTGTGATAAACAGCAATGTCCTTCGGAGATGAAAAAAGTGTTTCTAAACACTTCCTGACTGATTTCAGTTCCTATTGCAGTGCTTGGCATCCTTCAACACATTTGGAATGTTGTAAACCGTGAGTTTATCCTGAGTTTGTCCAAAGCACTCTTTCAAAAACTGACATGATGATTTGAAAAAATCAAGTCAAAACCCGATGATAATTTTTTGAGAAAGCCAGCCATAAAGTTCCTTTAGAAAACCTCCATTATAAAAGCTCTGTATCCCATTCACCACAGGGAATATCAGATACTGATTTTGCAGATATTGAACTGTATCCTGTTCAAACAGGACTACAAAAATACTGGATGCCTCATAAAAAGCATGGGCAATACTTTCAAAGTAAAATTCAGTACCAAAAATTACTCTTAGGTTACAGGTTAAATGGTTTGCAAAATAATTAATAGATTCAAGTTGAAGACAATTGAGTAATTCTTGCAATATTGTGATTGAGTTGATTTAAAATAATCTGTAAAGTTTTTTTTGGGGGGGGGGGTGTTTAGAAAGTTGTGTACAGAGAAGCAGATTTTTTAATGGTGTTATAAAACCTGAAACTTGGGGTCTGTAGTGACAAAACAAACATGGTTTGATTAGAGCTAATGAGCACTGTTGTACCATAACAGTTCCCATTACTGACTTTCTGTAATATCTGGAGATGCTTTCATTTCCTCATTTTCAAATTTTGGAAATGATTTTTTTTTTTTTCTTAATCTCATCAGGACGCAGTAGCTTTGAAAATTGAAAGCAGTTAATTTCTCGCTGAGGCATCGATTCCTTCTTTCTTTGCTTGAATTAAGCTCCCCCAAATTCCATGAGTTTTTGGCACACTTATGAAACAGAAAAAGGAAGTTCAAAGGGAGGTGGGCACAGCACCTTCCTGAGGCTGAATTGAAGTTTTTTCACTTTTCTAGAAATACCCAAAACTCTGCTCTTACCCCTTCCCTACACTTAGAGTTTAGTGACCAAGTGTGTGCACAGAACCTTTCCACTCTTTGGTAAATTTGTGCTTTTTAGCCTTAAATCCATTTATACCCAAGTCAGGATACATTTGCAGATGTGTTTCTAACAGCAGCAGCCACCTCAAGAGTCCTGAACAAATATTTCAGTGGTATTTGTTGTGGTTTCATCATTTTCAGTACAACTGTAACTTGTTTTTTCCCCTTACTAAGAAGATAGAACTAGAAGGTTCATGGTGTTATAAAATATACAAGTTTATTACTATTCAATACCTATTGGTGAAAATATTGCTCCAGGATCAGATTTTTGTCATATTTCAGATCTGATTTGATTTTTTAAGGCCAGGAAACATTAATAGAAATACACAGTCAAACAATTAATTGTAGTTATCAAAAATTACTGCACTGTCACTAAAGTCTTTCATCTTTTTAGTCAAAGGTTTATAAAGAAATTCCATCAGGTAGAGGATGGTTGGGGAGGGGTTGAGAGAAGGGCTGGGGGTATTTTTACTTAGTGAAGTCTGTTAAATTGTGCTGCAGATAGGAAACGTCCCCCTGAGCTGGTTTTCTAATGCTGCTCTATGTTTTTGCAATTTTGTTATTCCAAAGTAGTTGCTGTTTGTAAAATAAACTTTTGTATATATCTGCAAATGCTGTTTTCTCTGCATCTGGAAAAATCTCTGGTGCTGCTCGAAGGAAACAGGCAGGAAAATTAAAAATACACTTTGAGAATCTGCTTTTGTCCCTTGCAGGACTCAGACACAAAGTTGCTTTTCCTTTTCCTGACCTACATAGGGGAACGATTCCTCAGCAGGACTCTGGGTTTACATAACAGTCATTGGAGGAACAAATATTTTGAAATTTCCAAGTGATTTGAGGTCTCGACATTTCCTCAAGATCTATAAAAGGTTCCTCTCCTTGGTGAAAAGAAACACTTAACAGATCTCCACGGCAATCTGGGAATGAAATCTGGGTGAAAAGAAACACTTAGCAGATCTCCACGGAAATCGAGGTAAAAAGAAACAGCAGATCTCCACCGAAATCTGGGAATGGGCTGAGCTTCTCCACTCTGCTAAATCTTTCCCAAATCCATGTTCCCAGATCATTTCCTCAGCGGGTTGGAGATGTGCCATTAGTCTGTGGTGACTGGCAGGCTGATCCATGAGGCTTTCAGACCTTCTGTTGCACTGGATTTCCCTGGAAATCCTGGCTTTGGCAGGGGGAGAAGAGGAGTTGCCTTGGTCTGAGGTAAAGAGGATGATGAGGGCAGGTGGTTCCTTGGTGTTTGTAAGGTCCTCAGTGTGATCTGGATAACGTGGCACTGCCTGACCCTGGAGGGGGAGTGGCTCCACCCCAGAGCTGATAAAAGTGAGTGTTGGACAAGCTCTTGTGTCACAGGGCAGCAGAAACCAGCTTCTCATGGAATGATGTGGTTGGGAGGGACTTTAAAAGGGACCTTAAAGCCCAGCCAGTGCCACCCCCTCCATGGCAGGGACACCTCCCACTGTCCCAGGCTCCTCCAAGCCCTGTCCAGCCTGGCATTGGACACTCCAGGGATCCAGGGGCGGCCACAGCTGCTCTAGACCTGTGCCATTGAAGAAAAAAATGGGAATTTCATGCCATTGTCTCACCTACCCCAGTCCTCTCAGTTTGAAGCCATTCCCTGTGTCCTGTCCCTCATCCCTTGTCCCCAGTCCCTCTCCAGCTCTCCTGGAGCCCCTTCAGCCCCTGCCAGGGGCTCTGAGCTCTCCCTGGAGCCTTGTCCTCTCCAGGGGAACATTCCCAGCTCTCCAGCCTGGCTCCAGAGGGACTCCAGCCTCGGACCATGGCCTCTTCTGGCTTCCCCCCCTGCTGCCCCCAGAGCTGGACACAGCCCAGCAGGGAGGGCTGAAGGGGCAGAGCCCCTCCCTATCAGGCTGTTTGAAGTAGTCACCAACCTTTCTTTTGAGAACACAATGTGTTTGATGCTTCCAGAGCCATATTCCCTGCGGGAGGCAGTCCTGGGGCTCCCAGGGCTGCTCTCAGGTGCTGCTGCTGCTGCTGTGGAGGTCACGCTGTCACCTTGAGCCAGGGCTGGGTAAAAATAGAGTGGTGACACCCAGGCATGGACTGCTCAGGATTGGAACAGGTCTGAAAGCCTGCAGTGAAGTGGAAGTAGTGCTCAATTAGGAGTGATTTCATCAAAGAGAAAAAAAAAAAAAGTTCTAGGCAAGGTTTGGTGTGCAGGTCTGGGGTTGTTGTAGGAACAGGTTGTCCACAGGACCGTGTGTCTGTCTCCAGTTGCAGGTGAGTGCCTTGTGTCAAAAAAATATTAAATGAACCTTCTGCCTCTCCAACAACTCCTTATAAATCACAGATAGACAAAGCCACAGCATAAACACCCTTTCCCTGCAATATCTCTGTGCCAAGAGATTTCCTTCCCACCCTGTCACCTCCAAACCAGGGCTCTTTGTGTCCTTGAACTCGGGAAGGAGCATTCCCAGAGCTCTCCCAAGGATCCCTGGGTCTGTGGATTAAATTTCTGTTCTGGCTTTGTGTGGTTCCTGATGATCCCACTCACAGTTCAGAGCAGAGCACAGTGTTTGGATGACCTTGAGCTGCACCCTGGAATCCCATCTGGTGTCATTCCCAAACGGAACGCTGCCTGGGATTTAAATCAGGAGCAGATCAAGCTCGGCGTGCCCCGCCCCTGCTTCACAGCCATGTAAATAATTCTTTTACAGCTGGTGGGGAAACAGGAATGATTTTCCACCTGGTACATTAAAACTGCTTACAAATCATCTGAACAATTAAAGGGACCCAGGCCTGAATGTCATCCTATCTGGGAAGTGGATGGGATTGCATGGGTGAAACCAGAGGGGCTGTGGTAGGTTCGGAGAGGATTTTTAATGAAGATCATCAATTTGTGCATGGTGGATGCACAAAGAAGGGTTTGGCGTTAATTTGGGATTAATTGGTATTTCTGCTGTGTATATATCCTTGAAAGAATGGGGTGCAGCCCAGGGAAAGGGATGTCCTTATCCCAGGGATTCTCTGACTTTGCACCTGGAATTTTGTGTGCAGTGTTGGAAACATGGAGGGCCTGGAGCATGTCCAGAGAAGGGAATGGAGCTGGAAAGGGGCTGGAGGATCCCTGAGGGAGCTGGGAAGGGGCTCAGCCTGGAGCAGAGGAGGTTCAGGAGGATCCCCTGGCTCTGCACAATTCCCTGCCAGGAGGGGACAGCCAGTTCAGGCTCTGCCACCAGGAACAGGGACAGGAGGAGAGGGAACAGCCTCAGGCTGGGCCAGGGGAGGTTTGGATTTGAAATCAGGGAAAATTCTTCATGGAAAAGGTGGTCAGGCAGTGGGAGAGGCTGCCCAGGGCAGGGGTGGAATCACCATTCCTGGAAGCACTCAAAAAAGCCTTGTGGTGTGGCACTTGGGGACAGGGTTTGTGGTGAACAGTGTTGGGGTAATGGTCGGACTGGAGCATGGAGCTCTTTTCCAACCTTAAGGATTCTGGGATCCTGACACGGAGAGCTCTGAGCTCAGCACAGCTTGTGAACACTTGTAGCTCCCACTCTGCCATCATGGCCCAGTCCTGGCCTCAGGCTGCTAAATTCCCTAATTAATTCCTTCAGACAGGAAGGGGCTGCCCCCCCTCTTGGCGTTTTCTTTTTCTCCCAGCTCATGGTGCACCCTGTGAGGGGATGAGGAGGAGCCTTCCCCTCTCCTTGGTGCCTTGGCCACCCACTTGGGCAGCATTCCCATAACTTCACCCCAGTGAATCTTGGCAAATGAAAAAGCAGGAGGAGGTTTGGGAAGGTCCTCGTGAAGGGGAGAGGGCAAGGATTGCTGCACTCCCAGAGGAAACACCTGGCTCTTGGGAATGTGGGATGAATCAGCCAGCAGAGCTCTGTGGGCTTCCAGAAGAGGGATATTTGAGAAAGAATGAGAACAAACCCATTCCAATGAGAGGAACACATTTCAGCATAAAGAAATATTTAAAAAAAAATACTTGGTGAAGCAATGTCAATTTTATATATTATAAAAATATAATATGTCACTTCATTTCCCTTACTCCCACCCAGTGTCTCTCCTGCAGGGACAGTTCAGTCCCAGGGGTGTCCCTGTGAGCTGCTGGTGTCACCCAGTGTCCCCATGAGCTGCTGCTCCCCAAGGGGCATCCCTGGCACCCAGGAAAGGCTGCAAGGACTGGGATTGTTCAGCCTGCAGGAGAGAAGCTCCAGGGTGACCTTGCTGTGTCCTCCCAGTGCCTGGAGGAGCTGCAGGAACAATGGAGAGAGACTTTTCAAGGGTCTGGAGTGACAGGACAAGAGGAAATGGCTTCAAACTGAGAGAGAATAGGATTAGATTGGCTTTGAGGAATAAAGTCTTGGCTGGGAGGGTGGAGAGGCCCTGGAAAATGTTTCCCAGGGAATCTGTGGCTGCCCCTGTAGTCCTGGCAGTGTCCAAGGCCAGGCTGGACAGGGCTTGGAGCAGCCTGGGATGGTGGAAATTGTCCTTGCCCATGGAAGGAGTGGCACTGGATAAGCTTTAAGGTCCCTTCCAGCCCAAACCATTCTGGGATTCTGTGCTGATTTTAGGGAACATATTAGAAATCTCATGTTCCACACAGACCTACAGGTTCTTCACCTCTGGCTAAATAGGAACCACCCTCAGTCCATGGGCTCTGGACCCTGGGCCTTGCCTCTCCCTTCTTCAGAGATCAGATCTTTCCCTTGTGACAAACAATTCTTCATTTCATACAGGCTGGATATCAGGGGGAAGCTTTTCATGGAAAGAGGAATAAAGTGCTGGAATGCTTTTCCTGGGGAGGTGGTGCAGTCCCCATCCCTGATGTGTTTCAAACAGGCTGGCTGTGGCACTGGGGGCCAGGGGCTGGGTTGGACTCGATGGTCCTGGAGGGCTCTTCCAACCTCTTGAAATTTAAAATTGAAAAATTGTAAAACAGAAACCCAAGAGAGAGGGAGGATATCAAGGACTCGATGTTCTCATCTGTGGGAAGCAGAGCTGGTGAGTGGGAGCCCTTCCAGAGACTTTGAGGTGCATCTTGGTTTCTCTGTGCCACCAAAGCCACTGAATCTCAGCTGGGACAATTCCCTGCTCCCAAGAGCTCACAAGGTGCTGTGAAGATGGGATTCCCTTCTGGGCTTGGCAGGTTATTACAGAAGTGAGAGCTGTCTAAAGAAAATGTGGTCAACAGCAGGGAATCTGGGAATATGATCACATCATCTCCAACCCAGGCTGCCTGGCTGTGTCTCTGGTGTGATTTTTGATTTCAGGAGTGTAGCAATACACCTCTCTTCTATTAAACCAGGAGGGAAAACAGAGCAAATTAAAAAAAAAAAAAAAACAACAAAAATAAAACCAAGCAAAACCATTCTGTTTTTTCAAAACCATTCTCTGTAACAAACCCCACATATTGATGGAGAAATTCAGCTTTAGCAATGGCTTTCCTACTGACTTTCTGCAGGAAGCTGCAGAGATTCCGTGCTCATCCTTCGTTTCCATGAATAGCTCTGAACTGACACCTTTCACAGGGAGTTTGTGCCAGAGAACATGGCAAAAAGGGACCTTTTCAGCTCTGCACGTTTCCTCCTTTGCAGAGTCAGGATAAACTCCAGCTGTACAAATCACAGCAGTTCTTATCCAACCAATCTACAGAAAATTTTCGGGGCTGATATTGAGCAGTTGCGCTGCCAAAACCAAAATTGCCTGAATTACACGCTATATTAAAAAAAAAAAAAAAAAAAAAAAAGAAACAAAACAAAAAGCCAACCAAGACAAAACTCCCTGCAATTTTTTTTTGTTGTTGTCTAAATTAAAGCTTCTTTTCTGTTGCATAAGTCCATTGCTGCTGGTCACAGAGAGGAAGAGAAGGACCTGTTTTCTTCTCTTAATCAGAGAATCTCAGAATAGTTTGGGATGGAAGGGACCTTAAAGCTCATTCAGTTCCACCTCTGCCATGGGCAGAGACATTTTCCACCATCCCAGGCTGCTCCAAGCCCTGTCCACCCTGGCCTTGGACACTGCCAGGGATCCAGAGGCAGCCACAGCTTCTCTGGAAATTCCATTCCAACCCCTCAGCACCCTCACAGGAGGAATTCCTTCCCAATATCCCATCCAATCCTGCCCTCTGGCACTGTGAATCCATTCCCCCATGTCCTGTCACTCCAGGCCCCTGTAAATATTTAAGCAGAAGGGAACAGACCACCTTAAATATCTGTAAAAGGTCTAAGATAGTGAGGTATCTCCTGCCCAAAACTGGTCTTTTCTGCAATAAATGACTCCAAGTCCTTTGATTGTTCTGGGGAAGCTTGAGGGAGTTCTGGAGTTTGGGTGAGTTTGTTCTGATTTCTTTTTCCAGCTTCTGTGCTTGATCAACCCCTGGACTCCACCACCAGCCCACGACCTCCCCAAATCCCCATATCTGTGCAGACAACCCTCTCTGGTGAGGATCCAGGGAGCCACAGGGATCTAAACCCCTGCAGTTCCTGTGGTGAGTAACAAACAACACAATTCCTCGTTTAGAGAAATCTGACTCTAATCTTTTTATTCAAACAACTGACCCTTTTTTATACCTTTTTGAACGGGTCATTCTCATTGGCAGGGAGAGTGATAGAACTCATCACCAACATTGGCCAAAACTAAAAGACATCAGAAAAAGTCCATCCTACAGCAAAGAATCTAAAGCATTACACTCACTACAAAAACAATGGCAATGTTTATGTTAAGTTTTGTGAGAACAAGGCCTTCCTAAACCAAAACATCACAAAGAAACAGAAACTCAGAAACTTCAGGCCTAGGAAACTCAGACTACATCCTGCAGGCACCATTTGTCACTGTAGTGAATAACACACGACACGGACTCTTCGTGAATTTTTCAAAGGTTGTGTGAAGAATGGATTTTTATTATTAGGATTGTTCCCCTTATATGCAATTTTCTACAGACCACTGTCATTGGTGAAAGCAAGGCAAACCTTTTCACTCACATTGGTGAAACCAGAGGGACATCAAAAGAAAATCTCCCTCACAGAAAGAATTTCAAAACACGAATATGTTACAAAAATGTCTTGTTGTTTATGCCCTTTTGTTGGGAACGAGTTTCAGCCAGCTAAAACATCAGAAAAGCAGAGCTCTATAAACTCAGAAAATTCAGGCCTGAGAACCAGACTCCAAGCATTCACCTGCCTGGGTTTGCCTTTCCCTGGGAATGAGGAGGGCTGCTCATCCCCGGCAGGGATGTGACACCTCTGCCCCACCCCTGCTCCCCCATTCCCTTCCCAGGCCGTGCTCTGCAGCCCAGCTCCTCTTACACAAGCAGCATTTTCCCTTTGTTTCTCCCAATTTCAGACTCTTTCTTTCTTTTTTCTTTTTTTTTCCAGCCTGATTGTTTTGAAGTCCCAGCCCATCCTCCGAAGCGCTCCGAGTCCCTCCCGCCTCGGCAGCATTTGCAGCTGCAAGAAGCAAATTTTCTATTCATGCAAGTAATTATTAAAAAAATATTTTGAGCAGTACCAGGCTTGGGACAGATCCCCAGGGAGTCCCAGGCTGTGTATCTCCCTGCTTTCCTGGCGGATCATAAATAACTCCTGCGAGCAGGGCTCCCTCCTTGCAGCACTGCCTGCCTTCGGTTCCGTGTCATCTGTCCCTGCCATCCTCCCTCTGCCAGCTGTGCTGGAGCTGCAGGGATGTCAGCAGGGCCTGCCTGGCCTCTTAATCTAATTCCAACTTCAGCTTTTCTCACTTCAGCTTCTGCATTTTTACCGTGGCTGAAGGTGCCCATGGTTTGTTTTCCGTACCCACCCTTGGAGCCTTGGCGTTTCTAAATTTAGCCCTGAAAAGCTAAATTTGAAAAAAATTTAAAAAGCCCCTGTGAATTTAGCCTTGAAAAGCTGAGCTTTCTACCCTGAGACACCTCTGTGAGGCCTTCACTTCACCCCAGTGTCCTTAGGATCATCAAATTATGGAAAACCTTGTGTTGGAAGGGATCCTAAAAGGTCCTACTGCTCCTACCCCTGCCATGGGCAGGGAACTTGCTCTGCTGAACATTTCAGCACAAATTCCAGCAGTTAATGGGGGGATTGGGCACTAATATAAATCAGACTATTTCTGTGTGAGCTTCGTCCTGGATTTTTTTTTATTTTGATTTTTTTTTTTGTGGCATCTTTTTTTTTGTTTGTTTTGTTTGTTTTGTTTTGTTTTTTGTTGGGATTTTTTTGTTGGAATTTTTTGGTGAGTTTGTGTTGGTTTGGGGTTTTTATTTTAGGGCATTTTATAACACGCTTAGGCAGGGGCCCGTAATTCATATACAGGCTAATAATATTAATATACAGACTATCTATTTCCTGCATATTAATATTTACAAAGCAAGATGGTTTCTTGTCTTTCACCTTACCAATTTCACAGAATCCCAGAATGGTTTGGCTTGGAAGGGACCTTAAAGCTCATCCCATTCCAACCCCCTGCCATGGGCAGGGAACTTGCTCTGCTGAACATTTCAGCACAAATTCCAGCAGTTAATGGGGGGGATTGGGCACTAATATAAATCAGACTATTTCTGTGTGAGCTTCATCCTGGATTTTTTCTTATTTTGATTTTTTTTTTTTTTTGTTTGGGTTTCTTTTGTTTGGTTTTTGGGGGGTTTTGGTTTGGTTTGGATTGGTTTGGGTCTTTTTTGGTGGGGGATTTTTTATTTTTTTGTGGTTTTGTTTGATTGTTTGTTTTTTGTTTAGGGCATTTTATATTTATTTTAGGGCTTTATTTTTAGGGCATTTTATATTTATGTTAGGGCTTAGGCAGGGGCCTATAATCCATATACAGGCTAATAATAATAATATTCATATTTCCCATATATTAATATTTACAGAGTAAGATGGTTTCTTGTCTTCCATGTTACCAATTTCACAGAATCCCAGAATGGTTTGGCTTGGAAGGGACCTTAAAGCTCATCCCATTCCAACCCAAACCATGGGCAGGGACACCTCCACTACTCCAGGTTGCTCCAAGCCCCATCCAACCTGGCCTTGGACACTTCCAGGGCTCCATGGGCAGCCACAGTTTCTCTGGACCCTCCTGTTATGTTGAGTAGTTCCCTGTGGATTCCAGGGACCTAAAAGCCAGAGGGGAGAGAAGGGGCTGTGAAATTCCTGCAGTTCCTAAGTATCTGCTTTGCAACTCCAGCAGCCTTAAAATCAGGATTATCTAAAGATGAAAAAGTAAAAATCTGCTCTAAGAAAAGAGGTAAAAGGCAGGACTGATACTGGGGGGTTTGGGAGGTGGGGCTTCATTTGGCAGCGCTGCATCCCCGAACACAAACTCCAATTTGGGGCAAAGTTTCCCCAACTCCCTGGAGACTCTCTTGAATATAAATGCATCTCCGGGTATTTCCTGTAATTCTTGATAATTATTTCAATCAAGGTATCAATTTATAACTTCCTGACTAATGAAAAGCTGCTTCTTACCGCGTTCTCCTTTGATATGCAAAGCTGCCTTTGAGCTGCCAGCCCCGTGCTGGGCACACCGTGCAGATCCACACCTGGCAAAGGCAGGGGTGACACCAACGCCCTTGGGAGCTGTCACAGCAATTCCATCCTCAGCTCTGCATCAGGAGCTCCTGAATCCACCTCTGGGTTCTGGAGGAGGGATGAACGTTGTTGCTCCTCACGGATGAAGGCTGCAGGTGGGGGGCAGTGCTCCAAGTGCTGCCTTTGGGAGAGGCTGCTGCAGTCACTGCCCCGTTTTTTTTTCTGTGAGTTTATCAAACCTCTTGGTCTTTTCCAGCAGCAAAAGGAGGTAACACTCCACGAGCAGCAGCCTGGTCTAGTGGGAGGTGAGCCTGCCCACAGAAGGATGAGCTTTAAGGTCCTTTCCAACCCAAACTCTAGGACTCTGCAATCTCTATAATTTGTTAATAATCTCTCATTCACTGACCTCATCTCCTTCAGAATTTGCTGCCCCTGCTTGACAAGCTCCCAAGAGCCTTCCCTTCTCCAATCCTGAGCTGCCATCTCACCTTGTAAAGCAGCTGCCCCATCCCAGGGGTCATTTGATTGTTCTTTCTTCTTCTCCAACACCACCACACTCCCCTTGGCATCAGGGCTATGGAGTTACCAAAAGGAGGACATCAGGGTGTCCTGCAGCAGCAGAGTGATGCCTGGAGCCTTGGATGTGAGCAGGGAAGGCTGAGAAATTACAATTTCTTGTCTCTTTTTAGCTGCCACCTTGAACACTCCTTGGCCACACACTGAGCCAGTGATTTCTGGGGGCAGGCCAAGATCTCAGCTCGTGGTGCCAGTCCCAGCCTTGGCATAGCATGAGAATTGTTCAAATCTTGTTTTCTCCAGATGCTTCCCTTCATCTATTCCTACATCAAAGCTTATTTGAATTTTCTTCTCAGCTTTTCCGTTTTTAGGAGCCTTTTTATGTTTCTTGCCCTCAGTGTGGCACTTGATGCCCTCAGAAGATCTCTCCTGCAGAAATGGAGATGTGGGGCTGCTCTTGCTCCTGCAGGTTGTGGATGAGGATGTGGACAAGCCCTGGACTCAATCTCTGCTGTACCACACCCTGGACTCATCTCCATCCCCAGAAATGACCACTGAAACCTTTCTCTTTCTGTCTTTTCCACCAGTTTTCAAACAACAAAAGGAACTTTCCTCCAGTCATGTGGCACCATAATTTCTTTAATTGTATTGTGAAGAGCTTTTTAAAAAAAAAATTTAAAAAAATGCCGTGGTTTTCCCCCCTAGATCACAGAATCAATGTGCTTTATCAGCAAAAGCTTTAATTTGACTAAATTTCCTTTTGTCCAGTTCCCTGAGCATCACAGGGGTTAAATCGTTCATGCAGGAAAGCAGTAGCCAATAATGGCTGGAGAAAAGCCTGGTGGGAGAATAAAAATATTTCTTTCCCCAAAATGTTGAAACTGCCAAGTCAAGTTGTTAATAGAGATTTTTTTTCCCTCCAACACAACAGCCGTGAGGACAGCTTGGCTTGGGCTGCTCGGCTTGGCTTGCTCGGTGCATGCAGAGCACAGACCTTGGTCGTAAAACCTGCTCTTAAATAACTCTCAGAAAAAGCTCTTTTCCACCCAAAACGAAGAGCTGGCAATGCTCTGCTGTAACTCATCCAAAGGGACGAGCAGAGACAGCTCCAAAAGCAGGGTCATGGCAGCTGCTCCGTGATTTCCTGCTTGGAATACATTTGGGTGACCCACCTGCCCCTGGATCCCTGGCAGTGCCCAAGGCCAGGCTGGATGGAGCTTGGAGCACCCTGGGACAGTGGGAATTGTCCCTGCCCGTGGCAGGGGGTTGGGAATGAATGATCTTTAAGGTTCCTTCCAGCCCAAATCATTCTAGACTTCCGTGAAAGCATCCCCCAAGGCTCCAGCTGAGTCTCTCTGCTGAGGTGATGTCTGCCAACATCAACACGCCCAGGGTGTGCAGACACCAAAGCCACTGGGTCAGGCAGCATGAGGAGAGCCAGCCCAGCCTCACCTGGATCCAGTTCTGGTACCTCTAGTCTGCTTTCAGGCCTGAAGTTTCTGATTTTCTAAATCAGATGTTTGGGTTTGCTGAAATTCTTTTCCCAGGGAAAACGGGAAAACGCCATGACTGGTTTTGTAACAATATCTGTGTTGTTCATTCCTTCTGGGAGGAGGGATCTCTCTTGATGTCCCTCAGGTTTGACCAATGTCTGTCTCTCACCAACCACATTGGTCTGTGGAAAAGGGTATATAAGGGGAGACATTTTAATAAAGAGATCTTCATGCAGCCTGGAGAAAAATCACAGAAGGAGTCTGTGTGTTATCCTACAGCAACAGGTACCCAAGGAGTACTCCTTGCAGTCCAACAGCTGGGCAGATGTTTGGGCTGTGATGGATGCAGCTCCAGCCTGGGCCAGGAACTTGCTCCAGCGTGGGCTCATTCCCCCACAGGTCCTGCCAGGACTCTGCTCCAGTGTGGGCTTTCCACAGGGTCACAAGGTGCTTTGGGCATCCCCCAGCTCCAGCAGGGCTCCTCCACAGCCTGCAGGTGGATCCAGGGGCTGCAGGTGGATCCAGGGGCGGCTGCAGGTGGATCCAGGGGCGGCTGCAGGTGGATCCAGGGGCTGCAGGGGCACCACTGCCTCTCCCCAGGATGGAGCCTCAGAGGAATGGCAGCTCCTGCACTGCCGTGGGCTCTGCAGGGCTGCTCCTCTCACATTTCCTCACTCCTCTCTCTGTCTGCACCTGCACAGGTGTTTTCCCACTTTCTCAGTCTGTTTCCCCCAGAGGTGCTGCCACCAGCTCTGATGGGTTTGGCTTTGGCCAGCGCTGGGTCAGTCCTGGAGCTGGCTGGAATTGGCTCTGCTGGACACGCGGGAGGCTTCCAGCAGCTTCTCTCAGAAGCCACCCCTGTAGTCCCCCACTACCAAAACCTGGCCACCAAACCAAATTCACTCCTCCAAGCATTTGCTCATTAATTCTTGGATCTTCTCATGGCTGTGTGCTAACTCAAAGGTTAAAATCTCCTAATATCGGTGTTACCAAATATAAAATTGAACCTGATGATTACAAAATTGGTAGATAAAAAGGGCCTAGGATCCAATATGAGCTCCTCTGAGAATTAAAACCTGTCTGCTGCCAGATCCAGAAGATACACGTGGGTGGATAAATTCTTGGGTGCATGAAAAATACAGAAAATACAAAATCATTGGGGTTTCTATGAGTCTTACTCGCAGAGTGGATTCCCCTCCTGCCTCAGCCAAGCAGAGGCATGAAGTTATTCCTAGTGAAAATGCCACCTGCCATGGATGGAGTGGCTTTTGCAGCTTTGGGAGGTGCTGGTTCCCTCGCAGGCAGCAAGATCCTGACAGGGCTGGGATCTGCAGCAGGGGATGGATGGGCTTGGCACACGACGTGGTGCTGGAGAGTGGAGTAACAACGTCTTCCCTGCTTGGATGACAGCCCTTGCACGGCTGGGGCAGGATAAACACCAGCCCAGGGCAGGATAAACGTTGGCACAGCCGCTGCTCTGCTGCCTGCAGGATGGGGAACAGCTCAGGGGGCTTCACCCCCCTCCCCACCCAACCCTCCTGAACCTGCTCCCCACCCGGGATGGGAGGGAGGGGGTCACCTGGACCCAGCCAGCCCTGCCTGGATCATCACTTTTCCTCTTAAATGTCTTTTTTTTTTTTTTTTTTTGAGGAAGAAGTGAGAACTCAAAGAGAAAAAAAAAAAAAAAGAAAAAAAAAGGAAAGAAGAAGAGAAGAATCGGGGTCAACACGAGCAGCAGTATTTCAGTCGTCCTTTGAGAGCTCGTCTATACTCACTGTGGGTGTTCTCCTTGCAAACACTGAGCAGGAGCTGTTTTCCCTTAGTAGGGCAGGATCCCGTGCTCAGCCCTCCTCTCTGGCCATAAAAGGGCAGCGTTTTCTGCAGGACCCCCGGATCCTCCGGGAGCTGGCGGGTTTTTGGGAAGGGGCCTGCCCCGGCACCGCTTGCTTTGGACCTCACAAGCCTCGTGTTCCTGGTATTTTGGCTCCTTCTTGTCTTGTGCCTTTTGTTTTGTCTCTCTGCTCCTCCTGCTCCTCTCAGGAGGTTGGAGGGAGGGAGGCCAGAGAGCCTCCAGGAATGTTCTCGCTTCCCCTATTTTTTATTCTTTCTCTCTCCCTCCCTTGGCCTGATTTGATCCCTTCTTTTCCATGATCCAGCTCAGAAAGCCAGCTGCTGAGTGAAAAGCACTGGCCAAGCCCAGGATACATCACTAAAGGGCCAACCATGTCCCCAGCCTCCATCCTGTGTCCCAGGGGAACCTGGAGGGCTCTTCCCTCCTGCTCCGCCCAAGCCCTGACCTGCTCAGGAAGGGTGGACACCACAGGGCCTCCTCTCACCATCTCCTGGAGCACCTCTCCATGGGAATTCCAGCCTGCAGGAGATGCTCAGCAGAGCACAGCTGTAAAAGCAGGGAATCCCAGGCAGGCAGAGCCATGGCTCCACCTTGGAATTCATCATTCCAGGTCCACTTGGCTCTTCACAGAATCATTCAGGTTGGAAAAGACCCTCAAGATCGAGACCCACCATTAACTGCCAAGCACTGCCACATCCACCTCCAAACTCTGTCCCCAAGTGTCCCATCTACACAAACACCTCCAGGTCCTTCTGTGGTTCCTCACAAACCCAAAGCTCTCTGAGGTCTTGCAGGGTCCCAGCTCTCTTCTTCTCCCTTGACCCTTCCTTTGGAGAAGTGTGAAACTATGGAAATGCAAATGGAAATATCAGTTGTCGGTTAAACCAAGGAAATAGGAACCTCTCCTGCTTTCCCTAAATACTTTCCTCTGTGTTGCTGTGGCTGATCTTTCATTTAAGACCCTCTGTGACCTTGCAGTTGCCATCTCATGGCCTGGGGAGAGAAAGGAAGAGCTGAAGCTACAGGAGATGTCTCTTTTGTGGCCACCACACTGCTGGAAAGTCCCAGGGAGGAGACCCAACGCTTCTCCAGGTCAACAAGCTCGCTCCATGTGCTCCTTGTTGCCAGTTTCTCCAGAACTTTGCCTTCCTGGAGAACCTACAACATTAAATTTGATCACAGATCTCTGAAATTATTTCACGACCTTCAATGCAGTCAGAATCTTGATTTCACATGGTACCAACCATGTTCAGTTCCCTAACAGCAGCTGAGCTGAACTCTGGACCCTCAGATCCCTCTGTGGACCCTGTTAACCTTTCCTTCATCATTTCTCACGGCCACTGATACTGTGCAAAGGACGCCAGAGCCATTTTCCAGCCTTTCAGGAAGACTCCAGAATTTCCAGAACTCTGTGTGAAGGCCCCAAGAGCTTGGAGTTACCCTCAGTCAGAAATCCCAGCAGCTGAAGAAGCTCCAGCGAGGGATGGGTCACCCACATGCCCCATTAACCAACACAACAAAGCCCCCACACCAAGACTCCAAACGTTTTGGTGGGATCTCACCAAAACTGTGTGGGGTGGGATTTGCAGGGAGCTTCAGGAAGTTTCAGCAAACCCCAAGTAGCCCCTGGGTGGTTGTGGCCAAGAACCCACCTGTGTTTTGTTGCTGTGGTCACTGTGCTCAAATAAGGCTTTCACCTGAGTGTGTCATTGCTTTTTCCAAGGTTTTTCCCCTTGTCTCAGTGGCCACTGCAGGAACAGCTTCTCCCTCATCAGGAGGGAAGAACTGTGCCTGGAAAAGCCCAGATCTCCATGAGAGAGGTGGACTCAGCTTCTTCCAAAAAGCCAGGACCTCTTGGTGAGCCCCTGAGAGTGACATCAGGGCTTTGCACACCCCTGCAGACCTTCACATTCCAGAGCTATGAGGACTCCAAGTTCTGGAGCTCCCTAGCCCCCCGTGCCACATCCACGAAAAGGCCACAGGGATCTGGGCTGTGGAGCAGAGCTGAAATCCCTATCTCCCACCTCCAGCCTCATCTCACACTCACCCCCAGCACTGGCTGCATTTCCAGGAGCTTATGTAGCTTTTTGGAAAAGTTTCCAGGGTAGGGGAGATGTCAGACAGGCCAAACACTCAACTCAGAAAAAAGCTTTTCTGACAGGGACCACATCCTGGTGGCACTGACCAGGGACTTTCTCCTGTAGAGCAGCAGCGTCGAGAGCGAGAAAGGGCATTAAAAAAAAATAATAAAAAGCTCTGAAACCAACCCAGCACAGGCAGGACGTGGCCAGGGGGACGTTATGCAAAGAGCTGCTCACATCTGGAAGAAGTTACCATGCACAGCAACCAGGGCTGAGCCCAAACAAGTGCAAGACATTCCCACATGGATGTCTGCAGCTGGGAGTGGCTGGGGGAGCCAGAGGAGCTGGGAAGGTGGGATGAAAACCCCCGGGGCTCTGGGGATGCCCTCAGTGCCCTGCAGAGCTGTTGGGCTGCTCTGCTTTTGGGTTGGTGGCAGGGGATCCGTGTGCCAGGGATGTTTGGGGTGGTGTCTGCAGGAGGGGCGGGGCAGGAATGGGTTTTGGAGGTGGTCACCATCCCGATGAGGCTCTTTGGGCACCTCCTGGGGTTTTTCCTGCCGAGGGGCAGAGCCTGTGCCACAGCTGGAGGTGTGGGACTCTGCATGGGACCTCCATGGACACCCTGCTCCAGCTCTGCCCCCTCGGTCCCCAGAAGGAGGATTTTGGGGTGTCCTCCTCCTCCTGGATAAGGCTGGGGGTGTTGGGAGGATAAAATCCACCCCTCGCTCAGCAGCAGCAGAGCTGGGGGTGGAAGGACGAAGCTTTGCTTTATTTTGGAGGGTGTTGGGGGCTGGCTGTGTCCCACAGGTCCTACCCCAGGCCCTGGAGGGGGTTTGGGGGATCCCTCACCTCTAAGGAAACATTCCTTGAACACCATCCCCCTGGGGGATCCCCATTTCCTCTGAACGGTGGGAGAATGTGCTGAAAATCCCCTTTTGTAATAATTAATGTTGCCTCATGATTCCTCAAATTGGGGTTTTGAGCCCCAAAAAGCCTTAGGGTCTTATTTTTGGGTTTGGGGAGGGGATGAGGGGTTCTGTGCCTCAGTTTCCCCCTCCACAGCAGGATCCAGAGGGTGCTCCCAATAATCAAATATATCTTAAACACCCTCCCAGGGGAGGAGCCTCATTTCCTCCAAACAGCAGGAAAACACCAAAAAACTCCCATGTTTAAAGAAACCAACCTTGTTCCACTACAACCCAAACTGAGGCTTTATGCTCCAAAAAGCTGTGGGGTCTTTTTATTTGGTTTGGGGAGGGGTTGTGTGCCTCAGTTTCCCCACCATAGCAAGATCCAAAGGATGCTCCCAAGAACCAAATCTGCCTCAAACACATCCAGTTGGGGGATCCCCATTTCACCCAAACAGCAAGAAAACACCCCAAAAATCCCATTTTAAATAAATTGCTTTTACTCCACGACACCCTAAATTGAGGGTTTAGGCCCCCCAAAACCTTGGGGTATTTTCATTTGGTTTGGGGAGGGAGGTGAGGAGTTGTGTGCCTCAGTTTCCCCCACTATAGCAGGATCCAGAGGATGCTCCCAATTGATGTTCCAAATGTGCCTTACATAAATCCAGCTGGGGATCCCCATTTCATCTAAACAGCAGGAAACACCCCAAAAATCCCATTTTAAACAAATCTGTGTTACTCCACAACACCCCAAATTGAGGTTTTAGGCCCCCCAAAAACCTTGGGGTCTTTTTATTGGGTTTGGGAGGGGTAAGGAGTTGTGTGCCTCAGTTTCCCCACTATAGCAGAATCCAGAGGACGCTCCAAAAACCTCATCTGCCTCAAACACATACAGCTGTGGATCCCCAAACAGCAGAAAACACCCAAAAAATCCATTTTAAACAAATCTGTGTCACTCCACAACACCCCAAATTGAGTTTTATTCCCCAAAAAACCTTGAGGTCTTTTTATTTTGTTTGGGGACGGGGAAGGGATTGTGTGCTCAGTTTCCCCACCATAGAGTGGATCCAGAGGATGCTCACAATAATGCTCAAATGTGCCTCAAACACATCAGCTGGGGGATCCCCAAACAGCACGAAAACACCCCAAAAATCCCATTTTAAACAAATCTGTGTTACTCCACGACACTCCAACCTAGTTTTTACACCTCCCCACCCCAAACAAAACCCCCCCTCGGGGTGTTCTGGCCAGGTGGGGCTGGGGTCGTGCGTGCCTCAGTTTCCCCCACCATAGCAGGATCCAAAGGATGCTCCCAATCAGTGCTCCAAAAGTGCCTTAAACACATCCAGCTGAGCCATCCCCATTTCATCCAAATAGTGGGAGAACACCCCAAAAATCCCATTTTAAAAATCCCATGTTACTCCACGACACCCCAGCCTAGTTTTTACACCTCCCCACCGCAGGCAAAACCCCCCTCGAGGTGTTCTGGCCAGGTGGGGCTGGGGTCGTGCGTGCCTCAGTTTCCCCCAGCCGGGGGATGCTCCGGGGGGGATGCGGCGCTGCAGGGGGAGATGCGGCGGAGGGGTTGGGGTGCGGGGACGGGGGGCAGGGGGGTGTCCCCCGTGGGGGTGGCGGTGGCTGCTGTCGCTTTAAAGGGGCAGCCGCGGCCCCAGCTGATGCGGCGGCTCCAATCAGCGGCCCCGGGGCTCTTGGCAGCCGGAGCCGCCGCCGCTCCGCATTCCTCCGGCTTCCCAAAAGGGGCGAACATGGCGATGGGCAGGATGAGGTGAAGAGGAGGAGGAGGAGGAGGAAAACATTTCAAGGAAAAAAAAAAGAAAAAAAAAAAAGAGGAAAAAAAATAAGAGAGAGAGAGGAAAAAAAAAATTAAACGGGAGGAGAATATAAAAAGGGAAATACAGGAAAAAGAAAAAAGGAAAAGAGGGACGGGGATGCAAGCGGCGCTGGCGCGGTGATTTCCTCTCCCCCCCAGCCCCTCCTCCTCCAAAAGGCGAAAGAAAAAGAGAAAAAAAAAAAAAAAAGGAGAAATAAGGCAGCCAAAAGAAAAAAAAAAAAAAAAAAAAAAAAAAAAAAAAGAAAGAAAGGAAAAAAAAAAAAAAAAAAAAAAAAAAAAAAAGCCACCAAACCAGCAACCCACCCAACCCACCAATTCCTTGTTTTTTTCATGGAGAGCACAAACCCCAGGCCAGCGGAGGAGGACCGGGACTCCTCAGCGCGGAGACCTTTGCATCAAAATGGTAGAGCCTGAACCCCCCCCCCTCTCCCTTTTCTCCTCGCTTTTATTTTCCCTTCTCCCTTCCCCTTCCTCCCTCCGCCGCTTCCCCGCGCTCCCGGGGCTTTGCCGACTTCCCAAAGGCCTCGAAACTTGCCCAAATCCCGGCCGAGGCGGATGCGGGAGGGGGAGGTTGCATGAGCGATGCTGCATCCACGCGTGGGGGGGTGGGTGGGGGGGTCGTGGATTTTTTAAAATTTATTTTATTTTATTTTATTTTTTGGGGGGTGGGGGCCCCAAAAAGCGCAGCCCGGCCGGGTTCGGGGCCGGTGCTGCTCTGCTGGGGTGGGGGGCTGCATTGGGGTCCCCCCTCCCTGCAAGGCGAAATCGGGCTGCGTTTGGTGAAAATGGCATTAAAAACGCGCCCTGCCCCCTTTTGGGGGGCCGTAGAGGGGGATGGGGGTGCGGAAGGGGCTCTGACCCCCCCTTTTGGGAGGACCCCGGCCCAGCTCGGGGGTCGCTGGCAGGGTCTGGGGGCACGCACACACTTTTGGAGCCCCCAGGCCGGAGGATCCGCTGGAGAGGAGGAGGGGGGGGCGCACGAGCTGCCGCTGGCTCGGCCATTCCCATTCCCCGGATGACTCCATCCTTTTGCCAATTCCTGCCCGCCTTCCCCCCCCTCCCCTCCTCGCCACGGCTGCTTCCCGTCGTGGGCCCCCTTTTCCTGGGGGGGGTCCTGGGTGCTCCCCAACATCCCGGAGAAGCGGGGTGCAGGGAGGGCGCAGCATCCCCCCCACCCCGCGCCCCGCATCTCTCCGGGTGGGGAGAGGGATTTTCCAGTCCTGCCCTTAAAAAATAACGATGATAATAATAATAACAATAATAATACC
Organism: Sitta carolinensis; assembly: GCA_032173965.1. NCBI lineage: Eukaryota > Metazoa > Chordata > Aves > Passeriformes > Sittidae > Sitta > Sitta carolinensis. The sequence goes on along the minus strand of CM063284.1, from coordinate 2,577,553 downwards.
CGAGCTGGGGCTCTCGCCTGCGGCAGTGACCTATTTTATCAGCCGGCGGAGTTTTTGGTTTTTTTTTTTTTTTTTTTTTTTTTTTTTGGGGGGGGGGGTGGTTGTTGGAGTTGCGAAGGGCAGGCCCGAGCTGGGAAGATCCACGGGAAATCCCCGTGGGATGTGCCGGGAGCTCGGGGTCGCGGCTCCCGGTGCCTCCCCCATCCCAAAAAGTGCGAGGCTGGCGTTGCCCCAGCGCTGGCTCCGTGCCCGTGCGAACGCCCCGGGAAGCGTCCGAGTGGGTTTTTTGGGAAGGTGGAAGAAAGTACAAGCTTGGAAAAATAAGGAGAGGGTGATGGGCGGGATGGTGGGATGGGGCTCGGCACCCCCCGGCCGCGACACGGGGGTTAAACCGCTGGGACTGGGGTCACGCTGGGCAGCCACGCTCGGCCTGTGAAATTCCTTCTGGCCTGAGATCCCTGCTGAAACCGCCCCTGCATCCCTTCGCAGAGGAGATGCCGGGGGACCGGGGCGCACGCCGGGGGGTTCGGGGAGCGTTTCGTGCCCTGAGGTGGAGATGGAGACACCCAGAGCCCACCCGAGCCAGCAGGAAGACGGGGAAAAGTTGGGAATTCAACCTTCCTTCCACACCCTGCCTCGGCAAGAACCAGAGGAAGATTTGCTTTACAAAGCAAAATTCCTCCTTGGAAAGACATTAAGGGATTTATTTAATTTTTTAATTTTTTTTTTTTTTGTCCTGGATCTGTGGTGAAATCTTGCCGGGTGCACATGTTCTGCCTCCAGGCGCAGAGTTTCCCTCCCTGAGGATGCTGGCTGTGCTCAGCACCGCTCCGAGGGCTTTTCCCAGGGTGGTCGGAGGGTCCCCTTTGCCACCTGGGCTTGGAATGACGGCGGAGCTTTGTTCTCCCCGGGAGGAATTAACGGAGCGTTCGGTTATCAGCAGGCGAGACAAACGTCCCTGTGTTCCTGTCTCGCGTCTGGAGCAGAGACATTGTACCCCCTGCACAAAAATAACCCGCTGCCGCCTTTGGAGATGGAGCCTTTGGAAAAGGGAGGGAGAAACGGGAGGTCGGTTGCCCGCGAGTTGATTAAATATTGGTTATTTTTAAGATGCAGGTTTTTCCGCTCGAGGGAAAAAATAAGGAGGGGTAGGGAGAGAAACCCCCAGACCTTTGGCGGATGAACTGAATGTGTCAAAACATCAGAGGGTCTTTGAAGGTTTGTGGGGAATTGCTGATTTTCCCGTTCTCCCTCCGTGCTCCAGCTGGAGGAGAAAACTGAGGGCTCTCCCAGGCTGCTGCATTGAAGCCTTTATAGAGGGCACCTGGTGATGGCCGTGACAAAGTGACTCCCCAGGAAGAGCAGGGGATGAAGTTTTTAATCTTCTTCCACGTTTGCCTGGCCCCCACAATGTGGATATCTAGATCCTCTATGTGGTTTGCATCCTAGATATCTCCTGACATCCCTTGGGTCCCTGTAAAACCAGGGGAGTGGATGTTGGTGGGCAGGATGAGCTCGGGGTCAGGCTCCGTGCCTCCTGCCTCTAATTTTTCCTTATTTCTAAGGGAAATGTGTTGTGTTTGTGCAGGGCAGGGATGGGCCCATTGGGTTTCCTGCATGGAGCACCTGAGGATTTGTCCCTGTGCCTTCTGGGGCTGCTGTTCCCCCTTCAGCCAACTCTGTGTTCTTCCTGATGGTGAAAACTGGGATGCCTTTGGGTATGTGGAAGGACTGGCCATGGTAGCGCAGATGTGATGGGTAGAAGACTTAATTACAATAAACTGTCTTCTTTTATTATTATTTTTATGACTACATCTTTTCCCTGGAGCCAGGGCTTCTGACACCCTGTCTGAGTTAAAGCCTTGCTCCCTGAGCTATTGGAAAAATTGTGATAAAAATAAGGATAACAATAATGCATGTTCTTAAAAATGTGAAAAGCATTGGGCAGGAAGGATCTGGTGCATCCAGATCCTTTATTTGGGCAACTGGATCTAAAGGAAAATGGCCATGGCAGGGAATTTGGAACAAGATAATCTTTAAGTTTCCATGCAGCCCAAACCATTCCATAGTTGGATTAGAGGAGCATGGCTGGTGCTTCCCAAAGAGCCCTGGTCAAGGTTGGGGTTAGGATGGACCTGGAGATGGGGACCACCCCTGGGGTCAGAGCCAGGGCTTGGAGGGAATGCTCTGGGATGGAAAGTCCTGCCCAGGATTTTGGGATGGGTTCAACCTGGCAAGTTTGGGTTGGGTTAGAAAATGCTGTGGTTTTAGGGTTTACTGAGGGGCAAACCCTGGAGGTGTCACGTCCCACCATGCTGTTGATGGTCCTGGAAGGTCGAGGTGGCAGTCCCAGGGATGGGCACTGTGGTGCCAGGCAGGGGATGCTGCCTTTTGGTGAAAACCTCATCCAGCAGCGCTTGGGAGGGGGCTCCTTCCATGGATCCCTCCCTCCATCCATCCCTCCCTCTTTGTTTCTGGCAATCCCAGCGGGTTCCCAGCCATGGCTGCACATGGAAGTGCCCTGGCTTTGGGGTGGTGATGCCTTCAGGCTCTGCACAGGTGATGTGGTGGCTGCCCCACTGCACCTGTTCCTGCACCCATCCCTGCTCCCAGCATGGAATTTGGGGTTCCTGGGGGATCCTGTGAGCCATGGGTGGCTCTGAGCTTGTCCTGTTGCATCCACAGCCTCCTCAGTGGCAGTGGGGACATCCCTGGGGTCTCTGGGGTGGTGTCTCCTCCCCGGGCTGGGCAGTGGGTCTGGAGCTGGCCCCTGGCGCAGCAGCTTGGCCGACAGCCTGGCTGGGGAGGTCAGCCCTGGGTTTTGTCCTCGTTTCCTCCCTCAATCTTCCCCCAGCTTGTTTTCCTCGGGCAGGGGAGGGAGGGGACAGTGGCTTTGTGTGTGTGTGCGTGTCCTCGGGCTCTTCCACTCTGCAGTGACTCTGTGGGCAGTCCTGCATCCTGCAGATGGAGAGCAGCATCCCACCCCATCCCATCCCACCCCATCCCATCCCACCGCCTGCTCCAGTGCCATTGTGGTGGCTTGGGGACATCTCCATCCTCCAGCTGTCACTGGCTGTGCCAGGCCCCCATGGCCTGGCTGTCCTGTCTGCCCTCAGTCTTTGCCAGGGCCATGCCAGCTCTGCTAAAATCCATCAGGATCCCTTTGGGATTTAACCCCAGCCCTTTGCGTGGCTCTGGAATCACCTGAAGAGCTTTTGCACCACGTGTTGGGCCTGGCTGAGCTGCACCTCTTTCAGCCCTGACCAAGGGGACAGGGATGCACAGATTGGTGCATCCATCCATTGGTGCCTCTGCTCTCTTGGAGGGATTGGGATTTGTCCTGGGATGAAAATACTGCGGTGTTGCTGAAGCCCCTGTATCTTTGCAGCAGAGGCTGTGTCTGAGCAGGGAATGGTGCTCCACTTCCCACGTGTTGGGATGGACTGCCAGGGCTTGGCACTGCCCTCACTGTCACCCCTGGTGGAACAGAGGGACGGTGTCCTCGATGCCATCACGGTGGTGGCATCCCCCAGGAGCAGCATCCCCTCATTGGGATGATTTGGGCATGAGGGGGTGACAGTGGGGTTGATCCATCCATCTGTCCTTGGAAGTGTCACAGTGGCTTTGCAGCTCTGTGAGCAAAAGAAAAGGAGAAAAGCATGCAGAGTGGCTGATAGGGTTTAAAAAAAAATTTAAAATATGAGAGAAATGAAAAAGCACGGAGCCATTAATCCTCCGTGGGCTGCGCTGTTGGGAAGCCAGTGCCTGCTCCCAGTGGATGAACCTTTGTGTTGCCCATCCCACCTCATCCTTCTGCTCTCCTCCCGCTGCTGGTGGCCATGGTGCTTCCAAAAAAAACCCAAATTAACCTTTTCCCCTTTGCAAAGGTGTCCTCTTGGTTGCAGGGAGACAGGGATGGGGGAAGGAGTTATCCCTGTTCCTTTCCCCTGGTAGGCCTGGTGCTGCTACCAACTTCCCAGGAAAAGCATCCTTGAGCCAAAGCCTGCAAATGCTGGATATCATTAATAAAAAATTAGGAACAACTAAAAGGGAGGGAAAAAAAAAAAGCCTGGGAAGCATCTGGCTGTCCCACAGCTGGGTTAATCCTCCTCTTCACCCAGCAGAGGCTGAGAGGCGGATTTTTTTTTTTTTTTTTTGGGCTGTCCAACACCTGGCCCGAAACGGGCTCAGGGAGCATCGCTGAGCCCCTTCCCCTGGCCTGCTCTCGCTGTAGCTGCACGGAGACAGCACAGAGAGAAACCCCAGGGCTTTCGGGCCGGTGCCAGCAGCATCCCCGCGGTCCCCGCGGGTGCGCGGCGCATCCCCGCGGGCAGGATGCGGCGGTGGGCGCTCGGGGCCCTGCCGGCCGGCGCCTCGCCAGGCGGGGCTGTGGCCGGGCTATTGTTTTCCCTTCCTGCTTGTTTTTCCGGACAACCCTCTCGTAATTAAATAAAAACACCCGCCGGAGGAGCGAGCGGACCCCACCCGCAGCGCGGTCCCGTGCCGGCAGCGCCCGCCGAGCGCTCCCCGGGGAGGGAGGGGACGGCGAGCGGTGAAGGTAGGCGAGGGGCGGGCGCTCCGGGATGTGCTTCATCCCCCCCGACAGGTCTGCAAGCACGGCCCTGCTCCAGGAACGGGGTTTTGGCGATGGGATGTGCGCGGGGCCGGGCAGCGCTGCTTGGTCTTGGTGCGTCCTGGTTTGGGGAGCTGCGGGTAGACACGAGCGTCGCGTCATTTCGGGGGCAAAAAAAAAATAATAATGGCTTCAAAAGTAGGGAGGAAAGGCTGAAGGTTTCATGCGAGGGTCTGGAAGGCAGAGGGCGAGTTGTAGGAGGCCGAGGATTAAAACCGAAAGCGCCGGTGTTCGGGATTTGTAAGGATGGAACTCTGTCGCCCGAACTAATCTGCAAAAAACGGGGTTTAATGTTATTTCTTTCTTAAGCAAAAGTCAAGCTTTGACATTAAATAGCTCCAGACCAGCTCTTTTGTCCAGAAGTGCAGCAATGTCCAAATTGAGAAGAGGCCATGGGGGACTTTTTTTTTTTTTTTTTTTTGAGGAGCAAGTGCTGACATTGTATTTAGCCCCTTATTAAAGCACTTTTCTTTAATGCAATTTAATACTGAAGGTCAACTATGAATGCTTTGGTGGTTGGAAATGATACAGAAAAGCAGATTGCTTTCTTTTTTCTTTTTTTTTTTTTTCCCTGTACATCTTGAGGGTGAAAAATTTAAAGAAATCCCCAAATTTTGTGCTGAATGGAAAGTGGTTCACAGGCAGCTGGTCTTGTCACCACTTAAATGTGGATTTTATGCCCTAAAAACCCCTGTCCTTGTGCTGGTGTAGTAAAGAATTACTCATGGCCCTCGATGCTGTGGTGATGAGGGCGCTAGAAATGAATAGTTAATTAATTAAATAAATAAGAGGCTGGTGAAGGTCAGAGATGGTTTTCTGGGGGGCTGAGGATTTGAGTATTTAAATATATCCAGAGTGGCCCAACCTTCTGGTCCTTTGGGGAGCTTTAGAGCTGCAGGAACCTTTAGGGATCCCATTCCCAATAGCTGCTAAGAGAAAGTGCGTTTTGTCACAGTATATTGATTTAAATCCAGCCTTTCAGGGCAGGTGCTCAGGTGCTGGTGGGGCTTTTTCGGGAAACTGAGGCACGTGGCGGGGTGCAGGTGGAAATGGAGCTTGGGCTCCACCTCCTGTGCTGGGATTTTTTGGCTGGAGAGAGGTTGCCCTGCTCCAGTGAGCATCTCCTTCCTTCTCATCCCTTCCTTCCATCCCCTGCCTTCGGGGCTCATCCCACCCCGAGCATCCTCCCCATCCTCTGGCCGCCCTCTTGCCCCGGCAGCTGTTCGGGGACGGGACTTTGGCAGCATCCCGTGAAAAACTCTCTTAAAATAGAGCTGGAGGGCAGCGCCGGGGCGGGGAGGGCTGGCTGGAGGCGCCGCCGGCCCCTCGGGGTGCGCAGTTCACCGCCGCGCTGCTTTCTAATAATTTTTAGGGGTGTTTTTTTCCTGCGCTGGTGGTGCCAGGACCTTGCTTAGAGCTCGGCAGTGTGCGGTGGGGACCCGCAGTTGTAGGGTTCGCCCCGGTTTAGCGCTCCCAGTGATGTGCCCAGGTGCAGCGGGGGATGGAGATGGGATGGGTGACCCGCTCCTGGCACCAAACAGAGCAGCGTGGCCATGGTGGAAAAGAGCAAAATTCATGATTCCCCCTTTTTTTTTTTTTTTTTTTAATATGTATTTTTAATATAAGCAACATTAAAAGGGATATATATCTCAAATACTTGCGTTTTCCCAGAGGAAGCGCACTGGGTTTAACCTCCCATTAATCCCCATTAGTCAGGATTCTCCGCTCCAGCGGAGCTGCAGGGACGGGAGATGCCGGAGGGGCATTTTGGGGCGAATCGGGGTCTTTCTCGGGCTCTCACCCCGGCAGGCGCCTCTCGTCTCGGCCGGGGCTCTGGCTCGGGCAAGCTCTCGAAAAGCATCTGAGAGCAATAAAGAGCAAAAGGCTCCCGCTGACAAGCCCGGGCTGAAGTCACCGGCGGGACGCGGCCAAGACACGCATTGTCCTCGCCGCTGCTGGGACTGATTAGAGCTGCCTGGCAAGGACCGGCGCTGGGTGAGGGATCAGCCCCTCCTGCCAAAAATCCTCCATGCGGAGGGGAAAAATGAAAAAAAAAAAAAAAAAACCGGCTTTTGTTTTCCAGGCTGGGCGATGCCGCCCCACAGACCCATTTTTCCCTATTTTTGCACCCATTCCTCCGTGGCCGTGCCCATGCCAAACTTGGGGTATCCTAAGTGGGGAATGAGGTGAGATGGATCCCCAGAGGAAAAACTTGAATTTAGGGTTGTTTTTTTGGTTTTTTTTTTTTTTCAGCAGAGAACCTGGCAAACTGCTCCGCCGAATTCTTGCTGTCTCTTCAGTTTTTGACATTTATTATATCCTTAATTATTTTCTACGTGTCTTTGGGGCAGGGGGCTGAACCATCCAAGATCTCATCAAAATGTTCTTGGCAGTCGTGAGTGGCTCAGAAAATGGTGGGGTGGATGGATGTTCCAGCTGGGATGCAGCATTTTGTAACAAATGCATATATAAAGAATGTTTATGTATTTATATATTTATATTTTTTATACATAAGTAATTTAACTATATATAAGCATGAATGGAAAAAATATTGAAAATATTATATATAAATTATTAAAAGTATATAAAAATATAGAAACACCCAGCCCTTTTCCTACCTCTTTGCCCCACTCCAGGCTGCAGAACCAAAAATTTGGAGCAGAACTGTTTTTTCCATGTTTTCCCTGGGTGCCAGCACTTGCTAAGGTTCTCCAGGGCCATCAGGACCAAGCAAAGCTGAGATCCCAATTAGTTGGACGGGTTGGTTGAGGAGCAGAAATCCAATGAAAATGAAACAATTTGGCAGGGAGGGGAAAGACATTTTTGCTTGTTGGGAAAACAGAGAAGAAAACACCCTTTTTTATTCTTTAAACATTTTTGTCTGTGTGTGCTTTTGCCTTTGGCTCACCAGAAAAAAAAAAAAAAGAGAAAAAAGACAAACAGAACATGTCTTGCTGGAATTTGTGTGATGATCAAGAGCTGCCATTTGTTCCAGAAAAAAACTGGAGCTGAAAAATTCTTTCTGGAGCAGGAGGTGCAGGATAAACCTGGTAGGTTGAACCCTCCCTCTCTGCCACTTTTCTGCCCCATGTCCTTGGTCAGATCCTACAAAGGCCAGGAAAGGGGGTTATGGGGTCTGGATCTGCCTCCATCCAGGATTTGGGTGTTCAGCAAAGGAAGCAGAGGGAAAGGGTGTGTCCCAGCTGCTTTTAGTACAGGACACAGGATTTAGAGCGTGGGATATCCCTTGGATTTGGGCTGGAGCAGGCAGACTCGTCCTGGGGCTCGGGGATGAACCCCAGGGATGGTCTGGACCCTGTGAAGTAGGTGGAAGTTGGATTAAACACTCAGAAAACTCTACCTGGGCAGGGTTGGCAGTCGCAGCACTTCCCAGCCTGGGGGTGCTGCTCCCTGATTTGAGTTTTTCCAGGTAGTGCCTTTCCCCAGGGAGTGGAAAATGAGCATTAAAAAGGGTATAAATCATCCCAATGAACCCAGCTGTGAGTGAGCTGCTGTCGTGAGCGAGAGCACGCAGTGCAATTCAGAAATATCAGAAGATGTTGGGCTTTATGTAATTATCTGTAGAAGCAGGGAGCTGTAAAATCCTAATTTTTTTTTTTTTATTTCGGGGGTTAAATCTCAGCAGGTGCCTAAAATTTGCTTCCTGCTTGGGGCAAATTTCCACCTGGATCTCCATCTGCTTCCAGAGGTCAAGGCATCCCCTCTCCTGTGACATCTCTCAGTGAGTGTGGACACCTGAGCTAGGCTTTGGACCTCCTTGGTGGCCACGGTGCCTCCTACCCACCTTGAAGGGATGTCAGTGGCTGCTCATGTGGCCCTGACCTTCCTCTCACTGGGCTTCTCCTCCTTGGTTGAGTCTCCTGGACTCAAGTTGGTGGTGGAGCTTCTTGGTTGGTGTCTTCAGGCTGGGCCTGATTGTGGAGCTTCTTGGTGTTCCAAAGCTGTGGTGCTGGTGGAGCATTTTGGTTGACATATCCAAGATGGGGCTGGTGATGGAGAGTTTTGGTTGGTATCTGCAAGCTGGGGCTGGTGATGGAGTGTTTTGGTTGGTATCTCCAGGCTGGGGCTGGTGATGGAGAGTTTTGGTTGGTATCTTCAAGCTGGTGATGGAGAGTTTTGGTTGGTATCTCCAGGCTGGGGCTGGTGATGGAGTGTTTTGGTTGGTATCTCCAGGCTGGGGCTGGTGATGGAGTGTTTTGGTTGGTATCTCCAGGCTGGGGCTGGTGATGGAGAGTTTTGGTTGGTATCTCCAAGCTGGGGCTGGTGATGGAGTGTTTTGGTTGGTATCTCCAGGCTGGGGCTCGTGATGGAGTGTTTTGGTATCTGCCAGCTGGGGCTGGTGGTAGAACTTCATGTTTAATATCTCCAGGTTGAGCTTGGTGGCAGAATGTTTCGGTTGACACCTCCAAGCTGGCAGTAGAGCTTCTCAGGTGACATCTCTGTCTTGGGGATGCATGGCCAGGGACGGACAGCACATCCAGAAGGATGTTTTTTTGGCGGAAAGAGCCCCGAATGATTTTATTTCTTTCCTCCCCACAGCTGATAGTCGAAAAAACGACTGACTACCCTTCGGCTGAGTACTCCCTGGTGGAGGATGTAGCCCTCCACTTCACGTGTTTGATGGACAGACTGAACGAGCAGCGCCTCTTTCAGCCGGACCTGTGCGACGTGGACATCGTGCTGGTGCAGCACAAGAGCATCTTCCCGGCGCACAAGGGGGTCCTGGCAGCCTACAGCCAGTTCTTCCACTCCCTCTTCACCCAGAACAAGCAGCTGCAGCGCGTGGAGCTCTCTCTGGAGGCCCTCACCTCGCAGGGCCTCCAGCAGATCCTCAACTTCATCTACACCTCCAAGCTGCTCGTCAACTCCTGCAATGTGCAGGACGTGCTGAACGCGGCCGCCGTGCTGCAGATGAACAACATTGCCTCCTCCTGCCAGGACCTGCTGGACACCCGCTCGCTCAGCCTGGCCACCGACATGGCCCTGCCCGCCGAGGGCTGCGCGGGACCCCCACCCTACTACTGCGAGATCAAGCAGGAGGTGGACGCCCCCCACCCCAAAATCTACGCCCGGGAGGGCAACGACCCCTTCTCGGTGCGCGTGGAGGACGGGACGGGCAGCGGGACGCTCCCCCCCGGCCCGGCCAAGCAGTACTACAAGGAGGAGAAGGATGGAGGTCCTGGTGCTGTGTGTAAGATGGAGGGCGAGGAGTCCGAGGAGGACCTGGACAGCCAGGGCTCCTACAACCGGGAGCAGATCATCGTGGAGGTGAACCTCAACAACCAGACCCTCAACGTCTCCAAGGGCACGGAGGGGAAGGCGGCCGCCAGCGAGGCGGGCCGTGATGGGGCGGCCGGACGGGGATGGGCGCGACACGGAGGAGGACGGGGAGGAGGACAATGAGGAAGGGGAGGAGGAGGAGGAAGAGGAGGAGGATGCGGAGGTGGGGGAGGAGGAGGAGGAGGAGCGCAGCGAGGAGGAAGACCTGGAGGAGACGACGGAAGAGGAGGACGATGACGATGAAGACGCCTCGGAGATGAAAAGGGAGAAGAGTGGGCAGCCCCGCAGGGGCAGCCGGGCGTCCAAGGCCGCTAAACCAGCCATGGCGACCAGGTCCCAGGAGATGGCCAAGGTGGAAGAGGAGGAGGAGGAGGAAGAAGAAGGCCAGAGGGGAAGGAAGAGAAAGAAGGAGCAAGATGGCTTGGGGCAGAAGGTGAAGCTGGAGGAGAAGCAGCATTACCCGTGCAAGAAGTGTCCGCGGATCTTCAACAACCGCTGGTACCTGGAGAAGCACATGAACGTCACGCACAGCCGCATGCAGATCTGTGACAAGTGCGGGAAGCGCTTCCTGCTGGAGAGCGAGCTCCTGCTGCACCACCAGACCGACTGTGAGAAGAACATCCAGGTGAGCACCGACCCATCCAGGGCATGGATCCCACTGGGCTGAGCATCCCACTGAGGGGGAAATACCTTACCCCGGGGTGGAGCGTCCCACTAGAGATGGATGTCCCACCAGGGGGGAAATACCCCACCAAAGTGGGTGGATGTCCAACAAGGTGGGGACATCCCACTAAAGGAGGAGTATCCCAGCACTGTGGGACATCCCAGTGAGGGAAGGGCATCCCAAACACCATGGAGGTCATCCCATCCAGCTACACCATGATGGTCAGATGATATCAGTGTTGCAGTTGTCACAAGGCAGTTGGGAGGGAACTTCCTTCACCCATGATTTGTGTTCAGACTCAGGAGGGTCCCACAGTGGCCAGGAATCAGAGGATTTGTGACAGGAGGGCTGTGGCTTCCCCTTGACCAGCTGGGTGGAAACACAGAGTCAATTTTTGAGGAGTGATTCTTCGTTTGAGTTTATTCCGTTAATCTGGATAAAACACTGGAGACACACTCCAGCGTTCCCACCCAGGCTGAACCCATTTTAGCTTAATTTGAAGATTTGCTGACAGGAGTTAAAATGGTTTTAATCTGCCTTTTGTGCTTTTTTTGTGTGTGTATTAGCAAATTTCTGAGTGTGTTTGACATCCATGCGTGGCTCGGGCTTGGTGTGGCCTTCCCCTGTGCTAATGAGGTCCTGTGCTGGCAAATTGACTTTGTTAAATCTGTGTAGTTTTTGGGGGAGAGGGAGGCCCCCAATCAAGGCAGCAAACACATGAGTTCCTGGAGATCCCTCCAAATCCCCATCTCCTAATTCCTGATGAGCTGTCTTACAGGATGCTGCTGCTAATAATTACAAATATACTGATTTATGGAGAGCTTCTCCCATCATCCTTCCCACCAGCAACCAGGTTTTGAATGATCTCACAGCTGTCCTTGACAGAGGTAACACAACCCAAGTGCTGCTGGAGCCCTTCACTGGTGGCATTCCAAACAAAACAGGGGATGAGGCAGATCTTGGCAAGCAGGGAACAAGGAAGCAGGAACATGTTTGCTCATAGGTGAAGCAGTCACTGACCCTTTGGTGCATCCTCCTGACAAATTTACAGCGCTGAAGTTGCTTTTTTGGGATGCTTTTTCCTAGAATGGATGAGTGTAACTCCAATACCTGTGTGGTGGTGGCTATTTCAGAGCCTAACATAAAACCTGGGCAGATAAAAAGGAGTTTTACCAGAATGCTTTTTCAGCTTCACCTTCCATCCCAGTGGATAACATGGGGCTGTCACCTCATTGCTTGTTTTTTGTTTTGCCCCCTCTTTTTTATCCCTTTTCCAGATCATTTTGGAATAGGATGAACCACAACTCTACTAGCCTGTGTAGTGACCTCCTTCTGTGGAAAAAGGGATCATTATCTCCCACTTAATTGAGCGGTTTTAATTTTGCAAATAGCCAAATCCACTCCATTTGCTCTGATAATATTTAATAACTTTATCGACATCCCATGGAATTATGTCTGGATGGAAAAGGAATTTTTTTCTGCACTCTACCTATAACAGTTTTTATTTCTTGTGTTTTAATCAGATCCATGGAGGGACTATCCACCTTTTTTTCTCAGTTTGGTCTGCTATTTTATTTCCCTGTTTTGTCCCCAAATTTCATCCCTAAAGCTTTAGGATTTAAGCACCATCCTGCTCCCTGTGCTCATTCCTCATCTCCATAATGTTCATCCTACCTCCACCACCTGAAAAGTGATTCATCCTTTGCCTTACTGAGTTGTCCCTCAAACTTTTTTTTTGGCCAGCTTCAGTATGGTTTTCCTTTTAACCTGAAATAATTTATATCCTCATTTTTCTCCCCTCATTTGGACATTACTTCCATATTTTTGAGTGATGATTTTCAGCAGCAAGTGAGGACTCAGAGCTCAGCCCTCCAGGTGTTTGGTCCCAGCCCTGGGGGTTTTCCTACCTCTGCTGCTTTCCCTCTACCTTTCATTTTGAAATTCCCCTGCCTCTTTCATTTTAAGTGGAGAAAATGGATATTGATGTGTCTTTGATATCAGGCTCTAGTGCTGAATGTGCCCTGAAATATCCCTTAAAACAGAGATAAAGCTGTTCTGATCCATGGAAATACATACTTGGGAACAGTGGGACTCAGAGGACTACTCATGCTGACATTTGAGCATGGCAAGATGAAGATGATGAGGCTTGGGAATGGCTCTGTGACCCTAATTTTTCCTTTGGGGCACCTAAATATAAATATATATGGAGAAATACTGTGACTTCACAGCATTATGGTGTGTTTTGCACGGTATCACAGCAAAATTTGGTTGAAGCCCATCAAGGAGCATCTGTTCCTCTGGGAAGGAGGAGAAGTGGAGGAATCCCTCCCCAGGTTCACCAGTACAATTCAGCCACGTTGTTGCAAGATGCCATCAAGGCATGAATTATTTTCTCAACAAATCTGCAAGGAGAGAAGGGATGGTTTTATCCCTGCTGAGCATGAGGAACGTGAGCCATGGAGAGGTGAAGGAGCTGACCCTGGGCTCCTGGCATGGTTTCCTTGGTGGACATCTCTCTCCTGTGTTTCCCTGAGCACTGAACTGGCCTCATAATGCCTCCAAGAGGTCTCACACAGAAGCTGGAGCTTTTCCTGGGAACTTCCAGAGGAACATTGAACTGGTTGGAGCTGAAGCGATTCTCTGCCTTAACCTTTTGGGGAAGGATTTGCATGTCACATTGTTCTCCTTGTGCTGATGGACTGCTGGTTTGGGTCCATTTTGGTCCTTTTGGATATCATGGAATCATAGATCTGTTTGGAAAATCAATTTAGTGGTGATGTATCCATAATACCTGCTGAAGACTGAAATTGTACTGCCCCGGCTTGGGGTACTCCTTGTTTTTTATATTTTTTGCAAATTTCTAAATTGTAAATTGCACAGAGGGTTGGGATTATTTTACATAACATCTAAATTTAGAAATAAAATTCCCAGTTGGGAGTAGGGCATGAGCTGTTGCTTATCCAAGTCCTGATACAGCCCTTGATGGAGATTCCACATCCTTCCCTGCAAGGTCGTTGTCCCTTGCCCATGCCATGGACAGAAACACGAAGTTTGGAGGTTTTGAAGTGACCAGGTCTGTCTCAGACTTGCTGGTTGTTACGATCTTTGATATCAGCTGTGGCTTTCACAGTGATGTCCCCTTTCCATGGATGAAGCTGCTTGCCCTGCTTGCCTGACCACCTCCTGTGTCCTTGCAGTGTGTGACATGTGGGAAGGGGTTCAAGAAGCTCTGGTCTCTCCACGAGCACAACAAGATCGTCCATGGCTATGCAGAGAAGAAGTTCTCCTGCGAGATCTGCGAGAAGAAGTTCTACACCATGGCCCATGTGCGCAAACACATGGTTGGTGAGTGTGGGGGGCACCACGGGGAGATCTCGTTGGGGGTGTTGCTCCATCAGTTTGGCAATGAAAGGCGTTTCCTGTTGCTGCCATGTTGGGTGTTCAGGGCTGTGCTTACTCTTGGGTGAGCTTTCTCACACCCCCATCTTGAAATTTGGCCTGGTATCCAATGCTGAATAAATGTTGTTCAAAGTGCTGGGTTTGGACGTGGAGCTGGGGAATCCCATTTATTTTATTGGTCAGAAGGGATCAGAGGAAGTGTAAGCAGAGTGAAAAGACCAGTGCTGGGCTTTGTCTGGGTTTGAAAGACAGGTATCTGCTGAGGCAGGCAGGAGCCTCCCTTGGAATGGAGAATGCAAACCCCCTCCCTCCACATTATTATCATTTTGAAATTAAGGAGCTCTCAGGCAAAAATATGGCAACAGGAATAACATTTATGAGGAGAATTAAAATACAAATGCAGTGATCCAGCCCAGCCCTGGCAGGGTCAGAATCCCCCCTGCCCCCCGTGGGTCGGGGCTGGGGGCAGTCATTCCATGGGGCTGCAGCCTCCTGCAGGGGCACAGGGGGCTCTGCTGGAGCAGGGAGCTGCACAAGGGGGGAGTTTTCCTCGGGAGCTGCCCTGGGGATCCCTGGGCCTGCTCTGCCTCTGGCAATGCCCTGGCCAAGGCTGCCCTGGGCTGCCAAAGCTCCCAGTGTGTCCAGGCAGGAATGCTTGGCTCCTGCCCTGGGCGCAGCCTCTGCCCAGGGGAGGATGGAATTTTCTCAGCCCTGCAGGGAGACTCAGTGGCCCCTGAGCAGGAGATGTGTCCTGGAGGGAGGCTGGGTCCTGGCAGGGATACAGAAAACTGCTCCAGCTGTTTTTTAACAGCTGGCCCATGAACAGAGGGTATCCTCCCCAGACTTGTGAGGGATGGGTCCTGGAAGGGATAAAGAACACTGCCCCAGCTGGTTTCAGCAGATGGTGACAGAACACACACTGCAACCCAACACGGGCTTTGAAAAGCAAATTGCAGTTGCCAATGGTGGTTGGGTCCCTGAGCCTTGTAGCCAAAGAGATCCAAAAGAATGGGGGTTTGGATGGGAAATGTTTGAAACCTTGCTGCCATAAATGTTCCAGAGATGCTTTGGGTTTGCTGGGCACTGTAAGCCACAGCTGGGGCGTGGGGAGATGGGTGGTGGAGGTGTGTGGAGGCTCCTGACCTGCCCTGTCCCCACCAGCACACACCAAGGACATGCCCTTCACCTGTGAGACCTGTGGGAAGTCCTTCAAGCGCAGCATGTCCCTCAAGGTCCACTCGCTCCAGCACTCTGGGGAAAAGCCTTTCAAATGCGAGGTAAGGTCCTGGCTGTGGTCCCACCCCTCAGCCTCTCAGACAGGGCAAAATCACTGATCTGGGGAAAGATCTTCCACTCCCTGGGCCCTCCACTGTGCTTTGTCCCAGTGCAGCTGTAGGGATGATCCCACGCCTTTCCAAACTTTGCATCACCTTCTGGTTTGAGGGTCCCACCATATTTAGGATGAAACTTGTCCAATGCCAGGATCTGTCCCCGAGTGCCTGGACTTTGCACCCACCCCAAGCCCATCCAGCCAGCAAACCTGACTGGGCATGTCCCAAAAAGGCCTGTTTTGGCAGGGGAGGGGGTCTTGTGGGGGAAAAAAGGGATTTCTTGGCTGCTGGTGATTTGAGGGGAGTGTGGGGATATTTTGGGTGCTCATCACCAACTGCTCGCCCCTGCAGAACTGCAACGAGCGCTTCCAGTACAAGTACCAGCTGCGCTCCCACATGAGCATCCACATCGGCCACAAGCAGTTCATGTGCCAGTGGTGTGGCAAGGACTTCAACATGAAGCAGTACTTTGATGAGCACATGAAGACACACACGGGTGAGACCCTCCCCTTGCCTGGCCCCAGATCCCTGCAGTCAGGCTCTCCCTGGAAAGAGCGATGGGATGGGGGTAACAGCTGTGGCTGGGTGGCAGGATGGGGTTTTGGGGGGCACTGGTAAAGCCCAATCAGCTTCTTGACTGAGACTTTTGGGAGGGCTTCAGTGGTTCATGATCTCTGAGCTGGGCGCACAGGAGAAATGATGCCAGCAAGATGTTCTCAAGAGGTCAAAACAACACAAAGGTGTGCTGGCAAACTTGAGAAAAAGCAGGGCAAAAGGTTTAGTACAGCATTCGACCAGCACGAAACACTCCTCACTTCATTAACTTGGCCCATTCAACTTAGCAAACTGTAAACATGTTAGATGTTAAGGTACTCAAAATATTCCAAGGAGAGGGAATTAGGAGAGAAAGATAGAAAAGATGTAGAAAAGCACATGGATAGCTAGAAACTCCTGGGTTCAGATAGAACTTCCAACACAAAGGGAGGGTCTAGATGAACTGATGGCCTGGTATTCAGCTTAAAACACCCCTTGGTCCTCAGAGGCCTTCTCCCACAGGGGACTGCTGTCATTTGGCCCCTCAGGAGGTGGATTAGGAGAGTGGAGCACTGCCATGACTGACAGACACTATCCAGGCTGGGATACAGGCTCTAGGGCTGGGACGTGGGGCCGTTCGCTGCTTCACGAGGGCAAGGCACACACACACACCCCCCTGTGAAAAACGAGGTTCACTTTCCTGGTAAAATTTAAAAATGTTTAATAGAGACAATAAGAGGCATGGGAAATAAAGCAAAGGTTTAAGCACGCTGCCAAGAGCACACTGGTGTCTTGGAACCACCCCTTTTTATCCTGTTCTTCATGCAGGGTCTTATGCACATTCAGTTTTCCAGGAACAGCTCTGCATGGTCACTCCTTGGTCTGTCAAGCACAGTTTTACTTTTATTTGGTTCTTATCACCTTTTGATTTGGATTTTGGTCTCTTTTTCACCAGCCCTGAATGCTGATAGTCACTTGGGCCTCTTTCAGAAGTTATCTATTCAGGCAGCTGAAACACACTGCACCTAAATTCCAAACTACAGCAAAAACCTTATTATACATCTATTCAGGCAGTTAAAACACACTAAAAACTACAGGGGAAAAAAAAAAATCATAACATCTATTCCAACATTTGCAAAATGCCAATACCAAAACACGCGTTTATAACACCCCCCAAACATCTCCAGACACCAAACCCCTCCAAGTCCCTGACACCTGCCTAACGAGCATCTCCTCACCCCTCTCGTCCCTCCCCCAGGGAGAAGCCCTACATCTGTGAGATCTGCGGCAAGAGCTTCACCAGCCGCCCCAACATGAAGCGGCACCGCCGGACCCACACCGGGGAGAAGCCGTACCCCTGCGATGTCTGCGGCCAGCGCTTCCGCTTCTCCAACATGCTCAAAGCCCATAAGGAGAAATGTTTCCGCGTCAGCAACCCCCTGGCTTCGGACACGGCCGGCCCCCAGCCCGCCACCAGCCCGGCTCCGCTGCCCCCCGGCCCCGGCGTGTCCCCCCTGCCCCTGCCGCTGCTCCATCCTCTTCCACAGACCCTCCCTCCTCCTCCTCACCTACCGCCCACCCCCTCCCTGTTTCCCGCGGGGAGGATAAATTCAAACAACAATTAGGTGCCCGCCACCCCTACCCTGGCCATGCACGGACTGCTCTGCCCTTCGGGAACGCCTTTCCCCGGGGAGCCGAGGCTTTGCTTGCTCTCTACCCCTCTTCCTCCTCATTTTGGGGTTGTTTTTGGGTTTTTATTCCTTTTTCTCGCCCGTCATTCTCCGCAGAGAAGGGGAGCCAGGAGGAAGTCTCCCCCAGCGAGGAGCGTGGGTGCTGGGGGGGGATCCGCCGTCCGTCCAAAAGGGTGTAGGTAAAAGGTGTCACTCTCAGTTTCCTCTTCCCACATGCCGGCTTCATCTTCCTGCTGGGATGCTGGTGAGGCTGGGAGGAGCAGGATATCCAGGCTTGAGCTCGCTGGCCAGTGCATCAATATTTCTAAGCCGAATTCTAGTTAGTGGTGCTTGAATCCCTGTACTGTAAAGCTGGTCTTTCAAGTCAGGCTCTTCACCCACTGGGTGCCCACCCAGTGGCCCGTGGTGAGCGAGCAGATGTCCCTGTTGGAAAGCCATTAGCAGGCTCTCGTTAGCAGCCCTCGACATGTCTTCCTTCCCTACAACAGGTTTTCCTCCTCCACAGGCAAAAGCACAAACACCCACCTTGTATCTTGGGGCATCTGCAGCTCGCTGTCGGTTCGGTTTCGGGGTGCCCTAAGGGTTATGGTGTGCTCCTTCTGCTAATCCCAGCAGGAGCTGGGCTCCTGGGGATGCTCTGGAGTCAGGGAGCTGTTCCTGGGAGAGCTCAGACACCTTTGGGACCGGCGGGAGGGCAGCCTGGGACAGAGGAGCAGGACGCTTCTGTTTCTCGGCAGAATCGGCCCAGAATAGTGCCTTAACAATCTGAAAAAACCCCTGAGGGATGGGTGAGCTCCAGGTCTGTCCCGCTGCAAGGCTCAGAGCTAAAGACTGTGTTCAGCCTGGGGATGATGATACCCCGATCTCCAGCTTGTTGCCTGTGTTGCTCTCCCAAGCTTCACTTCTCCATGTGGTGCTGGCATCCCTTGCCCTGTCCTGGTTTGGGGGGACCAGAGGGGACCAGTGAGGGCTGTGCTTGTTTTGGTGATGCCCTGTGGTGTTGCTTAGTGCTTGTTGAAGATGCTGAAGTCGAGCTGGTCTTTGGTTTCACTTACAAATAATATGGCTGGCTTCATGCTGAGGAGGAGGAGGAGAAGAGGAAGACTTTGCTGTCACCTTTTTGTTGGGCAGGATCTCTCCCTGCTGTGCTCTGCCCCAGGGTGCTGTGTCCATGGCTGTGTGCTCCCTGCCTGGGGAACTGTCCCCTTTGGAGTCAGAGAGCACCCAGCATGGGCAGAGAAGGGCTGACAAGAGGTGTGGGGTGTTCCAGCTGATCCCGTGCTTCTAAAGCCAGTGTGGAGGTCACCTGTAGGTCCTGCCATGGAGGAGGTGATGAAGCACTGTTGGTGGGTAAGGACAGAGGTCACTGAGTGGGCTGCAGGAGCCTTTCCTCACATGCAGCCTGTGCTGGGTGACAGCAGAGTGCTGGGGACAGGGAGCCACATCTGGCTCTGTGAAAAGTCGTGGTGCTTCGTCTCCTGGACCGAATCAGCAAAGCACTTGGGCAGCATTGAGGCTGTCCCTGCAGACTCTGGAGGATTCAGCCACATGCTCAGGGGCTTTGCTGACTGGGGACTTGCAGGAACCTGGTGGGGATAGGACAGGGGAGCATCTGCTGTTCCCCTGAGTGCTCTTGGAGGTGACTGGTGTCACCTCCTGCTGAGTGGTGCCCCACTGGTGCCTGGCATCCTGGGAAAGCTGACTGATGTCAGGATTTTGGAGCCACAAAGTCCTTTTCATCTTCATGTTGGCTGGGATCCTGTGGATCCCCAGCATGGCTCTCAGTACCAGTGAGCTCACCCCATCTCCAGCTGCTCCGAGCACGAGGAGGTCGCTGTGGCAGAGCTGCCTCACCATATTGACCTTCTCAGGTGGGTTCCAAAGGCCTCCATGACCCTGGGGCTCGCTGGGATGGTGCAAAGCCTCCTCAAACACACCTGTGAGGCATAAGGGCTCTTGGGGCCATTGGCTGTCTGAAGGGTCCATGACCCATACTGGAAGATGTTTTCTTTAGAGAAGCATTTAGTGAAACCTGTGGAGGTGTTGGAGTGGTCCATGCTGTCTCCTCCTCTGCTGCCTCCTAGATCCCATCCCCTTGGGCTTCCTTGTTCTTTCCCCTCATGCTCAGCCTTGAGACAGGATGGGAGCGCTGTGCCCTGAGGAGGGCTCACCTTGCTTTGGTGGTCTTCTCTGATGGAGCCATCAGCTGATAGACTTCCCCCCACGTAAACACCCACACCAACATTGTGCTCCCTTATTCCACTCACCTGGAGGTGGCTTTCCCTGTTCCTGTCCCCGTTCATCCTCTCCCAGTGAGGACCTGCCCCCCTTGGACATCTCTGTGAGACGAGAGCACTTCCTTGAGGCTGGCAGCCCAGTGGAAAGCCCAGTGACTGATCCCCTTCGAGAGCCTGCTCGCAGAGCCACTTGGAGACGCCGAGATGTGACCATGCACACAGCACTTTGGAGAACCAGATCCCTGCTGCTCCCTCCCCTCTCCAAGGCCTGGGTAGTTCCCAGGAGTCCTACAAGGCCTCCGTTTGTCTGCACCCTGACTCAGCCCCAGTGTGTCTTCATGTCTGGTTTTCGTTCGCGTACTGAGAGCTCGGACGAGTCGCTCCCGCGGTGCCTCGTCCATCCCGGATCCATCCCGGCCGGCGCTGTTGCACCCCTTGGGGTTAGACAGGGCAGGAGAGTTGGGTCTGTTGTTTTCAAGCTTGTTATGTTTTATTTTAAATTTTTGTTAATTCTTTTTTTTTAACTCTTGCACCTTAATCTCTCACATCCCTTCTTCGACAGACCGCGAGGGTGGAGAGGGGCTCGATTTCCATTCGGCAGTTCCTGAACGCGCCGTAGCGCAACGTTCAGCTCTTCCCACACATCTAAACCCCAGACCTGTCTGGGCTGGAATTTTTTTTTCCCCCCGCTTCCACTTCACCTTTCATTGAACTTTGGGGAGGGAGGGAATCCTGTGGGGAGGGTGGTTTTTGGTTTCTATATCCCAGGAGCCTGGTAGCACAGACCAGCTCGCCTCACGGATCCCTGAGGCACAGCTGGCCCTTCGGACCACAGCCATAACCCTGGCGCGGTGGGACGGCGACGGATGGATGGACGGATGGATGGATGGACGGGTGGGAATGGCTGTGACAGTGCAATAGAGACGAGCATCCGCTGCTAGACAACTCCTCTGAGGTGGCTCTTGGTTTGCCTGAAGTCAGGAGGGAAGGACAGACGGACAGACGCCCTTTGTTCACACGGACGGCGAGAGCTTCCCCACACGCAGCCCTGCCTAGAGACACGGAACCACGACGGGAGTTGGGTTGAACTTGCAAAGGAAGAAAATAATAATTAAAAAAAAAAAAAAAAAAAAAAAAGGAGGAAAAACAAATAGGAATAAGAACAACCTCTGTAGCATGGAACTTGAAGGAAATGAATGAAACCCCAAGCACTTGCCTCAAAACTAGTTTCTCATGCCTGGTGTTTGGCTCTGTATTATTTTACGGCATTCAGTATCGGTTGCCCAAACATGCCAAGTTAAGAGTGTATTGGTGGCTCTACAAGTGTGAACAAACTAAACGAAGCACTTTATTCTGTATAGATTAAGGGAAGGCGGGGAGGGGAAGCTTGGATGCTTTTCGGAAGCGTCTTAAGTAATGTTCTAGGAAATGTATTATTATTATTATTATTATTATTATTACTTTTTTTTTTTTTTTTTAATGACAATGTGTAATCAATATATGTTTATCTTTAACTCCAAGTACAGCAGTTACTCTCTTTGGGATGGTGTGAGGAGGGGGAGGCTGAGATGGTTGGATTAGTCCATCCCCATGGGGCCAGCTGAGGCAGGTCATTGTCTACGGCAGGAACGGGCGAGCCTTGCTTCGTCGATGGTCCCGTTGGCCAGTGACCAGGAGGTCCCAAGAGGTTCATCAAAGCCACCTCCCAGGGCACAGCTCCCAGTCAGACATCCCCATCCCGAGCCATCTTCTGCCTGGGGGGCTCTGGGGCTGCTCCCTGCACTGCCCACAAGTCACGCTGGGGAGGCTGGTTTGGGGTGTCCCTCGAGGCCAGGTCCTTGGCCATGCTTTGAAATCTGCTTTTGGCCTCTCACCAAGGCACGCTGGGGCTCGCTGAGCTCTGAAATTGGTGAGAGGTCAGAACTGGGCCTTTCCACTGCGTTCTCCCAGTCTGGAAGTGTTATGACTGTTACCAAAGAGGTTGCAAGTGGAAGGACTGAATCAATAAACGATTTGTCTTTTATAAAAGAAAAACCGAAAGCTCCACCACTTTCTTTGTTACCTTAATTTTGCTTTATTTTTTCCTTCCCCCCCACACCTTTTTTTTTTTTCCTTTTCTTTTAAAAGGGATTTTTTCAGGCAACTGTGTGAGCAGTCAGAGATGGGGAGGATGAGCTTCCTATGGAATGCTGACTGCTGCCACTGCTTCACATCTACAGGCTCTGTGTTGGGTTTGGTGGGAGGTGTGTGCGTGTGTGTGAGACAACTTGACTGTTGTGGGGCCAACAAAAAAAGAGCTTTTCAGGGAAGGGTGATGAGTGGCTAGAAGAAAGAATTCAATGCTTGCAGCCCTGGGGTAAGGACTGAGCACCTGGGTCTTGCTGGCTCCATCAGGTCAGTGTGAACTCTGATCTGGGGCTCTCTGATCTCCTCTATTGGCAGTGGAGAAACCATGGAGCACATACAAAAGCACCCAGTGCTTCTATTAATTTGAAATGGAGCAGGGGGAACCTCGCCAACAATATCAGCATGGATATTGGGAAGATAATGGAATAAGAGACTGTTTCCCCTCAGCCTTTGGGTGTAGTCCTTGCCACTGTCATCATCTGAAGGGGGACCTGTGCCACTGAAGCTGTTGCTGAGCCAGGAAAACACCAGGCAGCAGGGAGGAGTGATGTCTGAGCATTCCTGGTGACATTTCTTACTGTGCTGCCCTTTTAACTGACACAGCCTCTTGGAGATGTGGAGGAACATCCCCAGGGACACTTTCACTTGGTGATGTCCAACTTTGCCTCCTTCCTT
Source organism: Sitta carolinensis (assembly GCA_032173965.1). Lineage (NCBI taxonomy): Eukaryota > Metazoa > Chordata > Aves > Passeriformes > Sittidae > Sitta > Sitta carolinensis. Next base: position 2,554,961 of record CM063284.1, on the reverse strand, counting down.
GGACTGACCTGTGCTGGGATTTGCATCTTGATGCTCAAGCAGTGGGACATTTCAAGTCCTTCTGGGTATTTTTATTCAACAGCTATTTTTCCTTTTATAGTTTCCTGCCCTGTGCCAGTGGTGGCTTCTCCACAGCTTTTTAATGGTGTGGACCACACATGAGCACCAAACTCCAGTTTATTTGAAATGTCATGAGCCTTTATCAGGGGGCCACATCACAGCAACTCACGGAAGGTCAGCAGCGTTCTCCTGCTGGCTTCAAAAAGTCCAGAATTCCTCCAGAAGAGCCAAGAAATGTGGCAGGGGGTGAGTAGGGATTAAACCTCTCTTAGGATCATCAACGGCTTTCCAGCTTGCATTCAGCAAGAAGAGCTGAAGCAAAGGTCATGGAATTACAGAGTCATTGAGGCTGGAAAACACCTTCAAGATCATCCTTTGACCAATCACCACCTTGTCAACCAGACCAGAGCACTGAGTGCAACTTCCACTCGTCCCTTGAACACTTCCAGGGATGGTGCTGCTGGAGGCAGGAGGGGGTATCCTGACACTGCAATAAATGACTTTTGAAAACAGTTATTCTATGCTTGGATTTTTTTTTTTTTTCATTTTTCTTAATTTTTCTTTTCTGCCAGAAGCTATTTGGAAGGTTCATCTTTAATTATCTTGGGAATTGTCTACATGAATTTATGCAGAGCTAGGCAGAAGGTGTTTATTTCTTTTCCATGCATTTTTCGCACATTTAATTGTTTTGAAGAATTTTATTCCTTTCTTTTTTTTTTTTTTTAAGCTACTTTGTGACAGCCAGTCACCTTGAATTTCTTTTTCTCCTGAAATATTTCATTACGGTTCTGATGTGATTGTTCTCTAAGGAGCTTATCCTGTAACTTCCTAAATCCTTCAAATGAAACCAGGACAAGACTCTGGTTCCTTTACTTCCCTTGAATTCTTTTTCCTTCCAAACATGTTTTAGTTTCTCCACAACTGCATTTTGATCTAGATGAATCAGCCAGGTGTGATTTGTGATGCCAGAATTTTCATATCGCTTGCAGGCAATTATTTTGCAAGGCTTGTATTTATTTTTTTTTTTAATTATTATTGATTATCACCCCTGTTAATGGTACTGTGACATCACAGAATCACAGAATTATTAAGGTTGGAAAAGACCTTTAATCTCATTGAGTCTAACCACCAGCACCACCACCATGTTCACCCCTAAACCACGTCCCTAAGTGCCACATCCAAATGTCTTAAACATTTCCAGGGATGGTGACTCCATCACTGGAACTCCACTGCCTCTTCCAGTGCTTTACAATCCTTTCTGTGAAAAAACCCTCATTTTAATATCCAACCTAAACCTCCCCTGGAAAAACCTGAGATTGTTTCCTCTCACCCTGTCAGTGTAGGCATCCAGCTTCCTTCTAGTCCTGGGTAAACTCCTACTTGTGGGATCCATGGGGAAGAGATGTAAGGATACAGATCCTAAAATTTCACTTCTCAAAGGGGGAAAAACAGCAAGAAAAGATGGGGCTTTCCACGGGGCTGTTTTGCTGCAGGTGTCCATCACAATTTGTGTGTGCTCAGTCCTTGTCTTTGGTTGCTGTGAAGGATCAGTTTCAACTCAATCAACATGTAAACACAGGGGATTTCTTTTGGAATATTCACATTTATTTTTAAATAAACCCCTGGTCAGATGGTGTGGGCATCAGGAGATTCTTGCTCTAACAGATCTTTTTTCCTGCTGCCAGAACAGTCATGTCTCTATCAAAACTTCAATATTGACAACTTTAAAATAAATACACAGTCAGAAGCTCTCTTTGAGCTGAACACCTCTGAGATCTTCCTTAGCAAAGTAAAATACTCTTTAAAAAAAAAGAAGTCTGGACATTAAAAACAAGAGAAACAGCAAAAATATAAAACCTTTCCCTAAAAAACAGCATTTGTCATAGGTGAGGACATTGTGATCTGTGATTGAGGATGAGGAGCCCAAAAGGCTGGAGGTGACCACACGTGGCATCCCCTGTCCATCTCTCCCCCTTTCCCACCCTACAACTTCCATGGCTCCTCCCTTCCTGAGACTCAGCTCCTGTCTTCTCATCACTCTAAAGTCAAGGTGGAGGCAAAGAACTAAGATTATTTGCTTTTCATTGCAACTTCCAAAATGCTTCTACTGCTCTCGTGATCTTTTCTTTTAACTGTCTCATCCCAACAACCCTCTACACTCGGGGACTCATCAAATTCTATGGGATCTCTCCTGTTCCACTTGACTTTAACCCTTCTCCTCTCCAAGGAACACTGCTCACAGACACTTTAGGCTGGGAAATACTTTGCAAACACCTTTCCCTGGGGAATGTCATCTTAGTCCCCACTTTCTGCATCTGCTGTTTGTTGGAGAGGTCCAACAGGAGTTGAAAAGATGGGGAAAAACATGGAGAAAGAAGTTTAAAAAGGTGTGATCTATTTGTCCTGTCTCTTGAGACTGGAATAGCCAATTTTTCTGTGCTGCTCAGTCTTCCCCAGCTCCTTGCAGGCTGCACATCCCCTCTCTAATTACCTTGTGAGCACCTTCAAGCTCCCAGAGGTTTTCCAGATACTCTGCCCTCTTTTCCCACTTATCCAAAGAAGCACCAATCACAGATGCAATGTCCTGGGCAGCGTGCAGATGCCACATCTCTGACAAGCATCTCCCCACCTCCCCCACCCCTCCTTGCCCCAGCAGCCCTGGAAAGAAGGCCAGTCCTGCCTGACTACATCTTGGTTAGGCGCAGAACGTTGAGGCGCACGGGGAGGAACGTGGCACCGGAGGCGTACTGGATCTCCCTCAGGACCCCTTCCCACTTCTTCTGCTCCTCATCATACCTGGGGACAGGCAGACAGACACTTAATGGGGAGGAAAGGTCTCCTGTCCCTCCCTCCAGCTGCTCTCCATAGTGGTGGGAGCCCCGTGTGTGGTGTGATGTCCCACAGGAGTTATTTAGCCACAAGGATCTGCGTGGGGACTTTCAGCCCCTGGTGTGCTCTGGTTTGGGGGACCACGTTTGGATATCAGCATGTGGTCTGGCAGGGGAAGGGATATTTTTCTTCTGGGATTGGGGTCGGTGGAACATCCATGGTGCAGGACTGCAGGATCCTGCTGAGGGTGCCAAAGCACCGATATGAGGGACAGGAGCAGCCAATGCTGCATTAGCAGCTGTCATTAGTGCTTTCTGCCCACTCCTCTTGTATGTAAGACTATCTGCTTCCCAGCCTATCTGCTTCCCAGCCCAGCCTATCTGCTTCCCAGCCCAGACTCTGCTTCCAGCCCAGACTATCTCCTTCCCAGCCCAGACTATCTCCTTCCCAGCCCAGACTATCTACTTCCCAGCCCAAGCACTGGCTGTTCCCAGGGAGCATTGCACAGATGCTGCCCCACACCAAAGGGGAGGCTGGAACCAGCTCCAGGCAAAATGTCAGTGTACAACAAAGCCAAAGGAGCAAGTTTTCCCTGGTCTGCTGCTGTGTGAGGCTGGGAGAGATCACTGAAGCACCAACGTGCCCTCCAGCACAGCACAGGGCAAAATTCCCAGACACCCTGTGCTGAGCCTGCAGCCTCGTGCTGGGGTGACAACCTCCATCTCACACTGACGGCGTGAAAAGAGACAGAAATGATCTATTCCATCACTGACACCCCTGCCATGCTCCCTGGGACAGCCCTGGGGAAGGTGGTCACCTCCAAACGTCGTTCAGCTCCGTTGGCACCAGCTCTCCCGACTCCGTCTCCACCGTGGCGAACCCCCCGAGCAGGTAGAGCACCCCAGAGAGGCTGACCAGGCTGACAGAGCTGCGCTCCTGGGGGAACTCTGTGAAGCTCTCCCACCTGCCATGGCAAGACAGGGACCAGTTAGAGCATCCTGGCCACCCCCACACACTGAGGATCCTCAGATCAGGATCCAACAACTGAGCTCGCCAGGGACAGATCCAGTTGTGTGGGTCTGGGTGGGATGGGACCATAACCTGGATGTTTTTAGGGAAAGTGTTCCCATCATCATTGTTCAGCTTTGTTTTGCTTTGTTTTCTGCTCCATGTTTTGCATACATGGACCAGTATGTCCCAGAGCTGGGGCTGCAAGAGGCACCCAAGCTCAGAGGGTGAAGCTGCCAGGGAATCCAAGGATGGCACAGTGGGTGAAACCACCTTGAGGATGAGCCTGAGATGATCCACAGGCCAACCACAGTGACTTTGGTGATGCCCAGCTCCCTGAGGAACCCCAGAACCCAGAATGACTTGGGTTGGAAGGGACCCTAGAGATTATCCAGTTCCAACTCTCCTGCTGTGGGCGCTTAAACTGGAGGAACTGACACCAGGGGTCACAAACAAACTGCAGAATGGTTGGCAGGTGCTGAAGCTACACCTGCACCTACTCCTTGTGTAACCACAACTCAGGACATACTTGTTGGTGGCAATGTCATAGACCTCCACCGAGTTGGTCAAACCAGAGTCAGTCACCCCAGCTGCCACGTAGATTTTGTCCTTGTGCACGGTGGCTCCGAACAAGGAGCGGGCGGTTTTCATGGGAGCCATTTCCTTCCACTCAAACTTGGCTGGGTTGTAGACACACATCTTCTTCAGGCACTTTCTGGAGAAAAACAAGAGGGGAAAGGGGCCTGGGTGGCCTGCTGAGGGGTGGTTTTGCACTGCAGGGGTTTGGGGGTGTCTGCTGGGAAGAAGGCGGGGGCTCCAGGGGGGATTTTGCTCCTTCCCATTGGTGTGAGTGGAGGAACACACCCCCTTTGTTGGATGTCCGTGCCTGGGGTGACCACCGTGTGTGTAACACATCCCCTCCTGCTGTGCCCACTTTGGACAGGAGTCCTGAGAGCTCAGCTTGGTGCTCACAGCCCTGGACACGGGTCCAGGCAGCCAGCAGCCTCTTAGGACCTCTCTCAGAGCCATCAAGGTGTGGGTTTAGTGCTCCTGATCCACCGTGAGGCTGCAAAATGTCTCTGGTGAAGATTCTGTCACCAGGTGGGAATGTGTGCACTTCACACCTTCCAGACCAAAACCCTGCCCCAGCAGGACCAATCCTTGCTGGACTGTGGAATGTTTGCCCTGCAAACTGTCACATTAGTGCCCTGCAGGGCAGCCACTGTGATGCTCCTGAGAGAGGTTTTTCCTGCTGAACTCGTCTCCTACAAGAGGGCAGGATGGGGTCAGGGTGGATGAGGTTTTTCCCTCCTGTTGCAAACTCAAGTCTGGATTTGACCATGGTGACCACTCTGCTCCACAAGTCCAAGACAGGATACCCCAAAAGTGAAAGGGCTTCTTGTTCTTCAATGCCTCTCCCAATCTGTGTGACATTTTTGTGAGCAAAGGGGATCACAGAATGGTTTGATTTGGAAGGATCTTTAAAGATCATATTCCAACTCCCATGGGCAGGGACACCTTCCATTAGACCTGTTTCCCTTAAAGCCCCCTGCAGCCTGGCTCCAGGGATGGGGCAGTACATTCTCCCTCCTGTAAGGACACTGCATCTTCCTGATGTCCCTGTTGGCCTCCCAAGGTTTTTTGGAAAGGGCTGCAGCCACAAAGATGAGAGGAGAGGGAAGGATCCACATCTCCCATTCCATCCAGCCCTCCTTAAACCAGGCTGAGGAGGTACCAACTCTGCACTCCCACTGGTTTGGGGGATTGCCTCCTTGATTTTCTCTTGCTTTTTGACTTACTTGTCACTTCCTTTGCCCCCGATGACGTAGACAAGGTCCTTGTGTGACACCACTGCATGGCCATAGACTGAGTAGGGCAGGGGGTCAGCCTCACCCCACTTGAAGGACCTGGGTCAGAGAAAGATGGGAAGCAAAAGGATTTGTAGCTTGCTGGATGTCACCTAGAGGACATGGCACTGTGCTAGAGGTGAGCACAAGGTTGGACTCAATCTCAGAAACACGAGGTCTGCAATGAGACAGGCTCAGACAGTAAATGTTGTGATCCTAAAAAAGGGTGACAGTAAAATAAGCAGAGTATTTTTGCTAATATCCATCATTTTCTTGAGGTCTTCAGGTAGGTATAGGGAGCAATAACGACCCCTTGAACCTCCTTTTCTACAGGCTGAGCCCCCCCCCCCCCCCCAGCTCTTCCAGGTGCTCCTGGTGCTCCAGACCCTTCCCCAGATCCCTTCCCTTCTCAGAGCTCACTCCAGCCCCTCAATGTCCTTCTTGTCATGAAGGAACCAAAACTGGACACAGGATTTGAGGTGCAGGCTCAGAGTGCCCAGCACAAAAGAATAAACATTTCCCTGGTCCTACTGATAAATCCAGGATGCCACAGGCCTTCTTGGTCACCTGGGTACATGGCTGGCTCATGTTCAGCCACTGTCAATCAGAATAATATCAACCAAATAAAACCAGAGATAAAGTGGTGCTGACCACATCTCTACCAGCTTCAAGCTGATACTCAAACACCACCCCGAGCTCTTAGTGGGGGCAGAGAAAATTTCTTTCCCAGAGTCTGCAGGGGCAGATAAATGCCCTGCTCTGTGGGAATGGAACTGGTTTCAAATCTCAGCCTATAAAAGAGACCTGGAAGCACACACATCTAAATATAGACCAAGCAAAATCTTGTTGATGCCTGCTGCTCTGTCTCTTTGGGGCAGAGAGCAGCAGGCTTTAGAAGTTTCTGTCTCCTGAGAGCTGAACAGGATGGTGCCTTTTTAATAAAGTCCATAAGCTAGCATGGGCCAGAGCCCACTGTCCAAAAATAATTGGATATTAAGCCTGATATCAATCAGGATGAGCCATTCTGTGACACATCTGAAAATTTTAAAACCAAGCTTTTCTGTTCTAACCTCTTTTGGTGAGACCACAGTGAATGTCACTGAACCTTTAATCAATGGGCAGGAGCAGAAGATTTAGCAGAAGAAGAAACCTCCTCTGTACATGTCTCACATGAACATCTACTAATATCAGTCCCAGATAACAAAACATCCCCATAAAGGCTTCCCTCTCCAGGAGGCTCAATAAAGGGAGCAGCTGGAGCGAGACAGCTCAGAGCCCCAGGGCATGAGACAGTCCCAGCATCCACACACAGTTCAAGCCCTTCTCCCAAACCTTTTGGCCCCTGGAGAGCTGGAGTCACTTTGCCTGGCAGCTGCTGCACCTTCTCCCCCTAAGCCCCCTCCCACCCCTCTGGGCACTCACAGCCGGTCGTAGCACAGGACTGAATCCAAGGTCTTCTCTCCCTCCTTCAGCTCCTTCCCTCCGACCACAAAAATTGAGTTTTCCGCCTCCCCAGGCCGAAGAGGCAGCGAGGGGAGGGCAGTGGGGGCATCCCCAGCCAGTCTGCATCCAGGTGGTCGTACTGGAAGGGAACACATGGTCGTTAGTGTGGGGCTGCTCGTTTAGCAAAAGCCAGGGCCCAGAGCTGGAGGACAAAGCCCGTTCCCATGCACAGCTTGGTCACCCCTGCAGCGTTCTCTGCAACGTTCCCGTGGCTGTGCCTTTGTCACCTGGAGCAGGAGGGGAGATGTGAGAGCAAACCCAGTCACATATTGTGGGATAAACCTTGTGTGACAAGGCATGAGAGCAGAGACGGGGCTGCAGCAACACGTTCTGCTCTGCTCATCCAAGCCTGGACTTTACAGCACCACATTAAAGTTGGAAAATACCTCTGAGATCACTGGGGACAGCCTTTGAACTGTCACCTCCTTGCCAGTCCCATGGCACTGAGTGCCACATCAGCTCATTTCTTGAACACCTCCAGGGATGGTGACTCCACCCTGGGCAGCCCATCTCAATGGCTGACTACCTTTTCAGTAAAAAAATTCTCCATGCTGAACCTCCTTCAGTGCAGCTTGAGGCCTTGTCCTCTCATCCTGTCCCTGTTTGCCTGGGAGAAGAGGCCAAGCCCCACCTGGCTGCAGGTTCCTTTCAGGGAGCTGTAGAGTGATGAGCTCTCTCCTGAGCCTCCTCTTCCAACCTGGAACTTGGAACAAGTTTGGTCATCCTTGGGTGAAAGACTCCCTTGTTGGACTTAAAATGAATGGTTCCTGGGACTGAAGGAATGGAAGCATTTCAATCCTAGAAATTTTCCTGAATGTTTTCATGCATAGAACACCTCACACAGTGTTTCATCCTGGCATTTTTCATCCCTGCCAGATAACAGGGTGCTGCCAGCAGTGCTGGCTACACAGATAAAATCTGCCAGACCCATCTGACAGATGAGCAAGCTGTTGGATCAGATCACCAAATCCTTGGACATCTGTAGATCAAGGCATTACCTCATCTCCCACCAGGAAAAAAAAAAAAAAAAAGAAAAATTCTTAGACAGGAGACTCTGAACCCTGTGGCTTGATGGGAAGTGGGGAAAAACTTTCTTGTAGTCTGAAAGAGGAGGGAGGGATGTCTTGCAGCCAGTTTTGAGGGCCTGCAGGATGAAGCTGTGACACAGCACTGCCTGGAGCATTGTTTGCCATGGGCTCAGGCCAAGGAGCTTCAGCCTGATGGGTTGGCTCCAAAGACTCGCCCTCAGCTGGGTGCCTGTGGGTTTTGTCTCTTTGTAAGCTGTGGTCCACACATGTGTTATTTATAGTGCAACCCTGAGCAGTCCAGTCATCAGGATAGTTCCTGCTTCTTGATGGATTCAGCATTGTTTTTGAGTCATAAATCTTGCAAGTGACAAAGAAAGGATACCCTTTTCCATCCAAAATGTCAATGGAATCGTTTTGCTCCTGCCAAAGTCTGCAAGGCCCCTGGGATTTATCAGCGGTTTTATACTTTGGTGCCTGTCCTTAAATCTAAATTATCCCTGACCTAATGCCCCTGGCTTCAGCAGGGGGAATGTGAAATTTGGGAGGATAGAGAGGGTCAGAAGGTGTAGGGAGCTGTGGCACAGTGGCTTGTCATAGAGCTGCATGTCTAAATATGTTGTTTGAACTGAAAAAAAAAGGGCTCAAAACTCTCTTGTTCATATAGCAACTGTGAGCTACATAATGACCCTGCTGTAATAAAATAAACATTTGCAAACTGATGGCACTCTCCAACCCCAGGATTTGTCTGATTCTCCCAAGCACAAGTGACATGGTGAGGTGTGAAGAGACCCTTCTTGAGGGGCAAAGAGCAAAAACTGGCCCCACAATGGTCAAGGCATTTGCCACTGAGTCAGTGGCAAACTGGGAGCTGAATAGAGAAATCTTGCTGTTTGCAGCTTAGAAACACAGAGTGCTTTGGCAGAGGGACCACCAAAGGTTTTTCATCCATCCCCCATGTTCAAAGGAGCACAGATTTGGAGTTAGAGCTGTTTCCCAGGGCTTTGTGCAGACAGATATTAAATGTTTCCAAGGATGTTGGAAGTGTTCAAGGCCAAGTTGGATGGAGCTCTGAGCAACCTGGCCAATGGAAGGTGTTCCTGCTCATGGCAGGGGTTTGGAACTAGGTGATCTTCAAGGTCCCTCTCCACCCAGGCCATTCCATGATTCTGTGAAAGTTCTGTGACCTCTCTGGCCCCTGCTCCACCTCTGCTGGGAAGATTGAATTTTAGGCACTGGTTTGGGCAGAATGCACCAGCCTGCCCTTCACAGGAATCTGGTGGGGCTCTGCCATCACGGGTTGTCCACTGTGACAGGCTTTATCTCAAACAGGACAGCTCCAGCACTTCCTCAGCTTTCCCACTCCCTCCTGCTTTATAGGGCTGGGGTTTCTTCCTCCTGGCTTCTCATTCCCTGGCCTGCACAGCCCCCTGCCTCTTTCCAGGTGAGGACAAGCATGGTCTTTTCATGATGAGCAGCCCTGCTGATGAGGGCAGGGAGTCAAGGGAGGGATCAGGGCTCTATGGCTCAGCTTGGCACCCACCCTCATTTTATCCTTTCTGCCTGGAGATGTTATTGTTTTCCCCAGAAGATGTGAGCCTGGGACACGTTATTGTTTCTTCCCAGAAGATTTGAGCCATGGAGAGGAACAAAAAAAAGGATTTCTGGGTCTGGAAGGAAGAACAGAGGATTTACTGGATTCCTCGGGGTCAGCAGGAAGGGCAAGAGCCTTGTGTTAGCTGTCTGCAGGGAAAGAAATCTGGGCTGCAGCCCAGGCTGGGGCTCAGATTGCCTGCACAGCTCAATCCAGTCACAGTTTGGTCACTGCTGAGTTAGAGCAGCCACGTTCCCTGGGGAGTGTCTCCAAAGACACCTCATGGGGGTTTCCCCCTCTCAGGATGGAAATGGCTGAGGCAGAGACTCTGAGCTGGACCAAACCCATCTCCAGGGGCAGGACCAGCACTGGGGCACATGTTGGGAGGCAGGGACATTCCCTGTGTCCTTGGGGTGTTTGCTCTGTGACTGCAGCTGCTGCTGCTCCTTTTTGGGCACCTGGCAGCATCGCCCTCAGGTTTTCCTGGGGTTCATAACTAGGGAAGACAGAGATGCAGAGCAGAACCTGGACCTGATGCCATGAACCTCCCAGTTTGTGAACCCTATGGCAGCCAGGGCTGGGCCAAATTCACTGTTCTAAACAATTCTCTCTTCAGGATCTGGATCAGGAAGGATCATTCCTATTTTCTACTCCTTCAAATCTTCTTCAACTACCACAACCACCCCTCGGTGGCATCTGTCTTAAAAATAAAGGGAAAAGATTCTCCAGTAAAGCAACCCAGATCATTCTCCTTCATTTATGACTTTCACTTTAACATCAGATAACAAATACTGCAGGCTTTGCATGGAAGTTAAAACTTAGTGATGCTCCCAAGTGGTCAAAGAAACAAAAGAAAGGTAAAGGTAATACCTGTAGGAAGTAGGAGCTCATGGGATCCTCTTTGTTGTCCTCGTTGTAGTACAGCCCTCCGACAATGAAGATCTGATTCTCTTTGGTCACCAGACTGATGTGGTTCTTTGGGATTTGGGTAGACAGGGAGGCAAAATAGCACTCATTGGCATTGGGGTCGTAGGCCACCGCTCCACTGTCGCTCACCATGAAGATAAGGTCCTGGAGGAACATCCCAAAGCGCATCGTGTCATTCAAGATGCCAGGGAGAGCATCCTCCTCCGTGTCTTCCCCTTCATCTACCGCTCCGTTGACCACATTCTCCTTTGCTTGATTCTCACTGTTCTTCTTCACTTTCTTCTTCTTCACCACAGTGAATTTGCCTTTCTGGGCGTCCTTCACCATCTGCAGCTTCTTGAGCAGCTCGGGGCTGGACTTGACCATGGCGTGCTTCTCCACGTGGTCCCTGATGTAGTCGTTGGGCATGAGGCGGAAGCGGATGCTCTCGAAGATGACAGGCAAGGCCTTCTGCCGGCTCTCGCGGTCCTTGGTCCCCACCCACTTCATCACCACCTCGAAGACGCTCTCCTCCTTCTCGACATTGAGCGAGTCGCTGGAGATGACGGCAATCAGCTCGTCGGGGGAGAGCTGGAGGAACTCCTCGTCCCGGGAGACCAGCGCGAAGCGGTCGCAGATGAAATCCCGCGCGGCCACGGCCAGGCGGGCGCAGTCCAGCATCAGCCCCAGGCGGAAGATGGCCAGGCAGTTGCTGAGGCACAGCCTCTTCTGCAGGAAGGACACGCACACGGTGAAGATGGAGGGGATCTGGAACATGTTGGCCACCGAGAAGATGTCCTGCACGTTCTGCTCGGTGATCTCCAGCTCGGAGGTGTAGATGTAGTGGAGGATCTTGCCCATCACATCTGGATCGACGTCTTCCAGGCTGATCTCTCTCTTCTTGCTCTCTTCCATGTCTGAGAGGAACATGGCCCGGAAATACGGGCTGCAGGCTGCCAGCACCAGCCGATGGCAGGGAAACTCCTTCCCTTTGACTTTTAAGACACAGTCCAGGAACTTATTGTGGTCCAACATGTCTTTGAGTCCGTCCTGGAGAAGAGTTTGCTGGTAGAGACGCAATTCTTCCACTTGATCAAGAGGCAAGCCCATGGTGACGAGTAACCACTCGTTCTTTACCCCAGTCCCTCTTTTTTGGATAAATATTGGTGGCTGTATCTATACCTGAGTAAAGAAACTTGCCCAGAGCAGAGCTGACAGCCTCACGGGCTTCCAGACCTCGAATGTGACACGCTCACGACGCTCCCAGCTGTCTGTGCACTTCAGTTCCCAGCTTGGGGCTTTATATATAGACACAGCCCTGCAGAGCTTAAGGAATCCATACTGCAGCATGTGTAAGCCGATCACCCTTTAATATGACACACTGGACAGGGAGGAAGGGAGGGGGCCAGGGGAACAGCTGTAATTCCAGCCTCAGAAATTCAGGAAGGGTCTGTCAGCGCGTGAGTCACCGCGGGGGGAGCAGGAGGTTTGGCTGCTGTGACACCACGGGGGACACGTGCCACCCATGGGCTGGGGAAGTGGCCTCTGGGTGAATCTAACAGCCCAATCTGCCTTTTGGGTCATGGGTGGCAAGGCTGGGATTTCCTCCTGATGATGCTAAATGTGCTGCTCTGAAAGTGCCGGACCTTTAACTGTGCTAAGAATAGACCCTGAAGTCAAAGCTGGAGGGATGTGCTAAGGGAGGGTCTTGCGTGGGCTTTGTGGCATCCCCAGCTCCTGCTTTGCTGCACGAGTTTGTCCTTTATTCTCCTCTAGAGTCACTTTTCAGGGGTCTGGAAGGGGGTGGGAAATGGATACAGAGCTGTTTGTTTACAGCCCTGTGGTCCTGTTTGTTTACAAGACCTGTGCTGGGAGCTCCTTTAAAATTCTCACTAAAGCAGGATATTCGAGGACTGTGGGAGAGGGGTGGCTCTTTTCCCCTGCAGTAGGTGCTGGAGTCACCATCCCTGGAGGAGTTAAGGAAAGACTGCAGGTGGCACTCAGGGCCATGGTCTGGTTCAGTCATAGCTTGGAGTCAGTCCCAGAGCTCTTTTCCAGCCTCACTGATTCTGTGACCCTGTCATACATGCAAACAGGCCCCAGTGGCACAGTCTCTGGGCATCCTGGCACCAATAAATCCATCCTTTCCAGATCCTGGGGACAGACAGAGCTTCTCAGGCAGAATAGAAGCAAAGGAAACACAACGGTGGGCTTCACCTCACAGATTAAGACATCTAAACACAAATACCTTCTAGTAAATTGAGAGTCTCCTGCTCAGGTCTTCTGGTTCATCACCCTCATGAGGAAGTCTAGAGCCACAGCTGCCTGGCCTGGAGCTGATGCTCCAGAGTGGCTGAGCTTTCCAGCAGGTCTTGTGTCCTGCTTGCCTACCCATGGATGTCTAGGAAGTCCCCTGGGCCCTCAAATGCCCACTCCAGGTCCTGCTATTCCCACAGAGCTCACAAAGAAGCAAATTAGTTTTGACAGACATGGGCAAGCAGGGTAGCTATAATTATTTATACCCATAGTAAAACTTGTGCATGAATCTGTTTTATCTCTTACTGTGGACCCTCTGGGCTGTCTGACACTCAGTGATGGCACAGATTTAATTAACGATTTAATTAAGTCTATGAAAAAATATTAGCCATTACTCTTGATGTATTTAAAGCCACATAACCCCTTACCCTGGCACGGATGTATTTATAAAAATTGCCATGATGGAGATTCTCTAGAGGTGGGAAGAGGGAGGGATCTTACCAATATGAAGCCCTTCTGTACTGGTGTGGTTCCAGCAGTATCTGGGAAGCACCAATATAGCAGGGAAATAATCCCAAGCTGTTTTCAGAGCTCACATCATAAACCCTCCTGTGCTGCTCATCCGTGATGGGATCAAAAATCAGTGCTGATTTTTGAACTGGGTCGAACTTCAGGAATCTTTGCTCCTTGACATGAGGGGCTGGGCACCCTCCCCCTCCCTTCTCTATTAGCTCAGTGCCATCCCAAGTGTAATCCTGCCTTGTCGTGCCACCAGCTGGGATTTCCCCTCGTCCCTCTGCCTTCAATTTCCCTTGAGTCTTTTGTTGTTTTCATTTTCATTGTGCTGCCATCAGAGTTTTGCTTCCTTAGCCCCACCCCACAGGGTGCCACTGCTAAAATGCAGCTACAGCCCATCCATCAGAGGGGCTCTGGGACCTGGTGGGTCTCTGGCAGCTCCCAGGTTGGTGGCTCACCCAGGGGAAGGGCACTGTGCTGGTCCCAAACCTGCCCTGGGGACTCCATAGGCTTTGCCCAGCAGCTGGGGCAGCTCCAAGGCTTGGGAGAGCAGCCCTGGTTTTCCAAGAGCCTGGGTGCACTGTTCCCCAGATCTGACAGGGCCACAGCCAGGGATTTCCAGTGACCAGTGGACTCCCACAGTCATTAAATGTGTCCCCAAGTGATCAATAATCCCCCAGGACACTGAGTGGGTCAATATCCTGGTTTTGTCTGGGACAGTTAATTTTCCTCCCACAATGCTGTGTTTTTCATGATTTAGGATGAGGATAATGTTGATAACTCACCTATTTGGCTCTCACCCTCAGTCAAGGATTTTCCACGTCTCACACTCCAGAGAGGAGCTGCCCCAAAAGCTGGGAAGCAGTGTGGCCACGAGAGCTGACCTGAACTGGCCAGAGGGATATTCCCATACCACAGAACATCATTCCCAGGATATAAACCATGGAAATTACCCAGAAGGGAGCCAATTTGCTGTTTGGGGACAGGCTGGGCATCAGTCAGTGGGAGATGAGCAATTGTGTTGTGCATCACTTGTTTCTCTCGGGTTCTGTTGCTCTTTCTCCTCCCCTTGTCATTATTATTGTCATCATTACATTTTGTTTCAAATGTTAGACTGCTCTTATCTCAACAGATTTACCTGTTTACCTTTTCTTTCTGATTCTCCTCCTTGTGGGGTGAGGGGGAGCGAATGAGTGAGAAACTGTGTGGGATTAAACCACGACAGTGAGGGTTGATGGATGTTCCTGAGGGGATGCAGCATTGCAGGATCACTCCCACCCATACAAAATGTTAGAACAAAAAGGATGGATGAAGGAGTTTTAGCCATGTCAGGCTGAACAAGAAAGCGTTCAGTGTAGGGCTATTAACTGGGATTTGTAATTACAATAAAAAATTGCTCTTCTTGGCTTCTTGGTAGAGTTTTCTGAGGGGGCAGGCAACAACCAGAGCAGATGAGATGCTCTTCTCCAGAGAGATGAGCAGAGGATAAATAAATCCCATCCTCCAGAGGCATTCAGTGAGGCTGAGGGTGTCCTGGGCAAGGCTGAGCTGGTTGAGACAGCACCAGGGTGCTCCTGGCCCACCAGAGCTCCTGGGCTTGTCAGAGCAGCAGAAGCTGGAGGGATAACTCCTGGAAAAGGAGGGCAAAGCCCAAATTCTCCCGTGAACTGTCTCTAACAGGTCACTGGCTGGGCTGGTGTCTAAGATTAGCTCCTTCTGGCAGCTTCAGCAGATGCAGCTGCTGGGTAAATATAGCCCCTTAGTGAATGGGCTATTTTCTCTGCTGGAGTACCCAAGTGAGGAGGGCAGTGCAGAGTCACTGGGCTTTGCCATGTGAGTCACCCCCTGCCACTCTGGGAGGTGACTCTGTCCTCCCAGGCAGCCTCAGAGCTGAGCTGAGCCACCACAGAGGCAGAGCCCCCCGGGGCAGGGCTGTGAACAGGAGGGGAGAGCTGTGAGGGTCTGGAGCCATTCCCCGAGCTGGGCACACACAGGGGGTTCCTCTCACAGGATACCCTGCTCTCTTAGCCCTGTTCTGCTCCCTCAGCCAGCCCTGTGAGCCCTTCCCTGTGTCCCTCAGTCACTCCCCCCCCATTTCCCCACTGGCCCCCACATCCTCACCCCACCTTTGCACTGTCCCCTGATAATTTGCCCCTCATGCCCTCTCAGCTTGATTATCCCTATACTTGAGTCTGGACCTTCTCCCTGAGCTTCATTTTTCACTCAGGATGCTCGGTGTGCGTGGCTGGCATAAAACATCTCTGCAGAACCCATTCAGAGCCCTTCCTGCCTCTTTGCCCACCCCATAACTGCAGCTCTCCTGGCTTTTCAACACCTGGGCAAGCACACCCCTACAGAAGGAGAAGATGAAATTAACCCCGCAGGAAGCACATGGTGGCAGAGCTGGCTGGCTGGAAAAAGTAAATCTGAAATAATGGAGATGCCAAGAATCACCTGTGAAAAGTGCAGCAGTGACAGGTGTGTCAAAAAGGGACAATACCTGCCCTTGCTCCCAGCACTGTTGGTCAGGCTCCCAAAAGTAAAATCAACCCAAAACCCACGTGGGTGACAGCTTGCTGGCCACAGGCTCAAGATATGTATGAAAGCAGAGTCAAAATAAAGGTGAATATGTGTTGGAATCTAAAAACACAGAGAGCTCTCAGAATATTTGGCCGGTAGGCCAAAACTAAAATTTAAACACAGTTTAATTTGACACATTAAAAAAAAAGGTTCCAAATTAGAATTAGGTTCCAAATTCCAAATTAGAAGCAAAAATGTAGATTTATAGCTTAAATAGAAACCTGTCAAGCTAGGTAGAAGAAAGTTTAGAGTTTAGAACTCAAGATACAGAAGTAGTTATAAAGATAAGTTTTAAAATGTAGAATGATGAGTTTGTGTGCCATAGAATGATTAGTTCAGAAATTCTGCACTGCAGCAAAACATATAAAACAAAATAACTGATTATTTGGTTAAAAATGTAAATATTCTTGGTGGCAGTATTTTATTGGTTAATAAATCCTTAAAAGGATTTATTAACCTTAAAAGGATTTATTATATAAATTAATTTAATAACTTTATAGTAACTTCTTAAATATTGATAAAGTTATTTATTGAAGGTCTTGGGATCTCCTGAACCACGAGTAGAGCTGTGAGCAGAACTCGCCCTCCCTGTCTGTGTAGAAAATAAGAAGAAAATAAACTTCACCACCTAAAGCAGCTCAGAAGTCCCATCTCTAATGAATAAAATTCATTAAATTCCCAATAAACATGACTCCAGCTGCAGCCCAGCCTTCAGTCTGGTGATGCCAACAAAGCAGGTTTCTGCTGAAGTCGAAAATGTCTTGAGTCACTCTTTTGGGGCAGGTGAGGACCTGCAAACAGATCCTTGTCCCCCCAGCTCTGGGGGTGTCACCTGCAGCCCAGCAGTGAAACAGGGATGAGCAGCAGGTGCCAGAGTTATCCAACATTTATTGGCTACATAAAGAAGTGACATTTATCAGGGACTTCACAAAGTACTTTGGCAGAGCTGAAAGCTGGCTAGGAACCCATCCTGCTTCATCCACAGGGGTGCACCAGGCGTCTGGGCCCCCCTGCAAAGGGGGCACCCTGCCCTGGCCACACGACTCAGACATAAGGCCACTGGGAGTTACTCTAAAGTGCAAGAGAGCCAGAGCTATTTTTCTGTTTCAAAGCCACCTTTCCCCCAAGGCACCGTGTTTCACCCACTCCCAAAGTCCAATTCTCCAAGGATTCTCCCGTGGGCTTCCCCTCCACCACCCAGCCCAAGTGCCTGCCCTTCATCTGGGGTTGTTCTCCTTTGGCTGTGTCCACCCGTGTGCTGGCCCAGCCCTGCAGCTGTGGGCTGTGCACACTGAAGGCAGCTGAGGAAAGGGGTGGCTGGCTGGAGATGGGCAAGGGCTGGCTGCAGCACCTTCTGTCCCTCAGCCGTGGGCAGGAATGTGAGCTGAGACCTTTGTCCATGGCATGTAAAAAACTGAGGAGGGGTTTGCCTCGAGCCCCAGGACACGTGCCACAGCGGGGTGGCCACATCAGTCTCGGATCCAGCAGTGCAGAGCCCTAAAACCTCCAGCCAGGGGACCTGGAGAGGCTCCTCTGGGAGACAGGGGGGCCAGTGCTGGTGGACCAAGCCTTGTGGGAAGCAAGGGCTGAAATCTCTGGGCCTGCACATTGTCAGAGGGTCAGGAAAACAATGGGGTGTGAAAAAAAACCATCCTGGGAGCTGCCTCAGCATCCTGCCATGCCTGGGGAGACTGTGAAACACCCACTGTGCCCGGTGGAACAGCTTCCCTGTGCCTTCCAGGTGGATGAGCTACAGCAGTCCGATTGTCAGGAGGGCTTGGAGAGCCCTGGCCAGTGGCTGGGCTGGCAGCAGTGGCTGGGAGGGAGACGAGGCTTCGGGCCAGGCGTGTGGTGCCAGCCCTACTCCACCTTTGCCTTCTCCTCCTCCTGCAGGGCCAGGATGCGCTCACGCTCCTTGATCAGCTGCACCCCGCAGTAGGTGATGAACCAGATGGACAAGGTGCTCACAGGGAAACCTAGGGAGGGAGCAGGAGATGTGGTCAGACAGCTGGGGCTGCTCGCCCAGCAGGGCCAAATCTTCACCAGCACAGCTGCCTCTGGGTGGGTTGGGAGGTGCCACAGCTCATGGTGGCCAGTGACAGTTTTCATCACAGATCCAGCCCTGGAGCTTCACCGAGGGGAGAGGGAAATCCTCAGGATGGGACTTTAGATAAAGCTGTGCCTGAGCCCACCAAGGACTGCAGCTAATGTGGGGATGTGCTGGAGGGGTTTTAAACCCCTCATACCCCAAAAATCCTTCTGCTCCCCAAAGTCAGACATCCTGGTTGACTTTCTGCCCATTGAGCCTGCCCATGTCCATTGCTGCTCAACACTGTGACCTTCTGGAAGCTTTGGGCCCCACTGATGCTGAGGATCCAACCCCAGCCTTGTCCTATACTCAGTGGGGACACAGTGTCCACACAGGCAAATACATATTTTTGTCACCTGTGTCAGTGACAGAGCCTGGAGTTCTCCCTCCTCTTCAGAAGGGTCTGACAGTGTTTGCAATCACAAATCTGGTATCCACAGCAGAGGGGGGGAGCCAGGGTTTGCTCCTGCTAAAACAGGAGCTCTGCAATGAATAATGCGACCAGCAAAAGCCAGCCAGCTCAGCGGGCAGGCACTCCTGGCACACCAGCTGTGACATTATCCATCCCCTAGGCCAGCCCCATCCCAGGGAGGGCTGCTGGCTCCTGGTGGCTATTTATACCCTGGGCAGCTCAAGAGTCACAGAATCACCAGGAAGAGCCCTCCAGGACCATCGAGTCCAACCCAGCCCCAGCCCCTCACCCAGCCCCTGGCCCCCAGTGCCACATCCAGCCTGTTTGAAACACACCAGGGATGGGGACTGCACCACCTCCCCAGGCAGAACATTACAGTGCTTTATTCCTCTTTCCATGAAAAGCTTCCCCCTGCTCTCCAGCCTGTATTTCCCTGGTGCAGCTCCAGGCTGTGCCCTCTGGCTGGGTCAGTGCTGCTGCAGACAGAGCCCAGCCCCTGGGCACAGCCCCCTCTCAGGAGCTGCAGGGAGTGAGCAGGGCACCCCTGGGGCTCCTTTGCTCCAGCTGAGCCCCCCCAGCTCCCCCAGGGCTCCCTCTCAGGGTTTGTGTCCCAGCCCCTCTCCAGCCCCGTTCCCTCCTCTGGACGCGCTCCAGCGTCTCCAGGTCCCTCCTGAACCGAGCACCAGAGCTGGGCACAGCCCTCGAGGGGTGACCCCAGCAGTGCCCAGCACAGGGGAACAGTGACCCCCTGCTCCTGCTGGCCACACCAGCCCTGATCCAGGGGAACAGTGACCCCCTGCTCCTGCTGTGGCCACACCAGCCCTGATCCAGGGGAACAGTGACCCCCTGCTCCTGCTGGCCACACCAGCCCTGATCCAGAGGAACAGTGACCCCCTGCTCCTGCTGGCCACACCAGCCCTGATCCAGGGGAACAGTGACCCCCTGCTCCTGCCGGCCATAAGACTCCCAAACAGTGCCACAACCCACTGACTAGAAGTGTACCGACTGCAGGATGAAGGTTTGTGTTTGTCACCTTTGGGATGATGCAGGAACGGCTGCAGGAGCAGAGGGATGGGGCAGGAGGAGTCAGCCCCTTTCTCCAGCAAGGGGAGCATTTCACAGGCAGGGACCCAGCCCTGCTTGGTGAGCTGAACGTGACATTTACAGCACTCCAGGGAGACTAAACCAGTGCCAGGAGCTGCACAAGCACACCTGGAAGGCAGCTGGGCACCCCAGAGCACTCAGTGAGGAGTGTGGGGGCTAAGAAACCACTGCCTGCACTTTTGGCATAAGAATTAAGGACATTTGGAGCAGCCTCATCACAAGACAATGGCCAGGGCACTTTGGACCCAAAAAGGCTGAAAATCCCAGTGCTCAGCTCCTGTACAGTGTCCCCCCATTAAGACAGGGGTCTCTCAGTGGGGAAGGCTGGCAGCACCTTACCTATCAGGAGGAGTCTCTTGGTCACCAGCAGGGCAAACTCCAGGCTGTTGAGGGCCAGGATGTTGTAGAGGACGATGGCCCAGAAGTTCACTGCCCCAAAAGCTGCCCTGATCCGCCGAGACATGGCCCCTGACAGCTTGGCCTGGGGGGGAGAGAGGAGCAGAGGGAAAAGGGTCTGTAAGGAAAAGGAGGTGACTGGTGCAACTCCAGCAAACTCCAGCTGGGGTCCCAGAGAGGAGGCAAAAGTCAGAGCAGCTTTTAGGGCCTCTGGAATGAAGAAATAAAAGGAGAAGGCAAAACTGCTCTGTTGCTTTAGGGACTCTGGGCTGGGTCACGTGGGTAGGGGTAAGATATTAGACACAGTTTCATGATAATTGTAGAATTACAGACACGTGGAAGGGTTTGGGTTGGAAAGGATCTTAAGGATACATTCCACCCCTGCCATGGGCAGGGATATCTTCCATTATCCCAGGTTTCTCCAAGCCCCATCCAACCTGGCCTTGGGCACTTCCAGGGATCCAGGGGCAGCCACAGATCCTCTGGGCACCCTGTGCCAGGGTCTGCCCACCCTCACATTTCCTCCCAGGATCCCATCTATCCCTGCCCTCCCTCAATTTAAATCTATTATTCCTTGTCCTTTCCCTCCACATCCTTGTCACGAGTCCTTCTCCAGCTCTCTCAGAGCCTCTTTAAAATGAAATGGTCGAGTCCTGCTTTCTCCACCTCCTGCCTTGAGTAAGCCACTCCTCAAGGCAGAAGAATCTGTTGTATCCCAGGATTATTATCAGCCCTACATGCAAATCACTCCTGGGTCCTGGTAAAAATAGTTTCTTAGGAATTAAAAAAAAAAAAAGCTCAAAACCTAACGGCAGCAGCAGAGTGGAATTGTCACTGGCACATAATCTCCAGGATCAGCTGCTGTGAGTGGAGCAGGGAAGGAGTTTATGGCAGCCTTCAAAGAGCACAGTGAATCCCCAGGCCACTTAGAGCTGGGAATTGTGGTGCCACAGGGAGGGAGATTTCACTGCCTGTGAGAGCCTTAATCTGATTAGGAGTTCAACAAGGAGAGCAAATGGGAGGATTGCTCGCCACGGTTTTTATTCAAAATAGATCTTTATTTAACTAAGTTAAGACCTCCAGATTTTAAACTGGGGAAAAGAAATGAGGAATATAATCGTTTCCAGTGTGGAAGTTTAAATTTTTTTTTTCTAGTATGTTCCTGGGACACCTTGGTCCCAAAGAGACAGGGCGCTAAGCTTTGGAGTGTTTTAAAAGTAATTTGTTCTAGCATCCAAACACTTGCTTTTAAAAGAAATCAGATCAAAACCACTGAGAATGCCAAGATGCTTTGTGGAACAAGAAGAACAATTCCCATAAAGAAATATATAAACATTTCCCCATAGGATCACAGAATCTGGATATTCCCCATAGCATAGATGTACTCCCAAGGACAGACCTCCTACTTTGTGTCCATCTGAGGCACTTTGATGCCTCATTGGAGATGCAATCCAGCTTCTCTTGGACCTCTGTTTTCCCTCTAGAATCTCCACCCCAATCTAAATTTCCTGCAAAGCACCACAGGCCAGGAGTTTGCTTGCCGTGGGTGGGTGACAAAGTATGCAAAATGAAGGGACACAGTGCACCAGAACCATGCTCCCCTTGCACAGCTTGGTAGGTGATCCCAAGGATTGTCCAGGGATGCCACCATCCTGGAAATGTTCAAAAAAGTGTGGAAGTGGCACTTAAGAACATGGTTTGGTGGTGAACGTGGTGTGGATGTGGCACTTTGGTGGTCAGTGTGGTGGTGGTGCTGGGTAGACAGCTGGACCTGATGGCTTTTTCCAGCCTTAATGATTGGAGTCCATGATTTTAAAGGCCACAGGAAAGAGCTTCAGGTCTCCAAGCAGAAGGCCAGGCCATGGAGCCTCGTGGCATCCTCAGAGATTCTGCTCTTCAGCCTCAGCCAAAAATCTGACTCCTACAAACCACTGCGAGCTCCCCCCAGCCACAGACCTCTTCCAGCATCAGAGCTTGTCCCCAACCCCCTTGACCTCTCCCCCTGCCCTCTGCAGCCCAGCTCCTCACCTCCAGTTTGGCAAAGGGCCCCAGCTGGAAGAACTTCTGCACCCAGAGCTCGAAGTTGAGGCCAAAGCAGTTGACCAGGGACCAGATGTAAACGACCTCGCAGGGCCCCAGCCACAGCGTGGTGATGGCAAAGGTGGTGATGCTGGCCACCAGCTCCTTCAGGATGTTGTCATGGCTCTCTCCAATGTGATCATACACGTACCTGAAAGCCAGGGAAGGTGGTTGGTGCTCCCTCTAGTCCAGGAGACCCCTCTGGAGTTTTGGTTTCTTTTCCCCAAGCTCATCACAGACAGGTCAGCCTGGAACATCCCAGTAAAACAAGAGGGATGTTCTGGTGATAAACTGATTTTTGCTGTGCCCCAGCTGCCTGTGACTTGTGTTCCTACAAATCTATAAATACTCAAGGACAAAATACCCACTGTTCCTGCTCAGGCAGGTAAAACTTGGGGTTTCTAGATTTTATCACAAAGGATAAGGATTTTATCACAAAGCAGCCCCCACCCCCCTCAGCAGAGGTTTGCTGGTGTGACCTCATGGATGAAGGGAGGTGAAAGGCTGAGGAAGATGCAGATGGAGCTACAGCACTCAGTTCTCCTTTCCTCCTGGAGAAATATAAAGCTGGCTCTTCCTCCTCCTTTGTGAGAACACTAAACCCACCAGACTCAAAGGGATTTTGGGATTCTTTCATTCCCAGCTTTGGAGGAGGGGGCTGTTGCTCTGTGTGCAATTAATTCAACAGGTTTGGGGCTAAACAGAGCAAATGGTGGGATTTATCCAGAAGAGAGGGCACCCCAGCTTTGGGATGAACAGCACATGATGCTTCGTTGCTCTGGGATGGAAGGGAAGACCCTGAACCAGCCCAGAGATGGTGGACTGGACACTTACTTGCACAGCCAGTCATTAATCCCTCTGTCAAAATGCCTAAAAATAAGATGATAGGAACATGTTAAAACACTCAATGACAATAAAAACCTGTTGAAACAGAGGAAACACCCAGGCAAGGCACACCTTGGACCTTGCTCTCAGAAATCCTCCAGGCTCCTTCCTCGGACAGATGCCACTAGGAGAAGTGATTTAAATTTCCTCCTTATCTCTTCCTCCCCATCTAAGAATATTTCCCTGTGTTCTAGCCAGGCCAAGACTATAATTTCAGGTGGTCTCCAGCTCTCAGACCAGCTGCCCAGGAGTCCTCCCCTCCATGCAGGTCCTGTCCAGCTCAAACCCTCCCCTCTCGTGCTGGCGGGGTACTCACGTTTCAGCAAAGATGTAGAGCATGGTGATGCACTTGGGGGGCTGGGGTGGGTCCAGGTGGTCCAGTCTGGCAATGGTGTTGATGACCCCAAACATGACAGCAGCTTTCACCCAGTCATACACCAAATTGGAGTAGGCCAGGCCAGCTGGAGCAAAAATGGGAGTCAAACGGGGGGAAAGGAACACGGGATGCATCAGGATTTCTGCAGAGCAAAGCTTTTAAAACTTGAGTTTTTTAAGAGGCTTGAACCAAAGGGCAATTTCTACTCAGGTTATTGTGGGAGCAAATTGCTAATTTGTCTTAGCAGTCCAAGAAATTCTATTTATACAGTCATTTATTCCATCATTGTGCCTTCCCTCTGAGGCTTGTGAAGCTGTGATGAACCCATCACAGTCCTCAGGTCTGGCCTCTGAGGTTTTATTCACCAAAATTCCACCCCAGCTCACTCTGGCCATGGGTGTAATGCCCATGCTACAGAGGAGCCTCTGACTGACAGAGGTGTCTGACACTGGGAAACAAACCCTGCAGGGACAGCTACTAAAGGTTTCAAATGCCTCTGCAAAGAGCTGCTAAAATGCCCCTGTGTTGGTGGGATCCAGCTCCTGGATCGAGGGATGCTCCCTCTGTGGGATGGGCAGGTGTGGGCAGCACAGCCAGAGAGCTCAGCTCCCTCTGGAGTAACACAGGATCCCTCCAGCCAGGGCTCTGGGGACACCTTAAACCCATGTTAGTGCCACCCCAGCTGCTTTAGGATTTCATCCTGGCCTCGAGCTGCCACTCTGGAGGCTCCTCCAGCCCCTGCTGTGTGGTGGTGTCTGAAGTGCTGCCATCAGACAGGGATTTGACCATCTGGAGTTCCCCACCCAGCTGAAGGCCAGTGCTGCTTCCATCACTTGTCCTGGGAATTTGCCTTCTGGAGGTCTCTAGATCAGCCATGCTTGGACAGCACCCAGCTTTAGGTAGAGATTACATTGCCCCAGGCATTGTCCATTTAAGTGTTGGATATAACTCTTTTGGGACAATCTGTGACCTCTCTGGGCACCTCTCCCACTGTTTGACCACTCTATGGACAATTTTCCTTGCATGCAATCAGGCTTTGCATTGCTGCCTGTGGTTTGCTGCACCCTGCTGATTTTTCAGAGGTGCTGAGCTCCCTTCCAGTCCAAAGGCAACAAAACTATCTTGGTGCTCAGCTTCCTACACCCCAAACTAAACAATTCACCCAGTGAAAAGGTCAGACCGGCACCAGGTGCTTCCCGGGGCTGTCCAACCCCAGCTCTGCACGTGGCCAGCGGGAGGATGAGGGGTTTTTACTCAAACCTGTCCAACACAGGCATCCCCAAAGCCTCTCAAGGGGGGTGGATGGAGACCTGGATCACTCACCAGATCTGCCTTGGAGCTGAGCACAGGGGTGAACGTGCCCAAGCACGGCCACTCACCCAAGGACCAGTCCGAGAGGCGGTTCACGAACTTCAGGTCAGAAGGGAGGGTGAGGATGTAGAAGAAGTGGAAGAAGATGTCCACAGCCACGATGGCCCCCACGTGGAGCAGGGCATTGACTCGGATGTTCTTCATCTCGTCGTGCCTGCGCCGCAGCTCTCGGGTGCTCACCTGCAGGCAGGGACAAAGCAGGGTGGGGCTGAGGGACAGCTGGGCATTGGTCCTTCAGCCAGAAGGGGTGCCCAGGGCCCAGACAGGGATGGATTCATCATTCTCCTTTAGAAATCACGCCATGGACTGTGTGGCCCACGTTTACACTGAGTACAGAGTACCAAGGGCTGGCCCAGGTGAGCACATCCACAAGGATCAGGAATGTCCCACCCACAGCAGTGCTGAGTGCAGCAGTGCTGGCCCTACTGCATCATCCTGCTGCTCCCAGGGACTTCCCAGCACAGCAGGCTTGTGTTCTGACAAAGGTCTGGCGTACTTAGGGACTCCAGGTGGGGTGAAACCCACTCTGACCAGGGAGCTCCCAGGGTTTCAGGTTCTTTCTGCAGCGATGTGCTCAGAAAATCAACTTTGCGTAAGGACAACCCCTCCGAAAGATACTAAGGGGGATCAAATTCTTGCACCCATCACACCTCCAGGACAGATTCCAGGGCTGCAATCCCAACCTGAAAGCTCTGCCAGGGTCTGGTGTATTTTTGTCCAGGGTCATCTGGGAGGAGGAGGAGAACTGATGGTGTCTGAGGCTCCTGCTGCAGACTCCTGCTGTAAGCGAGAGGGAGCCTTGCTGGAGGGGCTGTGCTGAATCATGGGACCTGTTTGACGGGGATCTCATCTCTGCTGTGTCTTGCACAGACAGGGGTTTGCCCCAGGAGCTGTCACATCTGTGGTTGTTGTCACACAAACATCACCAGAGAGAGCACTCAGGATTACACGGGGCAGAGCAGTGTCCTTGCTTCCCACATCGCCGTAAAATTGCTGCTGCATTCAAAATCCTCTTATGTTTATTACTTCCCCTTTATTCCCTGCGAGAGGTGGGAGCTCTCCCTGCATAATCCACAGGCTGCTGCACCAGCCCCGTTGTCAAATCCAGAGGATTCCTGAGAATTAAAGCCTTTGCCAGATTTTTTTTTTTGTGTCTGTTAAGTACCAGGTGCTTTGAGGATACAAAGAGGTCACTGGAGCCTGAGCTGAGGGAGGGACAGCGTCTGGTTTGGAGATGTGTGGGAGGACACAGAACCCTCTTTCCATGGAATCACAAAATGGTTTAGGTTGGAAAAATCCATTAAGATCATTGAGCCATTAACCCATTAACCCATCACTAAACCCTGTCCCCAAGTGCCACATCTACACACCTTTGAAATACCTCCAGGGATGGTGATTCTACCACTGCCCTGGATAGCCTGTTCCAATGCTTAACAACCATTTCCTTGAAGAAATTATTCCTAATATCCTGTCTAAACCTGCCCTGGTGCAACTCGAGGTTGTTTCCTCTCATCCTCACATCTGTCTGTGGTGCCAGCACTTGGCCACCATCCCCTTGGGATCAGGGCTGTGTCCCCCACACTCCCAACCCTAGATTAGGGGATTTCTTCCCTTGATCTCAGTAAGATGATTCTCCACTCAAATTTGGCTGGCCAAGCCATGGTACAGATGAGTTCCCATCTCACGTGGGGGTGCAAGGGCTCCACCAGGATGTAGGACCAGTGGGGTGCAAAGGGGCAGATCTGATCTCTAACTGGGCCACACATCCCATCCTGGGGAAGGGTTCTGTCTGCCTCCTGCCCAAATTGCTCTTGGGCAATTAAGAATTCACCTCTGCAGCCAGACGATGCAGGGGGATGTAACCAGGAGATGGCAGTGGTGGCCAGGCCAAGCCAGGACCCTGGCAGGGGCAGGGGAAAGGGGTTGGGGATTTAACCCTTGAAGCAGCAGAGGGGGGAATTGCTCATTAAGTGGCTTTAGACGTCCTGGTTTGGGGTTGTTCAAAGGAGAAGGAAATAAAACTGCCCCTGGATGCAGCTCTGCAGGAGCAGTGGCAGTTCAGGTGTTGGAGACATGAGGGGTTCCATGTCCCCATTTACAGGTGCCTGGCTGCATCCCTGATGGGGACACCACAGCTGGCCTTTTGATCTTCAGGGTTGAATGCTCTAAAAATCATTTTTAATATGTCCAGCAAGACCCGAGGGCTCTTGCTCCTTTTAAGAGACATCATGAAGTTGTTCATTCCACAGGTGAACAGCAGGCAAGGAGCAGGAGGACTGGGATCACAGCTTATCCTGGAGGAAACATCCCAGTGCAGACCCTTTCTTAGGCAACCAGGACCAGCCCCAGGTGGGAGAGAAGGGGCTGGGCTGCTGGGTCTTTGGTCTTCTCCTCACCATGAGGCTCAGCTGCTCTGCCCTTTCTCCTGAACTCATAAATGTTTTTTCCAAAACATCCTTGTACCCAGGCAGCAATTTGGCTCCAAAACTTCAATGTAGCTGTTCTTCTGCAAAAGGAACTGGGGGTGGTGGTGGGAATCCTCCACAGCATCACTGCTGACCAAACACTTCCTTTTGCCAGCACCACCAGTTTGCTTCAGTGCCCGAGGCTGATCCTGGGTGCAGAAGGAGGTTGAGGTGGGAAGAGTGAGGAAGAGCACAGCACTGCTGCTTTCCTTGATCCTGGGCTGTGGAACAGCTCCAGAGGTCCCAGCCCAGGTTTCTGCTGGTGTTTTCCAGATCAGTTTGGCATCTGCTCATCCAAAAGCTCCCTTGGCTGTGTGGAACAGGAAAAGGCTTGGGGCATCAGGGTATTTCAGGGATCTCTCTGTTGCTGGAACTCAGCCTTCCACCCAATCTTATTTATTTCCTGAGAAATAACTTGCTCTAAACACACACAGCCACCCCTGGAAGCTCTTGCTGGATAGAAATAGGAGACAGAAACCTCCTTGCTGTCACTGCATGCAGAGGTCCCATGGGTTGGCACCACATGTGTGGCCCTCACCATAAGATGCTGGGGAAGGAAACTGAGGCACTGAGCAGTGCAGATGACCAGGGAGCAAGGACATCACAGCAAGATCTTCTGTTGTGAATTGGTCAGTGAAAATGGCCAAAAAAAAAAAAAACCAAACCAAAAGAAGGTTAAAAATCCATCAGTTTATGCCCTTCCCCACAAAAATGCACAGCCACAGACTAGAGGTGCCCACAAGACGTTCTACAACCATTTGCATCTTCACTGTGGCAAAAGTTGGGGTTTTTGCAGACATTAACCCCAAGCAAGTAAATTTTGGGGAGAAATCCTGCTCCAGCCTGGCCTCAGGATCACTCACCTGGATGTGGAACTGGTCAAATGTCATGACAGGCCCGAAGAAGAAGAATGGGAGGTAGAAGTTGTACTTGAGGAGGTCAAAGATGGAGTAGATGCCCTCTTCCTTCTCAGAGCTCTCGAGGGCAAAGCTCATGCAGCGCATGATGGTGAAGGTGCATCCTCCATAGAACAGGACATCTTGGAGATCAAAGGCTCCTGTTACAAACCCACTCTGGACAAAGAACAGAGAGTTACCACCAGGAACCTGGTGTCACTTCTGTGCTGCCTTGCTTTGAGGGGGACACCACTCCTGGGGCAGCAGAGAATGGTTTGGGCTGGGGGGACCTCAAAGCCCACCCAGTGCCACTCCCTGCCATGGGCAGGGACACCTTCCACTGTCCCAGGGTGCTCCAGCCTGGTCTTGGGCACTTCCAGGGATCCAGGGCTTCCCCACCCTCACAGTGAGGAATTTCTCCTAACATCTCCTCTAACCCTGACCTCTGTCAGTTTAGTTTTCAGTTCAAGGAAAACCTCTAATTATGCTCTGACACCAATTGTGTCTGAAGTTAATGAGCTGGAAAGAGAAAACTGGGGCTCGATTTCCCAGCTGGCTCCTGCAGCTCAGAGCAGTCAGGAGCTGGGTAAGTAGAGGTGGATCCTCTTGGCCAAGCAGCTGTTGGTCTCACAGGCTTTGGTCTGGGGTGGCAATGTCACCCTGTCACAGGTGTGCCCATGGAGTAAAGCAGAGACAGGATAGGGTTGGTGGAGAGGGAGGGAACACATCTTTGGAGGCAGCACTGTCCTGCTGAGGGGCTGAATATTTTGGTTAGATCCTTCCTGGGCTTTTTTCCACCCACCAGCGAGATGAAACCTTAGCTAGGCTGTGACCTAAGAGACAGGCAGCACTGAATCCATCCCAGCTGTGTAACAACTGGGGAAACTGAGGCACAGGGCAGCAGCAGACAAATTGCTGCCTGAGCAGCAAGGACTCAGATGTCCTTTGTTCTGGAGGAGCAAGAAGCCATCAACACCTGACATAAGCACTGTGGGGCTGTTCCCAACTCACACCTCAACAATCCCTTCCCTCTAAAGGGCTGTGAGAGCTCTGATGCAGCCAGGAGAAATGTCCACAGCCTGGGGCTGTCCCAGGAGCCCTCTTTGGGGAGAACTCCCAGGAGCTGGACACCAGTGGGCTGGAAAGGAGGCAGACACAGGGGCAGGACCCACCTGCCACGAGCCGAAGGGCTCCACCTTGAAGGAGGCGAGGCAGCAGAGCCCGGCCACGTAGCAGAGCCACTTCTGCTTGGCCAGGGCCACCGAGTAGAGGAGCAGGCAGTGGGCCAGGATGATCATCAGGTAGAGCAGCCCCATGCTGCCCAGCACAGCCAGCAGCCCGTAGATCATGTACATCACAGCCCGGTGCTGCGGAGAGAGCGGCTGTGCTCAGCGTGCTGAGAGCCCCAAGCCCAGAACGCCCCCCCAAAACCCCTTCCACAGATCCCAGCCCACCCCTGGTGCTCTCAAATCCACGCCACCACATCCCTGTTCACCTGTGGCACGGTCATGGAGCAGATCTTGCCGAAGAGGACGTGTCCTGAGAGGGCGAAGATGATGACATTCCTGAACGAGGTGAACCACATCACCCACTCGAAATCAGCCACGTCCTGCAGGAGCAGCACCAGGCACTTTTACTGCCCCAGCCCCACAACTTTTAAAGCTTTTTATTCCCATTTCCCACCCAAGGGCTCCCAAGCACTTCAGCTCAGATATAAAACCCCAGGAGGGACACACAGGGGTCACTGGTCCCAGAGCACACAAAGCAGAGATCCAGAGCCCTGCAGGGCTGGTATTTCCCCTGCTGCTTTGGGGAGAAAAATATCACCTGGACTTCACAGAATTGTGTCAGTAGCAGAAAAACCAGCTCTGTTTCTGCCCTGACCAGGCTGGCTGTAGCTAGAAAAGCCCAAGCCCTTCCTCACTCACCATCTTCCTGCCGAAGTAGTGCCAGCCCGGCTTTATGCCGTCCCGAAAAGCCTTCCTGTTCATGCTGTCTGTGAAAGAACCAGAGTCACCGGGAGGGAAACAGCTCTGGGAAACGGGATTCGGGTTCAAGCCAGGCCCAGAACCTTCATGGGTGTGTTAACGACCATCAGGGCTCAAATACCCCATCCCAAAAGTGCCTGATTGCCATGGGCAACCAAAAGAGCCAGTGACTTCAGGTTTCTGCAGGGATTTTCAGCAAAGCCTTTTTCTCATTATGCATTCCCTGGTTGATCCCAAAAAGTTTTCAGGTGTGTGGACTTCCAAAAACAAACAGACAAACAAAAAACAAAAAAACAAACAAACAAAAAAAAAACCAAAACAAACAAAAAATGCCAAAAGCAAACAAAAAACCCCACCAAACCAACAAAAAGCCCCCAAACCGAACCAAACAAAAAAATCCAAAACCCAAAGAAACAAAAAAGGGAAACAGCCCTGTGTAGGCAGGCTGGTGGTGGTTGCACTACCTGGAGACCTGTGACACCCCTCAGCCTCTTGCCCTGAGCAGTGGAAATAGGGACAAAAAGACAACCAGGCAAAAAGGCAAAAAAAAAAAAAAAATCCCTTTTAAAAGGATTTCCAAGCTGTTCTCTGCAGAAGTTAAAGCCGGGGATCTGCTGCTGGTATCACCAGCTGTGAAAAGCAGGCGCCTGACACCCATCACCCCTCCCAGGGGCTGTGGCAGCTCAGGGGATGTGTGGAGTTACCTCTGGACGCCTCGAAGATGCCGCTGCCGCTGTAGAGCACGGCACAGGTCACCACGAGAGCGTAAAACCCCAGCTCGTAGCTGGGGAGCATCGCTTTAACCCCCATGGCGGGAGGGATCCACACCTGGGAGAGGGAAAGAGGAGGAAAACCGGCGGGGTGAGAGCTCACCTGCCCTCCTACCCCTGCGACAGCCCCAATTCCTGCTGCTCCTCCCCAGCTCTGCTTTGTGGGCATCCCTGGAGGCTGATGGGGAGGACAAGGGGAAGGTGCTGAAAGGTTCCTGCCAGGATTTGGGGCCAGGTGGGGCTCTCCCCATCTATCCCGACGTTCAGGGCTGCTCCAGGATTGCCAGCTGTCCAGGACTGCGCTCCTCCGGCGTGTCCCTCCCTCTAATTCCAGCTGGATCCGTGGAGGGGATACAGGACAGAGCACAGGTGGAGCGGTCGGGATGGGTTCCCCCACCTCCGGCTCTCGGGGGGCTCCCAAAGCCCCTCCATCCCAAATTTCCCCTGCCAGGAGCCTTTAGGACCCCGCGGCTGGGCCCCCCACCCACCCCCGGCGGCATCAGCAGCGCTCGGGGGATGGCGCCACTCAGCCCCGCAATTAGCCCTGGGCTAATTACTCCCGCCGAGGCTAATTAACCTCGGCGAGACGTGCCTTGCAGCTCCTTGCAGCTCCGACTGCGTGTCCGGCAGCGGCCAAAAGGCGGCTCAGGGCTGGAGCAGGCGGGATGAGGGATGCGGGGACAGGGACAGGGACACCCTCCCCGGGGCTGGCACCCCCACCCGCCACCATCCCTGAGAGCTCTGGAGGGATTAAGGCGCAAAAGGCGCCGCGGTCACCCTCTGTCCGCGCTGGCATCCGCGTTGCAAAGCTTCAGCTGTTATTAAAAATGTAATAATTAAAAGAGTTCCATATAAAAATTAAAATAATGTTAAAATCGTTGTCTTAATTTGAAGCGTTTATTAATTTTTTTTGTTCGCTCGCCGAGGTTTTTAAGGGCGGGGGAGGATGTCCTCGGCAGCGATGCGGGGTGACCCCATCTCCTCCCGGCGTGGACCAAAGGCGTTTCCCGGGGGGAATTTCGGGTTCGTGCCGGGGCGAATTTCAGGGGTCGCCCCGCGGTCGCTGCCGCTGCGGGCGGGCGCTGCCACGGCGCTGCGGTGCCCCTGCGGCGGGAGGGCGCGCACGGAGATGCCTTTAAAAAGCTTTTTGTCCTCCTTTCCACGCTTTCCAAAAGCTTTTTTTTTTTTTTTTCCTTTTTCTTTTGCTCTTTTTTTTTTTTTTTTTTTTTTTTTTTTTTTTTTTTTTTCGGCCGGGGAGCGGACGAGGCCACCCTGCAAAGGAGCCGGCAGCAGGCGGTGACCAACCCTGCGGGGACCCCTCGGACAATTTTACCTCCTGACCGCTCCGGGGGCTGCTCAGTGAGGTTGGTGGGGGGGTCCCAGCAGAGCCCCCCGCAGCTCCGAGAGGCCGCGGCACAGCATCATCCTCCTCCTCCTCCTCACCCCCGCTCCCTCCCCGGCCCCCGGCCGGGCGCTGGGCACAGGCGGAGGGCACAGGGAGCCCCGCAGGTGCGGGAGCAGAGTGTCACCACCAGCAGCGGCAGCGTGGCCCCCCCAGCCCCGCATCGCCCCCCGCTACTGACCTTGAGCCCCGGGGCCGCGGGGGGAGGCGGGCGAGGGTCGGGGATCCAGCGTCCGGCACCGCGATGGGGGCCCGAGGGGGAAAAGGGACAGGAGGGGGGCAACTACCGAGGGTTTGGGGACGGCTGATTTGCCCTAGAGCATCTCTCAGCCCGGCTTGGGGCGGGGGGGCGGCGGTGTTTTTGGGCTGCCGGCCCCCACCTTGCCCCTGGAGGAAGTTTGGCTGGGAGTGGAGCGGAGCAGGCGGGAGGTATTTTTATTTTAGAGCAGCACTGCAGAGGGGGGTGGCTCGGGAGCTGTCTGTCACGGCAGCTGCTGAGAGGACCCGAGCTGGCTGCCAAAGCTCACCCCGAGCCAGGGGAGCCGGCCCTGGGAGCCCCGGGGCACGGCAGCCCCTGGCAGGGACCGGCTGCTTCCCAGGGGAGGGTTGGGTCCCCACTTTTAGCCCTGCAAGGGAGGGGGATGCCCCATCTCCTTGTTCCAAAGGAAGGTATGGTTGCGTGGAGATGGGGAAACTGAGGCACGGAGCCAAAAGGAAGCGTCACTCCCACTCAGCTTGGGCAGTGTTTAATCCTAAGTGAGCATCTCCTCTGCAGCATCTCCTGCTCCTGGGTAAGTGTCAGGACAAGAGGAAACGGCCTCAAGATGTGCCAGAGGAGATTTAAGTTGGATATTATTGAAAATCTCTTCACTGGAAGTGCTGTCAGGCACTGGAACAGGCTGTGCAGGGAAGTGATGGAGTCACCATCCCCGAAGTGTTCCAAATCCCACGTGGATGTGGCACCTGGGGGACAGGGTTCAGTGCTGGGTTTGGCAGCGTGGGTTAGCACTTGGATTCGATGATCAAACAGTTCTTTCCCAACATTAACCATCCTGGGATCTCTACAAAAAACACCCTTGGGGTCTCCCTCCCGGCTTCCAGCCCCCCAGCAGGGGATAGGAAGGGGCAGGGTGCTGTTGTGGCCTCGGTTATTTCAGGGTGGGCAAACACAGCTCAGCCAAGAGGGAAAGCCAGCGCAGCCCGGGGTCAGGCCTGTGCCCACATCTGCCACCAAAGCCCCCTGAAATCCGGCACAGCCCACCCTGGGGCACCTCCCTGAGCACCCCCGAGGGCTCAGCACGGAGGAACAAGGCAGAGAACCCCGGATTTGCTCAACCCCTCCAGGGTTTGGGGTGAGACGCTGAGTTCTGGGCTCTGCAGGGAGGATCTGCAGAGCCCTCCGAGCAGCCCGGCTGCGAACAAAAAGGATTTTTTAGCATCGTTTGTCACCTGGGGCGAGCAGAGAGAGGCTCTCCCCGGCCAGGGCTGTGTGGAGACACTTCCAGCACCCAACGAGGTGCTTCGATGTGCAGCAGCCCGGGCAGGATTCAGCCCTGGGATGCCCCGGAGCTCCAGCCCCGATCCTGCAGCTCCATCCCTGCCCCGGGACTCGCTCGCAGACCTCGCCGTAATTAATTGCCTGGCTGCTCGGGGCGAGCTAATTAAGAGATCATTGCCGGTAAGCACGGCACACGATTCCTCGCAATTCCTCACAAATTCCTCGCTCTCCCGGTGCCCGTGGCAGGCGGAGGTTTTCCATCAAGGAGCTTCAGCAGGAGGGGAAATAAATCTGTGAGTGCAGCTGGACATCGGCTCGGTGGTGGGGAGGCGCCGGGAGGGAACGAGGAAAAGCTGATTAACATCAATTCCCTGGCTCCAAAATCCTCTCCCCATCCCAATCCATGCAGCCCTCAAATCCATTTTTTTTCCTTTTTTTCTTTTTTTCTTTTGTCACAGTCCCATCATGCTGCTCCCCTGGGCACTGGCATCCAGAGGGTTTCAGGCATATGGTAGATTTT
This sequence comes from Sitta carolinensis, assembly GCA_032173965.1. Taxonomy (NCBI): domain Eukaryota; kingdom Metazoa; phylum Chordata; class Aves; order Passeriformes; family Sittidae; genus Sitta; species Sitta carolinensis. The sequence continues at coordinate 2,520,586 of CM063284.1, read as the reverse complement.
CACCTTTTTTTTTTTTTTTTTTTTTTTTAATCCCGAGAAATCTCTGATCCTGCTGAATTCAAAGTGCAGCACAGGTGAAAGGCCAGGCAGTGGTTTTTCAGGAGGCTCTGGGAGCTGAGGTGATAAAAATAATTTAGCTTTAATTTATAGATATGATAAAAAATTACACACACACACCCCTTGCTCCTGATTTCCATTATAATAAGATTTATTTTTAATGTTACCAGGGTGTCTTCCTCAGCACTGGAGACATTTCTGTGCTTTATTGCCCCAGTGTTTATGGCTTCGAGCTGCTTCAAGTGATTTTTTTTTCAAATATTTGGGGGGTTGCTGGAAGTTGTGGCACAGGATTTGAGGCCAGGCCTCTCTTTAATGCCTGAAAAACATGGTGGGCTTCCAGGAAAGGCACTTGGCTTTGTCCAGTGAGGTTTGGGACAAAATGGGGATCTTAATGGGGACACCAAACAAACTCCCTGGCTGCTGTGCCCCTGCTGCTGGAGCAGAAACGTGAATGGCAAGCTCAGAAGGTTTTAATCATAGAATCCCAGAATGGTTTGGGTTGGGAGGGACATTAAAATTCCTCTAATTCCATCCCAGCCATGGACAGGGACACCTTCCACTATCCCAGGGTGCTCCAAGCCCCAGTGTCCAACCTGGCCTTGGACACTGCTAGGGATCCAGGGGCAGCCACAGCTTCTGTGGACACCCTGTGCCAGGGCACCACTACCCTCACAGCCAGGAATTCCTTTCCAGTCTTCCTTCCAAACCTGTTCTCCTGTCAGTTTAAACCTTTCCCACACTCCACATCCTTGTCCTGTTCCCATAGGTCCCACACAGATTATTTCTATTGCCTGAGACTGCCCTGTGGTGTTCCTCATGCAAACATCTCTGGGAACATGCCAAACCCACCAGGATGGCTCAGGAGAGAGGGATGTGTCATCCATCCATCATCTGTATTCTGAGGCTCCCAGGCCTGAAGCTTCTGAGTTTCTACACTTAGATTCTTCGTGATGTTTTAGTTTAGGAAGACCTGGTTCTCACAAGCTTGACGTGAACATTACAAGTGTTGTTGTAACAAGTGTAATGTTTTGGATTCCTTTCTGTGGGACAGATGTTCTCTGTGTCTTTCAGTTTTGGCCAATGAGATGAAGAGTTCTGGCACTCTTCTGACCAATGAGAGTGGCCTGTTCTAGAAGATATATAAAAAAGGTCAGTTTTTGAATAAAGGATTGGAGTCAGATGATTTTTCCTAAATGAGGTTTGTGTCGTTTGTTACTCACCACAGCATCATCCATCCATCCATCATCCGTCCATCCATCCATCCATCCAAGATCACCTCCAGGACCCCTCTCAGCACCCCCAGAATGGCTCAGCCTGTCCCCCATGGCCCCCACTGACCCCACCAAAGGTCCCACAGCTCCTCTCCTCACAGTTCCCCCCCATTCCCAAAATGCCTCTGTTAGGTCAGTGCCAGGCTGGACCAAGCCCTCCCTCCCCTGCTGCCACAGTGCATCCCACAGTCCCCTCTCCCCCCTGACCAAGGAGCTGCTCTGAGCCCAGCACTCAGCCCCTGGGTTTGGAGCTGTAAGTGGAGACTCCCAGGGATTTAGGTGGCATTTGTTGAGTGAGGCCACCCTGGGCCATGGGAGCAGCCAGCTGAGGAGCTGGGCCCGGAGGGGAGAGGATGAAGGGAGAAATGAGAAACCCAATACCCTCCTTAGTTCTGTTGTGGCTTAATTTAGAGCACGGGGGCTCTGCCAGAGTGTTTTTCCATTTAAAGCTGAAGCTCTTCCCTTTTGTCCTGCACTGTGCCTTGCAGGGCAGTGGCAGCTGCTGGCTGGGGCTGCTGGGGGGGTCAGCAAAGCAGTTTCCAACTCAGTTCCCCTTTGCCACCAGCTCCCTCCCCACTTCTCCCATGTGAAAAACTGAAATCTGTCTCTTCCTCCTGCCCCAGTCCTGCTTTGGAGCCTCAGGGAGGGCAGGAGACACCCCCAGCCCCAAGCCACAGCTCTAAATTCCCCTGGAATGGGCTTTGGCCCCCCAGCTGACCCTATACCCCTTATCCAAGCAGATCCCAGGGCAGGGAGGGCTCTCCTGTGTCAATACTGTCTGTTTACCCATCCATCCCAACTTAATTCATGGTACAGCCACTTTGGGAAGCTCTTTGCAGGTAAACTCCTGGCAACAGGCCCAAAGGAAAGGAGGACAATTCATCAAAGATCATTTATTGCCAGCAGTTCAGCTGTACTTTAAAATGGGATGCATCCATCAGGCACTTTATGGCTGCTCCATGGAAGAGCTCTGCCGAGTTCCAGGGCAGGAGACAAATTTTGGCTCAGCCCAAGTGTTTGGAGAACTCATATTTGGAGGCAAGAACTGGCCAAATCCTAACAAGGAGTGTCCATAACTAAATACTGGCAGGAAAATTAACCTTAACTGTACCCACCAGCCCATGCCAGCGTTGTCACCTTTAGCCTGTCACCACCATCAGCTGCAGTGAGAGACTGAAAATACTCAGAGCTTATCAAAAAGCTGCCTGGGACACAACTTCTCTCTGGGTGAGGGTTGTCCCAGTGAGGAAATGCTGGGGACTCACTGTGCTTTTATCTGAGAGAGGCAAAACAATGGCTGGCTGCAAACTGAAGCCAGAGAAATTCAAATTAGAGTTGAAACACAGGATTTTAACATGGTGTTTATCCATGAGGGAAAAAAAAAAACCCACTGAAAATTCCAAGGGAAGCAGGGGGTTGTGGTGATTTCATATCAAATGTAGCACTGAAAGAAATGTTACAGCTCAAGCAGCACAAGTGTGCTGGAGAGATCCTGGGGCTCAGGATCTGCTGTGTGGGGATTTTTCAGGCAGAGAGGAAAATATTGTCATTGATTTTGTTCTCTGAGTGGTGGGTTGGGGTACATGGGGCTGCTGCTCCCAAGGTCTGCCAGGGTTTCTTATATTTAGCAAAAAAATTGGTCTCATCCCTTGAAAACTGGGAACCAGCAAGAGCCAGAATGGGGAGAATTCAAGCCAGGTCACTCTGGTGGAAGTGCAGGGGGAGTGTATTTCAAAATATTGAGAATTCCTGGACATTCTGCCCTCCCCCCATTCTGTGCCAGGAGACAGATTGTACATTACCATGAGAAGCAGCTGCTTACAGGTACAGGCTGCCTAAATAAACTGCTTTATAGAGGTTGGATTCTTTCTTTGATAAGGCATCTGGTGTGCAGAAAAAAAGGAGAAAATGCTTCTGGGCAGCCCCAGACAAGCACAAGGTTAAAGAAATGAGTGTTGCAGGAGAGCCACCAGTGTTCTGTGACATCCCAGTTTCATCCCTGTGCTTCAGGGGCTGACTCAGAGCCCTTCTTCCTGGAGAGAGGTTTGATCTTCACAGTTTCCCTGGGACAGGGCAGAAGGAAGGGCAGCAGATGCCTCTGGTCTGCTCCTGGGAAAATATCATCGAGTCACACTCCTGTGTAAGTGAAATCAGAACCTGCAGCTCCAAGTTACAGCCTGGGTTTAGGAGTCACTGCACAGCACAGTCCCCACAGCCCTGCTCCTGCTCAGGCAGCTTTTCCAAGGGGTCTGCTCACTCCTGCAGGTCCTTAAAACCCCTAACACAGGATCCCTCCCTCTACAGAGACATCAGGATGGAGCTGGACAGAAACCAAGGCTGGGGCTCATTCTCAATCCAGGATTTATTCCTCAAGTTGTCCAGAGATGATTGAGGGTTGCAAGATGCTTTTCCCTCTGATGCTACTGGCAGGAAAAGTTCTGCAATGAATGGTCCTGCTTTTTGTGAGAGAGCCCCCTGAGGGCTTGGCTGAGCTCTAGGGCAGTGCTGGGGAGTGGAGCCCAGGGAGGGTTAATTCCCTGCTAACTCCCAGGTGCTGAGCTGACTCCCAGCTCCCTGCCTTCCTCCAGCAGGGACTCCAGGAACTGTTTGAAGAGAGACATTTCTGCACCTAAGCAGGATAAAAAGACAGGGACAACACATCTGGAGTGATTCCTTCTCAGCTTTTTCTCACTCTGCACAGAGGAGTCAGGATGAAATCTCTGTGCTGGGGTTTTCTGAACAGTGGTTTTCATGCTCACAAAATCCACTTTGCATTTTGGTGGTGCTGGCTGGGGTTAAAGCCTGACAAACTTCAGGCTCATAAAAAGAGGCTGACAAAGCAAAGCAGAAAAAGAAAAGCTTTCAAGACTTTCAAGTGAGAAACAAAGCAGCAGTGTGCAAAGCTGCCTGGCTCTCCATTTGCCTGGAATCCCCAAGGCTGCTCTGCACTGGCAGGCTGCATGGCAATGCCTGATTAGCTTGCACTCTGAGTCCTCACTGTGCTGCAGGAGAGAAGGACAGCACCTGCAGCAGCTCCAAAAGTCCCAGCACTGCTGCAGTGAAGACCTGCCTGCATTTTGTAGCATTTCTTCCCAGAGAGAACAAGATCTGCCTGATGGATGAATGCAGAGACCCAGAAAGAGGGAATTCATAACCTGGATGGCAAGTTTTGTATGGAACGAGCTGAATTTAAGGTAGGTTGACTCATTGCAGGGGTAATCTGCACAGCTTTTCAGTGAAGCTCACTGGAGTTTCAGAAAACTGCTGCCAGGATGTTCAAGCAAAGAAAGAGGTGGGAATGATGAGAGGATCCCACCCAAAGCTGGTTTGCAGATAGACCCAGGTCAGGCTAATCCTGTGCCTCAGCACTGAAGTGCTACAGAAAGAGGCAGGTAGCAGTGTGGGGATAAAAACAGAGCTTGTTTTGTTCCGAGGAAGGGGGCTGGCCTAACTTTTGTGCAGCAAATTCCTTCCTGAGCTGATAAAGGCAGATTGAATATTGAGCCGTCCCAGGGAACACTGTGCTGAAACCTGGGAGGTTTTGCCCAAAATCCCCTGCAGAATTGCAGCTTCCCAAACTGCACCAAGCAGTGCTGCTTGCCAGCCCTCACAGACAGAAATTGCTGACACATAAAACCTTCACTTTTTATATTTCATCTCTGCTTCTCATCCTCTGCTGCAAATGCTGAAGAAATGACACCATCTGAGGCTGCAAAATGACACTGGTGCCTGGGCTCTCTCCCTGCTCTGCAACCCAAAGGACTGGGAAAATCTGGTTTAACTTTTCCCTTCTGTGTGCTGCTGAATGGCCTGTGAAAACCTATCCTTCACTAGCTCCACTATGAACTGATACATTCTAAAATCTTCCTCTCTCTTTCTCACAGTCTCCTCCAGAGCAGCCTTCAGACCTTTGTTCTCATCCAGCTGGATCTCAAGCCTGCAAGGAAATAAAAAGTTCCCTGTGAGCTGGGGAGCATCAAAGCAAATTTAGAACAGTGGCCTCTGTTGTGGGGGAGAAACACTGAAACCCAGGAGCTGTGGAGATTTTAGGAGAGCCCTGAGAAGGAGCAGACTGAGCACCTGTTCCCCCTCTCCCTGAGCTAGGAAAGAGGAGGGAGAGAGGGAGGGAGAACTCACCTCGTGCTCAGCTCCTCCACCTGAGATTCCAGGGGCAGCTTGGACAGGATTGCAGGGAGCTCCTCTCTGTCACTCACATGCAAGAGGAGGCTTGGCTGGGCTGTGGATTCAATCACAGAGGGAGTTTGAGTAAAACACCAAATCAGCACACTGAGTCAACAGCAAGAAACACTGAATAAATATTCTCTCAAATAATATATTTAATCTCTTTAATAATATTTAGTCTCCTGAATTCTATGTTGCATCCGTAACGTATCATAAATATGTGACAGACTGATTTTCATTTCCTTGCAGCAAAAGGAAAACATGATAAATTTGCATTTCAGGTCTAAATGCATGCCTACATACATAGGGAGAAAAACAAAGAATCCAAAATATTGAAGTGACCAAAACAAGAGATGACAAACAGCTGAAAAAGATTAATTTCTCTGTGAGGATTAATTAATCTTGTAATTGTGTTTCAGATTATGACAGCTGTTGCTTCCTGAATGTCTGGGACAAAATTGGCACGTGGCACCCTTTGAAACAACTTTTGTAAAGCACTTTGATCCTCAGCATAAACAAAATGTAGGTTAAATGTACTTCAAGGTGCACTTCAAAACCAAGGAAATCTTTCTTAAATAAAGGTCTACCCAAAACATGCAGCTCTGGTCGTTCCAAAAAATATCAGAAACTTTTTTCAGGGTTATAGAGAAAATAAAATTCAAATTTACAACTGGGGCTGGAGAAGCAAAACCTCTGACCAGTGAATCCCTACAGGGGAGGGAGGACCAGAGGAGGGTGCAGGGGGCTCAGAAAAGAGTGCAGGAAGTGAGCACAGCTCCTGCAGAGGATGCTGAACTTCTCCCAGCACTGAGGGACTGTAGATAGAAGGCTGAATCATTTCAGCAAATGTAAATAAATGTCTTTCTCTAAAATAATCAACAGCCAGCACTACCTACCTGGAGCCAGGTAATATGAGGGGAGGATTTGTGTGGTTCAGCCCCAAAAAAACTATTAAAAAATCAAAAAAAGAGCTAAATGAAGAAAGCAATAGGCTGGAGCTGTCTGAAATCCTTACAAAATATTATATATTTTGTAAGGGAATGGAACACCATGGCAGGGACAGGCAGGCTGGTATCTGTGTTGTGCTCCTACTGAACCTGCATTTGCTGGTTTGTGCTTGTCTTGTCATGTTGGCACATTTCTGTCTCTCTTTTCCCAATCCATATCCCTCATAACATCAAATATCTTCAAATAAGTGCATTTGGTACTAAAACACTAAATTCTCCTCGTGTGGAATTATTTGAAAGAACCTGGTTGGAGAGTACTGAACTCTGACAAAAACAAATGGGAAGAAAAGGCTGCATTGTATAACTAAAAAATGTTTTTGATCTTGAGGCTGTGCTTTACAGGGCTGAGGAAAACCTGCTGTTACTTACCTATCCCTCCTCTGGGATAATTCTTTGATAATTTGGAATTTGGCTAAAACAGGAATAAAAGCACAGAAAATGAAAAGCCTGAATAATTTTAAACCACAACTGGGTTGTTTCCAGCTCCTTAGCATCATTATCTACTTCCCTTGAATTGAAGAGACCAGAAACATTAGATTAGCAATTAGAACAGCTCTCTCCAATTCTGCACTTTCAGAAAGAAATGAAAATACTTTGTTAATTAGCAGGTTCTCTAGGCTCTGTTTTGGATTCAAGCTTTTCATTTCTTATTTCCTCAACCACTGGCATGAAAGCATTGAGATAACCTCCATGCTCTGCTGAAGAGGTGTATTACAGACTTGTAGACTTGGTTCTTGCACCAACTCCAGTTTTGGCACATCACAAAGCTCTCATCAAAGCAGGGGAGTGAAATAGATTGTTACCTACTCATCCTGTGGATTTAGAGAGGATTTCTCCTTATTAGCCTCACTGCCAATCCTTTTCTACTTTTGCTTTTAGTCCTTAAGCAGAGGAGATTAATGAACTAAATATTTAGTGAGAAGGGATCTGTCACACTGGTGAAAACAGCTTCTTCCTCTGGCTACGAAACACCAGCTACCAGGGGGGGAGTTAATAAAACTTTACTACAGCACAACAAAACTTGACCAAAAAGCCTCAGGATCTGGAGAGTTTGTCTCCCTTGGAGCTTGCAAGAGGAATTTTGGACAACAGAACACATCAACACTTCACCAGGTCATGTAAAAGCCTGAGCACTCAGAAACTCAAATTCTATACAAAACAGCACCAAAATGCTCCTATATATCTGTATATAAAATTTTCTGCTCTTAATTAACACAGGTGAGACAATCTAAGAATCAGTGCTCATAAAATAAACCACATGAGAATGAGTCAGTGTGGGCTGGAACCCCTTCCAAGGGCACAGCCATCCTTCTCTAAGGAACAAATCCACATTTCACAGAGAGCAGCAGGTTTGAAGCACCCATTCCCTACAAAGATTCCTCTGAAGGGCTCATCCAAGGTCTCTGCTGAGCCCTGTGGTCCCTCTGGTCACCCTAACTCAGCTTGATACCACCCCACCATTTGCCAAATTGAAATTCCCCTCCCTGCTGCTCATCTCCTGGCATTTGAACTATTTTTGCTTTATGAAAATACACATAAAAAGGGAAACCACTGGAAAAATTTCCTTAAGAATATGTGCCCTTTTATTGGTTTAGACACTTTACAGAATCAGACTCCTTAAGCAATAAAAAGATCTGATCAGGGAAATAAAAATTTAACATCCACCATGAATTCTTCTTTAACTACGCCAGGGAGGCTTTCATATTTATAGCAGGAGATTATCACGTTCATGGGATAATAAATTACACCAGATCTAATTACTTCATCACCAGCACTAGTTTTTCATAGGCACTGACAGGCTTTAAATTGGGATGCGTCCTTTAATTCTGCTCTTAACCTTCAGCTGAATCCCTCAGGCACGAGTGCAAAGGGAGCTCTGGGGGCAACACAGAGCAGGGCAGTGTTGGGGATTTGTTGGTGCTGTGACCCGAGATTCCCAAAGTCTCTGTTTTCCTAAAAGAGTCTGAGATCTCTCTGTCCCGGTTTTCGAGGTTGTTTATTTTCTGTTATTACAGAAATCACGTTTTTAACACATTATTTTCTGTTATTACATCTGTACATCTATTATCTGTATCTGGTTTTCTGTTATCTAGTATTCTGGCTCTGGCCTGCTGAGGTCTGTCTTGCAGGTCAGGCTGAGGCAGACTGAGCTCCCTTGGGGTGGGGTGTTTATCTTTTATACTAAAAATTACATATACTTTATTTACAATAATTCTCCAATACCTATCAGCTATGTTGGACAGTGTGTCTCTACTCTAAACCAATTAAAAAGTGCCACCATCACAGCAGAAGATGGAGGACAAGAAGATGAAGAAGGGCCAGGGCACACCCAGATTCCTCCATCTTTGCCTCTTGAACCCCATTATAAAACCCCCCAAATTCTACTTTTTCACCCTGTGATAAGTTAACTATCATTCTCCTTAAATTCTTGTAACTTGTAAATTTTCTAGGACAGTCAGAGGACTGTCCTGGGTTCTGACAGGGCAAAACTTTTTTCCTGGAGTTCTCCCATGGAAACACACTGCAAAAAACCCTGGCCCCACTCAGACCTATGGGGAAACCCACCTCAGTTAAGAAGGGGCCAGGATTTTGCCTCCTGGGGCTGAGCAGGTCCCATCACCACGTGAAGCTCAAGCTGGGTTTGGCAGGTGGAGCCCGAGTTTTCTGTCTAGAAAGCCCAGAGGTGAAATTTGGGGAACTGGGGGCTCCTCCTCACCTTTTCTGCTCCTCAGGGCAGGTTTCCCTGCAGTTGTGCTGCTCCCTGGAGCCACCTGCAGCTTTTCAAGCTGCTGTTCCAAGATGTCACTCAGCCACTGCTCTTCCTGAAGCTTCTTCTCAGCTTCCATGGCTTTGTTGCTGTTTTCCCCCATCCTGACAGGCAAAAAAAAAAAAAAAAAAAATAAAAAAGGAAATAAAAAAAAGAAAAAGGGAGTTCAGCTCATTTGTGTCATGTCTATGTCAAATCAGTCTTGGTATTGAATCCTGCAGAGCTCCCAACAGAAGGGAAAGAATTTTCCATGCATCCAAAGGCAGAAATCCCAGTGAAATTGCATCAGGTGACATCTTCTAAACATGCAAAAGAGAATTAACTAATGAGTACAGCTGGAAACAATGGGTTTGTTAATGGAGGTTGCTCAGCTCCCTTAATTCTGGCCCCCTGTGTGAATTCACCTCTCAGATGAGCAGGAAAGCTGCAGATTGCTGAGCAGAGATCTTTTATTACAGGAATAAACAACTGCATTTTTTAGACACTCTGGGAAAGCTCGGAAGCCAAATAGTTTATAAAAACACAGCCTAACATTTGTGTCAGTTATCTGAGAGGAAGAAAAGAAACTTGAGGCTGCTTTTAATCAACTTGGCCATTAGACATGACCATGGTGGGAAAGAAACAGGTTGTTACACCACCAAAAAAAAGCAAATTTCCTCTCTCCATCCTGCATAATCTCTCAGAAAATTAACTGCAAAAATCTGATGTGCACCCACAGGTGCTGTCAGTGGGGCAGTGACTGGCACCAAGTGATTCCAAGGAGTTGAAAGCTAAAAGGAAATACAGACTGACTCCCTGGATTGGACTGATTAAGAGAATTTCCCTCCTGACCTACTCTCTGAATCAAGAGACTTGATTAGTTTATTTCCCTCCTAGCTGGCATAACTAAAAAAAAAATAAATTAAAAATGTTACAACTCTAATAAAATTATATCACTGGCTTAAAACTGTAGCTACAGGCAAGACTCGACCTCCTGTGGCAGTGAATTCCCAGGCTGGTGATGTGCTCTGAGACATTTTACTCCTCTCAGTGGTTCTGCATTCACTAAACTCTCATTTGACCCTGGTGCTCCTCTGGCATCCACTTTACACAAAAAGTGGAGGAAAATGGCAAGATCTGTGGGATTTTTTTAATGGAATCATCTGCCAATAGGAATAATTTAAACTAAAATGCTGTAGAAAAATCCCATCTGTAACAGTTCCCAGGGCTCTTCTCTTGATTTAAGCATTATCTGTGTTACCTGAGCTTTGTTACACCCCAGCAGTGGAGGGAACAGGAGGAAAATCTGATTTTTAAAAACATATTCATGCTGAAATCTGACTGGTGCTATATTACCCTGAGGTCTTCCAAGAGTTATGGCACACAGTCTCACAAAATTTATGTTACCTGCTTGATGAATGTGTGATAACTGTGGAGCTGCTGAATCATCAGTTTATGGCACATTTTACAAGCAACTGTGCATTTCATTGACTCTGTTTTTCATTATCCCATATTGGTGGTGGCCACACTTCAGTTACCACTCACAGCTCCATCCCCATCTGACTGCACAGCTCCATTAAAGTCACTGGGCTTACAAACATGAAAAAGATTTTTCCCAGCATGTATTTCCAGAATTTAGCTTTAAAAGCACCTTTTCCACAGTTCTGAAAGAAAAAAAAAAAAATCTGATTTTTCTGACTGTGATTAATCATGCAGGACAAAAGTTATACGAGTGAGAATGATAACAGTGGCAAACAGTGTTTATTGTATTGACATGCACACAGACAGGAATATGCTTCCAATATTGGAATACAGATTTGGGAATCAAATAACACATGCTGGGAAAAAAAACAGTAGCTGAAAGATGGCCAAAAAAAAAAAATTAGTTTACTTTCCCTCCTCTCCTAAAACACAACTGGCTTTTAGCATTGTCTTACATTGAATTGAATCATAGAAAATAAAATTAAAAAAAAATCACTGCTATGCCTCAGTTAAACCAGAATAAAATAATTTAGAAAAGGACACGATGAAACTGAAAAAGGATGTGAAAAGCTTTGGAAGAGAATATTATAACAATAATTACAGTATTTACTACTGATGAATAATATTGCTGCCTCAATAAAGCCATGCATGTATAAATACAGCAATTCTGGTTTTTATCTAGGTGCAGCAAGCTGGAAGATGGCTCCATTTTTTTCTGCCCTTTGTTCTAAAAGAATAATAAAAAGAATGAATCATCAGCCAGGCAGGGAAATTGAGCAGGAAAAAATGGCAAAGCCCCTATTTAAGGCAAGGATGGCAGCGTGTGATGTAGTGCAGTGCATGTCCCAGGCTCTGCAGTGCTCCCTGAGCCCTGCACCCCACAAAGGCTGCTGCTGGGAGGAGGCTGTACCTTTTCTGCAGCACAGGCACCTGCTCCAGGAGCTTGTTCCTCTCCTCCTCAGCAGCCTGGCACTGAGCCTTTTGCTCTGTGAGCTCTCCCAGCAGCATTTCCCAGCCCGAGCTGTCCGTGCCAGCAGACCTGAGGAAAGCACAGAGTCTGTTTCGCACTCTTATAATGAAAGAAATGAGACAAAAGGCAGGATTTGAGCACTCCAGTACTGGAGAGTGGAGGCAGAATGCAGAGCCAGGCTCACTACCTCCCCCCAGCACCCATCTCCAGACTGCAAGGAAAGAACAGAAATCTGTGTTTATAAAGTCACAGGGAGCACCATTGGAAAGCTGCTCCCAGGGTGCTTCCCCCTCCCCATCACCCCTGAAAACAAACTTCCACCTCTGATCAATTCATTATCCCTGACTCTCCTCCCACTGCTACTGCCAAAGTAAAAGGAGATTGTATCTCCCAAGTGCTACACTCAACTATTAAATGCCCTGCTATTGATTTTCTCCCTCTGACAGGCCTCAGGCAGCACTTGCACAAAGGCTGTTCTTGTATCCAATATGTGCTGAAAGGAAGGGGCAGTTTTCCCATGGATCCCATTATTATGTACTTCATTATTTCTCTGACCTCTCTGTATTCAGGAAGATCTTTAGAAGAAAAAAAAAAAAAAAAAAAAAAGGCAGGAGAAATCTTGGTGGTTAGGAGTAAGATTGGAACTGATTGGTGTCAAACAAGCAATCAATTACAGAATTAAGAGAGAAATCAGATGTTAGAGCTCCTGGACAGCTTCAGGTAGGAGGGATGGTGCAAGAAGCTTTCATTACAGAAACAAGGCAGGCAGGACAAGGATTTCCAGCAGCTTGCAGAGCATGGCAGAGCACCTCCCTTGCTGATAAGGAAATTTATACACCCACCTTGCAGATGGGATGGAATCCCTGAGGAGGAAAGGCTCCGTGGCTGCTGACTCCACGATCACATGGCCCATCGTGGACACCGTTCTGGGGGGAGCAAAGCTTCACACAAGGCAGTCTGCTCAGAATTCCAGCCTTTTCCCAATGCCTGTGTCTTGCAGGGAAAGAGCTCCCCCCACCTCACCCCTTCACCCAGCAGTGGCAGAGGCAATCCCAGCTCTGTGCACTTGGATGGTGGCTGCACATCACGGATTTTCCCTACAAAGTGACCCCTGCTCTGCAACAACACAACTTGTATCTCCCAGTGCCCTTTAAAAATGTGTTTTACATAGCTCTATGAAATCTGCTGTGTGCAAACCCTCAGGAAGATCTGTCAGTGCTGTAAGAGAAGGAGCCAGCTGATAACACTGGAGTATCACTGCCAGCCTGGATGGGTTTTATCTATAATGACATGTGCTTGGGACATCCCACTTTGAGGTGTTTTTGGGATATCCCATTTGGGACACCCCATTTTGATGTGTATGTGTTTGGGACACCCCATTCCAGTGTGTGTGTGTTTGGGACACCCCATTTTAGTGTGTGTGTGTTTGGGACACCCCATTTCAGTGGGTGTGTGCATTTGGGACACCCCATTTCAGTGGGTGTGTGCATTTGGGACACCCCATTCCAGTGTGTGTATGTTTGGGACACCCCATTTTGATGTTTATGTGTTTGGGACATCCCATTTCAGTGGGTGTGTGTGTTTAGGACACCCCATTTTGATGTGTGTATGTTTGGGACACCCCATTTTAGTGTGTGCTTGTTTGGGACACCCCATTTCAATGTGTGTGTGTTTGGGACACCCCATTCCAGTGGGTGTGTGTTTGGGACACCCCATTCCAGTGGGTGTGTGTTTGGGACACCCCATTTTGATGTGTGTGTATGTTTGGGACACCCCATTCCAGTGTGGGTGTGTGTTTGGGACACCCCATTTCAGGGGCTATTTGTTTCCTCAACATGAGTTCATCTCCCAAAGCCAAGCCCCTGCAGACTTACTCCACATTTCCTTACTTTAGCTAACAAGAGGATCAAGCTTTAATATTGTGGATGTGCCATCTAGGCTAGGAGTGGTTAATCCTAAAATTAAGGCTGATCCTGACAGCCTTAGCCCAGTCTAAAAATGCAGATTTTTACTCTGCCATCTCCAAAGGGTTTAGCATCTATTTATAGAGTTTTTCATTTCACCTTTTCTGATAGGAAAAGATGATTCACTGCAGTGAAACAGAACTGAGAGTTCATCAGCATATTAAAGTTAATGGAAGGAGTGAGCCTTGCTGACCAAGTTATTAACAGCTCTCAGAGTTTTTCAGGATCATTCATTGCCCACCTGACACGTCAGCTCTTTCCACGACAGAGCCCTTGGCCCTGTACACAAGCAATAATTTATGCATTGCACTTAGTGGTTTTCACAAAGCCATTACCCAGCTTTGGGTCCTGCTTACCATCAGCAGACATGTGAGGTTAAAAAATAATAATAAAAAGGATAAAATATAAATTTGCACCAGGAAAGCACAACCTCTGCAGAGTTAGAAGAATTAAAATAGTCAGAAGGGTGCAGAAACTTTCAGATTAAGGATGTTTTAATTCTAACTCAAAGCCACAGAATTATTAAATTTTATAGTAATGCTCTCCTTAGACTCAGGGATACCTAGCTGATTTGAAAGCCAAATTTGGTGTCTAATTCGGATCAGTTGTAAAAGATTGTGAAAAATTTCCCCCATGCCCATCAGACCAGTTTCAAATCCTCACTATCAATTAGACCATGAACTCTTTAGCAACAAACTCAGCAGCAATTTCACAGGAAAGGATAAAAGTTGCAGTTCTACCATGGTACCTTTACACAGGCAGAGTGACCCAGAGTCACATCAGTGTAAACAGAAATCAGATTTATTGCTGCACTAAGATTAGTGTAATTTACACAGTCCTCAGCCAGGCTTTAAAGAGGCTGTTTGGTAAGAACAAATGAGGTGGTGTGTTTTCAACATTTCTGCATGTAAATCCTACTCCAAGAGCATTTATTGATTTAAATAATGCACCAGTGATTTAGTGCTTACCTAAAATGGCACTTTGCATGCATTCCCCACCCTGCCCACAGAAATGTGCTCATGAGAAGCCTCGTGTCTCAAAAGGGAAAAGACTCCCAGGCACTTAGGCTGACCACATGAACATTATCTGAGCTGCAGGAGGAGAAATAGCTGCACTACCACCATGCCAAATCTAGTCATGTCTGCAAGTCTGGACATCCTTCTCAGTTCCAGGACAAAAGTCCAAGAGATAATGTGATTAGAGATTCCCATATATTTCAAACAGGCTGCCACAGCTGTTGGCACAAAGCACTTGTGGTTTGATGATACTCCCTGGGATAACCAGGCTCCTGGATTACTCAAACAACTTGAAATATTGACTTTCTGGTCTTCTTACCAGGCAGATTCTGTCCTTCCAGCCTTGCTGCTGCCTGATCTCTCAGGTGCTCCGGAGTGCTCAGAGCCTGGTGGATGAGCAGCTCCTGGCTTGTCCTATGGGTGGGCAGATTTCTCCTGTTAATGGTGGAGCATGCTATAAAACCATTGACATAGTTCAGAGGAAAACAGCTGCACCAATGCCAAACCAGCAGCTTTTGATTACTGCTACAAGCAAGCCAGAACTTTTGATTTACAGGACCTCCTCAGGAGCCTTGCTTTAATTCCCATCCATGGCAGGATGAAAACAAAGCAGAGGGCAATAAAAGGGGCAGTTTCATACGAAATCAGAGAGCCCCATCACTGCCAGCACAGCTGGTTTGTGTCCCTAACCCAGGTTTGATCCTGGGTTCAATGCTCCAGCCCCCATTCCTGAGGTATCTGGCAGATTCACAACCTCACCATAACCCCAGGAGGGTTTTGGATCAGTGAGAATAGGATGCCTAAATACTTTTCCCAAATCCTGGCTGTGAGACAGCAGCAGCTGCTGTTGGTGTGACACAATTGTTTGCTCTCCCCTTCCAGCAGCCAAGGAGTGCCCAGTGCAGCCCCAAGTCCTGCTGTCAGTCAGTGACAGTCCTGACAGGGCCCACGTGTGGATGGGATTGGCATTTCTGCTGAAAGAGCCTGGAGTCATGCACAAAAGGAGTTACAAAAGAGAATTCCTGCTTTATCACTCCAGCAGGAAAGACTGTCTGTATCAGGGATCAGTGTCTGGAGGCAGCAACCATCTCAGATCACAAGGGCCAAGGAAGTGGAAGAGCAGATCTGAGGTGATTATCAAGTGTGCTCCTCTAACTCATTTGTTCTGCCTACCTGAAGTGTGAGTTGCCAAATCTCCTCCTCCAGTGTTTTTAACCTTGGCTTCTCTCTCAGCCACCATCTCCTTCAGCTGGTCTATCTGGGTGTTTTGCTTCTGAATCTCATTGTTCAGGTGCTCCCCCACTATCTGCTGACACTCCTTGTTCTCACCCTCCTTCTGGCTCAGGCCCTTCAAGATCTCCTGCATTTGCTTCTGCTGGCTCTGGAAAAATAGAAACAGGTGAGATCTTTATTTTGTACACAATGATTATTTTAAACTCCCTCTCCCAAGACAAACATCTGTTGCTCTGGTGAATAACACACAACATGAGATTTTTTTGAAAAGTTTAGAGAGATTAATTTGACTCTGTTTATTTTAAATATTTGGGGATTTTTTATATATTTTTGACAGACTACTGTGACTGATGAATGAGCAACAGAACTCTTCATTCACATTGGCTAAACTAGAGGGATATTAAAAGAAAGTTTGTTTCACAGAAAGAATTCCAAACATGAGTTTCGTTATAGAAACAATCTTGATGTTTATGTTCACGTTGTGGGAATAAGTTTTAGAAACTCAAAATATCAGGAAAAACGAATTTTAGAAACTTAGAAGCTTTAGGCTTGGAAAATCAGACTACAAATACCCATTTAGGAATGGCAGGGCAAGCCCCTGCCCTGCCAAGCCCATTCCTTGGTGAGAGCACACTGGGGTCACTGGTGTCACTTTGGCAATTTGATTTGACCTGAGCAATAGTCAGATTCAATTTGCTGCCAGCTCTGCTGCTCAGTGTAGCAGAAAACAGAGCAAGAAAGGCTGGCCTTTGATAAAGAAGTGACTTTTTCCATAAACTGAATGAAACTCAAGATTTCAATGTGCTTTTTGTGGAATTAGAACATGATCAGATCTTGTGATGGTGATATTAAAAGCTGAGGGTAAGTCTGAGCTGACAGATATGAGACCAGTGGTTTTGGAGGTTTTTTTCCACACTGACAAATCTAATACCTGTCAGGAAGTTTGTTCTGTCAGGCCAACAACCTGCAAGTAAAGTGCTTTTGTGATAAAGGGATAGAAGAGATTAACCATCCCTTCCCAAATAAACTTGCATTTTTCTGTACTAATTTTAGTGGGAATACTCAGAGAAAGTGACAAGTGCTCTTTGGCTCCCCTAATCTGCTGGGTCAGCACCCACAGTGCCTGGTGGGAGAAGGGTGAAAGCCAGCTGAGCTACAACCTGCCTACAGCAGCAGGGAAATCTGAGTGGTTTGAAACTAGTGAGGAGCTGGATCAGGAAACTCAGAATTAACCTGCAAGGAGGTGGTATATTCTCTAATAGATTTGTTATTTTAATTGAGGAAGGCTGTTTAGAACCATGGCAGGACCAAGCCAGCAGCCATTTATTTCTTTCTCAGCATCTCTGAGCCTTTGCTAAAACTCCTGGGGTTGAAGAGGCCAAATCCTCTCAGCTCCAGCTACTCCATGTGAGTGTACACATGGTTTAGTACTCATGGTTCAGCTTGGGTGTTGTGGGCTGTGTAAAAAAATAAATGGAGGTTTTATTACAAACAAAAAAAATATCCTGCAAGACTAAAGGCATTCTAAGGAAAAAAAAAATCTACCAGTGGAGCTGAAAGCAGAACAAAGAACACAGGCCAGCACCTTGGGTCAGGACTGAAGCCCTTCCTCTACCTACTTCAATCCTCCTGCAAAAATGTTTCTGCCAGTTCTGCAGCTCAGGGCCACTAGACTGTAACTGTCACACCTGGTGCTGTCTCACAGCCCTTACATGACCTGACCCAAAATGCAGAAGGACTTCAGCTGATGAGGAAACCTCTGGCTGCCACAGCTGGATCCATCAGGCTCCTGTACACCTCAGGCTGCGTGTGCCATGAGATGTTTTATCACCTAGAGGAAAAGGGCTGAGACCAACAGACACAGACTGTACCAGCAAGGCATCTATGAGCTCATCATCGTGTTTCCCTTTCTCCAGCAAGGTTCCAATCTGGCCCTTCAGCGCCTTCACTTCTCCACAGAGGGTGTGGTTCCTGGCTTTTGAGGCATCAAGTTTTTTTTTCAATTCCTCATGGGCTTTTTGGAGAGCGTTGTGTTGCCCGGTGAGTTTCTGCAGTGATGCAAAAGGAAATGAAAGTTATAACTCCTCACCAAGAGCAAAAAGAATCACACCTGGCAGAATCTAAAAAATGGGACTGGAATACTGTATTATTCCTAAGGAAGCAGAAATTATAAATGTTACTTGCTGCCTGATTGCCACCATCCAAAAAGGGCCTGTCTGCTCAGGAATCCAGGTGGTCTGGGTTGATTCTCCATTAGTCTGGATTCTGATTCTCCATTATTCTGGTTCTCCATTATTCTGTTCAAATGGAGAGGCCCTACAGATACAGGAGGTGTGAGGGCATGTCTGTATTTGGGATGAAGAATGCACACCTGGCCAAGGGGTGAGAGGAGTTTGGGTGCAGTTGTAGCAGGGCTTGGCTGTGGACTGGGGCAGAGCTTCCTCCAGCAGACCAGGTGGGTTTGTGGAATGGTTTACCTAGGGTGGAACACACCCTGAAGGCAGGACAAGTTATTACACACTGCTCCACACCAAAGAGGACTCTGTCAGTTCCCAGGATTTTACCTCCAAAGATTCCTTCTTTTCTTTTTCCAAGCTGCGAATCTTCAGCAAGTTCTTTTCTTGGACTGACAACTTCCTTGGATCAGCAAATTCCAGAAATCCCTCCTCCATCTCAAGCAGTGAAGTTTTGATCTTGTTTTGACTCAATTTATGCTCCAGCTCTTGAACCTATGGCACAATAATGACAACTCACCCAGAGTTTTATCAGGGGTACGGGCAAAGATGACACAGCCAAAGGCAGCTCAAATTATTTATTGATATTATCCTGGTTAACTAACACAGAGCAGTGTCTGTGTCAACTTTCAAGTTGAAATTTAGCTGCTAATAAACAGGCAGATTTTAGGGCATCTGTGCAGGCAGGAGATCTGGGACACATGGGAAAGCTGTGCCTTTGTGGAGCTACACTTGGAGGCCAGACAGGCACTCCAGAGCACTTGGAATTGCTGCTGTGGGAATCCAAGTGAACTCAGCTTGTCAAGTGCTTCACTGTCAGTAGAAGGAACTGGGCACTGCCACAGCTCAGTTCCTCTGCCCTGCTTTGGAGGAACCTGCCTCACTTTTGATCCAGTGACTGGATTTACAAGATCCCCACCGACTACAGAAGAGGCCTGAGGAGTCTGGATCAGAAAGAAATCTGTACATTAGAGCAGAGAAAAGTAGGAACAGTGTTCAGATGAACCCCAGGCAGGGGATATAGCAGGGGGAATGGAATTTGCTAAAGGGGAAAGCAGAGGTTAAAAATCTCAGTCAATCAGAGTGCAAAAAATCACAGTTTGATGGCATATAATTGAACAGCGAAAAATAGGAAAATTACGTGTCAAATTGCCCGAGAGAAGTTTTATTTAGATGCAGACAAAACTGTCTCCCTGCCTCCTGCTGACATTTCAGCTCAACTCTGCCCTTCAGAAGACTGAAGAGTTAAAGATTTTACTGAAGCTCCCGAGGGAACAACTTGAAAACCTGAGCTGGCCTCAATTCTTCCCATCTGACTCGAGCACTGAACAAAGGTGTCTAAGTCAGAGCACAGACACTGACAGGGCTCCTTCTGTTCTCAGTGGAGAGAGACACCTTCAAAACACCCTGGGACTTGAACTAGGCTGCCACAGCTCTCCAAGGTCACTGAACTCCTTCTTTGACACAGATGTGAAAGATTCCCAGCTGAAATACAAAAGCTTGCACGGCTGCAACAGAGTCATTAACATGGTGTGCACACATCAACAGAGAGGTGGTGAGAATTAATGAAGAACTAACAGTACTTTTACCTTAAACTGAGGTGATAGCTCTGCTTAGAAAGAGAATTCCAGCTGAAATGGCACCGTGCAGGGTTGTAACTCACCCTGGTTTGGAGGAGAAGAATTTGCTGAGCTCGTCCACGCCAGCTGACAGAATTGGTCAAGAGACTTTGGATATTCACATCTTCCCCAACTTCTTTGGCTAAAACCTAGGAAAAGGGATTGACATCAACAATAAGGCTTAAAAGGATGTGACACATCCTTTTGTGTTGGGGAGAGGGCAGGAAAAGCAGCTCTCTCTAACAGGAAACACAAAGTTTTCAATATACACAATTGTTTTTGACATGATGAATATTTACCCATAACTAACCAGGAACAGAGCAGAGATATTGTCTTCATACACACCAGGAATTGAGCCAATCTCCCTTGCAAAATTATGACACAGCTAAACTTAGTATGAAGAGCATTTAAATTATTTATAAAAAGGTCAGCAGGGTTCTATTTTTAGGACCATATTCTCCACTCTGATCTGCATTGCAGGTCTCCTACACAAAGTAGGGAAACCAAAGAGAATCAGAGCACATAACAACACTTAAATCCATCATGAATCAGAGGAAAAGGTTACTCTGGATGTCACTCCAACAAACTCTTAAAGACATGCTTTAGTTCAAGCATGGCCTTTAACCCATTGATTCCCACGGGACTGGAACCTACATTAAAAGTAAATACATTATTAAATGTATGAGAAAGGAGGAATGAACCTGGATGTATGTCACGAACAGCTCTGCTGATCTGGAACTTTATAACTCCAAAGGATTTGTGTCCATTGGGCAGTGGGAATGCTGGACACAGGGAGGGCAAAACATGAGATCCCTGTGCCCAGGAGCCCAGTTTCAATTCCAACCATTCCAACCCCTACCCTCGTGTCTTCCTCACCTCCCTGCACCACTGGAATAGTTCATGGGGACTATGAAACCCACCAAAGGCCAAAATCCTCCCAATTTCCCAAGACTGAGCCTCCTGCAAGGGTCCCAGCCCCAGACTGCTCCCTGCAGTGCTACCTTTTGGGTCAGCTTCAGCTCCTGTCTCACATGCTGCAGCTGGTTCCGATATTCCGTCACTTTTAGGTTGGCCGCGGTCAATTTTTCTTGCAGTGCTTTCACCTCTGGACTTTCAGCCTTTGAGGAGAGGAATGTAACTTGGTGAGAACAGAACCCTCAGGGGAAAACTGAAGTGATTAAGATCCAGGGATCCATCAGGACCACTGAATTATTTTTTTCCAGATCTAATTTTTGGGGGCTAGAGGAGGTACAGGGGAGTTTGGTCCCAAAACTGGTGGCGGGGATAGATCCTTGTTCTACAAAGGAGCTGAGTATCAGCTGCTGATTTCCTCATTTAATTCCAAATCCTACCAAGTTTCCTTCCAGCATTTTCAGAGCTGATTCCTTGATTTCTGCAGCATTTCTGCCACCAAGGGAGTGGTTTTTTTCTGCGGCTGCCTGTAGCTGGAAAAGAAGCCCATTGTTAGTGAGAATGGATGCAGAGGACAGCATCACTCCATGGAGTATTAATTAGCAAAAAAAGTATAACTCAAAAAAAACCCCCTTAATTTTCCCTTGCCTTTTAACACAATCAATAAGAAAGCATAATTTTTTTTTCTGAAATGCTTCCTAAAGAATCATGTTATATTTTACAGTGGAATAACTTCAGATGTCTCTGACTCACTGAGATGGAATCAAATTTCAAGTATGGAGACTTCTGAGGCATTTTATCACCAAAAGTACCTCAAATTAAGGTTTATAGAAATCAATCCAAATCCTGTCCAGCCCAGAACATTTCACAAAAATCAAACATTTCTACTCACTAGAGGAATTTAAGAGGAGAAATTTACCTGACACCCTCTAACTGAGATTTTAATGGTGTTAAGGCTTTTTTTTCTTTAGCTCTAAAGTAGCATTTTTTTAACCCATGAAGAATAAAGACTCTGTCTCCTCTTGCTGGCCACAGCAAAGGAAAACAGACAGAACCCCTCCTGCTCTGAATCATGTTGCTGTTGCAAAGATTTCTAAATAGATGAGAATGCAGGAATTTGGGGCTGAAAAGCCAGGAAGTGTTGCTTAAAAAGTTTGGGACTTCATTCTTTGAGGTGGGTGGAAAATCTTGATTATTTGCCTGAATTAAAGAAGGGTCTAAGGAAGAGCTCCTTCAATAAAGGGGAAAAACTAACTCAGGGCCAGCTCTAATTTCATCCTTTTTCATGGGTTAGGGCCATTCTTTGTATCCAGTTCATAAAATTTTGTACTCAATGGACTGAGAATGAGGAATTTCAGCTGGAGCTGGCAGTTGCTGGCTCAAGTTCTGAGGAAATTTTCTGCAAACATCCCTTTGCTTCCATGGCTCACCCTTTGCCAAGTGATTGTTCAGTGGCCACACCTTCCATTCTGTTTGGGGCAACATAATCATGGCATATGATCAACAGATTTTTCAGGTTTCATGCAAGGAAAGAGCTAAAAATATGTAATATTTAAATAATATTTATCACTCCACATTTTTGATAGATACCTCAAATATCAAATATTGCATTCATTTTACACATCATTTACATGAACATCTTCCTGAAATGTTTATTCTCTTTTCTTATTGGGTCAAAATATTTAATACTTCTGTTATTTATAGTTATATATATATATATATATAAAATATTTATGAATATTTAATGTTTCTGTTTAAATAATGGCCATTACACTTCTGCAGTAGGCATGCAGAACCAAGTTGATTTTCCTTAAATTATTCATGAATTTCTCCACTACTTGTGTGATTTTGTAGGTCCCAAACTACACCTGATACTTGTTTGCCAACCTGCCAACTCTTTGACAAGACCCCTCTGACCAGAACACTGTGGATTTATGCAGGAGTTGTCCAAAATTTAATTTAATGTGCAACTTCTTGATCTTTCAGGTAGCTGGGGAGCAATCCAGGTAGATGCATGACTCATGATAATAATGATGGTGAAAGACTGAGTCAAAATGCATCTGCCAGCATTATTGATTCATTTAACTGATGTCTTCTAGGAAAGCAAAGTTCAGAAAAAAATTTAAAATTATTTAAAAAAAAAAAATCACCAATACTGTGTAAGGAAGAGGAGCAGTAGCCAAAGCAAATATTGACATCAGGACATCTCATTTTCAATTCAGCAGCCACCTGAGTAAAATTACTTCTGTGAAAGTCACAAAAAGTCACAGTAAACCAGAAAATTTCATCTGCCTGAGTGAAGATTTGCTGTATGATATAGTTTGGTGTTGTCTCAGTTCTGTAAGTACTTATTCCAGAAAACAGCTTTCATTATGGGGTTGACAAAAACTTAGAAGAATAAAGAACTAATTAGTTACTGGTATTAACGAGATGGGAATGCAGGACATAAAGGTGTGAAATTTGCTCCTCCTCACAAAAAGATAAATAATAAGAGAAATATCATTGCCAAACTCATAGAAAAGTCTCTGTGCTTCTACAAATGAGCAGTCCTAATTGCTGTTTAATAAATCTTTGGCTCATTATAACTTGGGGATATCATTTCCTCCTAGCTCCTCCTGTCTGCAGAGGTGAAACAGCTGAGGGACAGAAATGACCAGAACTCAAAGCAAACACGGATTTAAGAGCAAATTCAACAAGGGAACACGAATCAAACCCATTTTCTATCCCACAGGCTGGATTTCCACGTCCTGGGGTGCAAAAAGAGAACAAGGAAAACGCCTCACTTCTCTCTTCAGCTGCTTCACTTCGTTGATGAGCTGCTTCACTCTGGCCCTCTCACTCTCAAACTCAGCAGTCAGCTCACGGTTCCTTTTGGCCAACTCAACAATTTTAGTGGCTGCCACGTCTCCAGCTAAGCCAGACACCCCTGCAAAGAACACAGCAAAGCAGAGGGCACGTCTTAGAGGCAGGATTCAGAATAGACCAGGCTTTTGTTCTCTGTCACAATGTACTTTCATTGTCCCTTCCTCCCAGAGCTGTGCCAGGCACTTCAATGAACAAGTGAGGGAAGAGATGTCAGAGGTGCCAGCTGGATGGGTCGGTCCTTTGATTCAGCAGCTCACCATGGCCACATTTCACACTGTGGCAACTGCCATATGTCACAAGGCCACAACAGAGGTGTAGCAACATTATTACCTAGAGAGGGCAGAGGTGTTTCCTGCTCACTGGTGGGGAGGACAGTTGGGAACAGGAGTTTTTGGCATTATCACAGGAAAAAGGCAACATTCTGCTTTGCCTGGTTGTTTACTACTGGAGGAGTTGCTGGGATAGAGGTGTGAACATTTCTAGACATCAGTCCTCAAAGGTCAGGCACAATATTACAGCTGGGTCCTGGACAAGGTCCAGGAAATTTCATTGTGCCTATTTATAGCTCCCTTGGGATTACACAGGGAGCTTTACTGGATGAAACTTTTAATTGCTCTTTCAAACAGCCACGTCACTGGCTCCCTCATCAGGGAGGGTTTGATTAGTGCCACAAACAAAGCAAACCCCAGGCTGGCTGTTGTGTCACCTGGCTCTGGTCAACACCACACAGGTAAAGGAAAGCTCTCATACAAGTACAAAAATCAATGTCATAGCAAACAATGTCCACAGAAACCTCCAGCTCAGCAGGGAACATGAGCCTGCAACAACAAACCCTTGTTGGGGGTGTGAAGACTGAGCTTGGCTGCTGTCATTCCTCTTAACTCGTTCTTCCTCCTTCAGAGCTCGGCAGTAATCACTGTTTCTGATATTCATGAACTGGGGTGGGATGAGAGGTGAGAGATCACTCACAAGTGAATGCTGAGGCCCATCCAGCCCCAGAGACACTGATAGGGCTACACAGAATACAGCTGAGAACAGAATTCATTCCTATATCACTATTTAAAAAACTTGTAAAGAATAGAGTTTGTTGTTTGAAAGGAATTTATTTTAAAAGCATTTCAAGTGCTTTTTAAAAAGCACTTACACCGAATTCATTATTTTTAAAAGCATTTCCACTGTTCTCACTCCTTTGTGTGGTTTGTGATACCCCTCCCATCCAGGAGCTACTTTTACCCCAGTTTCCAGGATAAATAATGGCTGCTGAGAATCACAATAAATACTAAATTAACCAAAGCCAAGTTGCTGCTTCCATGTTAAATGGATGGTCTCCAAATGCATTGTACACACTCAACCAAGGCTTTTCATTCCCAAGCAAAGTGGGGATTGCCACAATGCAAACAGG
Organism: Sitta carolinensis; assembly: GCA_032173965.1. Taxonomy (NCBI): domain Eukaryota; kingdom Metazoa; phylum Chordata; class Aves; order Passeriformes; family Sittidae; genus Sitta; species Sitta carolinensis. The sequence goes on along the minus strand of CM063284.1, from coordinate 2,495,623 downwards.
GCAAACAGAGGAAGGGACTGGCATCAGCCAGAGAAGCTGCAGCAGCACATCTGGCTCCTGCTCCTGACCAGGAAAAGCTTATCACCTCTCCTACACACAAACTACAGCTGCTTTTCAGGGATTAAGGTGTAATTTAATGGGGTTTAGTTCTCTTCCTTGCTGGTTTCCCCCTTCTCTTCAAGCCCGGTCATCACTGCTGTCCTGACCAACAGTGGCACCCAGTGGAGGAGGTGCAGCCTGCACGGTTCAGTTTTCAAAAGACACCAAAATCACTTTAGCAGCTGAATTGTGCATTCATCCAGCATCCTGCCTGTGCCCTGTTCAGGCAGAAATAAAAAAAGAGCCTGAATAAGAAATTTAAGCCTACAGAGCAGAGAAAGCTCTTAGCTCTTTGACTAACAGGAAGTTTTCCAAAATATTATTTCGATGGAACTTCATTATTTTTGTGCCAATAATAGCAAGTTCACAGTTCTGTGAGGAACAGAAATCACTGTGCTCCCTAAAAGAGCACTATTCTTTTCAGGGACAGTTTTTTTCATCAGCATCAAGCAAACCAACCTGGTGAGAAGAGGAAGTTGCTGTGTTTACCTGACAGAGCCAACCTCTCCTCCTGCACTGTTTTCTGGAGCTGCTTTATTTCAAAATCTTTCTCTGACAGCAGTTTGTAGAGCCTGCAGTTCTCATCCCGCACCTCTCGGAGCCGATCCTGCAGCTCCTCATTCTCACTCTCAAGCAAACTGGGAAAAAATAAACCATAATGGCAAAAAATGTACAAACAGGTGCTCCTAGAAATAAAACAATGAAACAGCTGCATGATAGATGGGCTGAGCTTACCAGGAGTGAGTTTATTGAATTAGGCAGAATATCCTAAACCTCAGACAAGAACACAAGCTGAATATCTATCTATTCAGTTAACATCTTTTAAAAAAAATAAAAATCTTTACTTTCTTGAGCTGTCTGGGGCAAAACACCACAGAACAGGTGTACTGAGGTTACCAGATGATGTCATCTCAGTGTTGCTTACCTGGTTCTTCAGAGGAAATCAGGCAGCTTTCAGCATGTGGGACAGCCAGGCTTTCTTTTCTATACTTGGCAAAGCCAGAAGCCAACAGAGCATCGACTACAAAGCTGCCCCTGGGGTCTTTAAAAATCAATGTTTTAAAGCAATTCATAAAAGACCAATTTCCCATGTCCTCAGCTGATTCTCTTGGAACCCTGTGAGCATCAGTTTGTATTGGTGATGGTGCCTTTTGGAATTCTTTTAGAAACAGAGAATATTAAAAAAAAACCCTTCTGAATGGAAAGAAAAAGCCCTGCTTCTCCTATTCTTCAGGACATTTAGCAACATTTAAAGGCTTCATCTCTCTAAGACATCCAGAGAATTAATAACTTCAATCCCTTTACTGCCCTGAGGTGATGGGTTCTTCAAATATAAAACCCAGGAGCTGTGGCCTCAGGGGATCAATTCAGTTGTGGGAATTCAGAATTATCTGAGCTCCCTGACATGGGATCCTTGAGAAAACCTGGGAATCAATACAATTACCCCCACACAGGTGACATTTGGGCTGCCCACCTGACCCCAGCTGCTGCTGGTGGAAGATGCAGGTCTCCAGAGCCCCGTGGTTCCCATGTGGAAGTTCCTGTATAATCCACAGCATCTCAGTTATCCAGACACCTAATTCAGCTGGCTGAATTGACTCCTAGGTTCTTATTTTCTACAGGGTAACCCTAAATGTTTACACTTTGGAGATGTGATTTGGATAAAGCCCAGTTGTTACAGGATGTAGCTGTAGACCCAGGCAAGTCCGATTGTCTCAATAATCACCTCAATTTTTTTATTCCAAAGTTTTAGTAAGCTCTGAGCACCCACTGGACCTGAGAGCTTTTAAATGCACCCTCCATCTGCCCATGTCAGAAGAAATGACCCTTTAAGGCACTGCCATAAACAGCACAGCCAGTTTAGAAGATTCACAATGCATAATTAAGAAATGCACTTGTGTTTCAAAGCTGCAAATCAAAGGGAGATCAAAGGCAGCTGTTCACAAACGAGAAGAGAGCAAGGAGCAATGAGAGCAGAGGAGAGACAGAACTGAGTTATTCCCTCATGAAACACTCAGAGGAGGGAGCAAACTCAGCTCCAATTAGAGACACCTGAGCCAAAAGGTTTTGAACAGTTGGAGGATTAACATGGAAAAAGGGTTCTAAGCTCTTAACACACCTGAGCAGTGAAGTCTTCTCAGAGCTGGAGTCCAAGTCCTGAGGAAAAGCACTCAGAGGAGGATGGACAGAAATCCCCACTGCACAGAGCTGGAGTCTCCTTTGAGGAACTTCCCACCCCATCCCAGAGTGACTCTCGCTGTTACAGAGGTGGCAGATCCACCCGAGTGCCTCAGCTACAGAAAATGAGCCAAAAGAAATGGGCTGTAAAAGGTGTCCCTTTTCACTCTCCTTCAAGGAATCACAGCCAGGTGGAGCTTAAGGGCTGGGCTCTGCCTGCAATTCAGGTGGTTTCCCAAATCAATGCCCTGTTCAGGCCAAAAAAAAGTAAGGAATTTCACTTTTGTCAAATTGTATCTTTCCCAACTGTTGTTCGAGATTCTCGAGGTGATGGGGAGAGTCACTTAAATACCTTCAAGTACACCAAACAGAGAAGGGAGGATAAAGTTACAGAGAGAACAGAACAGAAAGGCAGAAAAATCAGCTAAACACTTGTCTAAACAATATTTTGGAGCAGGATGAGAAGAAGGAAAAAAGAATTCCAAGTCTTGGAGGAAGGGAGACTTCTGAGAGGAGAATGTTTTCCAATTGCTGCTCTAAACAACAGTGACAAGCTGAAATCAGTGCCACTGCAGGCCATGTGGGGTCCTGTGATCCTGGAACAGCCCTCTGATGTGTTGTCATGGGAATACTGCAGAGAACAGCCTGGTGAATCCCTCCCAGAAACAAATCCTGCCTGGATCTGATCACTCACAGCCACGCCTCTGCTGAATGTGCACCAGCAAAGGACAATCCAGATATATCTGCCACACCTGCCATGGCAAACGGGGACCTTTGACAGTCAGTGACACAGAAACAGAGGGAAATAAAAAATCTGGGATTACTCAGGCCTAAAGTACTGAGCTCCAAATAGCAGAGAACTACTGGGCTGTCTGTACTCTGCACACTGCCCATGATGTGCCATGGGAGCACCTAAATCCCTTTCCTCCACCAAACATCTGAACTATGGGATCAGCCTCACAGAAATCTTTTAAAAATCAGATTTCCATCGTAATCTTCTACAGATTGTCAGAAAAAATATGTTGAAGGGAAGAGGACAGCTGGTAGAAGTCAGATCAGGGGCTTAACTCAGCAAATCAGCCAGCTCTGGTGAGGCACCAGTGCCTGAAGGGATTTCTTCACCTGGCTTCACCACTACCACAGAGCAGAGCCCTGAACAGCCAGCACTGCAGACACCCTTCAGGAAAAGAAGGATTAATTGGGTCAGAAAGAAAGGCTGACTATATCCTGGGAGGAAGAGAAATGATCTGAGCTGAGGCTTTGGCTCTCTGCTCCAATACTCAGCTCAAAAGGAAAAACAAGATTAAGGGAGATCCATCCTGAAATGCCCAATGTCCTGATAATCTTGTGATCCACCAAATCAGGATACACTGTAAAGAAATCCCAGGGAAGACTCTTCTGCACTGCAGGCCTGGGGCTTGCTCCCATTAGCTGCTTTGCCTCTGGAAAATTATTCATGTAGGGAACCTATCTGCTTAAAGCTGGGCAGGAACTAACCAGCAGTTCAGAGGATGCCAGGGATCCCAAAAGGCTGGATTTTGTCAGGCAGTACCTGGCTGCCCCTTCATTTTATAAAATACTGCTATTAAAGAGCACAGCACAATGCCCTGAGGGTAATTATGGACAGGGAGAATCTCCTCAGCATAATGAAAGCCCAGTGTGTGAAGACAGAAAGTGTCCTGTCAGCTTAACAATACTGAATTTCATGAGATCATATGCAAAATATACTCCAGTGACTCCCTGAAGGAAGGGTGCTGCCAGACCTTTACCTTTGGCTGGTATCTTCCTTTTCAGGAGGTCTTTTATCCAGCAGGTTTAGATCACTCAGGGTTCCTAAAATCTCCTTTGTGCTGCCAGTGTTCTTCTGACTGTTCTGCTTCTCCTTCTTCCTCTCCATCAAATTTTGCAGCCGCCTTTGTTGCTGCTTCTGATAAGCCTTAAACTGGCTTTTGAAATCTTCACACGCATTTACGTCTGGCTCCATTGTTTACTAAAAGCATAACAAGAGGAAAATAAAAAGTGACAGAGAGCAGAGATCTGCACTGCTCTGAAAAACATCCCCTTCTGGCAGCTGCTCTGCAGCTTTTCCTCCCTGACCTCAGCTCATCTCCCACCTCCTCCTCTCCAGCCCCACGGCCTTGCTTCAAGTGCCTTTTTCCATAAATGGCTTTTAAATAGCCCTTAAAAAAAAAAAGTTGTTGGGTCCTTTTCACTCCAGAATTCAAAAAGCAACGTTTCCAAATGTTCTGAAACAGACCTGTTTAAATAAACATTTTAACAGAGGAGCAGGCTGGGGCCAAATCCGAGCCAGTGTGGAGCACAGAGTGTTTGGGACCATCCAGCCTCCTTGCCCACATCCAGGAAAGGTGCAAATCCCCCTTTTTTGGGTTAATGGGGAACTGACAGAGGAAGAAAAAATTTTTTTTTTCCTTATGATCCCAAGGCAAAATTGTGGCTTATGCCTTTCCTCCAAATTTCTAATCACTGAGTGCTAACATTAAATAACTAAATAATAATATGCTAATTATTAAGTATATTTAATTATAAAAAATATATTATTAATAGATATTTAAAAATAATAATATTGCTACCCAAAAATTTTCTTAGGATGACTAAAGACAGTTTTCTGATAAAGTTACAGCCCCTTCCTCCTTCTGTTTGATACTTACTGTCAGCAAAAAATCTGCACCTTTGGTCTAGGAAAAGCAATACATAAATGTTGCACTGAGTAATTAACACAGGGCCTTTCCCACACTGAGGGAAAGCCAATTATCCTGATTAATGCACCAAAATGCAGCGTGTCCCTTTGTGTACCTCCTGGGCACAGTCACCTGGACAAGGTGCACTGAGGATTGACAAGTGCAAAGAGCAGAGTCTGGTGCCTCTGCACAGCCCACAGGGCTCTGGGCATGAGGGATAAAGAATTCCTGAATCAGGGAGGCTGGAAAATTAATTTTAATTGATTAAAGTTGATGCAGAGATTTGGAAAAAGCCCACAGAGATAAGGAGGGCCATTCCATTTACTTAAGCAAACTGGATATAAAATTTAGACAGCTTTTCTGGTTTCAGTACCATTCAGTTTGATAATTAAATTTATAATCAGATTGGACCTCTTGATAGGTTTAGCCACTGACCTTAAAGATAGCACAGATAAGCAAGAACATCTTCAAACAGTGCTGTCTCTGTTCTGAAAATATCCTAGAATTCTTAGCAGAGTAACTATTTTAGGCCTTAAATCACCTTCATGGTTTCACTCACAATTTCCTGCACTTGGACTGCATTACTGATTAATTTATTATTCTATAAGTTATTGAGTTATTTACTTATCTACAGGCCAGAAATGTGCACAGGACTCCAGCTGCAGCTCCATCACACCATGCTAGAATGGAAAATCCCTAAAATCCCTCTCAGAGCCTCGAGTGAACCATCACCGAGCAGCAGCACCAAACCAGTCTGCATTACTGATTAATTTATTATTCTATAAGTTATTGAGTTATTTACTTATCTACAGGCCAGAAATGTGCACAGGACTCCAGCTGCAGCTCCATCACACCATGCTAGAATGGAAAAACCCTAAAATCCCTCTCAGAGCCTCGAGTGAACCATCACCCAGCAGCAGCAGCACCAAACCCTGTCCCCAAGTGCCACATCCACGTGGGAGTTGAACACTTCCAGGGATGGTGATTCCAACACCTCCCTGGGCAGCTTGTTCCAATGCCCAACCACCCTCTGGGTGAAGAAATATTCCCAAAAATCTCATCTAAACCATCCCTGGCTCCAGCCAGGAGGGCTCCAAGGCAGGGTCACCTGGAGCAGGTGTGAAAAACGAGGTTCACTCTCCTGTAAAAATTTAAAAGTTTAATAAATGACAGTAAGAGACAAAGACAATAAAGCAAAGTTTTTACTGCGGGGTGCTTGGGGTAGGTATTTACTCTTTAAATACCTTTTCTGTTACATCAGCCTATTGCATATTCATCTTTTCCACAAAACTATTTTACATTTTCCAGGAACTGTTTAGCATGGCCCCTCCTTGGGTCTGCCTTTTTAGAGGAGGCACATTTCTTGGTTGTGGTTTTAGTCTGTCTTTATTATCACTTCCATCTCGGGCTTTGGTCCACACTTTATTTATACATGATATCAGTAGCAGGGGTCTTTATCATATATTCAGTGGATCCATATATTCAGTGGATTCAGTTATCCTGACCAAGTAGGCACTTTCATTACTATATTTTATATATATATATATATATATATATATATATATATAGCATACTATATTAGCTATAATATATATAATATATATTACTATATTAGCTATTCTACTACTATGTCTAATATCAGTTGGCAGCAAAAAAAACCAAAACAAAACAAAACAAAAAAAAACCCAAAACGAACCAAACTATATCTTTAAGGTTACTTTAACTTTATACGTATAAAACTCATCTTAATATTTGCAAAACGCCAATATTATAATATGTTTTCCTAACACAGGTGACTCAGGAACGCTCCCAGGCGTGTTTGGAAAGTCTCCAGAGCTGGAGACTCCACGCCCTCCCTGGCCAGCCCTTTCCAGCTCTCTGCCGCCCAAATTTCTTACCCATTTAGAGACGAAACTTCTTGTGTTTACCTTCACATATTTTAATAGCAAACCTGCAAGTCGTCCCCCTCCCGCCTCGCCCTGTGACCTGCCGGGACCCGCTCGGCCCCGGCAGCGCCGCGCTGTTCCCCCCGTGCCGGGAGCTCGAACCGCCAGCGGGAATCCCGCAATAATCCCCGCACCTCCGCCGGCCTTCCCGGGCCGCGCTGCCGAGCGTGCCTCGGCCGGGATCCCCGGTGTCCCGGGGCGGGGCGGCCGCGGCTGCCGCTGCCCGTGCGGGCCCCACGCCGTGCCCATGGCAACGGCGGCGCCCGTGCGCTCAGCGCGGCCGCCGTGACGGCTGTCCTTACACGCTGCCTGTCATGATGGCTGCCCTCACACGCTGCCCGCCTGACGGCTATCCTTACACACTGCCTGTCATGATGGCTGCCCTCACACGCTGCCCGCCATGAATGCGGCCCTCACACACTGCCCGCCATGACGGCTGTCCTTACACACTGCCCGCCATATGCACGGCTGCCCTCACACGCTGCCCGCCATGAATGCTGCCCTCACACGCTGGAGCCCGCCATGACGGCTGTCCTTACACACTGCCTGTCATGACGGCTGCCCTCACACGCTGCCCGCCATGATGCTGCCCTCACACGCTGCCGCCATGAATGCTGCCCTCACACGCTGCCCGCCATGAATGCTGCCCTCACACGCTGCCCGCCATGACAGCTGTCCTTACACACTGCCTGTCATGATGGCTGCCCCCACACAGTGCCCGCCATGAATACTGCCCTCACCACGCTGCACCGCCATGATGGCTGCCCTCACACAGTGCCCGCCATGACATGCTGTCCTTACACACTGCCTGTCATGATGGCTGCCCTCACACGTGCCCGCCATGACGGCTGTCCTTACACACTGCCCGCCATGAATGCGCCCTCACACGCTGCCCGCCATGACGGCTGTCCTTACACACTGCCGTCGTGACGGCTGCCCCACACCGCCCGCCATGAATACTGCCCTCGCACACTGCCCGCCATGAGGCTGCCCTCACACGCTGCCCGCCGTGACGGCTAACCTCCACACACTGCCCTGTCATGACGGCTGCCTCACACGCTGCCCGCCGTGACGCTAACCTCACACACTGCCTGTCATGATGGCTGCCCTCACACGCTGCCCGCCATGACGGCTGCCCTCACACGCTGCCTGTCATGATGGCTGCCTTCGCACGCTGCCTGCCATGATGACTGCCCCCACACACCACCCGCCATGAATACTGCCCTCGCACACTGCCCGCCATGATGGCTGCCCTCACACGCCGCCTGCCATGAATGCTGCCCCCACACAATGCCCGCCATGACGACTGCCCTCACACGATGCCCGCCATGACTGCATGACTGCTGCCCTCACACGCTGCCCCCACATGCTGCCCGCCATGACGGCTGCCCCGACATGCTGCCCACCATGAATGCTGCCCTCACACGCCGCCCTCACACGCCGCCCGCCATGAATGCTGCCCCCACACAATGCCCACCATGACGGCTGCCCTCACACGCTGCCCGCCATCCCGCGCCCATCGTGGCCCCTCGCCGCCTTCTCCGCTCCTCGCAGGGGTAGGAAAAGGAAGAAGAGTCGGCGCTTCTCCTCATCGCCATCCGTGAGGGAACAGCTGAGGGCAGCACGGTGATTGAGGCCAGCTGGGAACCAAGGAGAGCGCCAGCTCCGAGTTCCCTTTCCAGGAGCACTGCACCTTCCTCAGGTGATTTCTATTCAGCTCACGCCATCCCTGTTGTAAGTGTTATGAAAAGCTTGTAGTGATTTCAGTTTTATTAAAAAAAAAAAAACAAAAAAACCCAGCCTGGGTGAGGGTGCACACACACCACCACTGCTCCCAAGACGAGGAGGAGGAGATCAGTTCCATCATTGGCCAGTTCTGGGTCTTCTCACCTCAAAAAAGTCCTCAGGAAGACACTTACTGTATTTAAATTCAGGTTCCCTATGTCACCCATATGCTATTTAATGAGGGTGATGAAGGTGGAAGGTTCCATCACACTTACCATATTTAAATTCATGGTCCCTATATCACCCATATGTTATTAAATTAGGGTGACGAAGGTGGAAGGTTCCACCACACTTATTGTATTTAAATTCATGGTCCCTATGTCACCCGTATGCTATTTTAATTAGGGTGACGAAGGTGGAAGGTTCCATCTCGGGGTTTGATGCTGTCCTATACTTTCTCTGATCGAAGATATTGTTTTAATCTTTAGTTGTATGGTGGCTCGTCATTTTAGGGGTCTTCGTTAGGCCTTATGGGAGTTCATACTTGCTTATTAAGCATTTATTTTATTAAGATTTATATTAATCTTATTCCTTGTCTTGGGAGGTTCACCATTATGGATGAGAGGGGGCAAACGGCAAGGGGGTTCACACAACTAGGAACAATTCAACTAGGAAATAATTAACTTACATAACTATGAAACATTTTTGAAGCATCTAACAGGGAACTGTGAAACAGCCTCCAAGACAATGTCAGAACTTCTTGTTAACTGTTGATAACTCTGTAAATCTATTTTCTACATAAATGCATATGATAAAGTACTTTTTGCAAATGTTGGAGCGAAGGCTGTATGTATGATGGTAAAAGAGCTGCTGTATTAATGTAATTTTTGCTATTAACAAAAAACCTAGAAATAGTAATGTGACATTTTTCTTAGGCTATGAAGTGGTAATGTAAAAAGGGGCTTTTGTAATTAACTCAGAGATTGGTAATCAGGAAATTCTTCACTTTCTGGGATTATCCTATCTGCTGAAAGTGATGATAGGGACACCAGAACCCCAGGGAAGGAATTTATGGACCTACCATTATCAGAGAATCTGCAACAGACTGGGACCACAAATGAAATGAAGAGGGGCAAATTGGGAGGGGGAGAACTCAAAGGAATGTTTTTAAATAATGCACGAGGGTTTATGAATATGCAACATGTTGGTACATTTAAAGAAGTGGTTTAGGGATTTTAAGGTGTGCTCTTGGCTGAATGCCAAAAAACCTGGCTGGCCATATATTTTTGCTTTATTGTCTTGTCTTTATTGTCTTTTAATAAACCTTTTAAATTTTACCAGGAAAGTGAACCTTGTTTTTCACATCCCTCTGCAATGGGATTTGAGTCCTCCCCAACAAATCCACAGGCGACCAATTGTTACCTCCACTGCTCACTTTTACTTGTGTTTATCGCCCCCTGCTCTGTACAACAGGTGCACTTTGTACCCTGTGGTATCTGTAACATCCAGAATGTCAGCTAACAGGAGAATATGTGCTTTTTTAGAAATTGGCTTTTATTTTTGTGACTGCTGTTGGAGGTACAAGGAGTTTGAGTGTACAATAACTCACAGACAAGGATTTTAACACCTCAAAGGTGGTGGGGGGCTTTTCAGATTTAGATGTTTTAAAATTTTCTGTGGGGAACAGTACTGCAGAAATCAGGTAGATCATACACTTTTTAAAATCATTAAACAACCAAATTAAGGTTTAGTTTTCACAATATATATTTTAAATGTTACATTTAGATGTTACTCAGAAGAACACGGTAAATAAAGTTACAAAATATCATAATCCAAAGGGTCTGATATAGCAAAAATAGGGAGCCTGTGTCTTCATCAACAATGAATAAATATAACATTTAAATAGCTGCAACATACTTACGCTTTAAATAAAAAATATAGATGTTTATATATCTCTCTCAATATTTTAGAAGTCATTTAGTGCTACTGGAAGCTTCTAAATTACAGGGTTGGAAGCAGAGGATGGAAAATGAGAGCAAGGTATTCCCTGACAGAAACCAGTTCAGACATCATGGTTTTGGGCAACAACAGCAAAAAGAAGTCACCAGTTTTAGGACTGAGGTGAAGGGGAAGATGATAGAAGGATTACACTCCACGATATCCCCTAAAAACTGGGATGTGGTGGAGTCAATCAGAGACCCAGACCCCAATACCCGCTCCCCAGGGCACATTCTGAGGCTGCCAGGTTCAGCACAGTGTACCATACACAAAGTAGAACAATTCTCTTATGCCATGTATTATTTGTTTTCCTCCAGAACCCCTCGAGAGGAGGTTGGGAGCTGCAGTACACAGGCCATCACCAGGACAGGGGGTTCAGCTTCCCACTATTCCTTGGGCTTCACCACATACTCCTGGAACATGGAATACAGCACGCCTGCAGGACAGAAAACAAAAGCACAATTAAAGAATTAAAATTAAATAATGGGTTTCAAAATCTGAACAGTTCTCAGCAAGACAGAATTTCCCTTCCTCGTCAGCTGCATTGTTTTAATAGCAGTGATGAACACTACACAATTCTTCATATACAGAGAAACTGGGTAGGAAAATATACAATTTATGAAAATGCAGATCCTGAGCTAATTCTAGGTGATTTTGTGGGCAAAGTCAAGCTTTTCTGTTGGTCCTGCTGGGAATGCAGTATGGACAAACTGTGTTCCATGGGATGTGCATTTACACATAGCTGAGACCTGGGATGTACAGATCAGGGGCACAGTGTCCCTGTACATTCAGAGACACAAGTCCAGTCTTGAAAAAATATATATCCATATAAATATACATCTAAAAATATATAATACCACGGTCTACACACGCTGTAGATCTTTCAATGCATTAAATTCAGAAACAGCAACATATTTACAAGGGAAAATATTAGTGTCAGATGAATGTCTTCTTTTTTTGGCCTGTAAGTGGCAGAGATGCAGAACCTCACATTTCATATCTAGACATTATCAAAACTACTACTTTGAAATGAAATACTTAAGTACATAATAAATTAAATAATGTTCTGGATGCTTCCACCCAGCCATGCCAGCTGTATTATCCAGTGGGAGAGACTCAGGCTCCCAAGGCCAGCTCCCCTTGGGTACATACCACACGTCAGGGCTCCCACGGCGAAGCCCTGGGCTGCCACGCGCATGTGGATCAGGTGAAGGGACATTTTCATGTCACCCCTGTGCTTCAGCTTGTACAGCCCATAGGCAACCACGGCAGCAAAGCCACCCATCCCTGCAAGGCAAGGAGAGCATCCCTCTGAGTGGAGATCCAGGGCAGCAGGAGGAGGGAAGGGACCCACCTAAACAGAACAGCCTGCGAATCACCGAGCTGCTTCGGTTGGAAAGGACCCTTGAGATCACTGAGTCCAACCATTCCCCCACAGCTGCCAAGGCCACTGCTAAACCCTGTCCCCAAAGGTCACATCTATACCCTACGTGGATGGTGATTCCATCACTGCCCTGGGCAGCCCATTTAGAAATGTTTCCTAACATCCAGTCTAAATTCTCCTCTGGCACAACTTGAGGCCATTCTCTCATCCTAAAATAAGCCTGTTTTGGTCTAATCACTCTGGTTTTGTGTAGTGGTAATTCCTAGCCCTGGTTTCACTCCAATGCCACCTCATTCAATGCACAAGTCAGTGCAGGGAAGAGCAAGAGATCTCCACCAGCATTAAAAAGCCAAAGGAGCAGCTCAAGTGTCAGAACTCCCTGGGTATTTTTCAGACAGAGCCAGGGCTCCTCACACCTCCTTTCCTACATGGACACTCACACCCAAGGCTCTGACTCAGCGTGTGTGGATGCTCCCTGATGGATCCACAGGCCTGCTGCAGTTGCTGTTTTGGGTGTTGGCACATTTGGCCAAGTGCCACCAGGACAGGACAAGTCACAGCTTATTGTCCCCAAGCTGTGAGGAGGGAGGCTATTGCAGGTCTCTTTCCCAGGGCCAGAATTCACTGATAATCCTTCAGCAGAGCAAACAGCCCCAGCTTGGCCAGCGCCGACACTGATGCCGTCACAGAATACACAGCAGAAATGCAAAAACTTCCAATTCCACCGATTTCATGCCATTTTTGGGATTATTTGCACAGTTCATAGGTGGATGCCAAGTTTTAAGTGCTGTGTATATTTACTGAGCAGAGCACGGGCAGTTTGTCTTCCCTGAGCTGGAGCATTACCAGTGCCACCAGGAAGCTGTAAACACTTCATTCACTCTCATTAAACACCAATTAAGCGTTTTAGGGCCTTCAAGCCAGCTGTGACACAGGTCAAAGGTGAGTTCTGCCAATCTGCTTTGGGGAACTGGAACTCCTGGAGTTCATGGTTCAGCCCAGCAAGGTGGAGACAAAGTCCAGTGACCACGGAACAAGTGACGGAAATCAGCTGGCAACCGCTTGGAACGGCTCACCCCGAGTGACCCCACTGCTCTCCATTTAAGGTGGCTGGAAATCAAAACGTGTCCTGTGTCACACCAGAGCTGATCCCTGCTCTCCTCAGAAGCTCTCTGGGAGTCTTAACAAAGAGGCTGAGAGCTTTAACAACTTCATCAAGCTGGGGTAACATAAAAGTTAATAAAAAATGCATTTTAAACTAAGCAATAGCAGCAGAGGGCTGAATCGTTTACGAGACAGGCTGTAATTTAAATCCTTCTAGTTTGTGTTTTCATAGCTTTTAAGTAACTTTGTAGTGGTCACACAATTCCCAGAACTGTGCTCCAGAACAGCTGCACAACACACTCAACCACTTGACAGCATCACCTTCAAATGTTTTCTAGCCTCCCCTAAAAAGCCTTTCAGGGTTTGTTGGTTTAGGGTTTTTTCTTTTGCTTGTAGGTTCTGAGCTTTTTTATTTAAGTTAACAGACCTCATTAATTTCCCTCTTTCTTGTAGGACAACTGTTATGAGGAAGTAATTTCTAAGTAAGTTCCTGTTCACAGAAGAGAGGTGAACATTGATGGTGTTTTCCACATCGATTGTGCAAACACATTTCTCCATTTGTGAACTCACCGATGGGCACAAACGGCGTCTCCTTAAATTTTTTTATCAGCTTCGAAGTCTGGCTGGTCTCGGTCTCTGTCTCATACTCAGGGAAAACGGGTTCCTGGCTGGGTGACATGGTGGCTGTGAAGACAAAGAGCCTCCCTTCAGGTTTTGCAACCCCCAAATAAAGAGAATCTTTAGGAAAAGAAAATCCCTTGTGTATTCCACCAGTCATGAATACTCAGGTAGTGAGATTTAAGAACAGGCGCCATGCACAGATGGTTTAATTCAAGTGAAGCCTTGGGAAGCAGGATTGTTGCTTACCAGGAGAGGTAAGGACAAAACAAAACCCCAAAAAAAGCAGGAAAACAACAAATTTCTGCCATTGCAGCTTCCAGTGACCCCCCATGCTCACAGACAGCCACAGAAAGCTTTGGTCACTGCCTGCCTTTCCTTTTAGGAATTCCATGCCTCACCAGTGCACTTGGCTTTCGCAGGCTGGTTCTTTATGGCAGTTCTGACCTCAGCCAAGTTCACTTTCTCCCCCCTCAGTCCCTGCCAAGAGCACAGCCACAGTCAGGTCAGGAAGCACGAGCTGCTGCACAAGGTCAGCCCTGCCTGGCGTATCCTCAGTCACTACAGCCTATCCCACAGCAGCGTAATTCCAAATTCCCGATGGAGAACACAGGCAGGGAACACAGCCACAGCCGAGGGGCTGGAGTGAGACCTGAAGCCCTCAGTGCAGACTCGTGTGGGGTCACATCAGGAAAATCATCCACAGGTGATTTCTCACCTTCCCTCAAGGAAAACAGAAAGCAGCAACAGTCCCGAGAAGGGCTCTACTCACAGAATCATGATCACCAAAGCGAGATCATCCTCCAGAACTTCCCAGCTTGTTGTGCTGGGAATTGCATGGACTACACCAAGACCTGTTCCCTCCTCAGTGCTCAGCACGAACATCATTCAGTTAATGGCAATTTTTGCCAGTGACACCACAGAGGGCCCTGCTAGGAAAATCTTTACTGCTTTTGTTCAGCTTTGCCACCAACGGCCAAACACAGCTCAGGGGCACATGGAAAAGCTCCAAGCTCTCAAATAAACCAAGAGGAATTTCATTAAGCAGGTGCCAGTAGCCATAGGCAGAAGAGGCATTCCAAATGTGGCCGTGGTCCTTGGTTACACAGAATTTCGTGAACACCCATGTGAGCAGACTGACTGGTTCTCAAATCATTTCCTCTGTAAGGCCAAAGGATTTGGTCTCTCTGTGCCTGCTACAACCACTCTTACTTGCTAAATGTAAATTATAATTTTAGTCTGACTCATTCAGAGAAGCGAACAAGAGCTCCCTGTCACTCAGCAGAGGAGGAGACAGCCAGAGGTGAGGTTTACACAAGAAAATTATATTAAAAGTGAAACAGTTCATCCCCCTATGAGAACTTTCTGTGACCTTCAGCTCAGACCAAGATGGCAGAAGAAACTGGGTGAAACACACGGCCCGGCTGCCCTGACCTTACCGAAACCGAACAGGGAGGCCAGGGCACCTGTGTGACCGGCAGGAGACACTGAGGGAGGACCACGGGTGCGAAGGTGACAGGAACCAGCATCCCTCCCGGCAGGGGGGAGGCCGTGGCTACCCCCAGGCTGCTTTCCGCTTGCCCAGCTCACATGGGGATCCTGCCCCACTCCCCCGCACCCCACATGGGGACTCCTCCCTACTGCGGCCCTGGGCACCGTCACCGCACTCCGGCCTTCTGCCCCACGGCCCCACACGAGCTCTCTGCTCCACTCCTGCCCCGGTTCACCCCACACGGCAGCCCTTCCCCTCTCCAGCCCCAGCCACCGCACCCCCCGCAGGTCTCTGGCCGTGTCCCCGGCGGCGCCGCGGGTCCCGCCCGCCGCCCGCCCGGCTCTCACCGCGCGGATCCGACACCGGCCGGCGTCTGCCGCGCCTGGCCCCGCCCCCGCCTCTTATTGGCCGCTTCCGCCCCGCCCCTCCGTTGGGACCACAACTCCCAGCGTGCCGCTCGCCCGCGCGCCCGCCGGCAGCCAATCCGGAGCGAGGCCGCGGCCACCGCTTCCTTATACGGGCGCGGGGGCGGGGCGGGTGGTGACGTCAGGCGCGGCGCTCCGCATTGCGGCGGGGCGGCCGGCCGAGGGGGCGCTGCGGGGCCCCGCCTCAGGGGCGGCGTGCGCGGTACCGGGGGCCGGCCGGGGGCCCGGGCTCCGCTCCAGCCCCGAACGGCGGGGCCGGCACCGGCACCGTCTGCAGGGCACGAAAACAGCTACGGGAGCCGGCTGCAGCTGTCTGCTTTTCGCTTCAAAAACTTCCCGTGGCGTCCCACCGTGACGTGGGGTCGGATGGAGAAAGACTGTTGGCAACACCATGGAGTGACGGGAGACGGGCGAACAGTTTCAAATTAAAAGGGAGGCGCTTTTGATTAGATATTGGGATGAAATTGTTCCCTGTGAGGGTGGGGAGGCCCTGGCACAGGGTGCCCAGAGAAGCCGTGAATCCCTGGCAGTGTCCAAGGACAGGCTGGAAGGGGGTTGGAGCAGCCTGGGACAGTGGGAGGTGTCCTTGCCCATGGAGGGCTTGGGGGTGTGTGGGAATCCCGCTGGGAAAAGCCAGTGTCCATAAAGGAGACAGAGGAGTCCTGCAACTCTATTGGGATGAAGGGAGAGAGCCCACGGGGGCACAGCCCGCGGGGTTTTCTCTCTGGAGGTTTCAGAGGGATCCTTTGATCCCAAATCCCAGCCGCTCGTTCCCTCTTCCTTCCCCCATGGCCGAGGTACCAGGAAGGAGCCGCCTTCCCACATATCCCCCCTTGAACCTGTCCTTTTCCCCCAGAGTTCACAAGGTCAGGGCTGTGCGGCCCCATTTGGCTGTTCCAGGAGTTAAACTGTCGGGGCTCTGGAACAAACCCCTGCCCAACGTTGGTAGAGACATTAAACCCCATTGCAGAGCCGTTAACAGCCATCCAAACCCATGGAATTGTTTGTAAAGATATCAGCACACATCTTCCCTATTAGATGAGATGGTCTTTAATGTCCCTTCCAATCCAAACCCTTCTGAGATTCTGTGAAATTTGCACACTTTGTCCTTTGCTGAAGAGCTTCCACTTGAGAATCATGGAATGGTTTGGATTAGAAGGGACCTTAAAATACATCCAGTTCCACCCCCTGCCATGGGACACCTCCCACTATCCCAGGGTGCTCCAAGCCCCGTCCAGCCTGGCCTTGGACAATTCCAGGGATAGGACAGCCACAGCTGCTCTGGCTTTCCCTCAGTCTGATTTCCTTGTCACTGAATTATGTCATTGACTATGTTTTCCCATATTTCAGCTTTCAAGCAGACCTCGTTTTACCCCCACCGTGTGCCAGGATTTTGATGCCCAAAGACAACCTAGAAATTGCTCCTGACTTAAACCGTACTCTGGAAGAGGAAGAAGAATCCACTGGGATCCCAAAGATGCCTAAAACCTTTTCCTGAACCTGAGAAGAGTTCATCAGAGCAAAACAGCAAAGATAAATCCGTTTGTCCCTAAGCCCAGTGCTCCTGTGTGGTATTTGTACCTCCCCAGCCCCGAGCTGGGGGAGGCAGAGCTGCTGCTCCTGTGGGATCACTCTGCCACCGACATGTGGCTTTTTGGACAGCACAAAATAAAGTGGCCTAGACAAGCACTGCGTCTGTCTAAATGTGCTGCCCATTACCCCTAATCTGGTTACCTTAATTGCCAAAGCCATTAGGGCCCTGCAGTCTGAAAGGAAACAAAAAATCTATGCAATTACCAGCCCTGAAATTGAGTTAAAATCTTGTAATAAATTACAGTGAAGGCCACTTTCTCCAGTGACTCTCAGAGGCACGTTTAATTCTCTGCTTCAGGGCAGAAACTCAATTAAAAACAAAAACTTATTTCATTTTAATTGCTGGCCTAATGAAACCTCTGTCACCTGCAGCTTCCTTGTGTGTGTGCCCCGTGTGTCAGCTTTATGAGTGGCTTCTTGCTCTCTGCTAATGTGTGTGTTGCACACACATTATAATAACATATATTTATTATAGGGTATATTTTAAGTGCAGCAGCAGGTGATGGTGGCAAACATGGAAATGGGTAAAAAATAACACAAACTTCTTTCTCTGAATCCACTGGAGCAGGTTGGATGTGGAGCTGTGGCCATGGCTGCTGCTCTGCTCTGCTGTTTTTACCAGGGTGGTTGGGGATGTATAAAACACACTGGGATTAGCCCAGGGGAAGCCTTGGCACAGCCAGGGTGTTCCCATGGCCTTGTTTTTGTTGGTGAGATGAGGAAACAAACAGGAGTGTGACCACTCACCCATGCTGATGCCCAAAACTCTTCCAATTAACCTCTTCATCAGAATCACCTTTGGCAGAGGCCATTGCTGCTGGGGCAGGGGATGAGGGTCCTGCAGCATCCATTCAGATCTCCTGGAAAACACACGGATTTTTACAGCAGGGTCTCAGCCCTGAGAGCTGTTGTAGATGTTGTACTCAAATACAGGGGTGGAGATCATTCTTCCAGTGCTGCCAGGGAATGATGAACACCAGGAAAAACAAAACAAAACCAGGGAGGTTATGCTGAGCTCACATTTCCTGACTGTCCTCTTACACAAGCGAAAAAAGTTCCTAAGAGCCTGGTTCAAGCCTCTGGCAGGATGGAAACAAGAGAAGAAGCTCCTGTAAGTGCCTTTTCTGCTTCTTGCTTGTAGACAAAGCCACACAAAGAAACTGGCAATGTTCTCTTTTGTTTTTGAAAGGTAGCCAGTTTGGGTTTGGGATTAATTCCTGAGCTCAGCCCTCCCTCCCACTCTGAGCTACGGAATGGGGATGTGAATGCCAGTGCCGGGCTGATGTGGAGGGAGAAGGATGTGGCAGAGGGAGAAAAGGCACCTCAGTGAGCTGGAAGAGGGCCCAAATGCAAATTTTGGGAATGGTTTGTCCTGCTGTGGGCAGAGGGGTTGTTTGGGGGAAGGTGTTTAGGAGTCTCGGCTGTTGCTGTGATCAGCAGGGTTTGATTTTCTCTCACAGGCCTGCAGCCACAGCTGAGGGGGAATTTTCTCTAAAATGTGATACAAAAAACAAATTTTAAAAAGCTCGTTTCCAGACAAGTCTTTTGTGGCATTTTCCCATGGCAGATCCCTTCTCTCCCACTGCTCTGTCTGAAGTGCCCTGCAGCACTTGCCAAAGAACCGAGACTGCATGAAAACATTTCAATCCAGCTCAAACCCATTTTTCTTTTCTTTTCAGCTGCCTGGAACGGCCTGGAATGGGCATTTAAGCAATTTCAGTCATGGGACCACAGCAGGTACGTCCAGAGCTTCACCCCTTACAGCTGCACACCCACTCTGAGCCTGTGGGGTGGAGGAGCTCCCCTTTCCCTGGGTGTTTGTGGGGAGGGACCATCCCTAAAACCTGCAGACCCACCATGGGATATGTCCTCGTTGGGATGCACAGCACAGCCAGGGACCAGCAGCTTCATGTTCTCATTTGTGAGTGGCTGCAGATCTCTGCAGGGTGAAACAGGTCCTTGAGGAGACACTGGAGCTTGTTTGGGATCACTGGAAAATGAGCCCCAGGGAAAAGATGGGTAGCTTTGGCCATGGCTGAGAAGATATGTGGTTTAGGGGTGAGAGGGTGTTTACGTGATTTTTTGCAAAACTTTTGTTTTGCTGCCAGAATCTGAAGATTAACCTTGATTTTTAAACTCATTAACTTTCGAAGTGCCAACAACACCAGGCAAATTCCATCTCTTACTGAGTGAAATGGGCTCCTCAGTGACAGCTTTTTTCCTGAAAATCAAATCCTAAAAGTAGGAGCCTCCCAATTACTCACTATTTCCTGAAATCTGGGCTGTGGCTACAACTGACGCCCACAGTTCCAGGGAGTGACCTCTGCAGGGGTTGTCTCATGCCTTGTCTCATGCAGAATTGATTCCAGCAACATTCTTCCAGCTGAATCTCTCCTTCTCACTATAATTCAGGACTGGATTCTGGTGCCTCCATGTCCTCACCTTGAATGAGCCTTTGAGCAGCCAGGATAATGGAAGGTGTCCCTGCCCAGGGCAGGAGGGTTGGAACAAGATGATATTCAAGGTCCCTTCCAAGCCAAACCATTCTGGGATCCCATGAATTCTATATTTTCCAATTGCTAATGCCTTTTACCAGAATCCATGCCTTGTTGTCCTAGAGTTGGCATGGAGAGGAGTCAGTGTCTTCCCAGGGAAACATTCAGCATTTCCCCTCTGGGAACAGCCCCACTATCATAAAGGTGCTGGTGGCAGGTTCTTCTTTACCAAGAAGCGAGATGCTGCTTTCTCAGTAGTGACCCAGGTGAATGTAAGCAGCTCACAGAGAGCTGTGGTGATGGATTTCCTGTAATTTGGAGCAGAAACTTTGCTAAAAGTTCGTGGTGGTGTCACGAGGAAGTCGTGACTTATGTCAGAGGAAACTGTGCTCATTCAGTTTTAAGTTTTATGTGTATGAGTAAGGAAAGCAGAATTATTTTTTTTTTTTTATATATGTACATGTAGACAGCTATACCCATGCTTAGGCAAAGGCCGAGTTTTTAGGACAGAAAATACTCACCAGACATTAGCAAAAATTTAAACCTGAGAAATTCCAATATTTAAAGGGAGTCTACAAGAAAGACAAAGAGGAGCTTTTTACAAGAGCATGGGGTGACAGGACGAGGGGGAATGGCTTCAAACTGAAAGAGGGTAGGTTTGGATTAAATATTAAGAGGAAGTTCTCTGCTGTGAGGCCCTGGCACACCCTGGGATAGTGGAAATTGTCCCTGCCCATGGCAAGGGTTGGAACGAGGTGATCTTGAAGATCCCTTCCAACCCAAACCATTCTGTGATTCTATGCACTAAAGAAAAACCCTCTGTGATGTGATGTTTGCTTCCTGTGTGAATTGGAACAACACTTTGATCCCTTTCCCTTACTCCTAGGCAGCCACTGGTCAAACACAACCTCAGGAGTGACAGCAACAACCACAGACACGTGGCTGGATGCTGCCAATCCGAGTGAGTACCCGTACGAGTACCTGGATGAGGAGGATTATGGGCTCTATGGCCTCTGCACCAAAGAGGAGGTGCTGTCCTTCAGCAGGGTGTTCTTGCCATCATTTTACACCGTGATCTTCCTGCTCGGAATGGCTGGGAATGCCCTCCTCTTTACTGTCCTCCTCATGTACATCAAGAAGAAAAAGAAGATGACTGAGCTGTACCTGCTGAATCTGGTGGTTTCAGACTTCTTCCTGCTACTGACCCTTCCTTTCTGGGCTCTGCACATTTCTCAGTGGGTCACCTGGGATGTCTTGTGCCCGTTCTTAAATGCCATGTACACTCTGAACTTCTACAGTGGCATCTTCTTTGTGAGCTGCATGAGCCTGGATATGTATCTGCAGATAGTTCATGCTTGCTCTCCTCACAGCTCCACGGTGTGGAGGAATTCCGTCCTTGTCTTGTTGGTAATGTGGATCCTTTCCATAGCTCTCTCCATTCCTGATGGCCTCTTCACCAGCACAAGGCAAATTCACAACAAAACCATCATGTGCACCCAGGATTATGGCCAGGAACACTTATTTTGGAAAATTGTCTTTCGGGTGATTCAAAACATCCTGGGATTCCTTTTCCCCTTCCTCTTCATGACGTTCTGCTACTCCCGCATCATGTGTGTCCTCAACACCTCACAGATGCCTGGCTCCAGGAGAGCTCTCTGCCTAGTCCTTACTCTGGTGGGGGTCTTCTTTGTGCTGTGGTGTCCTTACAACATTGTGCTCATCCTCCACTCCCTGCAAGATGTCGGTGTGATCAGGAGCTGTGAAAACAGCAGGAAACTGGACTATGCCCTGCAGATCACAGAGAGCTTGTCCTTTGTCCACTGCTGTCTCAACCCCTTGCTCTATGCTTTTGTGAAGAAACGGTTCAGGGCATATTTGTGGAAGATCCCTCAGGCCATTTTCAGGAGAAGCACTTTCTTTCCCATCCAGGACTCCCAGACGAGCCCGTCTTGCAGCAGATATGCAGCTGAGATAGAAATGTTGAGCATCACAAACACAACATAAATATTTACCTTATTTACATTGTGTGCGTGCCCTCTGTTCTGTATTTTACTGATCCTGCCCGTGATGGAGTTGGTGTGAGCCCACAGCACTGTGTAACCAGATAGTTTATCCTAGCAACAGCCTCGAGATGAAGACTTACCATACTGGGACTGGACAAGTACATGTGGGCTATGTTTCTGTTGCAAGTGGAATTATTATGAAAGGATTGTTCTGGATTCACACTAGTGGAAGAAACCCAGTTCCCATCTGGAGTAAGTGAGGCAATAGCAGATAAAGGAGCAGATTTCTCAATGTTGTCCTTTAAAACATGCAAACTGAAACTTGAGGAGAGATTCTTCTCCTCCCTGGAGTGGGCTGAATAGATTTCCATGCTCATCCATCAGGCCAGAAACACTGCCAGGGGATGGCTTTGCTTCTGCTGGCTCTTGCCATCTGCCAGATGATTTATCCAGGTTAATCTTGTTTTCTACCGGGAGAATACAACAGGAAGGACTGGACACCTTTCAGCAGAGTTGTTCTCTGTCCTGATGAGCTGTGCCACATTCAGATGTGCTGAGCGGGGAGCTGTGGCTGTCCAAGGCTCGGAGCCTTGGCTGGAGATGAATTCCATCATCAGCTGATTTGAGACCAGTTGGATCAGAACTAAGTTCAGACCAGTAACAATCAGTGAGGAAGAGATAAAAAGTGGGCCCAGCAGAACAGTGGTGGAGGTATTTGCCTTCCAAGATCTGGTTTGGCAAGATAAAAAAGATCCATGGATACCACCTGTGACATAAATAATGGCTTTGAAACACCACAGAGTGAGAGCATGGCCTGAACAGAAGAGCACAGAGAGCTGATAGTCAATCCTTATTACCCAGTGCAGCTTTGAAGTTCAAGGTTTGCTGACTTTTATTTAAAGGCATTATTTACCCCAAGTGCTCCTGAACCTTAAATGGTCCCTTTCCATCCTGAAAACCTATTAAGTCTGGAAGTTGCCTAGAGTTCTACAAATAAAATTATTAATTTAAGAGAAAGCACTCATCGCATTTATTTTATTACTACATAAGGTTACAGGACTGAGAAGGGCTTTGAGTTGATCACGGCTGTTATTTTTCTTCCCAACATTGCTACAGTGTTTTTCCAAAATGGTAAGGTTGTGAGCTTTCCTCAAAAAAAAACAAAGCCAGAATAAATATTTAGCTGCTGCTATGATATGGCCTTCACTCTGTGGGTCAGGTCACTGGAGGGAACACGGAAAGAAACAGCAGCTGGGAAGCTAAAAAGATGAAGATTGTGATCCCAGACAGAGGAAGGCCCTTGGGACTGTGGAAAACTTATGATGGGATGCTCTAGGGAAGAGCAAAGGTGAGGAAATAGAGGGGAGTTCGTGTCACTCTCCATCCTGCATGAGAAGAGGTCCAAGCACCAGCGGCTGGGACAGGCTGTGGTGACAGTCTGGGTAGGTCAGGGTGGCAGCACCCAGAGGAGCAGTGCCAGGGGGGACACAGGTCCCTGACATTGTCCCCAAACCCCATCTGGAGAGAGGCAACAGGGGAGTTTGAGAGGCAGAAGGCAAGGTGGGTAAAGCTGAAGTGCTGTGGTCCCTATGGGCACTGCTCCCCAGCCAGGGTTGGGTTGGGCATTTGGAGACTCTGGACTCCTCTGGTGCCAAGCAAGGCAGCGACTGAAGCTCTCCTCACTTGTGGGGCAGCTCAGCTGCTTTGCTTTGCTCTCAGACAGAGCAGTGGCACTTGCACTGTTCATTGGCAAAGCACTCCTGGGACACCCTGTGCTGTGGAGAACACCAAAATGTCAGAGACTTTTCCTTCTCTTGGCTTTTGGGATCAAATCAGCTCAGCTGTGATCCCCTTCCCTCAGTCACGTGCTCATTTCCAGTAGCATTTCCAACACCCACTCTTGGTTTCATTTTTTCAGTGTGTGTCCATAGCCTGGTCTTAAAGACAGAAATCACAGAGTGGGATTTCTGAACATTTTCCTTAAAAAATCTGGGCTCCATGCAGCCTAAGGAAGGGAATTTGCCTTATGTCAAAACCCATCCCCCTGACACAGCATGGGTACTCACTCCAATGGGATTCCAACATACCTTCCACCTTAAAAATCTCTGCTCATCAGGGACAAGTTCACTCCAGAGTGCTCTGCAGGGGCAAGGCAAACACTCACAGCCAATGAGGGCAGAGGCTGTCAGCTCTGCATCTGCATATCAGCTGCTGGCTGGGGATAAAATGCACATTCCTGCCCCAACTTGTCTGTAGTCCCAGCTCCTGGATAGGCACAGCGCTGTCATGGTGCTCTGGGTGATTCTCCTCTGCACCTTGGTGTCATCACTGCTCGGAGGGCTCTATGTGCTGGGTGCTTTTCGGAGACAGAGACCAAATGAGCCACCCCTGGACAAAGGTACCATTCCCTGGCTGGGCTACCTGCTGGAATTCAGAAAGAACAGCTCGGAGTTTCTCAAAGGGATGCAGAGGAAACACGGGGATATTTTCACGGTGCTGATCGGTGGTTATTACTTCACCTTTGTGATGGATGTCTTCTGCTTTGGCACCATTGTGAAGGAATCGCGATCTAAACTGGACTTTACAACTAATGCAACTCAGCTGGTCTTGCAGGTTTTTGGCTACAAGCCCACTGAAGCCACTCATAACGTAGTTCACACATCAAGCACAAAGCACCTGATGGGAGATGGCCTCACTGTCCTCACACAAGCCACCATGGAGAGCTTTCGGAAGCTGCTGCTTTTCAGCCCGAGCTCAGGAGAGAAGAGAGCGTGGCAGGAGGAAAACCTCTTCCACTACTGCTACAACATCGTCTTCAGAGCTGGGTATCTGGCTCTGTATGGCACCGAGCCACCCCGAGGGGCAGGGAACAAGGAGAAAGCTGAAGAGCAGGATCGCCTCCACTCCAACCAGCTCTTCCAGGAGTTTCGTAAGTACGACCGCCTCTTCCCTCACCTGGCCTTTTCTCTGTTGCCTCCCAAGGACAAAAGAGAAGCTGAGCGGCTGAAGAGACACTTCTGGAACATGCTGTCTGTGAAGAAGGTCTGGCAGAAGGAAAATATCAGTGGTGGATAAGTGATCAAGACCAACTTCTGGCAGAAAAGGTGTCCCTGAGTACATGCGGGATCGTTTCATGTTCATGCTCCTCTGGGCATCCCAAGGCAACACGGGCCCGACTGCCTTCTGGCTCCTCTTGTATCTGCTGAAACATCCAGAGGCTCTGAAGGCTGTGAGAGATGAGGTGGATAAAGTCTTGAGGGAGAATGGGCAGGAAGTAAAGGCAGGGAGCCCCCCAGTTACAATCACCAGGGACATGCTGAACCAGGCTCCTCTGCTGGACAGTGCTCTAGAGGAGACCCTGAGGCTGGTGGCAGCCCCAATGCTGGTCAGAGCCGTCCTCGAGGACACTCACCTGAGGACAAGCGTGGGACAGAGCTCACCCTCCGCAGGGGGGACAAGGTGGCTCTGTTCCCACACATCTCTGTGCAGATGAACCCAGAAATCCACGAGGAGCCTCACAAATTTAAGTACGACCGTTTCGTAAACCCAGACGGCACCAGGAAAGATTTCTACAGAAACGGGAAGAAGCTGAAATTCGTCAACATGCCTTGGGGGGCAGGAGTTTCCACCTGTCCCGGGCGGTTCTTTGCTTCTGCTGAAATGAAATTGTTTGTGTTCTTGATGCTGAGTCACTTTGACCTGGAGCTGATCAATGAGGAGGAGGAGATCCCAGCCATAGACATCAGCCGCTGGGGGTTCGGGACCATGCAGCCTGTCCATGATGTTCGGTTCAGATACCGGCCACGGTTCTAGCCTGGGGAGTCCCGGTGGTGGTGTTTGTTCTGGTGTCACCTGTGGGACAAATTGTCTGATCCCGTGGTTATCAGATCCCTGCAGTGCCAACTCTGATATGATCTTGTTTGCTCAATGTTTATCGTGGCTTTTGGTTTTACCTCCTCCTCATGTGCTGCTGCTGTGCTGTTGTGTTGGTTATGGGATAGAAGTTAATCTGCACAGGGAGACAAAATGTGCCCTGCCAGGCCACTCCCAGCCCCATCCCAGGGGCCATCAGCCCACTGAAAGCCAAGAGAAGCACAGGGACAGGAGCAGGTGGGAACCCAAATTCAGGGCTTCCAAGGAAGAAGGGTTTTGTCCAGGCTTATCCAGGGCTGCCCCAGCAGAGCAGCAGCCCCACGGTACTGGCAGGACTCCCATGGAGGTGTGTCATCAGGAACAACTCTCTGGATCACCACCTGGAATAAGGGGGGATGTGTCAAGGCAGGGGAGACATCCTATGCTGTGTAGGGGAAGAGCATTTTGGGATTGGACTATACTAGAATGTCTAGGGGAGGAACCAAAGGGGGATAAAGGAGGGATCTAGGTGATTTGAGGAGGAAAATTGAGATGTAAGGGGATGGAAAGGGCTGGTTGGGTGCAGATAGGTGACTGGTCCATAGACTTGTCTGGTCACACCCTGCACCTGATCATTTATTTTCTACATGAAGTATCATTGGCATCAGCCTGTGGTGAACCCATTAAAGGTCAGAGAGCAGCAAATATCCTCTCCAGAGATGCAGGAATTTCCCTGGGGTTTTCAAACTGTCTTGTTTATGGTTCCCTTCTTGTATCTGATGGGGCTTCCAAACAGAGCAACCTCAGTCCCTTGCCACGGTGACCTTATAGCCCTCAAACATATGTTTTATCTTCTGCATCAGTGCAGGATAAAACTTTGCTCTACAAGCTGTTCTTTGCCTTATTAACCTTCAACAATTAGGGCTCTCACCACTTCCTTACAGTAGTTAAATCCAAGCCTCTCCTGCATGGAGAACAGTGGATTTTTAATGCTGACACTAACCTTGGACTTTGGAGATTATTTGTGGGCGAAAAATGAAACTCAAACATTTTCACACACGTCCAAACATCAGATCTAGATTCTGCTTTGTTCTGCAAAGGGCAGGGTGATGTTGTAACTGCATGTCAAGGGCAAACTATCCCAGCCTGCCAGACTGGTCATTAGCCCTGACCTCATGGTGGTGGTGGAAATTCAGGCAAAAATTATCAAACAGTTGTGGCAGAACCAAGGAAAATAAAAACTACCAATGTAGTCTAGTTTCAAGCCTGATGTTTTGGTTTTCTGATGTTTTAGTTTTCTAATGTTCTTTCCCAGGGAAGTGTGATCAACATGATAAAATATTCATGTAATAATATTTATGTTATGCATTCCTTCTGACAGGAGAGATTTTCTTCATAATATCCCTCTGGTTTGACCAATGTGATTGAAGAGGTTTGCCTTTGTTGCACCAATCACATTGGTCTGTATAAAATTGTATATAAAAAGGAACCATCCCTAATAAAAAAAGTCATTTTTTAACCTTCTGATCATGGAGTCCATGCTGTGTGTTATCTAAAATAACAACATACCTGTAAGGCTTGACTATGACAGCTGATATCCATTAGAAATTCCAGCACCTTTTCACTCCTTCCATGCTCTCATCTATTTTTTTGTCACCCATGGGTTCACTCCTCTGAAGCCCTTCTCACATTCTGGTCAATGCAAGCTCCAGACCGAGCCCAGGAATGCCTCGGGGTAGCTGGGCAGCTCAGAGCCATCATCACATCCTGACCAAGTGATGCCCTCCTTCCAAAGCTCTAGGAAAAGGTTTGTTCATGTGGATGTCTTGCAGGGAGGTGGTTCCCAGCTAACAGATCATATTACTGGTTATCACAAAGAGCCCAGGCCAGAGCTGAGGGGTGAGAGACATGTGCTCACACAAATGTAGAGTGGAATTGGGGAAGGGATGTAAAAGTAATGACAATGACTCAGCAGAAAAATCTGGCTTTATTTGCTCTTCAGAATGGTTTATTTAACCAAACAGTGTTGAGTCTATAAAAGAGCTCAGACATGCTCAAATGCATGCAATTGTGAGAAGCAAAGAAGTCATATATGGAAGAGCATGAAAGCTCCAGATGAGTTAATCTACCATTAAGTTTTATGTTTAGATAGGTTTTTCCCTGGCACTGAAGCTTTCCATCCCGAAGTGCACCAGCAAGAGCAAAGAACCAGCTTGTGCCAACAAAAACCTGACTGGATTTGTGAAAGAAGTTAAATTGGATGGGATCCAGAGCCCTGAAAGGTTTCCTGGGGGCAGCCCTCATTGCAGTGTCTGTCTGGGGTAACTCCTCTCCTCCCAAAGAACTGAGCACAGTCTGGCCCTAAGCCCTTGGGTTTCTCTCCTGTGGCACACAGTAAAGACAATATCACTCCAACATTCTGAATTTTACAATCTATTGAGTTGGTGCCTGCTCTCCACAGCACAGGGAATGCTCCTCTGCTCTCAGTCACAATTCCTGCTCGGCATGCTCAGCAAGGGAAGGAGTCATGATACTCCATCTTCCAGGTTTGGAACAATTGGGAACTGTTGGAAGAAGCATCCCTGGATAAATAGCCTCACTTTTAGTATTGAACTGTAATGCATTAGGAACTGTTTTTCTGTTCTCCTTCCTCTAAACACAGCCACACACAGCTCTGGGAAAGCCTCCTCTTACTGCTGCTCACATGGAAAATTGAGAGTACATCAATCACCGCAGAGAAACTCAAAGGAACACTGAAGTTATAAGTACAAAGCAATGACACAGCCAACACCATCCTTTGCAGAGGAAAGCAGGGTTTGAAGGTCAAAGAGGAGCATGACATTTCAAGATTTTAGAAAAGAATTAAAACACTCAGCCTTTGCCAGGGACACTGCTGCCACATCTCCAGGTAGATGCGTCCCTGCTCCCCAGGGATGAGCAGTTCAGCTTCAAAGTGGCAGAGTCTCTGGGTGGTACAAAATCTGCACGTTACAAGGTCACTGCTGGGTGTGCTCCTTCACTGCCCAGTGTCCCAGCTCCCCCCACGAGCCACACATACACAGAAACAGCCTGTGGCAGGCAGGACACACGGACAGAGCACAGTGGGATCGGGCAGAGAGCAGCTCCCCCAGCTCAGCTGCTGCACCACAGCTTGGCAGGAGGGTTTGGCTCCACACACTCCGTGCAGGAGGGCACAGGGAGGCAATTCCCATCTGTCCCCACATCCACATCACTGTGCAACCATGAGGCCATACTTGGAGCACAGCAAGCCCCTCTTCTTCTCCCGCTCCATGAGGAAATTCCTCAGCTTGGTGGTGGGGAAGGTGACCAGTGCCTGCTGCCTGTTGTCCAGACCTGTCTCCTGGAGCCACGGGCTCTGAAGGCACTCAGAGGCTGACGGCCTTCCCCTAGGACAGACAGAGGTGAGGGCTCAGTCACCTTGCAGGTGGAGAGAGGGGGGATGGCCAGGCTGTGCCCCAGCTGTGCTGCTGGGAGCCCAGGCAGCCTCTTACCAAGGGTTTGCACACAGAGTGCTCTGCAGGAAGGACACTGCTCCCCCGGAGAGACCCGCGTAGCACCGCGTCAGCTTCAGCTTTCCCTTCCTGGCTGTCCTCAGGAACTCGCAGGGTGCATCCGAGCTGACCGGGTAGTTGGCACTCAGCCTGCCTCAGGAGAAGGGAATTGAAAACATGAAGCTGCCCCCAGCTCTGGAGCTCCCAGCATGAGGAGGATGTGGAGCTTTTGGAGCGAGTCCAGAGGAGGCCACCCAGGTGAGCAGAGGGATGGGGCACCTCTCCTTTGGAGAAAAACTGAGAGAATTGGGTTTGTTCATCCTGGAGAGTAGGAGCTTCACTTCCACTGCCTAAAGGGGCTCCAAGAGAGCTGGAGAGGGAGTTTGGATAAGGGCTTGTAGTGGCAGGACAAGGATGAACAGTTTTAAATTAAAAGAGAACAATTTTAGATTAGATAATGGGAAGAAATTCTTCCCTGTGAGGACACTGAGGCCCTGGCACAGGCTGACAATCCATCCCCTCCATCCCCCAGCTTTCCATAGCCAAAGGAGGGACACAGCTGAGATTAACTCTGAAATTGTAATTTTAAAGCCACTCACAGGGTGGGGAACAATCAACTGACTCACATGATGAAGGCTGTGATTCCGACAGACCAAATATCAGTCTGAGGAAGGGCTCCTTGCTCTGTCAGCAGTTCTGGAGCTGGAAAAGGAAACTGGTGTGAGGCAAGCTCCTCTCCAACACACTGAGAGCAGCACAAAGGCAGTGGATACTTTCATGCTTTGCTGCCTTCCCAAGAGAGAAGAAGAGGCAGCTCCCAGGACAGGGAGCTGGTGGAGGAGCTTCCACATGGATGCTGATTGCAGTGGAACCATGAGAAGCTCTGGGCAGATGGCAGCAATGCTTTATCCCTGGATAAATGGACACATGGATGCCAGCCAGGGTGGCACTGCTGTGATCTCTGTCCCTTGTGGGACAGAGTGGGACAGCTGTCACCACTCACTGCTCCCACCAACTCCCACTGTCACTGGAGAGCAGCCCCTGGAAGGCTTTTCTTGTGGGCCCACCTGCTGTCTTGACCAATGTTTGGGTCTTTCAGTTTATCACAGATTGCAGATAAACCCCAGCTCACTGGGACTGAGCTCTACTCACCCATAGTTTCCACATAGTCCGAGCATTTGTCCATGGTAATAAATTTGTCTGGGGTGTAGAACTGTGCATTCCCAAAATCCAGGAGTTTCAGCAGGTTGGGCTCGGTGATGATCATGTTCTCAGACCTCAGGTCCAGGTGCAGGATGTTGTGTGCATGGAGGTACTCGGTGGCACTGAGGATCTGCCACAGGTAGTCTCGGACCTCCACCTCTGAGTACGATGTCCTGGTGGGAGAAAGGGGATAGAAAACACAGGTGGTCCTGTCTGCATGTCCAAAAATGCCTTTCTACACCCACTGTCACCCTCCCCTGGGTGTCTGATCCCATCAGACCCTTGAGAGTTGAGAAGAAACAACTCTAGTTTAGCAAATCAGCTCTGTGTGGAGAGGTTGGTCCATCCTGTGAGTCAGGTTTACAGGTGCAACAAGTTCAGGATGCCGTAGAGCTGAAAGAAAGCAGATTTGATGCCCACCACTCCCTCTCTTTTCATCACAGGATTTCAGCAGATCCATTTGGTGCCACTGTGAGAAACAGTGAATATTCCTGACCCACAGTATCCTCCACGTTATGGTGTTAGGGTAACAGGAGGTGGTGTAAGGAAACCCTTCATGTGTCACATTATGGGAGAGAGAGTTTCATATCACCCACTGTAAACTGCTTTCAACATCTCAGCTGGGTGGCCCTGAGTTATCCCACTGTAGGGAACTCAAGGAATTTTTTTTATCTCACAAGAAGATGCAGAATGAACACTTTACAAATCCCATGTGCAATGACAGCACGCTGGAACAGATGGAGGGGGATAATCCAATTTGTCAGGAGAAACCACCAGATCCCTTCCTCCCAAAATCATCCCTGACTGGAAAACTCTTCCCCCTTGCTCTTACCGTAGCGCCAGGGAGTGGAGCAGCTCTGGCCCCACACACATCTCCTGGATCAGCACCAGGTGCCGGGGGCTGACATAGGCACCTTTCAGCTGGGCTATGTTTGTGTGGTGGAGCTTCCTCAGCACCTGGTACTCCAGCAGCACCGCCTGCTTGTCCTCCTGCCAGTAAGGGATGATTTTGGCAGCCAAAGTCTTGCCGCTCACCTTCTCGCGGCACTGCCGCACGATGCTGAACCGGCCCCTGAAATAAAGGAACACAAAGGCACCTTCAGCTTCTCCTCTGGTCTCTAAAACCACCAGGATCCCATGTTTTTATTCATCTGTGCCTGCTGGGGAGTTACTGCATCTACTGTCACAGTTTGCACATCCTCCTGTGTCTTTAAATTGTACAGTCACTTTCAATTGCAGAAGTGAGAGTTTAACTTCTCTGGAGTGAGAGGAGCGAGCAAGAGAACTACCCCTGTTGGCAATAGAAATCAGTGTTCAGAACAGAAACAGAAATCAGTTCCTCCAGGCAGAGAAAGTTGAACCTCAGCACCCTGACTGAAGTGGTGTCTGCAAAAGCTGGTGCAGCAAGGACAAGAAACTTTGCTAGCCCTGGGCTCATTTCATGATAAATCAAGTGCCTGCCCCCTGCCCAGCACATCTCTTGTGACGACGAGGGGGGATGCTATTAAACTAAAAGAGGGTTGATTTAGACCAGGTATGAGGAAGAATGGGGTTTTTTTACAGTAAGGATGATAAAACAACCTGGCCTTGAGCACTTCTAGGGACCAGGGGCAGCCACATCTTCTCTGGACAACCCGTGCCAGGTCATCACCACCCTCACAGGGACCAATTTTTTCCTAATATCCAATCTAAACCTACTCTTAGTTTGAAGCCATCCCCTTGTTCTGTCCCTAAATCCCCTTACAGAAAGAAAGGGATGGATTCTCCATCTTTCCTGTAGGCTCCCTTCAGGTACTGGAAGTTGCAATAAGGTCAGCCCAAAGCTTCTCTGGGCTGACAACCCCGATTTTCTCAGCCTTTCTTT
The DNA here is from genome assembly GCA_032173965.1 of Sitta carolinensis. NCBI lineage: Eukaryota > Metazoa > Chordata > Aves > Passeriformes > Sittidae > Sitta > Sitta carolinensis. The sequence continues at coordinate 2,463,433 of CM063284.1, read as the reverse complement.
GCAGGAGAGCTGCTCCATCACACGTGGGTCATTCCCTCTGGGTCATTTAGAGCTCCGTTGGATTCTCTACCTTTTGATCTCCGTTTGGAAGGCGTAGGTCTGGTAGGTTGGGAAGGGCTCAGGGGGTGTGATCATTTCACTCTCCTCCTCAGGGGCAGCTGCTGGGAGCTGCTGTGGGGCAGCACTGAGCTCTGCAGGGAGAAAGGGACAGGGGTTACAGGGGCACACAGCTCTATGTGCAAACTGGAGCCTCTCTGGGGCTCCTCTGCTACCTGTGAACCACGACAAGCAGAGCTTTCTCCAGGTAACTCTGTGTTCCAGCTGTGGCACCCAGTGGAAAGCAACAGATTCTGCCCTGTCCACCCCAAAATTCCATGATGTGGCCACTCCCAGCAGAAGGAGATGGATTCTCTGTTGTGTATCAAACATCTTAGCCACTGCTTTTAATGTTCTCACACAACAAATCCTCAGGATATGGTAAAAACCGACAAGAAATTAGAAACTCCTAACTCCCAACTTGTGCTTGGAGATTTCAGAGCAGCAGCTGCAACTTGTTTGCTCTGGTTCTGGTGCGTGGTTGTGTCCAAGCACTCCCCGAAATACTACAGCATCCCTTTAAAGCATCTGGTTGGGAAATCTGGACGTGGTGAGATATGATAACAAATCCTGAGAAAAAGGAAAGCAGAGGACTTGGGGTGAGTTAAAAATATCTCTGTGAACTGATTTTTACAGAGCAATCCTCTCCATTGGGAGGAAATTCCAGATAAACCATCCTTCTGTTTCTTTACAGAAAGGATATTTGCTTTTCTATGAGGATATGTTTGCTGTGGGGCAGTGGATCTCTTAATTTTAAAAACATGTGTGCAGTACAAAGTAGTCAAACAGGTGACAAAAATAGTAAATTGAGATTTCTTTTCTTCAGAGATGAAATACAGCTGGAAAATTCACCACGGAAGGACAATCATTCCCAATGGAATACACCAGAATAGACAAGTTAACTACTGAATTTAAGATTTAGTCTGTAATATAAACAAGTCCAGAGTTTTCCCCAGTGCAAGATCTATATCACTAGATAAATGCCTCCAGTAAAACATTTATTATACAAGACCCATTTCCTCATAATCTCAAATCAAAACTCTGTGTTCAACAGGTAATCTACAGTTCCCAGGATTTTGTTTTATTCTTAAATTTCATTTAGTTACACATTGTTTATATTTACATGATGTTGTTTTCTTATTGGGGTTCTTAATACGTTTATAGCTATTCCCCTGGGTCCAGAATTAAAAAATAATTCGAAAATAATTAGAAAATTATTTAATTTTAGATTCAAAATCCCTGAACCACCCTGAGCCAAGTGGAATTGGCCTTGATTCACCTGCTCCTGGCTTCTGGGGCCACATCTAAAAGGATGCAGTGGGTTTGGTGGAGGAAAATCCCAAACTTTCTTGGTGTTTGGTCTTACCCATGTGATCCTTGCCAGTGATTTCCACTTTGGCAGAGGGGTCGCTGTAGGGGCCCATCCCTGCCTTGCTGGTGCAGGCTGTCCTGAAGTGGTAGATGAACCCCTGGGGCAGATTTCTGGCGTGGTAGCAGCAGTCAGTGATGTCTGAAGCAAGAGTTGTCCACTCCCCATCTGAACCAAGGGAAGAGAGAGAAATCAGGACTCATTTTAAGATGGTCACAATGGGATGCTGCGTTTTTGAGATTTGTTGGAATCTAAAAATACTCAGGATATTAAGCCTGTAGGCCAAAGCTAAAAATTAAATACAAGGTTCGATTTGAGACCTTAGAAAAAATGTAGATGTCAGAAGCAAAAATGTAGATTTGTAGTTTAAATAGAAGCATGTTAAGCTAGGTAAAGTCTTGAGTTAATTAAGAAAAAATTAATAAGAAAAGAAAGTAAGTAGGATTTGTAGTTGTTTAAATAGAAACGTGTTAAGCTAGGTAAAAGGAAGTTTAGAGTTTAAAAATTAAGATATAGAAGTAGTTATAAAGATAATAAGAAGATTTAAAATGTAGTATTATAGGTTTGTGTGTCATAAGATGATTGGTTAAGAAATTCTGCACTGCGGCAAAATGTATAAAACAAAATAACTGATTATTGGGTTAAAAATGTAAATATTCTTGGTGGCAGTATTTTATTGGTTAATAAATCTTTAAAAGGCCTCATAACCAGAGGTCTTGTGACCTCTTGAACCACAAGGAGAGCTGTGAGCAGAACTCGCCCTCCCTGTCTGTGTAAAAGATAAGAAGAAAATAAACTTCACCACCTAAAGCAGCTCAGAAGTCCTGTCTCTAATTAATAATACATATAAATTCCACAAAGAGATTTTGGGGTTTTTTGGTTTGGTCTTCTTTTTTATTTTCCACCAACTTTGCTTGTGTGCTGGGAATGTGGAGAAACCAACTTACCATGGCCAACTTTGGGGCTGTACTTGTGTTGTTTTTCTCCAAAATCAGCTGGTTTATGTCTAAAGCTGCTTTATATCTAAGATAATTCCAGGTTGTGCCAATATTTTTCCTGAGGAGTGGTGAAATTTTCCTGTGTTTTTTTCTCTTTATCTAATTCAAACCACCAAACTCTACTGGAAATATACATGAAGAACTCCAAACAAGAGATAAATGACCATTTTTTTCCCCTGTTTGCCCTGTCTTGAATCCAGTTGAGACCATGAGGTGCAGGATTCCTGGACAGAACAATCCACTAACACCATCCCAGCAAAGCCAGCATGCCATTGAAACATGGACACTTTTTACTCAGCTTTTGAGAAACTCAGATGATTTCTGATGAAATTGGAATTGTAGCTACGTTCTGGACTCATTATTCATGGCACTAATTAGGAAGGAGAAAATCCCCAGGAAACATTTAATCAGCATTCCTCCCACATGATGCTGTGTCCCCTGTTTTACTTCTGTGCTCAAGGCTGAACTCAACTCCCTGCAAATGCCTGAGATTAAACCCATCCTTCCAACAAATAAACTCTGGCAAAGAGCCTTAAACCATTGGGTAAGCAGAAATTCCTCACCCAAAGCCAAGTATCAGTGATTTTACAGGGTATTGGTTGAATTGGGGGCTGTTAGTGCAAAAAAAGGAGCAGATACAGCTTAGAAATACAGAAAAATATGAGCAGAAGCAGCATAGAAAAGCCTGTTTTCAAATGATGGATAAAACAGGAATTTATTCCTGATTATCTTAATCCTCCTGTGTTCAAGAGAGCAGGATTTTGCATGTTCCTGCCAAATACAAAGAACGCAGTGGAAAATTGTAGATGCCATTTCCCATTTTTCTTCCTAATTGGAAGAACTTGTGTTTGTGTCCTCCCCAAAATCTCTCCTACGTTGTGCCAAAAGGAATAATGATAAAGAAAGTGGTGTTGGAGGGAAAGTGACTCACACCAGCTCCAGAGGGAAAGGGCAGAAAGCCCATGCTTATCCAGGAGGGAGTGTCCGTGTGTTTGTTTGGAGAATTAAGTGGAGGAACTTGGAGCAGCTGAACCCAAGGGCTGTGTTTGTGTGGCTGCAGCAGGAATTGCTATCAGACATCAGACTCATAATAACAACAGCAAATCCATCCCAGGAGAAGCAGAACAGCCTTGGGGATTTGATACAAAGCTTTTGTAACTAAACAGGAAAACATCCGCTTTTGACAAGGGCAGATTGTGACAGGACCAGTGGGAACAGTTTTAAACTGTGAGAGACTTAGATTAGATGTCAGGAAGAATTTATTATTCAAAGGCCCTGGCACAGATTGCCCAGAGCAGCTGTGGCTGCCTGTGGATCCCTGGAAGTGTCCAAGGACAGGTTTGGACAGGGCTTGGAGCAACCTGGGACAGTGGGAGGTGCCCCTGCCCATGGCAGGAGGGCTGGAATTAGATGGTTTTTAAGGTGCCTTCCAACCCAATCCATTCCATGATTAAATGATCCTCTGACTTTCGTCAGCCTCTGGACCAAGCCTCAAAAGAGAACATTAAAGGGGTGAGGCAGTTTTGTCAAACTTTGGTTGTCTTGTCCTGGCTCTTTGCCCTAAGCCTCCTCCACAGTTAATGGGAAAAAAACCCAGCTGTTCAGAAGATAAATTGCCTGCTTGATAAATCATCTTTCTCCAAGACTACAAAAAGCCTGAGCCTGGGATGATGTTGTTTCATTAGTGTCTAATTCTGTCAGATTACTCAGAGCTGCATGTCAGACCAGGCATTTTCTCCTGTTGCTGCTCACTTTTTGGTTTTAGCTTCCACACAGTCTTGTTTGATTCTCACTTCAGCAAAGCCTTGGCATGAATATGCAAATTCCAGACTGATTTAACCAGCACAGTGCTTAACTTTTAGATGGTTAAATGCTAGCTGTGCAAATCCCATTCCTAACTCTAAACTGGGGAGTTAAATCAGGCTGTTTCTGAATAACAATAAAATATCCAGCTGGTGGAAAGCTCATACAAACCGAGATGTTTCTTGCAAAGCACTTTACCTTCAGTCTTGCACTGGACAGTGTAGTGGACAGGGGTGTTGGTTTCCACTGGTTTCCAAACCACCTGCACTCCATCCTTGTAGACCTCCACGATGTCAGGGGTGGAGGGCTGGGGGGAACCTCTGTGGAGAGGAGGCACAAACCCATGAGTGTTTTCACTGCTGGGATACAAAACTCTACACCCAGCATGTCTCAGCTTCAGATATTATTTATTTATATATATATATATATATATATATAAACATGTATATGTTTTTTTTATGTATACATGTATATACACACAGCTAGTGGAACAGCAGTTTTACCATCCCTAATTTAAACTCACTACTAAGATTTTGTCTTGGAGTGGCTCTTAATCCAGGAGAGAAAATAAAGAGTGAAGAAGAACGAATGAACCCAGCACAGGCTGAGGATCTCAGCAAGGGAGAGACCTTCCTCTCCACCCATGTGCAGAAATCTCCCCTCAAAGGTATTGATAGGTTACATTTTTGGGGGCAGAAGTACTTAAATACATATTTCTGTAGCTACTCCTTCTCTCACCTGCTTTTCTTATGACACAAGAGGTGGATGCTGAGCCCAGAGAGTTTGTGGCCACACAGGTGTAAATACCAAAATCCTCAGCATTGACAGAGAGAATTGTTAACAGCTGGAAGTGTTTGAGTGTGGATGAGATGAGGATCCGGCTGCTGCCCTGGACAGGTATCCCATCTGGAAAGCAGGAGATGTGAGAGATAAGTACCCTGAAAATTGATACCAAGGTGTTTAAAGCTCTCCCTGCAGCCCTGTCCCAGGGGTCAGGAGCTCTCTGGAGGGATGGCAGTGTTGATGCCTTCTGGAGGCTGACTTGGAACAGAGACTAGGCAGAGCAAAAGGATAAAGCAGGGATTTATTAAAAGGCTTCAATGGGCACAGCTGGGCTGCACAAGAGCCCAGTTGGACCATGCCCAAGGTGATCCCAAAATGGGCACAAAATGGACACCTGATCACAAAGTCCCACACTTTGGTAAGTTCTGGTCCATCAGCATTTTAGAATCAATTGTCCAGCCATAGCTTCAGGTTATGAAGCTCCACCCTCTTTGTTTTTCTTCTCACTTGTTTTTGTTCTAGGACCTAAAAGTTGTCCTTGATATGAAACTAGAGAAAGAATTGTTCTGTCTGTCTACTTCGAGAAGAGAGCTTGGCAGCACTGAATATGAAACCTAAAACTACCCACCAAAACAGCACAGAATCTAAAAAGCATAAAAGCCAGAAGCTTAAGGCATCAGAGTCACCTCTGAACCAGTTGATGTGCAGGGAGGAGTGAGCTGCTGTCCGGCACGAGAGCGTCACGCACTGCCCGGCGCCCGCAGCCTGGTCCGTGAGCTCCTCCACGAACGACGGGGCTGCAGAGAGGAGGGAAGGTGGGGATTCAGAATAGCCTGCAGAGCTTTGTGGGAAACAAATCCCTGCAGGACATCAGAAAGCATTTTTAACGGGGTCAAGAACCTTTCTGGTTCATGGTCTCCCATTCCTTTGCCCACCATTTGGAGAATCCCTTGGGTAGGGAGCACATGTGTGAAGGAACCCTGTTCACCCATGGGTGTAGTGTGATAGATTCAGATTGATCCTGGAAAAATCCATAGGGAATATCTGCATTATCTGCAATATCCCAGCCTTGGTACAGCTATAAAGCAGCAGAACAGCTCAGAGCCCCTGTCACAGAGAGGGTTTTTCCTCTGGCCAAGCCTAAATGTGGGGGCAAAACTGAATTATGGAATTTCAAGGCTGAGGGGATCAAACAGAACAAGAGGAAATGGCCTCCAGTTTCTCCAAGGGAGTTTGGATATTAGGAAAAATTTCTTCATGGCAAGTGTTGTCAAGGACTGAAGGAGAATGCCTGGACAGTCACCATCCCTGGAGGGATTTAACAGAGGTGTGGCCCTTGGGGACATGGTTCAGTGCTGGCCTTGGCTGTGCTGGGTTAATGGTTGGACTCAGTAAACTTTGCCAACCAAAGGATTCTATGATCAAGACAACACAAGAAGAGAGCAGGAGAAAGATGAATATTGAAGAAAAAAAACCCCTATACAGCATCAAATCTGTCTCTGTGAGAAAGGGGGAACTCAGGTTTTCCTCTTTCTCCAGAGGTTTTCTTCACAGTGGCCAGGAGGTGCCAGCCTCCCACAGCTGCCCTTCCCAGGGTTTGTCTGGGCTCTGCTGAATTCTGGGACAGTAACATGACCTCAGAAAATGCTCCTGATGGAGTCAAGGGGAAACTTGCCAGGGAAAAAGCAGTTCTTTCCCGAATCACCCTCTGAGGGTAGAACAGACCAGTGACTCCTGCCTCAGCAATACCTTTCTCCTTTGGGGTGAGGCTTGGTAGCTTGAATGAAGGGAGTGCTGATTTCCTCTTCAGAGATCCTTCAGCCCCTATTAACAGCTCCTTTTCTGCTGCCTCACTTCCCAGCTCACCAAACTCTGTTGTGAGAAAGGATGAGAAGTCATTCAAGGCTGTCCTTCTCCCCGTGGCATCCATTGGCAGTGACAGTTCTGCCTTCACAATAAATAGTCACAGGCTCCCTTATTAACCAGAGTTTGATTAACAGGGGTGTCTGTGACAGCTGCCGCAAACAGAACAGTGTCCTGGAAGAACAGGGAATATCCAGGGGTGGCAGAGAAGAAAGGACAGGTCCCAGTGTCAGTAACCAAGGAGACTTCAGCTTCTCCCAGCCACTTTAACCTGAGAGATTTGCCACTGTCAGATGACAACTGCAGAAAGGAAAGCATCCCCCAGCCCTGATCTGCTTCTGTGCAACCTCAGACAGGGAATTTGAGCCTCTCCCATCAGTGGATTAACCCAGCTGGCTCTGCACTGAAGCCAGCCAGTAACAGAGACCTGATGGTGGAGACTGCTGATTTCAGAACCTGCCATGGCCAGATTTGCAATCCCAGTCTAACCACAGCTTCAAATATGCTGGGGGGAAGAGAAGGGCAGCTGTAGCAGAGCCCAGTTATAGCAGCAAAACTGTGAAGGAACAGAGGGAAATAATTACCTTCCTCTGGCTCAGGAGATGTCTTTCCTTTTAGGATTCTTGAAATATGGGCAACAGAAGCTTTCACTTTCTTCTTCAGACTCTGCTCCACCGGCTGCTCCACTGAATGAGACCTTGCATACGGCTTAAAGAGTCCAGCCTTGGTGTGGAAGGAGCTTTTCTGCTTCCCACTGGAGTCCTTTTGGGAGCTATACATTTCTTTATGGCTCTCTGCCCCTTTCCCCATGGCTAAGTTAGCTGCCTTTGAACCCTCGGATATTTCCAAATGGTTCTTCCTGTTCTTGCCTTCCTGTTCCCTGATGCACAGTCTTTTATCCTTATGGAGATGGCCTGCAGGAGGAGACCTTGCCCTTTCACCAAGAAGTATGAACCGTCTAGGGACTGGTTTGGGCGAAGGCTTCTTATAGCTGAGGAACTCAAATGGAAAATAGACGATGTCGTACAAATCCGAGAAATTCAAATAGGCAGGCTCCACTTCCGAGATGTCAAATTTTTGGGGGCCACTGCCAAGACTGGGTGTTTCATCTGACAGGTCTTTGATTTTCACCAAAGAAACCTCTGGGTGTTTGCCAGTGTCCTTGATCACTGGCACGGGGATGGGTCTTTTTGCAGGGTACAAGCTCTCTGTGGAGGAAACGCTCTCTGGGCTGGAAGGGGAGGTCTCAAACGCCAAGTCCTCCAGGTGCTCACACTCATGAGGAACTGTCTGTGCTCCCTGCTCTTCCAGGACTCCTGACTCCTCACTCACAGCAAGGTAGGGTTCTGCAAGGTCGTCCTGCTCAGCGACTTCTCCTGTTCCACCCTGCTGGGCAGAGGGGAAGGAGGTGTCCATGTGTGCTTGGCTGCCTTTGTAGAACATCTTTCTCTGAGGAGAAATGTGCTTCCTGCTTCCCTTCTCTCCAGAAACTGACTCTGCCCAAACATTCATCTCTTCAGAGAGGGAAACCATCTCATCCACTAAGCCCTCCAGCACAGCAGACTCCTCGTCACTGTAAAAAGAAGATCTGTGGTGTGCCAGCTCCTGGCCGTGATCCCTGCGGAGCAGCGGTGGGGCAGCTCTGCCACCATCACATCTTCCACTTTCTAAGGCAATGCCTCCACCCTCACCATACACCTCTGGACATTCCTCACATTCCAGTTCACAGGCTGAAGCTGGAGCAGCTTCTGGTTGTGAAGCAGTTAATGCACCTGAGCTGCCACCCTCCAGACCGCCTGAAATCCCAGCCCTGTGCTGCTCAAACACCCCGAGTCCAGCCTTGGGGAAGGAGCAGCCACAGCTTGTCCAGCTGCTCGGCTTCCACTTGCTGTCACAACAGATCTCCTCTCACTGTGAGCTGACACCTCTGGAGGTTCTTGACTTTCACCCTCCCAGACCTGAGGGAGGGCAGTGCTTTGGGAGGAGGCAGCTCTGGCTGGGTGTGTGCTTTCCAGAGCAGCAGGCTCTGAGCCTTCAGGAACCTTCTGGGGTTCAGCTCCTTCATGGGCCAAACTGGAAACAACCTCTGTGACAGCTGAGCTTTTACTCCTCAGAGCAGCAAGTTTCTGCTTGCTGAGAGCCTGCTGTGCTCCAGCAGGGACCAGAGCTGGCACTGATCCTGGTGGTGGGATTTTGGGAACAGCGAGTTGCTGTCCCTTCAGGACAGCTGCTGCTGTGTCTAAGTGAGCAGGAGCCTTCTTGTGTGCTTGGCTTTCATCACCATGGGCTGATGGGGGAGTCATTCCTGTAACAGCTGCTTCTGCATCTTCCAGGACAGCAGATCTCACATCTTGATGGGTCTTCAGCTTTTGAGGAGCACCTTCACCAGCTGTGAGGGTACCTGACTGTTTGCCCAGCATGACAGTAGCTGCTGGAACACTTTTCCCAGGAATTTCCTCACTCTTGTCTTTACATACGGGAAGCAAATCAGTTTCTGTTTGTTCTGTTGGAACAGCAGAGCTTTCATGCTCCATGGGTTCAGATTCAGCAGTGCCATGAGCAGATGTCTTTTCATCTGACTGTTTCTGCCTTTTGTCTTTCCAAGGTGGGGCTGGTGCTGTCCTTTTGATGAGCAAGCTTCCACCTGTTAGCTCTGGGTGGCTGTTGGTGGGAGCAGGCCCCTGGGGCAGACACACCCCTCCCTTACTCGGAGGAGATGACTCTGGCGTGGTCTCTGCCTGCGTGAGGGGTGAAATGGACTCTCTGCCCTCCTGAAAAGCAGAGTAAGGGGCACAGCCAGAGGCAGATTTACCCTCCGTGCTCTCGTGTTTTGGAGCTGATGGTGCTGTTACATCTGAGCACTGGGCAGCTGGAATGGGGCTTTTGCTTTCCAAACATTCAACATCCTCCTCAATCTCAGTGGCTTTTGACTTCTTCAGTAAGCGCTTCCTGTTCTCACTCCTGTGAGGTGACACTGGGAGCCCCTCTACCTGTTGTGTAACAGCAGGTGGGCACCCATTCCCCTCACAGTGTGTGGAGGGAGAGGGCTTGTCTCCTGAGGAATCCTTGCTGGCTCTCCTGACGTCCTCTTGCTCTGCTGTGCCCACAGAACATCCCTTGCCAGGCCCTGCAGAAACATTGCAGTGATCGCTGCCTTCAGGGCAGCTTTCCTGGGACAACACATCACAGTCCTCCTCCAAAATATCTTGTTCCCTCAGGGATCTGGAGGCTCTGAGCCTGTAGTCATCCAGGGAACGGCTGCGGCTGGCCCCAGCGATGGCAGGGTGTGGTGGCTTCCTGGCAGTGTCGAATGACGCGGATTTGGTCAAGGATCCCAGCAGACCTTCCCTGCGTTCATCTCCTCCTCCTTCTTCTTCTTCTTCCAGTTCAAACTGCTCAAGGAGGGGTTCACGGAGGCCACTGAGGGGCACCTTTGAATACCCAGCCTTCCGGAAAGTCCTTCTGGCTCTGTCCAGGTGCCTCCTGAACTCCCTGCCTGGTGAGGAAGGCGGCCTTGCAGGCAGCTCAGTTGCTTGGCTGTAGAAGGTGCTCTTAATGACACTCTGCCTGGGAACAAAGGCAGATGGCTTTTCTGTCCCATCCCCTGCCTCTTCAACTCTGTCCTTTTCAGGCAAAGATGTGTCTGGCTTATCTTTCTGATGCACAAGCGATGTGCTTTCTGCAGAAGCCCTCAGGGATGAAGGCTCAGCAGCGACTCTTTTTTGGGACATCCTGGGGACGAGCTCTTCCTCCTTTTCCTGTAAAATCCTCGCCATGAGCTCCTTGCTTTCTGTGGGTGATTTGTCCCCCACCTCAGCTTTCATGGAAGCATATTTCCTCCTCATGGGCTTTACTGGAGGGATGATGCTTTTGGAGTGCTCCCGTTCACTTGGAGGTTTCAGAGGCTCGGGATGGCTCGGGGCATCAAACACGGGCAAGTGCAGCTCAGGGGTGGAGCCAAAGTGCCTCTTTTGGGGGAAATTCGAGTTCTCATTGTCTGAGGAGGAGCCACTGGTGCTGGATGAAGTGCTCTCCTCGATGAGGTGTCGGGAGATGGCCAGGGAGCTGTTGTCATGGGTCCTTTCAAGGATTTCTGGGATGGATCTCATCACCAGGATGGATTTGTAGCACATCAGGGAGCGCTGAGAAAGAAAACAAGACACAGCACAAGGAGATGGGGGCATGGTGAGAGTGTGGAAAACAAGCACACCCAAGTGAACTCCTGCACCCCTGGATAGCACACCTGTGAGTCTAATTAGACACTGCCACCCTCTGCACATGTCACCAACCCAGGCCTTATTTTCTCTCCAAATCCTCCTCTCATTCACAGACATGAAATTAAATTGACTTCAGGGAACACACTTGTGACTGGGGGAAACAGGACTCTGCTCAAGATTTCCAAAGTCAATCTGGCCACTCAAAACAGTTGGAAAGGAGTTTTTGATGGAAAACATCTGATGAGAGACTCACGGGAGTAAGTGGCTTTAAATCCTTTGACTGCAATACAACCTACAATAACTTAGGCCAGCAGAAGACCTACCAAGTGTAGGAGATGGGATTATTCTGCTCTAAATTCTGCCAGGTGGGGCATCTCAGATGGAGCTGGGCCTCTCCTTCCAACCAGCAGAGAGAAACTGGTGGGTTCAGAAAGCAATCAATCCAATTATTTGAGAGAATTTCAGGAAAACAGGCATTTTCTTGGCACCTGTCCCTAATTCAGCTCCAATTGCAAAGGCAGCTGAGGGCACCTAACTTAGACACAGCCTTGTGTCTTACAGGCACCTGCATGGCTTTCCAGGCAGTAAAGGCCTAGATAGTGAATTCCATCTCTCCTGGGCTTTTTCCCAACTCCCAGCCACACTCTGATCTCTGCTGAGCTCCCTGTCCTAGCCCAAAAGATTTTCAAAGATTCAGATGCAATTAAAAATAGATATTACTAAACAGAATCAACACAGATTAGGGGCAACTCACCTGCCACTTGCTCCGAGCCACAATGAATTTGAGCTGCTTGGTGTTAATGAAATGAGCTGCTTCAAAAGGGACGTTGTGCTGCCAGGTGGAATGAGAGGAAAGCCATTGGTTAAAAAATCCTGATTTCATTTCTTGGTAAGTTTTTGTGTTCTTTTTTTATTTTTTTTGGAATTGTCTCTTTACACAATTGTTTAATTTAGGAAAGTCACAGTAGATAAAATGCTGCAGCCCTTTCATAGTTAAATTGGGGACAAAATCAGCTTTTCAGTGATTAAATCAAGCCCTGTTCAATACCTGTCATTAAATCCTTTGACCTGTTGTTAAGTTTTAACTCTTTTCCTTAGTGATTTAAGGCTTTGGAATATAAACCATAACTTTGGTCTGCAAGGCCAGCTTCCTCTCTGTAGTGACATGAGAGAACAAGAGGGAATGGCCTCGGGTTGCACCAGGGAGGTTTGGATTGGATATTAGGGAAAATCATATATCTAATAAAGGACCAGGACAAACTTACCATGAACCATTTGTGGGAAAGACAGTCCAAAGCACTCGGCCTGGATCTGGTAAGAGAACAGATTGGTATTTTAGTAGGAAATACCTCCAACAGCAGTCACTGATCTTCCTGAAGGTGCTGCTGCATGCAGACAGCCCTGTGTGCTCAGGGGTGTGCCCTTAGATGCTGATTTGGAGCAGAGAAGCCAAAATGACACAGCAGCTTCCACCCCAAGGTTTCCTTCCCCTGAGAGGAAAAATCCTCCTTTTTCAGCCTGTCACTCCCCACAGATGCTCAGGAAGAGCTCATGGCTCTCTGCAGGTGTCGTGGTTTCAATTCAAAACTGGGCGGAAACACCAATTTCTGTTCTGGTTTGATTTTTGCCAAGTTCAGAGTTTCTAATCAAGAGCAAAGCAGCAGGCTTAAGTTTTTAAGTTAAGCTCCCTTCCCTGGGCTGCTAAATCAGGACAGCAGGGGTTCAAGGGTGGCCAGAGCAGCTCTGAGAGTGACTTTGCTCTTTAGGTGGCCAGAGTGAAAATAGCTTTGGCAGCAGGCAGAAAGAGCAGAAATGAAATGAGCATCAAGTGCCTGTAAATATGCCTTCAAGCCAGCTTTTGTCCTTGAAATTGCTTAATGAATGTGGTCAGTGTTACTTCATTCTCACATAACTCTCTTCATACCAGTCTGTGCTCTTCCCACTCGTCTGGGTCATTGCAGAAACTCCTCAGCCTGGGGAGGCAGGGAGCAGGGACATCACCACACCAGGGAGAGGCCAATTTGGCAAATATCCGGGTCAGGTTGGGTAACAGGGAAAAATTAGGAAGAATTAAGGTAAAGGACACCACATCTCACTCAGCTTTCTACTTTTCTGACCAAATGATGAGCTGGGATGTGCCTGCTGAGACAGCTCTGTGCAGAGGGAGGCACAGGAGGGCACTCACTTGGGGTGCTGCTGCAGGATCCCTTTCATGAAGTCCTTTGCATCTTCACTCAAGTGAACAACGTCAGGAATGGTCCATGAAATTTCCCCATTCTGGATATTTAGGAGAGTTTTCCTGTCGTTCTCCCCAGCAAATGGAGACTTGCACGTGAGGCTTGTTTATTGAGCACCATAAAATGAAAGGAGACAGGTTTTAGATTCCTATTTTCTGTTCAAATGACAGAAGCACAAATGGTTACATGGGGGTTTTTAAAGTCCGTGCCTGGGACTTGCAATGTTTGTGAGGAGCAACCAGGAAAGGAGGAAACCACAAAATAAATTGTCCTTGTTATGGAAGGACTGAATGCTCCACTCAAATCCCTCACTTGAAAGTACAGGATGGCTCTGATGGACAAAGGGTTATTGAGGGAGTGTTTCCAAGATTTATTTACCTTAAGTATGTGATGACTCCGACAGCCCTGAGGAGAGAGGGAACACAAATGTCATTTTTGTCACTATTTTTCCATCCTTCTCAAGCCCCTCTTCCTGCCACTAGAAACCCTGGAACAGCAAGATCCTGTTCTCCTCACCTTTCAAGGATTATAAATCCCAAAAGCTATTGGTTTTCTTCCATTCATTTTTCCCCTTCAATATTTTTAAAAAATTGTTCTCAAGCAATCTTCCACTTTTAAAGCACAGATAGAGGAAAATATTCAAAATATTTCTCTTTTTTAATTTTGTTTCCTTTTCTAGAAAGCCCTTTAGGATCAATCCCTCTAGTTGCTGCCTGGAATAGAGATCATCTCCTCCAAGATGCTCCTTTGCATTAATTAGCAGCCAGAGTTCAATTATGGCTGAAAAAAATTAGACAGAAAGAGCTTTAAAGAGCCTTGATGGCTTTTGGACTGTCAGTGTTCACTTTCAGTTTCCTGTCTTATTATCACTGCTCCATTTACTAATTAACAACTAATGGAAATTCAGGCCATCGAGGGCCTGGATAAATGGATAAATATAATTTTTTTGGAAAATGAAGATTACCAGATATCAGTTGCTTTTGACACTGGTGATTGGGAAACAATTTCTGGGGCAACAAACTCTGGAGAGCCGTATCTGCTGTACTGAGGCTCCACGGGTGTGATCCTCTGGGCAAATCCAAAGTCACAGATCTTCAGGTCTTCCCTCTCAGGGTAAACCATGAGGATATTCAGGGGCTGTTGAATAAAAAAAAAAAATTCAAAATGGGGGATTTTTTCTTGAGAGCAGGGAGTATTTTCAGTTGTAAGAATAATTTCCTGGCCAATGAGAGGCCAGACTGGTCACTGCTCATTACCTTGATGTCCAAATGAAGGATGTTGTTGTCATGAAGGTATTTGATTCCTTCCAAAATTTGCTTGATGTACAGTTTGACCTAAGAATTGAGTCAATTATTAAACAATTAAAAAATAACAATTATTAAACAATTATTAAAATCATTATTAAATAAGAGAGTCCCTGATTTCACCAAAATTTGAGCTTTAAAGGTGTCCCCCAATCCAAACCATTCTATGATGTTTCCCTCTGAGAATTTCTAAAAGAATTGATTTTATCAATAAATATTGGACACCTGGCTAGTAGATGGGAGATGTGAAACATTTTGAACTTTTAGCACCAAGGATGTAAACAAAAAAATCCCTTAGAAACCATAATTTCAGCTTTTCTTTTAAAGACAGAAAGGGAATAAATAGAATACAGTTACAAAGGGATAAAGTGGTATTAAGTAAGTGGAGATGGGAGCTCTAGAATGGCAGATAGCAAAGCATTTATGAGAATAGAGCAAATATAATCTTTTTTTCTAGGCTGAATGCAATGCTGGTGGTCAACCCCCCTGGCTTCTTGTAGTTACTCCCCAAAGAAACCCAGCTAGCAATGAAAGATGATAGGAAAAAATGGCAAAGGCTGATTCTGCTCTGATAGATTATCCCTGGTTCAAAGGCATTTCTCATATTCCAAAAGGAAAATGCAGAAAGAACCAACTCTGGGCTTCCAAATGGGAAATTACCTCAGCTTCAGTGACCACGCTCTTCTTGAATAAACGGTCCAGGAGCTCTTCATTGGAGCATCTGACAGTGGCATTAAGGGACAACAGAACCACGTGGAAAAGCTTATTTTGGCTGTGGAACCTCCATCCATCCATCTCTCCATCCATCCATCCATCCATCCATCCATCCATCCATCCATCCATCCATCCATCCATCCATCCATCCATCATCATCCGTCCATCATCCATCCATCCATCATCCGTCCATCATCCATCATCCATCCATCCATCATCCATCCATCATCCATCCATCCATCATCCGTCCATCATCCATCCATCCATCATCCATCCATCCATCATCCATCCATCATCCATCCAACCATCATCCATCCATCATCCACCCTCCATCCATCCATCATCCATCCATCCATTATCTATCATCCACCCTCCATCCATCCATCCATCCATCCATCCATCATCATCCATCCATCATCCATCCATCCATCCATCCCACCCATCCATCCATCATCCATCATCCATCCATCCATCCATCATCCATCCATCCATCCATTATCCATCCATCCATCAGCAGAATTCACGAGGTGATCTCAGGCAATGGGACTGTCCTGAAAGTCTCTGCTGCAACAGAGTCCTTGCACAACTGGGCTGCTCTAAACCTGGTATCACTTCTGCCAAAACGTGCCTGATGGTTTTGGGGTTCCTGTTCTGCATTTCCCTCATGCTCCCCCAGACTGGATCTCACAGAAACAGAAATTTTGGTGCTTAATGACTCATCTGCCCTTGTATATTCAAGTCTGATTTTTCTCACCCAGCAGAAGCTGAGGGCTGCACTGGAGCTCTCACAGAGCTGTGCTATCCTGCAGTGCAGAGAAGGACTGTGTGTGTCCTTTTCACCCAGGAAAAAAACCCAAAAGCAAAAAAAAATTATTGCTTAGATATTTAATAAATAAGCTCTACCCAATACTTCCCAGCCTCTTAAGATAACTGCACAAGAAAAGGATACAACTCCAGAATCAAAATCAGCGTTTTTCGTGTTTCAAACTCATCCAGGAGCCTGGTAATTCTGTCGTGGGACAGAGAGGCAAGAATATCCCTCTCTTGATGAGCCCGAGACCTGGTTTTGCTGCGCAGAGGGATGAATTTGGCAGCACAGGACACCCTGTTCCCTTTGTGCACCACCCGTTTCACGAAGCTGAAGCAGCCCCTGCGCAGGAATCGAAGGACAAGCCCCTATCAGAGCTGGGCACAGATTTCCCCACACCCTTTGACAGCTGCCTGCTGCTCCGTGCTTCAGTTCTGCAGCACAGGCAGCTCATTTTGCTGTGTGTGAGGTGCTGTTGCCCTCTCCTGGTTGTCTCCAAAGGGAAGCAACGTGTTCCCATCAAGGGAAGAGCTGTTGCAGTCGATGCAGGCTCGTGCTGGTGCTTTTGGACCCCTTGGACAGACCCCGTGTGAGGGGCTTGGGATGCTCCCCTAGCCAAGAAGCCACATCCAGGCACTGTTCTGTGAGCCTTTGGATGCTTTTTGTGGTTGGAGCTGCCCCAGCACACCTTGGAGTGACCTCCCACTTCTGCATTTACTTCCACCTTTTCAGGACCCACCTCTGCCTCAGCAGCTCAGATGGGCAATGAGAGATTCCCTGGCAGTGATGCTGTAGAGTTGGAAAATTAATTTACCTTCCAATCTCCTGCTTAACCTCATAATGGGAGTGGAGCTTTCTCCTGGTGGCCACTTTCTTTCCTTCTTGGTCTTTCTTAGCTTTGGAAATGAAGGAAAACAGAAGGGTAAATATTCAGACAACAATGCCTTGCTAATAGTGTGCAAAAAGGACAATTTAAGGCAGGAAAATTTTAGAGGGAAATTATTCTAAACTTCTAAGGAGAATTTAGTGGAATTGTTTGATAACAGAACATGCCAAAATGAACTTTGGGGCTGCCCAGAGAAGTGGCTGCCCCATCCCTGGGAGTGTCCAAGGCCAAGTTGGATAGGGTTTGGAGAAACCTGAGATAGCAGAAGGATAGATACCAAACCATTCTGGGATTTTGTGATTTGCTTTTATCCTGGATCCTGCCATACTAGCCATGTACAAATGGTACACAGGAATACAGAACAGATTCCACACAGGTACCACCAGAACATGGCTGCAACAAATTGCACACTGCCATGGCAGGGAAGCAACTGCTGCAGCTGAGAGGGTGGCAGTGCCTTCACAGGTGAGAGGGTGGCAGTGCCTTCACAGGTGAGAGGGTGGCAGTGCCTTCACAGGTGAGAGGGTGGCAGTGCCTTCAGGTGTAGTCTGAATCTCCTAGGCCTGAAGCTTCTGAGTTTCTAAACTCAGTTTCTCCATGATGTTTCCTAAAGGAAGACCTGGTTCTCACAGGCTGGACATAAACAGTGCCAGTGTTTTTGTCACGAGTTTAATGTTTTGGATTCCTTTCTGTGGGACTGGCTTTCTCTCTGTCTTTTGGTTTTGGCCAATGGGATAAAGAGTCCTGGCACTATTCTGACCAATGAGAATGGCCTGTTAAAGAAGGTATTAAAAAAAGGGGCTGAGTTTTTGAAAAAAGGATTGGAGTCAGATGATTTTTGCTAAACGAGGTTCGTGTCGTTTGTCACTCGCCACAGTGACATTCAGGGCTGAGAGGGTGGCAGTGCCTTCAGAGGTGAGAGGGTGGAATTGCTGTCAGGGGAGAGAGGGTGGCATTACCTTCACGTACAACGAGCTCTGCTTTGCACAAAACCTCCCCTCCTGCATTTTTGGCAACGCAGGTATAAACACCTCCGTCGTCCAAGGCAGCATTGTCCACGACTAAGAAATATGTTGTTCCTTCCCTCCCCTGATGGACCCTGTTGCTGTCTGTCAGCAGGGAAGTGCCCTGAGGGAGGGAAATGACATTTTGACACTGCAAAAGGCAAGATGGAAACAGAAGTTTCTGCTCTTCAAGAAACAAAAGCTACAACACAGACTATTTATGTGAGTAAACCTCCCAGAGAAAATGTTGCCCAGGGGAGAGGTGGGATCACCATCCCTGGAAGGGTTCAAGAAACAACTGGATGTGGGTCTGGTTGACAGGGTGGTGTTCTGTCAGAGGTTGGACTCAGTGATCTTGGAGGTCTTTCTGACCTTAATGGTGCTGTGTATTCAAAATGCTATGAAGAAAGGGTCAGGATGGAGCGTGGGTGATACAGAGCAGATTGGGAGCGTTTGCAAAAGGTGCCTATGACAGTGAAATGCAGGATAAAAGTATATAATACAATGTGTACAAATATGTATATAATTCCACAAATATGAAGTGATGCAGTCCTGTTTTCCCACATAAAAATCTCTATTTCTGAGCTTCTCCTCATTAAACTGGAACAAAAATTTAAATTAGAGTAAATCATTGCACGGCATCTCCAGCTCAGAGCTTGGTGGGAGCTAAAAGGTACCAGATACTAGAAATTACTTGGGAAGAAATGAAGGGTAAGACTCAAAGCATCATTTGAGAAATGCTTGGTTTGCCCATGGTGTGGTACTATTTGGTACATCATCATCATCATCAGTGTCCTCTGTAAGAGCCCCTGGAGGAGGATTGACAGCAGAGGGGGGCTCTCCAGCCTGGAAGGAAGGCTCTACCAAGATATGACAACAATATTCCAAGGACTAATAAATAATTTCTCTCCTTTCTGTGTGATATTCATTGTCCTTAGACACACTGGTTTTGCTAAGTAGCTGCAGGAGAGATACAGAGCCTGGAAGTCACACTGACAATTGGGATAAACCACTCAATCCCAGTCCTGCCCCAAACTCCAGCACACTTCTCAGTGGCACTCAGGCAGAAACAATTTCTCCTGCTGCTCTTTTTGGTCCCCAAAACCATCTTGGTTGCCCTCTCTGCCAAAGGATCCAGGGTGACAGCACGGGGTGGGATGCTCAGGTGGTGGTTCAGTGAGAACAGCTGATTCCACAAACTCTACAGCCACGACCCAGAGTCAGTGTGGGAGGAAGGAGCAGGTGAAATTCCCTGTGGAATAGTGCACCACAGTCCCTCCAATGTTCTCACTCTCAGCCAGAGAAGAGTCTGCTCTCACCTTAAACCACAAAACTGTGGGCTGAGGGGTTCCTTCAATGACTGCCTGGAATTTGGCACGCTCCCCAGAGTTCACCTGCACATCCTCTATTGTCACTTGCATGTAGGGAGGACCTGGTGAGAGAAGAGCATTTGCTGCATGCACAGCACTGGAACTTCTTTCCCAGTGTGCTGACAGAGGTGGAGTTACTCAATGGGATTTATAGAACAGGCATTTAGGATGTAACAATAGCTTAAAGACAAATCAAGAGGCACAACAGCAATATATTTGGGGTTCTTTATGTTGGAATTACTTTTAGGCTTCTTATCTTCACACTTACCTTTCTTTTAATAAACAGTTACCACTCAAAAAATTGGAATATTTAAAAAAAAACCAGACAGGAGTTGTTGCCAAAAGAGAAGACAGTGACAATCACGGGATTGAGAAAGGGAAACAGGGTTTGGTCTTACTTGTTGGAGTCTTCTCCTCAGTCTTATACACCCGAGTTCTTTCTGTGGTCTCGATATAAACTTCACTGTGCACATCCCAGACCACGTCTCCTTCTCTCCTGTACCAGCCTCCTGCCCCTGCATCTGGTGAGGTTCTTTCAAGAAACCCAAGAGAAAAGATCATGGCATAGCCACACACAAGAGGTGCAGGATTTCACCCTGCCACTGATCTGTTTAACCAGCAGACAAAGAGTTATTTGTGTAAAATTAATACAGGAAAAATTTTGGTTTGGGGGTGGGGGATTAATGTCTCTCCAACACTTTTTTACCCTTCTTTGGCAAAGCATTTCCACCAGGATTCTGAAAATAATGACAAACCTACAAGAAACTGTTTGGGTCCACCACAGAGGCCTTGCTTTTCTTGCACCAAAGTGAAAGAAAATCCACATTCCCTTTCAGAAATCCACATGGATCACCTGGATTTATGGAGGAGGGTATTTACCTGTCGATGGGGACAGCACGTTCCCGGGTGCCTTCACCTCCAGCAGCCTCCTCTTCCTGGGAAGGAGCAGGGCTGGGCTTTGGCACCCCTGGTTCTTCAGCATGAGCCTGCCCCTGTGCTTTGGCTGGCAGCAGAAATTGGGCAAGTTAGACCCGTGAGAGCACACCCAAAACCCAGAGCCAACCTTTGGAGCCATCTCTGGTGTGCCTCGTGCCAGAACTGAGCCCACCTGACCTCAGCTGGGTGCAGCCACTGAAGGTTAGAGGAGAAGTTGGCACTTCTGCAAAGAGCACACGAAGCAAAGGGGTTGGACAACACCAGAGTGGTGGCACTTGGCTGGGCTAAGCTGACTGTTCTGTAAGGAAAGACACACGGACAAAGGTGGGAAGGGCAGTAGGGACAGGGAGAAACAGGTGAGCTGGAAGGGCAGTGTGAGTTCACACAGCCTTTGTAGGAGATCATTTAACTGTGTTTGAGTTCTAGCTCACGGCTAGGGAGGGAAAACCATAGAATCTCACAATCATCCAGGATGAAAAAGACTTTTAACAATCGTTGTCCTTAAACCTTCTGAATTGTTTTAGTATAATAGAGTCAGTTCTCATGAATTGTAAGATAAACAAGAATCATGTTTACATTCCTTTGTGAAAAGATATCACCTGATGGACTTCTCAAGTGATCAGTGAAGATGGAGAGGTGGGAACTTCTCTGTCCAATCTCTGATCACTGTCCAGAAACTTATAGATACAAAATCAACAATAAACTAGAGAGTTCTTTTCTTCTTCTCTGCCTGATCACCTGTTGTGTATGTTACTGTGTGTTTCTATCTACATCACAGTAACAAACAATGAGTCCAGCCATCAGCCCAGCACTGCCAAGTCCTCCAGTGAAATTCATTCCAAGGAAACCCAGTGTTAGCTTTGTCCACATGAATTCTTCCATTCAGCTCTAAGTTACACCAGAACAACGTTTGGCATCTGGGGCTTGATGAAAGCAAACGACGGTGCAGCTTGATGGTCGTTTCAGTTATTTTCCTTCTTTTATTATTAATTATTTTATCAGATATAGCTTCAAAACCTGGTTTATCTCACATCCTAAAAGTACCTGATTGTCTTTTGATGCTGACCACTGGAATTATACTGTAGGATAAAGTGCATTGTCTCCTTTTTTCATTTGAGGAGAAAAGGTTAAATCCAGAGGAGTCTTCTACCCAGCAGGTAGGAATATTTAGGGAGCACTCTAGGGATGTTTGGTGCTGGCTGGTTTTGGAAAAGAGCAGCTGTTTCTAGAAATCACATAAAACAGCTCCATGGGGGTGAAAAACCTGATAATTCAATTGAATCAGAGATCCCAGGTTGTGGGATTGTGCTTCCCTATCACCAGCACAATTGAAAAATTTACCTTTTTTATTTAAGCCATGTGATCATAGAGAGAGGTGTCAAGTCTCCATCTGATTAAAATAATTCCCATAACATGTTTAGTTTTGCTCAGAGGAAAGACCTGACAAACCATCTCATTCATTACTGTATTTTCTCTTTAGCTGTGGAAATAATCTGCTAGGTGACATTTTACTTAGGATTTTTGAGTCATCCCACTCCACCAGAGGATTATTTCCAAAGATGATTTCCTACTAGAAAGGAAAAAGGTTTTAAAGCCCTGACATTTTTAAAATTTATTTATTTATTTATTATTTTGGGTCTGATTCCATGAACAGCTTTTATCCTTGCTAAGTTTTAAGTAAGAATATTTATTTTTTTAAGGAATTATCTGGAGTCTGAGGGCTGAAGGCTACTTGGCATTGTCCTTTAAGCTAACAGTGGTGGAGAAGAGTTATTCTGACTTGACACAGACAAGTTGTTATGGCAGAAGCAGAGGAACAGTGGAAGGGTTGTCGCTCATCCATGATTTTAAAAAACAACGTGTTTTTTAAAAACAACAGAAAGGCAAAGAATTGTTCTCCTGGCAAGACACAGCCACGTACACTGTTAGTTTTAGTCACACAGAAGCTGCAAGGAGTCTGTCCAGGCTCCAGGGTCAGTGAAATGCAGGTGAACGTGAGGCACCCAACCCCCTGGAGGGTCTCTGACAGTTGGTCCAGGACGTTAAAGACATTTCCAGCTCGTTTACAGCAAGCAATAAAATAAAAGCAACCACCCTTTCCCACCCCACCATATCAAAACCCAAATGATTTCTCTGAATGTAAAGGAGGGATCTCACCCCACCTTCTCCCCCAAAAGTGCTTGAAGCAAGACCAGGGGAAAAGCACAAAGGTGGAAAAAAAAAATCCCCTATTCCTTAATTTTGGGCAGGTGATGAACCAGACCCTATTTCAAACATAGTTTTCAAAAAACATTCAAAAAAGTTTTCAAACACCTCCTGCTTCCAGAAAGATCTGCCCCAAACTTTGACCCAACCTAACCCCACCCCACCCTCCACATTTCTTTGTGTCTGACTGCCCTCTCTTCACCTTCATCTTCCCAAAACACACCACCACAGAAAAAAACAACGTTAAAACCCATCATTCCTGGCACGCTCAATATTCTCCTGTCTCTCAGCTCCCGGGGGACATCTCCCACCTTCATGCCAAACCTACCGTGGCCTCTGTCAGCCTGGGTTTGGGTGCTGGCTTCGTGGACCACCACCAAGGGGGGTGCTGCCCCTGGGTGCTCTGAAGGACCAGAGGCAGGAGGAAGGAGGCCAAGGCCACCCTCTGCTCGCATGCCCGGGGGAAGAGTCACCAGCAGAGAGGCCGAGTCCATGAGCTTTTTCAGGGCTGTCTTGATCTCCTTATCCGCGCGCTGGAGCGAAGCCTGCACTGAAGTCTCCGCCTCTGACTGGGGGGGAGCCACTCCTACAGACAAGAACAACAACTTTTCTCTCTTCAGGGCAAAAAGGAAAACAGTAGCACCATGCAACCCATGGGAATATCTGCAACTGTATGGTTTTCCCCTCCTGGAGAGGAGAGTTGGATGAAGAAAGGCTTACTCCAGCAAGAGGGAATGTAGCTGAGGGTTAAAATAAGAAGGTTGGTACAAAATGCTTTGGGAAGTTGCATCTCAGCAGGCTGTGCCACTTATGTGAACACCTGGCCTGTTCTCAGAAAGTGAAACAAAGGACCCATCTCCCAGCTCAACCCAACATTGGTTGGTCTGTCAAAAATACCTTTACTAATCATAGAATCACAGAATATCCTCGATGGGAAGGGATCCACAAGGATCATCCAGCCCAGCCCCTGGCCCTGCACAGGCACCCCAACCATCCCACCCTGTTCCTGGGAGTGTTATCCAGACTCTCCTGCATCTCTGGCAGCTTTGGGGCTGTGGCCATTCCCTGGGTAGCCTGGTCTGTGCCCCAGCACCTTCTGGGGGAAGAACCAACCTCTGGATAAGACCAGGGAAATGAACCCGTTGCACTGAGGCAGACACTATCTCACAGGGAGGGAAAAGGAGTGAACAGGAATCAGCCTCGTCAGTGACCCTGAAGAAGGCAGGGAATGAAGGGAGGGCTGTACTTTTTCATCCAAGTCTGGCAGAAAAGCCACTCCTTGCTCTAGGGCGACGTGTTCATCCTGCTTCACAATATCTGGAATTTCTGAGGGGTTTGGATGTAGAAGGCTGGGATAGGATCACAGACTGCAGGAGCTCATCTCACCCAATCTCCTGCCCGATAAACCTTCCACAAATCCTGAAGAGGCACAACAAAGGGATGGATGGTACCTAGGGAAGCCCCCACATGATCATGAAGACAGAGAAAATGCAGGTCAGGTTAAGACAATGATCACATCCATGATGTGATTGCTCAACAAGCAAGAGAGAAAACTCAGATCATGACTTTTGAGAAAAATATAAGAGCCTGTGGAATAAACAGCTCTGACTTGTTTAATGTCATTGACATTAACAAGCCTGTCCCATAGGGTTTTGATATTCTGCTCCTTTCCTGGCCTCAAGAAAGTTGATTCTCATGAAAGACCTGAGAAAATAAAGTTGAAGGCTATGTGTGAATGAAGACATCTCACTTGATTTTTTTTTTTTTCAATGATCATGATGGTGACAAAATATTTCTTTCCTGAATTTGTTGATGGAAAAAAGCAAGATTTGCTCACGTGATGTCCCAGACTGCCCAGCAGTGTTCATCAGCACCGGGCTGGCTGGAAGACATTAAATATTTTCCTAGAGAAATACCTGGGTTCTCTGGTGTTCCTGCTGTGGTTTCTGCCAGCTGGTGCTGTCCTGTGAACTGGGCAGCTGCCAGTGAGCAAAATGATTGGAAAGGCATGAAACACTCAATTAGGAAATACATTCACAGGTGTATAGATACAGAGGTTGTATATAATCACTGCTCTCCCCATGCTCTAGCACCACCACTTTCCTCCCTGCCCAGGGATCATTACACCACTTCCTTCTTTTGGACACTGATTCAGGCTGAGGAATTTAACATCCCCCAAAATACACAGAGCTAGCAAACACCACAGTGACGAAACCCTGTGATGGACAACCTCTTTCCCAGCTCTAAAATCTCAGCCTTGAGCTTTTCCACCCCACAACTCCAGCCCCAGGAACTCGAGACTGACACAGATTTTGAAGCTCCAGTTGGGTCTCAGAGAAGGACCTAAGAGGATGTGAATCATTCAAGATTCCTGAGTTGGAAATATCCCTAAACCCAGGGGTTTTTTTTCACTTCAACACTCCTGAAACTGTCCATAAAAAAAGAGCCAGAGCCCAACTGCATTAATATTCTTGGATTGCAACCCAGCTCCTGCTGAAGTCAGCGGGAGAAGAGGATGAGCTGATGGAATATCAAGAGCTGTAACAAAGAACACAGAAACCCAAGGAGTTCAGTGACAGCTGATGCAAGACATTTATTGATTTAAACTCAGCATCTAACAGCATATCTTGCACTTTTTTTGTGTGTGTGGGGTTTTTTTTCTTTTTTGTATCTCAAGCAAACTGAAGTTTCCACTTTATTAATACCCATTTGCCTCCAGGAATTTCAGTAAACCATTCATTGTATTAAAATCTTTCATACAGCTGTATCTTTTCAGCTACAGGAAATAAATCCCCACACATCTCATTAGTTATCTACACAGTTTAACCACTTACAAGCATAATTTATAACCTCTAGGAAAATATTTTGAAAGTATATGTAATGAACTTTTCATAAACCTTTCACTTTTTGAACAGAGCCCTGCATAGGATTTTAAAAATTCCCTTCAATTGATTCTCTTTTGCTTAAATTTCAAAAGAAAATGTAAACAGATGTTAATTGCTTTGAGCTAATGAATCAAAGTATAATTATTTCTTCTATGACCATCTGAAGTGCAGCCTGAGAGCTTCTTTAGAAAAACCTGAGTGTTGAACACAACAGGAGGAAACCTTCAAATTCCTCTACACATCCTCATTATCTTTTGTTGAAATATTGCATTTTTGAAGACTGTCACAGGGCAATTTTTTTTTCTCAGCAGTATCTCTGTAAATCTGAATCAAATCCACCTCCTTCTGTGGAATTATTCTAGATTGATACTGGAATAACTGTGATCAGAATCAGGCTCAAAATAAAAGGAATATTTGTAGCTTTGAAAGCATTTCCCTGTTGTATGTCTGTTACTTCCCAATGTACAGTGCAATATATGAAAAAAGCACTAATATATATATCCATCATATTGCTTCATTATAAAACAAACAGTAAAAACCAAGGAGATGTTATAAAAAATGGGATAGTACCATAAAGGAAGCTTGATTTCCTTCACCACTGGAAAAGCATCCTATATCATGAAGGTAGTGCACACGACACCCTGAGTGGGTGTTGAAAGTGAAAGGCTGTGAAATCAATACGTTCATTTTAGTCAGCACAAGGTGCAGAAGGAAAAATAGTTTTCTACAAGCACCTTTTGTGAATTCAGTCCCTGTTGGCAGCAATATTGCCCCGAGCCTCCAGCACAAGCTCCTCAGTATCACCTGCCTGGGAAACTCTGAGCCAACATCATCCATCTGCTCCCAAGGCAGAAACTCACTCCACCCTCTCTCCTCAGCCTGCTTAGAAGTTCAGCTGTGCCTGAGAATTTCTGGTTTCCCTAAACCATAAATGAAAACAGTTTCTACTGAACATTTCTACAGAGTTCAGCTGGGACAGGGTGTGGGGGCTTTTCACCCCACCTCTCTGTCACCAGTGTGGGGTCCTGCTGAGATCAGTGAGCTCCATCTGACTCCAGCTGGCACCAAGATTTGGGCCTGGGGGCTCATCTCTTTTCAGAGCAGCTTGTTGGAGGTCGGGACAAGATCCAGTTTCGGTGATGGGC
Source organism: Sitta carolinensis (assembly GCA_032173965.1). Taxonomy (NCBI): domain Eukaryota; kingdom Metazoa; phylum Chordata; class Aves; order Passeriformes; family Sittidae; genus Sitta; species Sitta carolinensis. The sequence continues at coordinate 2,436,810 of CM063284.1, read as the reverse complement.
TGTGCTCAGTGCACCTCAGCCTCCCCCTCCCGCAGCATTCCCGCTGCAAAGCTCCAGGGGAACTCCACAGTCAGTCCCTCTCTGAGGCATCTCCACCTTCCTGGTTACAGTAATATGATGCAATTGCAACTGGCAGCCCAATACATTTGGAACAGATCTATGTTTCAACTGAATATTTATGGTAAAGCTCTTTTTTTCCTCTTAATTTATTTATTTTTTTTAATCTGTCTTTGTGCTCCTGCTACTTTGTGCTAGCTCAGTGGTAAATTCCTCTTATCACATATAAGGGACATTGTGGATCAATCTGTTAGCAGGAATGTTTCACCACTGGCACGTTCAGGAGAACAAATACTCGTCCTGTCTTATTTATTGGCAAAGACCACGTCTGTGGTCCTCTGAAGACCACATTTGTGGTTCTTTGTAATTGTTACTGTTTGATTGCAGATGCAGAAATCATTTTGTGCAGCACTTTAATCTTTCAGTGCATGTTAACTAAACTATGTTTCAAAAGGTATGGTTTGTAAATCCACCACACTAGAATGCAGAATAATGAAACTTGCATTATAAGGCAACTAGGAAGTGGATTTGAAAATATCAGTCATTTAGAAAAGATAGTCTTTTTCACTTAAAAGCAGAAGAGAACAACAAAACTCTTGCTCCCTCACGACAGTGGGACACTCACCACTGACTGGAGTCAAACTGGGATTTCAACCAAAAGACCTGAGCAGCCCTTTGAATCCCTGGCATATTTACTATATATCTCATTATATGGAAGAAGGTTAAAAGAATGAAACCAGACTGTGCGTGTTGAAAGGTTTATGAAGAAATTTTGGTAGAGCTAATTGGTGTCACAAGTGAAGAGCAGAGTCAAAGCAGAGTAAAGCTTCATGACCTTTGGGCCCACACAGTGACAGGAGACACCCCCTGCCCTGGGCTACTGAAGGATGCTGAAAAGCTTAGATACTTTCACCTCCTTGCCACACCTTAAACTGGCACATGAAACAATTATTAAGTTCATGGACAAAAAACACACTTCTTCATCTCTATTTCTGTCATAGGTAGAAGAATCAGGCTTTTCCTAAACCTCCCATCACTGCTCCACTATGGAATGATACATGTTCACCTAGATCAAAGCTTTGAAAGCCACAAACTGTTCTGACAGACTGTTCCCTTTAAGACTGGAAAAGCTCGACACATCGTATTTAAATACATTTCCCTCTAAGGCATTCCCTTGTACTTTTTACCTCGTAATCTTTGCCACCAATTCCCCTCGCCTACAACAGCTCTGATTATTTTTATTTAATTTTTTTTTTTTTTTTTTTTACACTTATAAAGCTGCTTTCTTCAGCATTAAAAATTACGCTTGCGTCCGCTCAGCTCTGGGAGAGGTCTTCTGTGCTGATGTGCAGGGTGACGGGCTCGCCAACGGTCCCGTAGCTGAGGGTTCTGGTGGAAACTTCAGTTTTGAAGCTGGACTGCCCGCTGTCGGCCGAGCGCTGGAGCTCGGTGCAGAACGAGGGCTTCACCGAGAAGGAGCGGCCGGCGGGCGCCGCGCGGGCGTCGCTCACGCGGAAGGAGATGTTGGAGGGCACCACCCGTGGGGCTGACACGAACACGCCCCCGGGGATGTGCTCCTCGTACTGGCTGAAGAACCTCTGCCTGGGCTCGGGCACCACGGGCCTGCCCAGGCTCAGCAGCACCGGCTTGCCGATGGTGGGCTCGTTGATCTCCGTCTGCAGCACGGAGATCTCGCAGGGCTTCTCCGCCGTGTGCTTCTGATCCTCGCTCCTGTAGGTCTCGCCTTCCCGAGGGATGTAATCCTCCAGGTCCTCCAGGGTTAAGAGTTTGCCGTTGTGGGTTAAAATCTTGCGGTCCCGCGTGCTGATGTCGTCTGTGTGTAGCTCCTCTGGCTCATCCACTATGATGTCCTGTATCACTTCGGGTACCTCCTCTCCCAGAGGCCAACACACATCCACTTCATCGACACCTTCCTTATCCTCTGGACTCGCTGGGGAGAACAGAACCTCGTGCTGGTCTCCAGCAGCTGGCCCAAAACTGAAGACCAAAGGCTCACCCCCGCAGGCAAGCAGAGGGGAGGAGGTGTCTGACCCGCAGTCAGCACACGGCTCCTGTGGGCAGCTCTTTCCTTCAGTTCCATAATCCATAAATGAATCATTTCCTAATTGTTCAGAGGAGCCACACGGGGAGTTCCTCTCTTCGCTGCTGACTTGAGGTCCTTCCTGCTCAGTTGTGTACACCAGAGGCTGGATGTCACCTTCAGAGAGACCCTCGCTCGGCAGAGATTTTGACTGTTCCACCAATTTATTGTTGGAGTTGTTTGTGTTTGGATCGTCTTCCGGGCAGCGCTTCGGCCTTGAGCTGGGTAAAGTGAATGTCAGCACCCCTGAGTCATCTTTTTCTTGTTTTGCTGGGGAAGACCCTCTTTTCCTCGTGGGCTTTGGGGATTTTTTCACCTTGAATTCAATTATTTCTTCCACTTCGACCCACTTGGGCTTTTTCTCTTCCGCTGTGCTCTCCACAACGACATCTCTGGCCGCTGCCCCTTGCATGTCCTCGTGTTCTGTGACATAAAGCCTGGGAACAGCAGCAGACTTCGGTGCTGCCTCCTGGTCGTGTCTGTGCACAGGCTGCCTGATCTTGGAGACATAAACCGGCTCCGGCGCCGGCTCCGCCCGCGGGGAGCGGGAAGGAGAATGACCTGAGGGAGAACGTGCAGGAGAAACCCTGCCCCTCTGCCTTGGGCTCTTCACCACCGTGGTTATGGTCTCCTCTCTGACGGCAGAAAGGGGTGGAGTTGGCAGGAGGACGAGACTTTTTGGGAGCCACACTCCAGCAGCAGCGGCAGCAGCACACGCCGCGGTCGGCCAAGGCCGTGGGGTTAGTTGGGGTGAGCAGTCAGCTTCTGGGGGAGAGGTCACTTTGGGAGGGACACACACGCAGTGCACACACCCACATGCCTGTCCCTGCTTCCTGATCCAGGGAAAGCCCCAGTGCCCTTTTCCTCAGGGAAAACCCCAGCTCCATGAACTCCTCAGGGGTGAACGCATCAACGGGCACGGCCAGCTGAGGGATGCTCTGCTGGGTGCTGCTGTGCTGATCACCTACTCTGCTACTTTGGATCCCCCCAAAATTTTAAACAGTCAGAGACTTTAACCATTTCTTGTGTATCTTTGGCTAAAATCCTAATTCCAACCACCCTGATTCCATCCAGCCCTTTATTGCAGTAGGCTCAGCATCTTCTTAATAATATTTAATTAATGCAACATATCCCTCTCTTTTTTTTTTTTTTTTTTTTTGTTATTACAGCCTCTTTCAAGTCAGAGATCTGAATTTCCACATGCAGAACAGTTACATTGCAAGAGATTGCCCATAAAATGTGGAGATGACCAGGAAAAGAAAGTTAGAACATCTCCTGCACAAGTCATCTATGCCAAAATGAATTTGTTTTTACTCTTCATAATACCATTAGGGTAGACACAGCCTGATCCTACTGCCTCCAATAGACACAGGAAAACCAAGCCAAATTGGGATGCATAATGATGATTTCTCAGCATATTTCTGCTGGCTTTACTTTAGATTTTTTGACTGAAGTTGGGCTGGTGGTAGATGCCTCATCCCTGGAAACATTCAAGGTCAGGCTGGACAGGGCTCTGAGTAGCCTGACTGAGGTGAAATTGTCCCTGCTCACAGCAAGGGCTTGGACTAGATTATCTTTAAAGGTCCCTTCTAACTCAAGGCCTAAACCCAGTTTCAGTGCTCTTAATTTATATACTTAGCATGCAGCTTTTCCTGCAGGTTTTTCTGTGGTGTTTCTTACATGGAAAAACTTTCAGGTAAATCCATTTCTGCCAGTGTCTGCCTGCCAAGCACGAGGAAGCCAATGCTCCACATCGGCTCCAGTGGAAATCACAGGAAAAGCTCATTCTGCTTCTGTGTTGAGATTCTGTCCCTAGCTCCAAGGAATGGGGTTAAAAACAAAGAATTAAACCCAAAGAATTAACTGAAGGGTCAAACAGTGGCCTGAACTGAGGTTAAGAATGGAGACAGCAGCTTTTTACTTCCTCTCTTCCTCCTCACCATTCTCAGTCATAGCCATGTGGGGCTGAAGGTCACCCCCTCTGCTCTTAAATTTGCCCCTGAGAATGGAGAACTTATTTATTGCCACCATGGAAGACTCATCCTCTTGGGTTTAATGCAGCCTTTCTCACCTTCTGGTCTTATTTTTGAAAACTTGTACTTCCTTCTCCTGTGGAGAGCGGATTTGTTTCCACCATGAATTTCTCCCTTGGAGGACATGGTGGAGTCCAGCAGTGGATCAGCTACAGGGAGATTTATTTCCTTGCAGAGCAACCTCTCTTCTACTGCTCATTTCCACTGCCCTGCTCTTTTCCCTAAGTTTCCTGCAGTTTTTCCATAGACCTTTAAGGTCTGTGCAGAGCCTTCCTACTGGCCGTGGTGCCTTTCTAAATTACACAGAATTAAATAATTTTAGATGAGAATGAATCCTTGGGTGCTTGCAGTAGACTTTGATCTGTGTTGCAAAGTTAAAATGGGTTTTTCTGGGGGTCTGGGATTTGAATATATGGACATTTTTTAATCCCATCTCTCAATTATCTATTATTTTCTGCCAGTAGTTTTAAAGCTGCTTTTGTTCCTCAGAGCGATACAGAGTAAGTGTTGGAATCTGCAGAATTCCTTACAGAATTATTCCCAGACTTTCCCCCATCACCATCATAATTTCACCTGAGGTCCACTCCAATTTAAAGTCCATGAGCATAAAAGGAAGGGAATTTCTGTCTGAGATCCCACTCCTGAATTTACCAAACTCTTTAGAGGCTGCAGCCCTTGATTTAGGAATCTCTTCTGGATCTGTCCTGAGCAACAGCCTATGGAATTTAGATCTCAGAAATTTAGAAATCAGCTTAACTGATGGTATTTGGTATTAATGAATATTATTTAATCCACCAGTATTAATGCTGCTGCACAGAGACGTGGATTAATGAGATTTACCAAGTTTTAGATGTGGTCTGGCTCTGAGATTCCCTCCTGCTCATGACTTTCTTGGGATATTTCTCAATGTGATATAAAAAGATGATTCTCTGTTCGAGTGGCCCAGTCTGAATCCTGGTCCTTGAGGCAGTACAGGTAAAAACACTTAATTTTCTGATTTTTGCAGAGTGAAAAAGGCTGAATGATGGAAATTTAACTGAGCTTGTGTGCAATTTCTGGGAGGGGGAACATCTTATAAAGCACTGCCTCCAAAAGGGCCAAGTTCATGGATCAAAAGGAATAATCCTCACACAAAACAATGAAAATGATACAAGATGAGAAATTCTTTACCATCCTTTAGCTGCAATCTTATGTCTAACAAAAATAAAATCCATCCACTTAAGCCTCATGTCCAAGTCAAGGGCTGATTTTAGCAAAAGTACAGCTATTAAGAGAAGACATTTCTCCAAAACATCCATTGCAGAACTACTTGCTGCCCCTGGGACATGGTTGGTGTGGCTTGGAGCTGCTCTGAAATCCTGTCACAGGCCATGAAACTGTTTTATTATGTATTTCTTTATGGTATTTAAGAAGGTAAATTAAGATTTTAATGGCTGCCTGGTTCCTAGGCTATGTATGACTGAGAAAATACTGCTTTTTGCAGTAATTAATCTTTGTATTTTGTAGGCATCCAGTATAAACCAGGCTCAAAGTATCTAAAAAGACCAAGTCATCAGGACAATTATTTATATTAGAAATACAGAGATAGAAGGGGATAAAAATATTCATCTCCCTTCTGCTTCATCACACAGGGCTTTCCTGAAAAAAAAATAAAATAAAGCCAGAAGAAATCACTCTAAGCTCTGAGATATTTAAGTTGGTGGGTATTTTCAGGCAGACAGTTTTCAAAGCTGGTTTCATTCAACACTGAGTCAGACTCCACCTTCCTGAACTCCTGTGCAACTCTACCAGCATTAGGGGAATATTTTTCCCCCTATGTGTAATATCATAAAATAAATACCTCAGGCTGTGTCTAACACCAGTGCTGCTATTTTTGGAAAAGAACCAAAGGGCTTTTTTTTTTAAGGTGATCCCTTCACATGGCACAGAATTCCGTGGGATCTGCTGGGAATGAACACACTTGCATGGCCAATGAACACAAGCTTGTTATTGGATCATGCAGAGGCAGCAAGGCAAAAAAAACCCCACAAATGTTACAAAAAAAAAAAAAATCAGCACTTACATGATGATGGTTTTCTTGGGCACTTTAGTCTCTTGTTCAGTGACTACAAAGAGAACAGTATGAACAGCATGGGGTTAAAGAAAGGCAAAAGCTGAAATGATTAAATTATCTTTGCTCAGTTCATCAACATAAACTGGAGTGGAAAATGACCAACTGTACCATCCCATCCATGCTTTCTGTGGTTATTTCTGGCATCATCTTTAGTGTTTCTGACCAGGAATGAGAATCCAGAATGCTCTCTGAACATTCAGCTTTGAAATTAAATATTTTGTGGGGAACGCTTTGGCAAAAAACTGATTGTTCTACCTTTTTTTATTTGGTAGGTCAAAGCTAGAAAAAGAGGTCCTTATTTCATTTTTCATTATCCTATAATAAGGTAGTGATGGTGTCAGAAACCTGAAAATGCTTCAATCTGGAAAAACCTGGAGGGCTGAAAATCTTTAAACTCTGATTTCACTTCCTAGAAAAAAAGAGTTCCCCCAAGCACTGGCTTGTGGCCAAACTTTTGTGGACTGGATGCAAAATCCAAGCTGATAAATATGAAAACTAATATCACTGTCATCAGTAGGGAAAATCAACGTCAAAAAATACCCCACCCAAATATTAGGAAACCCAGGAGAGCCCTGTGTCTGCTCCACCTCTTTTTTTTTTTTTTTTTTTTTTTTTTTTTTTGGCTCTAATTTGCAATTTTTTTCCTGACCCTTCTCCCATAACCAACTGGAAGCTGTTGATGCACATCAAGATCAAAAGTTATGATTTTGTGGTGTTGCAAATATTCCTTAAAACTGACATTTTAAAAAAGTACAAAGATACCATTTGAAGAACTGAGATTTTTCAGCAGGTTTCCCATCCTACCCACTGGAATAAAATTAAGGCACTCTTTGACCACACTGCTTTGTGCACACCCTGAACTGCTGAACCTATTTGAGATCTGGGAAAAAAAAAAAATCAGCCAGCCCCATTTTTTATTTCATAAACTAGCAAAATATCTAAAAACCCCCATAATTTAATCTCCAGCAATTGGTTTTCAATTTTCCAGCCAGCCTACAAGAAATAAGTTCTGGTAATTTTCAGTCAGTGCAATTTAAGTGAGCTGCTACTTAAAAATATCTGTAAAATCACAAAGAGTTCTTGCCCAGGGAATTTGGAGTGTCTGTATTATTTGTTAAATAACTGATGATTAGTGCTGATGTTTTCAATGGTGCCCCCAAACCTGCACTGACTGAAAATTAAAAATACATTTACAATATTAAATGGAATACTTTAACCTAATTTTCCTTCCACTTCACTTCCAAGGGCTCTTCCCTGCCTCAGGTAAAACCACAAATTTGACCATAATGAAAAAGAATTTTGTGCAAATATTGATGTTAATATCTGACCTAGAGCTCATGTTTCTTTTGCAGAGCCTTGTCTTGTTTATGCCTGTAAAAATTTGGAATAATTTCCCAGAGATTCAAAGGAGTTACTGCAGAACTGGGTGAATTTAAACAAAATCTGTTTGGAAATTTGAGTTTACACTAACTGGGTAAGTAAAGAGCAAAATAATTTTCAAATCTCAATCCCTCGACACAATTACAATAAAACCATTTACCTATCTTAAATTAATATTTTTTTAAAAAATAACTCCATTGTTTTAAATGGTGGAATGATAATACAGTGATGGCAGATGAACTGAGTGCTCAATTTACTACACTCAGAGATTTTCACTGACTTTTTAAATCACTATTCTGCAATTTTCAAAAATAACTTTTAGGACATCTCATTAAGCAATATTATACGATTAATCCAAATGCAGAGAGTATATGAGTAAAAATACTGATGTTCTGATGGAAATGTTTTAATTAATTGGATTATACACTTGTAAATAGGTGCTTTCTGCAATTATTTTAGCAGCAAGTGAATTTAGATGAGAATTAAATAATATAAATGAAATAGTTGAATAAATTTAATGAAATCTCACAATGTCTGTAAGAAAAAGTCTCTTTAATGGTTGCTCTATTAATATCTGTTCTTGCAGTCCTCCCAGATGACACCAACTGTGATATTTCTATTTGTAGTGGATGTCAAAGAGATTCAATATTCAAAAGTTCAGCAGGCCTGGGATGAGGAAGCTGAAAATGGCAATAATTTAATAAATTGTATATGTGCTGTCCGAGGTGTGAGGGAGGATTTGAGCAATCCTATATTGAAGGATAGAATAGAACCACATGAAAGTAGGATGAGAGAATTTGGGTATCTTTTCTTTTTTTTTTTTTTTTTTTTTTTGTTTGTTTGTTTGTTTGTTTGTTTGTTTTCATTTTTATTTTCTTTCCTGTTGTTTTTCCCCGAGAGGAAAATATTCTGCATTTTTAGCACCGGATTTATCATTTCAACTTTTCAAGAGCATTTTAGGCAAACAGCTTTGCAAAGCAGGAGAGCCCATGATCAGCAGGTTAAAAGCTGTAAGCATTAGGGACAGCCAGTGCTTTTTTAGGACCAGACATCTCTGTGGTTAATAGACTAAAACATTGGCTTACAAATGATGGAACACTGAGGATAAGTGACTTCTCCTTGCTCTGAAGGGATGGGAGGCTATTTATGGTCTTTAGTATAATTTTTAAGTCTCTTTTCTCCACTCACAGATGTTTAAACCTATTTTTGCTGCCCAGTTCAGGCTGCTGACATGAACCAGAGGAGCCCTGTTCTGCTTCCACCTCCTTCTGCCACGCTTTGGAGACTCATCTGCAAAACCTGACAAGAGCTGCTAAAACTAACCCTAAAATGAGCAATTCATGGAGGTTGGAAAAAACCCTTAAGATGGTTGAACCCATCTGCTGAGCCAGCACTGCCACCTTCACCACTAAACCCTGTCCCCAAGTGCCACCTCCACAGGTCTTGGAAATCCCTCCAGGGTTGGTGGCTCAACTCATGGATATAAGAGTTTTTTAAATTATAAGAATGAAATGCAAGTGTTTTGGGATTTCTCTCAAAAATACCCCACCAAAACCTAAAGAAACAAAAAGCCCCCAAACCTGAACAACCACTCCACTCCTGCAGTGACTGACATGGTTGCAGATGGGGCTCTCCTGAATTTGCACTGAAAACCCTGTGGCCTGGCCAAAAATGAGACTAAACCATGGTGATAAGGGAATAAAAATAATGAGGTAAACACCCTAATCATCACCCTAATCAAGGAACATCCAAATGGGCAGGGGACAAACTCCCATGCCCTATTTCTTCAGTAACACTAAGAGAGCTGATGTTCCTCTGTGTTTTAAATCTTCCTTGTAAGAACTTCCAAGTATTTTGCTGATTTTTATCAAGGTGGCTGCTACAAGGCAACTGAAGAACCTGCCCAAGGCTCTGCATGAAATCTAAGGCAAAGCTGTGAAGGAATTATTGCTGCCTGGCTGTAGCTGCTTTGGGAATTTTTATTTATGGCTTTATCCCCACTCCTGTACCTGACTGCACCCCTTGTACTGACTGTCCCATTCTAGGTCCTGAGCTGCCCACCCATATGGAAATGCAACACCTTTCCAAGGTGCTGGGCTTTGCTTCTCTTCACAAATAATCAAGTTAGTGAGCCTGGATGGATAAATCACACCAGAACATGCCAGAGCACATCAGCCCAGGTGTGCCGTGTGCAGGTTAAGCAGCAAGGTGCAAAGCAGACACAGTCAACTGGAAGTCAAAGAGAAGGATCTTCTTTCAGCTACACTTTTTTTAAAGCGTCTCAAATTCTTCCAATATCCACAGAAAGAGGATTTTTTAAAGCAATCCTCCATTGACTTCAGTGCAGCGATCAGGTGTGGCTGAAGGCAGATCTCAGCTCACACAGGATCCCTTAGTCCAGTGGTTTCCATCCTTTTTGGATTTGGTCCATCCAAGGGACCAGCAAACTCCCATAGTGTGAATTTAGACCAAAGAATTTTGGTTTTGATGCCCATGCTTGGCCTGTGGACCATCACCAGCTGCAGGTCAGGGCTCATGAACCACTGGACTAATGGTATCCCAAACCGTGGGTTCAGTTCAGCAGAATAAACAGTACAGAAAGGCAGGAGGAGAAAAACTAAAAGAGTTGCCCCTTGGGTGCCTCATGAGACTCAGACAATGGTCATTTCCCAGGAACAGAGATAAATCAGGTAAAACTCAGGGGAGCCAGGAAGCAGACACGGAATCTATTTCCTGTTGTGAGAGCAGTAATGTTGTCCTCTTGGTGAAGTTACAAGTAATCCCATTTTCACAAACAGGAAGGATTGTGAGGATGGAAAGAGACAGCCTTCATGAGATCCACCTGTCCTCCAGTTCTTTGCCAGATGAACCTGATTTTCCCCCAGGCAGATCAAGGCTGGTTATTGATTCTCAAGAAAGCAAGGAATTCCCTCCTCGGTCAAGTGCACTCTGCCCAATTCCTCCCTGGTGCGATGCTGCTCACAGCAATCCTCTTGCTCCATGGATCAGCCCATTTCCTCCACTGGCCTGGAGCAGCTCCCCCTCTGTTCCTCCCTGGAGATGACTCAGGGGTCGATTTCCTGCCCTATTACTGAGTTTGAGCAACAGCACATCACAGAACAAGCCTATCTCATGACATTTCTGGAGCTTCCAGGAAAACTCCAATTATATTTCTGTAACCAAGCTCACACTTTTTAAAATTTTTGTTTATGATTACAGGAATAATAGCAGATGAGAAATGTGGGGCTGAACACACACATTTGCAACCCCCAGAGCTGAAAATGCTCATTTTATACAACCCTTGTTTGCTTTTTTATCTGCCTGAATGGAACTTCATCAAGATACACTCCCCTGACAGGGATTTATTTGTGTTCCTCTACATCCTGCACACGACTTATTTTTCTCTCTTTGGGGCACAGAAAAGGCCAAGAATTCAAGTACTTGAAGGTTTACTTGTCTGAAAAAAAATAATTTCTCCACCTACACCATCCTCCCTGTAATGCTTTTTGATGGGACCCTGGGAAAGAACTAAAAGGAAAACATGTTTAAAATGAAGTCAAGAAAGTTTATAGATCAGGATGCTAATCTCAACAATTTATTATAGATGAATCCTCTTAATGTAACAGCATAAAAATTGTGTCTACAGAGGGCTGCCCCAAAGGTCCAACTAGACCAGGGTTCTGTCTCAAACAGGGCAAACAGCAGAGGACTGTAGAAAATGATGAAAAAATATGAGTAGAGGATCATTTATCCCTGAATATTTTTCCAGACTCCAGCATTTTCTGCCCAGCAGCTTCACGAGTCAGAATGTTGCCTCTTAGTAGAGGTTGATAATGTCAATTATGCCCTTGCAAACACCACTTGAACTCCTGTTATTGATACATGACAGTGTGGAAAAACCAAAGTTGAGGAAAGCAGGTCCTAGAGCTGTTGGCAAAACTCTGGCTTTTGTTGACTGTGTCTCCACCAACCACATCTGGGAGAGGCCTGTGAAACCAAGGTTTGCTGGTATGGAAAGGTCTGTGCCTATCCCAGGGCTCTCTCTTGCCCTCCAGGTCTGTCCCTTGCCTATTAAAGGTGATTCCTTGGTCCTGAGCTGCCACTGGGAGCTGGTCAAGAGAGACAGGACTGGCTGGTCCACGCTCAGCCACACCAGGACACTCAGTAAGATGTACGAGGAACCAATTCCCTACGCCAGGAAATGCTCCCTAGGGAGATCCCATGGATTTTAACTGGGCTGCGATGGCTTTACAGCAAGCACTAACACACTCTGTGTGGAAATCCCTGGGACGAGCAGGGAATTAGGCAGCAATGACTTAAAGTTGTGAAGAAAGATGCGTTTTTGGATGGGTGTAAAATCAATTCTTATCCCTACCAATCCAGGTGAAACTGGCAGGAAAAAGAAGGAACGGACTCTCTGCCTGGACAGTCCTAAATAAAGGATGAACTCATCCCTGCTCAGGACACGCTGCTGTCAGTTCTGCTTTCCTGTCATTCCCAGGAACGATCACAATATGCCTCCACCTTTACTTAGCAGCCCCTGCCACATTTCTGCCAGGCTGACACACACTTTCAAGTATTCCAACAACACACAACATTTCTTTAGGCCCTGGTGGCAGCGTGACAAACCCTTCATTTGCTCCTCCCTTCTCATATAACGCGTTCGCGAGCGTTATATGAAATTGATTTGCCAGGCTTGGAAATCAAGAGATGGTGATGGGCACAGCAGGGCTGAGCTGCCCTCTGCCCATGCACATCTCCAGAAGACATACAGGTAACACAGACACCAACAACCAGCATGGGTAAGGTGGCAGGAGATCCTGGATCCTCCCTGCTTTTCGGGCTGGCGTACGTACGGAGCTGGGCAGGGGTCGTACCTTCAATGGTGATGGCTTGGTCTCCTCTCCTCTCCTGGGTCAGGGCTGCAGCGCTGTGGTGGTAAAGCTCTGCTCCACTCTTGGCAGACCCTAATCTGTTCATCAGCTGAAGAGAATCGTGCAGTGCCAAGTGAAACACAGGATGGGTGGTTTCGTGTCACGGTAAAACCCTGCCCGTGCTACGCCCTCGAAAATTCAGAAAATTCAGAAATTGGCCCCAGTGCCAAGCTGGGGTTTGAAGGGATGTTTTGCTGCTCAATGGAGTTCATGGTCTTCTACCAAAAATTACTCGTGCAGACAAGTAATTCAGCAAAGTTATTTACTTAATTACTGGGTGTTTGCTCTGCAGCCTCCTGGGGTAACTGTCTCTACCAACAGGCCCAGGTTCCTGCTCTACACATGCTTAGGTGGCCATTAAAGAGGAATTTTTTTTTGTTTGTTACACAATAATTACTGAGTTTTAGTCAAACACGGGAATTCTGAACCTTAGGATCTTTAATTACTGAGTTTTACTCAACCAAGGGAATACTGGACCTTAGGATCATAGTCAATGGCAAATGCAAGGCAGTCTGGTTTTGCTAAGATTCCAGTAGAATTCTTTAAAGTATATCAAACTTCTGAAGTATTTCTACGAGCTGAACCATTTAACATGGAGCAGCTGACCCACACTAATTTCCTAAATCAAGACCCATTTCTTTTATTGCCAAGCCCTCAGAATTTATTACTGTTTTATTACAATGAATGCATAGACTATGACTAATTTTCATAAAATATATTAGATATTTTAAAATTTCTTAGCTACTTTCATGTATTCTTGCTAAAAAAACCAGGAATTTCAGTGCTTTATCCTTCTTTTAGACTTAATTACTTTCTTTTGGCTCTGGAGGGTTTCTTAGTCATAATCTAAAGACAGTCCAGAAACAGAATATCACATCAGAATGGTCCCAAATTTTGCAAGAGTTTCCCCTAGAGATCTGGATCCAAATCTAAGCTCCAGAACAAGCTCCATCAATTCCTGTACCAACAAACTGTCAGATCAGAATATTCTGAAGGTTTTGGACATTCACAATCCAGATCCAGCTCAGCCTGGAAAATTTTTCCTCATATGGAAAAATATTATTTTTATGAGCAGTTACTCAGCCATGGGTCTCTGCCAGTAAAAGGAATTCTCCTGCCTGTCTCATTTCAGGTGATATTTAAATCTCTCCAAGCTCACCTCACATTCATAGTGCCCCATATCTTCATTGGAAGGGTTCTTGACCACCAGCACCACGATGCCACTCCGTGGTTCACTGAAAGTTTGGTATTTGCTGGACTCCTTCAGCAGCACCCCATCTTTGTACCACCTGAGTGGGGAAACATGGAGTGTTAGCCAGGAAAAATTATGCAGCATCAAGAGGTCCCCAAGATCACTGATCCATCCTTTAGACAACTCAAGAGTTAATCCTTAGACAAACATTTGGATCCTGGAAGGGAGGGCTGAAGGTGGGTGGATCACAGCTGGGCATTAAACTACACACTTTTATGAGATTCTTCCCAAGAGATCTCCTCAGTCAGTGTAGGAAAAGGACTTTAAATGATGGCAAAACAAGATTTGCTGAGCTCTTTGTCTGAATACCTGAGAAAATCAAGTCAGGTGTAAGGCAGGGAGGATAACCAATGATAAAATGTATTTCCAGGGCTTTACAGAGCCCTTCTCAGGGTCTATCTGTAAGCATTTCTTATCAAATTCTAGCTAGAATTAATAGCTGAGAATCTCAGGAATGCCTGGCTCATGAAGAGCCAGCGTTGGGTTGGGGTTAAGATGGAAGACAGTAAACAAAGGGTCACAAACTCAAAATTACTTTTCTGACTCTGCAAAATGTGAAACCAGGATTTGTTCCCCTGGGAGTTGTAGGACTGACCTGATCTGAGGCCTGGGTGCTCCTTCCACAGTGCAGGTGAACTGGACATCTTCACCCTCCACAAGATAAGCGTTTCTGACCTTGTTCACAAACCGTGGGGGCACTGAAAGAGCAAAGGTAAATGTGACTGGGAGCTGCAAATATGAACAGATAGGAAGGGCTTGTCCCTGACCAGATAATTCTCACTGGGTCTAAAGGATACTAAAAACCAAATCTTTTATCTAAAACAGTTTCCTGCACCTCTACAATTTTTTTTTTTTTTTAAATTATCCAGTATATGCTGTATAGAACCTCTGGAATGTCTTCATATTTGTAAGATCATAGAAACATAGAAACACATAGGCTGAAAAAGACCTCTGAGGTCATGGAGTCCAACCATTAATGCTGCTAAGGCCAACGGTACCACAACCCCAAGTGCCACATCTAAATGTTTTTAGAGCTCTTCCAGGGATGGTGACTCCACCAGTTCCTTGACAAGTTTGTTCTGGTGGTTGACAACACTTTTGGTGAAGAAATTTTCCCTAATCTCCAATTTAAATATCCCCTGGTGCTAATTGAGGCCATTCCCTCTCCTCCTGTCCCTGTTCCCGGTGGCAGAGCCTGAACTGGCTGTCCCCTCCTGCCAGGGAGTTGTGCAGAGCCCCAAGGGCTCCCCTGAGCTCCTTTTCTCCAGGCTGACCCCCTTCCCAGCTCTATTCCCTTCCCTGGACATGCTCCAGCCCCTCAATGTCCTTCTGGTCATGGGAGTCTCAAACCTGACCCCAGGACTGGGGGTGCCTCAGCAGTGCCAGCACAGGGGACAGTCACTGCCCTGGCCCTGCTGGTCACAAGATCAAGGTATTACATAGCAGACCCCCTGAAAACACAGCATCTGTGCAGGACTTTACCTTGAACAAGGATCTTTCCCAAGGTGCTGGCATTCCCAGCAGGACTGGAAGCAAAGCACATGTACTGTCCTGTGTCAGCCCCTGTCAGGTTGTCCAAGATCAGTGTGCAGGAACCATCAGGATCTTCTATTATAATGTGGTGGGGATCCACCTCCACAAGCTTTCCATCTGAAAGAGAAATGATTTCTTTTAAAATAGCTTCCTCCTTAGGAATTTCATCCAGCTTTTCATCCTGAGAGGGCTGAGCTGTGTTTTTGCAGCTGGTGTTGGTATTGAGGAATCAGCTCTTCATCTTCATCCAGCCCTCTGATAAAACATCATCCATGGCAAAGTACTGTTGAAGGACCTCATACATCCCCACTCCTCATTTAAAAGTGAAATTATCCCAGAGTACATTCTGAGCAGTCATAATCCTGCTTTTCCAGCCAAAGGAGCACACCCAAAAACACAGTCTCTAGACTTGAGCCTCTCCAGAGGATCAGCTCTTGCATTACCCACTGAGCAGTTATCCCAGCAATATGGACAGGGAGCATTTCATGCCCTGCTGCTCGTACCTTTGTACCAGCTGATGGATGGCTTGGGAGCTCCTGTCACCTTGCAGGCCAGCTTGACTGTCTCTCCCAGCTCAGCTGTGCAGTCTGCCAGTTCTTCCTCAAAGTCTGGAGGGACTGAAACGTCAGAGGAAGCATGTTAGTCTGGAGGAGGGGGTTCTGTCCATGGCATGGCTGCTGCTAAGTGAGATAAGAATGATTTCTGCAAATCTGTAAGGCTCAGAATGGAAAACTGAACTGGAAATTTTAGCAGCTCAGGTCTTGAGAGGTGACATGCTCTCCTTGCTTGTCTGAGACCAAATTTAGTCAGTAACATGTCTGTTGTTGGCTATAAAGTTAGACCATATGAAAAAAGAAGGAATTTCTTGCTGATCTGGAATTACTTTAGACCACAATTTAAATAAGCACATCCATTCTTCAGACACCACACATCCATCACCATTAAGATAATTCCTCAAATAAAATGCAGCCTGGATATCCAAACTAGCATTCTGCTGGTGTCCTTGCAATAAAATCTATGATTTCATTGAATCATAGAGTGCTTTGGATTGGAAGGCACCTTAAAGATCATTTCATCCCTACCATGGGCAGGGATGTCCCAGGCTGCTCTGAACTCCATCCAGCCTGGCCTTGGACACTTCCAGGGATCCAGGGGCAGCCACAGCTTCTCTGGGCAACCTGTTCCTTTATTAAGTGACTTTTATTTTAACCCATTGCTACCATATGAAACCATATAGAATTGTTCTGATAGTCTTCCTCACTAAAACACCTCACTAAAGGCATAAAAAGGAAGTGCTCAGACTTGTTTTCAGTGTGTATGGACTAGATCCAATGCTGTTCTGGCATTTTAAGATGCCAAATATCCCTACGTTATAGTGGACACCATTTGTACCTTATGCCTAGAAAATGAAGATCTAACATCCCTGCTGATAGATTTTTTGGATTGAAAATAGGTAGAATCTCAAATGGCACTGAGAATAATGAAGCCTTAATGACCAGACAAAATTCCAGAGCAAACCCAGGTGCAAAGATAGAGCAGTGTAAGCCAGGAGTGGAGTAAAGAGTCTGGAACCCAGCGAAGTCACAGGGTCATTTGTAGTGGGGTGTGCAGGACTCTGGTTCAGGGTAGAGCCCCAGCTCTCCCTGCCTTTCCTCCTCCATTCCAACCCTCATGGCCCCTTCTGGACTCACTGCAGCAGCTCCATTTCATATTGGAGACCCCCCAGCTGCACAGGTGGGATCCCACAGGAGCAGAATCCCCTCCCTGGACCCGCTCCCACATTCGATGACCACAAACAGCTTCTCCGCCTCTTTGACATGAATCAAAGAGACCATCCAAGGAAAAAAAAACCCGTGAGGTTTGGGTTTGTGGTGTGCCACACTTACTCCAGATGGGCTCGCTGATGCGCTGCTGGATGCCCAGGATCTCCTTCACCCAGGAGTTCTTGATGTTCACGGTCCGTGCCTGCAGCAGGTACTTGCGCACCAAGTCCTCCCGCTCGTGCCAGATCTCAAAGGCACGGTCATCCCCTTCCACCAGGTCGTTCACATCTATGTTGTTCAGCTGAGTGACAGAAAGGGCAGGAAAGTCACCTCAAATGCTGTGTTTTTAGGGATTCCCAACAGCAAAATGGGGTAATTTGCACTCCCTGCAGAGATTTTTCAACGCGACACGACTTTGGCTGAAGAGCAATCAGAGCGACTTTGAGAGTTATTTTCCCTGCTATATTGGACTTTCTGGTTAACAAACTGATATTTTCCTGGGATTAATTTCTCAGGAGAACAATGTCCAGCATTAAAAGTTATCCCAAGGGTGGTTCACACTGTCCCTGAAGGGATGGGCCCAGGCAACATGGAAAAAAATAGAGCATAGGAAGTCTCTGGACCAAGCATGGAAATGTTTCCTTTTTTTTTCTTGGAAAATAAAATATGCCTAGGAATATTGATGAGAAGAGAGATAAGGCCTTTCAGAAGGTCCTGGCTGGGCTTGGTTAAGAACTCCATGGGTTTTTTGTTGGTTGGCTGGTTTTTACTGGAGTTCGGCATCTCCTGCCTTGTGAAAACTTTCCTCAATTTCTGGCAGTTTTAACCCTGAATGTCTGAAGAGGAGTGAGTCAAATCCTCTGAATTTTTCCATTTCTGAACAGGAATTGGTGTCTGGAAAGGGCATAACCAGCAGAGAGAACACGATGGAATTTAGCAGATAAGATTCCTTCTAATTTACTCCCAATATTACAGACTGCCAAAACCAGAGATTTACAAATGCAAAAAAATATTGCAGGCAGCAAAATCCACATCAATATAATATATTTATGCTGTTAATTAAATTAGGTAACAGAGATAAATAAATGTTTGTAATCTCCTTGCTGCATGGTAAGCAGTCCACCCTAATGGTTTCTGACATGTTTCTGAAAGGTTTAAAAAAGATATTTTGGGATAAATGTAGATTCTACTTGTGCTTCAAAGACTTTTTGAAGAAAACAAATAGCTCAGAAGGATTAGAAGAATGCCCAGGCTGGATATAAAAATGAAGCTCTAATTGACAGAGAAATGCTTTATGTGAGGACAAAGTGATCAGACCTTCATGATGTTCTTGAAGATGTAGCTGTAGGTGTCTGTCTTTGTGTCTCGCTTTGGTTTGCAGATCACAAGATAATTTTTGAAGAGGAAAACATGTCTTTTGTGTCCTTTCCATGCCATTCGAGCTCCTGGAGCTCCTTCCCACACAATGAAGTGGCCCTGATAGGAAAAAAAAGAAGGAGGAGCACATGGTGACACATCTGGAATAATTGCCACAGTTATGTGTCACTGTCATTTTTCAGTGCCCAGGTAACAAATGTTTCCTGTTGCATCGTCCCCTGATGTATCTCTGGTTTATTAAAGCACAGCAGATGGTTTCTAATGCTAAAAGTCATCAGGCACAGCCAGTGGTTGTCATTACATCTTCATTTAAATGGTATTATGTGGTGCCAGAAAAATAGAGAGCCTTTGTCAGGCAGAAACACTCTTGGAAATATTAAAGGGAAATTGTATTTTGTGTGTTATAGAGACACTTCAGATGATGATTTGGTCACCTTCACCAGAGCAGGACATTCATTTCACATGGCTTCAGACACAGACAGCTCAATTAGTGACATGGGTTTCCCCTGGCATCTCTAGGGAGAAGAAAACCCTCAAGGGGTGTGACTGGACACTTTTTGGATGCCTAAATGTGGAGAGATGAATGCCCACCACAATATCACTGCAATTTAGCCTTAAAACCCCACTCAGCAATATGCCATGGTTCCCATGGAAAACACTGGATGCAGACACAGTAAAATACTTGTCTGCTATGACACAGTAAACCTATAAAGAAACAGGAATTTGAGTGAGGGTGTTGGAAGTCCTGGACTCGAGTGTCCTAATAGCTGGGTCATCTAAAAAACCACCCACCTGGTTCATGGGATGAACCTGGGGGAGCACATGGGAATGTTACTGCCAGAAACTCCAGGAGCTGCCCCGTGCTGCTTCCCAAAGACAGGAGAGGATGAGTTAAAACCCTTTTAGATCACCTAGGGGCCCAGAACAATTTTATTCCTGTTTGATGAGCGGGTCACAAAGGCAAATTAACTGCAGCATGTGTGAATTACTCCAGAAGCATCCATGCTCTGGTGTTTCAAACCTTAGTGGAGCCAGAGCAGCCATTTCTGGATGGCAGGAAGGGAAATAAGCAAAGCAGGTATAATTTCCACAGGGTTTTCTTCTCGGAATTAAGGCTCCTCACAGACTGGTGAGGGCACACATGGAGCCAGCAGCGACTGGGAACTCCCAGTTACCTGTCGGATGGGCTCGCCAAGGCTTTCCAAGGTCCCTGGGTAATTCTCGATGAGGGACACGTGGAGGTTGTTCTCTGCTCTTCGGGTCAGGGCAGACACAATGGCATAAGCCTGCTCCAGCAGAGTGCAGTTCTGGCTGTTCCTGGCTTTGTTTCGGATTAATTCCTGTAGGGGAATGAAGAAAATATTGGTTGGCAATCAGAGAGAAAAAAAGCAGTCCCTTCAGAGCCACAGAGTTCTCAGTATCTGCTCTGGCTCTTTCACCTAAGCAACTTTTATCCCATTTTTCACCATGTGCTTCTCAAATAACAAAGTCTTTTCTTTCCTACCTATTCAGCAGTATTAAAGGCTAACCAGTCTGGATTTTCCTTACATCAGTTGATATTAAGCAAAGATAAAGTTGAAACAAACACCAGATATGCTGTGGTGGTTGAAAACCGAAAATTCCAAAGGGATCCTAAATGTACCCATTGCATTTCTCTTCTGCTCACCCTCCCAGTCCCAGAGGACAAGGAATTCACGTGGCTGTGCTGAGTCAACATTAGGTTAATAAAGAGAGGCTGGAAAAAGTGTGAAATGGGATTTTCCCTGTTCTTCCCACATTTGCTCCTGTTCTTCTCTTTCAGCAATAAAGGCATGGAAAATGCCTTTGCTCTTCCAAGAGACCCTTAAACATGTTGGTGTTTGTGTGCAAGACTGTGTTCAAAAGTAGAAATTTCTTCAAAATATTCAAGCTACTCTTTTTCACAACACTAGAATACATAAATATTTTCCCATTATTATTTTCTTCCTGAGCATCCGAGTGCTATTTCCCATGAAAATACTGTTTAAAAAGCTGCTCTGAAATGTTTGCTTATGGTTTAAGACAGTAGAAAAGTTGCAAGCCTGAAAGACAAAATATTTCAGGGTGGTGGAATGGGGCAAAGCTTTTCAGAAAACAAGAATTTCATCTTACTGTAATATCAGTATATAACATAAGGAAAAGAAGTGTTAAGTCATCTTAGACATGGAAACTGCTTATTTTTACAACATAAATGTTGCTGAGTTTGAAGCAAATTCATACCTGTCATCCATGTAGTCATGTATTATATTATACATATAGTATTTTGACATATATTTAAATATAAAGCTCACTGAACTTTATGGGGTTGGAAACTGTGAACCTCCACCTGGATTTACATTTACAAAACTATTTAGGAAACAACACTGCTGGTGATGATTAATCTCTTATTTGCTCAAGCAGTTTTCAATTGTAACTGCATCAGAAGGAAGCCAAGAAATAGGAAATAAAAAAAAAAAAATCTTTTTCTGCTCAAGCTGCACAGAGCAGAACATAAACCTGTAACAAGATCTCTTTACCTTAATTATTGTCTGGTACTGCTGGATCCTGTTTATGGGTTTTTCCAGGTAGTGCTGCAGTGGTGGGATAAGTGGCTGTGAGGGATCTTCATTAGTTACAAATTCATCTGTGTATCTCTGAAAAAATACATGGAACAACAAGGAAAGGTTGTTATAAAGAGCAGTACAAAAAATCCTGAGTAGCTGGAGCAGAGAAACAAGATTTGCATATCTACATTTATGATTTATGTGGTTCTCTTGGTATTTTCATGTGATGACCTTTAAAATGTCCCTTAATTACAATTACATAAACACAGCCACATTCATGTCTGTATAATCTTTATACTGTTAATAAATGCATACGAATATGTAAATATGCTCCCATGTTACATACCAGAGAAAGCTAGAAAATGAACTAAAAATTATTATATTTAGCAAAAGAGATTACAAATGCTTTGGAGGTTCACATCGATGATTAACAACTCCATTTCTCGATGCAGTGGGCTACAGGATGAATTTTCCACAGGCACTTTGGCTCCTGCCTTACCTTGTAGAAATCCTGGACAGCTTTGCTGACAACAACGGACTCAGCCTGGACCCTTCCCACCAGGTACTGGATGTATTTGTTGAATTCTGCTTCGTGCTTGATGAAGCACATGGCCACGTCATCGTCGGTGTCACAGCTCTGCAAGCTCCTGAGGAAGACACTGTGGGGACAGGAGCAAAGCACAGCTGAGCAGGAGCTGCTGGGATGAGGCAAAAACACAGCCCCAGCAGCCAGCCTGTGACCCAGCAGATGTCAGGTTAGCACAGCTGAAGGGAAATCATGGGGGGAAATAAGGGAGATATTTAATTAGCATTCAAACTCCTGAGTGCCTCTTCAGCCAGCACAGTGCCCTTCCTCCTAGCTGGGATGGGGGTGAAGGGACTCTGGGACAGGACAAGGGGGAATGGCTTAAATTGATAGAGGGCAGGGTTAGAAGGGATATCAGGAGGAAATTCTTCCTTGTGACAGTGGGGAGGCCCTGGCACAGGGTGCCCAGAGCAGCTGTGGCTGTCCCTGGATCCCTGGCAGTGTCCAAGGCCAGGCTGGACAGGGCTTGGAGCAGCCTGGGATAGTGGAAAGTGTCCTGAAATGCATCACTTTAACATGAATTAATATCTCTATGATGACACCACTGAAGTGCCTGTAAGATCTTGCTGTCTATTTAACATAATTCACTCTTTCTCAGTTAAATTCACTTAAAAGAGTAAGAAATAAGCTGGACAGGAGAAGCCTTGAAACTCTGAAGGGGATTATGGAGGTCCTAACCCTGTGCTATGATTTAAGCCATACCATCATTTACCCTCCTGAAAGGAGCATCAATTCCCTTGCACCTCAGCACTGCCAGTGTTCCACATCAGGAAAAATAATAACAGCAGCAGTAATAATAATAGAAGTAATAATAATAATAGTAGTAATAATAGAAATAATAATAATAATAGCAGTAATAATATGATAATAATAATAATAGTAATGCCACCCTTTGGTCTCCAATGAAGGCACTTGGGAATGCCCACCTGGAATGGAAGCGACCAATGTCATCAATATTCCTGAAGATGGTGGATTTCTGACTGGCAACAGCTCCTGGCACACTGGGACAGGTCTCAGTGTACCTAAGGTGATGAGTCTGGAGGAACTGTAAATCTTGAATGTAATCTTCCTCTGAGATCAACAGCTCCTGAATGAGAACGCTGAAGGGGAGATAGAGAGGCAAAAAAGAAATCACAGAAAAATCATCACAATTGTCCTTGAGAGGCTTTTGGGCTGTAAAATAGAGATTTATGATCAGAGGAACCGAGTCCCTGGGGTGTGTTGAAAAATCTCCTCTGGGAAGAAGAAAAGGGAAAAGGGAAGGGGAAGGGGAAGGGGAAGGGAAAGGGGGAAAGGGAAAGGGGAAAAGGGGAAAGGGAGAAGGGAAGGGAAAGGGGAAGGGAAAGGGAAGGAAAGGGAAGGGAAAGGGGAAGGGGAAAGGGGAAGGGAAGGGAAGGGAAGGGGAAAGGGGAAGGGGAAAGGGGAAGGGAAGGGAAGGAAAGGGGAAGGGGAAAAGGGGAAGGAAAGGGAGAAAGGGGAAGGGAAAGGGGAAGGAAAGGGAAGGAAAGGGGAAGGGAAAGGGGAAGGAGGAAAGGGAAGAAAGGGAGAAAGGGAAGGGAAAGGGCAAGAAAGGGAAGGGAAAGGGAAGGAAAGGGCAAAAGGGAAAGGGAAAGGGCAAAGGGCAAAGGAAGGCAAGGAAAGGCAAGGGAAGGCAAGGAAAGGAAAGGGAAGATAAGGCAGGATAAGGCAAGGCAAAGGGCCAAGGAGAAAGAGGAGTCCTTCAACCAAACCATACAAGTGGCTCAAAAGGCAGGAAAATTCAAAAGTGCAAATACCAAATGACACGAGCTCACCTGAGCTTCCTTTTGTATTCATCTTCGGAAACAAACTCTCCAGGAAACTCTGGAATTTCTGTTGTTCCCCACTCCGGTGACAGCTACAATATTAGGAAAAAAAAATTAATTCTTGGAAGTGGACAGTGCTTTTATCAATACATACTGAGGAATATCTCTCATGTGTTCACAGTTCTGTTTAGTTCAATGATTATTAAACCAGTGCAAGATTTCTTTTGTACTGGAGAATTTTTAGGTCTTTCCAACCCAGAAACCCCTGCACAGACCAGAAATATTGTCTAATAAAAACAGGAAAAAGTACAACCTTGTTCCAGACCCCTTCAACAACCTCCTCCTCCATCACTCCTTGCAAAAGAGATGGCTCTAAACTACGACAGGAACAAGAAATTTTAAATGAGAAATAACCACACGTGATCAGTCACCTTTAATTTCTTGTCCAGATAAGCTGGAGACACCCAACCCTGTCGAGAGGGACTCGATTTGGTGGGTTTAGTCCTGACCAGCCATTTCAGAGGATGAGCTGAATCCAGGACTTCCACATACTGTCCTTCCTTCAGGGTGATGGTCTCCTTGTCCGGCGCCGCGGGCACGTAGTCAGCAGTGACCATGTAGACATCAAAGATCTGCAGGCACAAATCTACAGTCACTGTGTGCTCTTCATTTCCCTCATGAAGAACTTCCCAACGAGATTCCTCTGGCCAGCTCTACCCAAGGCCACAGAAAATCAAGTCCTGACTTTCTGAAGTTCAGCCATGGAGAAAAGAGGTGCCAGCTCATGGGTATGTTTTGACCACGTTGACTTGAACAACTTGTTCAGGACCACAGGGTGAGCATCAGAATTTGATTCTCTGTGCTCTGTACCACAGACAGAATTACTAAATGCACCTACAAACTGAATTACATCACGAAGGAGGATGGAGATCCCCACACCACAGTAGGCTGGTCACTCTAAGTTTAGTTTTCTCCTTGTGTCCAGCTTGTCCATAAAGATATCATACCTCCCCTCTGGAATCCCCATCTTCAGACTCAGAGGAGGACTCCTGAGCAATGGATGAAGGTCTGGACCGTCCATGGCGAGGAGAGGCAGAGGGAGTTCTTGACTCATCATCACTTTCTGCCCCCGGCACTCGCAGTTTAGCTGAAAAGCAGAGCAACAGCAAAGAGTTAAATAAGTGTCCCCAATTTAAACATGAACCAAATCTATTGTAATTTTTCTTCTTCCTAGGCAGAGCATTCATAATAATGCTTAGTGTGATTTCCTATTGATATTTAGGAATTAAATGAATAATTTGGATGTTTTAATCCATGCTGTTGGGGGCCTAATGCACATATTGCTGCTGCACTGCAAGAATACTCATTGCAGAGTTAATGCCTCTATTTTTGCTCCACATTAAACCTTTTCTACAAGATAATCAGGGCAGGCACAAACCAGAATACTTCGTTCAACTCAACAAATCATTGGATTACTGCACAGCTGTGCACAGAGTTTTCAGCCTTAATTTGATTTTAAAATTGCACTGTGAGCTAAAACTAGAAGATGTGGGAAGTACAGAAAACAGGATTGCTTTCTGATTTAGGAGTGATGAATATCAGAGGAATTCAAAATACCCGAGATATGCATAACACACTTCTATTTTAACAATTTACTGTAATAGCTTTTTTTCTGTTTCAAAAGTCTAGACTGAGATGTGCAGGCTGGATGGACTCCTACTAAAATTTCTTATCCCTAAGCATTCACAAATGTTCACTTGCTTATTTGGAATGACTTTCTCAAAACCTGTTGCATAAATCTCACTTATAATTAAACAAAAACTAAAAAAAGGGAATTTTTTTTTCCTGCTGTAATTAAACTGTGTTTTTCAGATTCCTTACCCTGAGTTATTTTTGCAGATACCATTTCTGAGATACGTGAGGTGAGTTTCTGGAAGAACTCTTCTGAGCCAACATCAGCTAATGAAATTGGGCTTTTGGGCATGCCTTCCCTGCCAGCTTCAAGGTCTCCTGGAAAAGAATAATTTGTTATTAAGCTGGAAGTGTCATTGAAAATTCGTCTCTTTTTGAGTAATAAAGCTTCTGTGGAAGGGAGGTTTAATTTTCTTCCCTTCTCCTGTTTTTAAAACTGTGCTTGCTCTCAGTTCACGCAAATAATTCACCCTTGAACAGTGAGCAGTCCTGAAAGGCTCCAACATTTCAGACAATTTCAAGAAAACTGGACAAGAATAAGTGGATACATGAAATACTGTGACAATCTCAGCTGTAGATACGGAGGCCAGGAAGAAGAGAGAGAAAACAGCTTCTCTTACCTTCAGAGGACTGAATGGTTCTGAAAAACAGAAAATAAAGCAGAGTTAAAGGTTACAATGAGATAGGTAGCAAGGAGAACTAAATGAGGAACACATCCCCCTCCTCCCACCCATCAATCACTTACCCCAGCGTGGTCATGATGGCTTCTGACACCATCACACGCTCCTGGGTCAGGACCTCAGCCTCTTTCACTGCAAGATTGGGGTTTAGCATTAGAGGACAGAAGGCACAGAATGCCTTTTTTTAGGTATTTAGTGCAGGCACCTTGTCTAGATGTGGGTTACTGGGAGCACTGCAGCAGCTCCTGGCCTGGGATGCATATTCCCAGTCCTGTGATGGCAATGGTTTCCTTCATCTCCCTGTTCATGAAAAATAAGCAATTGCCCCATTTCTCCACGCTGCTCAAGTTATGCTCCTGCAGCTCTTGGTACAATAAAAATGTGGGATGCAAGGTAGGATAACAGGAAAATGGAATCCTTCATAGCTCTGCCCCTATTGCCAGCATATATTTGGGTTTCTCCCATCTTATTGTGTTAAGAGGCCTTGGAAAGCTCTACAAAAATAAATAACTCTAATACGATCCAAAATACCTCAGCAGAGTGAAGCAATCAAAATGATTTTTCCAAAGGTGACTTTTCCCAGTTACTTTACATTGCATTTCTTTCATTTTTTAAAAATTTGTGCTCAATTTGGTTGTTCCTTAGACTTGCCTTCTGTTCATACAGAAAAGATGCCGCTGTTCATACAAGACAGAGTCAGAAATCTAAAATACTATGGAAGTAAAGAGTGCAACCATTTGCAAGACAGGCAAAATCATGGCTGCTCTTGAGAAAATGCATTTTCTTGGGGTGGGACTGGATAATTTCCTTAACAGTCACACTTGTTTTTTCCCTTAGGAACTGAATAAAAGGGAAATACAGAGAAATTGTGTTGTAGCAGAGATTTACCATCTGCAACTTCCACGTTGGCTGTGCAGATGGACTGGCCAGCCTTGTTGGTGGCAATGCACGTGTAAGCTCCACTGTACTTCTTCTTGACATCCAACAGGATCAGGCTGTGGTGCATGTTGGAACTGGCAAGTTTATACCCAGGAGTGTCTGGTTTGATCCACAGGATGTCTTCCCGAGACTCTTCTTTCATCCAAGTGATTGTTGGTGGTGGGTGTCCTAAAGGGAAATTGGGGCAATAAGCTTTAATCTTCCTGTTTGTGTTCCTCCCTTAAAAAATATGAGCCTTTGCTGTGAAAAAAAAAAATGCTGTCTTGATCCATTTTCTGATAACAGTAATATGCAATAAAGGAGGATAAACCATTTTACAGCACGCTCATAAAGACATTAAATATTTTTGTAAAATCAAAATTGTCAATGGCCATACAATTAATGGTCAACGTGCATCATGCTACAGAGTGTCATTGTCCCGTTTTTATATTCAGAAAAATGGAGGTGAAGAAAATTAAGATGTTTGACGATGTTTGATTTGTAAGAAATGTAAGTTGGGAGTAGAATCCCAGACTTCAGAGACAGGAAATGAGGTTACAGTGACTTGGGGGCAGAGAGAGAAGAATGTGTTGTGAACTTACACATTTCAAGGGTTTTTCAGAGACATGAGGTATGTGCTCTCTTACCTTCAACTTTCACAGATAATGTGATGCTTGCACCCTTTTTCACCTTCTTATTTGTAAATCTTTCAAGGAATCTTGGTGGTATCAGCTGCTCGTGAGAATCTGGAAAAAATATTAACAATGAAGCACAGTGAGTTTAGATTGAAAAATTCCTGGGGCTTCTCTTCTCACCTGCTGTGGCTTCTCTCTCTCACCTGTTTTGGATGGCTCTTCCTTCTCATAAGGATCTGGAACATAAGGAGAAAAAACAACAACACAAATACAAGTAAATGTCAATCCAGGAGCTGCAGAAAAAAGCTCCTGAAGTGACTCCAGTGGAGATATTACACAGAAATATTGGTGTGATTTGTAAAAGTCCCTAAGTTTTAATGAGATGAACTTTTAAGGTTGATGAGGATGGGCAAGAATAAAATACCTGTTTATGAGACAACAGTCAGACCACAGAGAAGTGGCATCCTCATCTTCTTAAACAGTAAATTTATAGGTGAACCACGAGTAAAAGCACATCATCTTTTACCTACGGACTTCCCCACCTCACCTGAGTTACCCTGGGAGGTTCTTCAGTAAAAAGATAATTACACAAAATGGTAAGAGCCTCTGGAAGAGCCCAGAAGAGAGCAGTGCCCACCTTTGACTACCAGCCTTGCTGAGGAATACGCAGAGCCGGCAGAGTTGATGACAAATATCAAATACTGGCCGGCATCTGCTTTGGTGACATCACGGATTTCCAGGGAGTGGAATTCCTGCCTGTCAGTCTTGAGGATACGATCCGAGGCCTTGAGGGGCTGCCCATTTTTGAACCAATAGAGTCGAGGCTGAGGGTACCCTGTGAGGAGTAGTTACAGAGAGAGAGAACAAAAGTCATTGGCAACGCTGATTTGGGAGCATCTCCAAACTGCCAGACCCTCTGCTCTTTCAAGAGCTCAACAAGGCTCCTGTTTCAAGGGTTCAGCCAACCAGGAATGCTTAAAAATGCATTACATTTGATTTATCTGTTAAAATTCTTTCCTGCCTCCTCAGCTTCTGTCAATTCCCCATATTGTCTGAATGTGCAAACGCCTTGGAGGTTGAAAAATCAACACTTAGGTCTGATTTGAAAGGTTCACAAGGAGAAATGTTGAAGCTAAATGCATTCTCATAACTTTTATAGACAGCTACAGGAGAAAACAGGGAAATCCCTACTTCTTCCTACCAGAGTCAACACCAGAGGGAGGTTTTTGCAGTTTTTACATTGTAGGAGCAGCTCCTTAATGGAGGGAGACACATCCACGACTGCTTCATTTATTGAAGAGAATGAAGGAGACCAACTTGATTTTTATTAATATTATTATATCTAGTATAATTAATACATTATTCTAAATATAGTTATTTATGTTATATAAATATATGTTATATAATGATAGTTATTAACAGTGATAATAATAATGTCAAGATTATTACTCCTTATTGCTCCTTTGCTCAGAGAGATCCAGAATTCAGTTTTCAGGAGCATGTGCCTGTCATTATACCTGGATATCTGGGCACAAAAGGAGACACTCAATCTGCCTGAGCCTGCTCCAACAGTCCCTGCTCAGCAGCATGAACACATTTGTGCAAAAGTGGTGCAAGGTGCTCAGCCCAGGGTCACAGCTGCAGAAGAGCATCTTGGAAAACCTGTCCAGCCCTTCAAGCTGATATCAGACCTGGAAAACTGACAATACCATGGGACCCACTCACCTTTCACCTTCAGGTGAAATTTAGCCAGTGATGCTCCAGGTGCCACATGAATATCATGGAGCTCATCAAAGATCTGGGGCAACTGCTCCTCCTCCGTGGTGGATTCCTCCTGTTCTCGGCTAAGCAGCAATTGGAGTGAGAAAGGAGAAAATCAGGATGCCAGGTAAGAGGCAGGAATCAGAATGACCTAACTTAGGTAAATTCAGTCTGTGGGTTTTGGCACCCTGAGAACAGACTCAGCACCATCTGACATTAAAGTACCAGAGTGATTCCTTGAGGAAATATCCCAGCTTGCCTGAAGACCTCATGTTGGAATCTAAAAGTGCAGAGAGCTCTCAGAATATTTGGCCTAAAATTAAATACAAGGTTTGATCTGAGACCTTAGAAAAGGCTTCCAAATTTAGACATTAGAAGCAAAAATGTAGGTTTGTACTTTAAATAGAAATATGTTCAAGTTGAGGAAAGTTCAGAGTTTAGAGTTTAAGACATAGAAGTAGTTATAAAGGTAATAAGTTTTAGAGTTTAGTATTGGAAGTTATGTGTAACTTCCTAACTGGCCAAGAAAGTGTGCATTGCAGCAAAATGTATAAAGCAAAATATTTAGCCATTGGGTTAAAACCCCAAAATAATCTTTGTGGCAGTATTTTATTGGTTAATAAATCCTTAAAAGGTCTTGTAACCAGAGGTCTTGTGACCTTCTGAACCACAAGGTAGAAATGTGAGCCAAACTCACCCTCTCTGTCTATGTAAAAGATAAAAAGAAAATAAACTACACCATCTAAAGCAACTCAGAAAGTCCCATCTCTAGATTCATAGGATTCATTAAAACTCCTGAAAGATCCAGAGCAAGTTTGGCCATGATAAATGTGCAGCTGTTGCAGTTATTGCATCTCAGCTGAGGCTGGATGCTCCTTTATGGCATTAACCTCGACACAGCAAACCCAGCCCTGACATAAATGCACAGATTAATCTCACTGAGTCCGAGGCTAGAGACAGAGTTCCATATTTTACCTTGAAATATATTCCTTGGCACTGTAGTAAGATGATGTCTCTGTTGCATCTGCTGCTGTCTCATAGTCTGTGCTGGTCACTGTTAAATGGAAAAAGATAGGGTTTGAATAACTGAGCTTTGAAACTATTTTTCTTGCCTAAATAGCTCTCACTGATTTTAGTTCCATTGCTAATTTGAGTGACTGGCAGGTGGATTTTATATTGTACTGCAGCATGACCCCACACACCCCTGGATTATGGAAAACTCCTCTGTTCACCCCAAAAGCTTTGCTCTGAGTTGGCAAAACCCAGCTGAACCCAAGAGGTTCGCGAGTGAAAATTTTATGGCCAACACACTTTTCTTTAAAACACGAACGGTGCTTTCCCTGGAGGGGGGGAAAAAAAATTAACCAAGTCTCAGAAGAACTCCTTTCTGTTTTTCTACAGCGATTTTTGAGACTTACAGTCCACACGAAGCTCGGCTTTGGTTGAAGCCACCCCCATGCTGTTCTCGGCGAGGCACCGGTAGACGCCCATGTCCGTGGGCACCACGGCAGTGATGATCAGCTGGTGGCACCCCTCCTGGTCCTCATTGATCATGTAGTGGTCATCCTCCTCGATGGCTTTGCCATCCTTGAACCAGCGCACCGTGGGCAGGGGTTTGCCGATGACGATGCAGTCGAAGCTCACCGGGTACCCGTCCTGGACCTCCTGGTTCTGCAGCTCGGTCAGGAACATGGGGGCTAAAGTTGGGGAGGTTGGAGAGAAGAAAGGGAAGTTTTGTTCTGTCTAAAGATGCGTTTTTATCCTTGCTGGAAATCAAGAAGCTAGACCCCCTTCTGAGAGAAGGAGAGAAGAGGGTAGAAATTGAGTTAAAGCCTTTAGAGAAATTAAGATATATTAAACCACAGTGTAGTCTGGGTTTTTCAGAAGCTTCTGAGTTTCTAAAGCTCTGTTTTTCCTGATGTTTTGGGTTTCTGAAACTTGTTCCCAGAGCTTGAACATAAACATCAGGATTGTTCTTTTAACAATACTCATGTTTGGAATTCTTTCTGTAGGACAGACTTTCTTTTGATGTCCCTCTGGTTTGACCAATGTAAGTGAAAGGGTTATCTTTTGTTCACCAATCACTGTGGTCTGTGGTAAAATGTATAAAAAGGGATTTTTTTTTTAATAAACAGAGTCAGATTCATCTCTCTAAACTGTTTGGAGAAATTTCGTGTCGTGTGTTATTCACCACAGCAACACCACAGTAAGTTAGAAGTAAGTCTAAGTAAAAATGTATTTCATGCTTTTTTAACTGCCTGAAGAGAAGCAGGATGCCCTAAACTCTAGATAAAAGTTCAATGCTTCATAGACACAACTAAAGTACAGCAGAATATTGTTTAGCATTTCTAGATAAATTATAGCACATAAACAAGATAGAACATGCACGTAGATGGAGCAGCGTGCATAAAAACACTCAGAGGAGTGTAAGAACTGACACTGCCTTTTGCATACAGAAGAATAATTTTAATAGATGAGGAGAAAATTGTTTTGGCATCATGTTTTTAGCTGATTGGTCAGTGTAGGGTTAAAACCCTCAACAGAGACCTGCATTAGGTTTGCATCCATTCACCTTCCTACCCCTCCTGCTGCTGCTGTTTGCTTTTGCTACACACATCCCCCAGAACAAAGAAGAAAAGAAGAAAAAAAAGATGACTTTAATATTTTAGACTCTTGCCTTCAGACCAATGTATTCATGGAATAAACAACTTTATGCCAATCAACAACTGTTCTCGTCTCTCTGAGACCCAGACCCATAAAAGCTTGACAGCCCCTGCTAGCCAGATATCTGGTTTCCAGTTTTTTAATTGCAGAGTAATATCTTTTCCCTAGAAAAGAGTCAAGAAACTCCCTAACTCTATGAAGATATTCCATCAGCACAGCAGTGCCACTATATACTGCCCCTGCTCCTCTCCTTGCCAAAATGTCTCCCTCAGCACCATTCTAAACACTACATAATTCATTTAAGCACAATAACCATAGTATTTATGGTCATGTAGGAGGTGACATTTCTAGCATGAAAAGGGGCTTCACAGGTAAGTCATTGCTACCTCCCCACCAATGTGCCTCCTCAGAATGAAAAAGAATAAAAAAGAAATTATTTCTTCTAAAAGTGCAAAGCTTTCACAAAAATAACTGCACCAAATTAAAAAAAAAAAAAATGAAGTTGCTTGAGAGTGAAAAAATGATACTGTGACCTGTTCCCACTCTTTTCCAAGGAATAAACAGGGTTTGCCTCCCCTACCTGTGTCAGAAGTCAGCAGAGGTGGTGGAGGTCTTGCTGCTGAAGGTGCAAACTTCCCAAGGGTGGGAGGTGATGCCTTCCCAATGCGCAGTTCGATTTTCTTTGGGCCTTGTTCCAAGATGTCGATCTCCACCGGAATTCCCAGAGCACCAAACATCTCTCTGAAGCGCGTGGCGGCCGTCTTGGCCTCAGACACGATTTCAAACTTGATGTAGATGTACCGGTCATCCTCGCGGTACGTCTGGTGGTCAACCACATCTACATCCCCCTCATCTGCGCTGACAAAGAGCTCTTCCTCCACATCAGAGATCTCCGTGGAGATCTTGGCCCTGAAGAGCCTGTGGAGCCTCCTCCCTGCTTTTCGGAAAGCATCATCCAGCTCGCTGCCGGACGAGCTCTCCGTCTCGCTGTCGGTGCTCTGCTTACTCCGCATCTCCTTAGGAAGAGCTTGAGGTGCCTGAGTGCCAACCGCCACCTTGGCGCTGTGGGAGACCTTGCCAAACTTATTGGACACCTCACAGGTGTATTTACCTGCGTCCTTCCTGTCGAGGCCGGCGATAATCAAGGAGCAGGTGCCATCGCTGTAGTTGTCTATGTGGTAGTAGCGACCGTCCGAGAGCTCCTTCCCGTCTTTCAGCCACCGCACGTTCATGTCAGTTTTGCTGTGGGCCACACACTCCAGGTGCAGGGTGCTCCCAGGCTCTCCAGAGAAGTCTTTGAAGGTCTCAGTAAACACTGGGCACTCTTGTTGCTTGATCTCTTTCCTGACTTTGTAGCCTTTGAAAGCAGCTTGGATCTTCACAGCCGCCTTGTTCATGGAGGGATCATCTAAATCCGGCAGCTCTGGTTCGGCTGGCTGAGCAGCTGTGGTGGCCACAGTGGTCTCCACAGTGGATGTCTCCCACTGTTTCCATATTTTTTCTGTGGAGGTGGACTGAACTTTGCTGGTAACACTGATGCTCTTCTTCCCAGCTTTCTTGAGGTAGTTTACTAGGGAAGGAGTCCCAGCTCTAGACTCATCATCGGAGCTCGTGAAAGAGAAATCTGCCTCTCCTGTCCTGGCCAGCTCGTCACACGTGGAGTATTCCTCTGAGTAGTAATGAGACATCTCTGCTTCCTCCTTCCTCAGCTTCTGAAGCTTCTCATCCTCCTCAGGCACCTCGCTGATGGAATCCAAGGTGGGCTCCCGGCTCATCCGACGTTTTTTGGCCAGGGCTTCCCACAGGAGGTGAAGATCTCCCTCCTGGGCAGCTTCGGGGGGCAGGCTGGGCTGGATGTGTCCATCCACCAGATCTTCAGCCTGGCTGGCAGGGGGAGCTTCCCTGGCAACCTCCTTCAGCATCGACACCGTGGGAACTGTGGGGGATTGACAGATGAGAAGTTAAATATCTGTGAGTTTTGAGAAGGCACATGGAAATGTTCTACAGGAGAACAGGAGAGTCCCAGGAGAGTCCCAGTGGCAATTAAGTAAGCATCATTCTGAGAACAAAATGGGAATTTACAGAATCACAGGATGGGGAAGGTTGGAAGGGACCACTGGATATCATCTAGTCCAACCTCCCTGCCCAAGCACAGTCCCCTAGATAACATTATTCAGTGTCCAGATGGATTTTGAATATCTCCAGAGAAGAAGACTTCACACCCTCTCAGGGAAGCTGATACAACTGAATCTGGTCCTGGTGAACTTGTCCTAGCTGACTACGCTTTGAGGAAGAGGATGGACCACACCATCTTCAGA
The DNA here is from genome assembly GCA_032173965.1 of Sitta carolinensis. NCBI lineage: Eukaryota > Metazoa > Chordata > Aves > Passeriformes > Sittidae > Sitta > Sitta carolinensis. The sequence continues at coordinate 2,402,668 of CM063284.1, read as the reverse complement.
AGGTCTGTCCAACCTCATCAATCCTGTGATTCTATGCCTGCACTTAAAACATTACCAAACAACTTTTTTATTTTTTAATTATTCCTTGCACATTTGAACCCAGTAAACAGATTTCTGCCCTTTTTAATGTTGCAGTTGATGAACTGGTTGTTAAGACTTCCAGTGGAGCCTGGAAAGCTCTCCAGGCTCATCCTGTCTCCCAGATATGCAGGGCTTCCCTGTCTGTCCTGAACGGATCTCCAGTGGCTGTGCTGGGAGTTGACACTCCCATCTCACACGGATGCACCTGCTTGTTGGTTGTACCTTGGTCTGAAGGTGTCTGGGACACATTCCCATTCCTCTACATGTTGCCCAGTCCTCTTCAAGATGCTCCAGGTTGTCTGGGACATCCACAGAAAACCCTAAACCATCTCAAAAGGCACCAAAAACTCACGTAGAGACAATAATGTCACACCTTACATACCTGTCTCCAGAAACACTAATCTGAGCAACACAAAATTATTTGGGATGCAGGAACATACTGAGCAATGCCAAACAGGAAAATAACAATTCCTTGTGGATTGTTATAATAGCTTCTAAAAGAAAATTAATTCCAGTCCTGCTTTAACACCCCAGCAATGCACATTCCTTACCTTCAAGACACAGGCTGGCAACAGATTTGACTTCTGGTGAAGCCATGCAGGTGTAGCTGTCCTGATCCTCAGGTTTAAATCCATGGATAATAAGTATCTGCTTTGTTCCATCAGAGATGATCTCGTATCTCCCTCCAGCTTTTATTTGTTCTTTTCCCTTGAACCAAGTGACTTTCTCCTCAGTTTTACTGGATAATGTGCACTCCAGGCGAGCCACCCCCCTTCTGAGACAGATCCTCCCACCAAAGGTTGGGTGACTGTAACTGGAGGCTCTGAAATTACAAAAATAAAGTGAATTAACACAAAGAACAAATTATCAACTCACTTTAAGGCACTCCATAAAGTATCCAAGTATCCTATCCGTCATTTACAGATTTTTCAGCTGTTGTAGAAAACCAAAGGGGAAAAAAAAAAAAAAAAAAGAGACTGGCAGCATCCAAAGTGTGCACTTCTAAAGATAATATCAAAACAACTTTCCAAGCTCTCCCAGTGCTTAAACAAGCTCCATCTAAACATACACATGCAGAAGTGGTTGCATTTTCCACATTCCTGTGTTTGTTTGCTGGTCTTCATTTACCCATCACCAGTACAAAAGAAGTTCCACGGATTTCTAGATTTTAAATGTTTTGAAGTGAAGAAGTTGTGATGTGAGACAAAAAAGAAGTAATACATAGAATGAAAAGAGATCATTCAAAGTGGTATTCATCTCTGCCTTGAAATAAAAAAATTATAGATATATATTTATGCTATCTAGGAAGAGTAAAAACTATCAAAAAGCATAAATAATTTAAACCCAAAAATTCTCTGCATCTTCTTTACTTTGGAAGAATTTCTACCAACAGATGCTGTTTGTACAACCATGATAACTTGAAGAAAAACACATTAAAATCAGAGATGTTGACTGGGATGTAAAAGACAGTGCTGGGCTCCCAAAAGCAGCACATCCCTTGAGGTTACCTTCCTCTCTGCACATTTCACCAGGGTGAGGGGATTGCTGCCCAAAATACCTTGGGTTTGTCATTGACAAAGCCAGCACGAGCAGAGTCATCAGGGTCCAGCACTGGAAGCAGTTATTGTTGCAAAAAAATGTCATTGTGTGCCTGAACTTTAAGCAAAAGAGTATTTTTTTATCATTATACTCATTTTGAGGAATTTAGATGAGTGATACCAGAGAAAGAGTTGCAAGAAAAGAAAGGGAGAGAGAGACTCCCCATCCCACTGCAGCTTCCCAAGTTTCACCATCACTCAGCAAAGGAACTGTGTCCTCCAGCATTTCTTTGTGGGGATTCTTGAAAAAGATGCATAAAAAGACACAAAAAAGGAGAAAGATGGGTGAAGAATAGAACCCTGCCCACCCATGGTCACGGTCTCGGTTACCCCAAACACATTCCAGCATGCTCTTTTTCACTCCTTCCATCCTAACTCCACCAGAAAAGACACCCATAGTGGGCAGCCCAGCACACAGATAATGCAGTGCAGGCTGCAAGACAGTCGGGTGCAGTTTGGAGGAAATCACTGCTGAGCCCCAAAAATGCAGCAGGTTTTGTTTACAGCAGCCCAGAACAACTCTTTGTATCCCAGGTTGCCCTCCACTATTGTGCTGCCAGCCAAGCACTGAAAGATATTGCACTGGGAGATGCCTGGGGTGGGTGAAGCAGGTGTGCTATGTAAAACAGATGGTGTAGTCTGGTTTTCCCAGGCCTGCAGTTTCTAAGTTTCTAAGTTCTGTTTCTTCATGATGTTTAGGGTTTGGTAAGCCTGTTCTTACAGTCTGAACATAAATATTGTCATTGTTTCTGTAAAAAAAGCTTAATGTTTTGGACTCTTCCTGTGAGACGGACTTTCTTTGATGTCTCTCAGCTTTTGCCAATGTGGGTGAAGAGTCCTATCACTCTGCTTACCAATGAGAGTGGCCTGTCCAAAGAGGTATAAAATGGGGTCAGTTGTTTGAATAAAACTGGAGTCAGATCATATTCTAAAGAGGAATTTATGTCGTGTTGTTACTTGCCACAGCAACATCCAGTGACCCCGACGTGATGCATCTGGTGACCCCGACATGATGCATCTGGTGACCCCGACTGATGCATCTGGTGACCCCAGCGTGATGCATCTGGTGACCCCAGCGTGATGCAGGAGGGTCTGGTCTGCAGGAGCTGCAGTCCTGGCTGGGCATGGTGTCCATCCTCCCCTAACTGCATGGTCTGGGGGAAGTGCAGTGGCTCACTGGCCCAGCAGTGTTCACAGCCAACATTCAGAACCTGTGGGGCTCCCCCAGGGCCAGCCCACCCATGGTGATCTCTGTGCTGAGGACGAGCCCCTCGCTGCGGGACTGCCAGCCAATGCCCAGGATTTTCCTCTCCACCTTGTAGCCCAGGATATCCCAGCTGCCATCACTCAGCAGCTTGTGTCAGGACAGAGTGGCTCTTCTGGCTCTTCAGGGAGTTTGGGGATGGCTGGGGGCACCACAGAGGTCCTGTGATGTGAGCAGTAACGCTTCATCCTAAAACACCCAAGAGCCCTCTGCTTTTGGTATTCTCCTTGTTGTAAAGTTAAGTGTAAAGTCATCATAAAGTCACTGCCACAAGTACCTGTGCACCACTGATTTATCCTCATCAGCCCTGATCTGTGCTGCCAATGGCAAACATTCATTTTCCAGCTCTCAGCTCACATAATTAACATCTTGTATTGCCTTTGTCCCACCAAGCTCGAAATAAAAGTAACCTACACAGTCCATATTATCAAGGAATTTAACTGAAAAAATTTCCAGCACATTTGAGCCTTGATAGTGTTTATTTTAGGTCTGGCCTTAATTGAAGTCAAGTTGTTATGGGACTAAAGAATAAGTCAAATATTTTAATAATGAATCACTCCACTTCTGTGTAATCACAGTATATGTCACAGAATCAGGCAATTACAAATAAATTTGTGATGGGAATGATCTGGTGTCCTACTGTCCATGATCATAGACTGCTTTGGGTGGGGACCTTGAAGATCCCTACAGTCAGTACACTGGAAAATGTTCCTTGCTTATATTACACTTTGGCCTTAAAGACAGAAATAATTATTTCAATCTTGAGTTCAAGACATTTATGATGTAAATGACCTGCCATGATATAGCAATCCAAAGAATTAAAGGCAAATATGATGTCAACAGCCATCACAGTGTTAACTCTGGACACAACAAGAACAACATAAAATCTTTTCTCTATTGTCAACCAAATTTCATACAGAAAAATCTGCCAACAGGAAGAGTATGGTATTTTTACTTCGAATTTCGTTAAATATAAGTACCCAAAATTAGAAAAAGATTATTTAAATCTATCAAACTTTTTTTTTTTAATTGTAGTGGAAATTACTGGAGTGTGTAACAAAGATCTTTTAAGTCTCAGAAATCATTAGACAGAGACTGCCTGTAGTCATTTAAAGTACAGATGGTCCATCAGTGACTCTTAACATCTCAGCTACAGCTAAAATGTATTTAATTATCTCATAACCATCACTGGAATGGTGCTGTGTGACCACTGCTGGGTGACCCACTTGTCCCACTGTAGGAAGGAGCCAGATCCTGGGTGCTGAAATGGACACTGACGTGTCATTATCCAACCTGCTCCACAAGGGAATTAGGGAATCATCACCTTCCCTACTTAACTACTAACTCTCATGTCTCTGAAGCAGGAGGTGTGTGCTTCATGGGTGTCCCCCACTTGAAGGTTTTAATATGCTACTCATTAATCTAGAAAACTGATTGCCCTGCACCTGAGCTGATTAGCAGATTTCAAAGATTCCTCTGCTCTCCTGGATAATTTTTCCACATGGACTCTGGCTCAGCTCCCTCCTGCATCCACATTTAGCAAGAGTGAATTTGAACTCTGATAATACTGATTTTCGCTAGAGTTTATGTCACATTTTACAAAAGACTGCAGCTAAAAAAAGCTGGGGAGCATCTCTACCATCATTAGCCTGATACATTTTTCTTCTGATGAGGTAGATTACTTCTGGTTGAAGAACAAGTTGCCACTAGTATCTTCTCAGCCTAAGAACACTATTTTGGGATGTATGAGGCAAAGGGGAAAGAAGCAGCACAAAGACTGGGAAATTTAGTGTTGTAGCTCAATACCAAAGTCTGAGATTTTGAATTCCCCTGGGCTGGAACAACACACACTTACCTATCACAGAAAGCTTGGCTGATGAAATGGCCTCCCTGGAAGCAAAGGTCACCTCTCCAGAATGACGCAGTTGGGCTTTTTTCAGAATAAGTTTGTATTTGTTTCCATCTGCTTGTACCTCCCAGTCCTCCCCCGACTGGATCTCTGTGCCATTACTGTACCAGGTCACTTCATTAACAGGCACAGCTTCACTCAGGACACAGCTAAATGTTGCTTTATCCCCAGAGGCACTTCCACATCTCTCAGGGGCTGCAAGAACTGCAGGCGCCACCCTGTAGATTAAAATCAGTGATCAAGCCCTCAGTTACAGAAACAATCAAGAGATTTTGGGATTATTTGTGCTGAAATATTTTGTGAATATTTGTGATTGAACAGCCAAGCCTTGGGGACCAAAGAGATCATTAAAAGGTTTATGGATATTGCCAGAACAAGTTTAGAATCACAGAATGGTTTGGTTTGGGAGGGACTTTAAAAGTTGATCTGGTTGCAGCCCCTGGCTTGGGCAGGGACACCTGCCAACTGGATGCTCCAAGCCCCATCTAATCCATAAATGGGGACTGATATCTGCTTTTGTACTCTTATTTTCTTGCACAGAAAGGGGTTCTGGTTCCCAATGGGGCCTCCAGTAGTGGCATAAGGTAAAAGGATACAGAGCCAATACTGTTACTGATAAAACCCTCCTCTCTGAAGCTGTGAAGTGCCTATAAACACAACCAAACTCCTCAGAATCATGACAATTCTGAGACTGTTTTGCTGCTCACTCAGTGCCAACTGGTGCTGCTTATAAAAAACCCTGTCACACTCTACAGAACAAGAAAATAAGGAAATTGCAATGCATGATCCATTTACGGGTGAGAGAATTGGATTTTTCAGTTTTGTTTTTCAGGGAAAACAAAAAGCTTTGGGATGATCTAATTTGTACCTTCCAGTATGTGAAAGAAGCCAACAAGATGGAAGGGAGGACAAGGGGGAATGGATTCAGATGGACAGAGAATAGGTTTACATGAGATACAGGGGAGAAATTCTTCCCTGTGAGGGTGGTGATGCCCTGGCACAGGGTGCCCAGAGCAACTGGAAGTGTCCAAGGCCAGGCTGGATGGGCTTGGATCAGCCTGGAGTAGTGGAAGGTGACCCTACCCATGGCAGGGGGTGGGAATGGATGATCTTTAAGGTCCCCTCCAACCCAATCCAGTCTGTGATTCTGTGGGTTAGTGGTGGGCTTGGCAGAGTTGGGTTAAACGTTGATGATCTCAAAGATTTTTCCCAACGTGAACGATTCCACGATTTATTGTGTGGGAAGAACATTTAGCTAAGAGACAAACAACAAATGCAACTTTTCCTTGCTGCTACTCATCATCTTTTCCTGGTTTCTTTCCCCTTTCCAACCAGAAATTGAAGACTTCCCCTGCTGGAGTTACCTTTCACTGTGAGGAAGGCTGAGGTCACCGCATCGCTGCACATGAAAGTCACCCTGCAGCTGTCCTGGGGAGTTAAATTCTTCATCAGCAGGATATGCCTGAGCCCATTTTCAAAGTAAACCATCTCAGTGTTTTCTGTGGTTTTGGCAGGTTGGTCGTCAATCAGCCAGTTGTAATTGTAGGTCTCAGGCTTGGAGAGGTAACACTCGAACAGGGCTTCCCCTCCTTCCATGGCCTCCACGTTCTCCAAGCCCTGGACAATGCTGTTCTTGGCTGGAAAAGAAGGACAATCAACATTATTAAATCTGGCCACACATCTCTGAAAATTAGCAAGTTTCAGAGCACTGGATGGTTCCCACTGCTGAAAAGCTGAAGGAGAAATGTGGATGTGACAAGCAGTGCCTGTAGGTTTAATTGTTGATTGCAACGGCGCTCCAGCAAAATATTATAATAAAAAAGATTTAAAGATAGTTTAAAAGTAATGATAAACCTCTAGAACCTCCAGCATTTCATCTAGAACCTCTAGCATTTCACCCAGATTTCCTCCAAAAACCTGCTTACTATAAATAAAGAAAAAAATGGTCATATTTGCATGAATCAGGGCAATAGTCAATAGGAAGGCATAGCTCAGGAACATAAAGTGTAACCAAATTCCTTTTGTCCTGTGACAGGAAACGATTCCCAAAGATCTCCCAAACAGCACAACTATCATCATGATTGGGGAGATACGAATCCACTGACAGCTCAAGATAAAATCTTATTACTTTTCTTGCAAAGCAAATGTAAGACAATATTATGGCTGGCAAAGCTACAGTGACAATTATCTGAGATAATTCTGCCTTTAGGAAACACACAGAAAGTCAAAATCTCTATCACGATTACTTTGAATAGTAAATTTCTGAATTATTATAAAAGCTCTGTGACTTTTAGGTTTATTTTCCCATGCTGTGTGGTGAGTGGTGGGGTCAGAAACGTGCACAAACCTCCACACTCCAGTCATGCATCAGTTGGCACCTGGACAGAAGCAATTAGCTTGATGCCAAATTAAATGTGGGCTGGGTATAATTCATGTTGATACAGGGACAAATGACATGCACAAAGGTGAGGACACAAGGATGAGTAAATACAGTTCACACAAATGCCATAAAATAGTCAGCATGATTTGTGTTATAAACCAAGACCCTGAGACATCCCTGTTTAGATCTCTACAGATCATCTGGAACCATGCTCAGAAAAAAAAAAAAATTAGTTAAAAATAAATAAAATGTCAAATAACCTCCAAATTAAGCAATTTATTTAATGGTAGAAACAAACAGGCATACTCAAAAAGCACAAGCTACCTTATATTTATGAACTTATTACTAATTACAAGGTGCCCAGAGATGTTGTGTGTGGACTCCCCATCCCTGGAAGTGCCCAAGGCCAGGTTGGACAGGGCTTGGAGCAACCTGGGATAGTGGAGGGTGTCCCTGCCAATGGCAGGGGGGTTAGAACAAAATGACCTTTAAAGTCTTGCCCAACCCAAACTATTCTGGGCTTCTACAATGCTAAAAAAATCTGAATTTTGTAAGATTCGTACTTATAGAGAACAATGAGAGGGTTACAGACTCTTCTTGGAGAATGCATAATTTTTGTTAGAACAACCCAAATTGTTTATCTGTGTATTTTGGAAGCGCTGGTTTCCCTAATTATGGAAAGCAGCCAATTGCTAACCCTACCTCCTCTGGGATGCTTTTAGTTTATGTTCATTAAAATCTTTTTAAATCCCTACAATGGAAAGTGCTTACTGATGTAGAAAACATTATAATAAAAAGCACCCTGTTCTTCTGCACTAACAACCAACTCCAGCTAAGCAAGAAGGCAAAACAACCACAAATATTCAGAAATCAGAACCTGCTGTTGCTGATCACTCCAATTCACTTGGTAACCAAAGCCAGGAATCCCATATGCAGCAGAAAAATAAAAAGAAATTTCCATGTAAAAATCCTAACTTTTTGTTCATTTTTGAACATATTGTGTCTCAGGGTCTCCACAAATGTGCGTGCCGAGTGTGGAGGTAATTCCCGAAGGATCACTATTTGAAGGAGGTAAATTACCAACCTCCTTTACTCAGCAAAACAAAATGGAATTCCACACTATCCATGAGTTACTGGTTTTTATGTCACGCTGTAAAAAGTGTTCTTTAACAGCAAAAATATTCAAATTATTCCTTTGGACCAATAATACACCTGTGATTTTACAACAATTCAGCAGGACACGTCCCTCACAGCCACACTCCAGCTCACTGCAGAAGAGGTGGGATGGCTAAGAGGTGTAATGAGGGAGTGCTAATTAGAAATAAGATAATGCTGCAGTTTCATATTCAATTCCCATTATCCCCCAACTATTTTTATCCTCATTTTCAGTACTGGAGTGACCACCAAGAGCAGGTATCTGATGCGTCCCTTGTTGCAAAGCCTTGCCATGATTTTTTTTCTACCTCTTTTAATTGGAACCCATGGTAGTCTTCCTCTCTGGCTGGAAGACCTCACCTTGGACATCAAGTGTAGCCATCACTTTAATGCCTTCAGCTTCACAAGAATAGATGCCAGTGTCTTCTGGGACCGTGGGGTTAATTTTTAGCATGCTCACATTCCAGTCCTGATCGATAATCACTCGCTGCCCATCTGCATGTATTTCCTGATCATTTTTCTTCCAGATGGCGTGCACTGGCCTAGAATATTGGCATATGAACTCTGCTGGGCCATCTTCATCAACAGTCATGTCCTGCATGGGACTGACCACTTCAATGCTGGGATCTGTTAACCAACACGTCAGGAAGGACATGCATTAGTGGATCCCCATGGAAATCACCCCTGGGAGGGTTTTTGCCAAGCACAGAGCCAGTGGGGAGCAAGCAGAGTGACCAGTGCAAGCAGAAGGGTGGCTGGGCACGCTGGGGATTAGCAGTTTAGTCCATGCCTGTGTCAGCATCAAGCAGGAAGGAAGCCAATCTGGTGCATTAGAACATGACCATTACAGTGGGAAATGAGCCACCAGGAATTAAGGCTCGTGCTGGAACAGTCCTGCATTTGGACTGCTGGCTTAGTGTTTGTCCCAGGGTTTCTGAGCTCTTCCAGGCTGGGAAGCACTGGATGTGAAACACTTCTGCTTCCTGAATATAGAGAACAAGTGTGATGCATAGGACTGCAGTGAGTGGGTCCCTGCAACTCTCAACCTCACAGAGCAATGGGAAAACACCACAAACTCTACTGGAAGCTCCTAGTGTGACTAAAATATAACTACTCATCAGAAAGAAACACAGTCCTCAAATGCAGACTCTCCTGCCTGTCCTGGGCTGGTCTTGGCTGTCAGAAGTCATGTGAGGAGCAAATATCCAGGATAACTGTGACAAAAAAGAGCACTCCACAGATGAATATTGTTTTGATTATTCGTGTGTTCCTCTGCAGCAGACACATTGTTTGGAAGGATTGCATTTACAGTATTTCATCTAGAGATCACTGAGAGGTCATAAAACATCTCAGACTGAGAGCCCATAAAATGCTGAGAGCAGCTGGATATGCAGCTCCTCTGAAGAAGGTGAGATCCATGAGGCAGGCTGCTTTAAAGCACTTTCATAACACTTGTTCTGCTTCTTGTGAGGCAGCTGTAAGGCACAGTAGAGATATCTGACCTAGAATACTGTGAGCTTCCAAAGCAGCCAAGAGTCCCTCCTGATATGTCAGAGTGGATCATCCATCTACAATGCAATATGCAGGTCAAAAGGAAAAATCTCATTGCAGTCTGAAAATGGAATTCTCCCTGAAACATCATTTTCAGCAGAATTATGTCAACTTAAAAAAAATAATAATGATAGGGCTACAAAGGGACATAGAAAGATGACAGTCAGAGAAAGCTGGGATATCACCAGGAGCTGGACATTATGATCCTTGGGGAACCCTTCCAGCTCAGGACATTCTGTGATTCTATGATGTCCTTAATTCTTCAAACAGTTGTTCTGCTCACAAGCCAGCTGGAATAACCCACACAGGATCTCTGTCTGCAATGCTCCTCTTGTAACTGCTGCAGCAGGTTGAGGGTTTGGGATGCTCCTGGCAGACCTCGGGGAGCAAAGAGAGCTTTGCAAACATCATTTGGAAATTTGTTGAAAGGTTTGATGCCACTCACTGAAGCCCCCTCTGCCACTCTGAGTGTCTGCCACATGTGTTTATGGAGAGAAGCCTCCATGGAAGACCTTGGAGATGTTTTGCTGACTGAAGAAACAAGCAGGTGTCTGTGCAGCTGGTGAGAACAACCCCATCCTCTTCCATAAGATGTAGAAATGTGTTTCTCACAGCAAACTTCACCCATGGTGCTGGAGAAGGTCCTGGTTCCACCTCGCTGTTGGCCAGGGCAAGGACTTTGGTGGCCCTGTTCACCTGTGCAGGAGCTCTTTGGGACTTAGGAGCCAATGTGTGCCCCAGAACCTGCAAATCTCACCTGCCCAGAGGAGCTAGAAAACAGCAGCAGCTTTTTCCACCCTTTTCCATTCTCCCCCCATCATCTGTGAACCATCCAGGTCATGGAATGAAAGCAGTGGTAGGGCAATGACGTTGTGGAGGCCCAGCATGAAAAGCTGAGGTCTCACTTGTTGCAGAATAAATCCAACTACCTGCATGCCTTAAACCAGGGGAATGAGGCACATGGGACAAAGGCAGCTTGCTCCTTGATGAACAGGAAGCCTTGGATGGCTGGATGGACTGAAATATATTTCAAACACAGATTTATGTTTAAATCTCTGGACAAAATAGAGTGTACAAAATTGTCAAATACAAGGGCAGTTGGAATTTTACAAGTGTTCCACTTTCCTATGAAATCAAGTGTTACTGAGCACAGTGCAACTGGGATTATCCCAATCCAGTTATAAACCACTGCTACTGTGATTCAGGTTTGCAATTCAGGAATCTTGGCTTCATGGAAGCACAAAAAATCCACATATATGTGTGTACCTGCATGAGCTGTGGGGTTGGATGGGAGGATCTCCAGAGATTCTTCCAAAAATCAATGATGCTGTAATTCCGTGAAATGGAAAATTCTCAGGCGTGCAGAAACCTAACAATGCATTTATTTTTAATTTATGCTTCAGGCCTACTGGAATTTTTTGCCTGGAGGGTTCAGAACCAGGCTCTGTCTCTGAAAACGGATGCAAACTGACACAGGACTTGTAGGGTCTGTGCACTGTTGTCACTGCATCATTGAAGAAGTGATTTCGCATTTTATCTTCACAGAAAACCAAATTTTCTGAATGTACGAGGGACACATGATGCAGAGAAGGAGACATCAACCACTGACTACAATTCCATATTGTGGACCATTCCTGCTATGGCCCAGTTATACCACAGGAGTAGATTCAAATAAAGATATTTTAACCCTTTATATCTCTGTATATATCCCTTTTCCAAGCAGGGAATAAGCCTAAATTTTGCCTGAAAAATAACAGATCTTCCCCATGGCTATAAAAGGATTGGGTGAGAAGGAGCTTGCTTTATCAAGTCTGGAGCTCAGCGTTATTTGCAGCTTTTGGCTACCCTTACCAAATGGGAAAAACATTTATTCAACAGGCCAGAAAGTTTTGCCAGTGCAGGGATAAGCTTTCAAAAATAAGGCACGTTTTGTCTCTGCGTTACTGGAATGTCATGACCCATTGGTTTCCAGGAACAGCCCAAAATCCTGTCCTGGGAACATGCTGAGCTCAGCACCAGTAGCCCAGCTGTGGAACAGCACAGTGGCAATTTTGGGAACTACCACCTCTGCAAGATTTTGTGGGATTATGACAAAAACAGCTGAAGTGGGGATATAAAGCCAGGTGCTACCACAGATGTTTGTGTTCATCTCTTCTTGGACATCAGGTGAAAGCAGCAGCCCTGACCCTGCAACGTTCCCTCACCTGAACCACTGCAAAAATCAGTGTGGCTGCACCCAGAAGAATTCTGGGGTGAGAGTGGGTGACGTGCTGAGTGGGAGGGCTGCAGGGCACAGGAGAACCATGAAGGGATTTAGTAAGGGTAGCCTGGAAGGCAGAAGCACCAGCACATGGAGCAAGTCCAGAGGTGGCCACGTGTTTCTTGCCAACGGGGAAATACCTTTGACTAATAATTTAGCTGAAGATATAAGGGGCCCAGCTCTGAAGGTGACAGTGCCCGAGTCGTGGCACGCCACGTCATTTAGGGTCAGGGTGTGGATCCTGCCGTCCTGCTCAGAGATTTTGGTCACCAGGTTGTTGTGGAGGGGGGTCCCATCGAGCCACCACTGCACGTTCCTCACGCCCGGGTGCGAGAGCTCGCAGGTGAACGTGGCTGACTCGCCCACAAAGACGTCTGTGCTCCTTAAACCAGACACTATCACTGCTGCTTCTTCTGCGTGACAGAGCGAGAGAGGGTGCCAGAGGAAAACAGAAACAAACACGCCCGAGGCGCGCCCTGAACAACTAACCCATGCCCAAGTGCAGCTCCAGGAGGGTTAAACTTGTAGGGCTTTTCCAAGGGAAAAAAGAGCTACAATTTTCTTGAAGAGGGTTAGAAACCACCTTCCATCCCTCCAGCTGCTTGTAGGAGCAGTGTGTGTGTCTGCAAACATCATTTCATTGGCAGGAAACGCTACGCCTTGCCCAGGTCATGCCTGGCTCTCCTGTGTTGCAACCATCTGCAGAAGTTGTATGAGGCAGAGAGGTACTTAAAGATTTAAATGTTCACTTGGGTGCTTTAAAGGAGTAATAAGATTATCAACAATGATAGAAGCTGCAATCAGTTGTAGCAAGGATTTCAGTATTTTTACAACCACTGCTCCAAGTTTTTCAGCAGTATCACCATCTGTTCTGAAACACAGTATGGTCGGTACTTTAAACTAGTTTAACTTAAAAAGATGGGTTGAACCCCAGTCTGGAGGTGAGTGTTATATCTTCACTGGAATCAGGAAAGAAACGAATGGACTTTCTGCTGTTTGGCCAGTTACTGTCAAAGATTTTGGTGCAAGAAATCCAGGCAGAAAACCAGAGCATTTCCACTGTGTTCACCACCTTACCTTGCACAAACACAGACCCCGTGGTGATCTCGTATCCAGTGCTGCAGGTATAATCCCCACAGTCCTCAGGTTCTACACCATGGATGATGAGCTCAGCTACGCTGCCCTTCAGCTTCACCTCGTACTTGTCACTGGGCTCAATGACCACCCCTCCTTTCCTCCACTCCACGGGAGCGTCCGGCTTGGAGATCTCACAGCGCAAAACGGCCGTTCCCCCTTCTTCAGCCTCTACATTTTTCAGCTCTTTGTTAAACAGCACTGGCAGTACTGCAGTGGAGAAGCAACTGCATCAGTGATGGTGCTCAGACGTGAGAAACCTGCTTGTAATTCTCCAGCTGGGCTCTTCCCCTCTGTCCGAGCGACAGCCGCTCGCGGAATCAGCTGCTGGAATCAGAGGTGCCCAGTGCTTCTCCATAAAGGGCTGCCAGAGGTCACAGGGCCTCTAAAGGTCTTCACGTGGCCAAACTCAGTGTAAGCACATGGAGCACAACACCACCAATCACAACACTGCCAGTCAGAACCCTTTAGGTTGGAGAAGACCTTGAAGATCAAGTCCAGCCCTTAAGCCAGCACAGCCAAGCCCACCACTAAATCCACACCCCAAATGTCACATCTACACATCTTTTAAATATCTCCAGGGATGGTGGCTCCACTGACTCTCTGGGCACTCAGTGATGATGCTTGGTCACCCTCTCAGTGAAGAATTATTTCTTAATAGTGAATCTAAATCCCCCTGGTGCAACTTGAGGCCATTTCCTCTTGCTCTATTGCTTGTTACTTGTGAAAATAGACCAACCTTTACCTCACAACAGCCTCCTGTCAGTGGTTGCAGAGAGTGATAACATCTCCCCCAAGCCTCCTTTTCTCCAGGTTTAAAAACCCCAGTTTCCTCAGCTGGCACATGAGATTTTGGGTATTTAATCTCTGAAACCACATGCTCTGAGCAGGAGCTCATTATGGTGACTAAAGCCACAATCTACAAGTGTGATCTAATCTAAAAGACATAGATTTCTTAGCACATCATAAATAATACTGTAAAATCCCACCCAAACCCATAGAATTCTTAGAACCAAATGAATAAAACTAAAATCCAAAATCGTAGAATTCTTAATATGAAATTAATAAAACTGTAAAATCCCAAGCCAAAGTCTTAATACAAAATGAATAAAACTATAAAATCCAAAACCACAGCCACTAAAAAGGCAAAGAGCCACAATTCATGGGCTGCTTAGGCACTAAGAGATACAACAGATCAGTTTAAAATGGACTTGTCATGGGTACAGTGAAATACTTGTTTGATTTCACAGAGTGTCAGTAATAACTCAGCAATACAATTTCCATGTGGATGTGACATTTGGGGACATGGTTTAGTGGTGGACTTGGCAGTGTTGTGTTAATGGCTGGAGTCAGTGTGATGCCTGAAGTTTTAGTTTTTATATTCTTCAGATTCTGTGTTGTTTTGGTGGGTAGTTCTGGCTTTCATAGTAAGTGCTAGCAAGCTCTCTTCATAGTAGGGAGACAAAACAATTCCTTTTCCAGCTCAGGACCAAGGACAGCCATACAAATTTCAGGCCCAAGAGCAAAAACAATGGCGAAGTGAAGGGAGAAAAACAAGGAGGATGGAGGCTCATAACCTGAAGCTGCAATTGGACAACTAACTCCAATATACTAATAGACTAAAGCTTATAAAAGTGTGAGACCTCATGATCTCTCATCCATTTTTGTGACCGTTTTGGGTTCATCCTGGGTGTAGCCTGGCCAGGCTCTTGTGCTGCTCAGTTGTGTCCATCGAGGCCTTTTAAAAAATCCCTGCTTTATCCTTTTGTTCTGTCTAGTCTCTGTTCTAGGTAAGCCCTGCAAGGCGTCAGTTCTGGTGACCCCAGGTGGGACCATGAGTAACTTAAGTCATCAAGTGATCTCAAAGGTCTTTTTCAAACTAAATCAGAGAATGGTATGGGTTGGAAGTGGTCTTAAAGATACAGTTCCAACCTTCCAACTTCCATTAGACCAGGTCTCCCAGAGCCCCATCCAGCTTGGCCTGGATGATTCCAGGATCCAGGCAGCTGTGGGGAGAGGGGACCGGCACTGCTGCAGCATCCTCACCCAGCAGCACCCCCAGGGCAGAGCTGGGTGCCTGGAGTTACATCCCGAACCAGATAAAGAGGAACGAACAACACAAGGCATTGGCAAGGGACAGCTTTCAAATATCATTCTATATATCTTAAAAGTTTTTCTGAGCTTTCAGACTTCTTTTTTTGTAAATATAATCTAAAAGCATCATAAGCAGGAGATTAACCCAGAGCAATATTCCTGACCCTCTCCAGCACTGATTCTGACATAGGACAGCCACAGCCAGGCTTTCTCCTCCCCCCAAACAAGCCCTGCCCTACCTTTGACCTGCAGCGAGGCCGTGGTTTGCTGATCCCCCGAGTCACAGGTGTATTCTCCAGCATCCTGAGCCCCAGCCTCGTAGATGAGGAGCTCAGCCCGTGTCCCCTCCTGGCGCATCTCGTACTTGTCCCCGGGCTGCAGCACCGCGTCCCCTTTGCGCCACTCCAGCGCGCGCGGGGCTGCGTGAGCTCGCAGCGCAGCACGGCCGTGTGCCCTTCCTCCACCTCCTCGTTCCTCAGCCACTGCTTGAACAGCACGGGCAGGCCTGTTCAAGGGGAAAGGAAAAATAATGCAAACAGGAGAAAAGAAAAATAGTAACGGGTGAGGCAAAAAATAGAGGAATGTGGTGTCGTTCAGGCGCGGGTAGAGCTATTCGCGACGTTCGCGGACAATTCTGGCCGGGTTTCCCTAAGGAGAGCCAAAGTCAAACCTAGATGGAGGAGGAGGATGAAGGGGAGTTAATCAGCAAGAAAAATTTGATTTCTGTGTGGACAACCTCTCTCCCTCCATATCCCAGACTTCATTCCATAAAAAATTCCCAACTAAGTTCTGTAATTCTTACTGAAGGTCAGATAGCTTTCCATCCTTGAAATAAAATCATAGAATGGGATAAAATCACTCTAAGAACATACATATATATAAAAGAGTATAAAATATGCATACATATATTTAAGTATATAAATATATTATTAATATTAATATATTAGACTATATAGAACAGATCAGAAAATTGGAATATATAGAATACATCAGAATATAGAATATGTAGAATATGTAGACTAGTATAATAGAATAATATAAAATAGAATTTTTTATATATTATTAAAATATTATTAATATAGAGAATAATATATGTAGATTATATTAGAATATTATTTTATATATATATATAATATATATAAAACTGGGGTTACAATCCAAGGATTCAGATCTTGCAGCCAGAGATCAATTACAGAATAATTAAGGTTGGAAGTGACCTCATGGATGGAAATTCCTCCACTCCTCTGGATCTGAGTTCCAGTGTCTGACTTCCCCTTCATGTTATAGGTTGGTTTCTATCTAATCTGGATTTCTCTCACTGCAGCTCACACTTGTTGCCTCTCATGTCTTTACTGAGCCCTCCAAGAAAGTTCTGTGTCTCTCTCCACTGTAGATCTCCACTAGGAAGCTGCAGAGAGCACTGAGGTCCCCCTTCCACTTTCTCTTCCCCAGTTATCAAACAAGTTGTCCTTGCCTCTGCTCGTACTTAGAACCCAGAATTGTTTAAATTAGAAGGTACTATCATCATTTTCCAAACCTTGCCACGGGCAGGGACACCTTCCACCATCCCAGGGTGATCCAATCCCTGTCCAACCTAGCCATGGACACTTTCAGGGATCCAGGGGCATCCACAGCTCCTCTGGGCACCCTGTGCCAGGGCCTCCCCACCCTCAGATTAAAAAAATACCTTTCTTATACCTAAATTGTCCCCCTTTTGGTTTAAAACCATCACCCCTTGTCCTATCACAACAGAGTTTGTCCACGTACTTCACGTGCTCCATCCCCCTGACAAACTTGGGGGATTCTGCTGCACTTCCTCCACTGATCAGTGCCTGTCTCATTGCAGAGAGCTCTAAAAATTGATGTTCCCTCCTCTGCCCACTGCTGGGCAGAGAGGCAGCCCTACCTTTGACCTCCAGTCTGGCCGTGGTCTTGCCAGCAGCCGTGTGTGCAGCTGTACTCCCCGGAGTCGGCGCGGTTCAGGTCGCGGATGACCAGGGTGTGCACCTTCCCCTCCTGCTGGATGCTGCACTTGTGGCTGCTGTGGATCACAGACGTGCCTTTCCTCCACTCCACAGCGACATCAGGCTTGGACACCTCGCAGGACAGGTGGGCAGTGCCACCCTCCTGCAGCTCCAGGTTGTGCAGCGCCTTGACAAAGGTGACCGGGGCAGCTGTGGGGAGAGGGGACCGGCACTGCTGCAGCATCCTCACCCAGCAGCACCCCCAGGGCAGAGCTGGGTGCCTGGAGTTACATCCCGAACCAGGTAAAGAGGAACAAACAACACAAGGCGTTGGCATGGGCCAGCTTTCAAAAATCGTTCGAGATATCTTAAAAGAAAGGTTTTTCAGAGCTCTCAGACACCTTTTTTTTTTTTTTTTTTTTTTTTTTTTTTTTTTTGTAAATATGATCTAAAACCAGTGTAAGTAGGAGATTAGTCCAGAGCATATTCTTGACACTCTTCAGCATTGATTCTGACATGTGATCAGCTGTGTAGTCAGATGGTCTTCAAAGGATGTTAATCTTAATCATTATATCAAATAACATCAAAGGATGTTAATCTTAATCATTATATCAAATAACACCAAAGGATGTTAATCTTAATCATTATATCAAATAACATCAAAGGATGTTAAAATTAATCTTCGTTCCATGTACAATAAAAACGACTGGAAGGATTGGCTCAGATGTAACTCTCTAAATTGCTAAATTAAATTAGCAGAATCTCCCAACATTTCCAAGGCTCTCTAATCCCAAATACACCTCTCCAGAAGTCAAAGCAGTGCCTGCCAGCACCTGCTCAACCCTTCTTCCTGGGAGGCTGCTCACCTTCCACCTTCAGCTGTGCTGCTGACGAATGCTGCCCCACTCTGAAACTGATGGACCCACAGTCTTCCAGGGTCACCTTCCTCAAGATCAAACTGTGACGTGTCCCTTGCACTCTGATCTCATTCATCTCGTTGGATTGCAGGGGAACATCCCCCAGGAACCACTGGGCATCCTGAGCTGTCTCCCGGGACAGCCTGCACTCGAACACGGCGTCTTCTCCCTCGTACGTGGCCACGTCCTTCAGCCTCTCCACGATGGTGGCTGCTGGTTCTTCATGGAAAGGGCAACAGAGTTTGAGATCTACTTTCAACTGATGCTTCCTGGGTTAAGCATGTGGTTAGGCTCTTTCTTGACAGTTCTATGTTGTTGTTATTTGAGGCCCTAAGTAATAAATCTGGGGGTGTTTAGCTCGGAAGAGGTGGTTTATGGGGGCTTCTAAAAAGGAGGAAGGAGGACTTTTTATAGGGGTAGACAGTGACAGAAAAAAGGGGAATGGTTTCAAACTGAAAGAGGGCAGGGTTAACTTAGATGTTAGAAAGAAATTGTTCTCTGTGAGGCCCTGGCACGAGGTGCCCAGAGAAGCTGTGGCTGCCCCATCTCTGGAAGTGTCCAGGGCCAGGTTGGACAGGGCTTGGAGGAGCCTGGAATAGTGAAAGGTGTCTCTGCCCATGGCAGGAGGTTGGAACTAAATTATCTTGAAGGTCCCTTCCAACCCAAACCATTCTGTAATTCTAAACTCATGGAAATGCAGGCATGTAGCAACATATTCCAACGCAACAGACACATGATTCATGGCTGCCTGTGTGTTATGCACATATATATGACAGTCTAAAAAGCTTGCAAGTTATACTGTGTTGTGTGCATATATTTAATATGTTTATAATCATAACCTGGGTGTTGTGAAAAAATTGTCAACAGCTTCCCATGAGTAGAAATTAATTATCGTTAAACCACAGAGGCAGTGACTAAAGACCCATTTCTAGAGGTCACTGACCCAGTCCTCAGCCCTCTGAAACCTCTCCCATCTCTGAGATCCCTGTGGTTCTCCTTGGGCACAGGACAAGGTTTAGCTGCCAAATGACTCAGTCCTGTGCCCCTGCCACGAGCTGTGCCCAGCTCTTCCCCATGCAAAGCCCCACCTTTCAGGTGCACTGCTGCCGTGGTCTGCTGGTCCCCTGTGTCACAGGTGTACTCCCCAGCATCAGCTTCGCTCAGGTTGTGAATTTTGAGCTCGGCCACCGAGCCCTCCTGGCGCATCTCGTATTTGTCACCGGGTCGCAGCACTGTGCCCGCCTTCTTCCACTGCACAGTGGCACTGGATTTGGAGACCTCACAGCTCAGAGTGACAGTGCCACCTTCCTCAGCTTGTTGGCTCTGGAGGGGTTGTGTGAAGGTGACTGGAGAAGCTAAATCAAGAAAAAGCAGAGGGGGACAAAAGCCACGTGTCACTGCTGACTGCGTAACTCAGCCTTGTGTTTGATGAAACTCTGGTGCTGTCCCAAATTTGGTTCAAGCTCAATGCAAAGTTAGTTTAGAAGCAAAACAAGGAATGACAGAGAGTGCTGGATTTCCAGGAGCTCTAAGCACTCTGCACTTCTGAAGGATCACTGGACACTGCCTACACTGAGCACCTCAAGGATTATGCTCCTTCTTGCACAGGAATTGTCATGGACAGTGTTCTGAGCATCTCAGGGCATGTATCTCCAACTGGGAACCAAACCCAGACCCCAAAAGCCTATTCCTGATATCCAAGTTTTTATGTATTTGGAAGAGGGCATGGAGAAATGTCTTTCTATTATATTCCTTATTTGAAAACTGGACCAGCAGAGAATGGAACCTTGGCAGTCCCTGTGCTGATGGCATCACTTGTGGGTCAAGGTGGAGTTTTGATGGGTGGATTTATGAAGTGCCACATGTAGAATTTTAACTCCTCAAGTCCAGTTCCCTGGAAGCACCTCAGTGGCCCCACATTTATTGGTATTTATATATATATTCAGCCAATTGGCTGAATTGGTATTTACAGGGTGACTGCACAGGCTTCCTCAGCTTCCTGGATTTGGAATTTTTTTCAAGGAGTACTGGAGTGGCTAAGACCAGACACAGAGGCATAAATTGGCCAACACCATCAGAGGACCTGCTTACAGCACCAATATTCTGGTATCCTTGAGTTGTGGGGTGAGTGTGACTGCAGACAGGGGTGTGCCCTTCATGGGAAACCCCCCAGGGATATTTCAAAAGGTGGGATTTAATAACATCCTGGCCCATCTTTGTTTTTCTTGATCATGCGTCTTGGAAATAGTCACCTTAATATGGTATTTGTATCAGATCAGATTTGAAAAAAAAAACAGATCTATTGTCACATTATACCTATTTTAAAGGTGGCACTAGAAGCATTTAGGTGTCTTGCTCATCAGCTGGAGTTGTGTGCAGGTTTGAACAGTTTCACCTGGATCACCATTTTTCCAGGCAAAACTACAGCTCAAAGGATGATTAAGCATTAAAACTAGTCCTATCTTAATTTTAGGTCCAGCCCTGGTTGTCTGAGTGACCAGAGAGAGGCCATAGGGTCTCCAAGGGTGGAAGTAATTCCTGCACTTGGGTCCCTGAATTTTCTTTGCTTAAGACACCACAGGACTTCCAACAGCAAAAGGAGTCAGCTGCTTTTGACAGCACAGTACATCTGAAAAATGTGAGGACAAAATCCTCTTGGCAGAGCCTAACTAAGGGAGTGGAGCAAGTTTCTTATCTTAAAAAATCCCAACACATCCCATCTTCAACAGTTGAAGTGGCTGTTGTTTGCTCATTTCCATTATCACAGGCGAATTTGCCAGAGTCTTCTGGATTTAAGTGATAAATCTTTAAAGTATGGACTGCTCCCTCCTGCCTGACTTCCTACTTGGAGTTTGGGGAGATCACCCGAGGGCCCTTTTTCCATTTCAGCTCAGCTCTGGGCTGGGAGAGCAGGCAGCAGAGGACAGCTGTGTCCTCCTCCTGCACTTCCCTGCTCTGCAGTTTCTCCTTAAAGACTGGAGGTGGCACTGAAATTACAAACAAAGGAAAGGATTTGTTCACTTTGCTTTGTTTGCTTTGTCTTGCAGGCACCTTTGTCTCACTCCCTTCAGTGTTAAAGCTGCATCTGAATGGTTGAGTATTAAAAAAAATCCTGACTTCTGTGTCATTTACTGAGGGGTTAAAAGAAGCTTCTAAGAGGGAAGGAGAAGGATTTTGGATGGAGAATTTAATCAAAAATAAGGAAGGATGGGAGGAAAGGATAGGAAGGAAGGCCAGAAAGGCAAGAAATAAAGAAAGGAAGAAAGCAAGCAAGAAAGAAGGCAAGAAGGCAAGAAAGAAGGCAAGAAAGCAAGAAAGAAAGAAGGCAAGAAGGCAAGAAAGAAGGCAAGAAAGCAAGCAAAAAAGCGGCAAGAAAGCAAGAAAGAAAGAAGGCAAGAAAGAAAGAAAAAAGGCAAGAAAGAAAGAAGGCAAGAAAGAAAGAAGGCAAGAAAGAAAGAAGGCAAGAAAGAAAGAAGGCAAGAAAGAAAGAAGGCAAGAAAGAAAGAAGGCAAGAAAGAAAGAAGGCAAGAAAGAAAGAAGGCAAGAAAGAAAGAAAGAAAGAAGGCAAGAAAGAAAGAAAGAAAGAAGGCAAGAAAGAAAGAAGGCAAGAAAGAAAGAAAGAAGGCAAGAAAGAAAGAAAGAAGGCAAGAAAGAAAGAAAGAAGGCAAGAAAGAAAGAAGGCAAGAAAGAAAGAAGGCAAGAAAGAAAGAAGGCAAGAAAGAAAGAAGGCAAGAAAGAAAGCAAGAAGGCAAGAAAGTAAGAAAGGAAGAAAGCAAGAAAGAAGATCTGAGCATCCTGATCTGGTTGGAGATGTAGAGCAATTGGACCAGGTTGCTTTTAAAGGTACCTCCAAACCCAAATTATTCTATAATTCTAAAAGGGGAAATTGAAGCAATGAAAATTCTAGGTCTATCCATCCAAGTGATGAAACCAAGCTGGTAATTTCCCCAGGAATCAGTGCTCTTCAGGAAGATGGTGAAATGTTTACCCGTGGCAATTGCAGTCACAGGTGCTTTAAAGCACAAGCACCCCCAAGACACGAGGGGTGAATTATGGCCTTGAATTCACTGCCAGCATGAGCAGAGCACCCCCTGCTCCCCCTGACCCTGTTCCACAGCACAGGGAGCCCTCACCTTTCACCGTGAGCTCCGCTGTCGACGTGTGGGCTCCCACCCGGAAAGTGACAGTGCCAATGTCCTGCTCAGTCACCTTCCTCAGGGTCAGCCTGTGGATCCTGCCCTTTTCCACTGAGATCTCATTCATTTCGTTGTTCTGCAGAGCCACATCCTGCAGCTTCCATTCAACATCCCGGGCGTTCTCGTGGGAAACCTGGCACTGGAAGGTGACATCGTCCCCTTCGGACACCACCGTGTCCCTGAGGCCACTCACAATGGTCACATCAGGCTCTGCAAGGAGGCAGAAAAAGGGAAAACATGGATCAAGTCATGGAATCATGGATAATGCAGGCTGCAGTGGACTTCTGGAAGTCACCTGCTCCAACCATCGCTCAAAGCAGGCTCAGGTTGCTCAGCACCTTGTCCTTCAAGGACCTCCAAGGGTGGAGACAGCACAGCCTCGTAAACCACATTTCAAACTCTGCTTTCAGTCTACTTGGCAAAAGGACAAATGACTTTTAGATAGTGGCTTTACCACTTCTCCTTGCTAAGAGACACATTGCATGTTGGTTTTTTTTAATGATGCTTGATAGGCTGAAAAAGGCATGAATGCTGGATGCCAAAATCAGGGTTTTGAAATCTGTTCCATTTACACTTTATAGGATAACGTTAAAGCCTGATCCTCTCTACTGTATTTCTGTGAACAGATTTGCTTTTACTCCATGCTGATGCTCCAAACTGGCTTTGTCCTCCCAGCAGGACTCACTGGGCTCATGTGAACACAGGGGTTCTGCACTGCAGTTTGCCTCTAGGACAGCTGGGCACCTGTGCAAGGATCAGGCAGAAAACCCCCAGCAGGCAGAACTTGTAAATACCCCAAACCCACTGGGGAATACCAAAGGAGTCATAAAATCACTAAAGTTGGGAAAGACCTCTAAAATCATCAAGCCAATCCATTCAAAAACATCCCAATCTCCCTCTCAGCAAGCACAGTGGGTATTCCTATTCCTACAACTGAGGGCACCATCTGCAGAAAAAATGGTGCAGCTGGGTGTGTTGTGCAGGGATCTACAACGTGGAGAAGCCTGTGGAGATGCTGGAGGTGTTTGTTCCACACCAGTGGTCCAACCTAAGCTCTGCAATGATATTAAGGTCAGATGCAGTTGCTGTGTGACTGGAAGCTGGGCTGGACCATCTGTTCAGTCCCATGCACATGATGTCAAGCAAATATTCCAAGCCATGAGTCAAAGATTACAGCTGCCTTATCCTCTCCTGTCCACCAAGTCAATCTTTGCTTTGGACATCCACTGCCCATAAGAATTTTTTTATGGTACCCTTCCTATGCTCCAGATTGATCACAACAACTCATTTTATGTCATGAATGTGTATATAACTCAGTCATGTTGTGAAATCCTAATTTCCTAAGGGAAACAACAAACAGGTCTTGCCTTTCACGGTGAGTTTGGCAGAGCTCATCTGGTCTCCAGCCTTGCAGGAATATTCTCCAGCATCCCCAGGCTCCAGGTGGTGCACACGGAGCTCCCGGAGGGTCCCATCCTGCCACATTTCATACTTGGAGCTGGAGTGCAGGAGGACTCCATCCTTCCTCCACTCCACTTCTGCTTTGCTGATGGAAATCTCGCAGCGCAGCCTGGCTGTTCCTCCCACTTCCACTTCCTCGTTCCTCAGCTGCTGCTTCAGCTGGGGTTTGGTGGCTGTAAAATGAGAAATAAATAATACACGAGCTGTTTGCTTGAATACCAGGGCTGCACAGCTCAGCACAAGGCACCTGGGCTCTGGTGCTGCAGTACAATTTTGCATTAAGTGGTGGTATGATAATAAAATCACTTTTCTCCCTATAAACAGACCTATATTGTGTACATCCAGATGATCAGAAAGTTCCCCAAATATCCTTATATCCCATAAAATCCAGGGCATCCACATCACACCTTTTATGCATCTGCTCAGCGTTTTGGAAACTCCAACACATAAAGGTTTTGACGAAGCAAAACCTGTCACTTTCTGTTTAAACCCGTGTAAATCTTTTCACTTTTACAGAAATACTCCTGATTTTCAAAAGCTAAATAATGTAAAGCTTTAAACTGATTTCTGAGCTGTCTTTTCAAGACCCAGATCATCAACGGTGAGACCTTCCAGATGATGCACAAATGGACATTTATTCAAGTAGAGCATGGAACAGCTCAGACAACAGCTTGTCACTGATGGAAACAAGAAGGGGATGTCCATAGGGGTGTGTGAAGAGTTGGGAAAACAGGAGTCTCAGTGCCTGTGGCTCCACTAAAAACACTACTGTGAGACAGGTAAAGCAATCACTGGGCTCTTTCACCCGTAGTTGACCCTCTGGCTGCTTCTTGAGTCAGAATCAACAGAAGTACATTGTTTGAAAGGTAATGGCTTAGATCAAAACCAAAAATTCCACCCAACTTTGAGACAATCACAAACATTTCGTAGATCGTGCTGGGATGGCCCTGTTTGAGCAGGGAGGTTGGACCTGTGACCCACGCCACGGTTCTGTGATCACTCACAGACATTATTCCTGGTTTGGTTAAACACAGCATTCCGGGGATCTTCACAGGGAGATTAAAAATAGCAACCTCAAAATGCTTTTTTTAAATGATGTGGGATTTCACTATCGATTCAAGTGAACCAGAAAAATCGCAAAGCACAAAAAAAAAAAGTTTTGTTAGTATTTCAAAATCCCCACGACGCGGAATTCCTTGCTTTTATCATATCTCAGGAAGGGGTCAGTGCACTGCACTCTGTGCTTTACAGGTTTAAACAGGAACCCTGTCCCACCAGATCCACTCCCCTGTACTCTGCTTTCTGACTGGGCAGCTCTTTTCCTCGTTATCTTAACTTTTGGATGAAATATCATTGACACAGTCCCACCAGCGCCTCTTCTGCTCCACCCCAGGCGGGTGCAATGCTAACCATTCACTCTGAGGACTGCAGTGCTCTGCTGGTCTCCCGTGTCACAAGTGTAATCAGAGGCATCCTCTGGCTCTACACTGTGGATCACGAGCTCAGCTGTGCGCCCACTTAATTTAATTTCGTATTTGGCACACGGGAAGAGCTCCATGGTGCCTTTCCTCCACTCCACAGCCGCGTTATCCTTTGTCAGCTCACACTGGAATTTCACCGCGGCTCCTTCTTCTGCCTCCTCGTCCTTGAGCTGCTTTTGGAACAGAACTGGCAGAGCTAAAAGAGAAAAGAACAGGATCAACAGGATCTTTTAGTGAAGCCTGAGTCAAGTCCTGGTTAACACAGACTTGGAGAACAAGATACTCTGCTTTTCACTGTGATATTCCTAGGTAGGATCCATGTCTTCTAATTTTTCCTAGGAGATCCTGCTGCATCAAAAGAAGCCATGTGCATCCATAACATTTATTTCCTTTGTTCCATGACTCAACTCATTCCCAGGGGTGAATTCACTGAGTGGTTTTATCCCTCAGCTGATCTAGCAATGATCTCAAGAGCAAAGAACTTCAAAACTCCATGGACAGCCTTGAGAGGTCAGGGATGTCGTTGTCTGTCTTCTTACAGGATTTGAAAGAAAATACTCTTTTTAAATATTCAAACAATGTGTCATGTGAAATGTCCAGATGTTATGTCAAATCATTGCTTTTTCCTTAATTTCTCCTCAGGCACAAAGCTTGAAAGTATTTCCTATTAGAATCCAAATCTCAAACACAGCACTGGAAGAACAAAATATCATCCTCTTCCATTCTCATTAAAAATAAAAAAAAAATCCTAACACATCAGATGAAAAGGAAGATATTCACAGAGAATAAGAAGAATTCACTTTAAAATATTCATATTGAAATGGTTGTTTTGCCTGCTGGAGAAACCTATTCCTTTAGGAGTCAGCTCACACCACGTACCTTTCACAGTGAGAGCTGCCCTGGTTTCCTGATCCCCCGAGTCACAGCTGTATTCTCCTGTGTCTTCTAATCTGAGATTGTGTATCAAGAGCTCTACCAGGCATCCCCTCTGCCTCATTTCATATTTCTGGCTGGGCTGCAGCCCCACGCCTCCTTTCCTCCATTCCACTGCAGAACTGGGTTTTGACAGCTCACAGCAGAACGTGGCTGTTCTTCCTTCCTCAAATTCCTGATTTTGTAAAGGTTGCTTAAACGTGATGGGCAGGGCTGTAAAATTTGAGAGGAAAACGTTTCAAGAGTGTTTTAGTGCAAGAAGGATCCAGTCCCACCATCATCCTCCAGGTATGGATTAATGATTCCATAATCCTGGGGGTGAAACTCTGTCTTGGCAAAATCTTCCTTGATCCAATAAGGGAACCAAGGGCTGAGGAAAGGCAAAGTTAGGAAAGATCTGGTCTTAGTGGTCACCAGAAAGGCCTGGATTGGGGTCTGAAGGAGTCAGACTTTCCTACGGAAGAGTTTCCATTGCTTTAGGCAAAGATCACTTACACAGATCCCTGTCCCTTAACAGAGGTCTGTGAGTTTGCAATACCAAACAAAGAGAATTTCTGCCCCAAAGAAGGTTTCTCTCAATGTATAAAAGATCGAGGTAGTATCGATCTCCTGGTAAGAGATCACAGTGAGGTGATAAATGGGAGAGGGAATTCAGATTTTAATTAAGGCCTTGCTCTGGATGGTACAAGGACAGAAGAACACCTGTGTTGATCCAAGTTGTCTGCAGTCAGCATGTGAATCCAGTAACAATACAGCAAATTCATATATCATAGAAATCCCTTATCCCCTAATTGGTGCCTCTCTAACCATCCCAGGCAGGCATTACATCCAGTTAGGCATCCCTTATCCCATTCCCTATCCAGCCACACGCCCTGCACTCAGGGCAGGAGGGTTCAGTGCATTTTTACATCATTACAACATTCAAGCCACCTTGGCTGAGGCTGTGAACAACCTGGTCTAGTGGAAGGTGCCCCTGCCCATGGCAGAGGGATGGAAATGGATGATCTTTAAGGCCCCTTCCAACCCAAACTACTCTGGATTCAATTGCTCTGATGGTCATTAATCACTCCAGATACCGCAAGAAGATCCCTTCTACCTTGCTGTGTGCCATGCCCATGAGGAACATTTATTCTGGCGTGGACCAGCAGCAAAACAAATCAATGGCTGCAGAGAACACCCAGGAAAAGCTCCTTTCACTGCACTCCTGTGGAGCCAAGGGTCACCACTGCCTACCATGCACGGCCACCACAGCCGCCGTCCGCTGGTGTCCGGAGTCGCAGCTGTAAATTCCTGAATCCTCCAGTTCCAGCTCATGAATGAGCAATTCAGCAGCACAGCCCTGCTGCCTCATCTCGTATTTCAGACCAGGGTAGAGAGTGACATCCCCTTTCCTCCACTCCACTGGAGCCTTGGGTTTGCTGAGCTCACACCTCAGTGTCACCGTGCCACCTTCTTCTGCCTCGGTGTCCTGAAGCTCCCGTTTAAAAAGGGCTGGGAGGGCTATAAAATAGAAATATGACTTGGACCTGCTGCAGCTGAGGCTTGAGAAAAAGGAAGTAGAGGGCAAATGAAAGGACCAAGAGAGAGGGTTTTTCCCAGATGTCTCTAAATCTCAACGCTTTAGATGCAAACTATGAAGCTATTTCCCCAGAGAAGTAATAGGAATATCTGCAGAGCAAGGAGAAGTGGATTTCCAGAAGTTACATTTGCCATGAAATATATTGAACCTAATCTATGATCTAAAAATAGAATAGTAGTTTTCCTACTGTAAAAGTAGCCAGCATGCTGCCCTGATCACTGAAGAAGTGTTCTGAAGATCAGCAGGGAATTTTCAGAGTTCATACTCCCTCCTAATTCAGAGCCTTGCAAGAGTTCATACTCCCTCTTAAGACAGGGAATTTTTAGGGTTCAGATTCCCTCTTAAAGGAGGCCACTTATGGGGGAGATTTTGATTATTCTGACAGCAAAATACAGAAAAAATGCACTTAGTTCTGCATCACAATTCCCATTTTCTGCCTGGCCATTCCATGAGCTGCATAGACCAGGCTATTCTTCACATCTTATTATTTACAATCTTTCTCTTAAGCAACACTAAACCACAGTTGTTATTTCTAATTTCAGAAAATATTACAGCCTTTTCCCTTTAGATTTTTTTACCATTGACTGTCAGCGTGGCAGTTGTCTGCTGATCTCCACACACACAGGTGTAAGCTCCAGCATCCTCCTCCTCCAGCTCATGGATAATCAGCTTTGCAACAGCACCATCCTGTCTCATTTCATATTTGCTGCTCTCTTTGAGCACCTCCTGCCCTTTCTTCCACTCCACCTCAGCAGGTTTTGTCAGCTCACACTGCAGAGCAGCTGTGCCATTTTCCACAGCTTCCATGTCCTTCAGCTCTCTCTTGAATTCTGGAGGCAGCACTGAAGAGTAAAAGAGTTACCACAGAGAGGGTGAATGTTCCTGAAATTGCAGCTTGGTGAGGTCCTGGGGGAGAGGTTTCGTGGGGCAATACCCAGCCTTGACCCAGGTCAGGGGAACACGATGGAAAATCTTCCCCAGCTCCCCTGGACACTGGATCAGGGCCAGGAGAGTGAGATGAACCAGCACAGCTGAGGGGCACAAACACCAGCAGGGAACGTTTTTCCTAATTCCACAAAAGGAGGAAGCACAGAGAGTCAGAAGTGATGGGGGAAAGTTGTGAAGGTTGTGACAGAGGAAAGTTGTCAAGGGCAGCATCAGCAACAAAGAGAGGAAAGAGAAATGAAAATATCCTCGTGGGAATAGACATCCTAATCCCTTTGGATTTACCCTGGCTTCCTACAGCAAAACTGCACAGTCCTCAGCAGATTTACACCTGCTTTCTACCAGTGTCCTCCTCAGAAAAAAAGCAGAATACCAGCTCTGAGCTCCTCAATTCACATGTGTTGGTGTCTTCCACCAACTTCATGGCTTTGCACTCTCTCTTCCTCCTCACAGAGCTGCCCTGCTGTGCTCTGACTGTTGACACAGCTCCTTACTCAGCCTCACTCCTTCCTCCATGAGATATCTTTGAAAAGGCACATCCAGGACTCACAGATTCTTCTTCACCCAAAAATTCCAGCTGCTGAATTCCAGCCTGGGTTCTTGTCTCAGAACACATTTTGTTCCATTTTATACAATCCTTGCACCTGTTGCAACTTGCACCCTTGAAATAAATGTGGTGACCTTCACATATGTCCCTTTATTAACTAAGTGAGAAAATGGGATATTTCATCTGTTTAACAAGTTTGGATATCTCAGATCTCAAAATTAGCGTCCAGTATTAGAGACTTGGTGAAAATATCCAGGCTAGAAAACAGGTTTAGCCCTGATTTGGCACATTTCCCATTCCAGCAGTGTTAAGCTGAAACACCAGACTTGTTTGTCCAGCAAATTGTTCTTCCAACAAAGGAAGACCAGAAGGAGGCCACAGAAAGAATTTATTCTTTCCTTAGAAAAATCAGTCTTCTAATGGAAATCTCTCTTTGGGCATCAGAGATTATGGGCACAAAGCCCAGAATGGACAGAACTTAGTGCAGAGGAAATTATAACTAACAGAGCCTTATTCTGGATACTCCTCATTCCCTGTATGAAAATGGTTGGTATTGAGAATTCCAGAAAGGAATGGCAAAGAATAAACAAGATTTGTGGCTTAGAGAATAAATGCAGGAAAGGAAAGACCAAGGAACAATGGGTTACGTGGCAGGAAAGGAAATGGCAGAAGGGAAAGAAGAAAGGAGAGCAGGCTTGTGTTTAAGGAAAGGAAAAGGCAGAAGGATGGCACAGAGAAATGCAGGCAGGTATTTTCCAATTCCCACTGCCTGCAGGTGGGGAAGGACAGGGAACATTTTCAACTTAATGGAAATTCAGTTAATAAAGGATGAACAGACAGGTGTGGAAAATGGAGCAGCTTAGAGGACAGAGGTTTCCAGTCAGGACACAGGAGGTCAGGGGTGGCTTTACCCTGTACTCTCAGGACAGCTGTAGTCTGGTGCTCTCCACACACACAGGTGTAGGCTCCTGCATCCTCCTCAGCTATTTCATGGATCACCAGCTCTGCCTTGAGCCCTTCCTGCCTCATTTTGTATTTCCCACTGGGTTTGAGGATCCTCTGGTCCTTCCACCACTCCACTGGAGCAGCCTTGGAGAGCTCACAGAGCAGGGAGGCTTCTCCACCTTCTTCTGCTTCCTTGTCCTTCAGCTCTTCCTTAAAGAGTGGGGGCAGAGCTGGAGGATGCAACATGGACAAAGGGACAGCAGGAAACCAGAATTAAAACCCTCAATTCTATTTTGAGATTATTTCCCCTCTTGCCTTTTTTCAGCCTATTATAGATATTCTTAGCCATAGCCAAGTTCAGGAAGTCTGAAAGGGTCTTTCTTCAAGCATAATGTGATTTCAGTCACCCTGAGGGATCAGTTCCCTGGGTTTTTGTTGTTATTTATAGTGAAAGAGCAAAAAAGAAAGACCCAGACCTCAGATCAAAAGCACTCACAAATAACATTGCAGATACAAAACTATTTTATCCACACAAATGTCATTTTTTGGACGCTGCTGTTGTTAGTTTCTGGTTCGTTTTTATTAAACTGTTTCAGCCCCATCTACATTAAATTCAAAATTAATTTCGAAATAAAACTACCTAGTTTTAAATTGAAGTTTGAAGGGTCATTACAGCTAATAAGAATTTTAGATACTTTACTCCTCAGTTTGAAAATCACAGCTCAAAGACAAAACAACCTACAGGAATTAAGCTCTGGAATGATAACACTTAATCTCACTCTGCATGTCTGACTTCTTTAAAGAATCTGGGACCTTCAAAAAAAAAAAAAAAAAAACCACACAAATCATGGGCAGAGAATTTCCTCCTCTTTCTGCTCCCCAACCCTCATAGCTGGGTGCTCTGGAGAAACTGTGGTAGACTGAAGTGACCTACAGGGGTGGAGCTGGAAAATGCAAATATCCAAGAAGAGGAGACTTGCACAGAAGGAAACTTCTCATTTTCTCCTTTTAAAGGATGGATTAATAACCTAAAATTCACCATGAGTGACCTTTCCTCAGGAAGAAATGAGTTATAAATAGAATGAAGGAAGAGGAAGGGATAAAAACAAAGACAAACTACTGACCAAGGGAAGAAACAGCTACATTTCAGAATTATTTCTATCTCAATAAATATTTATCAATTTCAGTAAGTTCTTTTTACCATGAACTGTTAAGGTTGCTGTTGTCTTCTGGTCACCACACATGCAGGTGTAATCTCCAGCATCTCTTACTTCTAGGTCATGAATGACCAGCTCTGCAGTGGTGCCAGACTGTCTCATGTGAAATTTGTCACTTGCTTTGAGCACTCTGGGCCCCATTTTCCACTGTACAGGAGCCCCTTTGGATAATTCACATCTCAGAGTGACTGATGCTCCTTCTTGGGCTTCTTCAGCCTTCAGCTCTTCCTTGAAAAGCACTGGCAAGGCTGGGAATGGAAAGCCAATAGAAAGTGGATTTAAACTAAGTGATCAGTGGATTCTCAGCTGTAGTTCCTATCTGGCCAAAATCAGGGGTTTGAGGTTATCACTAGGAAGATCTGGAAAATGGAACCCAGCAGTAAGCCAAGAAGTGCTGAGATGACAGGCCAAAGAACAAGATTTAAAATTAAGATTTAAAATTGAAGGATTTATCACACAGGGCAGAACATCTCAGCTGGTCTAACATTTCCAGGGTATAAATCCCTCAAACCTACAGCAGTGTGTCTGCAAGGAGAGACAGCCCTGTCCTCAGCCCCTTTTCAGCAGCACCAGACAAAAAATAAACACCTGAACAAGACCTGGACACAGGTTAACAACAGGTGGACACCCCGTGGGGTTCAGAGGAACAGAAAATGGACAATATCTGCATTTACCCTCCACTGCCAGGGAGGCCGTGCTGTGCTGGTCCCCACACACACAGGTGTAATCTCCTGCATCCTGCAGCTCTAGGTCACGGATTTCCAGCTCTGCCAGGGCACCCTCCTGCCTCATGATGTATTTTTCACCTGCCCTGAGTGTTTTGTTCCCTTTCTTCCAGGCCACAGCTGCAGCCTTGCTCAGCTCACAGCGCAGCGTGGCTGTTTGGCTCTCCATGGCTTGCAGGTCCTTCAGGTCTTCTTTGAAAAGGGCTGGCAGGGCTGGAGGTCACAAAATGCACAGAGGACATTAAAAATGACACGTGGCACACGGGTGACAGGAGGGGTGGGGTGGTACAGAAGCAGAGAACACTGTAGGGTGTAAACAGGGTGTTTTCCTCACAATTCTGGGACATTGGACAAACCAAAAGACAGAAAAAGAAGCCTGGATACAACCAGATCTTACAGAGGGTTTACAGATGGAAAGAAACAATTCAGCCACAGGTGAACACACAGCCAGCTGGCATAGAAACCCACAGTGATACAGATATATGTACTTTATTTTTACCATGCACTATCAAGGCAGCTGTTGTCTCCTGCTCCCCACACACACACGTGTACTCTCCAGCATCTTGCAATTCCACATCCTGGATAAGCAGCTTCCTGACCATGCCCTCCTGCCTCATTTTGTACTTGTCACTGGCTTTGAGCAAAGTGCTGCCCTTCCTCCACTCCACGGGGGCAGCTTTGGTCAGCTCACACCTCAGGGTGGCCACTTGACCCTCGGTCACCTCCTGGTCCTTCAGGCTCTCCTGGATGCCTGCAGGCAGCACTGAGGATGCAATGGAACAGGGTTAGAGGGAACAGCAAACACAGCCTGCAGGTCAGGGCACGGGTGGGGAAGGGTCTTCAGGCTTGACCTCACATCTGCTTCAGGGATTAGGTCCTAAAAAACGCTTTGTACATGGAACTGGGGAAAGGTTTGACCCCTAAATCACAAAATTCATCCACGTGGTTATGCCACGGTCAGGCTCAGAGGGACTGTGCAGAGATAACAACGACCACGGTGATAAAAACAATTCAAACCAAATCATCCCAACAGTGATGGCATCCAGAGGGAGCTGGTCATTACCATGAACTGCCAAGGAGGCTGTGGACTGCTCCTCCCCACACACACAGGTGTAATCCCCAGCATCACTCTCGGTCAGACTGTGGATCACCAGCTCTGCAGTGACATCCTTCTGCCTCATTTTGTATTTCTCACTGGGTTTGAGGGCTCTGTGTCCCTTTCTCCACTCCACTGAGGCAGGTTTGGTCAGCTCACAGTGCAGAGTGACTGCTTCACCCTCCTGGGCCTCCTGGTCTCTTAACTCTTCTTTGAACAGGGCAGGAAGGGCTGAGAAACAGAGCAGCAAAGGTTTTCATGACAAGCAGCTCCTGACCACCAAAATAAAGGATGTTCACCAATATCTATCCCTGCCTGGTTACTGACATGAGGATCCTCTCACAGAAGGAAGATGCTGGTTTGTATCACAGACAAAAAGGGTGTCATCATTTCTTTCAGCAAGTATGAAATAAATTTGCTGATTGGTTTAGAGGTGTATGGAAAATAAACAGCAGAAATGGGGAAAATTCATGTAAGGTCAGAACGGCAATTTCCTCAGTATAACCCAGCCTAGAAAATTAATACAACAGGTTACAGCGTGATCAGGGAAAAAAGCTAAGAGAAAAAATTATAACCTTTTAATTTACATTTTAATGATGCCTTCAGACCTAGCCCAGAGTTAGGATAAGACTGAAGAGCAGAATCAGAGAGAGATCCTGAAAGTGCTTGAGTGGGAATGAAAAGGATTGTAAGATGTAGCCACTGCAGAAATCTGCCATAAATCCCTTGCCTCAAGAAGTTCAGGTGATTCCTGACACCTCATCCCTTTTGGAACAACAGACTGTAAGACTGGATGGAAATGTGTCAATATGTGGAAGAAATAAGATGGGATGACATCCACTAAGTATTTGGAATGGGGTGGGAACTACATTTGGGGATAAAATAGCTAAGAAAGAGCTTGAGAGGATGGGCTCCAATTCCTGACCCTGACCAACAAGAAAAATAATTGAGAATAAAGACTTGGAGGATAATTGTGCAGATGTTCATGTAAATAGATTAGAAGGAAGGAAAACAACAAGGGAGATGTTGGTTTGCCTCTCAGGAATGTAAGTTTATGATCAGTGGACATGGGGAAAGCTGAAGTGCTTAAGTCCTTTTTCTTCATCATTATTAAATTTCTTTTTAGTATTTAAAATCACTTGTCAAATCCTGATGCAACTTGAAATAAAACTGCCTTTTAAAGAGCCATGGATGTTCCTGCTGCTCCATCTGTCTAGGTTTGAGTCAAGTGAATAAAAATAAAAAATGAAAATCTGTGACAATCTTCAGCCTTTAGTATGGTACAAAGAAATACAGTCTGTCTTGGGTTGCAGTGTGTGTTCTGTCATCATCTCTTGAAACCAGCTGGGGCAGTTTTCCTGTATCCCTGCCAGGACCCAGCCTCCCTCCAGGACACATCTCCTGCTCAGGGGCCACTGAGTCTCCCTGCAGGGCTGAGAAAATTCCATCCTCCCCTGGGCAGAGGCTGCGCCCAGGGCAGGAGCCAAGCATTCCTGCCTGGACACACTGGGAGCTTTGGCAGCCCAGGGCAGCCTTGGCCAGGGCATTGCCAGAGGCAGAGCAGGCCCAGGGATCCCCAGGGCAGCTCCCGAGGAAAACTCCCCCCTTGTGCAGCTCCCTGCTCCAGCAGAGCCCCCTGTGCCCCTGCAGGAGGCTGCAGCCCCATGGAATGACTGCCCCCAGCCCCGACCCACGGGGGCAGGGGGGATTCTGACCCTGCCAGGGCTGGGCGGGGTCACTGCACTTGATTGGAATGCTCCCCATACAGAACTGTTATTCCTGTCCCCATCTCTCTGCCTGAGAGCCCCTTAATTTCACAATGATAATAATTCAGAGGGAGGGGTTACATTCTCCATTCCAAGGGAGGCTCCTGCCTCCCTGAGCACACACCTGTCACTCAAACCAAGACAAGTCCTGCACCAACAACAGCAAGGAGAATAAACAGGGAAAATTTTAGTAAAATCAATGGAACTGCAACCGTGGTTAGAATTAGACAAAAACCACAGTAAAAAGAAGAAAGTCTGTTATGAACAGAATTAATGATGGCAAGACTAGAGAAAGTGTCAGTACTGAGGCTTCCAGAGGAGGAGGGACAAACACCACCCAAAAATACCCCATCTCTGGGCTCTTTACCGTGCACGGTCAGTGCTGCTGTTGTCTGCTCCTCTCCACACACACAGGTGTATTCCCCAGCATCCCTGACCTCCAGAGCATGGATCAGCAGCTGGGCTCTGCTGCCCTCCTGCCTCATTGTGTATTTTTCACTCGGTTTGAGCACTTTGTGTTTCTTTCTCCACTCCACGGAGGCGGCCCTGGACAGCTCACACTGGAGGGTGGCTGTTCCACCTTCTGTGGCCTCTTCATCCCTCATCTCCTCCTGGAAGTGCACAGGCAGGGCTGGGGGGTTCAAAAGGAGCACATTGTGGGACCATGGCAGCAACTCAAGCGACTGTTTCATGTGGTCTGACAACCACAAGTGATAGGCACTTTCCTAACCAAATCCATCAGGATTGATGACCACTCTGAGAGCCATAACAGACTGGCTTTGGAAAGCTGGGAAACACCTCATTCCTAAGTCAGAGAGGGGTTTTTTGGTGAAGTCCATGGTATGAAGTGAAGACCCACCATCTGTCTCAACTTCAGACCTGCATGACTGAGATCTACCTTGGATATTGCCTGCTAGAATGGAAAATAAAACCTAACCAGAGCACCCAAATTTTATAGAAAATTCAAATTTTTACTGAAAATGTTCATAAATTAACCTATATCGAGGCATCAGTTTCACTTTTCCATGAGGGACCTTTAAAAGGTCCTTTCCAACCCAAACTATTCTATAATTTCACCTCACAGAGTGGTCTAGCAGAGGTTGACCATCAAATTACACTGAAACACTGCTAACTGTCTCAAAAATATCTCATCAACAAATCTTCTCAGCTTTAAAATTGTGACATCTTTACAACCAACATCACAATAATGCGATTTTCCATTTCTCAGCACTTACTGCAGAACATAAGCCTCAAAAAAAAAAAATGACTTAACACCAAGATGAGTATCTGCAATTTTTGCCATGAAGGTCCAACCTGCACTTGACACTGACCAAAATTCCCATGTCCAACCAGTTATTGTTAAACTCAGCAGAAACAGGGCTGCACTCTCAAAGCTGACACCCCTACACTCTTAAAAAAAAAAAAAAAATTAATTTATTATGTATTTCCTCTATTTTTACCATTCACTTTGAGCGTAGCCGTGGTTTCCTGCTCTCCACAAGAGCACGTGTAATCTCCAGCATCTGCCAGGGCTAAATCCTGGATCACCAGCTCAGCCACTGTGCCCTGGCATCTCATGGTGAACTTGTCACTTGTCCCCAGGGTTTTGTCTCCTTTCCTCCACACACAGCAGCTCCAGCCTTGCTCAGCTCACAGCAGAAAGTGGCCGTGCCATTTTCTGTGCCTTCCACGTTCTTCAGCTCTTTCTTAAAGTGGGGAGGGAGGGCTGAAGAGCACAGGTGAAAGAGAGCACTTTAAGATTGAGCAGATACCATGTCTTGACTGCTCCTCTGGATTAAAACGCTTTAAAATGTTTTAGAATGTACAGAACTTGAGAGCAAAGGATGATTTCAGGGGCATCCCCGACTTGTGCTTTGCAAGATACCTCATTCAGCATCTCACAATGACTTGGAAATCAGTGCTGATTTGTAACAGCTCTCAGAGCCACCAAAGAGTGAGTTTGGACAGGTGGAAAACATCTTATTCATAAATCAGAGGGTGTTTTTAATGCTGAGACATGGCATGACATGGACAACCACACCAGTCTCGACCCCTCAACTCTCACTGATTTGGAAATCTCTAAAACTATAATATCAGTACTGGGAGGTATGTTTTAAAAGCCTTTTAAGATATAACAACAGAAATCTTATCCCAAGATTTCAAGGAACTATGCACAGCTCTTTCTCAAAACCAGAATAAGAATGACAATGAACACCACGCTGTTTAAAATCTGATCACTTTTCAATTTTGTCCAAGAAAACCAAACGAAATCTCAGTGATATGCCCTCAAGAAATTAATGAGTGAAAATACTTCAAAGTGCTATTTCTGACTTCATCAAGCTTTTCATTTTCCAATTCCATCAACAAGAAAGATCAGGGACTGAAGAGACTCTGTGATGCTGTTTATCAGTCCCAAAGCAAGGGCTTTCAGTGGAAGATATTCCCAGTGGCTGGAACAGCTGCCATAACATTTTAAAATAACAGAAGGGATCAAGAGCTGATCGTGATGCCACAGGAGGATCACAGATGACAACACAGAAAATTCCTGTTAACCCAGATATTTTACCATGCACCGTCAGGGAAGCAGTGGTTGTCTTGTCTCCACACACACAGGTGTAATCTCCTGCATCTCCTTCCTCCAGGCTGTGGATTGTCAGCTCAGCAGTGGTGTCCTTCAGCCTCATTTTGTATTTTTCACTAGGTCTGAGCACCTCCTGCCCCCTCCTCCACTCCACGGGGGCGGGTTTGCTCAGCTCACACTGCAGAACAGCCGTCCTCTTTTCTGTGCCTTCCACATTGACAAGATCTCTTTTGAACAGTGCAGGCAGAGCTATGGGGTGTAATATAAACAGAGAGGACATCAAAACCATTAACCAGACCTTGGGGACTCAGGGCTGGGGCCTGTGGCCAGTCCATTAAGGAAAGCTGCTCTAATAGAAAACTACTGCAGGATCCCACTGGGATGATTTCCATCATGACCTGCTTCTAACATTAACTTGTTCATATTCACCACTTCACAGCTGATTCCAATACCCCTCTCTACCTATTTCTTGCTGAAATAATCTATCTTGAATGTTAATGACCTGAATTTTGATTAGAAGTCATCAGCCAGGGTGACAGGACTGCTATCTAGAGATGCCTGCCTTTCTTAACATCATAATTTATATTTCTGGTTCAGGAAATAAACAGTAATAAAGCTTCAGGTGCACCTTTAACCCAAGATGTCAAAAGATATAATGGCACTAATATCAGGATTACAGGCTTTTTTAGCAGCACCCAAAACGTTGTCTTAAGAAGTGCCACTAAAATAAAATGGAAGTGACATAGGGATGAACATGATATGTCAAAAGAGGGGAGGAACA
The DNA here is from genome assembly GCA_032173965.1 of Sitta carolinensis. NCBI lineage: Eukaryota > Metazoa > Chordata > Aves > Passeriformes > Sittidae > Sitta > Sitta carolinensis. The sequence goes on along the minus strand of CM063284.1, from coordinate 2,364,108 downwards.
GAAATTCCTCCAGCTGGGAGAAAGAAGACAAAGAAAAAGTGTGCAGAAAATCTGGGAGAATAATTTTACCTCCTCAATTTCCCCCTGTCCTTGGCAGCTTATTATCCATAAGAGGTATCTTAAATAAAAGCTGTTCTTCCATCTATGGGAGCTGTACCTGAACTGCCCCTTCTAGAGGGGCAGCCAGAGCTCATCACCATTCACCATGGCAGAGCCAGCATCCCAATTTTCCCCATTATTCCCTAAGTCAGGACCTGCAGAATAATGCTGAGGGTGTGGGTCTTTATTTAAGTACCATTTTCTCAGCAGAACATATTACAATCCTGCAGAAGAGGAGGGTGGTCACTCATTCCTGAATGGAAAACTCTCCCACTGACTGAGCTCAGCAGATTTAAAGAACTTTCCTTCAGGTTAAGCATGAAAATCCACTGATGTCAGGGTGACAAAATGGGAAACTCCACAACAACAACTTCTGGAGTCTGCTCACTCCTGCTCTCTGAGATGAGAAATTCTCACAACTTTTCTTTACTCTGCTATAAAGCCATCAGTTTCAGACTGACAGAGAGTGGGAGATGGGATGAAACAGCACCAGCAAGCCAAGAAAACACTGCAGAATCAAAACACCAAAGGGAGTGGGAAGGAGAGAGAGAAAAGGGATGTCCTTGAGCTATCCCAACGGAGAACGGCTTTTTTACCATGGACTGTCAAGACAGCTGAGGTCTTCTGGTCTCCACACACACAGGTGTACTCTCCTGTATCTTCCACCTCCAGATCTCGGATCAGCAGCTCTGCAGCTGTGTCTTCCTGTCTCATCCTGTACTTTTCACTTGGTTTGAGAGCCTTGTCCCCTTTTTTCCACTCCACGGGGACGCCGACCTTGCTCAGCTCGCAGTGCAGAGTGGCTGTTGCACCGTCTGTGGCTTCCCTGTTTTTCAGCCCTTCCTTGAAAAATGCAGGCAAAGCTGAAGGACAGCAATAGCAGCAGTGAGATGTAGCGCTCCAAAGAGTGAAAATTTTGTTTAAGCTTCCTTTTCTCTCTTATCTTGATCTGATTTATCAACACAAGAACAGAGATTCTCATGGGTCTCCATGAATCAGCGTTGGGAGAGAAATGTCATCACTAGGAGAGGATTTAATGCTTGCAGTAATCCATAGGGGTATTTACATGTACTTAAGAGTCACAAATCAATACAAATAGAGGTTGAAACACCATTTTTTTTCCCTGTGAAATTTCAATCAAAGAGAACAAACACCGATTTGAAATTTCTGGAAAGAAAATGGTTTTCTTCTATGACATTTTAAATCACAACGGGGGGGATGTTTGCTGTGTTTCCACATACTTAAGCAAACAAAGAGACATTTTACATTTTTTTTTAAAAAATGAAACACTAGAGTTTCATTTTAAATGTCAGTTTGAAATGAAATTGTTCATTTCAATGCATGGTGGGAAAACAAGCATTTTCACCTGAACTGACATACCCTTTCAAAGATGTCAGGTTCAGTAAAAATCAAAGTTCTCCCTGAGAATGGTTGTCCTTTAGAAGATCTGGGCTTGTTTCACACAGAACACCAACTGAATTCCAAGACAACTGGGCTGTGAGCATAGAAGCACTCTGTTGTCTCAGGAATGGAGTGTGGGCATAAGATTCCATGGAATAATCGAACATTTTGGAATTTTACAAAACCTTAAAATCCCTAAGACATAATCCCTTTGAAGCATCCCATTTTTGTCTTTAGCATGATGGGGAGCTGAATAAAGGACCTTTCAAGGGAAAACAAAATTATGGTCCCTAATTAGAAAAGCAACCCTGCTTGCCTTCCTCTGAGCTTGGACACCGATATCCCTCTCATGCCACAAATTCCAGCTGCACGGATGCCAATGGATGCACTTCTCTGGCATCAGTGAGCTGTGGATAAAGGTCTGGCTGGAGAAGGAGATGGGAGCATAACCAGGGCTCTGTCCAAAGGAACAGACAACTCAGGGTAGCTACTCTCAGGCTGTGCCTTGCTTTGTTTGTTTTACCATGAACTGTTAAAACTGCCATGGTCTGCTGGTCTCCACACACACAGGAATAATTCCCAGCATCCGCCGTGTCTAGATTTTGGATTATAAGCTCAGCCACGACGCCTTCCCGCCTCATTTTGTGTTTGTCACTCGGCTTGAGGGTCTTGAACCCCTTCTTCCACTCCACGTTAGCAGCAGCCTTGTTCAGCTCACAGTGCAGGGAGACACTTTTACCCTCGGTGGCTTCTCTGTCCGTGAGTCCCTTGGTGAAAAGAGCAGGCAGGACTGCAGAGCAAACACGGACATGGCATCAACCCTGGGAAAGCCTGAATCCATGACTTAATCCCTCTCTTATCTCCCTGGAGCCTCCAGATCTTCTTGGTCTCCTCCAGGCTTTAGTTACTCCACATTTTTTCTCCAACCCTTAACCCTTCAAAAGATAATTCGGCCTAATTTTTTTTCTGTCCTCACACTTTAAAACTTTCTTTAAAATCAAGTCTATCTGCAAATTAGTTGACATGCTTTTATACACCATAAAATCAAAGATATAAAATTAGAGGCTGTATTTCAATATGAGACCCAGAGCATTTTGCTTCCCTTGAGAAAAGCAGGAGTTCTGCAGAAGGGCCTGATTCATGGCACTGTCTGAATTTTTATAAATAAGAGTCCCTTAAAGCAGAGCAGTTGCAAACATGCTGTCAGGTTTTTTTCCAAAATAAAATATTTGCTTGGGAAGTGTTAAGCCAAAATTGGTAAAAAAGAGCTGGGAAAAGCAGGAGCATTAAAAGCCAATTTTTTATTAAGATTGTCCTTGTGTAGCATCATACATTGATGAAAACTTGTTCCTCTTAAGAGCAACAAGTGCCACAGTCTAAGCCATGAAAAATAAATATTATTCCCACTTTTAAGTCAGTTCCTATGGGAAAACTTCTAAACAAGAAGCTATTCTGGACTAGGGAGATTATGTTGAGTTTGGAACCTGTTCTCCACTTGTCATTTGACTAAAACACCCTGGAAGCACATCAAGAAGGTGTCAGGGGAAAGGAGAAAAAGAGAGAAGGAAGAAAGGCTAGGAAAAGAAGAAAGGCTAGGAAAAGAAGAAAGGCTAGGAAAAGAAGAAAGGCTAGGAAAATTAATCAGCAGAAAGGAGGACTGGAAATACACAGGGAACAGAGGAAGCAGAAGTAAGAGAGGAAGAGATCTTGGAGTTACAGAGGTTGGCTTGGAACACGTGCTGAGAATTTCTGTTTTACCATTTACTGCCAGAGCAGCCGTAGTCTGTCGGTCTCCACACACACAGCTGTAATCCCCAGCATCTGCCAAATCCAAATCCTGGATTGTCAGCTCCACAAAGGGACCTTCCTGCTCTATTTTGTACTTTTCACTCGGCTTGAGCACCACATTCCCCTTTTTCCACTCAACTGGGGCCGATTTGCTCAGTTTGCAGTGCAAAGTGACTGCCTCCCCCTCGGTAGCTTCCTTGTTCATCAATTCTTCTTGGAAGAGGATAGGCAAGGCTGAAGGACGCAATACCAACAGAGAGGGAATCAGCACCAAAGTGGAACGAACTGGACTGTGCTCTGAGTGTTACTGGGCTGCAGTTATACACTCAATCAAAAATGCTGTTTCTAGGCAGGTACTATCAAAAGGGGAGTAAAACCTCCTAGAGGAGAGAGAAATAAATTGAGCAATATATAACACAGAGATGCTGTCTCAAGGCAGAAAAGCACAAGGAAATATTCTCTAATAGGGTGACTCTGGCACTACAGAGCCAAGGATATGAAACCCCTAAGAAGCCACACTGACCAAGCCCTGGTTAACCAAGAAATTCTGCCAAACCACTACATTTGGGGTTTAAAACGTGGGTAGCAGGGTTACCATTCACTCTCAAAGCAGCTGTGCTCTCCTGCTCTCCACACACGCAGGTGTAGCTCCCAGCATCCGCCAGGTCTAGGTCTTGGATCACCAGCTCCACGAAGCGCCCTTCCCGCCGCATTCTGTATTTCCCGGTGGGAGTCAGCTCCCTGCCGTCCTTCCTCCAGCGCACGGAGCCGCCCGCGCGGCTCAGCTCGCACTGCAGCGTCGCTGTCCCGCTCTCCGTGGCCTCCTCGTTCCTCAGCTCTTGCTTGAAATGCACTGGCAGGGCTGAGGGATGCAGAAGGAAAGGGGATTGCCACCCTAGACCCCGCTCGGAGGCTGGATGGTGACTTATCCTGTGTCTAGCTAAGCCTTACTTTATCCTTAAGCACATCCTGTCTTTGTTCAAGGAGGGTAAAAGAAATTTTTTTAGTAAATTTTTCTGTGGGAATCAACAAAGCCATGATCTTGGCTGAGATCATATGTCAAGAGAGACAAACTCATTCCCATCGTTATGCACGATGAACCCTCTGAAACAGAAAATCCTAAGGAATCTTATGTTTCCATGCTAATTCAGGAAAACACATGTGCAGGACAACATCCTTCACTTGAGGGAAGGTGAGAACACAACACACACACATCCAACATGGGGCAGAATGAAATGGAGATTGGGAACAGGAGTGACACGAGCAAGTGGATGGAAAAAAGCAGTGGGAGCAGAACATGAAGGATATTGTTGTGAGGGAATGTACAGAGAGGAGGAGGGAAGAGGTGGACAAGAACATTCCATAGTTTCACAGGTTATTTCTGCCTTTTTACCGTTCACTGACAGGGCTGCTGTGGTTTTTTGGCTCCCACTAGACATGAATAGTCTCCAGCATCCTTTGGCTCCAGGTCGTGGATGTGCAGCTCAGCCACGGTGCCCTCCTGCCTCATCTTGTACTTGTTACTCGCCCGGAGAAGGGTTTGCCCCTTCCTCCACTCCACGGGGGCCTCTGTGCCCAGCTGGCACCTCAGGGTGGCTGTCCCACCTTCCACAGCTTCCACAGGCTTCAGCTCTTCCTTGAAGAGCACGGGCACAGCTGAGGGGTGAAGCATTCTCAGTTTACTTCAGGAGCATCGTCACCACCTGGTGACCTCACACGGGACTTAACGCCAAAAACAAACCCAAATTATCTTTACAAACAGCAAAGAAGCTCTGACCTACCTGCACCTCCAGGAGTTTGCTGATATTTACAGTAGCAACAAGAGTTTTGGACCAAATAAACCAAGAACAATTATTTCCCAATAATTAGAACACCAAAATAATTACCCTTCTGCTGCCCGAAGTTGTTGGTCACAGACTTGTAAAAACTTGTTGAGAGAGTGGAGAGAAGAATGGAATATTCTTTAACAAATGGAGCAGTTGAGACCCTTCTTACCTCTTGACTTAGAGCTTGGACAGTCACCTCTATCCAAAGCACAAGAGATATTTCATAGGGAAGAAAAGTATATTACTTTATACTTTATCAGGTACCTTTGACTGATGTATCTTATCATGAAGTTACCATCCCGAAAAACAAAGAACAAAACAGACCCAGCCAGAGCTGCCTTGTTTTTGTGCTGATCCCTGTCCTCCTGCACACTCTCTGAAAGTGTCCAGGGGTAGCAGGACCATGGCAAGAACAACAACAAATGGTCACAAGCAGGTGTCTCATTCCTACCATGGATTTTGACTTGGGCTGTGGTCTGCTGGTCTCCAGTGTCACAGGTGTATCTTCCCGCATCTTCTGGCTCTGCATTATGAATCACCAGCTCTGCCACTGTCCCCTTCTGCTTCATTTCATATTTGGCACTTGCCTGGAGCGTGGCTTCTCCCTTCTTCCACACCACAGTGGCATCAGCTTTTGTGAGCTCGCAGCGCAAGGAGACGGATTTCCCTTCCTCCGTATCCGTGTTCTCCAGGGCTTGTTTGAAAAGGACAGGCACAGCTGGAACACAAAGCCAGGGGTTAGGACAGGCCCTCTTGATCTGCTCCACATCAAGTCCCCCCATGAGAGCTGCCACCTCTTAAATCCAGGCCTTTTCCAAACGAGCAGAGCAGCCCTCCGTTGGCTGTGTGGCACCAAGGAGATTCTGCCTGGGAGCAGCAATAAATCTCTCCCTCTGATGTTACCATCTGACTCTGGATCCCTAGAAACGTGGGGCAAGTTTCTTTCATTTTAAAAAGGACCTTTCCAGATTCCTCGGGGCATCAACACCTGATGAATTCCATAACATTCATATCCTAAATTTCTCCTGCTTTCTGCTCCACCACATACTACTAAAGGGCAGTGGAGAGTGGAGATGGCATCTAAGAGTCTTTGAAAGGGGAGTCTGGAGTCTGTTAATTACTTGATCACCTTCAATTTTCCAGGGACTGGATTTATGTTTTCACATCCTAATGCTCCAGTACTACTGGTCTCCACCTCCAGTTTTAATCACAGCTATGTAAAGAAGCTGATAGGGCAGGAACTATGACACAGAGAAAATTAATCCTCTGCACTTAATTTTTTTTTTTTCTCCAGTGGACAGTCACATATTGAAAACCCCAGACACAGAATATGAGATCCCATGAATGAAATATGTACAGGTACCTACAAGGGTGCAATATTACCTTTAAATTTTACTTAATGATGGCACTGCCACAAAAAAATGAGATGTTACACAATCTATTTTTGTTTAGTAGCTCTATTAAACACTTGATTAAGTGTGGCAACGTCTCAAATTGTACCCACCATTCACTTTGACCAGAGCAGTGGTTTTCAGCTCCCCAGCACTGCAGGTGTAGTCCCCAGCATCTACAGATTTCACATCTCGAATTATGAGCTCTGCCACAGTCCCATGCTGCTTCAATTCGTATTTCTCACTGGCACAGAGAACAGTGTCTCCCTTCATCCACTTCACCGGGGTGCCAGGCTTGCTGAGCTCACAGGTCAGCCTGACCTGCTTTCCTTCTTTGGCTTCTTCGTTTTGGAGCTCTTGCTTGAAAACAACTGGTTTTTCTGAAAAAAGGAAGGACACAAATGGTAAAAGAAACACGTGAGGTTGGAAATTACTTTTCTTTTTTAGCATCAGACTGCGTTTTTGAGACAGGAAACCGCAGGAATGAAAAAGCACTAACAAAGAGTAAACAGATTCTGACATCTCACATCTGGCTGCCAGCACTTTACAGCAACAAAAAACACCCCTGAGGCCAGATGCTGATTTTCTTTCTAACCACTATCTGCACTGCTGAAGATGCTGCTGCTCTCACTGCTTTCATTACCAACATCAGTGGCAGACGATGCACTTAATGACCCAAACCGTGCTGCAGATGGCTGCTCAGAGCTGGAGCACAAAAAAACATAAAACTTCACTCAGGTCAACTCACACACAACACAGAGGACACAGAGGAATGGCAAAGCATTTTCTGTCATGACCAGCAGTATTGATTTCTCATCATAAAAAAACCCTACAGTGTATTTTTTTAATCCAGCATGAACACAGACTTAAACCCAGAAGAGAGCAAACACAGAGAGGGAAGCACAGCTGAACGTGGCAGGGTCCCTGTGGAGATTCCCCTGCAGGCTCTGTCACAGCCTGGGATTCAAGGCTTTAAGGTGAGCTAGTGCAGGGGAGGCACTTTGGGGGCAAAATGAACTCAACTGAAATGTTCAGATAAGGAAAAAATAAATTCTTCTTGAATTATGTTGTTCCAAGAATATGTAAATCAACTACTGACCTGCGATGCATTTAATCTGTGGCTGTTGGAAATCTACAGCCTATTATCCTGTTCCCCTTTTACCTCTAGTCTGGGACACTCAGTGTCACATGACTACTGAATTTCTATTTTCTGGTTTTGCATTCTGCTGTTCTGATGTGACTCTGATAAAGGAAAGTTTTACAGCAGTGCAATTTCTTGTAGACATCCTTATGACTTGACTCCTTGACCTGAATCTGTGTGTTTAAATCCTTCACCCATCCATACCCTTCTCTGTCAGGGGAGAAATGGGGCTGTTGTGGGAACATTATTGTGGTTCTTTTCAAACAGAAAATTGTTCATTCCGGTCCTACTGGAGTCAACACAGATCTTTGTTTTGTGTGAAATGGATACTGGGAAGATATCCTTGTGCTACATTAAAAATGGGATCATTAACAACCAGCTCTTCTTCATTGGATCATCAAGGTCTTCTCTTTCTTGCACAGCCTCAGGTTGGTTCTTTGTGCTCTAGAAAAATCCTGTGAGCAGCTTCTCCTCTCACTTGGTGCTCTGGGGCTCAGGTTAACCATTCCAACAACCCAAAGGCTTTTTTTTGTTCGTGCTGACCTTCCCTAATCCTGATGCATCTTCTGATCAGTCCGCCCCAAGTGTGCAACACCAGCTGCACACAGGACATCCTCTGGTCTGGATAAACACAGTCTGTGCCTGTAAAATGCCCCCTGTAGCTGCTCAAACCTGCCCAGGGGAGTGATTTCACTCACAGAGTGATTTCACTCACAGAGACAGAGCTCCTCCTGAGCCTGGGACAGTGGCTCAGGACAGGCAGGAACAGTTACAAGGTGATATTTGGGGAGCCTGGTTCTGACCTGGATGAGACCATACCTAACTCAGAGTTAAAAGACTCATCAAAGAAGAAATCTTTTGCCTCAGCTCAGACATCAGCCCTTTAGATGACAGAATCACAGAACACTTTGGGTTGCAGGGCCCTTTGAAGCTCATCTGATCCAACCCCTCTGCCATGATCCCAGAGATCTTCAACCAGACCAGGCTGCTCAGAGCCCCATCCAACCTGACCTTGAATATTTCCAGGGATGGAGCATCCACCACCTCTCTGGGCAACCTCCTATAGTGTTTTACCACCTTCATTATAAAATACTTCTTCCTTACATCTAATTAAATCAACCCTCTTTTACTCTAAACCATCTCCCCATGTGCTATCAAACAGGAGAGCACCTCCTGCCTGCTGATGCTCTTTGGGTGCATTGCTCTGAATAAATCTGGCTGCCTAAAGCAATTGCACAGCCAGATGTGGGGCTGTGAGCTCCCTCCTTGGAGAGAGCCACCCCTGCAGACAGCTCCAGCACGTGATCCATCCTTTCTGTGGGTTACCTCTTAGCCTGGGGTGTTCTCCTACTGCTCCCCTTTTGGGTTTGGAATGAGATGATCTTTAATGCCCATTCCAACACAAATCATTCTAGAATTCCATGGTTCTCAGAGGCACTAATGTTTCTCAGAGCTAGAGCCAGGTCAGATGAAGGATTCTGCTGGTCCACATTCTCTCACCTCTCTGGCTGCTGTTCCAGCTGACCTGATGAGGACACCTCAGTGCACCCCACAAGGTTCCTTTTCAGTGCAGTTTCATGTTTTTATCAATTCAGTACTCTGGGCTCAGTGCTAGGACTCAAACCATCACTCCAAAAGTTCTTACCCTTGACAGCAATAACTGCACTATTTTATTAATAACTGCTCCAGCCTCACATCTGTCACTGTCTCCTTCTTCTGCCCTGTGAATGACAAGCTTGGCTTCAAACCCTGACTGCCTGATGTTATATTTGGAAGAATTCCTAAGGCTCTTCCCATCTTTGCACCACTTCTCAGGGCTGTTTGATCTGGAGGTTTCACACTGAAGGCTCACATCCTCTCCCCCAGTGACTTCAGCATCAACCAGCTCCTTTGTGAAGACACAGGGCTTCTCCAGGTTCATATAAAAATCATCTGACATGGTTCAGAAGAGGTGTGGATTCTCAGATCACAAATAATCTGTGAGATTTGCACCCACGATTTCTTATCTCAAAGCTATAGGTCAGGGTTAGTAACAAATAATTTGGTGCTCGTGACTATAAAGCCCTCAGGAAGGCACCAGTGATGTTGCAAAGTGTTCAACTTATCAAATGATATCTGGGAGAAATTGAGAAGAAAAGATTCCTGCTGAAAAACATAAATAATTAGCCTTTTGCAAATAAAACCTTTTGTTTTCCCTCAGGAAACAGAAATCCATTTGCATTTCTGCAGCTTAGCAAAATATGGGAAAATTTTCAGCTTTTGCAAAAAGAAAAGTTCTTTGAAATAAATGTGGTTTTTCTGTAAAAAAATGAGATGATGATCTGACACAGTGGAGACTGTGTGTTTTACATCTCTGGGCAACGAGAAGTATTTATATTTCTAGTGAGGAAACATCTCTCTAATCCCACATTCTTGGGCCGTCTGGCATTCATTTTATGTCACTGCTACCAAACACTGCAGTTTTACCTCAGTTTAACTTCTCCAGAGAAAACAATCCATTGCCAGCAACAAATAGCAGGGAACAAATGCAATGCTGGTTTCATACAAGGAAAACTGAATTTAAAATTTACTGGTTGCCCTTTCTTTTTTCCATTGAATCAATTGATTTCTCCTCACGAATCATCATCACCTTATCAGCTTGAGGAAAACTGAACCATCACTGCATTATAACATTCCCATCTAAGCCCAACACTCCAGGAGTTGTCCAGGATTACAAAGAGCTCATTCTCCAGCCACAATTTCATTATATAATTAATGTTATCCTTCAACATGTACAGCTATACAATGACAGTGCTAAATTTGCAGCATCTTTGTTTTTGTTTTTTTTTCCACCTACCCACATTAACCCCACATATTTCTACTCATCTCCTCTCCTGCAGTTGTGATGATGGATTTACCTTTAACAACCAAACTGGCAGATGTTTTCTTATCACCAGCTTCAAATGTAATGACCCCCGAGTCCTTCAGAGAGAGTTTTTTTCAGCGTTAGCAGGTGATATCCACCAGGCTGGCACTGGATCTCATTAAGTTCATTGGTATGGAGTGGGGTTTTATCCAAAAACCACTGCACTCTGCTACAGTCTACAGGAGAGATTCTGCACTTGAACGTGGCAGATTCTCCTTCTAACACAGTGACATCCTCCAGGTCTTCTGTTATTAGCACTTTCTGGCCTGAAAGGAACATAAATACATCAATTACTGGAATCTTCAGTTTCTGGCGTGAAAATTGACACTGAAAACTCACAAGATTTCCCACGTGAGCATTTCAAGTAAGAAAAACGTTCATGACAGAGAAGATTGGAGCAGAATTCCCCCAATATTGACCACAAAACCCACTCACAGGAAAATAATATAAACAGGACACACACTGAAATAGGGTGAAGACAACTTTAAAGCACCAGAAGACATAAAGCAGAACAAGTAGCCAGTATAGTGCAAGTCCAGGGTTGTAAATTTTCTCCCAATGAAATCCCTGGAAAGCTTGGAAGGACGAGTCTCTGACAGCATTACTGGGCTCTGAACATCACCAAGAGACGAGCTCGTCCTTGACAGCCTGCCTGATTTTCTACAGCAAAAATAACTTCCTTTCTATGGGGTAGGACCACTGGTCCCACACCTTCTTTGAGTTCACTCCAACCATAAACACAGTGGGAAATGGAGAAAATGTCTGAGTGTGGCTTTGGTAAAAAAACCCCAAAGCATCTGCCCTGAAAACCTCCCTGCATAGATACACCCCTAACTAAAAATAAATATATAACTATAATCACATATAAAAAGATAAACCTAACTAAAAATAAATATATAACTATAATCACACATACTAGATAAACCTCACTATAAATATATAAAAAGATTATATACAAAAATATCTCTGATGTTTCTCCTGCTTATAAAACCAGCACGGGTATGTTTTACTTTGATGTTTGTGACAGAGAAGTGTTTCTTCCACTCAGAAAAGCTGGTGTTAAAGATCTCACAGTGAATTCAGACAGCTCAGAGCCTGAGGTTATGATGGGGATTAAACACATTTCTTTCCTTCTCGAGGATGCTGTAGCAGATGATCAGAGGAGTCTGACTTTACCTCCTTGTCTTTAAAAACTGTAATAATTAGCAAGTGGACGTTGCTGCTGCCCCTCCATCTGATTATTCTTGAATCATTTCTCCAGAGGGCAGGGTCAGGTGGGACAGACACTGGGAAAGAAGGTGGGGAGGTGCCCAGAGCAGCTGTGGTGGCCCTGGATCCCTGGCAGTGCCCAAGGCCAGGTTGGACACTGGGGCTTGGAGCACCCTGGGACAGTGGGAGGTGTCCCTGCCCACGCCAGGGGGTGGGAATGGATAAAATTCCCTCCCCACCCAACCCATTCCATGATTCTATGGACCATTCTATTTATCCACCACCTCTCAGAAACCTCTCCTGGGAAGAAGAATCAATGGGTATGGATAAAATCCTGAAGGCAGGATAATTTTCCCTCATCCAACAGGCAGGCACTGAGAATCACATCCATTTTATGTTCACACAGGAACACCAAACTGTCTTTAAATCACACCCAAAATACTCCAGGTGTAATTGCTTCAAGCTGCTCTGCATTCCTGTATTTTTGGCCACTGCCATCATGAGAGGGACAGAACCAGGAGCCAGCAGCTCTGGTGCCCTGCTGAGAGACAGCTCTGCCCGTGCACGTTCCCGTGGCAGAAAAGGGGTGCACAAGCACACTCCTCTCATTCATACCTTGCACAGTCAGCTTGGCTCTGCACTGGGTGTCCCCAATGTCACAGCTGTAAGTGTCACTGTCACTTTTCTCCAAGTTCTTTATGGTCAGCTGGAGGACTTGTCCTTTCTGTGTCATCTCGTATTTCCTGCCAGCCCTGAGCTCAGCGATGCCTTTCCTCCAGACCACGGAGGATGCAGCTCTCTCACTCTGGCACACAAAAACTGCAGTTCCACTTTCATCCACTTTCAGGTCTGAGAGTTCCTTGACAAAATAATTAGGCTTTTCTGGAAGGTAAAAAAGAAATTAAAAAAAAAATAAATAATGAGAGACAGGTTTGTTACCCAACCTAATCCTGAGCATCCAGAGTTATCTTGGATCCTCTCTGCTTCAACTCATAGAATCATCAAATAAATAATCATAGAATCATTTAGGCTGAAAAAGACCTTTAAGGTCAGCAAGTCCAACTATTAACTTAATTAAACCATGTCCCCAGTAACCACATCTACACATCTTTTAAATCCCCACAGGGGTGGTGACTCCACCACTTCTCGGGCATCGTCTTCCAATGGCCAACCACACTTTCCATGAAGAAATTTCTTTTTACATCCAATCTAAAACTTGATACCATTTCCTCCCATCCCATCAAATGGAATGATTCTAAGGTCACCAGGTGCCCCTCCTGCCACAGGACATATCAGGTGAAATATCTCCAGCAAAGTTTAATGCCATGGTCCATGTACTGGTGAGGTCTCCTCTGGCAAACAGTTATCATCACTCATACTCAAAATAAAATAATTCAAATTGCCAGCTTTGATTGGCTTGTTACAGAGCCCATAAGTTTGTTCATCATCCACAAGGTGTTTGTTCAGATCTCATTTTTTAAAGCTTTTAATCAATTATGGGGTTTTTTTAAAACTTAAAGTTGATTTCTGCCCAGCAGAAATCTCCCATGGTTGAAGATATTCACGCCCAACCTCTGAACCTGCCAGCACCCTTCAGCTGACCTTGCACTGTGACCCTGGCTGTGGTTTTGGAGGTCTCTGTCTCACAGGTGTATTCCCCACTGTCCTTGACTGTGGAGTCACGGATGATGAGTGTGGCCCGTGTCCCCTCGTGCTGCAGGTCGTATTTCTGGCTTTTCCGGATGGCTTTGCCATCCTTGTACCACCTGATGTTCACATCAGCTTTGGACAATTCACAGCTCAGGCTGATGTCCTGCCCTGCTGGTGATGTTTTATCCTCCAGCTGTTTTGCAACCTCAGTAGGCTTTTCTGCAGAGATTTAAAATAAATAATAAATAAAAAAGGAGCTTTGAATGAAAACCATCTCTATATGGTTGGGATTTTTGCAATTCAAATCATAGAATCCCAGAATGGAACACCTTTCACTATCCCAGGTTGCTCCCAGCCCCATCCAACCCGGCTTTGGACAGTTCCAGGGATCCAGGGACAGCCACAGATTCTCTGGGCACCCTGTGCAAGGTTGGATCAAGATGATGGAAGGTTCCTTCCAACCCAAACCATTCTGGGATCTCCTGATTCTATAGAAAAGGACTAACTGCAGATTATGAACCATGCCTGAAAATTACTAATTTCTTCTCTCCACTGACCACCCAGGAGCCTTGGGTGCATCTCTGATGCACAGTCTGGGCTGTAATTATCTGTACACACTATCTAGTGCAGTCACTCTTCAAATATCTCTTAAAAGTTTCAGCACTTCACTTGGTTTTTAGGAAAAATCTCAGCTCTTCAAGGCTCACAGGGAAGGCTGCTGTTGACTCAGATCGTAACAAATGTTGGCTGAAAAAACTTATGAAAATACACCCAGGACTTTTCTGATCCCATTACCTTTCACAACCAGGGAAGCCTTGGAGGTGAGACCACGGGCAGTGAAGATGACTTCCCCAGTGTCATCAGGAATCACATTTTTGACACTCAGTGTGTATTTCCGACCCGCGTTGGAGGCTTGAAACCTCCCCTCACTTTCCACTTTTCTCCCGTTCAGTGTCCAGCTGAAGTCATCGATGCTTTCATGGGACAAAATGCACTCAAAAGTGCAATCTTCTCCCTCCTGGATTTCAGTGTTCTTGAGCCGTTTGGTGATGCCAATGTTCAGTTCTGGAGAGCAAAAATTATATTAATCCAAGTTAAAAATGCTCTTATGAGAGACCTGAGTGGAGTAATGGCATTTTTAACTCATAAATGGGTTTATCTGCTAGATGGGCAGGACACCACTGCATTCCTTACAGATGGCTGTGACATAGGGAGGATTTTTCAGACTCAGAATCACCTCAAATTGTACAAAAAGAGAAATGCCAATCTCTGGCTGTGCTCAGGAAGGACTGAGTGAAGAACAGCTCAGGGGAGAAGATTCAATGAGTTAGAGAAGAGAAAATCTGTCAGAAAACAAGCCCCTGGGACAATGGGTGAGGTTGTTCTCCATGCTGATAGGAGAAACAGGATGTTTGAATTTTTTGACTTGTTACTCCTGCTGTTCAAAAACCAGGCAATTTCAAAAATTCTCTCATTAACATTATGATTTTGGAAGCCATGAACAATTCTTTGTCCTTCAGGCTAACACAGGATTAGAAGACAGGATGAACCTCTGGGTTCCTCAAGAGATATTGTTGTCCTGCTTTTTTGTTCCTACAATGGACTCTGAGCCAATAGCTCAAAATAGCCTGAAACAGGCTACTTGGGGGATTTTTTTCTTGTTAGTTGGGATATTTTTTGGAGAAATTTTTGCTTTTCTTGGAGGATTTCTGCTCTTTAGGGATGCTCAGGAAGAAAATATTGTCAGTACATTCCTGACAACTGATTAGAAGCTCCAGATATGCTCACAGCAAAATTGTCAGGGATTGTTCAGACATCACAGTATTATGTGAGATTTGTTCAGGAACAGGTGAGAGCCCAAGAGACCAATCCCACCATATTTTTTAACACCCCTTGAGAGTCTACTGTCCACAACACTTACCCTGAACGCTGACCTTTGATTTGGCAACATCAGTGCCAATGTCACAGGTGTACAACCCTGCATCTGTCTTCTCAAGGTCATGGATGAGGAGGCACAGGGTCTTCCCAGACTGTATCTCCTCATACTTCTTGCTGGAAGCAATCTTCACACCATCCTTTTTCCAAACAGGTTTGACCTTCTCTTTGGAGACTTCACATTCCAGTTTGATCACTCCTCGCTCCTCACCGAAAACATCATCCAAGGATTTCATGAAGACAGCAGGTTTCTCTGAAGGTCAAGAGGGAAAAA
Source organism: Sitta carolinensis (assembly GCA_032173965.1). Taxonomy (NCBI): domain Eukaryota; kingdom Metazoa; phylum Chordata; class Aves; order Passeriformes; family Sittidae; genus Sitta; species Sitta carolinensis. The sequence goes on along the minus strand of CM063284.1, from coordinate 2,348,489 downwards.
CAGAGAACTACCAGGATGTTTGGGACACTTTCAGTAGCTTTCAAATATTTAGAGACATTAATAACCCCTGGTCAATATTGCTGATACCAATAAAGAACCTAAACCAGCATCACCCTCCAGCACCTCCAAGTCCTTCATCCTGTTCTCAATCCTTCATCCTGCTCCAAATCCCTTCATCCCAAGATTGTGTTGGCACGAGGGGCTGCCCTGGGCCAGGTGCAGCACCTGGCACTGGCCTGCTGAACCTCAAGAGGTTCACATGGTCTCACTTCTTGAGCATGTCCATGTCCCTCCAGGTGGCACCTCAACCCTCAGGCATGTCACATGCTCTGCTCAGCTGGGTGCCACCTGCACACTCACTGAGAAGGCCCAAGAACATGTTAAACCACAGAAACTCAGTTGTGTCACTGAACTTTAGGACACATGGACGACAGCAGGAAACTGTCTTCTCGTGGCTGATTGAGTCCAGCTCCAGAACTGATGTATTAAAAACCACAGAATTATGGAATACCCTGAGTTGGAAGGGACACACAAGGATCATCCAGTCCAACACCTGTCTCTGCACAGACACCCCAACAACCCCACGGTGTCCCTGAGAGTGTTGTCCAAACACTCTTGGAGCTCTGGCATCCTCAAGACCATGATCATGCCCTGAGGAGCCTGGTCAGTGCCCCAGCACCCTCTGGATGAAAAACTTTCCTGATATCCAACCTAAACCTCCCAGAACTCAGGCCCAGATGTTTCCTCAAGTCCTGTCACTGGCCACCAGAGTGAAGGGATCAGTACCTGCCCTCCCACTTCCCCTCACACAAAGATGCTGAAGTCCACAGCAAGGTCTCCCCTCAATCTTCTCTCCTCCAGCTGACCAAACCAAATGACCTCAGCTGCTCCTCTCAAGGCTTCCCCTCCAAACCCTTCACCACTCTCACAGCCCAGATTTAATAGCTCCATTTTTTTTTTTTATCTACTAAGCAGGATTGCCCCATGGATTTGGTAAATAATGCTTTTTTTGCATTTCTAATTTGCATTTCGGGGTGCTGTTGTCTCTGAAAATAAGCTTTTTGATTTGTTGTAGTATAATAGTCAGTTTTCATGAATTGTAAGATAAACAAGGATCATGTTTGCATTCCTTTGTAAAAGATCTCACCTGATGGACTTCTCAAGTGACCAATGGAGATGGAGAGGTGGTAACCTCTCTGTCCAATCTCTGATCACTGCCCAGAAACTTATAGATACAAAACCAACAATAAACAAAAGACTTCTTCTTCTCTACCTGAACACCTGCTGTGTGTGTCACTGTGTGTTTCTATCTACATCACAGCAACATCGTGCGATCTGCACCCACCTATCACCTTCAGCCGCACGGTCTCGGACACCTTGTCTGACTTCATTGTCACCTTGCCAGCATCCTCAGGCTTCACCTGCTTTCATGGTCAGCATGTAGCACTTGCCCACGTTCTTGATGTCGTTGAAGTTGTTGGTGTAGAGGAGGGTGCCATTGAGGAACCACTCCACGTCCTCGTCGTCGTGGGACAGCTCGCAGGAGAACACAGCAGAACTCTCTTCCTCCACCTCCACGTCCTGCAGGTGCTTGAGGACCTCTACATTGCGGGCTGAGGGAAACCAAGGGGCACCATCATCATCATCACGAGTCAGCTGTTACCACAAACAGTTTCATGGGGTTTATTAGGTGATTTGTTCTGGCCTCCTGCACACTTTTGGTCACCACATTTTGCTTACTTGGCTCTCCGTTTGCTCCAACAGGGAAAAAAAAATCTGTTAAAAAGACTGATTAAAACTGTCTAGAACTCTCAGTTCTCTTTTATATATAAATCAGTTTGGAGGTTTTGTTTGTTTGTGTTTTATTTTTAAATAAGTAATTTTTTTCTAAAATGATGTCACAATGACCCTAAGCATCCCACAGAGCTCCAATCCTTGTGTGCTCGTCACTGCACACACAAACACATTTTAACTAAATTGTCCCTCATTTCCAGGGAAACTGTGACACAGAGGATGAGATGAAGACAATGATTTTGGCCACAAAGGCAAAATACAAAGAGATTAAGCAACTTGCTCAGGTTTAGGGAGCAAGAGGATTCTGATTCTTTTCTTTCCCTTCCCAGTCCTTGGGCAGAGATTTCTCTGTGCAACTTCCCTGCTCATGAAACGCTGTTTTCAGATCAGATAACACAGAAGAGGGTTTGGGACTACTACTTGATTTTTTTTTTAATATATATATTTGTTTGGATAGAATGGAGTCACAAAATCATTTAGGTTGGAAAAGACCTCTAAGACTGAGTCCAACCATTCCCCCAGCACTGCCAAGGTCACCATGAAACCACATCCCCAAAACTCTTCAATCCCTTCAGGGATGGTGACATCACTACTGCCCTGAGTAGCTCCTTTCAATGTTTGACAACACATTCAATGAAGAACCTCTTCAAAGTCAAACTGCTACCAAGAGCTGCTCCCTGGACTTTTGGAAATGATTCTGTGACTCAGCTTCAAGTCTTGCTGGAAGTGACCCAGTGAACACCTTTCCTTGCAGTGTCACCTGAGGGGAAGAACTGGCTAAAAACTGTTCCATGCCCAGAAGGAGTAGAACATCACTATAAATAACAGTTGTATTCAGATATATAATAGTAGCTATAAAATGTATATACAGCAGGTAGACAGATGTATAGCAGGTAGAAAAGCTGACACAGCAGTCAGGAAATGAAAACCACACCAAGATCCCAGAATCAGAGGCCTGTAGCAGTTTAACATCAAGGATATTTTTAGTTAAAAGCACCAGAGGTCTAATTCCTTGCATGAAATGGACAATAATGTGTCTTGACAAATGCTAATTTGTACCTTACCCAGATGGTGCCCTCCCACACACATCACCAACTCCTCAGCAAGAGATGCATTTCAGGATTGTGGAATCAGCACCTTGCTCGTGACACTGCATTTATACAAAACTAGAAGATAACAGCGGGAATCCACCTCTCCTCAGGAGGAGGAGCCCCAAGTGAACCAGAGAACCATAAAGACCAGCCCCAGGCCAGCCCTGCTGCTTCAAGGCTCTCCTACCTTCAACGCTCAGCGTGGCTTCGGTCTCCGCGATGCCCGCCCTGCACTTGTACACGCCGGCATCCTCGGGCTTCACCTTCACGATCTTGAGCTCTGCTGAGTACTGATCCCGCTTGATTTTGTACTTCTCCGAGGGCTCAATGAGCAGCTGGCCCTTGAACCACTTCACATGCTTTGGGGAAGGCCTGAAGTCACAGGACAGGATGACCGAGTGTCGCTCCAGGACGGTCTTGTCCTCCAGCTTCCTGGTGATCTGGATGTGGTAATCTGCAAAGCAGGGGTAGGGGGAAGAAGGATGGATCAGTCTAAATAAGAGGAAGGTTTTAATCTGTGTTTCATGCTCATTAATTTCATATAAAACTTTCACAACTGTTTTGTGAACTGCTCAGATCCTGCTACAAGTGTCTCTAACAGAGCTCATGTGCTTTGGAGCTACAACATGATCTATAAGGAAAGCGGGTTTCAGTAAGATAACACTGTGTATTAACTACCAAATTCATGATCCATTTCTGGCTCAGTGCTTGCTGAATTGCTCTCTAATTGAGGTTTTCATTCAAGTAAGAGGAAATGAAAGACAAAACAAGGACTTCAGGACGTGATTAGAGAGATTTAGCATGGTGACGGCAGAAGACAAAAAGCCTTGAGGCTTCGTCCTAGATCAAGTCAACGACAAAATGAATTAAGTAAATGAGCTATCAAAATTGTCTAGTTCAGAAATGGGACAAAATAAACTCTCCTGGCAAATTTCATCTGTTTTGTCCTCCTTGGTAAAGTCAAGAGAATAAAAATAAACCAGAAACCAGTTTTAGCCTGATAGATTTGAATACCAGGGACACCAAAGTCATTTGATCAGATCCCTTCCTAAGACATTCCTGGCTCAGTTGGTGCATCCAGCATTGCTCCCAGCTGGGAACTAAACAGATCTTCCAGGTACACATACATTTCTAAGAACCCAGCCCGGAACAGACAGTATTTATGACAAATTACTCTCCAGGTACTGCGAGAGGGAAGATCTTTGTTCTGATTCACATGACATCTATTAAAAATCACATTACCTCTGACGAGCAGGTTCGCCGTGGATTTGGATTTGCCAATGGAGAACTGGATGGTGCCTGTCATATCAACACTTGTTTTTATGATTGTCAGCCTGTGGATGGTGCCCTCCTGCTGCATGATGATGTTTCTGCCAGCCTGCAAGGCTGTTCCCTTCAGGAACCACTTGGCAGGTTTCACTGATGGAATGGATGTCTCACATTCAAAATTGGCCTCTTCAGGCTCAGTCACGTCCTCATCACACAACTCTTTTACAATATTAATGGCTTGCTCTGCATGGAACAAGAGAGCAGGGATTTAGGAGTCAGGAAAGCTTTTCCATTATCAGCCTGAACACTCATGACATCTTTTCTGCACTTATGAACTCAAGAGGCCTTGAAACATTTTTTTTTCCTATATGAAAGAAAATAGATATTGCTGGTCACAAGCCACAAAGTGAATCTGTATCTCTTGATTCCTAGTCCTAATTCTAAAGTTACCTTCCTATCCTGATAGCAAATATGTAGTGCTATAAAATGAAAAAGAAGGTTTATTGGAATGCAGACATTGATAAAAGGAGATGTGCAATTTATCTGAAATATAGACTTTATCCAACACATTTGATAAATGTCTCTGGAATGGGAATTTCATTTTCCTTAGGAGAATATATCATATATTCATTTTTCAGGATGTTCCTGTGTGTAAAAAGATTGGGCACCAGTGGACTTCAGAATAAATAACTTGAAATAAAAATCCTTTTGAAGCAGTATTGTGTTTCCAAAGTAAACAACAAGTGAATCAGGCCATCTTCCTCCCAGTGCATTCTAGGGGTGAAAAAAATGGATTTTCTATGGTGCCTTGAGAAGTGACTGGAACAGAGGCTATGCAGTATTAAAGGAATAAAGTAGGTATTTATTAAAAAAGGCCTTCAAAGGATACACCTTGGGCAATACAAGAACCTGGCCATGGCTTCACCCAAGATGGAGTCATGAGTTTTCACACTTTTATAAGATTTGGTGCATTTACATGTTGAGGTTAATTGTCCAATTACAGCCTCAGTTTATGAAGTCCCAGACTGCTCTCCTCAATTTGCTGTTGTTTGTACTTTTTGGGCCTGAAGCTGCAGCAGATCCCAGGCTGGAAAAGGATTGTTTTGTCCAACTAAACTCCGAGAGAACTTGCTAAAACATCATGTGAAGTTCAGAGTAACACACTTGTTGTCTGGTTTTCCTAGGACTGATGCTTCTGAGTTTCTAAGTTCAGTTTCTTCATGATGCTTTGGTTTAGGAAGGCCTGGTTCTCACAAGATTTGACATAAATATTGCCAGTGTTTTTGTAATGAGTGTAATGTTTTGGATTTCTTCTGTGGGATGGACTTTCTCTATGTCTTTTGGTTTTGGCCAACAGTGAAGAGTTCTGGCACTCTTCCTACCAATGAGAGTGGCCTGTTTGAAAAGGTACAAACAGGAGTCAATTGTTTGAATAAGGGATTGGACTCAGATCAGTTCTAAACGAGGAATCATATCATTTGTTACTCGCCACAGCGACAGACACTAATGCAGTACAGAGCACGGAAAACATGAAAGCTAAACCTTAAGACACCACCTACCTTCCACGAAGAAATTAGCACTGGTTTTGTCATCGAAGGCATCACACGTGTACGTGTCCTCGTCCTGGTAGTCGGCGTCGTTGATGATGAGTTTGCGGTAGACGCCCTCGCTCACGATCTCGTATTTCTCACCGGCGTGAATTTCCAGGTCCTTTTTGAACCACCGGACCTTGGCGTTGGCTCGGGACACCTGGCACTCCAGGACACCCCGGTGCTTCCACAGGGCGATCTTATCCCGCAGAGGCTTCACGATTTTCACGGGCAGCTCTACGAGGGCAGAGAAAATGGAATAATCGGTGCGGTCTCCATAAAAAAATCATCCGCGGTGTTTCGGTCTTGCTCGGTAATTTGGATGATGATGGGAATCCCTGCCATGCAGAGTGCTCAATTAACAAGTTTAATCAGTAAGAGCTAATTAAAGGGGAACTTTTCCTCCATTTTTTAGCACTGGAGTGGCTGAACTGCAGAAGTAACAAGTGGTTTCCTCAACACCTCACATCAGTGCTACGACAAAACCAGGGACTGATCTCCAGTTTACTGAGCTCCTCAGCAGTGTGTTCATTTTGCTCTCCTTCTATCATATTGTTTTAGTTAAACACACTCAAAAAATGCTGGGTTTTGTTATAACATACACCAGAAAGTGAAAATGCAAGAAAAAGTCGAGCTACAGCATTTCAACCCTCAAATTTCACACACAGCTTTAAATGTCCAAAGGTGCAAATCCAACCTCCTGAGAAAATTAACTGGAATTAAGCCAAAATAAACTCCCAGCTGATATTTACCAGACAGTCAAACAGGCAGTTTTTCTTTCCCTGAACACTGTAGGATGTTTTTTTAACCTTCACATCCAAAGTGAGGGAAGTGAATTGGTTTGTAATGTGAGAGAGCAGCAGCAGTGCTGGCACAAACAGCAGAATTACCTTTCACAGTCAGCTGAGCACGAGATTCTGCCTTTTCTGCTACGAATTTGATCTCGGCCGCATCCTCGACGTGGACACGTGTGTAAGTCAGGGAATAGGTCTTTCCTGGGGACAGACAAACAGGCACAGCTCAGCTATCCCAGAGCAAAACCCTATTTTCCAGTCTCCCATGTCATCTCCTCCTCCAACCCACCCCCATTCCAGAAGAAAAATCCCCTTTTTTCCTCCTACCATCCTGCCGCATTTTGATGTTGTCGGAGGTCTTCAGCTTGTTGTCATTTTTGTACCACTGGGTTTCAACCTCGTCGTGTGAGATCTCACAGATGAAAGATGCACTCTCCAATTCGTTCACTTCCACATCCTCCAGGGGTTTTACAATCCTGACATCTCGGGCTGTGCAATCACAACAACAAATATTTTATTGGGAGTTTCTCCATAAGTGAGTATGGCGAGTTTACTTTCTGCATAATTACATGGAAAAATGTGGGATTGTGTTTTATTCTAGATCAGCCTTTCTTCCTGGGTAGTTTCTCTCTTCAACACAGTGAATACTTTTTATGGTTGAAGCTTATTGCAAGAGGATTTTATGGATGCTGGAATTTCATATAGTTATTAATGAAATAAATACACGTATTAATGAAAGGAAATTCACCAAAAAAACTAAACACAAGTCTACAATCTCAGGTCATTATAAACTTGCCCAATTAATGCTTCTCTGCATGCTCTCCTCTGTTTTACATAGAAATATCTTTTTTCAGAGTCTCCTGAACTGAGTATAATCCTCTTGGCACTCCTTTTGTCAGAACTGATCTATTTTTCTGTGCTCCTGCAGCCCTTTCTTTTTGAAAGAGAAAGCCTTGATACACCTTAGATCAGTCTCAGGAGCAGAGCTGAAATGCAAACGACAACCCATCCCAATCCCAAAAGCAGGGAGGAAAGGGGAGTTCAAGAGAGCAACAGGACAGATGTTCATGAAGATACTGCTGAACCCCGGCGGCCACAGGAGGACAGCATCTAGTAAGCAATGAGAAATCTGCTCTGTCCTCCACTAAGAAAGAGCTGATCTGTTTTTCAGATGCCCTTTTAGGAAATAACATCTGCCAGGGCACAGCAGAGCTGGCTGTTGAGTAACTTGCCTTTTTCTCAGAGCTTATCTTAGGGGCTTCAGAGCCTGGGGACAACACACACCTGGTGCTTCATCAGTGGCTCAGTGCAACACTCAGATGGAAAAACTGCCTCGAGCATAAAGGAGAGGTGCAGGCACAAATAATGACCCTTTCCTTAGCACTTACAACCTAAAAATTAGGGCACTTCTTGAGCTCATACCCAAGGCTTGTCCAGTCCCTATTCAGGCCAAGTCTCCCTGTGACAATGGTGCCACCAAACCACATCAGCAGCAGCCACTGAGTCCCTGCTTTGGGCCAGGCTGTCCAGTATTTCCTGATGTGCCAACCCAGAAACACCATTCAGATCCCAGAGAACAGAAATCACTTACAAGAAATGGAAAACTGAGTTAGGACCCCTTCCAAAAATACTGCAAGGACAGAGCAAGCACAGGAGAGCTTTGCCAGCATTTTCTCTCCAGGAAGAGAAATGTAACCAAAATGAGCAATTGTAAAAAATAAGCACTTCAAAGAATTTCTTGCTGTGTAGTCAAAAATTCTGCAGAAAGTGTATTTTCCTACTTCAGCCAAACATACCATGAACCTTTAGAGTAGCTGATGTCTTGTCTTCAGCTGCTTGACATGTATAGGTTCCCTGGTCTTCATATTCACACTTGTGAATAATGAGGCTTCTCTTATTTCCTTGGGAGATAATCCCAATGTTTTTACTTTGCCGGATCTCCTTCCCATCCTAGAAGGGGAAAAGATCAAAGCAGATCACCCTCAACTCCTGCACATCTGCAGTGAACAAGACAGGCATTCACATCTGTGCTTATTTCACCCTTCTCATTGGACTGAATGGAAAACTGTGTTTAAAGGAATACGTCTTGAATATTGATCACAGGGCAAAGATTTCAGGATGTTGGAATGGCTGACAAACACACAGAAATTTTGGATGATCTCAGACACCTTTTTGAAGGCTTAAAACACCATGCAGGGTTGGCAGTGAGTGCCTCCAGAAATAAATGGTTTTAAATCAAAAGAGGGTCAAATTTAGACAGGAAATAAGGAAGAAGTTTTTCCACAATGAGGGTGGCAAGACACTGGCACAGGTAGCCCAGAGAGGTGGTGGATGCCCCATCCCTGGAAACATTCAAGAGCAGGTTGAACAGGGCTCTGAGCAGCCTGAAACGGTTGAAGATGTCCCTGCTCATGGCAGGAGGTTTGAAATGAGGTGACCCTTCCAGCCCAAATTCTACCTTGAAGAATTGCTGCTACCCCAAATTAAGGAAAGTATCAGCTGAGCCCCAAGGGAGGTACATGAAATGCCAGAGTTGATCCCCAAAACCAACGTGTAGGGAGAGGGACCTGGATTGTCACTGACAAAGGAAATTGAGGCTTCCCTTTATATCACATTTCCCAAAAAGGCTGTAAATCCAGGGTGAATACTGCTTGGTGTGGAGTAAAGCACAAGACTGCAAATCTGGAACAGCAGTGCTCAAATTCCGTGCATGAATAGAAAAGTTTAACTTTCAATCCAATATACAAATACAGTAAATAAAAACCTGAGAGTGATAAATTGGGAGAGTAAATGAACATAAGGACAAGAGAGCAATGCCAAGAGCTTTACTGCAAAGGCTCAGGCTCACATTCCCTGGAAGCAGAATCAGAGGCTCCTATTCCCTTCCAGAGAAGTCAGAAATTAAAACCTCACAATCCATTAAGTGCTGTACCTTGAACCACTTCACATTGGCATTGGGCTTGGACAGCTCACACTCGAACGTGGCCTTGAGCTTCTGAGTTACACTGACATCTGCCAGAGGTTTGCTGATCCTCACAGGCAATTCTGGGAAGGAAAGAGAAAGTCCAGTGAATGGGGAATGGGGTCACACAAGCACTGATGAGTAGGCAGAGCCTGGCTTAAGTGATAAATATAATTATTATTGGTTTGGGTACTTGATCATTGCTCTGTGGACAGTGATGCCACAATGATCCTGCTGGCATTAGAAGGAAACATCACTGTGCTCTACATCCCTTGCAGGCACAAGGAAAATTTATTGCCCTCTCAAGTTTTGCCTCCAGGTCAGGAGGAGACAACCACATCCCCCCCAAGCAGGGCTGGACCCTTCTGTGCCTGTGTACCTGTCACAGTGAGCCTCCCCGAGGAGCTGATGCCTTCTGCTTTGAAGGAGATGAGTCCTGCATCTTCCAGAGCCACTGAGGAGAGAGTCAGGGAGTGCTTCTTGCCCAGGACACCGAAGCTGATATTGGGGGCAGGTTTCAGACGGACGCCGTCCTTCTGCCAGGTGCCCTCCACGTCCTCGTGGGACACCTCCACCTCGAAGGTGACAGTGCCTTTCTCAGCCACCTCCAGGGCCTGAAGGCCTTTCACCAGCTTGATCTGCCTCACTGGAAAACAACATGGAAAAAGCTGGAGAGCTCACAGCCAGCAGCTGGGAAATAGCCTGAGGACTTCCAAAACGGATTATTTCCCTATTGCTCACAAACCTGCCAATTAGTTGGTATTTGCCAATTAAACAACCACTTTTACAGGAAATAAAACCTGCCCATGACCACACCACTAATATAGCTGCTGGTTTTTAAATGGATGATTTCATGAGACAAACAGATCTATCAAATATCACAGAAAATGTCACTGGTCCCACTCTCTACCAAGGTCTATTAGCTTTTAGTCAAAGAAAGACAAATCAGTCCATGGCAGTGCATACTGTACAGTTATTCACTGGTCCCACTTTTAACCAAGGTTTGCCAGCTTTTAGTCAAAGAAAGACAAAAAAGTCCATGGCAATATTGTGCAGTTCTTCAATTAGGATAAAAAAAAGGATGGGAGGAAAAAAGATATAGTAAAAGGAAAAAAAACAATCCATGACATGGTGCAAAAAGTGCTGACACCTCACAGGTTGGGGGCCAAAGCACCCATGGTTTGGGTGGATATTCCCTGTTCCTGTGATGAGACATCCATGCCCTATCATCCAGTAAAATGGATTTAGTGTTTAAACTTGTATCACAACTATAAGTAATTATTGAAGGCTCCAAGACCTCTCCAGACAATCTATTCAGTCATCTGACCATTAGAAAGCTTTTTTAACCTGGCTCTTTCTCACTGCACCTGAAGTCCATTATTTCCTGGCATCATGGAAATTGTTTCATTTCACTTTGTAAGATACCAAATATCCAAAAGATGGTTTTCAATTCCTCCTTCACTTATTATTTTGGACCAGCCCAGCATCAGCTGGTGGCAAGGACTCTATGGACAAAATTAAACAGTCCTTGAGTGCTTAAATCCTGTCTTCAACTATCCTGTGACAATTATGACAAAAAGACATAGGAAAGGGACAAAAGTACAGGATGAGGCACCATTAGTCTATCCAAGAGGGAAACACCCTCAGGGAGAAGATTTGCTTTGGTAGATTTTTAGACCCTGACTGAATATAAAGAGACATTCTGAATGAGGTGGTCTGCAGAGAAAAATCAGGGCAACGGATGGCTGAAGAGGGATATCTTTTTGCTAAAAATTCATACCAAGTCAAAACACAGAGCATATCAGGGAGTGAAAAAGAGAAAAAAGAGAAGACACTTTCAAGAAGCTTAATGGTCAAAGCTGGTGGATGAGATGGAGGCAACAGGAACCAGTCAGACATCCTCAGTTCACTGCTTAGCTTTCACCTCCTCTTGGTCACTTGTCTGGTGGCCAAGCCCATGGTTTTGTCCCTGTGTCTCCATGATAAAGGAGAGACCAGAATCCACCTCCATCCCCTGCCTGGGGTATTTACAGAACTGAGGATCACTGAACTCACTTTCCACGTTGATCTTGGCTTGGGTCTTGTCGTCGGGGCTCTCGCAGCAGTAGAAGCCCCTGTCTGCAAAGGAGATGTCCTTCACCACCAAGGTGTGCTTTGTTCCCTCAGCTTTGATCTCTATTTTGTCACTGGGCTTCAGCACGATGCTGTTCCTCATCCACTTCACCTCTGCAGGCTTGGTCAGCTCTACCTCCAAGGTCACTGTCTCCCTCTCTTCAACTGTTTTGGGCTCCAGCTTCTTCTTGAAGGAGATTGAGGCCTCTGCAAAGAGAGGAAATATTAGTAGGAATGCAGAAGATCCAAAAAACAGGCTTTGAAAGAAAATTAAACCAGTGGCTCGTGTATCTCCAAACCCAAAGCATTCCAGGCACTCCTATTTAATGATGCAAAAGCAGAGTTTCCCTGCTGCTAATATAATTAATTCGAGGGGAAACCACATAAAACATCAGAGAACCATCATCACAGAATGGCTTGGGTTAGAAAGGACCTTAAAGACCACCTGATTCCAAGCCCCTGCCGTGGGCAGGGTGCCATTTCCAGCCTGTCAAAGCAGCTCTGCCACCTCTCACCTCGGACTCTGAGGTTGGCTGTGCTTTCCACGCCCTCAGCACTGGCAGTGATTTCAGCTGCATCTCCCAGGGTCAGGTCAGTGATGGTGAGGCTGTGGTTGGTGTCCTTCTGAAAGATCACATATTTCTTGCTGGCTTCAATCTTGGCACCGTTCCTGAGCCAGGTGACCACGGCATCACTGGGGGAGACGGTGCACTTGAACATGGCCTCTTTTCCTTCCTCAGACACCACGCTGTTGAGACTTGTGACGAATTTCACCACTCTGGGAGCTGGTGGATAGGAGTAAAACATTCAGGAGCATGTTCCTGAGGCATGGCCAAGACAAACAGCCAAAAGCTTCCAGGATTTTATCGGAAACAGCAATTTGACTGCTTACAGGAAGTGATCACAATACTGGATAATCATATTTCCCATGTCTGAGTAAAATATAAAGAGAGGAAAGAAACACGGGGAAAACCCCATCCTGTATTTTGGAAATTGAATTCCAGCCTCAAATGCAATATGAAGGTCAATATTAAGAGACCTGAGCCCAGCAGGTCTCACCATTTGTTTTTCACATTATGTTTTCTTAAAAACAAATTATGCTTTTCACAAATAAGCGTTCCATTTTCACTGAGAGGGGAGCTCCTCATTTTGTTTTCAACACAGGATTCATCCCAGACACACGAACAAACTCAGCTTTGCAGGGTTGCAACAGCTGAGGACAAATCCCAGGGCCCCCTGCACACTGTCACCATCAGAGACATACGTTTGGGGACGATGGTGATGCTGCTCTTGTCGTCCCTGGACTCGCAGGAATATTCCCCCTCATCCTCAGCCCGGATCCCCGTTATCGTCAGCGTCCGTTTGAGTCCCTCCTCACGGATCTGGAAACGCTTGCTGGGCTTGATCTCCACACCATTCCTGCTCCACGTCACCCTCCCCTTGGCGTGGCTCAGCTCACAGCTCAGGCACACGCTGCCACCAATCTCGGCTTTCACGGCCTCCAGCCTCTTGGCAAACTTCACTGGGATTTCTGAGAGCCAGGAGAGGGGAAAATTGTGAGGGAGGAAAAGAGAAAATCTGGTCTAAGAAATGGGTTCTGCCCAGCTGTGGAAATACATAAATAAATACATGGAAGGAAAGAGAGAGGGGCAAAGAGAGAGGGGCAAAGAGAGAGGGGCAAAGAGAGAGGGGCAAAGAGAGAGGGGCAAAGAGAGAGGGGCAAAGAGAGAGGGGCAAAGAGAGAGGGGCAAAGAGAGAGGGGCAAAGAGAGAGGGGCAAAGAGAGAGGGGCAAAGAGAAATTAATTATAAATGGCCCTAAATATTTGGGTCTCAGAGGAGACAAAATCTGGACATGTGGAAATTCAGGCAGATCCCTCTGACATGATGTTTTCAGATCCCTGTCATTCGACAGGAGGACACAGAAACAGCAGGGTGCAAACACCAGAAGTACCCATCACAGCCCTCCACGTTCCAAGCTGGCCAGCAAAATACAAAATCTGGAAATCTGCAAGCTGCAGAACTTTGCTGGCCCATGATGGGGCATCCAGAGAAGGTGCAACAAGCCTGGAGGTTGGAAGAGAACTCCGAAGAGTTTGGATTTCACCTCCCTCCCACCACGAGGGAAGTGCAGCTGTTGGGTTGGGCTGGGCAGTGCTCACCTTTCACCTGGACTCTGAACTCCTGCTTGTCATCCTTTGTCTGGCAGGTGTAGAGGGCAGAGTCTGTGCTCTCAGCCGTGGTCACTGTCAGTGTTCTGGATGCCCCCTCACTCTTGATCACACATTTCTTGCTCGCCTTGATTTCCGTGCCATCCTTGAACCACCTCACTGCAGCGGTTTCGGGCGTCACCGAGGTTGTCAGTGTGATGCTTTCATGTTCTTGAACAATGAGAGGCTCTTTCTGGACAGCTTTCTTCTCAAATTTAGCCTCTGGTTCTAGAAAAGACAGTAAAACAGGAAAATGAAGAACTTTATGCTCAAATCCTCGGTGTGGCAGTTTTATATTGCTCTCTCTTCAGGACTCAGACCACCAGCTCATCAATAACCTGTAATAATCCAGGGAATATGGCTGAATATTTCTGGATGGTATAATCTTTTCCTGAGCAGGAAGAAATAAAATTGTCTCTCAGGCAACACAGAAGTTCTGCTTAGAAAAGAAGCAGAGGAAACGAAATGCAAATATTTATATTTTATCTGTAGCCCATAAAAAGCTCGTTTCTTAGAAGTAAAAATATCTGTATAATTTTCTTACCCCTCCCATTTTTAGGATTTTAGATAAAATTAAGAAGAGACATGAATAGGCTGAATTTATGGCCTGTTTTCTATTTGCTCCACTGGCAGGAGGGCTGGAACTCAATCTTGAAGGTTTCTTGCAACCCAAACCATTCTGTGATTCCAGTCCCTTCTTTTTGGCCTCCTTTCTATCTTGTACAATCCTTCGCCACAAAACCAGGAATTTTTGGGGCACACACAAGCAGCAGGCCAGGTTTTCTATGTCACTTTTCTCCATAGCTCGACTGCTGCTCTTCAAAACTTCCTACTTCTACTTCCAGCTCCCCACCACTGAAAGAGGTTGGGAGATATGGAGTGTGAAAGAGATAAAGTGTTGCTGTGGGATAACACACAACACAGACTCTTTTTGTGATTTTTCTCAAGGCTGTGTAAAGATCTTTATTAGAAATCATTTCTCTTTATATATTATTTTCTACAAACCAATGTGATTGGTGAGAGAAAGACAAACCTCTTCACCCACATTGGTCAAACCTGAGGGACATCAAGAGAGATCCCTCTTCCCAGAGGAATGCACTCATAGATACTGTAACAAAAACAGTTCTGGTGTTTATGTTCTTTCCCTGAGAAAAGAATTTCAGCAAACTAAAACACCAGAAAACCAGAACTGTAGAAAACTAGAAACTTCAGGTCTGAAACCAGACTACAGATAAACAAAACTCTATGTAGCATTTCCAGACCCCTAAAAAAGTCCAAATTTCCCATCTCTACACTGCTAGATTAAGAATTAACGTGTCACTGGTGCTGCTGCAGAGGAGACAGTGGCTGCACCAAGGCTGCTCTGTCGGGAATATCCAGTTTTCCTCAAAGCCACTGGTTCTTCACACCACAAAGGGAGCACTCACCAGTTGGTTCCAGTTTGAAGGTCAGCTTCTGGCCTGCAGCCTCACAGATGTATTCCCCAGCATCCCTCCTCTCCAGCTGCTCCACCACCAGGCGCCGGGATTTGCCCACGGTCTCTATCCTGAATTTCCGAGAGGAGACGAGCAGTTTTCCATCCTTGTACCACTTCACTTCAGTTGCATCCTGTGCCACCTCACACACCAGGGTGGCACTTTCTGTCAGGACAGCCTTCACCTCCTTCTGGACCTTTTCCTGGTTTATAAAGGCAGGTTTGGGCTCTGAGCACGGAAAAATAAGAAAATAATTGTTGAGGGGTTAGAAAGGAGATTCACCTCACTCATTTCTGTGGAGATGTTTGGAAAATACTTAGACTGCCACGTGACAAAACTAATTGTCGTCACTGAGCAGTGTCTACCCTTCTGTGGGATGGAAAATTGGGAACTAAGAACCTAGGAATGGATAGGACCAAGAGGAGCCTTGACATCAAGCCTACGGTTGCAAGTCACCAGGTAAAAATATATAAAAATATTTACACTTTCACAAAGAATATCTGCCCTGCATATCACTATAAGCTCCAAAATTCCTTTTACTTAAGGTCTCAGACACAATAAAACAATTTCTCAGAATATTTCACCAGCAAAGGGGCATTTAGCACCTGGCAGGAATAGTAAGACATCTCAAAAGAATGAGATGTCAATCACACTACAGCCCAAAATTCAGAAAAAGTGCTGTTCACACTTGAGATGCACTGCTGCTGATATTGCAAATGACTAAACAACTTCCAGCCTCTAAATCTTCCAAAATGGGATTGCAAGACTGACAAGGAAGGGATTCTCTAATGGCTCCTTCCTTCCAAGAAGTTCAATGTTCAAGAATCACCCTTTGGGATCCCAGGAATGGAAGGGATCTGAACATTAATTATTTCTATTATATTTATAACTGCAACTATTCGACCTGCAAAGAATGAGACAGAACTTGCACCATGCTAAAGCCAAATATTCCCATTTCTGCAAATCCAGGCAGCCAAGTACAGAAAATCAGATGAACCCTTCGGGCTGCAACAGAACCCAGACTATTGCAACTGAGTCATGGTGGAATAGTTATTTCAGTTAATGCCTTATTGGCCTCCACTGAATTCTGACAAAGAATCTTCTCTTACCTGTGACATCAATCCTGAAGGTGAGTTTTTGGCCAGCAGCCTCACAGGTGTACTCCCCTGCATCCTTCTTCTCCACCTGACCCACCACCAGACGACGACATTTGCCCTCACACTCCACCTTGAACTTCTTGCTGGAGGTCAGCAGTTTCCCATCCTTGTACCACTTCACCTCTGTTTTCTCCTGGGCCACCTCACAGCTCAGCGTGGCATTTTCTGACAGAGCAGCCTTCACCTCTTTCTGCACCTTCTCCTTGTTTGTAAACACAACCTCTGGCTCTGGAAAGAGAGAGAAATCCAGACTTTCTCCAAAATATGACATTGCTCAATCCCCTTACTGTGGCTTACAGGTAACACTGGAAAAAAAAACCCTCTAATATGGCAGTCCACATCTAAAGAATGAATCAGAAGAACATGCAAAGGACTTTGTGGTGGGGTTTTGCCTGTTTTGGGGTTTTGTCAGCAGTAATCTCTCTATGGTTCATAAGAACACTGTCTGGCAGGACCCAGTCAAGGCAGGACATGTTTTGGTTGCAGTTAATTGCAAACTATCAAACTTTTAGAGTAAGGAAATGTTCTGTGCTGCATTCTAGTCCCATAAAATTGATTTCTTTGATTCTCGTCAGCTTCTTCTTAGATCATTTTGTGAAATGAGAAATGTGCTAGACCAGCAACGACACGACCAGGACCCTTTAATTTGTTCTCAGTGCAGCCTTGGGAAAAGCTCAGCTCATCTCACATCCAAATGGTGAAACCCCCTTGTTCTCCAGAAGACACATCATCCACAGCAGCTGGGATTGGATTGGGAAGCTCTAGGGAAGCTCTATCTATTTGACCCCTCTGTGGCCCCAGTAGGGAAATACAAGTGGAATGAGTCTCCGTGACACCTTCTTTCCTTACTCACCATTTTCTTGACACCTTAAAGACCTTATCACACATCAAGCCCTCCTTTCATTACTCCCCTCAGGCTGAAATGAGCACTTGTAAGGGAAAGAAAAGGAGTGGGGACATTGGGCAGGCTCTCCACCATGACCCAGCACTGAGAGCAAGCTGGGGTGCAGATTTGCTCTCGTAGCACCAAGACAGAAGGAAGGAGATGCACAATCTGCACACTCCTTTTGACACCACTTTCCCTCCAGTGATGTGCAGCTTCCAAAATTTTCCAGGGATTCAGCTCCCTGTTTTAAGGATTTTAAATGCTTTATTAATAATATATGAAGAACACTGGCCTTATATTTGCACCCATCCTAGGCCATGCCAATGATTTACTCCAAAACTCTGAAGTGTAACACACAGAAGACTTATAAAACACTGTTAATTTTTCTAAAGACTCTAGAAATAAGAGTGATGGGCCAAAGAATCTTCTCCTACCTGGGACATCGATCCTGAAGGTGAGTTTTTGGCCAGCAGCCTCACAGGTGTACTCCCCTGCATCTTTCTTCTCCACCTGACCCACCACCAGCCGACGACATTTGCCCTCACACTCCACCTTGAACTTCTTGCTGGAGGTCAGCAGTTTCCCATCCTTGTACCACTTCACCTCTGTCTTCTCCTGGGCCACCTCGCAGCTCAGTGTGGCATTTTCTGACAGAGCAGCCTTCACCTCTTTCTGCACCTTCTCCTTGTGGACAAAAGCATCTTCTGCCTCTGCAATTGAGGGTACAAGGGCGGATTTTGAAAATTCACAGATCCCTTCCCAAATGCACACATCACCTTTTTAATTGTGGTGATGAAATGAATCTCCTGTTCACATTCCCTGCCACCACCACCTAGTGAATTTTTAACATCTGAATTACATCCAGTGCCAGTGAAGGAGTCAGTCTCTGGTAGTCCAAGTCACAGACCCAAATTTTTTTTTTATTTCCACCACTACCTTTCTTCAAAATCTGCAGAAAGTAACATATCCCAAAATCCAGCTGCTCTAAGGTGAATGAGGGTTCTCAGAATAAGTTCTGCTGTAAGAAGACAAACATTAAATTGCCCAACCAACCAACCCAAGAGCTGCAGTTTACTTTGAAAACAAAACAAAATAGTGTTGGGAAACAAACTTTGCGAGCCTATTCTGTGTCTGTAACTTTATTTCCCAACTGTTCTCAAGATGTGGCATCCCCAAATTATTTTTTTCTAAGGAATGAAAATTAGCTGGCCCTCATTGTATTTGCACCATGCCACATTCAAACATATATCTAATGTATAAACTCTTTAGTTTGCTTTAAATTCATTGGGATCCAACTGAAGGATGTCAAGATTAAAAGCTGTCTTTAATACCAAGGTGAAAACAGCTGGTTTCCTCATTTCCTGCTTCTGAGAACAGTTCTGACATTTCCACCCAGTTGACAGAGGTCATAATAAAAACATTTCCAATGTAATATAATGTAATGTAAAATAATATATTATTAATATTATATCTTGATAATATTTCAGAAATGAGCTTTCACAAGAGAATGCCTGTGCTCAGATGTGCTGTGCCTTTTAATTTCTCCTGCAATAACTGAACTCTCAGTTTGCTCTCAGTGCATCTTCCCAAGATTTCCAGGGAAATTCCCCAGTGATCTTCAGCCTGACCTGAATTTGGGCTACAGAAATCCGCTGCATGCTTAGATTGTAAAATACAAACACAGATCTAACAGTGTGAACACAATTTCATGAGTAAACCAACTCCACTTGACTGCTGGCTCAGTCACTGCCTGTTGAGATGGAGTTGCACAAGCCATGTAACTTTTCCTCTCCTTCAATTATTCAGGATGAAAAACTGGGATTTCAATTTTTCAGGATGAAAGACAAGGGTTTCAGTTTTTCAGGATGTAAAACAGGGATGCAGCCCATTCTCTCACCTGGGACATCGATCCTGAAGGTGAGTTTTTGGCCAGCAGCCTCACAGGTGTACTCCCCTGCATCCTTCTTCTCCACCTGACCCACCACCAGACGACGACATTTGCCCTCACACTCCACCTTGAACTTCTTGCTGGAGGTCAGCAGTTTCCCATCCTTGTACCACTTCACCTCTGTTTTCTCCTGGGCCACCTCGCAGCTCAGTGTGGCATTTTCTGACAGTGCAGCCTTCACCTCTTTCTGCACCTTCTCCTTGTGGATAAAAGCATCTTCTGCCTCTGAAATAGGGAAACATAATGGGGGAAATACATAAGATAAAAATATCTTGTATCAAGAAGTTCTTATTTGAATTAGGTGTAGATTTAAGATCCTGGACTCGGCAGTGCTGGTTTCACTATTGGGCAGGATGATCTTTAAGGTCTTTTCCAACATAAATAATTCAATATTAAACTCTTGTAACACAGCTTTGCAGTTCTAGTTATCACATAAATAAAGCAATGTACTCCCTAAATATACAGTCCATGTAATCATCATCCCTCTCTGACTTGTCCTCTTGAATAGCTCAATCATCCCATTTGCATATTTCTCACAATGATGAAATTCTCTCATGTCTTTATGATATTTCTACTCCCCACATTTGGAATGAGCCAAATATAGCACGACAGTGAGTTGCCACCTCCACTAACACATTATCTAGAGGATTTTACCAGGTATTTTAGATCAAAATTGGGTGTTGCTCAGAAAATACCTTGTAACTCATTCCCAAAGAGAGGACAAAGACTCAGCTCTCAATATGGAAAAGCACTTGATGAACATTACCCATAAAACTAGCTTATAACATTTGAAGTGTATTTTTATTTCCTAAAAAATCTGTGATTTTCCAGCAAACTGGCCTCTTGACAGGAGGGTGCATCCACGGGGAAGTTGGGCTCTGCTCCAAGAGAACAAGAGACAGGATGAGAGGAAATGGCAGGCTGAGCCTGGGGGAGGTCAGGGTGGACACCAGGAGGAATTTCCCCGTGGAAAGGGTGCCCAGGCACTGGCAGGAGCTGCCCAGGTAGGATTGGAGTGCCCATCCCTGGAGGTGTCCAAGGAATTCCTGGACAGGGCTGGGGCTCAGGGCTGGGGACAAGGTGAGGATTGGGCACAGCTGGGACTGGGTGGACTGGGAGAGCTTTCCCAGCCTCAGTGATTCTGGGACCGGGGAGGGTCTTGGCTCTCCCTGGCAGTGATGCTGAGCTCTTTCCATGCCCTGTGCCACTGCCTTCCTCTGCCCAGTCCCCCCCTGCAGCCTCCTGGGGCCATCCTGGACTCCCCCTGGGTGGCTTTCTCCTGTCTCCATCACCTCTGCTCTGAGTGGCAGCAGCTGCCTGGGAGGGTGAGGAGAAGGGGTCGAGTTCCTCCAGTGCTGACAGTGGCACCATAGTGGTGCTGGGCCACATCCCAGCCTTGCTGTGAACACTGCACCATCCATGGAAACAGAGCTGTCCTGCAGGGAGCAGGAATCCAGCTCTGGATTTGAGCTCCTCTGTTTATCCTGGCTGTAGAAGGGTGTGAGGAGATGCCATTGTCATTTAGGAGGCACGTGGTCGATGCTGGGTGATGCAAAGCTCCTCAAAGGCACTCAAAAGCAGCATTTTGACACCTGAAAGGGCTCGAGCACACACCAAGGTTTGCACTCAAAGCTGATGGCAAAAATATGAATATTTAAACTCCCATCTACAACTTCGAGTGTGAATATGCAGGGTGTATTCAATACCTTATAAAACAAATACCTTATAAAACAAATCTGTGTCAATGAGTCTGTATCTGTATTTAAAATGTCAGGTTAGCAGAGCAGGAGTATTCCAGACCCATTCTCACCTGTCCTTTCCATTCTTGACCTTTCATACAGACCATCTTTATACTGATAGGAAGTGTGACTGACACTTTAAAACAGATTCCACAGTGATTTACACCAGTTGATAATTTCTTTCAGAAACTTATCTTAAATTTAAACCACTATTCAGTAAAGATGACATTTCCAACCTTAAATGAAACTGGTTAGTGAAGTTTCAGTGGAAATGAGGAAAAATATTTTCAGGACATGAAACTTTCACTGATTTAAAATATGGATTTCACTGCATAACCTGAATCCTGAAATACTGAGATTTCACAATCAGCTTTTTTTCTACATGTCCAACTCAGTCCCAAGGTGTGCAGCAGCTGATTGGGTTTTTTTTTATATTAAACCAAAACCTACAGTGGCATCCCAAAACCCATCACTGAACATCTAACCTTCAACCTGTCCTTAAACAGGGAAGGCTCTGCGCTTCCAGTGCAGCCCTGGAGTACAGGAACCCTGCAAAGCTTTCCAAGAGCAACAGCACCAGGATAAATTAAGACTCAGAAACCCACTGCACTTTGGGATAAACCAGTAGGAGAAGGATTCCTGCTGCAGAAGAGCCAACCACGCCGAGTACGCATAATCCCTCCTGCCTTTCACACTGGATCATTTTCCAGCCACTGCTGGACTCGCACTTGGCGTGCTGCAGTTGTTCCCATGAGGAATACAGCAACGGTAGCTAGGGCAGGCTGATGGCACAGGGCAAGGGGTCACATTACCCTGTGCCACCAGGAGGTCACCTCGCTGGAGAGAGAGGTGGAAACCTTTGATTTCTGAGGCAGACAGCACCCTCAGGGAGAGGAATTCACGTGGAAACTGCTGAATTTCTGCTTTCTGACTATGATTCTGTAGGAAAGTATGAACCAGCAGCAGCAGCAAGCAATGAACTTGGTTTACAACTATTTTGCTGGAGAAGCTGTGGCTGCCCCATCTCTGGAAGCGTTCCAGGCCAGGTTGGATGGGGCTTGGAGCAACCTGGGATGGTGGGAGATGTCCCTGCCCATGGCAGGGGGTGGGAACAAAGTGATCTTTAAGGTCACTCCCAACTCAAATTACTCTGTGTTTTTATGATGGTCTATCAATGTTCATATTGAATTTGCTCTGGAAGACACCTCTCAAATCCTTACTTATCCTTCACGACCCATCCTCCTCTGAAACTGGCAGCTCCCTCAGCCAAAGAATGAGCAACACAAAGAATGAAAAAGACACGAAATACCCCAACTCACAGCCTGGGAACCCCACACAGGGTGGAGCCAATAGATTCCCAGCACTGCTGCTCCTCTCCACAGCTGATAAAACACCAAACGTCTCTTTGGTGCTAAGAAAACAGAGGTGAAAATTGCTTCCCTGCTCTGATCATCTCTGAATATGAGACAAGAATTTTAATATTAAAAAAGAGGAATTTGGCTGTAAAGACAGTGGAGTGCTATGACTATTAATTTTAAACAAACAAACAAACAAAGCCTTTCTTAGCATCAAATTCAGAAATAATCACTCAGAATGTAGCTGGTGTCCATGGCTACCTGGAGCCTGAGATAAAATTCACCAGGCATCTTGCAAAATATACTGAGACCAAAGAAATCATAAAATCATTTAGGCTGGAATCAACTCGGAAGATGACTGAATCCAAATATTCCCCCAGCACTTCCAGGTCTTCCAAATGCCACATCCACAGAGCTTTTAAATCCTTCCAGGGATGGGGACTCCACCACTTCTCTGGCCAGCCTGTTCTAATGCCTGACAACCTTTTTGGTTAAAAATATTTTTCTAATATCACACATAAACCTCTGGTGGAACTTGAGACCATTCCCTCTTGTCCTACCACGTGCACAAAGAGAGGAACTCAAACAGTGATTTTCATGGAAGAATACCAGGACTGGTGATCAAACTGGACGAGATTTTTTAACACAGTGCCTGCTATTGAGAAGTCTTGTTCACTTCCTCAGCTGAAGGAGACACACAGGGAGGTGAGGATCTGACATCAGGGTGAGCAGATCAACTCCAGATCTGCCCAGTCCTACACAACCTCACTGAAACAGCAGCTTAGACCAGAATCAGAAGGTACTTTAACAGCTTTTCTAATATTGTGTCAAACAAAAATGGGGGAAAACACCCAGACAAAGAAAAGCCAATGAAATGCAACCCAAAATCTGTCTCCTACCTGGGACATCAATCCTGAAGGTGAGTTTTTGGCCAGCAGCCTCACAGGTGTACTCCCCTGCATCTTTCTTCTCCACCTGACCCACCACCAGACGACGACATTTGCCCTCACACTCCACCTTGAACTTCTTGCTGGAGGTCAGCAGTTTCCCATCCTTGTACCACTTCACCTCTGTTTTCTCCTGGGCCACCTCGCAGCTCAGTGTGGCATTTTCTGACAGAGCAGCCTTCACCTCTTTCTTCACTTTGTCCTTGTTGATAAATGCATCCTCTGCTTCTGTGGGAGAGGTAATTTTAAAATCACACATAAGTTGATGCTGTCCAAAGTGGTGAAACCCAAATAAAAACATGAGAACTTCCACATCTGTGGGATATTTAATGCTCAGACAGGACGTGGGCCTTTGTCATGCAGAGGACAACACATCAGCCATTTCTGAGAAAAATGATCCTGTGCCTCCGGATTTCAGCTTCTTCCCATCCCCACAAGAAATCCAGTGCTCTGTTCCATAATGTAATGGACAAATAAGTACCAAATCTCATTTGCCAGTGGGACCCCTTATGGAAGCCTTGCTCATTCTAAGAGACCTGTATTCCTACTTCTTCCAGACTTGTTTTTCCTACATATCTGGGAGACAACCTTACCTTTATCTCTATAAATGACAATGGAATGACAATTGTCTATCTATCACTGGGAAGTCAGAAAACACCAAGGGGCACTGAGGGTGATTTATCCCATGGATGCAGATGTCCAACTGTCAGCATCAATGTGACAGTGGGAGGGTGGTTGATCTCCATCACTACTCAAAGAAGTTTTAGGCTGCACAAACACTGGAGCCCAAAGTGTGGTACATTTTTCAGAAGTAAAGTGGTGAGAATGAACAACCTCCCACCTGTAATGGTGATCCTGAAGGTGAGTTTTTGGCCAGCAGCCTCACAGGTGTACTCCCCTGCATCTTTCTTCTCCACCTGACCCACCACCAGACGACGACATTTGCCCTCACACTCCACCTTGAACTTCTTGCTGGAGGTCAGCAGTTTCCCATCCTTGTACCACTTCACCTCTGTTTTCTCCTGGGCCACCTCACAGCTCAGCGTGGCATTTTCTGACAGAGCAGCCTTCACCTCTTTCTGCACCTTCTCCTTGTTTGTAAACACAACCTCTGGCTCTGTAAGGAAACCCAACAGTCACACACAGCTTTCTGCAGTCATTGTCTCTGCTGTTTAATCAAGTTCCTCCTATTACACTGGACTTGGCCCAACAGGTAAGATCATGATGGGCCATTAGTGCAGGAAAGCATCTTCATCTCTGTCTTGATAAGACATGAATAGGAATGGGAATTTTATGGGAATTCTGGGGTAATGTTAAAAACTCACAGTTTTAAGACAGATTTAAACGTAGGACTTGGAGCACCAACTTTCATTGCCTGAACCCTCCTCACTCTTCTCTCTTTTTCTCTCCCTATGCCTCTCCAAGATTCCAATGAATCAGAAGGGAACAGCTCCCATATCCTCATTTCCAGGAACCATTGCTCTTTTTCTGCCTATTTGGGACAATTCCATTGTTCTCCATCTAATCAAGGAATCATGGAATGGTTTGTTGGAAGGGACCTTAAAGATCATCACACTCCAACCCACCTGCCATGGGCAGGAACACCTTCCACTAGACTACATTGCTCCAAGCCCTGTCCAACTTTTAAGGGATGGGATCTAATTAGAGCTCTCCTAACATTTATCCATCCCTCTGCTATGGCCTCACAATATTTTCCTGTGGGAGTTTTTCTGCAGACACACCACCTAATTGTGAGAGGAGAAGGAATTTTCATCCTTTCCTATAATTTTTTTTTGTGTGTGTGTCACAACCAGCTATGGATGCAGAACCACATGTATAAAACATTGTTATGAAAGCTACCCAAAAAAATTGAGTACAACAGCTGAGCCCTTTCACCCCGGGGAGATTGTGAGACGGTCCTCAGCGTGTGAGACACCACTCAGAATGGAATTCTCCTTGACCTTTGGAATTCCTGGCATTTTTTCACCTCTGACTTTGACTTGGAATGTTGTCCTGTCGTCCTTTGTCTCACAGGTGTAGCTGCCTTGGTCTTGCTGTGTCACTTTGCTGACGATGAGCTTGCGTTGTGTCCCCTGGCAGACGAGCGTCGTCCTCTGGTCCTGCTTCAGCTCAGTGTGATCCTTCCTCCACACCACAGCCCCACCCGCAGCTGACACCTCACACACCAGCTCCAGGCTCTCAGAAGGACTGACTGACACCTCTGGAGTCGTTTTGGGCTTGTTGACAAAAGTAACAGCTTCATCTGGAGCGGGAAAGAGAAAACAGGTTGTGCCCTGGTGCAGGTTTATCTGCACAAAGTTAATGTACAGTGATTACTGATTGTTATTCCATTACCACACAGTTGATGCCCCTCTGAGGGATGGTGCAAACCCCTCTGATCTTCAGATAATTGCTCTCAATTACAGTGAAATCCCCTTCATCTGCCCTACATCCTCCTGGATCTTTCAAATCAAGCTGAGACTCCCTCAAGCTGCTCACACTTCATTTACCACTCCTTGATTCCGATGTCAGGCGAGGTCTGGGGGATATGTGTTGGTGTCTGAGGGCAGAAGCAGCTCTGGAAACACCTGGGAAGTCTCTTAAAATCTAATCAGAGGTGATGAGGACCCTTTTTAAAATGTTTCTGAGCCCATTCCTGCAGCTCCTTGCTCACAGTATCAGTCCTGCTGGACTAACTCTTCTCCAGGCCAGGGCACACGGGGGATAATCTCATTGATAAAATATTCTCCAACTTCAAGTTAGGAAACAGCATTGAGCAACCTGGTCTAGTGGAAGACATCCCAGTCCATGGCAGGGGGTCAGAAGGAGATGGCTTTTCAGGCCTTTTCCAACACAAACCATTCCATATTTCTGTGAATACAGGAGTCAATAATCTCTTATCTTTTGGCTGAAACTGATCTTCCCAGCAGAGAACTCAGAACTGCTCACACAGCTCAGCTGAGGTTCCTGCATGGATAGCTCAGTTCACACTCTCCCAGCATAGATATGGGCTGTGCAAACACAGGGTATTTGTCATTTATGCAGCAACAACACAGCATTTTTATCAATTAATGCTCTTTGTAAAGGTAAAAGTGAAGGCAATCAAGTGAAAACAGAGACCTTGGTGTCAAATGTGAGCAAACCTCCTCAACACACCCTGTCCCTAAGCTAAGGAGCAATATTTGGTGGGCATGCCAGGTATTTCTGAGCCCCTGTTCCACCAGAGCAGCCCTGGCCTGAGGAGCAGGCTGAGGGCTCTCACTTAGAGCCAGCCCCAGCTCAGCACTGCATTTCTTTAGGCAGCAACTGTTGCTTTCACTCACTGAGTACCCCAAGGACAATTCCCATGCCAGGCAAGTGTTTAATTCAAATTTGCATTCATTATCAGCCTTTAACAATATCATTATTGTTATTCATCATTATCATCCTTCAACAATTAGCTGGCCAAAGGAGGGTGGTCCCTCCCAAATCCTGGGGTTCAGGGTTATTGGGGTGTCTCATTACCCTCAAGGCAAATTGATTCCCTGCCCTGAGACCACCCCCTGAGCAGGCAGTGCAGCTTCTCAGCACTCTGGAAAATGTTTATGGGGACACCTGAAACAAGGAGGAAGCTGCCCTGGCTAAGGTGCTGTTGGCAGGTTGTAACTCAATCCTTGCTCTCCAAAAGCTTTGTGGGGATGGGACATGGAATAATAGCTTCAAACTGCCAAAGGGCAGGGTTAGACAGGATGTAAGGATAAATTCTTCCCTGGGAGGGTGGGGAGACCCTGGCACAGGGTACCCAGAGAAGCTGTGGCTGTTCCTGGATCCCTGGAAGTGTCCAAGGTTGGATGATGCTTGGAGCAACCAGGGACAGTGGAAGGTGTCCCTGCCCATGGCACTGGTGAACTTTAAGTTCCCTACCCAAACCTTTCTGTGGTTCTGTGATTTAGCAGATACCAATTTTCTTTGCCTCACCCATGTGATGTTTTTGTCTCAGGAGTTACAGGTGAGATCCACCCAACCTGCCCATGGCCAGTAAAATGCTTATACCAAGCTCAGGAAACCCTCTGTACCTGCTGCTCAGACAAAGGCACAACCAGAACACTTCTAAAATCCATCTTAGACTGCTCTAACCAGGCAGTATAAATCAGATTTATGCACAAATTGCCTTTTGAGGGTCAGTTTGGGCAGAGCCTGGTCGGATCTTTCAGAACAGTTTTTCAATGGGTAAAGTCAGGGACTGGGAATTACAGTCTAAGAGAAATTGCATCATGTTGGATTCTCAGAAGAGAACTGGAGGTGAGATGCAGAGTGAATACCTGAGCAAACCCCAGCTGGAAGCACCCCCTCCAGCTCACTAAAACCTGCAGCAATCCCTCAAGACAAGTGCTGTCCTAAATTAATCAGCTTGGCTGAGTCTTTAGTTAGCTCATGGACAGCACCAGAGTAACCTGGATATTCTGTTACAGGTCACAAGCACTCAGTTGTGACTTCTCTTGAATTGCATTGTACTGCAGACATGCCAGGAGAAGCTCTCAGGAGAGTTTCAACCTTAAATTTAGGACCAGGTTAAAAGTTAAGCTCTAGGCACAAGCCAGAAAACCCCATTTAGAAGAAAAGTTCCCACAAACATGCGACTCGAATCAGTTGAATTTCACAGATATTGAATTTCACAGATGAATTCTTGTGTCATTTTATACTCTGGCTCCATCCTGGGCTGGAATGCAGTGGTGACAGGCATTTCTCTTCTGGGTTTGACCTGACAGCCACGTGCTTTGTGTGATGGGCACGTGACACGGGCTAATGGAGTGGCTCACAGTGCCACAGGGAGTGATCCCTGAGATCACAGTGCCCTTTGGGATGAGCAGGAGATGTTTAGCCCTCAAAATCAGGAATTAAACTTGTCAAAGGAGGGTACATGGCTTTCACAGCAGGACTTTGAGTCCCTGACCAAGGTGGTCCTCAGACAATGCACATGCTGAGCTAAAAGGATAAAGGCAGGTGTGGCTGCCAGCTGTTCAGCCAGCATCGTGTTTGGGTTGTGCTCCAGCCCTAGAAAAAGCTTGTGCTGACTCAAATAAATCACAGCATCTTTATATTATTTGCCCACACTCTGGGTTCCCATCAGGATCACAACAAGGGCCAGAATCTCAGAGCAAGGGTCAGAATCTCTCAAAGTGTCTTGCAACCTTGGCCCAAAAATCTGTCAATTTACAAGGCAGGGCGAGTCTAAAGAACAAAATCCTGCATTTCCCACACGGGCTCTGATCCCATACATGCAGCACAAACTTACCTGAGACTTTTAAATCAAAAGCAAGGGTGTCATCCCCGATTTTGCAGGTGTAAGTTCCTTCATCTTCCTTCGTCACAGCTGAAGCCACAAGCTTGTGCAGTTTTCCTTTGTCTTCCATGGTGAATTTCTTGCTGGCTGTGATTTCCTTCCCATCTTTGTACCACTTCACCATGATGTTGGCCTCGGAGGTCTCAGACACAAACTCAGCCTGTTTCCCAGCAATGGCTTTGACAACTCCTCCAGCTTTCTCTTTGTTTACGAAGTTTGCAAGTGCTGAAACAAAACAGGGACACAGCTCTGGTAAAGAATTCTGTGCACAGCAATTAAAATGTACATTGACATTTGCATTAGGTACTCATTTTTCATAAGAAAAAGTCTATTTAATTATGGATCTCATTACTGCAGAAGCAGACAAATTTCCAACCATATTCCTAATTATCCTGTGTCCAAAAAGCAGAGGACACAGACAGCACAAGAGGCTGAATCAAGGAGAAGAAGCCTCAGGAAACAGAGCTTTAAAATAATATTTTAAAGAGAGGTGAGGAAAGAAATAAACTGGGGGTAAAGCCAGGAAGATTATTCAATCATAATATTGCAACCACCTGGCAAATAAATTGACTCTAGAAGAGGTGAAAATATAGCCTAGATACATAAAATTACATAATATTAATAATCTATATGGATATCTCATAGGACCAAAATGAAAAGAAATTTATTCCTGGAAATTAACTGGAGCATAGAAAATAAACAATAAATCTGGCATCATATTAACATGGAGTGAAATAATTGAGTCACCAATTGCCCCAAAGCAAAAGATTCAAATCCCCATCAATATCTGAGCTGAAACCAGAGTCCATTGGTCTTTGGATCATGGAATTAAAAAAGGAAGGGAGGGAAGGGAAGGGGAAAGGGGAAGGGGAAAGGGGAAGGGAAAGGGGAAGGGAAGGGGAAGGGGAAGGGGAAGGGGAAGGGGAAGGGGAAGGGGAAGGGGAAGGGGAAGGGGAAGGGGAAGGGGAAGGAAGGGGAAGGGGAAGGGGAAGGGGAAGGGGGAAGGGGAAGGGGAAGGCACTGCTAAGCCATTCCTTCCCAGATTACGAAACCAGTCCACAAGTTCAAAGCGGTGGGAGGAAGAAGGAAAGAGTGCAGTCCATTCTTCCCTTTCCCTTCCTCAGCAAACCAGGTGAAAACCCAAACCAGAGCAGCCCAAAGAGACATCTCAGCTGTCCCTTGCCACACAGAGAGTCCAATGAGTCAGAGGGTGCCTGCCACATGGAGCTCAGGGCAGGGCAGGCACTGCAGGACAAATGCAAGTGTGCTGATTTGGGCAGGAGCCCAGCAGTGACACAGTGGCCATGGCAAGCAGCACACGGTGGCCGCCCTCAGCAGCCATCTGATGCCCACGTGCCATTCACAGCTGACTCGCTCCTCAAACCATTCCCAGCTCCCTGGGGCTGATAAAAGGTGGCAATAACGGAAGGAAAAATGTTGATACAGCATTTGTGAGGCTCATCCCACAAGGATGAGAGGTCCCAAAGGTGATTCAAGCTGTAAACAGCAGGCTTTAAGTCATAGCTTGTCAACACAGATTTTAAAATAATAACATGGATTACTCATTTGATAGTCACACCACAGTGAAAATGAAAAACACATGGAAACATCCATCAAATAATTCAATTATATGTGGGTAGAACTGCCAGCATGAAAAATGATGCTAAAGAGGCAGAGCAAGAGAAAAAAGTCAAAATCAAGAGCAGGTGCCAATTGTAGACAGAATTTCCTCTAGATATATATAGACTTGGTCACATTTTAAATTTTGGTTTTAGTTCTCTCAAGTTTCCTCTTTGAGACAACCAAACAAGTTGTCAAATGGGACAAACCCCACGATATTGTCAGGATTTGTTGTTTCTACAGAGACCAGGAAGGGTGAGGTGCCATCAGAACAAGATGATGAAACACCTCAGACTTATTCCATGTGGAAACAGTGTGATCATGGCTGGGAGGAAGGTGACGGTGAGCTGTGGGACAGAACATGCAAGTCAAATGGCTTTACAGAGTGAACTTGCCAGTTCAAAGAAAAACAGGTACTGAAATCCCCCCAGTCTTGTTGGAAACAACACAAAGTTTAAAATTTTTATATCACTTGAGTCAGGGGTTTTGTTCGCCTTTGCCCAGGGGAAAGAATTAAACTTTTTTTTTAAAGGGGCCTGAAGAGCTGAAGATCTCAACAGACTGGTGATAGCACAAAAGATATAAAAAAGATAACAACCATTAATGACCATTAATGAACATTAATGACCATCAACTCCAGACATCACCCCTGGCACGGTCTCAGAAAAAAATCAATGAGGGAATGAAGAATGAGAACCTAATTAGCATTGAAAGCAAAGGGATCAATAACCAATAGGAAACCAAATACCAAGAACTGCACAATTTGGGACCAATGAACATTGAACCAATTAATTTCTCTGGGTTTTGACCATATAAATATATGAAAAATCTGTTAAACATCACACGTGATGGAATGATTTTCTTTGCACAACTAGGGTAATGTGTGGATGAAATTATTTCTGCTGCACATCCCGGCCAGAAATGAAATTATGCCTTGATTCTCCAACACTAAAAAATGCTGTTGGAGAGTTTTTTGGTTTTCTCTCACTTTTGGTGACAGCCTGGCAACAGCCTGGACTGGCCTGGAGTAAGACTGTGTGCTCTGAACCTCAGCAGACATCTGATGATCCATGTGAGGAACAGTCTAGGGGTAGACTGTGGCTTTTAGGCAAAACTTTATTCCCCTCAAGGCAGAGAAAGCTTTGCTCTAGTTCATAAAATCTTGCACAGATGGGAAGGTTTGCAAGAAGGAGGCTTAATCCTGTTGGTTTCAGGATTAAGGTAGAGACTGCCATGAAAGGAAGAACCAAAAAAAAACCAGGGCAGCTGTAAAAACAGTGCTGGTTAAAGAAATATCAAAATCAAGTGCCATCTTGCTGATTTTTCTACACATCTGAACACCTTGTAAACAGGAAGGGGTTAAGTTATCCAGTGTGCCCTGGAAAGGTCTGTTCTTATCCATCACAGTATTGACAAAAAAAAAATCCTTCAACAAATAATAATTTAAAAAAACCCCAAATCTCACAATTCCAGGATGATCTTGTACAATCAGAACCTTAATCAGAGCTGGTCTCTCTTCAGTGACTTGTCTGATGCCACACAGCCAGTGTGGGACAAATGTGGGATCCCATGTCCTGCCCTGGCACTGCATTTCTTCATCTCAAGAGCAATTCTCCTAACTCACTCCTCACCCTCACCCAATTCCCTGGAATATCAAGATGCCAACTGAAGTAGAGGCACAGCTCTCACCACCTTGGCCACTGCTGCATTTGCTCCCCAGTTCTAATGGGACCACATTATCAAGGCTGGAAGTTGTTGGACAATGGAATGGTTTTATTTACTCATTTTCTAATTTGAGTATTTGTGGCTAACGTACTAAGGATGTTAGGGGTTTGGTCAGTGCACTTATTAGAATATATTTCTTTATTTTTTGCTGTGAGGTAGGACTAGGAAGAGAATAGAGCAGGTTTAAACTTAAAAAACTTTAACTTTAAACTTTAAAAAGTTTAAACTTTAAAAAAAGTAATAAAAACTTTACTAACTAACACTAAAAGAAAAATACCCAACAAGAAACAGAATCAAACTTTTAAAAGTTTCTCCCCCCACTAATTTTTTTATTGACAACATAAAAAGATAAACCCTGGGAATTTTAGTTGGTTTATTACTTCTGGAATAATTATTTCTTAATTTACTATGGGAGAGGAGTTTTCCTCGTATACTATAGAAGTTTTTTACAAGATACTAGTTTTTTTGTGGCCTCACACTTCACGGATGGCTTGCTCAGGAAGAAAATCTGCCATTGGGAAGGTCCTCCCATGAGGCAGCCTTGTCACAGCCACCCTTGGGCTGACTCTGGAGCACTCCCTGTGTGTGCCTTGATGGCTCCAGTGGTTCAGGGCAGGAGCAGCAGCAGTGCAGTGTCGCTGTGGGAGCAACAACACGACGTGATTTTCTGTTTAGAACATGATCCAACTCCAATTTATCCAAACAACTGAGCCCTTTTGATACCTTTCTGGACAGGCCACTCTTATTGATAGGGAGAGTGATAGAACTCTTCACCCACCTTGGCCAAAGCTGAGAGACATCAAAGTCCATCCCATAGAAAGAATCCAAAACATTAAACATTCGTTACAGGAACGACGGCAATGTTTACGTTCAAACTGTGAGAACAGGCTTCCAAAACCAAAACATCACGAAGGAACAGAACTTAAAAACTTAGAAACTTCAGGCCTAAGAAAACCAGGCTACAGTGCAGAGCAGCCCAGGCAGTCCCTTACCTTTCACTGAGAGCTGATAAAGCATTTTGTCCCCTTCACAGACACACTCGTAGACCCCAGCGTCCTCCTCGGCGGCGCTGCGGATTTTCAGCACGCGCCTCCTCCCCACAGTTTGGAGCTCGTATTTCTCACTGGCCCTGAGCTCCTTCCCATCTTTCAGCCACTTCACAGTGGCCTCTGTGTCTGAGAGCTCAGCCTGGAGCTTGGCTTCCTCCCGCAGCCGAGCAGAGACTTTTTCTACGTCTTTGGTCTTGTTGGTGAATCTCACTGCAGCTCCTGCCAGGACAAGAGGCTGTGTTATTTTGAGTTATAGTGCCATAACTAATCCCTGATACACATCTGCTGTAGGCTGTGGGATCTCTGAAGGTATTAGGTCCTGTTCCTCACACTCATGTCATTCCTTCCCAGTTCAGAAAATCTGATCTGTTTTTATTGCCAGAGTCACTAAGAAAAAAAAAACAAAACCAACATATTTTTTTCTACTGATAAATAATACTTTAAACATGCCTCTGCAGAGATCTTCTCCCAGGCCAAACACATCCTTCCAGAAAAAAGGACTCATTATGAATTCATTATGTTTTGCCTTGCAATGTGACAGGTGGAGATGTTACTGTCATTTCATAGAGAAAACACTAATCTTAAATCATAATAAACTAATTTGTATATCCCACAAATGGTAGGCTAAAAAACGTACAAGAAAATCTTTGTCAGTAATGACTGCTCTTTTACTTTTGAGAGATTATTAAAATTATAGAGGCTGGTCAAACCTAGAGCTGAAATTAAAGCTTTAAGGTGAATTAGTGACAGGTTTGGTGACAGAATCCACTGACAGATGGTTGTGAATGATATAAATTTGACAGGAATTCGTGAGCTGATGTGAAGCAATCTAGTTCAGATACCACCAGCTGGCCAGATCAGATAACTCTGAGCTGTCATGTGAGGTCATTACCAGTTCACACATTAATCACATGACACAATTTCAGGTGCTTCCCACAGAACAAGGAAAGCCTCCAGCTCCAGTGTGAATCCTCAAGTCCCAGCAACCCCGCCTTGACTGGGGGAAGAATGGACAGCAATGACAACAAATACCTCTCACTCTCATCTTGGTGCTGGTCTCAACATCATTGGCAACAAATTTCACTTCTGCCCCATCATCTTTCTTGGTGACATTTTTTATGACCAGGGTGTGAGTGGTTTGGGTTCTGTTGATGATGTAGGTCTCACTTTCCTGTAAGACTTTTCCATTCAGGTACCAAGTGCCAGAACAAGTCTTGGTCAGATCAACAGTGAACAGGGCATCCCCTCCAGGTGCAACTTCAGCTGTTGTCAGGGGGTTTTTCACAGCCAGGACGGGTTCTAGGGCAGAGAACACACACCTCTGAGAAAAAAGACTAGCATGCTGGGGGATACCTCATCTTAGGAACCAAACTGTCAGGGCAAGCAAGATGTGAGAATATAAATTTATGCAGCCTTGTACAATTCTCATGCACTGAAGGAAATGCATGGTTGGTCTAAAGGATTTGTTTCCTTCAGCTGCAGGTAACTGACCCCTGTTTTTGCAGGTCTAGAGGAACAGGTGTATTTTGCTGATTTCTTTTAATCTCTAAAATGTGTAAAGCCATAGGCCAGAAACACCTAAGTCCCCTACAAGCATGTTGCTTACTGAATAGCCAATATTATTCTTCGATTTCAGAAGAGGGGACTCCTAGAGATCCCTACGAGTCAGTTTTAGATGCTCTAGGACAATACAGGCACGTTCAGACAGCGAGGGACAAGGATGACACAATCACAAGACACAGTATGATCAAAGTTTCAATATCTGTACAGATATTTTCCAGTGCAGCGATTCAAAGGAAGAACAAATCCCTTTGCACCCAATGATTCTGTGGGTACATCAGCACCCTAGAAATAAAGCAAACTCCCCAGATTTCTCCTAGACACTCTCAGATTAAAGAGAGACTGGCTGGAACTTGGTTTTCATGAGATTATGATCACCCATAAATATTCTCTAGGCGCAAGATAAATGTCTCATGTCTATACATTGAAAATTATACCATAAGGCCATCTCAATTTCTCTTTTCATTGCAGCTGCAGAAGAAGCTTTCCCAGATTTAAGGTCCATGGCAGGGAGCTCTGCCTCTCCCACAGCCTGATGTGAGATATTGGCACATACACACCCCCCAGCTCTGCCACAGAAACCCAACCACCATCACTGGGGTGGGTTTGGACTTTTTCCCTCCTCCCTTTGGTGAAGGTCAGTGGCTGACATGAAGCAGGAGAACCAGCAGTGAAGGCAAAGAGGATCTGCTGGGCTATTTCTCCATCCTCAAACTCGTGGGGAACATTTTCAAAGCACCCACGTGCCCAACCACCCCATTTTGTGCCGGCTTCGTGCTCACCGAGGTGCAAGCTCCCAGGGAATTCCAGGTAGGGGCTCTGCCCGTAGGTGTTGACTGCAGACACTCTGAACTGGTAGTCAGCCTCTTCTGGCAGGTTGCCCACCGTGAGCTCGGGGCTGGGGACGTGGGACTCGTGGCACCTGACCCAGGTGAAGCCGGTGAGTTTCTTGCGCTCCACGATGTAGCCGTCGACTGGAACGGGCCGGTCCATCCTCGGAGGGGACCATGCCAGTGTCACTGAGGTTTCTGTTTTATTCTTCACCACAGGGTCGGCTGGGGGTTGGGTGGGAGTTTTTTGGGAGCTGCGCAAGGGAAAGGAACAAAACGAAACAGAGCGGTGAGTTACGTCAGAGTGGGAAAGCCAAAAGAGCTGACACTGGACTGGAAGTTCAATCTTGCTTAATGAACCTCCAGAAAACATTGAAGGGAGATGGAAAAGGGAATGGGTGCAAGATGCTTTGAGGCTGCTTTACACAAAGATCACAGAATCATTATGATCCCAGAACAAGTCCAAACTTTCATGTCCAGTACTTGTATTGCACAGTTAAACACACAGGATTTCTACACGATATTTAAACTGTCAACACAGAGAGTCTTCAACAAACATTTTGTAGGCTTAAATCTTCAGTGCTGGATACAGACCCTCGTTTCTGCCCTTCACAGCTCCTGGGCAAAGCAGACTAACACACAGCTTCTTATTTTCACTCAGAAGGTGGGTAAAACCATCAGCAAAGGTTGTTCAAATCCTTTAAGAGTTATGGAGAGCTTGGCTTGTTACACGGGTTTGGATGTTCCCTGCAGCCTCTTTCATCTGGGTATCTTGTCCTGCTCCACCAGAATTTTATGCTGCCCCCACTCAGCAGCTGTAACTCTGTCTCCCAAGAGTGACATCGTTTGGGATCTTTGTTTTATTAATTTCTGCTGAATCAGCTTTTGGGATTGAGGAATTGACTGCAAAAGGAAATGACAGAAAAACACATCCCCACCATAAGAACCTACTATTGTGGAGATGTTGCTGTTTTATGGTACCTGAGGCTGCAAACGTTCCTGCAGGTATTTGCATAATGAATATTCATTTTTACCTTTTCATTCCTCTAGAAGCCTTTAGAGAAGGCTCAAGTCCCATCAGGATTAATCACTATGTGCTGCCACTGATATGGTCAAGAGGAATTATCTGATGTGCTCTAGTTACACCTCTACTGACATGGCACAGGATTAATTTCATTTAATTTTGGCCATCTGAAAGGTGTCTGGGTTAAGTCAGTCAACCAGACTCCAGCTGTGATCCCATGGACTGCACACTCAGGAGCAATTAATCCAAGTTAAAGAAGGTGTGGGAGACTGGTGAAACAATCACACAGTGGACATAGTCAGGAATTCCTGACTGTAGATGGAGTCTGCTGATGAGCCTAAACTAAAAGCTGAGCTCTGGGACCACTGATCTCCTTCCTGCCTCAGTTTCCCCATCTTTAAAATGGGCGTGGTAACAACACAAGTTGACAAATAATGCACAAACACTGCCTGTACATTATAAAAAATATCAGAACAGCCACCACCAGCCTCACCCAGCTAATTGAAAAAGATGTGGA
The DNA here is from genome assembly GCA_032173965.1 of Sitta carolinensis. Classification (NCBI taxonomy): domain Eukaryota; kingdom Metazoa; phylum Chordata; class Aves; order Passeriformes; family Sittidae; genus Sitta; species Sitta carolinensis. The sequence goes on along the minus strand of CM063284.1, from coordinate 2,311,515 downwards.
CGTAGTACACAGGATTCTCCAAGCAGCAAATCCGATATGGACAAAGTGTAAAAATAGGAAATCTCAACGCGATAGGCTTTTCCTTCCTTACATAAATAGACACAGAAGTGGTGTGGGGTGCACAGTTACCAGCCTGTCAGTAACTGCTGGTCACACATAGATGTCAAAGGTCCTCTTAGGGTAACATTAAGCTGAACACTAAGCCCTGGAATGAGATCTCTTGACCTTGCCATCAGAAATGGTAATGAAATATTTTCTTCAGCAATACCTGTTTGTGGGAAGGCAGCTTCTTATAATTTTTCTTCCATGAATCAACACTTTCTTCATAATTTAAACAGCGGTCTGAAGTCAAATTGAACTTTATTGTTCCCATTGCATAGATGCTGGTTTGGATGTTACAGCTTTACAAATACCTTAGAAACTATCAAAAAGCCAAATATGACACCTTCCTCATTTTTTCCTCATTTTAGTTCAATGGCATCAGAATGCCAAACCAAGTTTAGATAACACAGCAGTTACATAGCTTTCAAATAAAAGATTCTTATCTGCAACTGACCAATTGCAATGGTGAGAGAAAAGAAGAATTACTCTTCCCAAATTGTGACTGGAGTGGATGATTTATTCATATGTGAACCAGAACTTCAACAGAGCCAGAAATCATATGCATTTTTGTCTTAAATAAAGCAACTTTTTCCTGGGAAATGAAGTGTCATCAAAATAATGCCAAATAAAATTAGACAACTTCACCAAAATTTCATTTCAGGTCCAGTCTTGATGATGTTGCACCTGCTGCTGCTGCTCTGTCAAGTAAGATACGTTTGTGCCATGCTCTTTCCCCCAGCACTGCTTTTACCCAGAGAAAACTGTGGCTGCTCCATCCCTGGAAGTGTTCAAGGCAAGGCTGAACCTTGCTCTAATGGAAATTGTCCCTGCCCATGGCATGGGGTGGAATGAGATGATCCCATCCAATCCAATCCATTCTGTGACTCTACAGATATTCTCTCTGTTTTGATCCCTCCAGACATCCCAGAACACTCATGGTCAGGCTGTTGGCTTTCTGTGGCAAACATCAAACCTTCAGCTGGGTTTGGACACCAAAATAGCCACAGTGGCACTTGAAACTGTTGGAACCCAGATTGCAGAGAATATTTCTCTGCATGTTTTGAAGGATCCAAACCCTGGACAAACACCACTGTTAACCTTCATCCATGGAAAGGGCTGCCCAGGCTTGGGAATGAAAAAGAATTTTCACAGATGTAAATTAGATAGTAGCGTAGTATGTCATTTATCACAGGGTGAGAAATTCAGATTTTTGGGCTTGTTAGTGTGGTAAGTAGATGAAGAAAAGATGGAGGACCCTTGTTTTTAGGCTTCCTCCTCCTTTTTCATCTATACAATGTTCTGCAGTGTGGGTGGCACAGAACCATTGGGCACAATTTGCCAGAGTGCAGTTACATGAACAGAAATTGAGTTGGTTCTGGGTAGAAAAGCAGCAATAATGAACGTTCCTGGTGCTGATGGGGTGAATTATCTGTAAGAGAACCTTGACCCTGTGTGTTTGGGGCCTTTTGGGGTCTGCTCTCCCTCACACTGAGCTGCTGTAAAGCCTAGTGTGCTGGGATTACTGATAAGGAAACAATAAACAACCTGGAGAAGGAAAACAGCCAAGAGTCCTATTTGCCTTTTTTCTCAACAAAGCTTTTGCAAAAGGCCTCCCCCATCAGGGGAGAGCCACATGGGAGTGGCAGAACTGCCACGGAAACACCAACGCTGCCACGGGAAGACACCACCACCACATCCAAACAAAAGAGAAACTTACTGGTCACAGTGAACTGGGTGGAAGTCCTGCTCTCATCAGCCAGGAAGGCAATCTCTCCAGCATCTTCCATCCTGCACTCCCGGATGGTCATGGTGTGCTGCTTGCCAGAGCGCGTGATGGAGACACGCTCGCTGGCTTTCACCTCCTCCTTGTCCTTCAGCCAGCGCACGCTCTGGCAGTCGCTGTCCAGCTCCACGCAGAACGTGGCTGTGTCGTTGATGAAGACTGCAGTTTTCCGTGGAAGCTTTTTGATGATGTTCCCTTCAAGTAACAAAATAACCAAGGTCAGCAAACGGCAAGGTGTTAAAAGCTTTGGAACCACCCAGACCGGAGCAGGACTAGTCCACGCCCAATCAAAACATTATAGACACCATGCAGACACCTGGAAATAAATGCCAAGGCTCTGAGTCACACACTACTGTAGTCTAGTTTTCCAAGCCTGAAGCTTCTGAGTTTCTAAAGCTCATTTTTCCTAATATTTTAAATTTTGATTTAAATTAAATATTTTAAAGCTCATTTTCCCTAATATTTAAGCTTCTGAGTTTCTAAAGCTCATTTTTCCTAATATTTTAAATTTTGATTTAAATTAAATATTTTAAAGCTCATTTTCCCTAATATTTAAGCTTCTAGTTTCTAAAGCTCATTTTTCCTAATATTTAAATTTTGATTTAAATTAAATTTTAAAGCTCATTTTCCCTAATATTTAAGCTTCTGAGTTTCTAAAGCTCATTTTTCCTAATTTAAGCTTCTGAGTGTCTAAAGCTCATTTTTCTAATATTTAAATTACTATGTTCCCACAACCTGAACGTAAACATCTGGATTGTTTATGTAACGATACTCATATTTAAAATCCTTTCTGTAAGACAGACTTTCTTTTGATGTCTCTCTAATTTAACCAGTGTTGGTGAAGAGTTCTGTCACTTGTTCACCAATCACAACAATCTGTCAAAAATGTATAAAAAGAGAAGCATTGTTTAAAATAAAAAAAAATCAAATCATCTCTCCAAACTACCCAAAGAAATTTCGTGTCATGTGTTATTTATCCCAGCAACACACAACAGATGACCCCAAGGACTCGTTTCTGCCTTCAAAGAGAGAAAATCAGATCTTTTTTGACTGCAGTCTCTCAGGTTTCTTGTCTACCAAGCAGAGCCAGTTGCTGGGTAAACACAGAATACACATGGCCTTGCTTGAGAACAGATTTGATAGCTTCCATTGCCCACATATGCTGGGAATTCAAATTAAGGCTTTGCTGAAGTAGGTCAGTCTTAAGCCAGACAGGTCTCTCATCTGCCTTTAGGACTTCATCTCCATGAAAATAAGTCACATAACCAACATGGCAGACACAGAAATTACCTGAATTCGTGAGAAATGCACTGAAAAACTCAGGTTTCTTCTTAGTGTCAACACAGAAATTCACACTGAATGAATTTATGTCCTTTCCAAGTGACTGTGATTGTCACCACTTACTAGGATAACCTCAAAGCTGTAAGATGTGACTATTCACAGAAAAGATTGGACAAACCATAAGGAGACCACCCCAAATGACCAAGAGGGACTGGTTCCAGATCCAGAAGAGCCCCTGAGAGCTGACAGAGGTTTCACCCAGGCAGATCACCCAGAGCTGTTTAATGAACAGCAGTGCTGAACTGCCTCATGAAGTAACATCAGGCACGGGTTCCACCACAAGATTCAAGACCTGAATCTCTGCTTATCCTCCTCCTTGACCTCTCTGCCCTCAGCAGAGTCCTCATCCCACAGCCCTTTACCTTTGAATGAAGAACTAAAGGTCACAAAAGTATAGATAGCATGATAGTAGTAGTTGTAGTGTGAAAAGGGAAATTTTGGGGATTTTTACCATGGGGGCTTAGGGGGTGAGATGGAGGGACTTGGGTGTTGTCCTGTTCTCCTTCCTTCTTCTTCCTAACCCCATCTTCTTGGGGATGGTGGCACTGGGGATTGGATTGGAGTAGAGTGGAACTGTCTAACACAGGTGAGAGGCACTGGATCATAGCTGTAAATAACTAACACAGAATTTGGAGTATAAAAAACAGCACCTGCCCCAGGGGAGGGCAGTGTGCCCTGGGCTGCCCTGCTGAACAGACCTGGGCAGCCCAGACAGAAAATATTTTATATAGGAAACAATAAAACAACCTTGAGAGCATCAGCTAAAGACTTCTGCCTCATTCTTCAACAGCTGGGCTGGGAGACAGAGACTCTTTACACATCTCGGGGTGATCTGGACCAAAGCAACCCCTGAGAGTGGGGGTGTGTGTAATCTCTACAACAACAATTTGTGCATTGTAAATACTCCCATGGCCCACACCCTTACCTTGGACAGACAGCTCTGCAATGGTCCTGCTGCCCTCCTTCATCTCACAGATGTACACAGCATCATCATCCGTGGTGACGTTCTGCACGGTGAGCCGGCGGTAGGTGCCCTCCTCCTCGATGTTGTACTTCTTGCTCTGCTGGAGCTTGGTCTCCTCCTTGAACCAAGCTGTCTCTGTCCCAGGAACAGGAACTTCACACTGGAAGGTGGCAGATTCCTTCTCCCTCACCTCAAGATCCTTCAGCTTTGCCTTGAAGGGTATGGCGGGTTCTTAAGATGGTAAAAACAGGAAGGAGAAGTGAGAGTTTATGATGAGAGGAGGTTGAGATGGGAATTTAGGAAGAAATTTTACTCTGTGAGGTGGTGAGGCCTTAACACAAATTGCCCAGAGAAGCTGTAGCTGCCCCATCCCTGGAAGTGTCAAGGCCAGGCTGGAGTAAAATGGCTTAAAAGGAATCCTCCTAGAATTGATTTAATGACAAACAAGCTGGTCATGGGACAGAGCACAGGGCAGAAATTCCAGGTGAGAGTGAGCAGCTGAGCTGGTGCAAGAACCAGTGTTTTAAGGATCTTACAGCAGAAATAAGCTGAGCTGCGTGATCTGAAAGGGCACAGAGAGCTGTGAGGTGGCTGTGCACAGTCAGATGTGGGGCAAAGCACAAAAGGAGGAGTTTTCTGTTCTCCCCACCAGCTCCAAAGGCTCTGTGTCAGCTTTTGTCAATGACAATAACAGAAATGGAGAAGGAGACCCAGTCTCCCAACCCTCCCTCCAGCAGTGGGGCTGCAGTGCTCTGGCTGGGGGCCAAACCCCAGCACAGATCAAACACACAAAGCAGCTGCATGGCAGGGAGGGAAGTCAATTTAGGACCTGAACGACGTCGAATTGCAGCAACAGCTGCGCCGTGACATCACCCTGATACCCCAGCCCTAAGATACTCTCCCTAAGGGGGAGCTGCACTGAAGGGGACAGCTGATGGTCAGGGCCATGGGACTGGTGCCACAGTCATGTCACACACTTGGATTAGCCACTGCTGATGCACTCCTCATGCCTGGTGAGAGATCATGCCTTGATACGTACCTTCACCTCCCAGGAACGGCTGTGCCAGCTCCCAGCTGGATCCTGTGGCTCCATCCTGCCCCACCACCCTCACAGGAAAGAATTTCTTCCTAATAGTTGATATAAACCTGCCCTCTTTCAGTTTAAACAAGGTAGCAGACTCTGCAGGCTTGACAGGATGCCTGGAGGGAGCAATGCTATGGGTGTTATCCTGTGGTTAAAACCTGACTGGAAACCCATCCATCCAGGAACAGGAAGGTGACACCAACTCACCACATCAACTTGGTCATGTATTTTAAAAATGTCATGCCTAAATACACCTCAGTTTAAGGCGAGTCAAAGCCTTGCCTTGAAAAGCCCTTCAGCTGTGGTTACACAGATCTGCTCTGCCCACACTTCAGATGGTGATTACCCATTTTTCTTTTTTTCCTGTATTTTTTTTTTCAGGGTTAGATAAAACATTAGGAAGAAATTATTTATTCTGAGCGTGGGCAGGCCCTGGCACAGGGTGCCCAGAGAAGCTGGGGCTGCCCCTGGATGCCTGGCAGTGTCCAAGGCCAGGTTGGATGGGGCTTGGAGCAATCTGGGATAATTTAAGGCTGGAAGGAGATGAAGTTTAAGGTCTTTTCCAAACCAAACCATTCTGTGAGGCCAAGCAAGCTTTGATCAGGAGGGAGCAGCCCTCTGGCAGGAGGGAGGCTGGAGCTGACATGAGGGCCAAAAAGAAACACAAGCTGCACCTGAGAAGCACACAAGTGTATTCCCATACTTGGGGCAGCTGGCCATATCATGAACCCCTCTCCCTTTACAGTCAATAAGCACTACCTAAAGCAAAAAAAAAAAAAAAAAAAAAAAAAAAAAGATATTCCAGGAAAAAGCTCTTAAAGGTTTAAGCACAGAATGGTTGGTTGACTCTCATGAGCACATTGCAGTAACAGCTCTGCTCCCCCAGCCAGGGAAAGGCAAAAGGCAGTGCAAGGCTATTTTTGGCAGCTTGGGGTCAGAGATATCCTCTGAAAACAACCCTGCTTTCGTCCTGCTGACATGTGCACACACATCTTATCTCCCTCTGAATGGAGTTTCTGAGCAACAGCAGCTGATAAACTGAATTAAAGCCTGGGATGAACCCAGCCCCAAGGGGTTTGGAGATGTGAGTGGTTCACAAACCCACCAGCCTGCTCCTCCTGAGCATATCTTCATGCTCTTGTGAGGTCTAGAATGTGCCTGGTCAGGCAGAGAGGGTTCATTTGGGTCAGGGGACTACAGAAGGACCACAGGTCTCCTGGGAGCAGGCATCCCAAATCATCTGGCTCATCATCAGCACCACAGCCAGGCCAGAGAGGTGCAAATAAGAGAGAAAATCAGAGAGCTGCCAAAACCTTCCCGCTGAGAAAAATGTGAGAGGCACAGCAGAGCAAAACACTGAGGGAGCACAGAGCAAGAGCAGCTCCTGGAATTAGCAGGAAACTGCAAGAACTTAGATCAGACATTAATTTTGCTGCTTATCCTGGGGAGATATTTCTCCAGTCTGTCATAGGCTTTTTTGTTTGGTCCACAGCAAGCAAACTGGCAATGAGATGATGTTATTTTTAACAAGCAAGTCCTGCTAACACATATTTGGCTAAGAATAGGTGCAGCCTGTAAAGAAGCCCAATGTTTTCTTAACCTTATCAAGGCACATCTGTCCTCTGGACCTCATTTTTTCACTTGCCTACATTTCCTCTTTCTTATTGCTGGAATTCTCACAATTATTATTCCAGAGGCAAGTTTTCCCTCTGCCTAATGAAAATGATCCAGGAAAGGTAATATGGAAAAATCTCCCAGTAAGAGCTGGCTGAAGGTGAATTGACAGGCTTCCACCGTCCTGAGGCTTTGATCTTCCCAGTTACTGTGCTTTCCAAATTTCTTTCTACCTCCTCGTTTCTCAAGTGCAACTCTTTTTTAGATCTCCAGTGTGACTGTCATGACAGTGACCATCCAAAACCACATCAGATCAGAGGGAGAATAAAGTGGCCTCAGCACCAGGGTGCTTTTCCCATCTCCATCCTATTTGGCTTGCAACCTTCTCATCCAGAATCTGGTTACTTTATTCAGGGACTCCAGTGAGCACAGCTCAGCCCAGGGTGGAGACCTGAATTCTCACCAGACCTGAGCTCTCACCAACTTTACACATGGCCCAGGGAAATCTCCAAAGCCTTCAGGAAACCCAAGCTGGTTATTAATGTTCCTCCCATCCTCCCCACTCCTTGATTTGTTAAAGGTTTATTCTTGGGAAGAATTTCCCCAACTCCTTTTCCAGCTCATATCCCAGTGTACATATTGTGATTTTACCTCCATTCCAGACACATTTCTGAATTTAATCAAGCTTCAGTTTTCCTTATTTAGGGGAGTGTTCTCATCCCTGCAGCCTTTCTTTGAGATTTTAGTCTGATTCACTAAATCTCATTTAGGAACAGCTCAAAAATCCATTTTTTTGTTTGTTTTGGTTGGTTTTTTGGGGTTTTATTTGTTTGGTTTTTGTTTTTGGTTTTTTGGGGTTTTTTTTTCCAGCTCAGTGATCTTTAAGGCATGGGCTCAGCAAGTGTTCACAACTGTTGGGTTCCTGGGTCTTCAGATCCCTAGGATCTAGACTGACAGAACACAGGAGGCTTTCTGTGGATGTCCCATCCCTGGAAGTGTCCAAGGCCAGTTTGAACAGGGCCCTGAACAACCTGATCTAGTGAGTGGCATCCCTGCCCATGGCAGGGGGTTGGAACCAGATGTCCTTTTAAGTCCCTCCCAACCCAAACCACTCTGATTCTACAATTCTAAGGGTGGCTGCTTGGAGAATTCAACCTCTCCCACTGGCTGAGCAAAGAGAAGTTTGCATGGCAAGATGATCTCCCACCCTAAGCCTGACAGCAGATGAACCAACGGCACCACCAGGGACACAAACCACAGAATTAAAAGCTTTTTTCACTGCTGCATCATTCTGACCTGTCTTACAAGGGCTGAGAAGAACTTCTGGTGACACACAGGAGAGTCGTTTATCAGGGCCTAATTATAACCACCACACGTAGATTTTCCACGGCAGCCTTGGACAGGGAGCCAAACGTGGTACAGCGTCAAAAAGAAACAATCCATAAACATTTCCACTTCAGCCTCCTGACTCACAGGCAGCCCTGGACAAGGGACACGGATCAATAACCTTTTCCCATGGTGCCTGCTTCCCAGGCTGGCTGCTTCCCTTGCTTTCCCCACCTCCTTTGGAACAGGTTTCAGCCATGAGAGCAGTAAGCCAAGCACAGGCAGAGCAGGGGTGTTCGCTTTTGCAAGGTGTTGGGCAGGGAACTGAGCTTGATCCATCCTCCAAGTGATCACCCACCCAAAGGCCAGGATTGAGCTTCAGCCCTGAGTCCCAACTCATGAGGTAATCACAGCTTTATGGAACAGGACAAATGCCCTTCCCAGGCCACTCAGCACCTCGGAGGGACAGCAATGGGTGGGACCAGTGCCAGTGAGTTCCACGGATCAGGTGTCACTGATGGACACAGGGACTGAGCCACTGATGGGAAAGACTCCGAATGTAAAAGGAGATGTCCAAAAAAGGGAAGACACAAAATCAAATAACACCTGAGAGTCTTAAAGATGAGTTATTACCGATAATTACTACTTAATAATACAGATATTTCCTTTCTTATCTGGATTTCTAATTTATTTTGCTGTCAGTGAAAACTCATCAGTTTTACCACTCGAGTGGTAAAATCTTTTGTCTCTGACAGCTCATTTACAGCTGCTGCCTGGGTTGCAAACTGCCTGCTGTCCCCGTGCCAAATGGGAGAGCAGCTGGAAAATTTAGAGCTTCTGGATTGTTCAAGGCCAGGTTGCACAGGGCTTGGAGCAACTGGTTTGGTGGAAGGTGTCCTTGCCTATGGCAGGAGGTTGGAATGAGATGATCTTTAAGATCTCTTCTAATTCAACGCATTTTATAAAAACTGTGTGTCACACTTTTTTTTGCCATTCTGAAGAACTTGGTCTGACCTTCACAAGTGTGGAGTGACCCTCTGAAGGCAAGGTCTTCACCACTGACTATGGCAAACAAAGGTGCCCTGGACCTGGGAGGTTTTCTGGGAGCATTCAAGGAACACAGACTATCCAGCAACTCAGGCTGGGAAAAGGCTGAAGAGCCTGGCAAGAACAAGGCTGCTTGTGGGTCACTGTACAGGAAAACTGAGCTGGACTGTAATTGGAGTTGGAGTAGGTCCCCCAGGGGACCCAAGGCAGCCTGACACACCCATCTGGTAGGGAGGGGTTTCCACTACTACTGCAAATGGCATGTCTGAGTGAACTGCATGGTGAACACAAACCCAGATGTGATTGAAGCCTGGGGGTGAGGTGGAGCATTGGCAGTCACTGACCCAGAGCACAGGAACGGATCTCTTACACCACTGTAAAACCAGCACTGAGGGAGCTGCAGGGATCTGGGGCACCCCAGCTGTCCCACAGCCAGCCAGCCCTACATCACCCACCCCTGCCTGGCACCTCTTTACTGCCCTTCCTAAAAACCACCAGCAATGGGACTCTCTCCCCAGATCACGTATTCCAGCACACAAGCCCTTCCCACCAGGAGGGCTTTATTCACATCTGAACACACCCCCCTGCAGCACTTTGGAGCCAGAAGTTCTGTCAAGCCCCCACCCCAATTCAACGTGCGTCCTTGCAGGCATGCCCACCCAGGTGAGAGCCACAGGCACCCACCTTTGACAGTGACGAGCACGGAGCTGTAGGTCTGCCCCGCCAGGTTGGAGGCCGTGCAGGTGTACAGCCCGTTGTCCGTCTGCTTGCAGAAGAGGATCTTCAGCACAAAGTTCTCCTGGTCGTCCTCGTAGATGACGTGCCGCCGGCCTTCCACGATGACCTCGTCGTCCTTCTTCCACACGATCACGGGCTTGGGCTCGCCCGTCACGTAGCAGCTGAGCTTGGCGTGCTTGCCCTCGGTCACGCTGCACGTGCGGGTCAGCGCGCCGAAGGCGGCGTTGCGGCAAGCGAAGCCGCCTTTGGCCAGCCCCGCCGCCCGCTCGTAGTCCCGGCACAGACCGTAGCCGATGCTGGACAGCCCCTCCACGGCCGAGTAGGGCTGGCCAGAGGCCGAGTCCAGCGTCCCGTGGGAGATGTCCGTCTTCCTGATCTCCTCCCGCCTCTTCTGCAGGTGGGACAGCAGGGAGGCCGTCTTGCCGCAGCTGCTGTCGAGGTTGCTGCCCTTCGGGTTGGAGGAGCCGTGCGTTTGCACCACCAGCGCGGCCGAGGCGCTGGCGGAGCCGATGAGGTTCTCGGCGCGGCAGGTGTAGGTGCCGCTGTCCCCCAGCTGGGCACACTGGATGGTGAGAGCGTTGGATTCGCCGGCAGACTCGATCTGGAAGCGCCCAGCGTCCGCCTTGTTCCTCAGGTACCTCCCGTCCTTCTCCCAGTTCACCGAGAGGGGAGGGCTGCCCTGGACTTTGCACTTGAACATGGCGTCTTCTCCCAGGGTCACTTTGATGTTGGAAGGTTTCTGGATGAAGTAAGGAGCTGACTCCGTGACTGTGGTCTCCTCTCCCACCTTGATGCTGACGGCAGCGAAAGCCTCCCCGATGGTGTTCTTGGCCCGGCAGATGTACTGGCCACTGTCCTCCAGGTTCAGGTCGTAGATGGTTAGCCGATACAAGTCCCCATCCTCTGTGGTTTTAAACCTTCCCCCAGACTGCACTGGAAGTTTATCCTTTTCCCAGCTCACCACTGGGATGGGGTTTCCAACGATCTGGCAGCTCAGCGTGGCGTCCTTCCCTACAGACACCATAAACGCCTTGGGCCGGGTCAGGAAGCGCGGGACGCCGCCGAGCGAGCTGTAATCCATCCTGGCTTCCTTCCTAAAGGGGGACAGAGAAAAGTGTCAGGAGAGAGCAGGGCAGAGGGGCAGCCTGAGAATCGCTGTGGTATCAGGGTGTTTGTCACCTGGATCCCCCATGTTTTCAATGTCCTTCTCATTATGGGCGAGAAGGCCTTGGGATGTTACTGGTCTGGAGGATTTCTTGGATTTGAGGTTAATAAACTGCTGTGTAAGGTGGCTCACTTCCCCATGGAGCCTGTGGGCAAAGCAGAGCTCTTTGGGCTGCTCATGCAGAAGGAACACGATGATGCCTTTCCTCTGTGGCACTCAGAGGGTGACCTGCACTAAAGCTGTGTGGACACACAGCTCTGCAACCACAAGGAATAAACTGGACACTAAATCCTGAGAGATGTGTCTGCCCATCAAGATACTGCCTCTATCACAGAATGGTCTGAGTTGGAAAGGACCTTGAAGATCATCTCATTCCAACCCCCTGCCGTGGGTAGAGATGTGACCCCCCCCCCCCCAGGCCAGGTTTTCCAAGAAGATTTGTGTGCACCGTTACTCTTCAAGCTGTTTAACCTCTTTGGCCTCAGAATTCCAGACCCCTCCATCCTGGCATGTCCTGTCTGAGCCACAGGAATGGTCCCACTCCAGGTGGGCACATCCTTGCTTTTTCACCTTCAAAGTTCTGCACACAGCAGAAGGACCAGGGCTCTGGGTGCTGCAACTCAGAAAGGAAATAAAACCCAGTCAGTGAGACAGAAATATCCTTCTTAATCCTACAGAAGTTTGGCTTCCCTGCTGGCCACACATCCACCCACTCTCTCACCCAATGGCAGGTGCTCTCTCTCACCATCTCCCCCCCAGCTCCAGCAGAAATCAACAGGAGCAAGCCAAAACCCTGCTTTCATTGCTCAAATCATCATTTCTCCATCCTCCTCCAGCTCCTGTCAGTGCATTTATGTTAATGCACAAATCACTGATGGCATCAAGGAGTGAGGCATAGATCCACCTGCTGCATGACCTTGGGAAAAATCACTTCTTTTCCCAATTTCTTGTCTCCCCTCCCACTTCTTCATATCAAGACAGGGATGGGCTGGCAAATATTTAGGTGCACAGTGTATCTATGACAATGTACTTGCTGAAGTAAATGACAAATTGTGCATGAAAATTAAAAACAGATTACAAGTTTCATTCCATTTATGCTGCTGGGGATTGAAAAAGACAAGTCACCATTAAATCCATATACTGGAAAAGGAGTGGCACAAAAATACAAAATGGTATTTGTTATGAGAGCCTAAGAAACTTTTGGAAAACTGCCTCAGGCACAGGGTGGGATTCTTGGGGTTGTCCTGAGTAAGGCCAGGAGTTGGACTCAATGGCCTTCATGGGTCCCTTCCAGGCCAGGATGTTCTATGATTTTGTGATCATTATTATCATTCAAGATGTTATCACTGAGCCAAACTGCAAATTTCATCTGGGTCACAGATCTAAGACAAGACCAAATGTAATCTTTCTACATTTAACAGAAAATACACACCATGTCCTGTCCTATCCTGTGTCTCTCACCCCAAAGAACCCACAACATGACAAGAAGCAATCGAAGATTTTTCCTCTTAGATGAGATTGGTCCTTTCTAAAACAATTCAATTTTGGTTGATTTTGTTTCCTGGTATTGAGCAAATTTCACTATTCTGCCACAAATTTTTAGAAATCAAAGAAACAGGTTTCAAACATTAAATCTGGGAGGGGGGAAAAAAGTAATGGGGAAAATTTAGTAAATACTATGAGGGTAAAGAATTATTGACTTGTAGTCACCAGTGCTAAGACAAACTGACTTTCTGTTAAGTGGCCACCTTCAATACACAGATCTCTTTTTCTCTTGGTCTCAAACTGGTCTAGAAATCTGTGAATTAGTTTGAATTTCTCTGGACCATCTTACTACCTCCAACCTCTGCCCTCATCTGAGCTCTAAAATGCATTTTCCATAAATGCTTGTGCAGCTGCAAGCAGAGAAGGTGCATGAATGGTTAGAAGGGGCAGAGAGGAGCCTGGGGCTGGAGCCAAAGTACACTGAAGTCAGTGGAAATTTCCACTGAAGTCAACTCTGATTGACAATCAGAGTCTCCTGCTCATTTGGGGAAGGACCATTTCCATGCTCAGAAGGAGATGCTGAGGTTCAGCTCAGCTCTGGAGAGCCCAGTAGAACCATCCATTAACTAAGAATTAATCCAAACCCAGACTCAGAGCTCACATCCTAATATTTCCCAGCCATTAGCTGGAATTTCAGGCTGCACTGTGCCATCAAACACTTGGATTCACCTTCAGAAGACACTGCCACACCTCACCCTTCCTGGCTCCCTACTGTCTCATAGATGCATCACCCTGACTTATTTCCAGCTTCGTCGGGTCAAAAAGAGCAGAAAACCAGAGTTGCTTCACTTCTCCATCCAACTGGGCTCTGCATGATATGGAGAAGTGCCTGGAGCACTGAGGGGGCTGCAGAGACACCAGAGGAGCTGCTTGGGAGCCAGCCAGGGACCTCTCAGCAGCCAGGTCCACCTCCTTCCACCCCCCTTCATGCTGTTCCCATGCCCTGGGCTCCAGGACACCTTTCCACACCTGGAGAAGAGCCCGGTGAGGGCTCTCAAAGCCTGGCTCCCACAGGAGCAGGAATGCTGCTCACTTCCTGAAGGGCATCCTCCTCTCCCTGCCCTTCTGTGCTAAGCTGGGCTCAAGCAAACTCAGCCCAGCTGCTCCCTGGTACCTCTTTTCTAGTGGAAAAACGGGGAAGCTCCTGTTGGTTTTGCTCCTGAACCAAACTGGTGCAGCAAATCCATCCAGGATGCTCCTTCCCAGTGGCCTCAAGGTCCAGCCTCCCTCTCCCACAGCTCCTAAAAACTCCTCTGGTGTTTGCAACTCACTTCTCCCCATCCAGCACAAGATCCTGTGCCCACTGACCTCCTAGTCTGGGGTGAAAACCCACATCCCCTGCTCCTACCTACACCTCCAGCAGCTTTCACCATGTGCCCTCACCCTCTAAGGTTTTGACACCATTATGAACGGCCAGGATGCCAGAAGAACACCCAGGGATCAGTGAAAACAGTGCATGCTCATCATTAGTTTAGATATTTTTCTAACATGGAAAGAAAAAACAGAGTTCATTCCTTGCTCTGCTGCTGGCTTGCTTTTATAATTATGAGAAAGACACTCCAGTTCTTGTATCTTTGGTCCCCATCTGAAAAAGGGAAGGGGGAAACTTGTTTTATGGGTGTGGAGAGCATAAAATCCAGCAAGAGGCATGAAATTCTAACTTGCAGCAAGGATGAAACTGTATATCTAACACATCTAACAAGCTAGACAGGCTGCACAAGACAAATTACAATTTATAATTTGAAATGGGATAAAATGCATCACACTGGATTATGATGATAAATAGATTTAGGAGCCAGGAGAGGACAGACTTGTGAATGTACTGGAAGGACAAGATTTAATATTTCTTCTGTGTGACTTGTCAATCAACTCATTCAATAATTACTCCAATTTCAATTATTTACACGTCCATTCAAACTTCAAAAAAAGCCCAGTAACTCTGAAACTTTAAAAAAAAAATTAGCAACTCTCTGCAAGTGCCAGGGCAGCTCCCTTGGAAGCGACAGGACCAGCAACAAAGCATGAATAAACCTAGTCAATGCAAATGCCCTTTCCAATAAATCTCAGGCATTTGCCAGTGTCTATTTCCCCATGTAATCCCTCTGTGATGAATCATTTGCAGCAGAGATCACATTCCCATCTGGGGTATTTCTGAGCACGCCACAGGCAAACTGGCGGCACTTATAATTTTGCTTATGTCTTTATTCATTTGGATTTTCCCTGGTTTGTGTTTGGGGAAAGAGGCAGAACTGCACAGAGCTGTCAGATAATGCAAATAAATCACTGCCCTGCAGCTGGTCCAGCCTCCTGCCCACTCCTGTCCCACCACTTCCAGGGTCTGCCCAGCTTCCCAGCGACAAGGGAATGAGAGCCCTCCAGGTCCTGCTGGGGTACCCAGAAGTGGAACTCATCAGGAGATGGAGAGCCCTGATGGTGGTGCCACCAAATCCCAGAATTTGGGTTTGGGTTGGGAGAGACCTTAAAGCTCATCCTGTTCCAACCCCCTGCCATGGGCTGGGACATCTCCACTGTCCCAGGGTGCTCCAAGCCCCATCCAGCCTGGCCTTGGGCACTGCCAGGGATCCAGGGGCACCCACAGCTGCTCTAGGAACTTGTGCCAGGGCCTCACCACCCTCACAGGGAAGGATTTCTTCCTAATATTTAACCCAACCTTGCCCTCTGGCAGTGGGAAGCCACTTTCCCTCACCCTGTCATCCCGTCCCTTGTCCCCAGCCCCTCTCCAGCTCTCCTGGAGCCCCTTCAGACCCTGCCAGGGGCTCTGAGCTCTCCCTGGAGCCTTCTCTCCTCCAGCTGGACACCCCCAGCTCTCCAGCCTGGCTCCATCCCAACCTCCTGGGATTCCATGGGCAGTGCTGGCTGATGGGATGGTTTCACGTTGCTTCATCAGTGCTGAGCCGAACCTGGAAAACCTTGAACAGCCTCTGAGAAGGCAGAGGGCCCCGCAGGGTAAACTGCCCCAAGCTGTCAGCAGCCTGTGATGAAGCTCCTTGTGGGAGAGAGGACAGAGGGAACAGGTTATTCTCTGTCCAAGCCTTTCCATTCAAGGATTAGAAAGAGAATCCTGTCCGCCAGGAGTCAGGGCAAAGAGCAAAAAGCACCGTGCAATCCATCTCATGAAATATTCCTGAGACAAAGGTGACCACGAGCAGCTAAATTAGAGCATTTGGGGACATGATTAAACCTAAGGGATCACTGAGGTCCAGACACAGATCAGAAGCAGGGAATTTCACTCAACACCACATTAAGGCCCATTATGTCCCTGTTTGCTCATTTCCTCAATCCTCTTTTACCCTTTCTTCTTGGCCCAAGTTAAAAATATGCTGATTTGAGGTATTCGACTTGCCTTTGGAGTTTAACGGTTCCTCAACTTCCTCGGCAGTGCTAAATTCTAATCCTCTCACTCCTTTTCCTGACAGGAAAGGCAGGATTTAGAGGGAACCTCCTGTCTCTGAACCCTGAGCTTTCAAAGAACACCACTGAAAACAGAAGCTCCAGATAAAAATCAAGGCAGTGCCGGTATCACAGTAGTTTACATGACTTATCTGCTTGTATTGTTCCATCTAAAAACACCAGGAAATGGAATCTGTGGGTGGGAAGTCGACCGAGTTGTCAAATGGGAAGCTTTGGGTTTCCTTTGATGTTTAAAATTCTGCTGAGGGAAAAGAGCAGTAACCCAGCTGCCCTCCTGCTTCCAGCAGCAACAGAGCCTTTGGAATAGCACAAGTGTTCGGTGTCAGCTGCAGGCTGGGTGACATCAGCCAGGCTCTGGTGGGTGCCTGAGAGCTGTCACACCAGACAGGGAGCTCTGGGGGTGAAATGCACACCAGCACACCCAGTGCTCCCTGCCCACGACACCCCCAAATCGGGGCTCAGCACGGATTCACGCCAGCGCTCTAATCCAGGCAGGCAGGATTTATCCACTGTGGCTGAGGAGCTGGGCTCAGGACTTAGCTTGGGCTACTCTGAATTCCACTTCAATGAGGGAGAAGCGATTTTGGCATGTCCAAAGGTCACTGGGTGGGTAGATGGGTGTTGGAACCCAAAATGCAGAGAGTATTTCTCTGCGTGTTCTGAAGGGTCCGACCCCCCTGACAAACACCAGTGGTAACCTTCATCCATGGAAAGGGCTGCCCAGGATTTGGAGTCAAACAGGATTTTCAAGAATGTAAATTAGATGGTAGCATAGTATGTGATTTATCACAGGGTGAGAAATTTAGATTTTTGGGTTTGGTAGGATGGTAAGTAGATGAAGACAGGATGGAAGATCCTTGTCATTTTTAGGCTTCTTCCTCCTTCTTCATCTACTTCATGTTCCGCAGTGTTTAGGACACAAAACAACTGGTTAAAATTTGCCACAGTGCAGAGCTATGTGAATAGAAATTGAGTTGGTTCTGGGTAGAAAAGCAGCAATAATGAACATTCTTGGTGCTAATTGGGTGAATTATCTTTAGGAGAACCTTGATCCCGTGTGTCTGGGGCCTTTTGGGGTCAGTTCTCCCTCAGGCTGAGCTGGGGTAAAGCCTGGGGTGCTGAGATTGATAATAAGGAAACAATGAACAACCTGGGCAACAACCAAGAGCCCTGTTTGCCTTTTTTCCTAACGAGGACTTTTGCAAAAGGCCTCCCCTGTCAGGGGAGAGACAGTGGGAGAGGAAGAAGTGCCAGAGATGGGAGAGGTTTCTGTGGTGGATCAGTCGGACACAGAACCTGCAGCACGGAAAGCCTCTTGCAAGGAGCTTGTAGCTCGACTCAGAGGAAGGCTCGTCTGCTTTCCCTCCCACCCACAGCCTCCACACTAAGCCAAAATCCACGGGAAATGTTGAGGGAAAGTTCATGGCAGGTGACATGCTGTTAAACATGGCAGGAAAAGGAGAAGCCCGAGACAATTCTGACCTTCAGGAAGGGTTAAACATGCACCAAGTGCCTCAGAGGGACCTGCTTCCCCTCATACTCCCCCTATCAATCCCTTATCAATAACCTGGATGGCTCCCAATGACTGGTAGCAAACAAGGGTTCAACCATTTAGAAAATTCCAACGAGGAGTGAGAACAAATCAGGTGGTGTGTGCACATCACTGGCAGGAGGGTCAGACACCTTCCAGCCACGCTAGCAGCACACACTTCATCAAAACCAGACAGAGTCAGGACACTAGGATGGTTTATGTGGTTGAAACACTTCTTCTCTTTCCTTTCTACAGACCCATCCTATAAAACTCATCCCACTTTCAACTACCAGGCCAGAAACCATTTTCCATCCACACACTCACAGCTCCAAGAAACTCCATGCAGGGAGGGATTTCATCCTCCTTGGGTTTTACTGCAGCATGGGGACTTCACATTCCTCCCTCGCTGGAGCTACAAACCCACCCCTGAAACTTCCAGAGGCCTAAAACTGCACAGAGCAGCCCCTCGGGACTCCACAGCAGCCACTTTCTATTTTTCTGAGCCACCCAAGCCTGCTCTGACAACAGCAAAAGGCCAAAGCACCAGGGAGGTCTGGGCACACTGTGATGCTCACTCCTATTCCGTGGGGCTGAGAACAAAGGAGACAAACTGAGAGAAAAGACACAAACTCTAGGGTTTCCACCCAGGAGGCAGAAAAGGAGCAATGCAAATCTGGAAACTTCATCATAAATTTCACCCAACTGCATTTTGCTTCATGCACAGACCTGGAGAGAAGCAGCAGAGGCAGAACCCCAGGAAAAAACAAACCAAACCAAACACAAAAAAAAAAAAAAAAAAAAACAAAAACAAACCCACAAAACAAAACAAAAAAACAAACAAACAAAAAAAAACCCCAAACCAACAAACAAACAAACAAAAAAAACCAGACTTGCAAAGAAATGCTCCTGTTTTAGCCCACGTGATTTCCTGCTCGAGGGAGTTGCAGGATCACAGCTCCCATATGGACAAAGAATTCCCTTGGTGACAATCAGCCCGACCTAAGCCCTTGTATTTTAACAAGTGGACGTCACTGTCACTACAGTCACTCCACCCCATTGAGCTGTAGGGCCCAAAATAGCCTCAGCTGTCGAGCTCCATCTCTGCCCATCTCCCCTCAGAGCCATTTGGAGAAATGGCAGGAGGGTGGGGGGTTGCACAGTGCAGCTGTATTGACACCAGAGGGGAAAAAAGTCCTGTCTGAAGAGAAAAGCTGCCCTGAGATTACGCTCTGGAAATAAAACTTTTCTCTCTGCCACCTCTCCATATGCTTTCCAGGTTCTCCATGCTTAGTGCTGTCTCAGATTTGGGGACAACGTGAATCAAGTTGAATCTACAGCTCTAAACCTGATTTTTTTTTTTTTTTTTTTAACTTTTCTCCTCTTTGCTCAGGAGTTAATTAAGCCGAACACTCCACATTTGGCTCTGAGCAAAGGAAGGACGGATTTACTCCCTGCACCTTCAGCTCCATCCCCAAAACACGTTTGATAAAGAACAACATCCTGCAGCATCGGCACAAAAACCACCTCACCCCTCCTTGCTGCACATCAGCACCCCCAAATCCAGGTGGCTTAGCTGAAGGTTTTGCTCTTACCTGGAGTCTCGTCTGAGCCTGAGGAGGGCAAAGCTGGGCAGAGGAAGAAAAAGCCGATTCCTACTGAGATGAACGGAGGGGAAAGAGGGAAGAGGGGAACACAGGGCACGGGCAGACCATGTTGGCTTGGGTTCCCCCCCTTTTTCCCCTGCAGGGAAATAAAACAGGAACCTCAGTGCAGGGCAGGGAGGTGCAGCAGGAGGTGGCCCGAGTCCCCCAGCAGTGGCTCTGCTGTGGCAGCCCCAGCCCCTGCTCTGGGTTGTCCTGCGGCAGCCCCGCTCCGAAATAGCTCGGGGTGTCATTTAGCGGGCGGATTAAATTTCCCGCAGCCCGCCGGGAGAAAGGGCAGCGCTGGCGGGGCGGGGGGGGAAACTACAGAAAAAACACGGTAAAAACTCCCCAGTCCACCCCAAAAAGAAAAATAAATAAATGAATAAATAAAACCTAAAGGAAAAACATAAAATACCTATTAAACTCCCCCCCAAAAAAATAAAAAACTCGATAAAACCTCATAAAAAAAAACATAACCCCCCCCAAAAAAAACAACTCTATAAAACCTCAAAAAATCCCATAACCCCCACAAAAAAACCTCATAAACCCCCTCATAAAAACAAAAAAAAAAACCAAAAAACCCCTATAAAACATCATAAAAACCGCATAACCCCCCCAAAAAAAACCATAACCCCCCCAAAAAACACCATAACCCCACCCAAAAAAAACCCATAAAAACACCCATAATCCCCCCCAAAATCTTATAAAACCTCATAAAAATCCCGTAAACCCCCCAAAAAAACCTCATAAACCCCCTCATAAAAACAAAACAAAAAAACGCAAAAAACCCCTATAAAAAATCATAAAAACCGCATAAACCCCCAAAAAACCCACAACCCCCCCCAAAAAACCCATAACACCACCCCAAAAAAAAACCATAAAAACACCCATAAACCCCCCCCAAAAAAACCCCAAAACCCCTATAAAACATCATAAAAACCGTATGAAATCCCCCAAAAAAACACCATAACCCCCCAAAAAAACCCCATAACCCCACCCAAAAAAACCCCATAAAAACACCCATAAACCCCTCCAAAAAAAACAACTCTATAAAACCTCAAAAAATCCCATAACCCCCACAAAAAAACCTCATAAACCCCCTCATAAAAACCCAAAAAAAAACCCCCAAAAAACCCCTATAAAACATGATAAAAAACGCATAACCCCCCCCAAAAAACCATAACCCCCCCAAAAAAAAAAAAAAATAAAAACACCCATAATCCCCCCAAAAAAAAACTTATAAAACCTCATAAAAATCCCGTAAACCCCCCAAAAAAAACCTCATAAAACCCCTCATAAAAACCCAAAAAAAAACCCCCAAAAAACCTATGAAACACCATAAAAACCGCATAAACCCCCCAAAAAACCCACAATCCCCCAAAAAAACACCTTAACCCCACCCAAAAAAACCCCATAAAAACACCCATAAACCCTCCAAAAAAACCCAAAACCCCTATAAAACATCATAAAAACCGTATGAAATCCCCCAAAAAAAACCCATAACCCCCCAAAAAAACCCATAACCCCACCCAAAAAACCCCCATAAAAACACCCATAATCCCCCCCAAAAAAAAACTCTATAAAACCTCAAAAAATCCCATAACCCCCCAAAAAAACCTCATAAAACCCCTCATAAAAACCCAAAAAAAAAAAAAACCCTATAAAACATCATAAAAACCGCATAAACCCCCCAAAAAACCCATAAAAACTCTATAAAACCCCATAGAAACCCCATAAACCCCCCCAAAAAAAAAACCTAAAAAACCCCTATAAAACCCCATAAAACCCACAAAAAAACCCATAAACCCCCCAAAAAAAACTATAAAACCTCATAAAAACCCCATAAACCACCTCCAAAAAATCCCTATAAAGCCTCATAAAAATCCCATAAAAAACACATAAAAAACCCACCAAAAACCCTATAAAACCTCATAAAAATCCATAACCCCCCCCAAAAAAAAAACCCATACAACTCCCCATAAAAAAACCCCAAAATACCCCCAAAATACCCCCATAACCTCCCAAAAAAAACAAAAAATATTTTTATTTTTTGCTAATACACTAATTTATATGGTGAATCTATTGTTTGGTTTGGTTTTTTTTTTTTTTTTTTTTGAGACAGTATTAGAGAAAAAATAAAGTAGGCTTAAAGTTTGATGATTAATAAATTCTTAAATTAATATTTTTGAAAGTATTTAAAATTTAAATTTAAATTTGTTTTAGATCAGTATTTTAATGTTTAAATTAAAATTTTAAATCGTTCTTTTAGTATTTAAATGAAATTTAAAATAATTGTTTTACTACTTAAATTACATTTTAAATAATTATTTTACTATTTAAATGAAATTTAAAATAATTGTTTTACTACTTAAATTACATTTAAAATAATTATTTTGACATTTAAATGAAATTTAAAATCATTATTTTACTACTTAAATTACATTTTAAATAATTATTTTGATATTTAAATGAAATTTAAAATCATTATTTTACTATTTAAATTACATTTTAGATAATTATTTTGATATTTAAATGAAATTTAAAATCATTATTTTACTATTTAAATGGCATTTTAAATAATTCTTCTGTTATTTAAAATAATATATTTTTTAAAATTAAAAAATAAATAATTTTTTAAATTAATTATTTATAATAATTATTTAAATTTTAGATTATTTAAATTATTTGAAATTTAATTTTATTAATAAAAATAAAAGAATAATAAGTATTAGAATAAAACTTTTAGAACACTTCTTCTCTTCCCCCTACACATTTTTTCTTTTCTACTGATCAAATATAGAAATAATCTTTAGAGTTTTTAGTTAGCTTTTCACTTTTAGAATATTTCCTCTTTAGTTTATTTAGGGAGAGGAATATCCCTTATTATATTATTGTTATATTATTGCTATATTATGGAGATTTTTTATAAGAAAATAGTTTTTTGTGGCTTTAATTTCTAGGAATAGAAAATCCTGACTTATCAGGAATTCTTTCCCAGAGGCATCAGATCAATAATAAATTATAAATATATTAGAAATAGATATATTTATAAAAATATTATAAATATTATATTTATAATTATATCAGATTATAAATATTTAGATTTATTTATTTCTATTTTATATATTTATTTTTTATTGATTGATTTATAACCTCCCAGGCAGCCGTGCCTCTGCCCCTTCACCTTGCATATAACCCAAATTAAACATTCCCCCACCTTTTTGCCTCACAAATACAAAAAAATCACCTGAGCTGCCAATCCAGCCCATCTCGGACACTCCACATCATAATTTCTATAATCACAAGCAAAATTTCTATTTTTTTTTTTTTTAAAGACAATTTCCTGCAAATTGGAGTCCACGCCAATTCTCAGTGGCGAGCACAGTAATTTAAATTTAAACCTAATTTCTGCTCGTGGTCAAAGAACTACACCAGAGGCCAGCAGGCTCACCCCCAACCACAAAATATCAGGAGTGAGCTGCAAGATACGCTCATTTTTGGCAGCAAACAAAGCAGATCAGGCACTGCATAGTCCAAGGCACAGCAATAGGTTGTGTTAAATCACTTTTCAGGGCACAAATCCACCCTAAAAGAGAGTTTTGCCTTCTTTAGAGGATTTTTTATTTAAGAGAATCACAGAATTCCAGATTGCTTTGGGTTGGGAGGGACCTTGAAGATTTTGTTTCATGCCACCAGGAATTGTCCCAGGCTGGGTTGGATGGAGTTTGGAGCATCCTGGGATGGTTGGAGGTGTCCCTGCCTTGGTAGGGGTGGGATGAGATGAGGTTTAAGGTCCAAACTCTTCTGTGGTTCTGTCAAAATTAATAATAAAATGACAGGATGACCGACTGAGGGACTTTACCCAACATTTAGCTCTGTGTAAAACTCATCCCCTCTCAAAAGCCCACGGTGCTTTTCTCCCCTCTCTTCCAAAGGTGGGGTGAAGGTTCAGCCAGGAATTGTTGGATGGAGTTTGGAGCATCCTGGGATGGTTGGAGGTGTCCCTGCCTTGGTAGGGGTGGGATGAGATGAGGTTTAAGGTCCCTCACAGTCCAAACTCTGCTGTGATTCTGTCAAAATTAATAATAAAATTACAAGATTGAAGAGGAGAAAGATTTAAGGTGCTACCTGAACTCCCTGAGGACTTTATCCGATGTTTAGCTCTGTAAAAACTCATGCCAGAGGCACCAGGTAGATTTTTATGGGATGGAACGAGCAGTGCCTTTCCTTTACATCTTGGAGAACTTGAGGAGGATCTCAGAGACATCTTCACCTCAGGGACTTCTTCATCTTCATCATCTTCTTCACCTCAAGGACTTCTTCAGGACTTCTTCACTCAGCTCTTCATCTTCATCTCTTCACCTCAGGGACTTCTTCATCTTCTTCACCTCAGGGACTTCTTCATCTTCTTCACCTCAGGGACTTCTTCATCTTCTTCACCTCAGGGACTTCTTCATCTTCTTCACCTCAGGGACTTCTTCATCTTCTTCACCTCAGGGACTTCTTTCATTCTCTTCTTCACCTCAGGGACTTCTTCATCTTCTTCACCTCAGGACTTCTCATCTTCTTCACCTCAGGGACTTCTTCATCTTCTTCACCTCAGGGACTTCTTCATCTTCTTCTCACCTCAGGGACTTCTTCATCTTCTCTCACCTCAGGGACTTCTTCATCTTCTTCACCTCAGGGACTTCTTCATCTTCTTCACCTCAGGGACTTCTTCATCTTCTTCACCTCAGGGACTTCTCTCATCTTCTTCACCTCAGGGACTTCATCATCTTCTTCACCTCAGGGACTTCATCATCTTCTTCACCTCAGGGACTTCATCATCTTCTTCACCTCAGGGACTTCTTCATCTTCTTCACCTCAGGGACTTCTTCATCTTCTTCACCTCAGGGACTTCTTCATCTTCTTCACCTCAGGGACTTCTTCATCTTCATTTCTTCACCTCAGGGACTTCTTCATCTTCATCTCAGAGGCTTCTTCATCTTCATGGGGTTTTTTTTGTAATTTATCACCTGTACATACCAGAATTGCAAATCAACTCCACCAATGCCCTGTGCCAAGATTTGCCAACACTTCCAGGGAAGAAATTTCCCCCAATATTCAAACTAAACGTGCCCTGGCACAGCCTGGGGTCATTTCCACCCCTCCTGCCCCTGTTCCACGGAGCACAGCCCGACTCCCCCAGCTGCCCCTCCTGTCAGGAGTTGTGCAGAACCAGATCCCCCCTAAACCTCCTTTTCTCCTCCTTTTTTATTGCCCTAATTCTCCTGACATGAGCTGGATTGTCTGAGCTACCCCTAAAAGTCACTAAAAATTAAAAAGAGAGGAATATGTCCAGTACCAGTGAGTTTTTTACCTATTCAGGAACTACAGCGTGTCACGGGTCTAAAATAAAGGAGCATCTTAAAATAGAAGTTCCAATTTATGCAGAGAATGGTGAAAGGCTTGAAAAAAATCCCTGAATTTGGATGAAGACAAATAAAATGGCATCAGACACAACACTAGTCCCTTCCTCTTTGAAATAAAAACTGAGAGCTTTTCCATAATTGTTTTTTTTGTTTTTTTTTTCTCCACAATAAACAGCAGGAAACAGAAACTAGTGCAGTTTCAAAACACTAAAAAAAATCTTTCCTTTCACAAATCTTTGAGCTGCAGATCCACTCATCTGAACACTTCACTTGGAAATAAAAGAATGCCAAATGGAATTAACCAGAGTTTACAGGCACCAAAATAAGCTGTGTTTGGTTTTTCTCCAAGAATTCAATTCAAATTATTTGAATTTTAATAACTAGCAAGGCCTGAGGCGTTATGCCTTATTTCAATATTCCTCTGAAGAATGAGATTTTTTGCATACAAAGGCAGATTTTTGTTTTATAAAAGGAAAAATAAAAAAAGTATTCCTGCTTCTCTTCTCTTGGGAGAATTTAATTTGATTTTTTTTCCCCATGTGATACTGCACAAGGATTTAAAAGCTGACAACATTTATTTCTCCTCAGTGTGTTTACTCAGTTTGTACAACTAAAAAACCCTGACCCTTTGTCTCCCAACCTAACATTGTCAGAACAATAAAATTAAGTAAAAATCAATGCTAATAAAAAATTCACAGAGAAAGACGTTACAGAAATATTTTTTCCTATTACATCTAATTCTGATGGGGAAGAGCTCCTAATTCTGCATTAAACCTCACAAGCAGTTCCCTAAGGCACTTCTGTCATGAAGGAACAGATTCCCCTAAAAAGTTCAGTTATACCTGGAAATGTTAATTGAGAAAGTCATGGAGGACACAGAAAATTAATATATAGAGGCAAATTAGGTATTATATTGATTTAAAGAGAACAGAGGCACTGGGTTAATTTATCTTCATGTCCTAACTGGATTATTTTTTGGTTTTAATGCATTTTTTTTAGAATTTCAAGACAAAAAAGTTTTGAACATTAAGGCTGAAATGACACATCTTGCCAAGGCTTCCAAAAAACAAACTTAAAATGTTCCTTTTTATTACATGCCTTTCTGAGCTTCTCTGCTCTTAGCATTAAACCTTTGTCTATGTTGCTAATAAAACACCTAAATTTCCAACATCCTGCTGTGATTTAACCCTGCATATCCCAAACATTTTGTCAGGACACATTTGGGATTTTTGCTCATTTCAAAACCACTGAGGAGCTGCTGATCCCAAATCCATCTGTGCTTCCCAGTTATCCCCAGATCTCCAGAGCAGCATTTTCCTGGCATTAAGAATTAGACTAAAAAAAAAAAAAAAACCAAAAAAAACCCCAAAAAAACAAAACCCAAACAAACAAACAAACAAAAAAAAAAAAACCCCACAAAAATCACAAAAAAAAAAAAAAAAAAAAACAAACAAACCCACACACACAAAAAAATTAAATTAAAGGTTAAAAAAAAATATATCCTGAATTTTGGGCTGGTGGAACTCCAAGCCTGACTGAAGCCTCAAGGGACTCTGCCAAAATCAGATTTTCAGTACAAATATGGCTCTGGTGGCCAAAATCTCTTTGGTTATTTTGGGCCAGTCCTTCCATTTTGACATTAAACCTTCAATAACTACACAGTTTTAAAAATAAAGCTCTGCAGCTGCTCTACACCACAATCCAAAACTGCCCACAGGTCTCTCACAGAGAGACCTGAAGGAAGAAAGAAAAAAAAAAAATCTACGCTGGTAGAAATATAAATTTTATAATTTCTTTTGCACTGAGGAAAATGAAAAACATCACACTCAGTATAAAAAAATGTCTTTTTGCCCAAAGAAGATGTGGATTCTCCATTCCTGGAAGGATTCAAGGCCGGGTTGGACTGGGCTCTGAGCAAGCTGAGAAATAGTTCTGTTAAAAAACCAAACAAATAAACCACAGCAGGAAGCAAACAAAAATCCATAAACAGACAAAAAAAGAAAACAAAAAAGCCTCCAAACACTGAAAAAACAAAATAAAATAAAATAAAAAAAAACCCAAAACCAAAAAAAACCACAAAACAGCCAACCAACCCAAAACAAAAAACAAACAAAAAAACCCAAACAAACAAAAAAAGGAAAAAAAAAAAAAAAAAAAAAAAAGAGAAAAATCCCAGACTGGTTTGGGCTGGAAAGGACCCTAAAAACATAATTTTCCACCTCTTCTTTCCACTTTCCACTATCCCAGGTTGCTCCAAGCCCCATCCAGCCTGCCCCATGTTAAAAAAATCACTCAGCCACCAGCAGGACCGCAGGAGCCTGATGCTGAATTACCTGAAATGTCTTTTCCTCGAGAAACCCACCCCCTTCCAGGAAACACAATGCCACTTTTGGGGTGTTGAAGCAGCACCAGGGATGAGGCCAGGGTTGTTCCATCCCTCCCCTGAGGGATTCTTTTCAGCTAAGACGTGTCAGCATGGATAAAACGGTTTAATTCCCTCATCCCCAGCATTCCCCAGTGACTCAGCCCATCCCACTCTCCCAAAACCATTTCCCTTTTTTTGCCAGCATCACGAGCAGTGCCAGTGACTGCTTGGCTCCAAAAGAAAGATTTCCTGGCCACATTGCTATTGGGTGTGTTCTGCTTCCCAGGGAATTCCAAACTGGTCCAATTTGTGACTCACCTTGGGCGTGCTGGAGAAGCCAACAGATATTTCATCTCTAAATTCTTCCAACACCCCCCAGGGATCGATCCCAGTAGGATCCAAGCCCCATCAGTGCCTCTGTGAAAAGCTGAATCTGTCAGAGGTTCAGCAAAGTGGCTACAAAGACTTGATGCACAAAGGGAAATTTGGATAAAAGGGTGACAATCAGGTTATTTTTATGAATAAAACGCTCTCAAATATTTTACTTGGCATGAAAATGACCTTGAATTGTTTTTCATGTTATTTGAAGGTATATAAATATTTTGTTGTTTGGGGTTTTTTCCTCATTGGAAAGGAAGGCAAAGAGCCCTCAGGAAAGAGAGAAGGAGCAAAAGCACCAAGGTTTTTATTCAATGTGCTCTCCTCAAAGGCCCCCATTCATCTCATGGTGAATATTTATATTTCTATAATAATATCACTATTTATACAACTACTGGCTGTAGTCAGTACTTACAGATCTTCAGTGGGATTATGTCCCCACAGGATGGAAAACACAAAGTGCCTGCACAAGGGATTTACAATCCTAGAAAGGCAATTTTTTTCCACATCCCAACAGAATTCAGCCCTTAAATGTTCCTCAGCTGGAACACAACTCCATCATTTACGATTAAGCACCCAGGAAAGCTTTCACTCACCTCAGATCAGCTTTGCTTCACAACTGCTGCCAGAAGTTGCCTTATAAAAATCTTTAAAATCGTTTTCCTTCTAGGTCTGAAAATTGTCCTTGTTATCAAACTGGAGCAGGAATTGTTTTGTTCTGCTTTGAGAGCTTGGTAGCACTGAATATGAAACCTAAAACTACCCCCCAAAAACAGCACAGAATGTAAAAAAATATAAAAGCTAAAAACTTGAGGTATCAGGGGAAGCCTGGCACAAGGTGCCCAGAGAAATGTTGGAACCCTAGACCCAGAAAATTTCCAACTTTTTACACTAACAGAGAATAATCCTCACAAACGCACTGCATTTGAGCTAAGGCCATAGCAAAAGCTTCCAAAGCTGAGTACCAGCACTGAAATTGTGTAGTTGAATAAAAGGGTGTTAGATCTCTCACAGAGAGATTTAAATTTAAATAGTACAAAAAAATAAGATTTAAATAATTTAGTGAGTTATAATAATATATAACAAAATAGAGAGTTTAAGGCGTAGTCATCTTCTCCTTTTCCTCCTTCTTGATAAGTTTGAGTGATTTTGTGTAATTGGTTAGAAAAATCCACACTGCAGGACGTGAGTAGCTAGTTATTAAGTTTAAAATTAAAATAAATTAGTTGGCATCTCACAATTGAGTAGTTTAAACTTAAAAAAAACCTTGAAGACTTCACTCTGTACTCCATTTTTGCCTTGTTAACTTAGCATGTAAAAAACACTCCCAGTCAATCGAGCTGCAACATCAATAAAAAACAATGAACATCCAAACCCAAACAAAAATTCTGTCTCGTGTGCTTTTAATCCTAACCCTAAAAAAAAACAAAACAGAAAAAAACAACCTAATAAAGCAAAAAAATTCTCCCCAGAAAGCTGTGGCTGCCCCTGGATCCCTGGCAGTGTCCAAGGCCAGGTTGGATGGGGCTTGGAGGAACTTGGGACAGTGGAAATTGTCCAAACAAAAGGCTGGATGAGCTTTGATGTGCCTCCCAACCCAAACCCATTCTTGGATTCCACGACTGTGGGAAACCAGGAAATCCTTCTGACTGTCCTGGGAAGATTTGTAAGTCACAAGAATTTAGAGAGAATGATAATTAGTATGTCACACGGTGAAAAAGTAGAATTTGTGGATTTTAGATGTGAGATCAGGGGGCAAAGATGGAGGCAATGGGGTGTGTCCCTGGGCTTCTTCTTCATCCTCTTGTTCTCCATCTGCTGTGGTGGTGTGGCACATTTGGGTTGGTTTGGAACAAAAGTACACTGCACAACACAGTGGATAGATATTGGAGAATTGTTATAAATAAAGTACATGTAATTTTCAGTATAAAAGATAGTGCCCTGCCAAGGGTGGACAGATGATGATGAAGCAAGGACAGATGAAGGGCAGACAGACCAAAGAGGAGAGCACTGGCCTGCAGAGAAGCTGTGGCAGGCCAGGGAACGAAGAGGAGATAAGCAAAGAATAAACAAATTCCTGAGAACGGGAAAAAAACCCCACAAATATATCTTAGTAACCCTAGTTGGAACACAAACACACGACCTGCAAGAAGAGGGCAGTAACTCACCCCGAGAAGGTTTGTGGGGCTGAATGAACACCCAGGGGTGAATTCCAGCCACGTCTCCATCCCTGTCTCTCCCTGGGCACTCCAGTGGAATTCCCTGGTAAAACCCCTGACATGAGACAGATTTCATTTCCCCCATTAATAACCCTGACTTCCTCTGTTCAGCCCCTCTTAAAGAGCTGCTTGTTCTTCTGGACACTGAGTTTTTATGGAATTGCCTTTGCTGTGCCAGGGATCTGCCAGGATAACAAACCCATCTTGGCCATTAACATTTCCTTTCCGACAGGTGAGACGTCTTTAGAAAACGGATTTATGGATTCCAGACTTAAGAAAGCAACACCCCACCAGTCCAGCCAATCCTTTAAACAAAAATGGGTGGGTTTAGACTTCTGAGGTATCTTCACCCCTTTTATTTTTCAAATCTAAGTGATTGATTACACCCCTCCTGCTCTGGGGGTACCCCTCGAGCTTCCAGGGTCACGCTGGAACAATTCTTGATTAAACTCAAGCAGACCTGGAGTTCTTCCCTGTTTGCTTCACGAGTTGATGAGCCACCCTCAAAGCCATGAGGAACAAAAGGAACTCTTCTCAGCAAAGTTAAAAGATCTGTGTCATCACAAATCCTTTCTCTAAGTCAGAATGCCCCCACAGCTCCTTCAGTCATGACCTCCCCAAGGCACAACAATCTGGGAATTCTGTACCACAAGCAACAGCAGAAGCTAAATTTTTTTCCCCTCCCATTTATCTGAATTCGGTGCTTTTGCAACCCAACATTCTTCAATTAAATATTTATCGAAGCTGATTCATCAGCTCCACATCAAAGGTCTCCTCAGTAAGTGGAAGGAGCTGGCGCTGTGGAAACACAGATTTTATTTTGTATATGGCACCATTATTCAAATCAGAACAGCCCAGCTGAATTTCACAGCTCCACAAAGCCCAGCCTATCACACCAATGGGGATTTAAAACACTTTTGATGAATATTCTTTAGAAATCAAGGTAAAGCACTGAATGTTATCAGGCTGACTGGGGAAGAACACATTTCCCTGTGCCTGGTTTCCAAAGCATCTCCACTGGCCAGCTGCCAGCACAGTCCCACTAAAATAGCTGCATTTATTCCATCACAGGTGTTTTGGAACAAGTATCAAAGCAACCAAGCTGCAGGCAAATAAAAGCAGAGATGCCCATCAGGGGAGGGATGTTTCTCTCATGATCTCCCCTGGAAATCCCCTTCTCCCTGGAAAAGGAGGAAAAACGAGGAGGCTTCTGGGCAGGGTCTCCAAAAGTCATTTTAAAAACACGAGTCCAAACAGCAACAGCAACAGCAAGCTGCTCAGAAGGGATGATTTGAGCTATTGGATGTTTACAGGTCAGCTGAAGATGGAAACGCCTCAAAAATACATTTTTAGATTGTCCAAAGCATCATGGACACTTTTATAAAATGTTCACCAGTGGAAAACAATTGTATCGATTATATATAGGAAAGAAAAAAATGCTTTTAAATTATAAACTTGAAAGTAAAGAACTCTTCCCTCTCAAGGTTTAGAACATCACACTCAACTCCACAGGACAAGCCAGCCAAGTTCTGCTGTTACCTGTGCAATTCTCCACCGGTGCTTCTGATCTCTGCCAACAAAACCAGACCTGGGACACTTGTCAATTTATTTTGAGAAAAGTGTCAAATTCATCCCAATTCCCCCATAACATCCCTTGAAGTCCTTGCTAAAGTCTGCCCTTCATTCTGATGGAAATCTGAATTTCCTGTGTGATCCCAGAGCTCTCTCAGCCCCAAGTTCAACAACTGCCCAGACTTTTCCCCTCCTTCCACAGAATGAAGGCAATAAGTCACAAAAAACCACAAAGGATTTTAATTTCTGTCATGAACACATAACAGGTCTCTTCAAGGCAGAATTACCAAACTGAATTTCAGCAGCTGAGAAACAGTGTGAGTGGATCTAAACGAGCTGTCACTATTTATTAGGGACATCCACACAGCAAGGTGATAATTCAAATAAAAAAGAATCAACCCACGTACATAGAAAATACCAGAAAATTCCACTGGCCATGATTTATTACAGAATTCTCCTATTTCTGAAGACACACATGTAACACAAACCCCATCAGTTCAACACAGGTGGACATAACAAGGCAACCTGGTGTTCCACAATTTAAAAAAAAATAAAATAAAATAAAAGGAGAAGCAGATGAAATTCCCAAGTTAAGGTGCATCAACACCCTGTGGCATCAGAGTAGAGCTGTGAAGGGGAATTTTAAGGATGTTACACAAGAGGTAGAAGTAAGATTTCTGCAGCGTTCAAACATCCACAGTTTGTTTTACAGAAACACTTAAACAAGCCTGAATTGATTAATGACTAAAATCTTGCATAATCAACGATTTACTTTTTTAAGCTAAGCTATAATCTTGGGTATTTCAGTTGGGCCTGACCAAAATCTCCTTCAGGAATATTTCCCCAGCAGTGTAAAATGGGATATTTTAAGGAAATGAGTTTGACCAACACACATGTAAATGATACACTTCAGACACCAAGGAGTAATATTAAAATATAGACACTATTCATCTTTGTATATCTGTCATAAAAAATAAAAGGAAACTTATTTTTCCCGTCTCTATATTGGAAACAGCCTAACTCTGTGAAAAAAAATAAGCTCATTAAGTTACTGCTGTGCATAAACAAGTTGTGTTTTATTCAGTAAAAAACATAAAGCAATCTTTGTCTGGCAATGATTTTTACTCTGATTTATTCTCTCCCTAACCAGTGCTTTTTAACACACTATATGCAAATATTTTCCTTTTTAAAGCTCATTTGGCAACAAGCAAAGAGGATTTATAACTCCAGTTCCTCAATTTGTTTAAAAGTTGCTCCTAACCCAATATATTTTCAATCTCTAACAGCACAGACATGTTTATTATAATTCATAATTAAGCACATTATTTTGCACCTTTGATCACAGTATTGCTAAAGAAGAAAAAATAAGGACCTTCCATTCTATATCACTGATAAATTTGCTTGGCAAAGTCATTTTAGTTTAGAAAATTACAAAGCAGTTCTCTACCCCCCAAAAAAAAAATTAAATTGATAAAAATCAGGTATCTCAAGTGCTACAAACCCCCCCAAAAAAAAAAAAAAAAAAAGAAAAAAAAAAAAGAAAAGGAAAAGTGCTGGTGACTGCCATGGATAAACTGCACAGGGAATAACTCAAGGTCTCAGCATGGTTAAGGCTCTATTTCCCTCCAGGAGAAAAAGAGGTGCAAAAATCCCAGAACCCCCCCAGTTCAGCCCCAGTTTCTGCAGCAGGTACATTCCTCAGCTTGAAGAGAAAGCAGAATTATCCCAGCTAATTCCAAGAATCCTTAAAAGAGAGGCTGGGAGCTCATCCCTCCCGAGTTTCTTGGAAAATGTTCCAGGGGAAATTGCTGAGCTCCTGAACTCGAGGTAAAGCAGCAAAGCCAAATCAAGGCAGAAATCTCAAAGCTCTGCAGCAGCCCAATGATTCAAAAATAAGAATTAAAATATATATTCCACACTCAGCTGCCCTCATATTGACTGATGGGAAGTGATCCCTGCTCCTGTTCAATCCACAAACACTAAATAATCAATAAATCAATATTTAACCACTCCTTTAGGAAAAAATAAATAAATCTGTAGCTGACTGTGGCCACGAAGGATGCAATGGTTAGTTTTGCAGCTAAGATCACACACTCTGCCACAGAAATAAAGACATAAAGAACAAAATCCCCAAACCCCTCTGCTTTGGACTGTGCCACCCAAATGCAGCATTTGTCAAAATTGTAACTCTCGAGCAAAGAATGGGCCAAAAAAACCCAAATAATTCCAATGCCCAGCTTCCAGAGCAGGTAAAAACAGAATTAAAAAAAAAAAAACCAATAAACATATAGGCTTAAGGTTTGTTTGTTGCATAATTTTTACAGTATTTAAACAAAACAAAAATCCAACCTCCTGCAGAATCAGACTGAATGGTGACTCAGTAAATTGTGTGTGTGTGAATATCCCAGGGAGCCACTCTGGATTCTGCCACTGGAGCAAGAACTGATGGGAAGCACAACCATAGCCATGCTGTGCTCTTGGTCCCTTCCCAAGTTTGGAAAAGCTGAGTTTAAACCCTGCAGAGGAGGGGACCCCCATCCTCCCGACCCCCTGGCTGGAAGGGTGACCACCAAAACCTGGCAAAAACCCAAACCTGCCCCAAAATCTCAGCACCCAGTGGGGAAAAGACCCTCGATTCAAGCAAAGCCTCCTGGCTGGAGGCAAAACAAGAGAGAGCCACTCCTCTGGAATTTGGGCTTCCTTCCTTCTTGGAGCTCCCTTTTCCTCCTTTATATCCCCTAAAAAAAAAATAAAAAATAAAGGTTGCAGATCCAAGACCATCCCAGGTCTCGTGGTCACCTCTGGAAAAGTTCCCAGAGGGAGCTCTCCATAAAAACCTAAATAAAAAGTGGGGTGCCCCACACTTCTGTGAAAACAGAAATAGTTCCACAAAGCCTCTCACTCACACAATGCCACCTCTCACCATTCCTTTCCTGCCAGGAGAAATAACCAGGAATAACCACAAGAGATTTATTGTGAACGAGAGCAGCAGCTCTAAGGCAAATAATTTCCAAATTCCACACACCCTAGGTGCAGACAAAAAAAAAAAAAAATATTGGTGGTGAAATTCCAGCAGCAAAGAAAAATATTCAGTTTGGAAAGGCTCAAATCCAATAGCAGCAGTTTGGGAACTAAATGTCACCCACTCCTGAAAAGGCCACAGCAAGACAAGCACCATGAACTTAAATAACCTCCCTGCAGGCTGCTCTGATGGAAATAGCAAATTAATACCAATTTCTGAGTTTGAGTTGATATAAATAACATCAGAGCAACTTAACTGCTAGAGGGATACAGAAAAACAGAGATACGAAACATATAACCAGGAAAAAAATTTAAATTAAGAGTTCTTCCCCCTGCTGCTGGCCTCCCTTCTGGGAATTGATAAGGCTGAATCACCAAAAAGCTCCAGTTATTTACAGAGAATACAGAAATAACTGTGATCCTGAAGTCTGTGTTGTACTGGATTCTCAATTTGGGATTTTAAAGAATTAAAGATTCGCTACCAACTGTCAAAGAAAGCACCCTGATAATAATCCTGACTCAAAAAGGGACAAGAGTATTCAATTTATTTAAACTGGAGCAATCCAGTATTTCTGCCACCTTCATCTCACCCCAAAAATTTAAAAAGCATAAATCAAAATAGGGAAAAAAACCCCAAACACTTAAATCTCAAGAAAGCTGAGTGGAGGGGTAGAAGTGAAAAAAAAAAAAAAAAAAAAAGGAATAAACTGAATTTTCCCTGATTGCTTCTAAAAATGGGGAGGGAAAGGGGAATTATTTTTTTTCTCTCTCTAAAAATCAAACCTAACTCCAAATCAAAAGCACCTCTTTGGCTTAAGTGTGACCCAAACCCTCAATTCTGCTTCCCCTGAAGTCAGTAAAACACGAATCCAATTAGCCCCTAAAGCCACAAGCATCAGACTTGTGCTTATCCACACCAAAAACTCAGTGCAAGGCTTGCAGAATTTGCATCTTGTTGCCAAATTAAACACGAGGCAGCAAAAATTCTGTTCTGACTGACAGAGCTGCTGCAGCTCCAGGTGTTATTTGATAAAATGAAGTGTTGTTTTTTTTTTTTTTTTCCCCTTAAAATGCAGAAGGATTTATAATAAAACAACGGGAGAATTTCAGAATTCTTCATTCTGAAATGAAGAACTGAAGACAAAACTCATTCTAGGTCTGATGCTGTTCAGAACCAACTCAATGAAAGAAAAGGGCACTAAAAAAAAAAAAATTTCAATAAATATATTTTTGTTTGAAGCCCTGGAGTTTTTGTGAAGAAAAGAGAGGGAGGCAAAGTGAAAGAGGAGAATTTGTGGGGCATGACAAGGAGCACCTGACCCGGGCACGTGGAACATTCCAGAGCCTCAGAGCTCCTTAAAGAAGCCAAACCTGGAGGATCCGTGTGTGCAATTAATGTAATTAACGTAATTACCATAATTACCAGCTCGTGTTGATTGCAGTCACCTGCAGCCACGTGTAACCCCTTCCACAAATGCCTCTTTAAACTGAAACTGGAACCAGAAGTGACCACACAGCTTCCTAACACTCTGGAAAAATGAGACTGTTAAAGGCACATTAACTATGAGCTAATTAAGGTCGTTAATTAACACATGAGCTGCACAATAAGAACCAGTTATACCCTGAACAGTCACTACAAAACAACCCTGGTTCTGTAAACAGAAAACAAAACAAAAAAAAAAAAAACAAAACCAAAAACCAAGATCCAGACTGTCAAATTCTGATTTCCTGTCGACACAGCAACGGTAAATTAATTTTAATTTGGGTAATTAAACCCCACGAACTGAAATACTGCAAATTCCACTGTTAAGGTGTGGAGCACAATCAGTTTCACAAATTCAGACTGAACCTTCTTAAATTAGTTTGTGCAAATAAACTGCATGTGCACACGGAGAAAACACTCGCACTACAACAACTCTGGTACCAGGCTAAGGCTGAAAATAATCTTTTAAGTGGAATTCACTTTCTTTAGGGGGAAAGAAACATGATTTTGCTATACTAAGAATCTGATTCTCTATCTACTTTTGCTTTTAAACTTGACTCAGTGGATTACAATGAGGCCTGGGTAAATTTTAGCTACAAATTTCCACACCTCAATATTGTAAAGGATGGCACTACTGAGACAAAAATCAGCTCTAGAAACATCCATGGCTCCAGAACTACACAACTGCATCTGGCAAGTATAAATATATATGGGAACAGTTCTATAATTACCCACAAAAATGTCAAATTCGATACTGAACACCACATGACAGAGAAATCTTCATTTTTGTCCTTCAAATTCTGCTTATATCCCCAACTTAATTTGCTTTTAACCCGAGAACTGCTCTCCAAAGCTCTTCATTAATAGCCTGATACTCCAGAACTTTAATTAGTATTTAATTACATGTTAGGAGAGTGTGTAACAGTAAGTTGTTAAAGCATTCAAATATTCCTAAATGCCCTAAGATCACACCTTGAATTAATTATTCTTTACTAATTTTCACCCTGAACAACCACACTGATTGTCTAAGCCACACAACAGAGACTAATTAACAGCAATTAAACATATTAAACCTTCCACACCTAAAAAAAAAAAAAAAAATTAATCAGTGAAGCAGCTTTGGTAACCTAGTACGTAGTTAGCTTTGTGTAAATATTTTGCAAACATCCCTTTCCCAAAAAATCCCTATATATACCATGTGTATATTTATATAATAATATACAGAGTTCCTGAGTAAATCATTAAATCTGAATATTCGGAAGATTTGGCAAAATATTTAACTTCATATTACTAAAATAGATTTTTAAATAAACACTCAATGAAGACATTAAAATAAATATGGAATGTGCCTGAAAAAAAAATTATAGTACCATGAACATATATTAATAACAAGAGTGTGGGTTTTTTTTAATTAAGTGCATACTGTGTTATATTGTTACTGGTTTTAAACCCACTGAGGAATCAATAAATCTGATTTTTAATCCTGAGCAAGTCCTCTATCACCTGCTAACGTGCAGTCAGCACTGCAAAGCTACAAAATCCACTTTTCTAGTGGGAAAACCCGAGTGGACAATTCCACGGAAAAACTCAATTTACGCTGTTTTTTCTGGAAACTGAGCTGGCAGCACAACTGCTGGAGCCTCTCACAGGAGCAGCACTGAACACTGATTATTCCTGTCCAACTGAGACACGACCTGGCACAAAAAACACCAGCACAGCAGCGTGGGCTGCTCCTGGCATGGGGTGCAAACCACCCAGCGATCGCTCTGGCTCGGAAAAAGAACGGTGCAAAAAAATCAAAATAAACCAAACCCTGCACGGTTATTGAGTGCTGTTAAACACGTGGAATTGTCTCATTTACTAACCAAAAAAAAAGGAGAATTAAGTTCTACCACACTCTGGTTGCTCAGGTGCTGGCTGGGCTCAGAATTTTGGGTAAGCAAAAGGGAGGAAATGCTCAGCTCGTGTTCAGCTCCTCTGAATGTGAAAGGTCTCAGCAATATTAAAACTGCATTAACCCCACCACAAGCTGTGTCTCTCCACACCACAACGGACCAGGCACCTTAATTAACCCTTTTTTGCTCCCTGACATCCTGTGAAATCCACCTCCCACGGTGCTGGGCAGGACCTGAGCCCTTCCCTCCCCGTCCTCGGCTCTCCTCTCGTTATCCGCGATTATTCCAAAATCCTCGGCGCTTCCTCGGCTTTCTCACTTCCTCTGCTTTCCTGCTCCACGCTGCTTCCTCTCTGGGTGCTCGTGCTTGAAGAACAAAGCTCTTGCAGTGGCCCTTGGAGGAGGAGTTGCTGATTTTTGGGTGCAGCTGGAGGGGATGCTGGCAGCGTCGCCTGCAGCGCGCACCAGAGCGCGGTGCGAGCCCTGCGTGTGGCACCAGCCAGGGCTCGCAGGGCAGCAGCCAGGGCCAGCACAGCTGCAACAGGAAAAACACATCAGTGCACAAGCCTGGAAAGGTTATTAATTTTATTTTTTTTTTTTTTTTAAGTGGCAGAAATTTGTTCAACTTCACAGCCTTGAGCAAACCGCGCTCAAGGAGCGGCCGAGGTGCACCAGTAATGACAGCTACAATATCTCACGTGAATTATCTGTGAAAAAAAGGGTTCAAAATGCTGCAAAAGGGTCCAGAATGCTGGTGGGCACTGGGCAAACTGGTCTGCTGAGGCTGCAGGCAGTCCTTGGATTTTGCAGGGAGAAGGGAACACTGGTTTTTGGATGGGCGAGTAAAAGCGCAATAAAGATCCGGTCAAACACAGAAATGAAATCCTAACGCAGCTCCAGAGGGGATCTGTTTGCAACTGTGACTCCTGCAGAGCCAGGGATTGCAAACCTGCACATTTCCAGCCAAAATTGCTGATATTGCAACTTTTCAGACAGAGATTGTTGATGAAATCTGGGACTAAGTGGACCAAGCTGCTCCTACACTTCTCTGGGAGTTCAGGAAGGGAGGGGACCTCACCAGAACCTGTGACTGAACAGGAGGAACCATGCCCTGGTGATGCCATCACTCACTGTCACAGATCACAGAGCTGTTATTTGTAGTATTGGCAGTGTTTAGATGCTGTATTGACATTAAATCTAATCATAAACATCCACTTAACCTGTGTCCTACTTCCCCTGCCTGCCCAAGAACCTTCCTTCTACTATTCCTGACTCACACTTGGAGTTGAAGTCACATGAAAGCTTTAGGAGTCATTTGAAAAGTTAGTTTGCATGTAGGACTATTGTTTTAGAGGCATGAAACTTTATATTCATTTTATATTTTAATTTTTGAATGCTATATTGGCATTCAATCTAATTATAATCATGCACTTAATGTCTGTGTCCTATTTCCCCTGCCTGCCCAAGAACCTTCCTTCTACTATTCCTGACTCACACTTGGAGTTGAAGTCACATGAAAGCTTTAGGAGTCATTTGAAAAGTTAGTTTGCATGTAGGACTATTGTTCTAAAGGCATGAAATTTTATATTCATTTTCTATTTTAAATTTTGACACCTGAATTGTAAAAGCAAAACATTCTGGTTCTCTTTCCAGCTTATCTTTCCCTCACAAGAAGAGCAATTCCACAGCCAAAGGAAGCTCACTGTCCACTTCACTTTAGCAGAGAGGAGTGAATTCCTCTTTTGTTCAGAGATACAGATATTTTCTGAAGGAAAATAATATGATCTTTAAGCCCAAACCATAAATTGCCACA
This sequence comes from Sitta carolinensis, assembly GCA_032173965.1. Classification (NCBI taxonomy): domain Eukaryota; kingdom Metazoa; phylum Chordata; class Aves; order Passeriformes; family Sittidae; genus Sitta; species Sitta carolinensis. The sequence goes on along the minus strand of CM063284.1, from coordinate 2,272,044 downwards.
TTTACTGCTGCTACAAGTTATTCTGGCTTTACCTCCACAGATTTTGAGAAAGGTGGAATGTCATTCCTGGTGGGTTTGTGATTGAGGTAAGGTAAACAGACAATTTGCACAACACTGGCAAATTTTTTATTAATTTTATAAGCTGGAGAGAAAAGAAAGTTTTGCAACACCAGGAAATAATTTGACTTGCTTAAAAACAAGCACATTTTTGCTTTTTGGACAACCATTTATAGTTATGTAATGTCACTGAGGAGTTTTTGCAGCTGTCTTCTTGTCAAGAGAAAAAAACTTCAAAATTTTTTAAACCAGTAACAGGAAACCAAAGGGAAGACAAAAACCAAAGGGAAGACAAAAACCAAAGGGAAGACAAAAACCAAAGGGAAGACAAAAACCAAAGAAAGAAAACAAAACAAAAGAATTCAAAGTAATTTATAGTCTTAACAAGTACCAAGAGTGTATTTGCCAACTCTCTTTTGCCGAAGTGACCGAAATTGCCGTGTGTTGCAAATTGACATTTTCTAAGTGGACCAATATTCACAATTAACCCCCTGGGAAAGCTCAGAGGGCTCCAGGAAGGGGCAGCATTACCTTTCTCGTTGTTACACCGTGGCACCCCACGGCTCTGGGGGTTTGCAGCGTTCCCAATCTCATCCCTCCGCCGGGCCTGGGTCACCTGAACGGCTTCCAGGTGGAGCTCCAAGCTCCTGGAGATGTTCCTGTGCACAGGAGCACCACGGAGCCTCTCCATGGCTCCCACCAGCACCAGCACCTGGCAGGGAACACCAGAACCTCTGAGTATTGCTCAGGTGTCGCTGTGGTGAATAACGCGCGACACGAACTCTTCGTGGAATTTCTTTAAGGTTGTTTGGAGAAATGAATCTGACTCTCTTTATTTCAGGGAATGCTCCCTTATATAGTTTTCTACAGATCACTGTGATTGGTGAATGAAAGACAACTTCACCCACACTGGGCAAAGCAGAGGGACATCAAAAGAAAATCCCTCCTACAGAAAGAATTCTAAACACGAATACCGCTACAAAAACAATCCCGATGTTTTGCTCTTTTTTCCGGGAAAGCAATTTCAACAACCCAAAACATCAGGAAAACGGAGCTTTAGAAACTCAGAAAGTCCAGGCCTGAAACCCCAGACTACAAGCAGGGAAGAAGCAAATCCTGCAGGGAGCCTACCCTGGCTCCCTCCCGGGACTGGGCGGCGATCAGGCGATCCACGCGGGACGGGCGCGCCGGCAGCCGCGGCACGGGGCCGGCACTGCAGCTGGAGATGCTCTGCCCTGGGAAGCACCTGGCCAGGTCAGCCTCAGCCTGCAAGGGAAATGCTTTGTCACTGGGATTGCTGGAGATTTGTAAGCACCAGAGGTGAGTTTTTGGTGCTGTTCAGGATTTTTCAAGCGGGTTGGGAGCGAGCGCCTCATCGACTTCTGAGTGCGCTGGCAGAAAAATGTTCCTGAGTATCACGGGATCCCAGAATGGCATGGGTTGGAAGGGACCTTAAAGCTCATTTTATTCCACTCCCTGCCTTTATTCCCTCCCTTCCACCAGCCCAAGCCACGTCCAACCTGGCCTTGGACACTTCCAGGGATCCAGGACCAGCCACAGCTTCTCCAGGCAAACTCAGCCAGAGCCTCCCCACCCTCCCAGCCAAAATTTCTTCCCAAATCTAATTTAACCCTGCCCTCTTTTGGTTTAAAGCCATTCCCCCTGAGCTATCACTACACGCCCTTGTCAAAAGTCCCTCTCCAGCTCCTTTGCAGGAATATTTCTCTAATTCAGCTCTCTCTCGGAGTTCAACACCTCTCACTGCTTCTCTCAAATGTCACATATTATGATTATTAATAAAAAGAAAGCAGCAGCACAAATCACATCTCAAGTGCCTCGGGATGAAACCACATTGAACATAAACTGCTACCAGCTCTTTAACTGAGAAGATCTTTTTCTTTAACAGAGAAAATCCTTAACACAACACCCAAACTTCCTCTGAGAAAGAGTGGCTTAACCAGTGTCTAACACAGTGACCAAACAGCACCAAACCTATTTTTGATAGGAAATTCTTACACTTGGAGTATAAAAGACACAGCTAGCAGTGGATTCCTTCTCTCATTCCTTCCCAAGGGTGTCATGGATGAAGGAGAGGGGTCAGTTCTGCACTGCAGTTCAAGGCAAGGCTAAGCCCACATTCACACTGTGTATATTTGTGCTCGAAGTATGTGATTTCTGCTTTACTCCCACATTATTTAATCCCTGCCCTGGCCTAACATGGATTACAAGAACTGACTCCACCTGTACTCATCACCTGAGGAGCCTGAAAGGCATCTAGAAAAACAAAATGGATAGAGAAAGGGTCATGGACTCACATAATGACACCAGGTAATTAAGAATTACAGCTAATATAAGCAATTAACTACACTACATGCACATTTAATATTGCAGGCAATTCCTAACTTGTGGAAATGCTTTAAATGTGAGATCCCTGGAAAAGTGGGGTTTCTGAAAGGAGACAGGGGTTTATGAGAGGAGACAGGTAAGCTGTGGCCCCAAGGCAGCTGCAATGAACAGGTTTCAGAGAGCTGACAGGGCTGAGCAATTAGACAAGGTAGAGAGAATTAAATCAAATCCCAGGGGAGTTTCTCTCTCTCCCTACAGTCATCCCCTCCTGAGGAATGTGGTTTGGCTGCAGGAATGGGAGCCAGGCTATGGCAGCTGGCCTGGAGGACTGAGAACAGTTTATATTCTGTAACCACAAAACAGCCTGAGAAACCCAGAGCAGCTCACTGGGAAAAAACTGGACCACTTGGAATGCACCAGATCAATTAATCCCCTTTGATTAATAAGTACAAGGTATGAGGAGTTCAACCCTCCTTCAACAACAAAATAAAAAGCAGGAGACAAAAACTATGACTTGGTCTTTGCAAATGACTTAACCACCCTAAATCCTGCCTGAGAGCAGGAAACAAACCCTGGAGCAAGAATCATCCCTTTCTCACTTCCAGAGAATTCCTGGAAGGCCAGAGAGGCAGAGAGCAGTCTTGTTTAAAGGCCCCCCTGAGAGAACCACACAGGCACTTCCATTCCCAACTCCAGAAGTCCATCAGCAGGGCCCCCAGCTGATGATGGAAAGAAAAAGGAATTTTCCAGGTGTAATTTACTCAGACACCTTTATCCAATGATCCTCCCACCTGGAAGCAGCCAAGCACTCAGTTTATAATCAGAACCAGGGGTCGTGGATAATTTATTTTCTGAGACTTGGCCTGGAATTCAGGGATTTGACTCCCCTTGGGAAAGCTCTTCCTGCTCCTTTAGAGCACAGAGCTCTCATTCCCAAGTGCAATACCCTCATTATCAGTGTGATCCCTCCCTGCCAACAGTTCTGGGAATGAGCCTGAGGCAGGAAAGTGACTGTAATGAGAAGAGCATGAACTGAACTTTCCTTTGGGAACAAGAAAAATATTGTAGATTTTCTCTACAGACACATAGAGGGTGCCCAGGATTAGTTACTTCATTTTGTTTTTACTAAAGCCAGAGATTTACTACAATTATAAAAAAAGAGAAAGCTGTGACTTTCTGACAGTGAAAATGCAAACCAAACCAACAAACCCCCACACACAAAACAACAACAAAAAAAAACCAAACCAACAAACCAAAGAAGAAACACCACAAAACTTTCTCTCTTAAAACCAATCAAATCTTTATCAGGAATCACCACCAATTGTGTTTTACCTTCTTCCTCTCCTTCTCCAAAGCTCTCCACTGCTCGTAACACTCCTCCAGCCGGACGTGGAGCTCGTTGGCGGGGCCACTGCGGCTCCTGGGAGGCCTGTACTTGTTCAGTGGGCTTGGGAAGGCAAGGCAGGGGCCAGGGATTTCCCCAGGGAAGAGATCACTGATGAAGGGACTCAAGGGGTTCAAGTCGTCGCAGTGAAAAAGATCGATGAGGTCCGAGAACGGGAACGGCGGCGGAGGGAAATTGAAATTATTTGCTGATGAAAGCAGCTGGTGATTGAATGCAGGGAAGCTGGGATTTTGCTTAAAATCAGCCACGAATGGGAAAGCAGGAAGCAGAGAAGGATTGATGAAATCTGACAGGCTGCCACCAGCCTGCTCGTGCTTTTTCGGGAACGCGCCGAAGGGCTGGCGGTTTGGGGCTGCAGATCCCAAATGAGGGATCCAACTCCTTCTACCTCTTCTGTCCTCTTTACTGCCACTCTCCTGGCTCTGCTTCTTTGGGAACCTGTGGTATTTCTCAGCAGGGTCTTCACCTTTTTGCTGCACCAGCCAGTCGGGTGAAAACCCAACGGGGAATTTGCGGCGCCGCCCTTCCTTGTTCACCCCCGCATCCTCCCGGGGCCTTCCAAGGGGTCTCACCTGCTTCTGGCTCTCTGAGATGAAACGAGGACCCCCCAAAGGACTGGAAACTCCATTTGATGTCTGTAACTTCCCATCTTTCCCGGGAGGCGGGGTGGGAAGGAGCTGGGAGCAGTAGGAGGGCTGTGGGAAGGGCTGGTGGGTGGGAGAGCCCCCAGACATGGTGGAAACCCCTGATGAGGACTGGGGGCTCGTTGCCATTTGTTTTCCATATGGAATTTCAGATGCAGCTGCCAGGCTTTTCCCATCCAGCCAAGCACAGCCCTGGTATGAGGAATAATTCCCATTTTGCACAGCGTTTTTCACAGATAAATCATATTCAGCTCCTTGAGGAGAGCTTTCCTTAGGGCCCACGTTCACTTTACACTCATTGTTGTTGTTATTATTAAAAGCATCCCCCAAAGAAAAGCCACAATGGCTGTTTTGCACGTGGCATTCCTGGGGTTTTCTGCCTGCTCCTGCAGAAAAATGATTTTCCTTAGGGGGTTGATTGAAAAAATGAAGTGATGGATGGACAGGAGACTGCAGTTTGTGAGCAGCGGGGAAGTTCTCACATCTTTTAGAGAACAGGTGGCTCTCCTGGGGTACTTTACCCCAAGAGTCATCACCAGGCTGATTGGAAAGAGCAGGGGAAGACTTGGTTTGTCCTTGAGCATAACTTTTCAGAGCTTTCCCTCTTGCTCTCTCGCTTTTCCAAAACTCCTTCTGCACGCCGGCGCTTTCCTTCCCCCTGCTCCGAGGAGCAAAGGGGCTAAAGCTGCACCCACATCTCTCACAGCCTCTGTTTAACCTCCCATGGTCACAGGGGCACAAATTCTGGTTCCAGCTCCCACCTGGGAAGGGAAACCCTCGCTGGGCAGCCGGGCTGCTGCTGTGCAGAGCGCGACTCTCGGGGCAGGCGCTCCTCGGGGCACTGCCGGCAGCAGCACGGGGACAGAGCCAAGACTCGAGGAGCTGGAGGTCCCCCAGACCTCTGTGCAGCATCTCCACATCAGGAGGCTCCTGCAGGGGCTCCTGGGGGCAGCTGGAACCCAGCAGGTTGGGAAAATCCTTGCTTGGCACACAGCGCTGCGCTGGGAGCTCCCCGTGGCTGCCCACGTCAGGTGCCCACACAGGGGGAAATAATCTTGATAGAGAATTCCTGGGACAGAGTTAAACGAAGCTCCCATCAGGATTTTAAAGGGTTTTTTTACTTTAAAATTATTTAGACACCATGGTTATTCCCCAGAGTTATGTTATTGACCAACCATGCACAGCTCTCCTCAAAAACAGGAGGAAAATTCCCACTGCAACTGAGTAAAGGCTCAAAAATCAGAGGAATATTCCCACTGCAACTGAGTAAAGGCTCAAAATCAGAGGATATTCCACTGCAACGAGTAAAGGCTCAAAAATCAGAGGAATATTCCCACTGCAGGTGAGCAAAGGCTCTGTGAAATCTCACCACCCACACTGTTTATTCTGCACCTTCAGAACTGCAGAGTTTATTTGGGTTTATTAAATATCTCAGATTCCACTGTATTCAGTCAACTGCCTACCAGCTAAAATTAATTATCAGCTATTTTTTACCTGTTTATTCTGCACCTTCAGAAATACAGAGTTTATTTGGATTTATTAAATATCTCAGATTCCACTGTATTCAGTCAAATCCCTTCTGGTTAAAATTAATTATCATCTGTTTTTTACCTTCCTTAAATGCTGCAAAGCTGATGGAAAAAAAATTTAAAATTTTGTATTTTTAACAGTTCAGTTTTGTTTGGTTGGGTTTCTTTTACTGGCAAATGAAGTAAAGACACTTCCACATTTTAAAGGGATTTCAAAGGCTGTCATTACTAAACCCTGAAATAATTAAAAATGTGTATCAGATCTGTGTGACAATGGGAATAAAAACCAGCAGCACACAAAGGATAAAAACTCTCAGAACAAACTTACCAATCTGTAGCTGGCTCTGGTTTGTTTGGCTCCTCCAAAATGCTCGACACCAACCCAAACATATCAGGGCCATTGCCAGAGTAAGAAAGATTTATTGGTGCCCTGAAAGAGACCAAAAAAACTTTTAAAAAAGTAGTTTTCTCCTAAACAGGCAAAAAAGAAGAGGATCAAACCTTTAATTTAGCAACATTTTCTAGTTGTTCTGAACCCCTCTACAGAAATCTGTCCCTGCATTTGTGGATTCTATAGCCCAAGTGAAGCAGAGTTATTTTCCTTTTTGTTTCAAGCAGCAAAAATTCTCCTCTCTTTCCAAGAAACAAAACTGTTTCCTGGACATTCCTTCAAACCTTGACTGTTTTGTTCAGAGCACAAATAGGATCAATATTCTCAAAGTCTGGAGCATTCTAATTCCTCTACTGCCAAATAATTCAAAACCTAGTATGTTAATCTCAAAAAATAATTTATATGTAAGTTACATATACTTCAGTTGAACCACTTTTTAATCCATCCCCTTTTGGACTGGTCAAAATTGTAATAAATATTTCTGGTCAACACCCAAGGTTTTCAACAATTTTTTAAACTAACCCAACTTTTACTCCAGGTGCAAGATTAGATTTTACAGAATTGTTTGTAAGGACTCCTGCTCACAAGTTAATTAAAACAATGCTGTTAAAGACCTCCTCCCCTCTGTCCTCACTGTTTTGCTCCAATAAATTCCCTCCCCACCTTGTTCTGATTCCTTTCAGCATCCCTGAAAATCCCTGAGTTTTCCCTGGTTCCACCCTGGCTGCCACATAATTTTGCTGATTAACAGAGACCATAAAATGTGGGACAAACTCTTACAAAAAAAATCACTTTTTTAACCCCTTGCCACTGTGAAAATCAGTGTAAATTACACCCTGCTGGTTTTTAAGAGCTCCCCAGCTTCACCTCTAACTCAGCCCCTGGTTTACTCCACCACTGCTCACTTTCCTCTCTAAGGGATCTGGATTTAATTCAGGATGCACAGAAGTGCAAAAACTCTTGAAAGTGTGTTGTGAATGCAGAACTGATATTTGATAACCAGATCTTTTCTGTGTCTTGGTCAAATAGCCAAGTTTTTTTTTTCTTTTCCTATTTTTTTTAAGGAGACCTTAAGGAATTCTGAATATCAGCTGGCTCAGAACGGGTGTAAGCATGGATTAACACTAATTCCATAACATTTTTTTTGTTTTTAAAGCTACCTTGCAATAACCTAAAGGCTGCTTTAAGAAAATACTGTATATTTTAATTAGCAAATTGCCACTCCTTGCTTAAAATTAACTCTTACAGCTGCCAGCAAAGCTGTGTGATCTGTTATTCAAAGATAAACATCGCTCTGACACTTCCCACTGAAAACCAGCAAAAACAAAATTAAGGTTTTCTGCAATCCATGCATCTTCCTTAACTGTCACCTTTCAGCACCTGGTGAGTCAGTGGACTCCACTTTCTCCTCACCTCAGATTTTATTCTTTCTTATTAAGCAAATGATAAAAAAATGCAGTGAAGTACTAGAAATGCTCATTAAAGGAGCATTTTCTCATCAAATCTGCTCTGTCTGTCTCCACCACCCAATTCCCTCCAAAAAAAAGGCAATATTCTGTCACCATCACTTATCTTTAAGATGGAAAAAAAAAAACCCAAACCCACACACTTTTTTTTTTTTCCACAATCTCAGTAATTACAGAGCAAAGAAAATCTGTTGAGGTTCCAGAGACGCCAGAAACTCTTCCCGAGAAAAAAAAAAAAAAAAATCCAGGCTCCTGATTTGTCCTTTCCCACAAGGATTCCAGTGATGCAGAAGCCCTAAGGGCACAGCAGGGCTGCTGATACCTTTTCTTTGGGCACTCCTGGAAGGCAGCTGGGGCTCCAAAATCCTCAGCACATCCCAGCAGGGAGGGCTCCGGAGCCGTGGGGGCACTGGGGAGTGCTCCCAGCACTGGGGAGAAAAACTGAGTGTCCATGGTTTGCTTCCCTGCTATTCACCTGCATTGAAGAGAGAAAGAAATAATTTGGAATATGGCATGTTCACCTAGAGAGCAGTAAAAGCAAAGTTTTGCTTTTATTTCCTGAAATAAATTAATTTTTCAGGAATGTGTAAGCGGCCGCGACAGAAGGATAAAGCCTAAATCACACTGCCTTCCCTGCCCTAAATTAACCCAAATCTGGCTCCTAAAAATAAATATGCAAATAGCAGAATTGACTTACTGCACAGTAATAGGAATTTTCCTCAGGTTTCACATTTCAGGTGTTGGCACCGCTCAGAATTTCCTGCTTTATGAGACTGGGAGTGCACCTGTCCCGGGCAAACACATCCCCTCTGGAAAACAAGAGCCAACATCCCTGTTACAGCCCCAAAAATACAAAATATTCCAGTGAAGAGCCCGTGGGAAGAAGGGAGGGGCATCTGGAAACGCCAGGGAGCAAAACATGGGTAAGAAAAGTAACCCAAGTCCTGCTGCAGAAAGGAATATTACAAATAAATTATTTATTCAGAGTTATTTATGCCAACAAAGCCAGGAGCAGATGATGTTTGAGGCCTCTTCCAACCTGGAATTCTCTGGATTTAATTTATCTTCCTAACTATTAATCCTTGGCCTACTGAAAGCTCTCAGATCTCCCTTCTTGAGTGGGACAGGAATTCTCTGGTCAGGTGTGTTCCCACCAAGGGCAGGACAGAAAAACCCAGCAGAGAATTCTTTTAAATTTAAAAAAAAATAAAGTTTACACTGAGAGTTTATCACTTGCTACAAAGTGATTTTGCACATCCAAACCAATCCCTATTAAATGACAGAATTAGAGGTCCTGGGGCCACGTGGAGGCCACACAAATATCCTGTAAAATTCCATATAAACACTCTGTTTCTGTCATTAAATCAGGCACAGGAACAGCTCACACAGATCCACTCTGACCCTGCAGGGGAGAGCAGGGTGCACCCCCAAATGAGAGCAGAAAGGAATATTACAAATAAATTATTTATTCAGAGTTATTTATAACAAAGCCAGGAGCAGATGATGTTTGAGGCCTCTTCCAACCTGGAATTCTCTGGATTTAATTAATCTTCCTAACTATTAATCCTTGGCCTACTGAAAGCTCTCAGATCTCCCTTCTTGAGTGGGACAGGAATTCTCTGGCCAGGTGTGTTCCCACCAAGAGCAGGACACAAAAACCCTGCAGTGAACGCTTTTAAATTTTTAAAAAATAAAGTTTACACTGAGAGTTCATCACTTGCCACAAATTCCCCCCGAATTCAGCAGCCAGCCCATGGCAATGCCCAGCCCTGCTCCTGCCTGGGCTACCAGGAAGCAGCAGAGAGAGAGGAATTCCTGCCCCTTGGCCAGAGCATAAAATCCTTGTGCACAGATTAAAAATAGGATCTGTAACAAATGGATTTATGTTTTATTTTCAGGGCCATTAATCGCTGCTGATGTGAGCTGTGCAGGACAATGTGTCTAAAGCCCAGGAGAAGAGGGACTTCATGTACCCAAGATAAGGCTCAGTGCTTCCAAAACACTGGAGCCTGGCCTTCCACCCAAACACAAATTCTCCTCTGGGGTTTATATAGGAACCACTGACAAGTGGCAGGAAATAAAAAATAAAGAAAAAAGGGTGGAATCACTTAGAATCTCCAAGTTACAATTCAATTAATTATATGCTGATGTTAAAAAAAAGAAAAAAAAAAAAGAAAAATCAAATTATAACTCTTACAGTCTTCAGTAGGGCTTTTATTTTATTCCCCTCTAAATCCTGGGAAAGCCACTGTTATTAATAAATTACCTTCAAAAACAGCAATAAAAAACTACATCTAAAGCCCAGACAGGTCATTTGGATTAATTTCTTTCACTCAAACAGCAAAGGAGCAGGCAAAAAAAAGTATTTACCAAAACCATTCAGTGCTTCCAAAAGCCTCAAGCAGCTCCTTGTAGTTAGAGTCTCTTCCAAGGTTTCTTTTGAGGAGAAATACTCAACCACAATTTCATCAGTAAAATGCTAATTTTTCATGTATAACTCTATGAGAAATTAAATAGCATCAAAGCTGTTAGACATTGCTGTTGTTGTGGTATCTGTGCTTGAAAAAAAGGAGAGATTTAGATCAGACATGAAGGGAAATTGTTCCCTGTCAGGTGGGGAGAGCCTGGCACAGATTCCAAGAGAAGCTGTGGCTGCCCCATCCCTGGAAGCATCCAAGGCCAGGCTGGAGCAGCCAGGGACAGTGGCAGGTGACCCATGGATGGGATGGATGATTTTTAAGGTCCCTTCCAGCCCAAACCACTCTGGGATTCTGTGATCTGCAAGATCAGTGAAAGATGTGTCTGAGGATTTGCACACAGAGAGCTCTGCCTGCCCAGCACTGCCTGAGGTGGGCAGCTGGAAACAGAGAGTGAACCTTGGGGAAATCCTCTCCCTGCCTGGATTCCACAGCCCTGGGAACACAGCTGGACACCCCATGGCTTTGCTCCTCACTGGAAGGGTTTTGTTCCCAGTGCTGCCCAGCAAAGCACTGGAAGCAGTTCCAGACTCGTGGCTGTCATCCCCAGCTGCCAGGAGCTGCTGGCAGAGCACCTCGGGAAGCCTGGAAGGAGTTTTAGGAATTTTCCTGGAGAATCCTGAATTATGAACATCTGGGGTGCTGGAGTCCAGACTGCAGAGAATATTTCCCTGCATGTTCTGAAGGGTCCAACCCCTGACAAACACCACTGGTAACCTTCATCCATGGAAAGGGCTGCTCAGGATTTGGGATGGAACAGGATTTTCCAGAGTGTAAATTAGAGAGTAGCATAGTATGTGATTTATCACAGGGTGAGACATTCAGGTTTTTGGGTTTGCTAGTGTGGTCAGTGGATGACACAAACCACCCTTGTGGATTTTGGGTTTCTCCCTTCTCCCCCTCCATCCCCTCCCTGTTGTGCAGGGTGGGGGGCACAGGACCATTGGCACAATTTGCTGCATGAACAGGAATTGAGTTGGTTCTGGGTAGAAAAGCAGCAATGATGAACGTTCCTGGTGCTGATGGGGTGAATTATCTGTCAGAGAACCTTGACCCCGTGTGTTGGGGCCTTTTGGGGTCTGCTCTCCCTCAGGCTGAGCTGGGGTAAAGCCTGGGGTGCTGGGATTGCTGAGGAGGAAACAATGAACAACCTGGGCAACAACCAAGAGCCCTGTTTGCCTTTTTCTTAACAAGGACTTCTGCAAAAAGTCTCCCCTATCAGTGGGAGTGGAAGAACTGCCACACAGGGCACTGCAACAGAATGATTTGGGTTGGGAAAGGACCTGCACCTCCCACAACCCCAGGGGGATCCAAGCCCCAACGTCCAACCAGACCTTGGACACTTCCAGGGATGCAGGGGCAGCCACAGCTGCTCTGGAAATGCATTCCAGGGCCTCACCATCCTATAGGAAGGATTTCTTCCTCTTTAGAAGCAAGAAAAGCTTCTGGCTCATATCACATTAAGAGTTCTCTGAAAAGGTATTTTATCAGCCAAAAAAATAATGTAATCACAGCTAAACATTGCTTGGTTGTACAATCAGAAGGAACTGCTTCCACTGACACAAAGTCTCACCTGACAGAGCTCTTGATTTTTCAAAAAAAACATGAAAATTAGCCAAAAAGCCTTTTTCCAGGCAGTCATCCTAAAGCTGCAGGATCTCCCTGCTCCAGAGCACTGCAGGCACAGCCCTGATAACAACAGCAAACAGCAGCACTGCAGTTATCACATCCACACTGAGGGTACTCTGCTCGGATTTCTCTGCAGGAGAAATATTTCCTGTTTATTTCTTGGGGTTTGTTTCTTGGCAGGATAAAGCAAACACCAAAAAAAGCACTGTTTTGGGGATTTTTGAAGATTTTTAATAACTCCCACCTATGGGTATCTTAATCCTGGGATTGCCTGACTCATTCAGGGTGCACTGCCAGGGATTCTCGGAAACCACTGGGTTAAAAAAAAAAAAAAAAAAAAAAAAGGTGAAAAAAAATCCCCAGAAATATCTAAATTGCTTTTTTGGGTTTCCCAGGAAATGAACCAGCAGAAGTAAACAGGCAACAAGGATATGTAAAAAAGCAAATTCAGGGGAAGAAAATAGGTCAGTTATTCAGACCTCTTAATATCAGGGATAAAACCATAAAAATAGCAGATTACTGAAGACTTCTCTCTAAATCCTGAACTCACATTCATCAAAAAGATTTGTGGCAGCAGCACAAGGAAATGTTCCTTTTCAGCCAAAGAATTAAGAAACTTTTTTTTTTTTTTTTTCTGAGAAAAAGGACCCAAGTCTGCCAGACCTCCCTTAGCTGGGTCAAAAGCACTTTAAAAAAAAAGCACCTTTTAAAGTGGGCTGTGTGTTGGAATAAATAAATAAAAAATAAATAATAAATAAATTGAATAAATTTAGGGTAAATAATTTAAATAAATAAATCTATTAGGTGCTTGTTCAATATATGGGTTCTGTTGCCCAGTTACAATTAAGAAGATTCACAGGCTCATTTGTTTATTTTAACAAGCATCTAAATACTCATTTCATAGTAAAAGATTTTTTGGGGTTGTTTTTTTTTTTTTTTTTTTTGGGGTCCATGGTAACTTCCAGCAGCTGTTCTTCAGGACTTTGTGGTGAGTCTCACAAAGACAAGAAGAACCTGGGAGGATCTTCTGGATTTCTATGGCCAGAGATTTCTCCTGCCCTGCCACAAAAGGGAAAGCAGGGATGCAACATTCCCTCCACGTGCTGAGGTTTTCATGTAATGTGGTTACTCACTATAAAACAAATGCCTCCTGCAAGTTTTTATTTCTGCTTCCCCACCCAAAAATTCCATTTTGGGCTCACCTGTGGCTGGCACTGCCCAGGGGTGGCACTTGGACCATGTCCTGGTTATCAGCACCCAGGGTCTCCCCTCTGGAGCGAGCAGCATCGCGGGCAGGCAGGACTCCGACTCCTAAGGAGCAACTTCTCCTGTTCAAGAGCAATTTAAAAACCCCAAAACAGCAGTTACCACGGCTGCCAAAGTTGTATTTATACATAAAACTCATTTCTAGCTCCTCCTCATTGCTCCTTCCACTGTGTCCCCACTCACACCCCCAGTCCAGCCATCCCTGTCCCAGGGCAAGATGGGGAAATCCATCCTGCCAGGGAAGGGCATGGAGCTGGGAAGGGGCTGGAAAACTCCTGAGGGAGCTGGGAAGGGGCTGGAAAACTCCTGAGGGAGCTGGGAAAAGGGGATGGAGGATCCCGAGGGAGCTGGGAAAAGGGGATGGAGGATCCCGAGGGAGCTGGGAAAAGGGGATGGAGGATCCCCGAGGGAGCTGGGAAAAGGGGATGGAGGATCCCCGAGGGAGCTGGGAAAAGGGGATGGAGGATCCCCGAGGGAGCTGGGAAAAGGGGATGGAGGATCCCGAGGGAGCTGGGAAAAGGGGATGGAGGATCCCCGAGGGAGCTGGGAAAAGGGGATGGAGGATCCCCGAGGGAGCTGGGAAAAGGGGATGGAGGATCCCCGAGGGAGCTGGGAAAAGGGGATGGAGGATCCCCGAGGGAGCTGGGAAAAGGGGATGGAGGATCCCCGAGGGAGCTGGGAAAAGGGGATGGAGGATCCCCGAGGGAGCTGGGAAAAGGGGATGGAGGATCCCCGAGGGAGCTGGGAAAAGGGGATGGAGGATCCCCGAGGGAGCTGGGAAAAGGGGATGGAGGATCCCCGAGGGAGCTGGGAAAAGGGGATGGAGGATCCCCGAGGGAGCTGGGAAAAGGGGATGGAGGATCCCCGAGGGAGCTGGGAAAAGGGGATGGAGGATCCCCGAGGGAGCTGGGAAAAGGGGATGGAGGATCCCCGAGGGAGCTGGGAAAAGGGGATGGAGGATCCCCGAGGGATGGAATAAGGGAGGATAGAGGGGAAAGGGAGGATCCCCGAGGGAGCTGGGAAAAGGGGATGGAGGATCCCCGAGGGAGCTGGGAAAAGGGGATGGAGGATCCCCGAGGGAGCTGGGAAAAGGGGATGGAGGATCCCCGAGGGAGCTGGGAAAAGGGGATGGAGGATCCCCGAGGGAGCTGGGAAAAGGGGATGGAGGATCCCCGAGGGAGCTGGGAAAAGGGGATGGAGGATCCCCGAGGGAGCTGGGAAAAGGGGATGGAGGATCCCCGAGGGAGCTGGGAAAAGGGGATGGAGGATCCCGAGGGAGCTGGGAAAAGGGGATGGAGGATCCCGAGGGAGCTGGGAAAAGGGGATGGAGGATCCCCGAGGGAGCTGGGAAAAGGGGATGGAGGATCCCCGAGGGAGCTGGGAAAAGGGGATGGAGGATCCCCGAGGGAGCTGGGAAAAAGGGGATGGAGGATCCCCGAGGGAGCTGGGAAAAGGGGATGGAGGATCCCCGAGGGAGCTGGGAAAAGGGGATGGAGGATCCCCGAGGGAGCTGGGAAAAGGGGATGGAGGATCCCCGAGGGAGCTGGGAAAAGGGGATGGAGGATCCCCGAGGGAGCTGGGAAAAGGGGATGGAGGATCCCCGAGGGAGCTGGGAAAAGGGGATGGAGGATCCCCGAGGGAGCTGGGAAAAGGGGATGGAGGATCCCCGAGGGAGCTGGGAAAAGGGGATGGAGGATCCCGAGGGAGCTGGGAAAAGGGGATGGAGGATCCCCGAGGGAGCTGGGAAAAGGGATGGAGGATCCCGAGGGAGCTGGGAAAAGGGATGGAGGATCCCCGAGGGAGCTGGGAAAAGGGGATGGAGGATCCCCGAGGGAGCTGGGAAAAGGGGATGGAGGATCCCCGAGGGAGCTGGGAAAAGGGGATGGAGGATCCCCGAGGGAGCTGGGAAAAGGGGATGGAGGATCCCCGAGGGAGCTGGGAAAAGGGGATGGAGGATCCCCGAGGGAGCTGGAAAAGGGGATGGAGGATCCCCGAGGGAGCTGGAAAGGGGCTCAGCCTGGAGCAGAGAAGGTTCAGGAGGATCCCCTGGCTCTGCACAATTCCCTGCCAGGAGGGGACAGCCAGTTCAGGCTCTGCCACCAGGAACAGGGACAGGAGGAGAGGGAACAGCCTCAGGCTGGACCAGGTTGGGTATTTTGGAAAATTTCTCCCCTGAAAGGGTGGTCAGGGCTGGAGCAGGATGGCAGGGAAGTGGTGGAACCCACCACCACCACCATCACTGGTGGAACCACCAGCATTCCAAAGGAGTCTGAACTTGGGGACAGGGTGGCACAAAACTCTGAGTGAGCTCTGACTGAGTGAAGCTCAGTGCAGCTCCCACCATTTAGATAAATTTTGCAGCAGTCACGTTATAAATCCTCAAAAGCCAACAAAACCTGTCCTAAAGGAAGGAGGTGATGTCAGGTCATACCCACATCCCACCGTGGCTCATCTCCCCCCACCTGCAGCTCCAAGGATTTGGCTGATCTGATGGCCAACCTGCAGTTTGCTACCAGAAATGGGATCCTTTTGGACCCCACCAACCTTCCATCAGCTGTTTTTCTGTCAAGGCACCCCTAGCCACACACATCAGTGATCTGATCACCTCTGTGACACAACCCATCTAACCTGCAGTTAGGAGTGGATTTCACAAAAGCACTCATGGATATCCTGAAGCCCAAGCAACAATGCACTGCTCTCCCTAGACAGGAACGACCTGAAATCATGGCAAACTCCCAAACTGTTGCAGGTGCTGCATTTGGGCTTCACAACCCACTTTTTAGCTTGAAATTTGCTTAAAACAGGTCCCTGTGCTCCAGCCCCCTCCAGAAAAATGGATTTTCTCTGCACACTCTCTCAGGGGTTGCTGCAAACAGATGCTTCTTGCACTGCTGGTAAATAAAAAGGGGATTTCAAACATCACCTTGGTATTTCAGGGAGGTAATGGGGAAGGTCTGAAAACTTCCTCCTACATAACAAGTTCCAGAATCAGGTTTAAAGACCCACATTTCTCTCTAACACATCTTTTTTTTTTGGACTTATTTTATATTTAGGCCTATCTGCTTTACAAAGCTACGTGGCAGAAAGGATTTTGGGGGATAAGAGGTTCCAACCCACTCAACTCCATCCTTGAAACAAGGCAAAAGTATCAGGTACCTCTTCCTGAGCCAAAAACCTCCACCCAAACACACAAAACATTTCTGCAACATTTATATTAAAGCTTCTAATTCATAACCTCGCCAATGACTGAAATTCTTGCTTTATTTAACAAAAAAAAAAAAAAAAATAATTTGCCAGCAGATAGTTTAGAAACAAAGCCCTGCTCTGCCATTCATTTAAACTATTTCAAAAAGTTACTAATATTGTTTTTAATGATAGATTTTATAGCTCTACACACTCCTAAATGTTGCCCAAAGCCACAAGTGCTCTGACCACTCCAGTCCCATAATTTCTAAGTATTTTGTGTGCAAAAATGACTGAAACTCTTCCTCTGAAGTTTCAAATTTTATTTTTTTATGCAGGCTCCAAGAAAACTTAAGGGAGTACAGTTCACCTCCAGTTACAATTCCTGTCACGTGGCACACTCCATTATCTCCCAGGAAACACAAGGGAATATTAAACAAACAGGTAACGAGTTTTTACTGGACTTCCACTCTCTTGAAAGTCAAATAATCCAAAGGCACCTCAAGTTCCTGATCTGTAGATAATGCCCTGTGCTGTAAAGGAGGATTATTGGTACTTTTTGTTTAGGAATATAAAATGCCAGCTGGAGTTACAAAATATTTCTCTCAATTCATTCGGACCTACCCAGTACAGTTGAAATTCCACTAAATCACACTCTTTCCAAATATATCTTAAAACACACAAAAATGCTGGAATTATCCATTTCTGAATGGGGAAACCCCACACTTATTGAAGTTACAAACTGGTGTAACATGTGGACAAATAAACAGAACTCTTTTAATCAGCTGCACAAGGATCAGGACACACTAAATATTTATATAAAATGTTAAGACTTAATTTCATTAGACTGCTCAGATGTAAAGCCACTTTTCCCACTTGAATTTCTCCTCACTTTGTGAAATTCAAGTACTAATTAGGTGTCCTCAGGATTACAGATTCCAACAAAACACTGTCACAACATCCCTTCGAACACCTAAACTGTTTCTAAAGAGAAACAGATGAGTTTTTACTGTTTTCATTACCTGGTTGTGACGTTACTACACTTCTCAAGGGACAGATGACAGCAAGCATTCCCAAGTTTCCCCCTCACTTTAGAAAGCCTTTTAAAGTCTCCTGCCAGGAGCCTCTGGTGCTCAGCACCACCAGATACTTGTTTGGAGAAATAAGAGGTTTGGCAGGCACTTAAATCAAAAAATCACTTGAAAGCACTGTGAAATCACTGAACATTATTAGGAAAGTAACTCGCCACACTTTGAACTACAACCTCAGCAAACGTTGCAAAGCAGAAATCCCGGGTGGTGTTCCAGCTGTTCAAGCCACCAGCATCCCTCTGGACACCTCGAGTTAAACTACAACCTCAGCAAACGTTGCAAAGCAGAAATCCCGGGTGGTGTTCCAGCTGTTCAAACCACCAGCATCCCTCTGGACACCCGGAGTTATCCCACCAGGCAGCCCGAGTTATCCTCCGGGCATCCCGAGCCATCCCACCAGGCACCCCGAGCCATCCCTCCGGACACCCTGAGTGATCCTCCGGACACCCTGACCCATCCCTCCGCACAACCGGAGCCATCCCTCCGGACACCTCGGGTGATCCCCCAGACAACCCGAGTTATCCTCCGGGCATCCCGAGCATCGCTCCAAACACCTCGAGCCATCACACCAGGCACCCCGAGTTATCCTCCGGAACACCCCCACCATCCCTCCGGACACCCCGAGTTATCCTCCGGACACCCCCAACCATCCCTCCGGACACCCCGAGTTATCTTCGGGCACCCCACATCCTCCGACCCCGATTATCCGGGCACCCCCAGCCATCCCTCCGAACACCCCGAGTTATCCTTCGGGCACCCCCACCATCCCTCCGACACCCCGAAGTTATCCTTCGGGCACCCCCAGCCATCCCTCCGACACCCCGAGTTATCCTTCGGGCACCCCCAGCCATCCCTCCGAACACCCCGAGTTATCCTTCGGGCACCCCCACCATCCTCGACACCCCGAGTTATCCTTCGGGCACCCCCAGCCATCCCTCCGAACACCCCGAGTTATCCTTCGGGCACCCCCAGCCATCCCCCCGACACCCCGAGTATCCTTCGGGCACCCCCAGCCATCCCCCGAACAACCCCGAGTTATCCTTCGGCACCCCCAGCCATCCCTCCGGACACCCGTACCTCGGCACCCACCCTCCCCCCGACACCCCAATCTCGGGCACCCCGGCATCCTGAGCGGCTGGAGCCCCGAGCCGAGCGCGCCCCGTGCCCCCCGGCATCCCCGCCGCCCCGCCGTCACCCACCCCCGTGCCAGAGCTGGAAGCGGCCCTGCGCTCCGCGCCCTCAGCGGCGCGGGAGCGGCTGGACCAGCCGAAGCCGCCCGGGCGCGCGGGGCCCGCTCGCCGCGTTACACACGCACTCCGTGCCAGGCTATGGAAAGCGTCTCCTCCACGCCTCCGGAGCGCGGGACGAGCGGAACCAGCGGAAAGCCGGGAGCGGCGGCGGGGCTGCGGGTGGAACGGCCCGCCGGCGAAGCGCGCGCGAACCGCGGGGCGCGGACACGCGCGTTGCGCGCCCGAGAGCGAACCGCGGCCGAGAGCGAACCGGCGCGCCCCGAGAGCGAACCGGCGCGCCCCGAGAGCTCACCTGCGGGCCGTGCCGGTGCCGGGCACGGGCAGCGCCCGGCGGGGCCGGGGCGGCGCACGGGCCGCGCTCCCAGCAGCGGCGGCAGCGGCGGCGGAGCCAGCGCGCCCTGGGCCGCGGCCCGGCCAGCCCCGGGCGGGCGGCGCTCAGGTCAGCGGGCCGGGCGCGGGGGCTGCCGGGAATTGTAGTCCCGGCAGGGATAGCGGGGTATCGGCATACCGGGAATTGTAGTCCCCGCCGGGATACCGGGAATTGCACTCCCCGCCGGGATACCGGGAATTCGGGATACCGGGAATTGCAGTCCCGTGCCCCGGTCCGGCCGCTCGCTCCGGGAACGCCGCCCGGGTGGAAGCGGCGCCCGGGAGCTGGGAAATCTCCTCCCTAATTAGCGACTAATTATGCTCACCTGATCACTATTTCACATATATATATATATATATATATACACACACTTTTATATATATATATACACACACTTTTATATATACATATACACACACACACTTTTATATTTATATATACACACACACACTTTTATATATATAAATACACACACACTTATATTTATATATATATACACACACGCTTTTATATATATATATACACAGACGTTTATATATATATATACATTCTTATATATACATTTATATATATATACATTTATATATTTATATATATAGTGTATATATGAAAGTATGTACACATCTATATACATACATATAGATACACATCTATACATCTCTATATATATGCATTCATGAAAATACATCTATTAAAGTAGAGAAGGATAAATATATATAATATAAATATATATATTAATAAATATTATAAAATAATATAAATTTATATTTATATATTATACATATATATATTTAAACTATATAAGTGTATATATATTAAATATATGTATATAAAAAGTATGTATATGTGTATAGGCATATATAATTAAAGTATATATGTGTGTGTAAAAGTGCATATATATAAAGTACATATATACAAGTGGATATATTTATTTATATGTACTCTATAAATTTATATATTTATATATAAAACATACATGTATTAATAATTTATATTTATATATATTTGTGTAGAGACTGTTTTTATACTTACATATATTTAAATAATAGAATAAATAAATATCTAGATAATAAAAGTGTATATATTTATTAGTGTATATCTACAATACATACACAGTAATACACTTTTTTATATATTTTATATTATATATTTTATATTTTATATATATAAATTTATATTATATTATATTATATTATATTATATTATATTATATTATATTATATTATATTATATTATATTATATTATATTATATTATATTATATTATATTATATTATATTATATTATATTATATTATATTATTTATTATATTACATCCCAGCTGTGTAACCATGAAGGATAAAGAAATCTATGAAAAAGAATTAAAAATTAAATTTATTTTCAGTCAAAGCTCTTCCCTGCTGAGCTGCTTTGCCTTTCCCCCTTTTTCCAGTTTCTCAGTGTCTGTTGTGTTTTATCACCTTTTAATCATTTTTTTTCTTTAATCAAGTCATGGTTTCCCCACAATTTACCTGAGTTTATAAACCTCGATTGTCCCCCCACATCACTTTATTTTTAGCCCTCCCAAAACAATAAATCAAATGTAATTTCAGCAAATAAATGTACCCAGAGACAGCAGAAATGGCAAAGGGATCCACCTTCAGCTTCCTGAGAAAATGACACAAAACCCAGCGAAAACGCAATTTAACAATTGCAAACTTTTATTTATTTATTAACATTTATTTGTTTATTAAACCAAATTTAAAATTTTTGGTTGCTGGGAAGTGGGGCCCATCATCAGTCAGGAATTATTAATCCTGAGACTGAAAAAAAAAAGAGAAAGTGCTGAATTTAACAAGAAAAAATACCAAAAAATTTTAAAAAATTACAAAAGCTACCTTGAATATTTATTTATTTAAGTTAAACTGCAAAATCCTGCTTTAATCAAACAGGATGTGAGTAGCATGCAACACACAACTGGAAAAAAATTAATATATACAACTGAAACAAGAAGCTTTTATATTCATTTCCAGCTTTTTTTCTTTTCTTTCTAATTTTTTTTCCCCCTCAAAACTCTGAAAGATCCAAAATTTCAAGCAGGGATAAAGGAAAACAGAGAAAGCCCAAACATTTTCAGCAGAGCACTGATAAATAAATATAAATATAAATATAAATATAAATATAAATATAATATAAATATAAATATAAATATAAATATAAATATAAATATAAATATAAATATAAATACATTCTGATTTTATATATTTAATATAAAAATATTTTTATATATAGATATATAAAAATTTCTGAATTATATATATTATATATATATATATAAATATTTATATATAAATATAAATTCTGATTTTAATTTTAGGAGGAGACAGCAGAATTCCACACTCATCTGGCCTGGATGGACAGGGGGAAAGAAAGGAAATCCAGACACAAATCCACAAAAACAATTTAGGCAGGAATTATTTCCACTGGCTCAAGAACAATGGGAAAAAAAACCCCAAGACTTTCCCTTGACAGGTTCACAGCCTAAAAAAAGTCTAAAAAATCAAAATATCATGCAGGGAAAGGGTTGGAAAAAAAGGCTTTAAAGCCAAAATTTAAAAAAAAATAAAATATATATATATATATTATACATATTTATATTTATATTTGTATTTATATTTATATAATATAGAGTAGGCTGAAGTATAAATAGTCATTTTCTGGACTCCTCACCACAGCAAGACTTTATTTTTTTGGCATTTTACTACAACAGCAAAAAAAAAAATATGTAACAATGAAGACAAGCACTGCTCCTAGAAAATTAAAAAAAAATAAAAATTACAGACTGTCAGAGAAGCCAAATCAACTCTTGCACCCTCCAGCCTCAAATTCACCTGGCTAAAATTATTAATGGTGGAGAAGGCTGTGAGAAAGATTAAAAAAAATTAAGGATATCATGGATTGAGGAAAGAGTTTAAAAAATTAAGGATATCATGGATTGAGGAAAGAGTTTAAAAAATTAAGAATATCATGGATTGGGGCTTAAAATCCTTACTGGTGGAACAGGTTATGAGAAAAATTTTAAAAAATTAAGGATATCATGGATTGGGGCTTAAAATTATTACTGGTGGAACAGGTTATGAGAAAGATTTTTAAAAATTAAGGATATCATGGATTGAGGCTTAAAATCCTTACTGGTGGAGCAGGATATGGGAGAACTTTAAAAAATTAAGGATGTTATGGATTGGGCTTAAAATCATTACTGATGGAGCAGGTTATGGGAGAGATTTTAAAGAAATTAAGGATTTTATGGATTGAGGCTTAAAATCCTTACTGGTGGAACAAGTTATGGGAGAGATTTAAAAAATTAAGGATATCATGGATTGAGGCTTAAAATCCTTACTGGTGGAGCAGGATATGAGAAAGATTTTAAAAAATTAAGGATATCATGGATTTAGGAAAGATTTTAAAAAATTAAGGATATCATGGATTTAGGAATTATTTTAAAAAATTAAGGATATCATGGATTTAGGAATGATTTTAAAAAATTAAGGATTTCATGGATTGAGGTTTAAAATCCTTACTGGTGGAGCAGGCTATGAGAGATATTAAAAAAAATAAGGATCTATAATGGATTGGGGCTTAAATTAAGGATATCATGGATTGAGGCTTAAAATCATTACTGGTGGAGCAGATTATGAGAAAGATTTTTAAAAATTGAGGATATCATGGATTGGGGCTTAAATTAAGGATTTCTATGGATTGAGGCTTAAAATTATTACTGGTGGAACAAGTTATGGGAGAGATTTAAAAAATTAAGGATTTTATGGATTGGGGCTTAAAATCCTTACTGGTGGAACAGGTTATGAGAATAATTTTTAAAAATTAAGGATGTTATGGATTGGGGCTGCTCTTCTCCATTTCCACCTCTTTTTTTTTTTGTTGTTGTTTTTTCCATCAAACACCTCTTCATTCCAGCCCCACCTTCTGGTGTGTAACCCTGCAGCTGCTGGCAGCCACAAAAGCCTTTCAAACATTGGGAAGAAGACAAAAGAAAAGAGTCTGAGGCAAAAAAAAAGTTTATTCAGTGTTGGTGCAGGCTCTGCTCCCCCCAGGACAATAAAACCACCGGGATTTGCAGAGTGGGTGGCAGAGAGGAAAAGCTGCTCCAGGCCAGCCCAGCCTCCTCTGCAGGATCCAGTTTCATTTATTTTCCCAGCAGAAAAACTCTGTTACTCATCCCACACCTGAGCAACTGTCCAAGGCATGGGCTTTGTCAGCAAGCTCAGAAAACTCATTTATTCTGTTGTGTATCTTCACACCAAGCAAAAAAATAAAAGGTATTTTCTCTTTCAGGTGAGTGACATTTAAAAGAGAAGCAGTAATTATTGAGGTAGTCCACAGAATAGTTTTACAGCAACCATAGAGTTTTAATCAATATAAGCATTTTTTTACAGACAAATTCATTTCATAGTAACACTGAACAGAAGCAGAATGTGATTTTGGACGGGTTTTGTTACAAATATTCATGCAAAGGATTTTTTTTGGGGTTTTTTTTTGGACAAAATAGGATCTCACCTGGGCAGCTCTCTCGTGGTGTAATGGATTTATTACAATACAAAAATAAAAAGGGTTCCTGTAAATCAAAATCACTGGAGGCTGACAGGGTCAGGAGGCACGGAGCTGGAGGTCTTTGGAATAAGAGAGGAATATGTTGGAGCAAGAAGAAAAACTGGGGAAGCAGAGGAGTGTTGGCAGCCAGAATAAAAAACAAACCAAAGAAATTCCAAGGCATTGGGCTGCTCTGAAAACCCTCGGGGTGGTGGATGGAGAAAAGCTCAGAGGCAGAACGTGGTGAAAATCCTCCCTCCAGGAAGGTCAGGCTAAGGCAGCACATCTGGCATTGAAAATATCCCTCTCCTCTCCCAAAAAAATGGTTTGAGGGAAGGGAGTCAGGAGAACCAGCTGTGCTCCCTCCACTGGCACCAAAGCAGCAGACAGGACCAGCAGGTTTGAGACCTTTTTTTCCCAGCTGGGATGAGTTAAAATCAAGGTCTGACACGTGATGTACAAGGTGCTCCTTTTCCTGAACACAATTCCAGTGGTGGGAAGAAGCACCAGCCCCAGCAGAAAGTTTAAGAAGCTAAATACAAGGAGCAATTTGCAGCAAAAAAAACTTCAGCCTGAGAATACATCTTAGTAAGAGCAGCATGATCTTCACTCAAAAATTAAAAAAAAAATAATCAAATTATAATACCATAGAATGGTTATGCTGAAATGAAAAAAAAAAAAAAATTCAGCGCATGGAACAAGAGGGAAACTCCTGATCCCACTGCTTCAGCTGGAACACACATGGAGCAGAATCTGAGGGAGGGAGTGTGAGCCTGGAGATCCATCCAGGACCCAACAACACAGGGCACCCCAAAATACACAGGGGCCAACCCAACCACTCACAGCACCCTAAAGAAGTGGGAAAAGCTGCAATTCCCTGGATTTGTCCCTCAACAACACTCAGTGGAAGAACCAACCCAACAACTTGCAGCACCCTTAAAAAGCAGGAAAAGCGCAATTCCTGGATTTATCCTCCACCACACTCAGCAGAAGAACCGACCCATCGCCTGCTGTGCCTCCCTGCCGTTTAACCTTGAGGAACCCGCCAGCCCCCAGGGCAGGGGGCTCCCCACCTACTTAGCAGCGCCTGGGGCCACCAGCCGGCGTGCGGCGCTGAGGCTGACGCTGCCCTGCCAGGGCGATGCGGAGCGGCTCGTGGAGGTGAGCCAGCCTCAGCAGGGCTATGCCCAGCTCGCCAGGCCGGCTTCGGAAGCGGCCGGCCCGCTTGCCCGCCGCGGTGACGATGTCCGCGCCGCGGGGATGCTGGATGCTGGCAGCGCCTCCGGGAACGCACGGGCAGCAGCCGCTTGCGGACACGCCCATGTGATGCGTCCTGGCCGTCAGCTCCTGCCGATGTAGCAGCCTTTGGTGAAGCTGATGCCGTTCATGAGGCCAGGTTGGATTCCAGCGGCAGGGCGATTCAGGGGGGAGGTCTTGCACGCCTTCGGGGATTCCTAGGGCAAGAAGAGAGCCAGCAGGTGAGCGCTCCTTCTGGTTAAAGACTCTCCTCTGTGTTAAAGGCAGATCTCCTCCTCGTTAAACACTCCCGTCTCGTTAAAGATTTCCTGGTAAAGACTCCTCTTGGTTAAACACTCTCCTCCTCGTTAAAAACTGTCATCCTGGTTAAAGACTCTCCTCCTGGTTAAACACTCTCTCCTGGTTAAACATTCTCCTTCTCATTAAAGACTCCTGGTTAAAGACTCTCCTTAACTCCTCCTCGTTAAAATTCTGTTAACTCCTCTTTGTTAAACACTCTCCTCGTTAAAAACTTCTCCTGGTTAAACATCTCCTCCTCATTAAAGACTCCTGGTTAAAGACTCTCATCCTCGTAAACACTCCCATCCTCATTAAAGATTCTCCTGTTAAAGACTCCTCTTTGTTAAACACTCTCCTCCTCGTTAAAAACTGTCATCCTGGTTAAAGACTCTCCTCCTGGTTAAAGATTCTCCTGTTAAAGACTCTCCTCTTTGTTGAACACTCTCCTCCTCGTTAAAAACTGTCATCCTGGTTAAAGACTCTCCTGGTTAAACACTCTCCTTCTCATTAAAGACTCCTGGTTAAAGACTCTCCTCCTGGTTAAAATCTCCTTCTCATTAAAGACTCCTGGTTAAACACTCTCCTCCTGGTTAAAGACTCCCATCCTCGTTAAAGATTCTCCTGTTAAAGACTCCCCTTTGTTAAACACTCTCCTCCTGGTTAAAGACTCTGCTCCTCCTGTTAAGTCTCTCCTCTTTTTTAAAGACTCTCCAACTCGTTAAAGCCTCTGCCCCATGGTCAAAGACTCTCCAACCCATTAAGACTCTGCTCCTGGTTTAAGACTCTGCTCCTGGTTTAAGATTCATCCCCTGAATTGTTTGACTCATTCTCAGTTTGATTTTCTGACCCAAACGATTCCCAGTTTCAGCACAATTCCATCACCTTGCCCTCTGCCAATTAATTTAATCCTTTATCAGCATGGGCACGCTGTTAAAAATGACTAAATAATGTTGGCTTTTGCATGTTGTTAGTGATCATAAATATTTAGTTGTAACTCCTTTTTAGCTGCTTGGTAATATAATAATCTCACAGTTTAAGTATGTGTTGCACTGCTTTAGAAATAGTGGTGTAATAGATATAACATCAATATATCACTTATAGAAATGATAATGTGATGGACAGACCTTAAAAAACATAAGATGTGAGAAAGCTTTTGTGTAACTAAAGGAACTGTGTAAGATAATCCATTAATTGACCACTCCAAGTGATAACAAAGCACCAGAGAGGATGGGAGAACTCATTTCTCTTATCAAGAGGAGTGTGAAACAACAGGAATTAAATCACAGGAAGAAATAAAAATGTATTGGTGTAATACAGATAAGCAAAGATGGGAAAAATCAAACACAAAGAACCACTGTAACATCAAAAACTCCCAGGAATGTTTAAATAATGTATAAGCTAATGAATATGCATGTCATCCCAGCAATGTACCTGTATATAGAGACTTGATTTTGAGTGTTCTTTGGCTCTTTGTCAATTGAGACAAAATTGTCTTTTTGTTATCTCAATATTATTATTACTATTATCATCATTATTATTATTAGACTTTTTCTTTTCTTTTTTTTTTTTTTTAATTCTGAAGCTTGTATTTCGTTTATTACAACACTAAAATCAAAGGTTCTAACAGGACTGAGATCCCTGTCCAGTCTCCTTGGCTCAGAGTTAACTTGGCAAACCCAGCCACAAAATTTTTAGGAAACCAAGTCTGGGTGTTTCCTTTTCCTTCCTCAGCAGCAAGCCAAGCAAACCCAGGCTGTGCATCATCCCAAAATAATCACAATTACTCAAACCACAGAAGCTTCTCTCTAAGAAAATGAATAATCCTGGCTTTCTTTCAGCATTCCTGACCAACCCCCATAATCTGAATAATAGAAAATTATACCCAAATAGGAAATTATACCCATATTGCCACCAGAATTATAACCATCAGGTCACTTTAATACTCAAAGTAGCAATTAACAAATTAAATGCATTAAAATGTAAGAATGAAGGGTTTATAACTCATCCCTGCCTTATATCAGCACGACTCCCAAAATCCACAGTGCAAAGCAGGGCTTGGCTTTACCTTGTGTGTACCTGTGCCTGTGGTAATCCTGAACATCTCCAATTTGACTGCCAGGGATAATCTCTGACGGATTGGCTCCTTTCTTGGCAATCAGTCTCCAGCCCATGACTTCTGCCCTGGGGTCAGGAGTGAAGAGCAGAGCCTGCTCTGCATGTTTTGGGAGGGCACTGGCATCCCCAGGGATGACAGCCCACAGGGAGAGCTCAGGGCAGGGGGTGATGGTGACTTTCCTGCGGATCTTGTAGAGTTTCAGGTGCTTCTGGATGGAATCCAGCACGCTGCTGTCACACTCCAGCAGGATGTGAGGCTCCTCTGCCGAGCTCTCGTGGAGCCTAAAACACAGTCACAGCCCCAAGGTGAGCAAAAAAACCAGCAGGAGCCAACGTTGGAGTTTTATTTGGGGCAAATCTAGAAATCTGGGAGTTTCTGTGGCACACAGGGAGCAGCAGCCCACTCAGCCACCTGCTGTGCTCTTTCCTAGCAAACACTGCCCTCACTTCTCCCAGGGGTAGAAAAAGGTCTGGCCATGTGGGATTCTCTATCCTTACCTACACTGAAGGGAATTTCAGCTGGGGGAGAAGCTCTCTTCACCTGAATCCCAGCTGTCACAGAATCCCAGAATGGATTTGGGTCGGAAGGGATCTTGAGGCTCATCCTGTTCCACTCCCTGCCATGGGCAGGGACACCTCCCACTGTCCCAGGCTGCTCCAAGCCCTGTGCCTTGGGCACTTCCAGGGATCCAGGGACAGCCACAGCTGCTCTGGGCACCTGTGCCAGGGCCTCAACACCCCCCACAATAAATAGCCATTTTTAAATTTTTTTTTTTTCATTTGTTGTAAACAAGAATCATCAGCTTTCCTGAGGAGATTACTGTCAGGATGAAAGGAGTTGGAATTATAGAATGGTTTGGGCATTTGGGCACTTCCAGGGATCCAGGGCTGTGCCAGGGCCTGAACACCCCCCACAATAAATAGCAATAAATAGCCTTTTTCATTTTCTTTTCATTTGTTGTAAACAAGAATCATCAGCTTTTCTGAGGAGATTACTGTCAGGATGAAAGGAGTTGGAATTATAGAATGGTTTGGGCATTTGGGCACTTCCAGGGATCCAGGGGCAGCCAAAGCTGCTCTGGGCACCTGTGCCAGGTCCTCAACACTCCCCACAATAAATAGCCATTTTTAAATTTTTTTTTTCATTTGTTGTAAACAAGAATCATCAGCTTTTCTGAGGAGATTACTGTCAGGATGAAAGGAGTTGGAATTATAGAAAATGGTTTGGGCATTTGGGCACTTCCAGGGATCCAGGGGCAGCCAAAGCTGCTCTGGGCACCTGTGCCAGGGCCTGAACAACCCCCACAATAAATAGCCTTTTTTTTGTTGTTTTCATTTGTTGTAAATAAGAATAATCAGCTTTCCTGAGGAGACTACTGTCAGCATGAAAGGAGATGGAATTACAGAATGGTTTGGGTTGAAGAGGATCTCAAAAATCATCCCATTCCACCCCTGCCATGGCAGGGACAGCTCCCACTGTCCCAGGGTGCTCCAAGCCAAATCCAGCCTGGCCTGGGACACTCCAGGGCTCCAGGGGCAAACAGCTGCCCGCACACACCCTCACAGGGAGGAATTCCTTCCCAAAATCCCATCTCTCGCCTGCCAGGGGCTCTGAGCTCTGCCTGGACCCCTCTCCTCTCCCAGCCTGCCTCCGCAATGGTCTCTCCCAGTCCCCCCCCCCAGCCGCGCCGCTTGGTCTCACCTGTACAGGATGACGTCATACAGGCAGCGGCCCTGCGCGTTCAGCGCGTGCGCGTAGAGCGCGGCGGGGGCGTCGCCCGCCGCCACCAGCTGCGTGACGTCATTGGTGAGCAGCCCCTGCAGGAAGGCGGCGGCCTCGGCGCCCCTCACGCCCAGCAGCGCCCGGCCCAGCGGGAAACAGGCGGCGGCCGCGCCTCGCTGGCCCCGGCACCAGCGGCGCAGCCCGGGCGCCGTTATTGCCCTCACCAACATGGCGGCGCCGTCAGAGACTCCCCCCGCTGCCGCCGCCGCCCGCCGCCGCCGCCATCTTGTGTGTGTCCGCCGGGAGGGCGACACCGGCTGGCGGGGCCGGGGCACCGCCCCCTTCCTGTAGGCCACGCCCCTTTTCCCTCTAGACCACGCCCCTCCTATGGTTCAGTCTCTGCTCTGGCCACGCCTACACCGTCACGGCCACGCCCCCAGCGCTTCGCCACGCCCCGTGCCGAGCGGGACCGGGCGCTCCCCGCGATCCCGGGAGGAGGAATTTGGGAATTTGCCCGGGATGCCCGGCATGGAGCGAGCGAGGAACAGCCCAGAGCGCTCCCGTGTCCCGCCGTTTGCCTGTGGGCTGCCCAGCCCGCTTCTCCCGGCTCCACGATTCATTGAAGAATCAGTCGGGCTGCAAAGAACCTCCGAGGTCATCGAGTCTTCCTGACTCGTCCTTAAACACCTCCATTCCTTGAGCATCTCCAGTGCTGCCCCCGCCGAGCCTAAAATCCGCTGGGTGCTGCGGACAGAGCGCACAGAGCCATTCTCCCCCTCCAGGTGCATTCTCCAGGAAAAGAGACTCCAAAGGTTCCCGTTCTCTACTGTTTTATTTCCCCAGGGCTCACCAGCTGCCCTCCATCCTCTTTAACACCCTTGGAGACACTGCCAGTGGCACCGTGTAAATTATAATGTTTGGCAGCGGGAATTTCTGCTAAGAATTGCATGGGAATAAAAGCATGGAATGGTTTTAAAGGGCATTGAGTCCCAAACCCTGCAAGCAGCTGGTTAAAGACTCTTCCTTAAAAACGCTCCCCCTTGTTAAATACTCTCCCATTAACACTCTCCTCCTCGTTAAAGACTCCGCTCCTGGTTTAGGACTCTGTGTTCAATCCATCAGGTTGCTGACAGCCTCAGCCCAAACTGATGTTGGATATTTCCAGGGATGGGGAATCCCTGTGTTGAATCCCTCCCGTTAAAATTACGGAGCTAGAGCGCTGTTTCCCTGCCTCTGGAATGTTCAGTGCGCTCTGGGGAGTGGGGTTTGGATAGCGCCGGGGCTGGCTGCGGCTCGTTCCGCTGGAATTTCCATGAGCCCGCTTTGTCACTGGCCATTCCCCTTCTCCCGCAGGTTTGAAAGGCTCTGCGGGCCCCCGGGTGTCCCCTCTAAAACCTCCGGGACAGGCAGCACCAGCACAAACCCACCGACCCTAAAGCCCCGAGCGAAGGGGGGGGGCTCGTTTGCCATGGCTGGAAAAGCGCCGGGAGCTGATCCTGCTGGGCAGGGCAGGGCTGGGCTCTCCCCTGTGCCCCTCGGGGCAGTGATAACCTTATCACACACCCCCACTCTCGGGGCTTGCTCTGGTCAGGATCACCCCGAGATGTGTAAAGAGTCGCTGTCTCCCAGCCCAGCTGCTGAAGAATGAGTCAGGAGTCTTCAGCTGATGCTCTCAAGGTTGCTTTATTGTTTCTTATCTAAAATATTTTCTATCTGTGTTGCCCAGCTCAGCCCCAGGCACACTCTCTGCCCTCCCCTGGGGCAGGTGCTGTTTTTTATACTCCAAATTCTGTGTTAGTTATTTACAGCTATGATCCATGCCTCTCACCTGTGTTAGACAGTTCCACTCTACTCCAATCCAATCCCCAGTGCCACCATCCCCAAGAAGATGGGGTTAGGAAGAAGAAGGAAGGAGGACAGGACAACACCCAAGTCCCTCCATCTCACCCCTGAGCCCCCATGGTAAAAATATCCCAAAATTTCCCTTTTCACACTACATGTCACAGAGTGAAAAAGTAAAATGTTAGAATTTTAAAATGTAAACTCGAAAGACAAAAGTTAAAAAAAAAAAAATCCTTAAATTTCTTCTTCATCCTCTTATTCTCCATCTTCTATAATTGTATAACACATTTTAATGTATAACACATTTTAAAATGTAAAATCAAAAGACAAACGTTTAAAAAATAAAATATATCCCTAAACTTCTTCTTCATCCTCTTATTCTGTCTTGTATAATTGTATAATGCGTTTTAATGTATAACACATTTTAAAATGTAAAATCAAAAGACAAACATTTAAAAAAAATATATATCCTTAAATTTCTTCTTCGTCCTCTTATTCTCTGTCTTCTATAATTGTATAACACATTTTAATGTATAACACATTTTAAAATGTAAAATCAAAAGACAAAAATTTTAAAAAAAATCCTTAAATTTCGTCTTTGTCCTCTTATTCTCCGTCTTTCTATAATTGTATAGCACATTTTAATTAGTCTAAAACAAAAATACGCTGTACAATATAATAAATAAATATTTAAAAATTATTATAAATAAAACATGTATGATTTTCAGTATAAAAATGCCATCCCAACAAAAAACATTCAACACAAAACAAAAAAAAATTCAACACAAAGCAAAAAAAAATTCAACACAACCTGACCTACAAAAAACCCCCATAACAAACCAAAATAACGAATATAAACAGAAAATAAATTCCTAAACACAAAACCATAACAATCTGAAACTCTTCTTCAAATGAAAAACTAAAAAAAAAAAAAAAAAAACCAAAAAATAAACAAGGTCCTAAACACAAAACCACAACAATCTCAAACACTTCCTCAAACACAAAACTGAAAAAAACCAAAAAAACCTTCACAAAAACAAATGAAATAAAAACCAAACTCACAAAAATGTCAAAATCAAAAAACGAAAACAGCATTACAAAAAATAATATATTTTTATATTTTAAGAAACCCAACACTGGGAATCCCTGCCTGGCTCTGAGGCAGCTGGAGAAGCACAGAGCCGATGCCCAGGCTGCTCCTTTTCCCTCCCTG
This sequence comes from Sitta carolinensis, assembly GCA_032173965.1. Lineage (NCBI taxonomy): Eukaryota > Metazoa > Chordata > Aves > Passeriformes > Sittidae > Sitta > Sitta carolinensis. The sequence goes on along the minus strand of CM063284.1, from coordinate 2,239,925 downwards.
GGATGTGCCCAGAGCAGGAGCTGGGTTTGCTTTTTGAAGGAGAAGGGGGTGTTGCTGTGATGTAGGTAAAAACACACAGTGACACACACACAGGGGTTCAGGCAGAGAAGAAGAAAGGAACTCTCTAGTTCATTGTTGATTTTGTATCTATAAGTTTCTGGGCAGTGATCAGAGATTGGACAGAGAAGTTTCCACCTCTCCATCCCCACTTGAGAAGTCCATCAGGTGACATCTTTACAAAGGAATGCAAACATGATTCTTGTTTATCTTACAATTCATGAGAACCGACTCCATTATAAAACAAATCAGAAGGCTGATTTTCAAAGACAACAAGGGGGAAAGTCACAAATCTGGAAGCACAGCTGGGCTGGAATCCCAGAGTCCAACAGGAACCACGGATCCACATCTGGATCCAGCTTGGTGGGGTTCCTGCCTGTTCCACGTGCCTCCTTCACCCACAAGCTGTGGGGATCTGTGGAGAGTCTGGCTAATGAGTGGCTAGAAAGCAAAGGGCTTGACAAAATTCACTTAGTAAGGGTTTAGATCTGAAGCGCAAGGACAAGATGACTTTGAGCAACATACAGGATGAGAAAAAAGCACAAGAATGTGAATATCAAAAGAACTGATACTCACAAGGTTGAACACCAGGAACAAATCCTGGAGGAGCTAACTTTGAAAGAACAGCGAGTTAACCTTTGGAAGAACAGCCAACAATGAGTTTTGCCAACCAACCATGAGCTATGCCAACCAATGATGAGCTTTACTTTTGCAATATGTATGAGCTGATTAATAACCATATAAATGTAGCCTTCTGATCTTAATAAACTGAGACTGATTGATCATTATAGAATGGTGTCTGTCTCCTGCTGTTCCTGCGACAGGGATCTCCAGTGGCCATCCCACAGGCAGCCTTTGCCTCCTCCCTGCATTCCCCACCACCACAGGTTGGGAATATCAAATAATACAATATCAAACCCCCCCCAGAGGTATTTGAGAGGGCAGCAAGGGCAATAAAAATGAAAATGGCAAACAATCAGGCAGCCAGTTCGAGCCTTTATCTGTTTTACCATTTCCTACTGCTTTTATTCCCTTCCCTCTGGGTTTGCTCTCCTTTTCTCATGGAGTTATGCAGCCAGTAAAGTAATATTGACACATTTCAGTGTCAGAAACCACAACTCTGCCAGTTTAGTGCATTGAATCAGCTCAGGGGATGGTTTGAGTCAATCCACAGTGTGGCTGAGACCTGCAACCCCGGGAGCCCTGGGAAGGTTTGTGCCAGCCCTCAGTGACTGTGCCTGTCTCCACTAAAACCTGGAGCCTGGTGGGAGGCACAGCACAATTCCCAGAGCTGCCCTGACGTTCCTTTCTCGTGGAAGGTGTGGAATTCTAGAGGAAGGTGTCCCTGCCTGTGGCAGGGGGCTGGAACGAGGTGATCTTGAAGGTCTCTTCCAACCCAAACCATTGTGGGATTCTGGTATTGCCCCCCATGGATCTGGGCATTTCTGGGGGTGTTTTTGGAAGGAGAGCACAGGGTGACAAGACACAAACTCCCTCCTCAGTGGAACACCTCTCATCCAGTGAGACGTGTCAGGGTGGCTCAGGATCCCTTCCCACAGCCCAGGAGCTGGTGACAAAGGACAGAGAGTCCCTCCCTGTCCCTCAGCAGCCCCGGGGTGGTTGCACAAGCTGCCAGCAGCCTCCTGCTCCATCAGCTTTCTGCTCTCTGCTCTCCCACTGCCCAAAGCCCTGCACAGCCCGAGGCTCCCACTGGTGAGGGCTCATCCTTGGCATTTATTCATCAGTAACTCATCCTCACCAGGGATAACCTCTGCAGCCAGCCCTGCAGGTTCATGCTGGCATAATAAACTCATTTTCTCCAGCTTTTTCTCAGAGTTTTGAGCACAAACCCTCATCCACAAACCCACGTGGGCTGCAATTATTCCTCCCAAACCCTGTGCATTAAATATTCCCCGAGCTGTGCCCCGGGAGGTCAGCCACAGGCAGCTGGGACGTGGGGCTGTGGTGAACCATAGCAGCACTTCTGGGACAATATCCCACAATCTTGGAGAGGAAAACAGGGATTGTGGCAGGCCTGGGCATTGCAAAATCAGTGTTGAAAGGGGGAAATTGCAAGTACAACAGGCAGGATGCAGGAACAGAGCAAAGTGGCAGCTTGGAGGGGGTGAGTCTGTGCCCCAAAAGGGCTGTTCTGAAAGGAGGGTGGGCACCAATCTTTTCTCCCAGGGAACGAGTGACAGAGGAAACAGCCTCAAGTTGCACTGGATGAGGTTTAGGTTGGATATTAGGGGAAATTTCTTCACTGCAAGAGTGGCCAGGCATTGGAACAGGCTGCCCATGGAATGGGTGGCATCAGCATCCCTGGAAATGTTTAAAAACCGTGTGGCTGTGGCACCTGGGGACAGGGTTTAGTGGCTGTGGTGCTGGGGAAATGGTTGGATTTGATGAACTTAGAGGGCTTTGGCAGCCTTAAGGGCTCTGAGATTGCTGCTGGTGGGACTGAGGGGAAGGGCCAGCTGTTACTGCATTTCTCAGGGAAGAGGGATTTGGAGCCAGGAGGGAGCTGTGACTGGAATTCCACCTGCAGCGAGGTGAAAACGAGGGGTGTTGTGATCCCAGAGAGAACTGGAGAGTCACTGGCAATTTTAGTTTCCAGAGAAATGGGAGGGGATGCAATTACTCTGCCTGTCCCCAAAATACTGCTGGGTGAGGGCTGCTTTTGCCATTTTTCCCCTATGGGTCAGGATCAACCCCCTGGGCAGGGACACCTCCCACCAGCCCAGGCTGCTCCGAGCCCCATCCAGCCCTGGCTCTCCCCTGTCTCTTGGTGGGACCACATCCTGCTCTGGGCAAAGTTGTCAACTTACCTCAACTTCCAGAGAAACAGAAAAAAAAATGCATGCTTGGGTCCAGAATTTTTTTCCTGAGGACTTTTGGAGAGGGGTTGTGAGTGAAGAGTGTCAGATTTAACGGGAGGTGGTTGGAAAGCCAGGCTCTCTCACAGAGCTCTCTCCCATCCTTTGCTCAGCCTGAATCCTCAGTTTCTCCCAGATTCCCCGAAGTTTTCTTGCTTTTGAGAGCCCAGGCTTCCCTCAGCAGTTGGAGCTGTGTGCCTGAGGGATGTGCAGGCAGTGATTCATCAGGGAGACAACGCATCCCAAACAACGCGAAGGTCAAACGCTTCTTAAGGCAAAACTATTTTGTGATGATTTGTGGCCATATCAGGGAAAACAGAGCTCCTGCGTGGCTAAAACAGGCAAATCACAGAGGGAGAAGCATTTCTTCTCATCACTCAGAGCCCTTCTCAAGCAAGCACCACACGCTTTACGTACTGTAACAAAATGTAAGTTTTATTCCATATTATTAGTAATGGATGTGGAATAGCCACAGTTGAGTTGGACTGCTGTCCCTTTCCCTTTTGACCAGTGTTTAATATTCTAACTACAGCCCAGATGTAACATTTACACTGAAAAATACTTACAGATTCATCTCATACTCCAAAAACTTCTAGTACAAATACAGTTAGTACATTAAAAAAAAATATAACAGCAACAAAAAAAAAACTAACAAAAAAAAAAAAACTCAGACGTTTTGTAACAGCACAGACTGGTTATGGCCGTGAGTTAAGTTCAAGTATTTCCCAGTGGAATGCAATGCAAGCAAGAAGGTAATCTGGCTTTTGTGGGACATTCCTGGCCCTGAATGGTAAGAAGAGAAATATAAGTGTGGGCACTTTATCTGACCAAGTTTAGCGAGAGAGACAACGTTTATGATTAGTTCAGCCACAAAGCTAAACCTGTCTTGTGTGTGGATAAAACTGCTACCTGGAGAAAAGACAACAATAAAAGCAAAGCATTAATTATACCATTGGCATTTCTTCCTGATGGTGGCTGATGCTCCACCCTCCGAGTGAATTTCCTCGAGCTGCTGGTTGAGTTAGGAACAATTGTGGTGGGGATTTTGCTTGTGGCTCTGAATTTTTTGCTGCTCTATCCTTTTCCTGACAGGATAAAAGAAGGGAGAGTTGCTCCTGCCCCGAAAGGAGTCATTCCTGCAGAGTCATCGTTGCATTAGGTCACCTTTGTGGCAGTGACTCAGTGGAAAAACCCAACATCCTAAAGGGTTTATAGGTCACAGAGTGGAGGAGGAAGGGGGGAAGTGAGCAAATCAGTATATATAGCAATAATAATAGTAGCAATAATAATAATAGTAATAATACTCTTGTCTGTGCCTAGGGCTGTCTGACCCATGCTGACTCCCATGTGTGGTCCAGATGGGACCAGGGAGAATTGGGATCCCTCCTCCCCAGGCTCAGAGGACCAGCAGTGTCCTCCAGGCTGGCTGGGACCTCACAAACAACTTTGCATCCCCTCCAGCCTGCCCTGACAGCAGAGTATTCCTGCTGGGAATACACCTCTGTGCTCGTGTCAAAACGCTTGGAAAACATGGGAAAGCAGGATCAGCTCCCATTGGGGAGGGATGTTATGCAGGGAACTACTCCAGGCCTGAGGGCTGAGCAGGGCTGGGAGTGCTTACCCCGTGTCCCTGCCTGACAAGGGGGTTATTGATCCCCCAGAGTCTGCCCTGGGTCTGGTGCTCGTCAATATTGCGGTTATTGACTCTCCCTGCGGAGTGTGTATGAGATGTGAGGGTGGCACCAGCTGGGGAGAGGCTCCAGAGCCTCTGCAGGACCCACGGGTCCCTCAGAGCCCCCTCACACAGCTCACTGTGTGCCAGTGAAAAGGGGGTTTGGGGGAGGGCAGGAAGAGACCGACTCTACAGGCACACATCTGGAGAGGGAACAATCCCCAGGCCTGCAGGAGATGGGGGGGTTGGGGAGGACCAGGGGGCAGGAGGAGGGAAAGGGAGGGAAGGTGGCACGAGGACCAGCACTGCCACACTGCTGGGAAGATGTGAGGTGGCTGGGGTTGGTCTGAGGACATCCAGGAAAACCATGCTGGGAAAGCAGCCCTTGGAGAAAGGTTGATGAGGCTGGAGGTGTTCAGCTCAAAGCAGAGTTGAGGGTGAAAACAGTCTCCAAAGAGCCAAAATATGCAGAGTTAAAGGCATGAGACTTCTCCATGGGGTGCAGGGAGAGGATTCATGGCACCCTTTAGGGAGTCATTTGGTGGTGGCAAGTTGGCAAGAAGAGCCATGGTCATTTCCCACCCTCCTGCTCCAAACCTGGAGTCTCCTCCCAGGGGCATTGCCCACCTGGATAGCTGGGGCAGCAGGTGCAGCCCTGTGTACAGACTGGGTTTAAGGAGTTGATCAGGTCTCTGTGACCAGGTTTGGGGGGTTTTGGTTTAAAATCTGCCCCTTGCTTTCCCCACGGCGAGACGTTTGCCAAGATTTTTTCCTGGAGCAGTTGCAAGGGAGTGACGTTCCTATCCCTGGTGTGGTGACTCACGGGGGGGATCTGCAGGTCAGCAGGAGCTGAGGCGCAGCTCTGAGTCACCAGGAAGTGCTCAGGCCATGAATGGTGCTGAGGGAGGGGCAGGAGAAATCCCAGATCCCAACTCCTGCATGGGGCGGTGCCTTCCAGCATTGTGTGGGAAGCACGAGTTTATCTGGGGCTCTGGTATTGTTGCTCATGGAAAAGGAATCAAAAGAACCCAGGCAGCATCCAACCCTGGTTATCCTTAGAGCTTCCATCTTTCCCTTGGGATCACAGCTTTAAACACACACGGTTTCCCGTGGGACACAGGGCTGGGAATTACAGAGAAGTCCCACTGATGTAGAGGACAAGCTCATGCCCTGGGCAGCTGTAGCAACCAGGAAACAAATTTCCACCCAGGATCACCTCTTTCTCCTCCCCAGCAGCCTGGGATGATATCCTGCAGGCATTTTTTTCCAGGTGACAGCAGCCCTGTGAGCACCCAGCCTCTGCTGCTCTGGACATGGGACAAGGACAAACTTGGATATGTTTGTCCACCCCACCACCGTGGTGTGACCTTTCTGAGCTTTTCCTGCAAAATTCCCAGCAGAAGGGGATGGATGGATGTCACTACTGACTGCTACTGTGCTGAGCCTCCCCCTGGGCCCAGCTGCCCATTTGAGAGGGGAAGATCTCAAGCTGCAAGAGCAAACAGCATTCCAGGCATTTTACCAATGCCTCCAGCAGGACCAGGAACAAGCCTGGAAGCGTTCCCCAGACAGCTACACAAAGCCACAAAGCTGAATATTTGCTGCTGGATACCTCGTAGGGTGTTTCTCTGCTTTCCTTTTAATTCTTTTTTTTTCCTTCCAGCACCGTTCTCTAATGCATCACACAGCTCAGCTGAAGATCCCAGGAGACGAAGGGCATATCCAAATTCTCTGCCTGTTCCCAAGAATGGCCAAAGGGCTGGACACTTGGGGAACAGGCATCCTCAGGGCTGTTAGGGACTCATCTCAAGGGCATGAGAGTGATGTCCAGCGAGAAGTCAGGAATATCCCATGGATAAGCAATCCTGGCACAGCCCAAGGGAACAGCTTGGCACAGGGACAGTGCAGTGTTCAGGGAGGATTTACTTCTTTTGCAATAGGTTTGATCTTGAGGGTTCTGCCTATCTGGGTTCCCTGTGGTGGTGATGAAACCACCCCCTGACAAAGCACAGCAGGAGCCTTGGAGCTCAGCAGCTTGATTTTAAAACTTACCCAAAGTACTTTAAGTGCAGGAAAACCACCCTAAAGTCAAGCTCAGCTTGAAAAAATCCATCCCAGAAAAAGAAATCCCTCCTAAACTGAGGAAAACCTTCCTGCTGTTGTCCTGGTCCTGTCCCCACTGAAGCCAGATCTTCTGTAAAGCCCTCCCAGCAAGTGTGGGGACCCTCCCAGTTCCCCGGGTGGGGCTGGAGGCTAAAAGGCCCAGGATGAGCCCAGCCCCAGTCGTGGAGCAGTTGGGTGTCCTCAGGGCAGGGGGAAGGCTGTAGAAGGAGCAGAGGGTTGATATTACACTTACACCTACCTGTCTATGTCTACGTTCACACGTTTTCATACGTGTCTGGATCTACACATGGACACACACACGCACCAGAGACGTACTATGCATAGATCTGCCTCCTGCCACTATTTATAAGGGTTTGATTAATCAGAAAAACAAGTTTGCCAACAGTGCTTTTCCTCAATTAATCAGAAAAACAAATTTCCTGATGCCGATCGCCTAAAATTCAGCAAGTAAAGGAGCCTAAGCCCTTTACACTTTTGTTTTCCTGGTTGCATAAAGGCACTTTCTGATGATGTGAAGCAGCAGTTTGTTAAAAACTCAGTAACTGCAACAATTCCCATCACTTCTGTAGCAAGTGCTACACAGGCACCAGTAGGATGCAATGTCACTGCTCGCTCCTGCTCCGGAGGGTTGGAGCAGATTTGCTTTTTGCTTCGAGGCAGAGGAAGAAAAGGTGAAACCTTCAGCCCTGTGCTGGTTTTAGGTCTCCCTGTGTGAGGCAGTCGCTGTGTTCCTGCCCCAAACCTGACGTGGGTGCCAGCTCTGGCTCACAGCATCCAACGAGCCTTCATTGGCATCTGCCAGCCCAGGCAGGCCATCAGCTGTGAGCCTGCCACGAGGGTCCGTGCAATATGTCAGTGGTTTGCTTACCAAAGGATCAGAAATTAATGTGATTAAGGGTATTTAGTAATTAAAAACTGCCTGGCCTGCAGCACTCTAGCCATGCAGGAGGGTGGCTGATCCCACATCCCTCCTGAGCCACCAGCAGCTCCTCTTCCCACCACAGCACATTGTCCAGTCTCTGCCGGGGGCTCCGGTGGTCACCCCAGGGCTGGGAGGTATGGGGGGGTTTGCTGTTACTCACTGGAGGTTCCCAGCTGGAGAACACGTTGGAAACAGGGAAGAAATGTCTTTTGTTAACACGCTGGAAGACAGCACTAAATTGGTCCGAAACTCCTTTTACACTCTTGACTCCCACCCAGAAATGGTGCCCTGCGAAACGAGCGCGAGACAACGCCGAAACCCAGACACAAAGCAAAAGGAAAACCCTGCTGCCACTGCCCTCTCGCCTTCCCGACACTTTTATATCCACACAGACGTCTTCCCATCTTTACTGCTGGAGCTGCCCTTCTCCAGGGAGGCCTTGGGTTTAGCACCTTGCTTCTCCTGGGCGGTGTTGGCCCTGTTCTGCTCCACCACGGTGCCCCCCGAGGCGGGGCTGCTGGTCCGAGAGGGCTGCGTGTTGGCCTGGGTGCTGCTGTAGCTCTGGAAGGCGATGTCCAGCTGCTCCTGGGCCACCCGCAGGTGCTTGTGCAGCGTGGACAGATCGGCCGGCAGGTTCTCGTCCGGGCTCGTGCACTGCTGCTCCTGGGCCACGTTGGCCAAGTTCTGCTCGTGGGCCATCAGGCTGTTGGGGATCTTGGTGGACTTCTCGGCTTTGACGACCAGGTTGTACTCGGGAGGGCAGGAGATGTTCTTGGGGTAGGCGTAGTTGTAGGGCGGCTGCCGGAAGCTGTTGATTTTCCGGTTGCGGATGGCGTCGCGGATGGTCCCGAATCCCAGGTGGAACATCTCGCACATGTTCAGCAGCAGGCACAGGCAGCTCACCACGTACATCACCAGGAGGAAGATGGTCTTCTCCGTGGGCCGCGACACGAAGCAGTCCACGGTGTGGGGGCAAGGGACCCTGTTGCAGACGTAATAAGCTTCCACCTCGAAACCGTAGAGCAAATACTGCCCTATCAAAAAGCAAACCTCGAAGGAAGCCCGGGTGAGGAGCTGGAAGACGTAGATTTTCATCAGCCCCTCCTGCTGGATGCGCCTCCTGCCGTCGTGCTTCTGCTGCTCCTTGCACTTGGGCCTGGCCTTGGCTTTCTCGTGCTCGGCCGCGTCGTCGGAGATCATGGGCTCCTCCTCGTCGGCCTCCATGGCGTCCTCCATGTTGCGCACCGCCTGCCAGTTCAGGGCGAACTGCTTCTTCTTCTTGAAGCCCTTGAACTTCTTCTCCTCCTCGGCCGAGCGGGCGATCCTGTGGATGGCGTAGCCCAGGTACATGACCGAGGGCGTGGAGATCATGATGATCTGGAAGACCCAGAAGCGGACGTGCGAGAGCGGCGCGAAGGCGTCGTAGCAGACGTTGTCGCAGCCCGGCTGCTTGGTGTTGCAGGTGAACTTGCTCTGCTCATCGGAGTAGATGGACTCGCCCCCACGGCCGTCAGGACGATGCGGAAGACGATGAGCACGGTGAGCCAGACCTTCCCCACGAAGGTGGAGTGGTTGTGAATCTCCTCTAGCAGGCGGGTGAGGAAGCTCCAGCTCATGTTGGTCATAAGGGCTGCTCAGTTATAACCTGCGGGGAGAGCAGGGGAATAAAAACCTGAGGTCATGAGGAGCAGAGCAGGGATTGTCCCCTGGGCTGGCACTGCTGAGGTCACACCTGGGGTCAGTTTTGGGCTCCTCATGATGAGAAGGACAGAGAGGGGCTGGAGCGTGTCCAGAGGAGGGAATGGAGCTGGGGAAGGGGCTGGAGCACCAGGAGAGGCTGAGGGAGCTGGGAAGGGGCTGGAGCACCAGGAGAGGCTGAGGGAGCTGGGGAAGGGTCTGGAGCACCAGGAGAGGCTGAGGGAGCTGGGGAAGGGGCTGGAGCACCAGGAGAGGCTGAGGGAGCTGGGGAAGGGAATGGAGCACCAGGAGAGGCTGAGGGAGCTGGGGAAGGGGCTGGAGCATCAGGAGAGGCTGAGGGAGCTGGGGAAGGGGCTGGAGCACCAGGAGAGGCTGAGGGAGCTGGGGAAGGGGCTGGAGCACCAGGAGAGGCTGAGGGAGCTGGGGAAGGAACACCAGGAGAGGCTGAGGGAGCTGGGGAAGGGGCTGGAGCACCAGGAGAGGCTGAGGGAGCTGGGAAGGGGCTGGAGCACCAGGAGAGGCTGAGGGAGCTGGGGAAGGGGCTGGAGCACCAGGAGAGGCTGAGGGAGCTGGGAAGAGGCTCAGCCTGGAGAAAAGGAGCTCAGGGGGGACCCTGTGGCTCTGCACAATTCCCTGACAGGAGGGGACAGCCAGGGGGGTCAGGCTCTGCTCGAGGAGAGGGAACAGCCTCAATTAGCACCAGGGGAAGTGTAGATTGGATATCAGGGGAAATTTCTCCCCTTAAAGGGTGGTCAGGGCTGGAGCAGTTGAGGATGCTCCCACATCACAGAGGCTTGCCCTGCTGAAACATCTTTCATTAGCAAACCCAGAAAAATGCAAAGAATCAGTAAAGGAATGGGAATATTTATGTTTACAGGCTGATGGCCCTTTTAAGTCCCTCTTGAAACAAAGCAAAACAAAACAAAACTTTAATTAAACACAGACTGTTTCAAAAATAAACCTTGAGAAGCTTTCAAGAGAAAACTGTGCATTTATTAGGAGACCTGGACAGCTGGGGAGGAAGAGCTTGTAATAAGCATTTTGTGTTTAGCTTAACTTGCACTGGGGCCTCAGCCTGAGTTCCTTGGGTGACCTCAGGCAGCACTAAAGGCAGGGCAGAACTTCTCTGCTTGACTGGTACAAACATTGAGACATGAGAGCAGTAGGGAAAGCAAGTGCAACCAAAGAACAGGAGGAAGAGAAAGAGAAATCAGAGAAAAAGGAGAGAAAGAGAAAGAGAAAGAGGAGAGAAATCAGAGAAAAAGGAGAGAAAGAAGAGAGAAATCAGAGAAAAAGGAGAGGAGAGAAAACTGTTTTCCTATGTGGAAGGAGCAGGGACATCAACCCTAACTCTCCATGCTGGGTGAGCATGGCTGAGTGGGGGAGAAGATCCAAGGAAGAAAATAATAATGAAATCCCAGAAGGGGACCTTAAAGATCTTGTCCCATGGGCAGGGACATCTTCCACTGGCCCAGGTTGCTCCAAACCCCATCCCTCCTGGCCTGATGATGCCGTGGGACACGAGCCTGGCCCTGACCTGGCTGTGCACTGCCAGAGACACAAAATTGTGCTGCAGGGTTTCCGTGGGGGGAGCGGCCACCAGCACAGCTCCACTCGGGAGCAGGAAGGGGAACGAGCCCCGCTCTGTTCTGCATGGCCAGCTGCTCTGGAACGTGAGTTTGCTCCTGCTGCTGCTTCCCAGGACAGGAGCCAAGCAGGGCTGGAGTGCTCAGCCCTGGAGTGCTCAGCCCAGCTTTTCTAAACCCAGCTTTGCCCAGCCCAGCTTTGCTGAACCCAGCTCTGCTCAGCCCATCTTTCTCGACGCTCGCCGTCACGCTGCCCCTGCTGAGGGCTCTCGGGAGCAGCAGATGGAATTTTCTAACCCTGCTATTTCCAGATCAAACAAATCCCCTGCGAACACAACCTCCCAAGCCTTCACACGCCGGGCACAGCCTGTGGGAGTGCTCTGCAGATGCTGCTGCTCCCGTCCTGGGGCTGGGGAAACTGAGGCAGGGAGGGCAGAAACAGCTAGGGTCACAAACCAAAAGCAGAGGAGGGGAAATTCTGCCCTCAACCCTCAAAGCTGCTGGGCCCAGAATCCCCCTCTCCTGCCCCCAAAGCGATGCCTTGGTCAGTACAGCTGTGCAGCTGGGACAGTTCAGCCACTGCAGGACATGGAAAGTGATGCCCACTGAGATATTCTTCCTTTATTTATCGAGGAAATGTGGTTTATTCAGGGGTGACATGGGGAAGCTCCCTCTTTGAGTGCCTTTTTTGTACACCCTAAGGGGTCTTTAACTCTTCCTCTGTTTGCCATTCCTATATGGGAAAATTGGGGTGTTAAATGATTTGCAGGATTAACCCAGGCACTCGGCCAAGCTCCAGCTGATGGGGGGCTGGGAAGGGAAGACCCTGCTGGGTGTGGGGCACGGTGCATCTGTCTGGAGCATCCGGGTCTGGATGAGGCAGGGTTGGATGCAGCCCCACCTTGGCTGGCCCCATGCCCCCCCACCAGCTCCCATCTGCACCCCAAATTAGCTGCGAGCCCCAAACTGTTCTTAAAAACGCACTTCGGATGTCCTGTAGAGCAGTTCATTCAAAACTCAGCGCTCCCCTAAAGGAGCACTGGATAATTCAGCATTTTGCAAGTGTTACTCATGGACACAATTCCCAAAGCTCCAAGGCGCCTCCCAGGAGCTCCTTGCTGGGGCAGGGAGGGTCTGACCGAGGCTGTGACAGCTTTTGGAGAAAATAGTCAGGTTTTGAACTGGTATTTGTCAGGGTTGTTAGCAAAGCACCTCCTGTCTCCCTCTAGGAGACACATTTTAGAAATGTTAAGCACCAGCTAAGTGCTCCCAAATCTCCCGAGCCAAGGAAAGAGGTTGTAAAATAACAGAAGTGATGGGTTGTTGTTTCGAGAAGGCCATCCCTGGCTACCAGCCACCACCCTGGCTCCTGCCACTGCCCCTGCGGCCCGGCACATCTGGATCTGCAGGAACATCTGCAGGGAACAGCCCCGAGCCGTTCCTGTGCCCCTGGAGTCACTCCTTGGCACTGCCCTCCTGGCACTGGGCTTTGGGAGAAGGAGCAAAGAAAATGAGGTGAAAACCCCTCCCTGCAAATCAGTTCGGTTAAAACTTCCAGTGGGTTTTAGGACTCACTGGCTACAAAGACTAAATTGTGAGATTTCGGTGGTTTTAATTGCTTGGGTGAGGGTTTAGTGCTCCATGATGTTTTGGAATTGGTAATTAAATAAAGCAGGCTTCCCAGGAAAGACTTGTTCCCAGTGCTGATGAACAGACTGGCACCAGGAAAAGGCTGTGTCTCCTCTCCTCACAATCCCAGCCATCAGAGCAGAGAACATGGATTTTTTTTGCATCTTTTCACCTGCTACAGACCCAATTTGTGCAGTGTGAAACTGGGTTCAAATAAAAAAATCCCACCTGGGTGGATCTGCAGCAGGCAGGTGGATTAGATGAGGTGGCTCATGTAGCTCAGTTATCTCCTAGAGGAAAGGACTCCCCATCCCTTCATCAATGAAATTTCAGTGGAATTTCAATAGAATTTCAATGGAATCCATCCATTCAGCCATCCATCACCACATGCCACCTCCAGAGGTGACACACAGTGTATGAAACACACACAGGGTACCAAAACTGCTGCACAGGAGGGATTGCACTGCCCAACCCACCACCAACCCCTAAAGCAGTGAAAATTCTGTGCAGAATTCCCAGTGCTGATGAACAGACTGGCACCAGGAAAAGGCTGTGTCTCCTCTCCTCACAATCCCAGCCATCAGGGCACAGTACATGGATTTTTTTGCATCTTTCCACTTGCTACAGACCCAATGTGTGCAGTGTGAAACTGGGTTAGAAAAATAAATCCCACCTGGGTGGATCTGCAGCAGGCAGGTGGATTAGATGAGGTGGCTCATGTAGCTCAGTTATCTCCCAGAGGAAAGGACTCCCCATCCCTTCATCAATGAAATTTCAGTGGAATTTCAATAGAATTTCAATGGAATTTCAATAGAATTTCAATGGAATCCATCCATTCAGCCATTCATCACCACATGCCACCTCCAGAGGTGACACACAGTGTATGAAACACACACAGGGTACTAAAAATGCTACAAAGGAAGGATTGCACTGCCCAACCCACCACCAACCCCTAAAGCAGTGAAAATTCTGTGCAGAATTCCCAGTGCTGATGAACAGACTGGCACCAGGAAAAGGCTGTGTCTCCTCTCCTCACGATTCCCAGCCTAAAGCAGTGAAAATTCTGTACAGGAATGAGCTGTTGGCTCCACATCCTCACCTCAGCGACTTCCCAAAACCCGCTGACCCCTCCAGGAACTGGGAAAACTTTTAAAAAAATATGCCAAAGAATGAAAAAAATAAAAATAAAAATCAGTCAGTGCTAGCTGGATGCCTTTCCGTTCTGCGCGCTTCCTACCTGAACTGCAGGGAAAACAACGTGGGGAAAAAAAAAAAAAAACAACTTACAGAGACATGATGCTTCTGGCGGTGGCTTTCCCTGCTCCACCGGCATTCCCGTGCCTCCAGTAATTCTGTCTTGCCTAAATCCAGCCCTGCCGGCTCGGTCCAGCCCTGCTCCAGGCTTGGGAAGCGGCTTAAATATTTCCAGGGAAGTATTTAAGGCGCTCAGACCCCGCCTTTGCCCGACCCCCGGGGCTGCTCCCAGCCTGTGCCGACCCTCCAGCCCCTCGCCAAATTTTGGAAGGTGCTCTGGAGGCACTCCAGGAGAGAGGAGGACACCGGTTTTAAATCCAAACAAGCCGCCGGCTCTGGTTTTAGGAACGCCGCCTGGAATTTCGCTTGTGTCGCGGTTGGGAGGGAATTAACAGCATCAGCTTGTGGCGCTGGAATGGGATTTGGGAGGCTGGCTGAGAGCATGACTAATAGGGAACATGTGGAAAACACAGTCTGGCAAAAGTGCCTTGGCTGTTGGGGGTGAAAAAATAATTTTTTAAAAATAAAGGGGAAAAAAAGGAGGGGGAAACTGTGGGGGTTTTTTTTAAATTTTTGCATTTAATTTAATGGGAGGAACTGTCCTGAAGCTCCTGCTTGGCTGCACTCACAGGAAAAGCTGTCCCTGAAGGAGATGTTCCCTTCTCTCAGAGCAGAAAGCAGTTTTTAAACTAAATGTAGAGAAGATATTGACCTTTGGTAGACCTGTTTTTAAAACATGGCCCACTGTGTTGAGACAAATGTGACAAAACTGGAATAAATTCCAAACCACCATCTTTTAACCTTACTGATTATTGTTGGACTGGGGCTTTTGAGAGGATGGAATTTCCCATCTGAGAAGCAGAAAATGTTTGAGCAGAGAGCAGCTGAAGGATGGGGGGAAAAAAGGGGGTTTGAGCACCAACAGAGCCTTTTGTGGCCTCCTTGCAGCTGCAGGAAGGAACAGCAAGGATGGGGATGCACAGGGAGCCTGGGGAAAGTGGGGTTGGAGAAGGAAAACACCCTGATGGTCCTGCTGCATCCCTGAGGAGCTCTGGCACTGCCATTCCAGCAGCAGCAGGGCTTGGGGTGTCTGCTGAGGTGGAAATGGAGGGTCAAGGCAGAAAATCCAGGGAGGAGGAGGAGGAGGAAGCAACAGCAGCAGCCAGGTCATGGAAGGGATCAGGTCTCTGAGGGCAGAAAGCCTGGGAAGGACTGCACTGGGATGAAGGGGGGTGGAAACCATGTGGTTTTTCAGGAACTTTTATCCCTGGTGCTGACACTGCAGGGTATTCAGACCTCTGGTTTCCCAAAAAGCCTGAAGGGACCTGGAAGGGCAATTCCTGCTCCTTGGAATTTGTTGCCTGGATGCTCTTGGAAGGAGCAGCACCTGCGCTGCATTTTACTGCAGTAACATTCCTCGAGGTTTTCTGTTATAAACTCACTTATTATTACTGATTAGTGAATTCCCTGTTTGGATTTAGTCACCTGAGATGGGCAGGAAAAGCCCTGTGAGCCGAGTGAGGTGTGGGGACGAACACACCTTTGTGGGAACGTGCCACACCAGGAAAACCAGGGCTTGGGGAGGCATTTTTGGGGAATAAACCTCTAAGAAAATTAAATTACCACAAGCCTGGCTCCTTCAGCACAGGGCACGCTGCCAGCCTGCTCTCCAAAGGACACAGGGAGGCTCCAGAGGAGAGCACCAGGGCTGGAGATCTCCAAAGCCACCCCAGTGAGGGAGTGAGCACATGCAGCAGGCTGAGCTTACACTACCCCTGCTTCTTCCCGGGGCAGGGATTGGCCTCCAGCACCCTGGGCCAGTGTCCTCCTTCCCCTGCAGGCCCTTCAGCTCTGCAGACAGCAGTGGGTCACCTCGTGGTCACCCCACAGGGGCCACTGAGTGTTCTTTGGGGCACCCCCCGCCTGCAGGGTCCCTCCAGCACCAGGGTCCCAACCTGAAAGCCACCCCCTGTGCCCCCCAGCAGAGCACAGGGATGGCCACCAAGAGCTCGTTCCCACCAGAGAGCCGTGGTCAAAGTCCC
Organism: Sitta carolinensis; assembly: GCA_032173965.1. Classification (NCBI taxonomy): domain Eukaryota; kingdom Metazoa; phylum Chordata; class Aves; order Passeriformes; family Sittidae; genus Sitta; species Sitta carolinensis. The sequence continues at coordinate 2,224,065 of CM063284.1, read as the reverse complement.
AGCCTGCTGGGCAGAGCTGCAGGGAAATGTTGGTTATTTAAAAATAACCAGCTGAGAACAGCTCCCAGGCTCTGCAGGCAGCAGCTCAGAGATAAAAGGCAGCTCAGCGTGGTCCCAGTCCCGTGGGTCAGGCAGGATTTTCCAGGCTCTTTGCTTTCTAACCATCAGGGTTATTTATACACACAGCACTCCACGTCTGGGTGAAGTTTTTTTGGGGGCATCTGTACTTCAGGCAGGTCAGGAAAGCTCTGCTGCTGCTCCAGCCACCCCACTGGCAGGGCTTGAGGGCTGCCCAACACCAAAGCATGCCCAGGGAAGGAGGCAGAAGGCAGGAGGCAGAGCCATAAATGAAAAAACCCCCACCCTGCAGCATCCCATGTGCTCAGTTCAATGCCTGGCTGTGAGAAATGGGAATAAAAGAGAGGAGACAGAGGGGAAAGGATGTGATGAGCTTTGTATAATCCTGGCTGCTGCTGGGAGTCACCTCTCCAAGCAGCCACCTCGCCCCCAGGCACCATTTGTGTTTCAGAGCAGTGATCTATACATATTTATTTAAATGTCCTGTTGAAATGAATAAGTGCTGTCACCAATGGTAATGAGACCTGGTGTAACATCCCCCTGCTATGTCAGGGATGAGGAGTGACCATAAATACCCACCCTGGGCACAAACCCACAGAGCTCTGGGCTGGACTGTGCTGACAGGTCATTTTCTTCTCTAATTTTCCTCTTTGGGATGTTCATTTGTTCTGTTTTTCAAGTAAATGCAGTGAAGGTATGCATCTTTGGTAGACCTGTTTTTAAAACATGGCCCACTGTGTTGAGACAAATGTGACAAAACTGGAATAAATTAATAACACCATCTTTTAACCTTACTGATTATTGCTGGATTTGGGCTTTTGAGAGGATGGAATTTCCCATCTGAGAAGCAGAAAATGTTTGAACATCACAAGTGAAGCAGCAGTTCTAGTTTTTAACTTTTTCCTCTTGGATTAACTTCACCAAACTTTTCCCCTGACTTTTGGACGTGGGATGCAGGACTCATCCCCACTTTGAAAGGGATTTGTGATGGAAAGCGTGGCAAAGGAACTGCTAAAAAGGAATATTGGGATTTGGAAAATATTCTTTCCCCTTTTGCAGAGACTACAAATCCACGGAATTGTGTTATTCTTCTTATTTCCCAGGAATTTGCTGGCGGTTATGGGGAAAAAGGGATCTGGGGGCTTCCAGCTTGGGCAGTGAGTGACAGAGGGGATTGACACCCCTTCCTCAGTGTGTCCTCCTTTCCTCCACCTCCCCTTCTGCTTTCAGAGCTGCTGTCCCATGAGGGGATCCGTGGGTTTGGGGGAGGATTTGGGCTCATTTTCAGCCAGTTTGGTTCGAGCCAGCGCTGCCAATTTGCCATTTCCAGTGGCACGTGCCTGGCTGAGAGGATGAGGTGAACTGTGGAGGATCCCAGAATGGTTTGTGTTGGAAGAAACCCCAAAGATCCTCCAGTTCCACCCCCCTGCCACGGGTGGGGACCCCTTCCACTGGCCCAGATGTCCCCTGGGACATCCCCTTTTGCATTTCCTGGGGGAAAGAGGCCACCAGCTCCCATGGGAGCCCCTTCTCCATGCCTGGAGTGTGCAGAGCCTTCAGCCAGCCCAGGCTGTGTCCCCAGGGAGCCAGGCCTGGGTGACAGGGCTGGGTGACATCTCCTGTGTGCTTAGGGACAGCCAGGATGGCAGCACCACCCTGGGGCAGAGCTGGGCTCAGAGGGTGGAGGGGCCACACCTGGGGACAGAGACAGCCATTCCCTCCTGGGACACAAACCCAGCCAGCAATTTCCTGCTGCTGGCATGGAGGACAAGCGTGGCTGTGCCAGGGAAGCAGGAGGGAGCAGGTGGGAATGGCCCCAGTGCTGCTCGTGGCAGCCCAGGGCCTCCAGGCTCCCTTTCAGTCCCACCACACTCCCTGACTTCACACCAAAACCATCCCAGTTGGGCAAACTTCTTCCCTCCTCCACACAGAGCTCTGGGTGCTCTCCAAGATTCAGGGCTCACATCCTAAGAACTCAGCCAGAACTTTAACTCTCTCTAAAAAAAACCCAAAAAAACAAAAAAAAAAAAAACAATTTACAAGCAGCAGAAAAAGCTGTGCCAGGCTCTGTTGCTAAAATCTGCTTCATCACAAAACTCTGCTTAGACTTTTCAGGGCAGTGGTGATGACAGCCCCAAAGCAAACGTGACATTTGAAAGAGAGGAAGACAAAATCTCTCCTCATTCATCGTCAGATTGATTTTTCTCCTGCACCCAGCTCTGCTTGTTGGATGAACCCAAGGAGGTTTTGATGTGGAAAAGAATTATGTGGTTGGTCTCTGGCTCTCCACAAGGATGAAACAGAGAAAATCTGGTCTTACACATTTTTCCAAAGCCCGTGGGGATTTTGGCTGAATAATGTCAGGCTGTTTGAAAGCGAGGTGAGGGATGTTTTCCTTCATGCACTCTGAAAATGTAAACTCTGGCTCTGAGCTGCCATGACATTTGGACCACAGTTATGCCTCAGTTAGCACGAAGATAGGTCAGAAAATGGAATTTCTGTGAAGTTTGCATCGGTTTGTGCCTGGAGCCAAAAGCCAGTGCTGTTAGCAGAATAAATAACATTTCTGCTGGAAAACAGGGAAAAGTTTCCTTCAGATATCGCTGGCTGATGACTGAGGAAAGGTAAAAGCACTTCACTTTGAAAATTACCTAAAAACTTATCTGACATGGTTAAACAACAAGATTTAAACTTTTAAAGATTTAAATTCTAAAGTACAAAAGCCCAGAGGAGATGTTTAAACCCGGGCTGGAGAGCAGAAGCAATTTATTCCAGCCCTTCCCAGCTGAAAATTCCGCTGCCATGGACACATTCTTGAGAAAGATTTCAGTGTGGAGAAAAAAGCACATCGATTTTTCTGAGGGGGAAAGCCTTTCTGCTGAAGTGGTGAGATGACACAGGGGATGGACTGAGAGGTGGCAAGAAGAGCCTCAGGTGGAGCCCTGGGATGTGGCTCAGCAAAGCCCTTTCAGAGCATTTTTTTCCCCCAGCATCTATTCCTGCTCCAAAGAAAACAGCTGCCTCGATAGCCAGAGGTCAAACCAAGCCATTATTCCCTCCTCTATTTGCTTCCCTTTCCTGAAGTAGCTGGAGGAGCAATGGGAATGAAAGGGCATCTCCAACCCCACCCATCAGGGTCATCCCTGGAGCCAGAGCTGCTCCTGCAATCCCAGCCTGGCTCCCTGAGCTCTCATAACAGGAAGCAATAAAATTTCCACTCGGTGCTGCCAGCCCTGTGAAGCCAAGCCAGGTTTGACTTGCTCTAGACCTTCCTGAATTTGTACAAAAGAGTGAAAAAAAAAATAAAAATTAAAACAGCTCAATTAAAATCAGAGGAAATCCATCCCCTGGCAGTGCAGAAGTTCACAGCTCATCTCCGTGTGGATGTTCCTCCATCAGCCATTCCCCTATAGTGCAGGTGGAGGCAGAGGAAAAGGGGCAGGGGATATGGGAAAGGTTAGGGAATGCTGGGAAAAAAAAAAAAAAAAAGGGAAATGGACACATTTTTGGCTGCTCCAGAAAGGGTTTGGTGGGGTTTTTTCCCCTCACACCTGTGGATGGGCAGTTTCAGGAGGGAGATTGGAAGAGCCCAGGAAAAGGGGTCAGGAGAGGTTGGAAGTTCAGCCACGGTTTCTGAGCTGCATTCAAGAGCTGCTGGGTGAGGTCCCTGGCTGGTGCCAAGTGGAGGAAAGGAACATTTTCCCTGATTTTTCAGTCGCACGAAAACCACATTCCCAGTGTCAGTGCAGGAGGAGGGGAGGGGATGGGAGCAGCAATGCCTTGAGGACAGCTTGAGGAGAGAGACAGCAACCCCCAAAGGGGAGGGGGAGCAGGTCTGAACTTGGCACCCACAGGAGCACAGCACAAGAGAGGCATGGAGATGTTGGAGCAACTCCAGAGGAGGCCATGGGGGTGTTCCAAGGGCTGGAGCCCCTCTGCTCTGGAGCCAGGCTGGCAGAGCTGGGAATGTTCTCCTGGAGAGGAGAAGGCTCCAGGGAGAGCTCAGAGCCCCTGGCAGGACCTGGAGGGGCTCCAGGAGAGCTGGAAAGGGACTGGGGACAAGGGATGGAGGGACAGGACACTGGGAATGGCTTTAAATTGATAGAGAGCAGCTTTAGGTGAGATATTAGGAAGAAATCTTTCCCTGGGAGGGTGGTGATGCCCTGGCACAGGTGCCCAGAGCAGCTGGGGCTGCCCCTGGATCCCTGGCAGTGTCCAGTGCCAGGCTGGACAGGGCTTGGAGCACCTGGGACAGTGGGATGTGTCCCTGCCATGGCAGGGGTGGAACAGATTGGGCTTTAAGGTCCCTTCCAACCCAACCCATTCCATGATTCCATAGTTCTCTGAAACCAACACCTCCTCCAGCTTTCCTCACTGATCTCCTCTTGCAAACACCTGCAACTCTCACAGGTTTGGGGTGGGTTTGCACGTGGAAAATGCTTTGCAATGTCACAGTCAGGCTGCTGACCCTGAGAGTTTGACTCTTTTTTTTTTTTTTTTTTTTTTCCCCAGAAGTTCCCGTGGAAAAAAACGACAGTGTCATTTCTGTCATCACACACCTCATCCCTGTCAGACCCAGGGACAGCCACAGCAGCAGATGGCACGACCTGTTCACACCCAGCCACGAGAAAAGGGCCAAAGTTATTTCATGTTTTTATCTTCTCTCAGATAACAAGCGACAGCACAAGAATAAACGGCCTCAGGTTGCACCAGGGGAGGTTTAGATTGGGTATTAGGGAAAAATTCCTCCCAGAGAGAGTTGTGAAATACTAGAACAGACTGCCCAGGTGGAGTCTCCATCACTGGAAGTGTTCAAAACCCTGTGGATGTGGCACCTGGGGACATGGTTTTGGGGTGGTGAAAATCATAATTCTATGATTCCAATTTTTTACAAAGGCAAAAGTATCTGTAATTTGCCCGCTGAAGTTGGTGTTAATGAAACCTCTCCAATCTAACAGGGCCAGGAGCTGGCAGTGAGTGAGTGCCCCATAAATTAGTCCAGGGACAGGACCCCCAGGGCCCAGCCCAGGTGTTTGCATCAGGTCCATGCTCTGCTTGGTTCTCAGGAGGTTCCCTTGCCCTGCCCTGGGACCCCTGAGGACTGCCCAGTCCTGCAGCATCCCTGGGGCACAGCTCAGGTCTTGCTGCTCCAACCAACCCTAACAGCTCCGAGGTGGTTAAAGGTGTCCAAATGACATCTGGGGGTTGTTTGGAACAGCTGCTGGGCTTGAGAGCAGCCTCAGGGTCCTGCTTTGGTGTGTGCTCTTCTCTGGGTGCCAAGTCTGCTCTGCCAGGACTGGAATCCCAGAATGGTTTGGGATGGAAAGAATCTTAAAGCCCATCTTATTCCAACGCCCTGCCATGGTCAGAGATGTCTTCCACTGCCCCAGGCTGCTCCAAGCCCCATCCAGCCTGGCCTTGGGCACTATCAGGGATCCAGGAGCAGCCCCAGCTGCTCTGGGCACCCTGTGCCATGGCCTGCCCACCCTCCCAGGGAGGAATTTCTTCCTAATATCTCACCTAAAGCTGCTCTCTATCAGTTTAAAGCCGTTCCTCCTTGTCCTGTCCCTCCATGCCCTGTCCAAAATCCCCCTCCAGCTCTCTTGGAGCCCCTTTAGCCACAGGGAAGGACTCCGAGGTCTCAAAGCCTTCTCTTCTCCAGGCTGAACAATCCCAACTCTCTCAGCCTTTCCCACAGGAGATGTTCTCCATCCCTCTGGTCACCCTGGTGACCCTCTCTGGTCTCAAGCCCAGCACCCACCACAAGGGATCTGCCTGCAGGAGCTGAGGTGAAGCTCAGGCAGCAGCACTTGTGAGATAACACAAAATTTGACCCGAACCTTGATATCCAAAATACCAAACCTCTCTGCAGATTCCTACACTCATTGCTGGGATATCTATTTTATCTATTTCCCAATCTTCTGGCTTTGGAGAAGCCTCTGACTTGCCAGGTCAGACAGAGCCATAACAGTGAGGCTGCTCCATGGTCCAAGTGTTGTGCAAACAGGGAAAAGGGCTGGGAACAGCTGTCAAATAAACCCATCCCTGTGCCCTCCCCAAACCAATCTGCTGCACACTCGCCACCCCAAAACAGCAAAAAGTCCTCCTGAGCTCAGCCCTGGACACCAGATTTTCTTTATGGTAACGAACTCTTTATGATAAAGAAATTCAACACCAACTTTAAGATTATATTGAAGACAACGAGAAGTTTCCCAGAGAGGCTCTGCCCTCCCCATCCATCCCTGGAGCTGTTCCAGACCAAGCTGGACAGGGCTTGGAGCAGCCTGGGGTAGTGGAAGGTGTCAGAGGGGTTGGAGTGAGATGATGTTTAAGGTCACATCCAACCCAAGCCATTCTGGGATTCTATGAAGACAAGGAGGAAAATGCCAAAGCAATAGTCCAGGACACTTAGATGTGACTTTGTGTCCCATTTCCCCATTGCTAATTAGACCTAAACAGAGTTAAAAGGGAAGACAGAGACTCGAGCACGAAAAAAAAGGCAGCAAATGGGTTGGACGTGCTCTTGCCAACTGTTCTTAGACAACAGACAAAACAGAAAATAAGGGAAAAAAGGGAACATTATTTCCACAAGTGCTTTCCTACCCTCCTGGCCGGGTTCCCAGCACGAGCAGGGTAGGTTCCTACTCTGCTCCCCGAGATACCACCAGCAAATATTTAATAACCCCTTAATTAGACACAGACTCAGTTACACCGGCAGGTTTGCATGCAGAGAGGAGGAGGAGGAGAAGGAAATGCCCGGAGGGGAGCCCAGGGCTGGGTGAGCAGCACGGTACCTGCCTGGAGCTGCAGGCTGGAGCATCAGGGAGGGAGGCTGGTCCTGGTCTGGTGAGCTCTGACCAGTGAGCTCTGACCCAGTGAGCTCTGACCCAGTGAGTTCTGAGCAGTGAGGCTCTGATCCCAGGCCAGCAGGGGCTGGAGCAGGGACAGGATCCTCCCCAGACCTGTTTCCATAGGTGGCCTCTCCTGCTGACGCTGCAGAGGTCAGCAGCTCCTGCCTCACTTCTGCACAGCCCTGGGTGCCCCGTGCCAAGAAGGGACAGCACGTGTCTGTCTGTCCACCCCCAAAGCTCGTGGGCTTGGATCAGGGCCCCTCTCTCCCCTCAGGAGTGGGAAGGTGCCCCCAGGCTGGCACCCAGGTGGGAATGGAGCCATGCTGTGCCCAAATCCGAGGCTGGCCCTGAGGGTCTGCAGTGCCAGAGTCCTTTGGGCATCCAGCAGGGCTCCAGCAGCACCTTCTGCACCCTCTGCATCACACTGGGCATGAGCCCACCCCTGCCCAGGGGCCAAACCCTGCACCAGCAGCACCAAACCCTGCACCAGCAGCACAAAAATCTACATCACACCACAAAAATCTACATCACAGCACCAAACCTACACCAGCAGCACCAAACCTACATCAGCACCACAAAAATCTACATCAGCATCACAAAAATCTATACCACACCCCCAAAACCTACACTAGCACCCCAAACCTACATGAGCAGCACAAAAACCTACAGTACACCACCAAACCTAGAATGGCACCAAACTACAAAAACCTACACCACAAAAACCTACCAAACCACTACTACAAACCACTAAAACCTACACCACCAAACCTAGACCAGCCTGCAAAAATCTACCCTACACCACCAAACCCACACCACACCACCAGACCCATAGCAACATCACCAAACCCTACAGCATCACCTCCAAACCCATAGCAACATCACCAACCCTACAGCATCACCACCAGACCCATAGCAACATCACCAAACCCTACAGCATCACCTCCAAACCTAGCAACATCACCAAACCCTACAGCATCACCTCCAAACCCATAGCAACATCACCAAACCCTACAGCATCACCCCAACCATAGCAACTCACCAAACCTACAGCATCACCACAGACCCATAGCAACATCACCAACCTACAGCATCACCACCAGACCCATAGCAACATCACCAAACCCTACAGCATCACCACCAGACCCATAGCAACATCACCAAACCCTACAGCATCACCACCAGACCCATAGCAACATCACCAAACCCTACAGCATCACCACCAGACCCATAGCAACATCACCAAACCCTACAGCATCACCTCCAAACCCATAGCAACATCACCAAACCCTACAGCATCACCACCAGACCCATAGCAACATCACCAAACCCTACAGCATCACCACCAGACCCATAGCAACATCACCAAACCCTACAGCATCACCACCAGACCCATAGCAACATCACCAAACCCTACAGCATCACCTCCAAACCTCCTCCAGCATCCCCAAACTCTACACCAGCACCACCAAACCCACACCACACCACCAAACCTATAGCAACACCCCCAAACTCTCACCAGTACCACCAAACTACACCAGCCTCCCCAAACCTACACCAGCACCACCAAACCTACACAGCACCCCAAACTCTACACCAGCACCACCAAACTACACCAGCCTCCCCAAACTACATCATCCACCAACCTACTCACACACCAAACTCTACACATCCACAAATCTACACCATCACCACCAAACCTACTCCAGCACCACCAAACCTACTCCAGCACCATGAAAAGCTGCCCAACAGCCCCAAACCTACACCAGCCCCACCAAACCCTGCACCATGCCACCAATCCTTCAGCAAACCCTAGAGCATTCCCCAAACTCACGGCGTGCCCAGGCTGGGACCATGATCCCAAGGGTTTGCCCTGATCCCATTGTGCTCCAGGCCGAGGTGGGTGCTCCCAGCCTTGCTCCCTGCCCTGTCCCACCAAAGGATGGACCAGGCTGGTTCCTGCCTTCACTCCACACCATGCCAGGATAAAAGGAGCTAGGAGATCTCAGGGGATCATTATGGGATGGCTCCTTCCTCCCTCCCCAGGCAGGATCCATTGCAGGAGCACATCATCCCTTCCAGCCTTGATCCTAAACGAACACATGGGGCTGTGCAGGTCACGGAATCACAGAATCCTGGAATTGTTGTGGTTGGAAGGGACCTCTGGACATCACCCAGTCCAACCCCCCTGCCAAGGCAGAGCAGGTGGATCAGGAACACATCCAGGTGGGTTTGGGATGTCTCCAGGCAGGGAGACTCCACACCCTCCCTGGGCAGCTTTGCCATCCACCATGGGAGGAAGCTCTTGCTCATGTGGAACTCGCTGTGTTTGCTCCCTGCTCCTCATGCTGTCCTGGGCACCCTGGGGAGGTCACCAGTCCTGGGGGGACAGCAGCACTCCCTGCTCCACATGGACACACACCCTGCTCCCCAGCAGGTTGCTCTGGAAAACGAGCAGCAATAAAAAGCTGGAGAGGAGGGAGGATAATACAGAATCCAGCTGTGAAAACAGAGATTAAATCCCTCTGAGCCTACGAGCTCCCTTGGCCGGCGGGTGGGAAAAAACGCGCCAGCTCCGATTCCTCTTCCCGCGTCCATCCAGCTGGGAATTTTTCATGAATGAGCACGTTGAGGCAGAAGGGGAAGGCAGGAAGATGGAGGAGGAGGAGGAGGAGGAGGTGACAGCCCTTCCATGGCTGTGACACAGGGGAAACTGCAGCTCGTGGCTGTGGGCCTGAGCCAGCAACGCTCGGGTGCTCAGGGCTGATCCACAGCCTGAGACAAGGGGGCAGAGGGATGAGGGTCCTGTCTTTGTTTTCAGTCTGGTTTTCAGGCCTGAAAATTTCTACATTTCTAACGTTTGAATTTTCTAAAACTTGTCCCCAAAGAAAAAACATAAGCATCAGGATTTATTTTTATAACTGTATTCATATTATAAACTCTTTCTATAAGAGTTTTTTTTTAATGTCCCTCTAATTTAACCAGTGTAAGTAAAAAATTATCTTTCCTTCACCAATCACAGTCATCTGTAAAAAATTATATATATTTTTAAAAAAATCCCTAAAAATAAATTAATTCTTCACACAACCTTAAAAAAAAATCACAAAAGTCTGTGTTGTGTGTTGTATCCCACAACGACAGGGAGCTCCTGCTGCCAGGGCAGGTACCCTGGTGAATTTGTCTGATTCCCTGCCTGGAGCTCCACTGTGAGGCTGGGGATGGGACACAGAGGATGTTGCAGTCATGGTTTAATTCACAATAATACTAAAATCCCTCCATGACGTGCAGTGAGCCCCTTCCCAGGCTCCCAGTCTGGTGCTCACATTTCTTCCACACTTTCTGCCAGCCCAGGGCCAGTTCAGCCTCCTCTGCTAAGTTTAAAGAGGCAAACGGTACAGAAAATGCTGGGGAAAGAGGGTATTTAAGAAAAAAACCAAACTGATTCTCCTTCACATAGTGATAAATAAACCTTAAAAATGCCAAGCCAGAGTCTCTGGCCTCCAGGCAGCTCGTGGGACATGTCTCAGTTTGTTGTCCATCCTCTTTGCTGTGGTGGTCACTGGCTGGGCACCCAGCCCACCACATTTCAATGTTCCAGGAAACCCCACGAGAATTTTCTGGAGTGAAAAGCTGCAGTCACTGACCCTGGCCATTAGCAGAAGCTGAGGAAAGATGAAATGGGGGGAGGCTTTTCTTGAGAATTCACTCTTTCCATTTCTGGTTCTTTCCCTCCCTTCCTCTCCAAGTCATCCTCCCTTCAACCTCCAGGCAGAAATAATTAAGGAACCACACCACCATCTGTGTTTCTGAGAAACTTGAAGAAACAACATGATCCAACCCCCCAAATCATGTCTTGCTGGGGGGCCTGGAGCCAGAGGAGCAGCCCCACAAATAATTAGTAGTGGCACCTGACTCACTGAGCTGTGATAAATACAGAGCCTCTGAGTCTCCCTGAGTCATTTAAGAGCAGATCTCCATCCGTTGTCATCTTTTTTCCTGGCTGCTTTTTGGTCCCTACTGACCTCAAAGCCTTGGAGCCTCCCTCGAATCCTCTGGAGCTCGTGTCAGTGCTGCTTGGCCAGCTCTGTGCTGACTCCAGGCAGAGATGAGCAGGAGTTCCCTGTTTCATACCCTTTATTCCCTGTTCCAGCCCTGTGTCACACAGGGGATTAGCCCTGCTGGTGAGTGCTTGCTCAGCAAGTGAGAGGTGATGGGATTGGGGCCTGAATTTTCCTTTAATGATCTTTAAAGTCCCTTCCAACCCACACCACAGGAGTCTGTGATTTCCCCTCTCCCAGAGAACAAAGGAAATAATCTTTTTGTCTTCTCTTGAGCTGTGAGACTCCTGCAATCCAGGACTGCCAGCACCAGGCACAGCCCTGGGGTGGAGGGTGGCTGAGGTGACAAGGGAAGGGACTTGTCTGGTGGGGGACAACATCCAAACCAAGGCCAGGCTGTCCCACAGAAGGATTCTCCCATGGCACTGCCACCCTGTCCCATGTGGGACCTGATCCCAACCAGCTGCATTGTGACCTCCTGTGTGGATGTGCCTCCTCTGCCAGGACAGAATTCCATTATCATCACCTGCCACGAGCCCAGACCCCACTTTGTGTCCCTCCCCACTTTGTGTCCATCCCCACTTTGTGCTGCAGGCCCCAAAAGTGAGCAGGCCAGCTCCTGGCACTCCTGACACCTCAGCAGAGCACATCCAGCCCTCGTCCTGCTGCTGCCCCTTCGGAGCTCCTCACTCCACCCTTTCCAAAAATCCTGCTGACCAAGTGGGATTCCTCCTTTGGCCAAAGCCCTTCTTTGCTGCTCCCCTTTTAACTGCCAAGAATTTCCAAAACCTGGTGGAAAATTAGAGAAGCAGCAGAAGCTGCCCAGCCCGGGAGCGTGGCGCGCTCGTTTCCTGCCAGCCATCCTCTGTCAGGCACCGAGAGCAAAATATTTCAGGCACTAAATCACCCTGCTGGACCTGTAATGGGGGCAGCTGAACTACACCTAGTTCCACCTATTGAAATGAGGGCAGCAGCCTCCATCCCACAGGAACTGACCCCTCTGCTGCTGCTGGAAGTGACATCCATTTCCAGAGGTGTTGGTGGGGCTGGGAGCCAGGGCAGAGCCAGGGGTGGAGGGCTGCAAGCTCAGGGCACTGCAGATGGGGTGTGGGATGGAGAAGCTAAAAGTTTCATGGAGGGGTGGTCTGGCTGAATTAGCCCTAGCAGGTTAATCACTAAGGGTCATTAAGGGTGGAAATGAGCTCTAAGATTGTCAAGTCCAACCATTAACCCAGCACTGCTGTGTTCACCTCAAACCCTGTCCCCTGTCCACATCAAAGTGTGTTTGGACCCTTCCAGGGGTGGTGACTCCACCACTGTCCTGGGCAACCCCTTCAGGAGGCTTCAGGAGTGCCAGGAGCTGGCCTGCTCACTTTTGGGGCCAGCAGCACAAAGTGGGGATGGACACAAAGTGGGGTCTGGGCTCGTGGCAGGTGATGATAATGGAATTCTGTCCTGGCAGAGGAGGCACATCCACACAGGAGGTCACAATGCAGCTGGTTGGGATCAGGTCCCACATGGGACAGGGTGGCAGTGCCATGGGAGAATCCTTCTGTGGGACAGCCTGGCCTTGGTTTGGATATTGTCCCCCAAAATCAATCACTGTCACCCTGCCCCTTGTTCTGATCCCTTCCCTGTCACTCCTCCCTTGAGCCAATCCTCCCAGTGTTCCCCTGGCTGTTCCTGGGGTCTCCCCATCTCTGACACCCCACTGGGACCTGTGCCCTGTGCTCCCCCCTTCTGTAACTGCCCCCAGGCTGTGCCTGACCCTGCCCTGCTGGTTTATGATCTGTTCCCACCCCAGAGTCCCCAGATTTTAAACCCTGCCCAGCAGTGCTGGGGGCTCTCCTGTTGTGACCCCTTCAGCCCCAAGAAACCTCTCCTGCTGGAACCTCACACCCAGAGCCTCCCACAAACCTCTCCTGCTGGAACCTCACACCCAGAGCCTCCTCCTGCTGGAACCTCACACCCAGAGCCTCCTCCTGCTGGAACCTCACCCCCAGAGCCTCCTCCAAACCTCTCCTGCTGGAACCTCACCCCCAGAGCCTCCTCCAAACCCCTCCTGCTGGAACCTCACCCCCAGAGCCTCCCACAAACCTCTCCTGCTGGAACCTCACCCCCAGAGCCTCCTACAAACCTCTCCTGCTGGAACCTCACCCCCAGAGCCTCCCACAAACCTCTCCTGCTGGAACCTCACCCCCAGAGCCTCCTACAAACCTCTCCTGCTGGAACCTCACACCCAGAGCCTCCAACAAACCTCTCCTGCTGGAACCTCACACCCAGAGCCTCCAACAAACCTCTCCTGCTGGAACCTCACACCCAGAGCCTCCTCCTGCTGGAACCTCACCCCCAGAGCCTCCTCCAAACCCCTCCTGCTGGAACCTCACACCCAGAGCCTCCTACAAACCCCTCCTGCTGGAATTTCACCCCCAGAGCCTCCTCCTGCCCCTCCTGGCAGCCCCTGCCCTGGAGAGCAGCAGCTCGGAAGGTTCAGCCCTTGGTCCAACCCCACCCCTGGGCTGTCCCCACCCCTGGAGTGGCACTGGTGTCCTCTGAGCCAGCCTGGGCAGCATCAGCACCTGCTCCAGCCAGAGAACCTGAGAGCATCCAGGCTGGAAGGGCTCTCCAAGGACCATCACTCTCCAGCCACCAGAAGTTCTACATTCAAACCCACCTGACGTGGTCAGTGGGCTTCACAGCTCTGAGAAATGGGGTCACCACGGGTCAGAACCTTAAACACACATTTCAAACTTTCTATACCAATAAATACTAATCCTCAAAAATGTGTTACGTTTAACCTAAAGCCATAAAACCCCCTCCCAAAACTAAGTAATAACACTCAAATTATAAATATATAATTAAATGAATAAAATAAATATATAATAAAATATATATATAAATAAATATATCATTAAATGAAAATATATCGCAAAGTAAAAAATTTAAATTCAAAATACAATAATATATACGTAACAAAATAAAAAAATTAAAACATAAATTAATCCTTCTTCTTATTATTTATAAATTTAAATGATTTTATATAGTTAATTAAAAAATTGACAATACAAAACACAAATAATTATTAAATTAAAATATAAAAATAAATTGGCATCTCATAATTACAGAATTTAAACTTAAAGAACACTTTAAAAACAAAACTCTAAACACACATTTTCTACTCTCTTAATATCTAGAGACACAATCAATAAAACTGTAACAAAAATAAAAATTAATAAACCTCTAAATTAAACAAAAAATTCTCTCTCACACACTTTTAATCCTAACCCTAAAAAAAAAAAACTTGGGTGTTGTCCTGTCCTCCTTCCTTCTTCTTCCTAAACTCCATCTTTTTAGTAATGTTAGCACTTAAAAATTAGATTAAAGTGAAATGTAACTGTCTAGCATAACTAATAAGCATTAAATCATCATTGTAAATAATTAACACGTAATTTGTAGTATAAAAATCAGTGTCTGCCCCAGGGGCAGAGTGTGCCTGCTGAACAGACCTGGGCAGCCCAGACAGAAAATATCTGAAATAAAAAACAACAAAGCAGCCTTGAGAGCATCAATTGAAAATTTTCGACTCATTCTTCAACAGCTAGATTAAGAAACAGCAATTTTTATAAATCTCAGAGTCATCCTGGCCAAAGCAACCCCTGAGAGCCGGGCAGTGGAAGGGGCTGGGGAAAATCTGCTCCCAAAAAGGGAATTTGGGAACATTCAGCCTCTGTGCCATGCAGAGGAAGGGGCTGGGGGAAATCTGCTCCCCAAAAAGGGGATTTGGGAACATTCAGCCTCTGTGCCATGCAGTGGAAGGGGCTGGGGGAAATCTGCTCCCAAAAAGGGGATTTGGGAACATTCAGCCTCTGTGCCATGCAGTGGAAGGGGCTGGGGGACATCTGCTCCCAAAAAGGGGATTTGGGAACATTCAGCCTCTGTACCATGCAGAGGAAGGGGCTGGGGGAAATCTGCTCCCCAAAAAGGGGATTTGGGAACATTCAGCCTCTGTGCCATGCAGAGGAAGGGGCTGGGGGAAATCTGCTCCCAAAAAGGGGATTTGGGAACATTCAGCCTCTGTGCCATGCAGTGGAAGGGGCTGGGGGAAATCTGCTCCCCAAAAAGGGGATTTGGGAACATTCAGCCTCTGTGCCATGCAGTGGAAGGGGCTGGGGGGAATCTGCTCCCAAAAAAGGGGATTTGGGAACATTCATCCTCTGTGCCATGCAGTGGAAGGGGCTGGGGGACATCTGCTCCCAAAAAGGGAATTTGGGAACATTCAGCCTCTGTGCCATGCAGTGGAAGGGGCTGGGGGAAATCTGCTCCCAAAAAGGGGATTTGGGAACATTCATCCTCTGTGCCATGCAGAGGAAGGGGCTGGGGGACATCTGCTTCCCTGGGCAGATCTGTTTTTGAAAAGCAATTACTGGCAGGGAAGACTGAATCCTGAATTCCACATTCCTCAGTGAAGGAATCTGGATGATGTCACCTCCTGCCCGGTGGCAGGAGCATTCCTACCCCTCCAGGCAGCCCCTGCTTTTCCTCCAAATATTTGTTTTGGCTGGTTTTGTTGGAAGCTTCCCATTACAAGGAATAACAGCAGGATGGACTCTCCTGCTGGAAGGTTTGTCCCTGAGCAGCACGTTCACAGGGCCATGGGGTTAATAGGGGCTCCCACATGTCAGCCAAAATTTTACTGCCAGTAGCAGAAGTGGGGGATTTGTTGGTTTTCTGTATTTTTTTAATTTTTTTTTAATCTCTTTTAGATCTGTGTGGTGGTTCAGTGCAGGCTGAGAGATATCAGAAATCTCTTAAAATAGAAGGTTCTCTGCCTCACTAAAACGCTTTTGAACCAAATTCCTTAAATTTTCTTGCATGTGTGACTAGACCAGAGGCACGTAGATGTGCTTGTAATGCTGTGCCTTTCCTTCCCTCCCTTCTTATTAGGATCCATCCAGCAGGACACAGCTACTGAGGAGCCTCATGCCAGCCAGGACCTTTCCTAAACAGCTGGCCTGGAATAAAATGCCCTTTTGCCTGGCAGGAGGGTCCCAGTAGATGTTTCTGGGAAAAGGGTTGCAGGGCTATGGAGCAACTGTGGGGTGATGTGGAGGCCATGGGGTCCTCAAAAGGACAAAATCTCTCTGGAATCCTCCAGGAGTGGTTTTAAGGCACTTGGGTGGGATTTCATTGCCTAAACTTGGGTGGTCAACCCTCCCTGGAGCACAGGGTGCTCAGAGGAGCTGTGGTTGCTCCATCCCTGGAAGTGTCCAGGGCCAGGTTGGAGCAGCCTGGGATGGTGGAAGGTGTCCCTGCCCCTGGCAGGGGGCTGGAACAGCAAGGGCCCTTCCAGCCCAAACCATCCTGGGATTCTGCCTGACACCCAGGGACTGGTCTGGGACCCATCCCAGTTTCCAGCTCTTCTCTCCACTCCTCTGGATTTCACCACCTGCTCTCAGGAGCCAGGAGACCCGAAGCACAGCCTGCCCAAGGTGTGATGTCCCCCTGCAGCTCTTTCCTGCTATTTTACATTTTAAACTCCCCCTGAGAGGCCCCCATCCCACACCAAGGTGCTGCTCACACCCCATGGATCAGCCACTTCTCCTTAGCACCTGAGAAGGGAAGGGAGACACGACTGGAGGGATCAGGAGCTGATTTTAAAGTAGGTTTCTTATAGCAGATGGATAAATTCCTCCCCTGTGCTCCAACATGCCCCCACTGCTGACACCTGAAAAAGTTTCCTGCTCTCAGAGTAATTCTGCAGGACTGATGGGAGAGGGATAATCCAGTGGAAAATGAAGAGCAGTTCCTTGTGAGGGGCTGGTGAGGTCCAATCACTCCAAATCCCACAGGTGATGATGGGATCTCACCAAGGCACTGATTTCACTAACACCTGAGCTGGCACACTGAGATCCTACAGAGCCAAGGGGAGAGGAGTGATGGGATGGAGATGAGCTCCCCAACACCAGCACAAGGCATTGCCCCGCATCCGAGTGTGGTCTGGGTTATTAAAAAAAAACAACACATTTAAGCAACTGCCTTTTTTTCCTCTTGCATCTGCTGATCATCTTGTTCTGTCAGGCTGTGAGCTGGGAGCCCGAGGCACCACGATCTGTCCCTCTCAGTGCCAGACATGACCTTCACTGGCAAAATGGCTCAACCTGGAGGGATCCCACCCTGCTGACGGAGGAAATCATCTCTCCTTCCCCACGGGCACTGCAGGCAGAGGCAGCAGCCCCTGGGAGCCAAGAGGAGCCTGGCGTTCTGCAACCCCAGCCCTGAATCAACCCCTCTCCAATTAGCACAGACTTTTCATCAGCGCTCTGTTGTTTTTCAGCTCTGGTGATAAAAGGCTTCAGCGGACATTTCCAACCCTACATAAACTCCAGCCCGCTAACATAAACACCATAAAAACACTCCCCATAAATCAGAGCCCGCCCTCGCTAGGACTGCTCGAATTCCCCGGAATGGCTAAAAAAGCACCACCGCGGGCTGCCAGGAGGCTCTGCAGGGCAGCGAGACAAGGAGGGCAGAGCTCGCGGGAAAGCAGCTGCCCGGAGCTGGGCTCCCTCCTCATCCTCCTCCCACCTCGGGATCTCCGGGAGAGCTCGGCTCATGGAGGAATAAAGAAAGGAGCTCCACGCCCACACGTGTCCTGGCCAGCACACAAAACCTCGCATGTGTTTGCCCCCAGACACGGAATTTCTTGCAGAAAGCTGCTCCTCTGAGCTGGCCACAGCCCTCTCTCCTCCTGTTTTTCAGGGTATGTATTTTTTTTTTTTTTCCCAAGGTATATCTTTTGCTCTGTGCTGTAACAGCCAGCAGTAAAAGGTTATCCCACACTGCAGCTTCAGGAGCCCCCCCAGCTCACAGGACGGGCTCAGGAGATCACACCCTGCATTTGCCACCAGGTTTCTGATCTCCAGGCTTTGGCCAAACCCTACGGCAGCCCCGAGAGCAGAGTAGGGGCAGGTGTGGAGCATCCCCCAGGCAGGTGCCAGCCCTGCTCATTTGGTCGTGGCTCCCACCCACAAAAGACCAGCCCCAGGTCATCATCCCCCAGCTTAGGGCTGAAGGAGAGGACACAGGAGTCCTCCCTTCTCCCAAAATCCTGTGGTCCCAGGGGTTCCCAGGCGGGTTTTGCTCCCCAGCTGGAGCTCCTCACCTCTCCCCTCTGCCCGGGCAGGTCCCCGTGCCCTGGGCAGGGCTGGCTCATGCTCCAGCAGTGCAGGGCTCCTCCATCCTCTGCCAGCCTCCGGCTCCATCCAGGCAGGCTCGGCTGCTCTCTCCCGGCTGTCTCCCCGCAGCGTGGAAAGCGCTTTGTCCGGGGATTCTGCCAGCCCGAGAGCCACCACCTCCCAGCAAGCCAAGCCAAGCATGCAAGAAAGCCCCGGGAGAGGCCAGCCTAACGCTGGAAGGCTTGGGAGAAGAGGCTGCAGGAGCATCCCGGGAGCGCTAACGGGTTGTGGCAGCTGGGATTGACCCCAAACACCCGCCCAGAGCAGCTGGGGGGTCCCTGGCACAGCCCTGGGGGTCTCCCCTTTGCTGGGGGATCCAACCCAACGCCCAGGGGAAGCCAGGCTGCCGCTGAGGCTGTGGCAGCAGCAGGGATTGCTCTGCAATGTGGCATCAGCTTTGCTCTCTGTCTCCCCTCCTCTTCTCCAGCCCCGCTTCTCATGATGAAATTTGTCTTGCCAAACCAGCCATGGGGCTGCTGGGAGATAAAAACCAGCACTGAGGGAGAAAAGGAGCAATGGGGAGGATTCCACTGAGTGATGGATGGAAAAAAGGTATTTGCCTTTATGAACAAACATAGGTTTGCTGAGAAATGAAATTGGATATTGAAAGATGAAAGAAATAATGGGGAGAAACCGTAAATTCCATAAGGGTTAAAAATTAAAAGGGAGGGGAATTAGAGGGGAATTAGAGGGGAATCTCGGGTATCAGGATTCTGGGCAGACTGTGCCTCTCAAGTACCTCAGCCAGAGGGGAAAGAGAGAGGGAAATGGGGCCGGGAAATTGGGATAAAAAGGAGGAAATAATAATAAAAATAATAGTTATATTAATTAAGGAAAGAGGAGGCTGCATCCTCCAAAAATTGCAGAGACCCCAGGGCAATGCCCCGTGGCCTCTCCCTTTATTCGAATAAAGTCAAAAGACTCTGCCTCCTTTTTTTACCATAAACCTGTGGTGTTGGTAGATTAATTTTCCTGACCAGGAGGTGCTGCCAGCGGGCGGAGAGCAGCAAAGAGCCGCTCCGGAGCTGAGAAAGCCCCCAGGGCACCTGGCAGGGGCCACCGGGTCACAGCAGAGACATCGCCGGCTCCGGAGAGCGGAGACACGGGCAGGGGGACAAGGCGAGGAAACGAGGACATTCATTTTTCTGGTTAACTATTTCTGTCTGGCAGCGCAGAGGAAAAGGCTGGGCAGAGCCCTGAGCAAATCCATTGTCACCGGCAGGAAAAAAAAAAAAAAAAAAAAGATGAAAACGTGCCTGGAGGAATTTGGCTCGGCTTCATGTTTGAACCGGCTTCAGGTTTCCGAGGCAGAGGCTTCCGGATGCGCGGCGGGTGTTCTCTGGGGTTGGAACAAATTTGAAAATTTGGGGGCGGCTTTACTCTGCCTTGGTCCAGGGGTGGCACAGAGGAGGGAGGGGAGCGCCCAGAGATGCTCGGCGCTGCGCTGGCAGGGATGCCGAGCCCCAGCGCGGGACCAGCCCCATTTCTGCGCTGGTTTCGCCCCTTTCCGTCCCGCTGGTGGTGCCATCAGGGCCCGGTGTTTGTTTTGAAAGGCTCTTCACACGCAGCAGACACTCGCACAGCGCCGGGCCAGTTTAGGAGGTGTTAAAAAAGGGACGGGGTGAACAAAGCAAAGCAGAAACGCTGCCCCGGTCCTCTCTGATCTCTGGGGAAATGGGGTGAAAACCCCTCAGAAAGCAGGGTGGAGTGGCCTCAGCACCGTCCTGGCTCCAGGGAGCAGCTGGTGCCACCCTGTCCTGACAGCTCCCAGCTGGTGGTGGCACCTCCCAGGCATGGTGAGGCTGTGGGTTAATTAATTAATGATCAATGATGGGACCGAGTTTGGGGGAAAGGCAGTGCTGGTCTGATGGGGGTCCTCAGACATCCCGAAAATACGCCAGGACAAGAAGAATTTCAGCTGCCTAGGAAATAAAAGCCTCCCTGATGAACAGCAGCATGGGGAGCTGGGGACATCTGCAGCTCCTGAGGGACCTTCAGCCTCTGCTGGGCTGTGACTGCACACTCACCCTCAGATCCCACACCTCCACAGCCGATGGCAGCCAGGAAAAGTTGGCATCCTCACAACTGGAGGATGGAGAAGGAGCAAAAAGACAAACTGCAGAAGAGTGTTTGGCTCTTAGAGGAGCAATGCTGAGCTGCTTGAGGGCTTGGCTTGTCCTTATAAAGTCACTTCATTCCTTGGGGACAGCTCAGGACACCTGAGGGTGGGACATGGGATCCTCACCTGAGGATGCAGCCAGAGAAACAGTGGGACACCTAAAAAATGGGAGAGGCAGGGAGAAGAACAAATTGCTCCAGCAAAGTTTATTCTCACATGCCTTAATTTATAGGATGGGGGTCCTCCTTTTCTATCCATTTTCCCTGTCTTCTACTGCTGCAGCCCCAGGTTGCAGCAGTGACGTGCAGAAATCCCACAAAAACTCCTTTATTTTCCCTTCTCCTGGCAGCGAGGGGCAGAGACCACGTGGATTTTCACAGCTGGTCACCACAATCTCCAAGGGACAGACTGGGTCAAAGGGAGCTGTGCAGCCTTCAAACTGACCCTTGGGATGAACACTGGGTGGAAGAACTCCAACCAGGCCATAAATTACAGGAGAAGAGAGTTCTCCCCAGCACTGGGATCATTCAGGAGTATGGTGCACACCATCTCAGCTTGCTGGGGAAGGAGGGGTTTCCTTAGGACAAACACACAAAATAAAAAAACCAAACCCTCCTGGTATTTTGGTCTTGGCCAAGACCCAAGGATTGTCCTGGAAATGGCTCTCCCAGCTTGCAGGAGGAGCAGGAGGTGCTGATTCCTCATCTGCCTCGTGGCCCTTTCTCTGTTCCCATTGTCTGGAGCTGGGTTATGTTGGAATTTCCTCCCTCTAAGCTTCTAAGGGAGCTCTGGGCACAGGGCAGGTTGCCCTCCTGTGGCATTCCAGGGACATTTGGGTGAAAGGAGAAGGTGCCTGTGGCCTCCCAGGCTTTAAGGGACTCTGTTTCCCTTTGGGGACATGGGAATGTTCACCACCTCCCACCAGGAGAGGACACAGCTCTCTGCCATCAAGCAGAGCTTAAATAAATTCATCAAGCCGAGCTCCTGTGCTTGGGATAGATGGGAAGGGCTTTTTGGGATGGGAGGAGATGGACAGAGGAACCAGGGCTTCAGGAGCTTCCAGGAAATCCTTTGGACAAACACTGCTTGCAACTAAATCTGCAGAGATCTGGAGGCAGACAGAAGGGACATAACTCAGGGTCATCCATCAGCCACGGGGAAGATCTTTAGGATTTTAAAGGATGGCACAATTAAAAGCTGTGGAACTGCAACAGCATCTCCACATGAGGTTCACCTCAGGACCTTGAGGTGGGGATCAGGGATCCAAGGTGGAGATCCCATCCCAGAGGAGCATCCTGGGTGTTTGGTAGCCAGAGGAGAGTTTTCTCTCCAGGAAGGTTGGTCAAGAAGGTGAGGCCACCAAGGAGCAGGTTCAGCTCCCACTGGTGGTGATGCTGCTGAGCCCTCTCTGCCTCAGTTTCCCCACCTGCCCAGAAGGACACACAGCCTTGGCAAGGTGTTTGGGATATGAGGACGAAAAGTGTGCTCACAGCCTTGGATCTTATTTTAAAAACAAGCCAAAAGCACCTTAGATAAACTTCTCATGGATTAGAGAGAGCAGCTGCAAATCCACATCTGCTGCTGGGATGAGCCCCGATGGGTGCTGCTCTCCAGCTGTGCCTGGCCTCAAAGCCCAGCTCGTGATGCTGATGATCCCAAAGCCAGGAGGATGCAGATCCCAAAATTTGCAGAAACCTCGGGAATGTAACTGAGGATCAGCAGGAAAACCAGACTCTGGTGTTCCTCCCACAGCTCGGGTGGTCTGAGATAAGGGGAGGTTTGGGGTAGGGACTGGCCAGGAGGTCCCAGAGCACAGAGGGGTTTCACAGAATCCCAGAATGAACTGGGATGGAAGAGACCTTAAGGATCCACCCCAGCCATGGCAGGGACACCTTCCGCTGCTCCAGGGTGCTCCAAGCCCTGTCCAGCCTGGTCTTGGACACTTCTTGGGATCCAGGGGCTGCCCCAGCTTCCCTGGGCACCCTGTGCCAGACCCTCCCCACCTTCACAGGGAAGAAATCCTTCCTTTTTCCATGAGGAAAAAGCTAAACCGCTGCTGGTTTAATCCCAGCCTCCCCGTCCACGGCTTTGCACTGCCCTGCCTGGGGATGATTCATGCCAGCGAAGTGTGCACAAACTGAGGCCAAATAGGGATGTTGTGTCCCTAACCCCGGCAGGAAAGGCACCACACGAACCTTCAGCCTCAGCAAACGCATTTCCCACCCAAATAATTAGGAAAAGGCAGAAAATGAAGAGCGGGGTGGGAGCAAAGGGGGGGGGGTTGCAGCACAGGGAGGGGATCTGCGAAATGCTGGGAACCAACCAAGCTAAAAAAAAATAAAACCCCGGCAAAACATCAACACGAGGAGGAGGGAGAACAAAACAAAACAGCAAAGTAACATACGGAGAAGCGCTGGGCTCATTCCTTGCCGAAATTGTCCCATCCTGGCCGGTTGTGGATCCCTGGATTCCTGAGATCCCTGTCCGCCGCTCCCCTCCCTCCCGTCCCGCCAAAGCCGCTCTGACGTGGAGACGGGAAAACTCCTCTGAATCTGCAACCCCAGCGTGCCCCGGGACAGCAAGGATTCCTCTTGGCTTCCCTTTAGATTTTTGGGTTTTCCTTCTCGGCACGCATAAAAAACGCCATTAAAAAAAAAAATAAAGAGAGCGAGAGGAATAACTCCAGAGCCGCGAGCGCTGCTTATGGGAAAAAAAAAAAAAATCAAATCGTTCAAATAGTCGAAGGGTTTAGGGCTAAAAATAGCAAAAAGAGCTCCTTGGAGCTGGAGAGGGAGGCGGGAAGCGGAGGTGCTGCAGCAGGATAAGAAACGTTTCCTTCTTGTTTGGGATTTCTTTTCCTTTCTGCTCCAAACCTGGTGGAAAGCTGGCTACAAACTCTTACAGCTGCAGTGAAACGCTGCAGCACCACCCAAAAACCTTCAATTCCCCCCCCAGTTTTTATGCCCAAAGCAGTGCCTGCTGCTGA
Source organism: Sitta carolinensis (assembly GCA_032173965.1). NCBI lineage: Eukaryota > Metazoa > Chordata > Aves > Passeriformes > Sittidae > Sitta > Sitta carolinensis. Next base: position 2,200,741 of record CM063284.1, on the reverse strand, counting down.
AGTTTTGTATTTGAGTGTTTTGTGGCCAGAGGCTCCTATCCCATCCCTGTTCTCCCTTCCCAGCCCTCGTGCAGGGCGGTGGGAACAGCTGGGAGCAGCTCCCTGCTCTGCAGAGAACAGCTGGAAGGGGACAGAGGGATATTTTCCTCCTCTCCCAGCCCCTCCTGCTCTCTGCCAGAGGGATTTTTTCCCCCTGTGTACATGGGGGGGGGATGTTGCCCCTGACTCAAACCCACAAACAGGGATTAAATAATTGCCCCATCCAGAGGCCACAACCTTTGGCACGCTGTCATCTGTCCCTTCCCATTGCCAACTCGCATGATTTTATGGCTGACCTCCCAAAAATTGATGTTTTCCTTAAAGGCCCCGTGTTGTGAGGGGAGGTTTGGCTTCCAGGAGTCCAAATCAGTGAGGTTTTACTCGCTGCAATTAAAGAAAACCCCAAAGCTGAACAAAATTGGCATGAAGAAGGCCCTAAACCTTTAAAATCTCTCTTCATCTCTTAAACATACACGACCCTCAGCATGTCTTAAGCAGCTCCCACCATGTGAAACTCCTCAACATAACTTGTTTTCCCTGGTCTGAGGGAAATTTTAAGAGATGTCCTTGCTCCTCAGAACAGCTGGGATGGGGCAGCCAAGTTTTCATCCTCGAATTTAATTTCTCAAGTGTGTTTCTGCTCTCCAGCTGCTTCAGGGGAGGAACAAGCTGGGAACAGCCTGGCTGACTGTGCAGGGGTTATGTGTTCCCAGGAGGAGTTTTCCTGGGGAAATCAGCTCCTAGGATGCTCCAGGGATGGAGGAGGAGGAGGGAGAGGAGAGGCATCATCACAGCATTTGCTCCTGCAGCTGCTGCTGCCCTTGACACAGTCACGAGCCCAAAGTTCAGCCCAAACCCAAGGATTTCACGGAATTTAAGGCAAGGAAAAAACCCTCACCAGAAAATGTGTAGGGAAGTCCTTTTTGTAATCACACAGCTCGAAAACAACCTTCATTATACTCCTAAAAAATCTCAGCCCTGCTCTGTCTCAGACTCGGAGGAAACTCTCATTCAGCCTTCAAGCAAAATCCTGGGTCCAAATTTTAAGGGATTGTCCAGACCCCAAGTGGAGTTGTATTGCTGCATCTTCTGCAAATATTTAACACAAAACATTTTGCAGGCTTAGGAAGAAACTATAATTTTCATGGCTCTCAATGCTACTTTTATACATCCAATATATAAAATATAATATATATACGATACATTCTAAGGCTCAATGAAACAGTGACACTGCCTCCTGGGGCTAGGAACATCTTTTTACTCCCCAAATCCACAATCCCTCCCCATCAGTGCCCCACCAGCAGCCCCACCCTGGTCAGGAGGTGACGCTGGAGCCGTTACCTTTCACAGCCAGGAAAAAAGGAGCTGCAGCTCCTCACCGCATAACCGGAGCCCTGGGCTGGGGAGGAGAAGCCCTGAGGCAGCACCAGCACAAGCCCTGCAACAAAGGCAAGGAGCAGGGGATTATTCCCGGGCATCTCTCTGCCAGGCACAATACGGCAGCGTGTCACTGTCCCCCTCAATGGCACCATTGTCCCCTCCCCAGCCCCGGGTGCCGCGGTGGGGGCGCAGGGAGAAGCTCCTGCTCCTCAGAGAGCCCCTCAAAGGCTCAGCCCTCCACCGCGGAGGGACGGGGGGCTTTGTTTGGGATCCTGCTGTGGGCAGCAGCACCGCGGTGGGGTTCCCCCAGGAGAGGGAGGAAATGGGATATGGGGTGAAATGAATCGGGGTGCAAAGGGAGTGGGGGTTTGGGGTGAGAGAGGGAGGTCACAGCTCGCTGGTGAAACAGAGGGATGCTCCCGGTGGGGGTTGGTGGGATCCGTGCAGGGGTTTGCATCTGGATGGTGCTTCCAGGGAGGAGCAGGCTGAGGGGCTGGAGGAATCTCAGAATCCCGGAAGGGTTTGGGTTGGAAGGGACATGAAAGCTCATCAGTGCCACCCCAGCCATGGGCAGGGACACCTTCCACTATCCCAGGTGCTCCGAGCCCTGTCCAGCCGGGGTTTGGACGCTGCCAGGGATCCACAGCTTCTCTGGGTAATGCAGGGAGCACGGTCAGGGCTGGAGGATGGGGTGCACAGGGAGACTTCAGTGATAAACACAACTCTCAAATGGGAACATGGTGAGAAAACACAGCCAAAATCTTCTCAGAGGCACCCAAGCCCAGAGAGGCAACACATCTGGGGCAGCCACAGTGGGGAGAATGCACAAGGGAAGATCCTGCCTGCCTTTGGAAACACCAGGAGCTGCTGCAAGGACACCAGTGGAACATCTTCCCTGTAGGACAAAGGGGAGCAGGCTGGATTTCAGAAAATAAAAACCCAGCAAAGATCCCAGAGATGCCACCACAGCAAAGCTGTGGGGTGAAGCTGCAGTGGGATGACCCCAAGGAGCAGCAGCAGCCGTACTTGGGTACAGATTAGAAAAAATATATGAAAAAGCAAATTAAACATAGAAAGGCTGCTGGGATGGAGACAGGCTGCTCCTGGGGATGCTGGCAGGGAGTGCAGGCAGCCCTTGGAGGAGGGAGCATGTTCGAAGCCAAGGATGCAGCTCATGGATCCTGCTCTTTCAACCAGGAAAAATCATAAATCTCCTCTATTTTCTCATCCTATACCCACCACATCCAGGTCACCTCATTGGTGGTGACTGAAGCATTGCTCTTGGCTCTCTGAGTTTTTTCCCATCACCTCCATGCTGGCTCCACATGAGGGAGCCAGGCCAGCCCTAAAGTTCAATGCCCACCACACAGGCACTTTGTTTTCCATCAAGACTTGACAAAAACAGGAGCAGCAACCACTGATCCTTCAGGGAATATCTGCAAATTAATGCTGGGCTGATGACTTGGGCACCTTCCCTGTGCCCATTGGACCAAGCTCCCAGGGGGTCTTATTTCCACATGGCTTCAATAAAATAAACTCCTCTATGTGGAAATTGAGGAGCATATATCTATATTTGAGGAATATATATATATCTATATTTGAGGAATATATATATCTATATTTGCCCAGCTCTGCATGGATACTGGAATTTTGCATTTTCTGCCTCCCCTCCTTGCATCTCTTGAGATGGGGAGAGTAAAACTCAGAAAAACATCCTGTTTTCCTTCCTTTTTGTGGCTGGACAGAGAGGAATCAGGCATCAGGAGGGGGATGCATCCCCGATTCCACAAGCATCCGGTTGTTCCGGTGGCTGTACCAGTTGCCACGGCACAATGGGAATCTCAGATGGCTTCTGGCTATTTACAGGGCTGGAGTCATGGCCTGGACAAGCAGAGCCCCAGCTGCTGCTGCTGGGAAAGGGTGAGCCTGTGGTGGATTGCTGAGTTCTGGAGGCTGGCAGGAGCAGGGAGGAGCAGGGTGAGGGTGCCGGGCCGTGCGTGCCGCGGTCATGGATCGGCGTCCCGCGCTCTCCAGGGATGACACAGTTGCACATCCAGTCGATGTGGCTGACCCAAATACAGCACCCAGCAAGGCACAGCCTGGCCCCTGAGCCAGCTGCCAGGGTCACTCAGCCTCGTGGAGCTGATGGGCATGGCAGAACTCCTACGAGCACCCTGGAGCATCCAGAGCCACGGGATGCTCGGCACAGAATTCCAAGCTCCCGCTCAGCAGCCTTTCCAGCAGCAGCACAGGCAGAGCAAAGCTCTGAAGGAGCAGTGCTTTGGCCAGGGGATGCTGGCACGGATCCATTGGAGTCCCATCTGGATCAGTTATCCCAGGGAGGGCTGTTGGAGCTGTGGGATAATGGGACCTACCTGTGGTTGGTGCTGGTTGGAGTCAGTGTGAGGTGGCAGCAGCCGGAGTGTATCGGTCACCTCCCTGTCCTGTGGAGACACAGGGGACATCAGGACACCTGGCATGGACCACACCACCCAGCCCAGCTGCAACCTCCTGGAAAAAAGCCCAGGATCCACATGGCTGGGGAAATCCATCCCAAGCCCACCTCCCTCTGCTCCCGCAGCTTCCAGTGCTCTTCATCCATTCTGGAGCAGCTGGGAGCTGCCAGAGGGTTTTGCACCCTGATGGATTGGGGAACACTGGCAGGAGGAGGGATGAGGATGAGAGTCCCAATTCCCTGCTCTCCTGTTTGCAGCCATGCAGGCTGCTGGAGGATTTCCTAGAAGATAGAGCAGGAAAGCTGCCTTTGCCAAAAAAAAAAAAAAAAAAAAAAAAAAAAAAAAAAAAAAAAAAAAAAAAGTGAGAATCAGTGGCCTCCTCCATTGAACAGCCTCTCCAGAAGATGCCAGGAATTTTTCCTCACAGGATAACTCCTGGCAGCACTCAGAACACCTGTGCCCCCCCTTCCCCTGTGCCCCAGCAGGAGCACAGCCCCTCCCACTTGCCTACCTGGGACGCTCAATCCCAGCGCTGCCGTGGGGAACCCGTGGAGTGAGCCAGCCACTGAGGGACAAGCAGGAAAATCAGGATGATTCCTGCTCCTTCTTCCCCTCGTTGCTCATTTTCTACGCCGGCTGCCCAATTATTTCCCAGGCTGGCTCTGCCCCGCGGTGCCTTTCTGCAGTGGCATGGAAGGAAGCCTGGAAATCGGAGCTGCCTCCAACGGCACTGAGATGCCAAAGGAAAACCACGGCGAGGACAAGGCTGTGGGCTCATCAGGATGGGGGCAAAAGGGCTTTGGGCTGCTCCCAGGGGTCTTGGAGTGTGGCTCCAGCTTTTCTTGGATGATTTGGGCTTTAGGATCTGCCTGCACAAGGTCCTTCCCAGGCAGGGGCTGGGCGCTGCTGGGTCAGAGTGACCCCTGAGTTCAAGACCCACGTTCACTCCTTGAAGGAGTATTTCTATTGCCAAAGAGCTTGGGTAGGCAGGAAAACTGAAAAATAGGGGAGAATAATCAGTTCCTGCCCCAAAAGCAGCGTGTCAGCCTGGATTCAGCTAAAAACAATGCGATGGCTGCAGAGCAACAGCTCTGAAGCAGAAGTGCTACAGGGGGTTGTTATCTTTCTGGCATCAGCTCCAAAATAGCCTCAGCCTCAGACAGGAGAGCTCCCAGGGCAGGGCTCATCCCAGCTTTTACCATCCCCTGCACTCCTCTTCCTCCCCCAGCATCCTCCTCCTGCAGGGATGTAGGTGCTGCCACTTTTCCCAAAGCATCTCAGCTGAAAAAAGCTGAGGTCTGTCCAAATTTATCTCAGTCTGACGGAACAGTGAATATATAGTTACATAAAATCCCTATTCCTGACATTTCTGGAAGCAACCCAGGAGCAGGCCTGTTCCTTTACTTGGGTGTACCCTGAGATGGGAACAGCACCTTGCTGCCTGGAAGATCTTGGTGGGAAAATGGTCCTGCAGGAAGAGCAGCTTTAATCACAGACAACCCCTGGGCTGGAGGGCTCCTGTCTCCTCACTTTCCCAGTCTGATCCCTCAATGCCAGCCCCACATGGAGCACTGGCAGCAGATGTTTGCAGTCGTGGAGAACCCAGCATTTGACACCTGCTGTGCTCAAGGATGTGGGAATGGAACACCCCAACGAGCCAGGACCAAACCCAGGGATCCAGAAAGGCGTTTTTATGGCTGTGAACACAATTCACAGAACAGACATCCCGTGTTTGGAGGGGCAGGAATTAAACTCGCTTCAACAAGTGCCTTCACCCAGCGTTGGGATTCAAAACACCAAACCTGGAGGGGGGCACTGCTGACAGCACCCAAAACGACTCCCTGGAGATGCTCCAGAGCCGTGTCACAGCCTGGGGACCAGCCTGGCTCCAGCACCCACTGCTGCTCCTCTGCTTCCCGGCGCCATCCCGACGGCCACCCCGTCACCTCGCCCCGGCGTTCTCCGCCTGCTCCGTCCCCACACCAGGGCAGCACCCTCGGGATTTCCCTCTCCCTCCCTTCCCCAGGGAAGCGGGGACACGAGCGATGCCCGGGATCGGTTTTTTCCCGTTTGCCGGGCGCACTCACCTGTGCCGCGGGGCTGAGCCGGGGCCGGGCTGGCCGCAGGGATGCGCAGGGAGCAGCCGGGCTCTTCCATCGGGCACAGCCCGCAGGTGCCACGCGGTGCCCGCAGAGCCCCGGACCGAGGCGGGCGCCGGGTCCTGCGCCGGGTCCTGCGCCTCCTGCTCCGCTGCTCCGGCGCGTTGGCGCTGCCGCTCCTGCCATCTACAGGGGACCTTTTCCCACTGCAAACGCGTCCCTCAAATTGTAGCAAAATCCCACGGTTCAGAAGGGAAAATAATCAGAGCCCATCGCTTGATGGCGCAGGAAGAGCCTGCGGTTCACACCACGAATCCACGCAGGAGTTTCCTGCTTGTTTAGCCAATTCCAGAACCAAGCATGGGAAATACACAAAAACAGGAAGCAATATTTTCTAGGAAATCCAGGAAAGACGTATTAAACCAGTCCAAGAAAGGCAAACGATCAAAATCATCACCAAATCATGGAATGCAAGGTACTAAAAGGGGGGGTTTCTGCTTGTTGCCTCCATAAGGTGAAGGATGGAGGGTTGGAGATGACCTGGACAAACTGGAAGGATGGGATGTGAAGAGGATGAAACCCCAAAATGGAGTGTTTAGGTACAACCCTGCTCTGGTAAGATGTGGTTTGGGTGAGAAAATCTCCCAGCCTGGCACTGCAGGGCCCAGCTGCTCGTGGGCTGTGTGGTTTTGGGGGAAAGCAGCTGAGGTCAGCACCTGTGACAGGCTGGTCACTGGAATGGAATCACAGGTTTGGGATGGAAGGGATCTCAAAACCCATCTTGTTCCAAATCCTGCCATGGGCAGGGACACCTTCCCCTGTCCCAGGGTGCTCCAAGCCCTGTGCAGCCTGGCCTTGGACACTGCCAGGGATCCAGGGGCAGCCACAGCTTCCCTGGGCACCCTGTGCCAAGGCCTGCCCACCCTCCCAGCCAGCAATTCCTTCCCAATATCCCATCTAAATCTTCTTTCAGGTCAAAGCTATTCCCTGTGTCCTGTCCCTCCATGCCTTGTCCCCAGCCCTCCCCAGCTCTCCTGGAGCCTCTTTAGGCCCTGCCAGTGGCTCTGAGCTCTCCCTGGAGCCTTCCCTTCTCCAGGTGAGCATGCCCAGCTCTCCCATTTTGTCCCCACAGCTTTCAGAGTGAGAAACCAACCCAAGGACACTCAGGATACTGTCCTGCTGGAGGGATCAAAGGCTTGGAAGTTCCATGAAAACATCAGTGTAAAGGCTAAAGAAAACTTGGGAAATGAAGTGCAAAGCTCTCTAGGTCTCAGAACAAGCAACTGGATGCAGTGGATTCCCCCTAGGAAAAGGGATTTATTGCTGCCTTCAAGCACATCAGCCCAAGAGTTTCCCTACAGCCTTCCAGAAGGGCTCAGCCCCCAAAGAATCCCGAGGTGCAAACCTGGGGGAGCACATGCTGAGCATGCAGTGAACAGAAGCACAAGCATGACCAGATTTCCTTTTCTTTCCTTTTAATATAAACATCCTAGGGTGAGTTGGGGGTAGGAGCAGCCTAAAGGGAATGTCTTTTGGAATAAAACACTGTGACGTACTTCGGGAATGATGTGCAAAATTGAAACGCCCAAGCAGGGGCAGCTCAGGACTTCCTGGATTCTTCGGTCTTCTTGATTTCCTGCAAGGAGATCAGGAAAGAGACTGAGAATCTGCCACTCTCTGGGAAACTGCTCTTGGTTTCACAGCTTAGGAGACCAGGGGTGACCAACAACTCAGATCAGCTCCACAACAGCACAGGACCAAGCCCTGAGTTCACCTTTAGGGACGAGGTAAGGTTTGGCTTGGAAGTTCCAGAAAGAGGAATCCCCTTCTCTGCTCCCCAGGGATGAATGTTTGCTTTGCCCCAGCTCAGGATTGTGCTGGATTCATTTCTCACTCTCAGGCCACTGATCCATCATCACTGGTACTCAATCTGTCCCTCAGCAGCTCAAAGCAGACCAAGTGTGGGATGAGGTGACATTTCTGTGGCTGCCTGAGAACAGACCCTCACCTGCCTGGCCCAGGAATGAGGCAGAAAAAAACAAAGGGACTCACCTCCAGCAGCACCTCCTTCAATTCAGAATAGGCCTTTTCTAAATCATCATTAATGATGACCAGGTCGAACAGCCCAGGCTCTTTACCTGGAGAAGGAGATGACAGAGTTAAAGGAGAAATTTTCTGCCCTGTGTCAGCTCTAGTGCACAAACTCCCATGGCATTTTTATCATTTTTTAGCAGTATTATTATTATTTCAGCTGCCGCTAATGAACTGCTCTGCCAAGCACCCCCAAGGAAGTGCAGTGGGAAATGCAGCAGTGATCCATGCATGGCAAGCCCTGCCAGCACAGCTGGAGAGCCCAAAGCAGCTGCTCCCATGAGAGGCAGCTCCCCAGGCAGCCAGGCACGCCCTGCCCTCCAGGCACTCACTGAGCTCCAGGTCCACGCGGGCTGCGGTCAGGCGCTTCTGTAAACTCTCCTCTGTCTCGGTCTTGCGGTCCCGCAGTCGTTTCTCCTAAAGCCAAGGACAAAGGCGATAAAGAAATGAGTGTTCTGAGAGCTGCGGGCACAAACCACCCCCACCCTCGGGCCGGGGCTGCCTGTGACCCTGGGCATGTGAGAACACCCTGCAAAGGGTGAGGGGCCTCACTGAGAGCCCACTGCAAACCAGTGGCCAAACTAGGCTTGAGATCTCCTACCCAGAGTTCAGGGTCCCAGGTTTCTTTTACCTCCCTCTCATTTATTTATTTTTCCAGGTAGTGCTGGAAATGAGATCTCTCTGCTGGCTCTGGCATCTGGTGCTGCTGGCTTCCTCCTCCACAAACTCAACGAGAAACAGAGCCTGCCTGATGTACTGAGAGCAAGAGGGGAGAGTCAGGAGTTGGTCCTCATGTGTCCTCATCCCTTTCTGAGCCATGACAGCGACTCCACTTCTGCAAGAGTCCCACTGCAATCACTTACATAGGGTATGGCCAGAGGGGCATAGAATTCATGGTGCTGCACAGAGTCAGCCTCCCCGGGTTTAATTTTAACTGTGGAGGCAAACCTCAGCACAGCACGAAGCCCAGTTAATGCATTTAAAGACTGGCCATGTGTCAGGATTTCTAAAAAAAATTTTTTTTGTTGTTGTCCTAAACCTGAATTTGTGCAGTCTGTTTTCCCCCAGCCCAGCATCTGAAGAAGGGGCAGAGATCGTTTGTTCTCTTGTTCAAGGAGTTTATTCTTGTTACCTTGTTGCATTTGTGGCCCTGGCCTGCTGAGATCTTTCTTGCAGGCCGGGTTGTATCAAACTCATGTCCCTCGGGGCAGAGTTTACTTCTTATACTAAAAATTACATATGCTTTATCTACAATAACTCTCCAATACCTGTCAACTATATTAAACACTGTACCTTTACTCTAAACCAATTAAAAAGTGCCACCAGCACAGCAGAAGATGGAGAACAAATGACCAAGTAGAAGGACAGGGACACACCCAAAATTCTCCATCTTTGTCCTTTAAATTCACACTCTAAAACGCCAAAATTCTACTTTTTCACCCTGTGACATGTTAACTATCATTCTACTTAAATTCTTGTGACTTATACATTTTCCAGGACAGTCAGAGGGATGTCCTGGGTTGCAACGGAGTCCACAACCAAAGTGTGTGAAACACCGAGGAAAGCACTCCAAGAACAAAACGCAGGAAGATCTCTCCCTTTGTGCCAGAGGCTGGGCAGAGATCAGCCTGGGAGTGTCCCGAGGAGCAGGGGGAAGGGAAGCCCCGAGGCTGCAGAGCTGATTACCTCTAACTGCTACCGGCAAAGCAAGGCGGGCGCTCACCAGGATCTCGACGGACGGCGGCTGCACCGAGATGTAGATGGGGTTCAGCTCCGTCTGCTTGAGGTTCTTCACGCCCTGGATGTCGATGTCGAGGACACAGATCTGGTTCTGGGCCTGCACGGCCTGCACAGCTCCTTTGCTGGGGGGACAGCACACAGGGAAGGGGGTTGGGGGGGTTGTAGTCTAGGCTTGAAGTTAGTTTCTGTTCCTTCGTGCTGTTTTTGGTTTGGGAAGGTCTGTTCTCACAGGGCTTGACGTAAATATTTGTTGTCCCTGAAAAATCAGCCTTCTGATTTGTTTTAATATAATGGAGTCGGTTCTCATGAATTGTAAGATAAACAAGAATCATGTTTACATTCCTTTGTAAAAGATGTCACCTGATGGACTTCTCAAGTGGAGATGGAGAGGTGGGAACTTCTCGGTCCAATCTCTGATCACTGCCCAGAAACTTATAGATACAAAATCAACAATGAACTAGAGAGTTCTTTTCTTCTTCTCTGCCTGAACCCCTGTTGTATGTGTTACTGTGTGTCCCCTCTCTATGTCACAGTGACAAACATCACCAGGGGTTTTGTAATGAGTGTAACATTTTGGATTCTTTTCTGTGGGATGGACTTCCTCTGATGTCTTCTGGCTCTGGCCAATGTAGGTGATGAATTCTATCACTCTCCCTACCTGAGAGAGTGGCCTGTTCAAACGGGTATAAAAATATAATTTATTCAATTGTTTGAATAAAGACTGGAGTCAGATCATTTGCTAAAGGAGGAACTGTGTTGTTTGACACAGTGACAGGGTGTCACCCTCCAGCAGGGGGGACCTCACAGGGCTCTCCTGTGGCTGGAGCTGCTCTGCTCTTGACAAAGAGTTTCTCTGCAGTCTGGTTTTAAGCCTGATGTTTTAATTTTCTAACGTTCTTTCCCAGAGAAGTGAGATAAACATGATAGAATGTTTGTTTTCGTAATAATATTTATATTATTCATTCCTTCTGACAGGAAGGACTTCTTGATGTCCCTCTGGTTTGACCAATGTGACTGAAGGAGTTTGCCCTTGTTTCACCAATCACGTTGGTCTGGGTGAAATTGTATACAAGAGAGAACCATCCCTAATAAAAAGTCATTTTTAACCTTCTAATCTCAGAATGTGTATTGTGTGTTATCTAAAATAGTGACATTTCTCCAAGTGTCAGTGCTCTGGGTGGAGCAGGGAGCTGCTGTCTCCTGTAGAGAGGCTGGCAAAGCCCTGCTGGAAGGGAATGGATCATGGCTCTATCCCACAGGATGGGTGGGATGTCCACACACTCCTGCCTTGGCAGAGCTTCACCACCAGAGAGGGAAATCCCTGCTCACGGCAGGAGGCTGGAACTGGATGATCTTCAAGGTCCTTTCCAACCTAAACCATCCTGGGATTGTGTGGCAAACATGGAAAGAGCCTTCACCAAAGAGCAAAGCCACTGAGAACCCCCCTCTCCAGAGACCCACTGAGTCCACACACTCTCCTGAAGGATACTGGACACACATGGATGCTCCACCTGGGCCACAAGATGCACTTAATTCTCCACTAAATTTTTCAAGTGGTGGCTTTTATATGCTGGAAAGACAAAATTTCTCTTCCCCATCATGGGGAACTGCCTCAAGCTTTTTTAAATAATTTTTTATTATTATTCACTGAGGAGACTTAGGGAGCAGAAAGGATTGGTGAGAACTTCAACTCTTCTGCTAAGCACGAGGGACTCTCCATTTTATCCCACATCCTCAGGGGGGCTTGGAGAGGTTCTGTATTTATTTTCTAGAATCCCAGCCTAGTTTGGATTGGAAAGGATCTTCAAGACCATCCAATTGCAGCCCCCCTGGTACAGCTGACCCACCTTGTCCCATACATATTCCCAGAGAACTCAGCGTGCTCGATAAATTCACCGGCGTCGATTTCTTTCTGCATTTCCTCTCTGGTCACAAAGTGATAATCTGGAGAAGGGAAAAAATTAGGGACAGAAATTAATATTTTGAAGGTAAAGTTCATGGTCAAAATGATACCCATGGGTTTTTGGGGGAGAAGACACTTAAATCTGCTTCAGACTGTGCTGGCAGACTGCAGAGATTCACTTCCTACTTCCAGTTGTATGAACACCTGCTCAAAACATTCTGGAGTTTTCTGTGTGGCCAAAAATGCTGCTCTACCCCATTTTTCACATCTTTTCCCATTCCTGGTGCAGTGGGAACTTCTCCCCCCTTGCCTACAGGTGTGGGGCACATTACAGCAGGAATGGTAAGGCCTTTCATTTAAAAGGATTTCTAATTAAAGACCAGAATGGGATGAGAGAGAGGGAGATAAAAGGGAACATCAAAACCAAACTAACTGAAAAGGAATATTTATCTTCTGTTGAAATTCCTTCCTTTCATTTCAGAGGGGAAAACTGCCATTGGAAATTCAGAACAAACCTCATTTGATTGTTTCTTAAATATGCAAATACATGAGAAAACAGCTGGGCACAAGCTATTAATACATCTCCTTAAGCAGCTGCACTTCCCAAAGCAGTGGCCATTGGAGAAATCTCCCCAGAACCACCTGGAACTTTGGAAAATCAAATCACCCAACACCCAAGTTCAGAGCACAGACCCTAAAATGAGAGCCCAGCTCTGAAAACCTGAATTATTTGGAGAGTCCAATGAGAGAGCAGCAGGCTCACCTTTGCCATTCACTTCTCCAGGTCTCGGCTGCCTTGTGGTATCTGCAGGAAAAGGGAAAAAAAGAAAGGAAAACCAGCTTTGTCAATTCTGTACATCACCCATGGGTGTGGCAGGATCAGAGAAATGCCAAGGGCTAAGTGGAACAAGGATCTCTAGGGAAAAAAAATCTCTACCAAGAGGCAAGTTGTGGAAAATAAGGTTTAGTTTGGAGTGAGATGAGAGATTCAGCTGAATCAGAAGCATAGGATTACACACACAAAAAAGATAATTTTAAGTCTTTCTCTCTCCCATAGCATTACATTTTTAAACACCCAGTATTGGTTCTCTCATGGTGGAGTGAATCCAGATCTCAAAGCACGGATTTTACTGGCAGTATGCAAAGTGTTGGGACATTAAAACACGTTCTGGTAATGGACTTAAAAACACCTTGCAGAGCTCCATGGAAAAATCAAAGGGCTTTTGAAGCAGAATGTGTGGGGGTTTTTTTACTTTCAGAGTCAAGAATCACTCAGAAGGTTGCTGTTTCCTCTCTGAGTTGTGTTTAGAGATGTGTGGAATCACCAGAGCTGCAAAGCTGCTACTCCAGACCAATCCTGGACTTGCCACCCATGAGGAGTAAAAGGTGCCCTGAGTCATGTAAACAGCCCCAGGAGCCCACAGACAGACTGGGACACTGCCAAACCATGAGAACCCATTATTTGGGGTATAAATGTGGCTGTGAGCTGGCACTCTGACACAGCTCAGCCACGCCTGGGTACTCACGGGAGACGCTGAAGCCGAAGATGTTCTCATAATCTTTGAGCAATTTCTTTAACAAAGTGCTCTTCCCTGCACCTGATGGGCCACTCAGAACCACTGGCCTTGGTCCCTGCATGACTGGGGAGAGACAGAAAAATGTGTCTGGTTAGGAACACCCATGGATACACAGCTGTGGATTCCCAGCAGTGCTCAGCCCCTCAAAACAGCACCAAGCCTTGACCCCTGGGTACAAATTTCTGCAGGGAAATCTGAAATGATGCAAAATCACAAGCCTAGAGCTGATAGAAAGTACTGGGAGTGAAGAAACACTTCTCAAGAGACCGAAAGGTTAAACTCCTAGGATGTAACCCAAAGGAGGAGGAAACTGGGATTTAGCTGCCACTAAACTGGGGTGATCCAAGCCAGCTGTTTTCCACCACAGCTGGGTCTCACTGGGACCAAAACCCTAAGGAAAACTCTCTCTAAAAGGAACAGAATCCTATTTGTGCCTGGTGGCACTTGGAATCAGGGGACAGAGGAACAGCCCCTTCCCTCTCACAGGAGAAAAAGAAAGGTTTTTTTTCTCTTTAAGGACTTTGCAACCCCCAAACCCTTGCAACAGCACCTGAACTCGGGTGCAATCATTGCCATGAACGTGCTCAGGGATTTATTCCCGTAAAATAAATATTCCCATATTTCCTGAAGCACCAACTCCACCTGCAGGTGACTCATGGCAAGGAAGGAAGAGATCCCAGAGATCAGTTCATGGTACAGGTGAAAAAAGGCAGCCTGGGGCCACACAGAACTTGCTGCAGTTGTTTATTCAGCCAGAAAGAAAGAAAGGAAAAAAAAATGGTTTTCATGTTCCTGTGTCTCTGGCGAAGAGGAAAATTTAATTATCCCCAGGGGAAAAAAAAGAAGAAATGTGTGTAAATATGAGGGGACCCTCACCCATCAGCAGCTTCCAAACCAGAAGTGATGGCGAGAGTGAGACAAATCAAACAAGCTCTTCCTATTTAAACAGTTCTTTTCAGCACGTAGTAAAATCCCTGGAAAAGCACTTTTTTAGCCTCCCGGGCTGGGTGTGGGCTGGGGAGGCACCAGCCCAGAGGCAGATAATGCCTTTCCATTTGAAACCGGCTGCCAGCAATGTCACCCTGACCTTACACATCACTTTTCCAGCAGCCTTAAGCCAAATGCTGTCTCACCGGAGCGGCCGCGGGCTAATCCTGCGCCTGACCCCGCCTGCCGGAGCCCTAAATCCTCCTCCTCCTCCCTGACAGAAGCACAATTACACAACTTTTCCCTCCGCTCCCTGAGGATACTTGTCTGAGCGCGGTTCATCCCAGGCTGCGCCGAGGGACGGGATTTAAATCCACAAAGGCCGAGGAGGAGCCAACAGCGGCAACGTGGGCGCTGGAAACACCCACGGGCAAGAAGCAGCCGTGAGGAAATGCCTTTATTCCTCCTTTTTTTTTATTTGCTTAGTGCCCTCTGAGTGCTGCAGCCTCAGGGATCCAAAAGATGAAATCTAGGGAGGACCAAGCTCATCAGCACATTGCTGGATTTGGCTCCATCATCCCAAAAAGAGAAGGCTGAACAAACTCTAGGAAGTCCTTTGGGGACCTTCCTACCATTCCCTTGGTCCTTAAGCTGCTGTAATTTCCCAAAAACGCGGGTTTTGCCTAAGTGTTTGATACCTGAAGAAAGCACCAGGGAAATGTCACCCAGTGCTTGCAGCAAGGGAGCACAGCAGTCCCTGAGCAGTCACCCAAAGCATTTCCCTCTCTCCTGTCCTCCACAATTCTCTCCCAAGTAAATCCATCCTAAGCATTCCTTGGAAAACTCCCCACACAAAGCCATCACCCTTCAGACATCCCAGTGTGCTTCAGAACACACTGCCCCCAAAGAATGCTCCTCCATCACACAGCAGCTCCCACAAGCACCCCAAAAACCCCACGGGTGACACTGGGATGCCAGCACGGATTCCCAGGTGTTCCAGGAGCCAGCTGTGCCACAAGAACCGTGCTGGATGCACGAATCCCAGCTAGAAGGAAAAGAGCTTTCCCCTCTTCCCCCTCAAAATGTCATCTGCCCGAACACCAGCAGAGATTCAAAGCTGCCCAAATCACTTCCAACCATTCCATTCAACCCAGCCAAACTGGGAAGGGGGCAGAGGAGTGGGCTCAGACACATCCTTACCTCTCCCCTGTGCTCCCTCCCAGCCAAGGCAGCAGCACGGGCTCCCGGGGCCAGAGCTGGGCTATTTGTGAGCTCCTAAAGCCTTAATTAATGAGCCACAATTTGAAGGTGGCCAATGAGAAGAATCCTGCTGAGCTTTAATCTCCCCTCGTGGTTCCTCCTCCACTCCCTGCTGTCCCTCCTGGCTGGCAAAGCTGCATCCAACACCCCCAGAAGGCTGAGGGGGGCCAGCCAGTCCCCAAAGGCACAGGGATTTTGGGAAGGCACCCATGGGATTTTGTCTGTGCACAATCCTGGCATGGTTTGTGTTGGATCTTCCAGACCATCTAATTCCAAACCCCTGCTGTGGACAGTTTCCACTAGACCAGGCTGCTCCAAGCTCCATCCAATCTGGAACACTTCCAGGCACTTTCCTTCTGCAGGAATGTTCCTCTTCCTTTTGTACCAACTCCACACAGCTTCACCTCAGCTCCACGACCACAAAGGTGACAGGAAAACTCCTCCTGCTGCTCACAGATCCAAACCACCCCCACAGTGGGACCCTCTCCTTTGCTTCACTCCCTTTTCTTACCCCAAAACACTCATGACTAAGAGAAAAGACACCTGGGTTGTGATCACATCTGGCTTCTTTCAAAACAACTAAAAATAAACCTAAAGGCTTGCAGGTGTTTCCTCCTGCCTGCCTCCCTTGTGAATCCCTTCTCTTGCTGGAGATCTGCAGAGGAAAACTGAGAGGGAACAGAAGCCATTTCCACTCCCAGATGATGGGGCTGGGAGGAAAAGTGGCAATTCACAGAATTCCAGAAAGGTTTGGTAGGAAGTGACCTCAGAGCTCATCTTGTCCCAGCCCTGCCATGGCAGGGACACCTCCCACTGTCCCAGGCTGCTCCAAGGGTCCAGCCTGGCCTGGGACACTGCCAGGGATGGAGCAGCCACAACTTCCCAGGCTAATCCCACCATGTCCTCATTCCCTGCTCCCCATCCCTGCCAGACAGCTCCACCCCTCAAACCCCAACAAACAAACCCCCCAAACCCCAGCTCTGGGGGATATGGGGCTTTTTTTCTCTCTCCTCTTTGGTTCCAGGAATGCATCCCGTTTCCCAGCTAGCTGCAGCAGCAATGTCACAAAGATGTGTTTATTTTAGGCAGAAACTCGATTTATTTTTTTTTTTTCCCCAGTCTTCTGTCAAATTTGAGCATTTTCAGAGCAGCCAATCTGCAAATATCCAGCACAGGGAGTTTCCTAAAAAACGGGTTGGGATCCAGCCTAATCCCCCAAAACCACTGTGGAGTTGATCAGCGAGAGAAGAGCCCAACTAATTAACAATATTAATTATCTCCCATAGCTGGGACTGAGGACAAACAGCCACACAAACCCCTCTGGGATGCAAAAAGATGAGGTGGCCACAGCAGGATGTCCCCAGGGCAAGGAATGATTCCTGGGCTGCTGCTGCTACATTCACCCTGGATTTTACCTCGTAGGTGGCAACACAACCAGGAAGCAAAGGACAGACATCACAAGAGTTAAAACAAATTAAAACTGATTAGCAGAGAAGCTTTACAGGGAAGGCAAAGCCCCCTTATGAAGAAGAAAAGAAGATTAAAGCACGGTTTCCCTGGAGCCTTGGGAAAGGTCTCCTGGATTAGGATTATGATCCCAACCCTATTTTTAGCAGGTTTGTTGTAAAGGTGCCACCCCACTTTTCTAAGATTTGAGACGGGTTCCAAAAAGGGAGAGAGCTCCTGATGTGAGAGATGAGGAATTATCTGCAGCACAGGAGCAGGGAGGCTCCAACCTTCCAATTTTACCCATCCTGTGATTCTGGGAGGAGCACAGCATCCCACAGCAGACCAGACCTGGAACTCAGCCACCTTTTTCCTGGAAATAATTACCTAAAAAGCACTAATTAGCCTCTCCACTGGCTCGCAGGGAGCAGCGATGCCGCAGACAAAACACAAACAGCTTACTCAAGGTCACTGCAGAAATTAGGGAGGTCCAAGCCCGTTATTCCCAGACCATGCCCTCCTGTAAACCAGACTAGCAGGACAAAACCAGTTTACCCCCTTGGGAAAACCTCTACAGAGGTGAAGCTCCCGCAGGTGTGGTTTTACCATCCCCACAGGTGTTTGGTTCAGGATACTTGAGGGATGCTTATCCCTGAACCCCTCTTGCCTCACCGCACCCCACCCGATTCCAGGAGCACATCCCTGCCTGGTTTATCTCACCAGGGCCGTGCCCTGGAGCAGCTCTGGCTGTAGGGAAGGGCACACAGCCAGCCCGGGAGCCGTGCCACCCCCGCAGCCATCCCGCGGGGATAACACAGCACAAATGAGCCGCCTCCTCCCGGGGTCCTGGGGGGATCAGCACCCCCAGATCGGCACCTCAGTGTCCCGGGAGCTCCCAACCGAGGAGTGAGTCCCCCATGAGGCACTCAGCAGCCTGGGGCCAGCTGGGTGCCCTCAGTGCTGACCCTGGGAGCGGCTGAGCATCCTGGGGCTGCGGGGCCCCCGTGAGGGGCTGAGCACCCCAAAGCCAGCCGGGACCCCGTGAGGGGCTGAGCACCCCAAAGCCAGCCGGGACCCCGTGAGGGGCGAGCACCCCAAAGCCAGCCGGGACCCGTGAGGGGCTGAGCACCCCAAAGCCAGCCGGGACCCCGTGAGGGGCTGAGCACCCCAAAGCCAGCCGGGACCCGTGAGGGGCTGAGCACCCCAAAGCCAGCCAGGACCCTCGTCAGGAGGGCTGAGCACCCCAAGCCAGGGACCCCGTGAGGAGCTCGCACCCCAAAGCCGGCCAGACCCTCAGCCGAGGGCCCGGGAGGGCTGAGCACCCCAAGCCCGCAGGAAACCCCTGCACTCGGCCCCCGTGAGGCTGGGCCCCGTAGCCGAGGGCCCTGGGGGGGCTGGCCCCCAATGTCCACCGGCCCCTCCAGGTCCCGCACATCGAGGGGAGTCCCGTGAGGTGCGAGCCCACGGGCCTCGGGCCCCGCTTCACGCCCCGCGAGGGTCCCGGCACATCGCGCGCCCCGTGATGCGAGCCCCGAGGTCGGCGGGGGGACGATCCCCCGGCACCCCTCGCGCGACACCCCGCCCGCCGCCGCGCGCCATGACGTCACCGCGGGGCGGGGCCTAGGGAGAGCGCGGTCACGTGAGTGCGGGGCGGCGGGACGGACCACGCGCCGCGCCGGGCGGGGGGGTGAGCGCGGCTAGGGGCTGGGGATGAACCATGATGGGGAGGCGGGGGGAGGGCAGTGCCGGCAGGGCCGTGATTGCGGAGGGAGGGAGGGAGGGGGGGAGGGGGGTGTTGGGGGAGAATGGAGGGGCAACGTGGGCTGAACCATGGCGGGGCGGGGGGGGACGGTGCTGGGCCGAACCACGGTGGGGTGGCGGGAGCCATAGTGGGGTTGGAGAGAGGTGGGAGGGCTGAACCAAGGCGGCTGTGGGGGGAGGCGTTGTGGGACTGAAGCGCCGTGGGCTGAGCCATGACGGAGAGAGGGGGGAGCGATCGTGGAACTGCCCCGTGGCTGGGCAGGGAGAGACGTGGCTGGGCTGGGAAAGGGGGGAACCATAGAGGGGCTGAACCATTGCGAGAAATGGGGGAACCATGGGCTGAACCATTGCGAGAAATGGGGGGACCATGGGCTGAACCATTGCGAGAAATGGGGGGACCGTGGGCTTAACCATTGCGAGTAATGGGGGAACCATGGGCTGAACCATTGCGAGAAATGGGGGGACCATGGGCTGAACCATTGCGAGAAATGGGGGGACCGTGGGCTTAACCTTTGCGAGTAATGGGGGAACCATGGGCTGAACCATTGCGAGAAATGGGGGGACCATGGGCTGAACCATTGTGAGAAAAGGGGGAACCATGGGGACCATGGACTGAACCATTGCAAGAAATGGGGGGACCATGGTGGGGCTGAACCATGGCGGGAATGGGGGGAACCATAGTGGGGCTGAACCATTGCGGGGATGGGGGAGCCATAGTGGGACTAAACCATTGCGAGAAATGGGGGAGAACCATAGTGGCGCTGAACCGTTGCAGGAATGGAGGGGACCATGGTGGAGCTGAACCATTGTGGGAATGGGGGGAACCATAGTGGGACTAAACCATGTCGAGGGGGGGCAGCATGGGGCTGAACCATTGCGGGGGGAGCCGTCACGGAGCCAAGCCTTGGCAGGAGCTGTCGTGGGGCTGCTCCGTGCCGCAGAACCCTGTCAGTGATGGCGACGCGGGGGGCGTCTCCCCAGAGCCTTTCCTTGTCCTCAGGGCATCCCCAGGCCGCGTCTCCGCCAGCCGGGCCGCCATGGCGGCCAGCCGGGCGCTGAGGTGAGCGCGGGGATGGCGCTGGTGTCGCGCTGGGAGCGCAGCCGCGTCACCCCCGCGGTGACACCGCCCCTCGTCCCGCCAGCTCCCTGCCCCTCCGGGCCGCGTGCCGGCCGCCGCTCGACGCCGCCGTCCGCGCCAACTCCAACCGCGCCGCCGTCGGCCACCTGCACCGGCAGCTCTACGGCCGCCGCTACCCCGTGCTGCTGGTGGGCATCGACGGCTCCACCGTGCGCCTGCACTACCCGGAGCCCAAGAGGATCCTCATGGTACGGGCACAGGGCCGCGGGCCCGGCGGCCTCGTGTGAGGGCCACGCCACGGCCCGCGGGGCTCGCACTGCGGCCTCTGGGCTCTCACGGCCTGTCCCGCAGGCTGGCCATGTGTGCTGGGAGCCACAGTGTGTCCCTGGGGTCTCACCCTGTGTGCTGGGAGCCCAGTGATGTCCCTGGGGTCTCACCCTGTGTGCTGGGAGCCACAGTGTGTCCCTGGGGTCTCACCCTGTGTGCTGGGAGCCACAGTGTGTCCCTGGGGTCTCACCCTGTGTGCTGGGAGTCACAGTGTGTCCCTGGGGTCTCACCCTGTGTGCTGGGAGCCAGTGTGTCCCTGGGGTCTCACCCTGTGTGCTGGGAGCCAGGGAATGTCCCTGGGGTCTCACCCTGTGTGCTGGGAGCCCCAGTGTGTCCCTGGGGTCTCACCCTGTGTGCTGGGAGCTCAGGAATGTCCCTGGGGTCTCACCCTGTGTGCTGGGAGTCACAGTGTGTCCCTGGGGTCTCACCCTGTGTGCTGGGAGCCAGTGTGTCCCTGGGGTCTCACCCTGTGTGCTGGGAGTCACAGTGTGTCCCTGGGGTCTCACCCTGTGTGCTGGGAGTCACAGTGTGTCCTGGGGTCTCACCCTGTGTGCTGGGAGTCGCAGTGTGTCCTGGGTCTCACCCTGTGCTGGGAGCTCAGGGAATGTCCCTGGGGTCTCACCCTGTGTGCTGGGAGCTCAGGGAATGTCCCTGGGGTCTCACCCTGTGTGCTGGGAGCTCAGGGAATGTCCCTGGGGTCTCCCTGGCTGGAGCACAGTGTGCCCTGGGGTCTCACCCTGTGTGCTGGGAGCTCAGGGAATGTCCCTGGGGTCTGCTGGAGCCACAGTGTGTCCTGGGAATCGCCCTGTGTGCTGGGTCTCAGGGAATGTCCCTGGGGTCTCACCCTGTGCTGGGAGCTCAGGGAATGTCCCTGGAGGGTCCCAGTCCATGTCCAGGTATCTCACACCTTGTCCCAGGGTCTCATGCCGTTTCCCACAGCTCCACCATATCCTGAGTCCTGCCTCTCCCAGCGTCTCACTCCAGCGGTTTCCCACCATGTCCAGGGGTCTCACACCGTGTCCTGGGGCTGTCACAGTGTCCAATGGTCCATGCCATGTCCTGGGGCTCTCACACCGTGTCCCCATGTTCTCACACCCGTGTCCTGGGGCTGTCCACACGTGTCCTGGGGCTCTCACACGGTGTCCCCACGGTCTCATGCCCGTGTCCCCCGTGTCCCTAGCTGCCCCATGGACAGCAGCACGCTTCCCGAAGCCGAGCGCAAGGCTCGTCTGCGCCGCCACTCCCCAGCAAGCCTAAGGCCAAGGAGGAGGAAATATTCCAGGCATCGACCTGGACACCTACAAGAAGTTCTGGAAGAAGTGAAGCGCTGAGACCAGAGATGTATAAATCTATAAATAAATCGCTCTGAGTACAGCCGGCTCTGCGGCGTTCTCCCCCGCGCTGCTCGCACGGTGGTACGGCCCGGCCGTTCCCCCCCCGCGGCGGGGCCCGCGTGGTAGCGGCGGGCGGGCGCGCGCTCGGCGGCCGGAGTGCGTGACGGGAGCGGGGCCGGGATGGGATTTGGGATCTGGCTTTGGGATCTGGACTGGGCTTTGGGATCTGGGCTTTGGGGGCTCCGGCAGCGCCCCCGGCCCGCCCGCTCCTCGCACTCCCCAAGGCGGAGAGGCCGGGACTGCAGGGAACGGCCCCGAGCTGCTTCCACACGCCGCAGGTTCGGCCAAACTCCCGCCTCGGGCCTTGCAGCGGCCAGCTCCTGCAGCTTGCCCGGCCCTGGAGCCTTTCCAGAGGCTGAAGCTGTGCCCCAGGTACTGTCCCGCCCCGGGCCGGGCCGGGCAGCCTCCCCTGCGGGCCCTGTAATGCCCTCCCCAGGCCGTGACCTCCTCCCTGTTCCCGCTCTCCTCCCGGCCAGGCCGTGAGCCCCTCCTAGACCCTGAACCCCCCCTGCCATGGAGCCTCCGCGCTGTAGCCCAGAACCGCCAGGCGGGCATTAACCCCCGCCATCAACCCTGCAGCCTCCTCCCACACCCAGACCCTTCCCGCTCCGAGCCCTGAACCCCCGCCCAGGCTGGGAATCCCCCCGGCTCTGCGCCCCCCTCCCAGCCCCTGGAACCCCCGAGCTGTGAGTGCCCCGCTGCCGGCCCTGAACCCTGCCTGAGGCTCGGAGCCCCCCAAGGCTGTGAACCCCCTCGAGGCTGCCCTAAGCCCCCTCCTCACCTAGCAACCTCCCCCCAGGCTGCGACCCTCCCAAGCCGTGCACCCCCTCCCACCTCGGGGTTATAACCCCCCCCCTTTTCCAGCCTGTAACACCCCCAGAAATGCCTTTGGTTACTCCACTGTCCCCCGGGGAGGGGGCAGATTTGCTTCCCTGCACCTTCAGGAGCCCCCGCAGAGCTGCACGGAGGATCTGAAGTGGTCAAGGCAGGGCTGATGTCTTTGCAGGTCACCAGAACCCCCCCGGATCTGCTGCGGGCTGCGGCGCCATGTTCGGCTCCTCCCGGGGCGGGGTCCGGGGGGGCCAGGACCAGTTCAGCTGGGAGGATGTCAAGACGGACAAACAGCGGGAGAATTACCTGGGTGAGGGTTGATCCTGCTCCGGGCCCCTGTCCCACCCTCCCCGGCCCCTCTGGCACGGTTTTGGGGTGACGATGCTGAGCGGGGTCGCTGCTCCCCGCAGGGAACTCCCTGATGGCGCCGGTGGGGCGGTGGCAGAAGGGCAAGGACCTGACCTGGTATGCCAAGGGCAAGAAGGACACGGGCCCCTCGTTATCCCGGGAGGAAGAGCTGGCTGCTGTCCGCCTGGCCGAGCAGGAGGCCATGATGGCAGCGCTGTGAGTCTGCCCCCCACAAAAACCCCAAAACACGGGAGCTGTGTATCCCCCCCCACGGATCACCTGCTCTTTTATAGGGGCTACAAGAACTTGAAGAGGCACCCACGGGCCTCAGCAAAGAGGTAACAAGGGCACCACGTGTGTCCCCTGGGCTCTGATTTTGGGGACACACCCAGGATGCTGTTCCCCCTGCCCACAGGACCTGGCTGAGGTGTGCAAGAGGGACGGCACCGAGCGGGACGAGAAGGACGTGGATCGGGTGGTGGGTTTGGGCAGCTCCAGGTAAGGAGAGGGAAGGATCCCAGGCTGATTTCAGAACAATTTGTTTGATTTTAGTGGGTTCCTGCTTTTTTTTTTTTCTGGTGTGGTCTCTCTGCAGTGGCAGTGCTGGCCGGGTGATGCTCTCCAAGGAGGACAAAGAGGCAGCCAAGATGGGGCTCTCGGTCTTCACGGTACCATACCAGTCATGTTGTCCTTGGAAAGTTCAAAAATAGATGGGAAAAGGCAAAAAGCAGTGCCCTGCACTTGGAATATTTCATTTAAAAACCCATCTGGGTATTGTAGCACAGAGACCTGCAGGAGTTTCCTGTGTCCTGTTGGCACGGAGTTCATTTGTGAGGCTTTAATTTGACAGCAGCTCTTAGGGGTATTCTAATTTTCCCCCAAGTGTAATTTAAATTTTTTTTAAAGTTTAATTTTTAAAGGGAGAAAAATCCTTTGTCTTGTAATTACAAGCTGTGGGCTCATGGTTCACTCTGGATTTTTCCCCCCTCTCCAACCCTAGCACCAGAAAGTCTCCAGCAGCCCAGAGACACCTGGCTCCAAGAAGAAGCAGGAAAAGGAGGAAAAGGTGGAGGAGAAACGGTGAGGATTTTCCCCACTTAGGTGGGAATCCCCCAGAAATGCCATGGCTTTTGTGGGAAATATTTTACAAAACGTTTCCATGGCTCTGTTTGGCACTGGGCTTGTTTTGCATCTCTCTGAATCATCCCCAAAAGCCTCCGTGGGCTTCTCTTTGGCAAAGGAAGGATGTGGTGGGATGTGCCTGGAAAAAGGGACGGGGATGAGTTTTTAGAGCCAGAGGGATGCACAGTGCAGGGATTCTCATTGCTTCATCTCTTCCCT
Organism: Sitta carolinensis; assembly: GCA_032173965.1. Taxonomy (NCBI): domain Eukaryota; kingdom Metazoa; phylum Chordata; class Aves; order Passeriformes; family Sittidae; genus Sitta; species Sitta carolinensis. The sequence continues at coordinate 2,176,743 of CM063284.1, read as the reverse complement.
GCAGGCCTGAGAGCAGCAAAAAACCCAAAAAGGAGAAAAAGAAGGAGAAAAAGAACAAGAAAAAGAAGAAAACATAAGAAGGAGAAGAAGAAGGACAAGGACAAGCATCCCAAGAAAGATGCTGCCCCATCATCCACCGATTCCTCCCCGGATCGGGACAGGAGGTAGCTGGGTTGGCATGGGGCATCAGCAGCAGCAAACGGGCGGAAGGATTCAGGAGGCTGCCAGCACAATGCCCCGTTGGCACCTCCTGCCTTTCCAAAACCCCGTTTCCACCGCCGCAATCACCTCCCTTCTGTCCCCGCAGGCCCCACGGCCGGCGATCGCGGCCGCGCTCGGAGCCGTCGCGGCCCGGCGGGCGGCGCCGCCGGCGGGAGCCGGGCTCGCCGGGCAGCAGCGGCAGCTCCGGGCCGAGCCCCGCCCGCAGCCGCAGCCGGGACGGCCGCGCCCGCCACCCGTCCCCGCGGAGAAAGGGCAGGAAGAGGAGCAGGAGCCGCTCGCCCCTGGCCCGCGGCGGGCGGCAGCGCCACGATACCGACTCGGAGGACTGAGAGGGTGCCTGGGGTTATTGCTGGGAGATCTGCTAGAGGTTGATATTTTTGAAGGTGATGAAATGGAAAAGGGCGCAGCCCCGCTGGCGGCGGGGCAGAGTCTGGCAAAGGGCATTAAGGTGGTGGTGCCAGCGGCCCCGTCCCTGCCTGCCCAGGGGGTGTGGGGGGCAGCAGGGGCTGGGCACCCTTCTCCTCACTCCCTAAAATCCACCCAGGCACGGTTGAGCTCGGAGGATGCTGTGGGTGGGGCTGGTGCTACGGTGGTTCAGCTGTGGATACCTCGTGTTTACATACAGAGACTTTGAAAGAGATTATTATTATTATTGGTATTGTTATGGGGTTCTGTCTTCTTTCCCTCTCGAGTGCTTGCCAGTGCAGTGGCTGAAGAGTTTCTTTCTTTAAAAATTCCCTAAGTTTATCAGCTGCACGGATGGGAGCTTAAATCTCATCTAGTTCCAATCCCCCTGCCATGGGCAGGGACACCTCCTTCCCCTGGGCCAGGCTGCTCCAAACCCTGTCCTCATTAAGGAATAATTCCAAATTAAGGGGAGAAAGTGGATGAGACCAGGTATCTTCCATTGTCTTTTTCCCCTGGCCACATCCACCCACCCCAGGGAGCAGCAAACTCCATTCCCATGCATTGATGTTCCTGGGGAAAAGAGGGGAATTTTCCACCAGCAAATGGGAATATTGACCCGAATGGCGAGGGAGGGTCCCGAGCAGCTCGGCAGCATCGGCAGCTGCGGGTGCCAAGCACAAGGGCCTCGTTTGTGTCATTAATGATGCAGCTGAAGACAGGGAGGGTTTGTGTGTCTTGGACACAAGCCCAGTGGGCCCGTGCTCAGGAGCTGACAAAGCCCTTCTGTCCCACCGTGCTGGGCCCGAGCACTGGGAGATGCTGCGGGGCTGTCACAGCCTTCATGCCCACCCCAAGGGGATTTTGGGGGTTGCCAGCCTCTTGGCACGAGGGTTGTTCCTGGTGTTTGGAGCAGCTGCAGCTCCAGATCCATCCCAGGGATTCCCAGGGCACCCTGCACTCCCTGGCTGGGGGCTCTGCCCCTGCTGGTGCTCACCAAGCTGAGCTCACATCACCTCCTGGGATTTTGGGATCCAAACTGTGGCTGGAGCCTGCTGGGAACATCCCAGAGCAGGTTGAAAAGGGAGCCAGGGGAGTGTGGAAACAGCACAGCAAGCAGAGAAAAAATACAAATCCCAATGTCCTGTTCTCTCCATGGGCTCCCCCTTCCCATCTTCAGCTCCCAGGGTTTGGGATGGGTGCCAGGGCTGGGCTGGGCCAGGCTGAGCTGCACCCACAGCTCCTCAGCAAATGCACCGTGGCACTGCTGGCCCAGCTCAGCTCTCCCAGGCTTTCTCCTGCTCTGCCCCTTCCTGTTTCACACTCCAAACCAAGACCTGAGGCAATCACTTGGAGAAACACGGGAAACCAAAACAAGGAGCGGGGTAAAGGAGCCCAGCCCCATCCCTGTCCCAGCCTGCTCAGCCCAAACCTTCCCTGTCCAGCTGCTGCAGAGTTCCTGGGGGACTTGGGCCACCTCCTACCCAGCTGCTGGGTGGCCAAAATGCCAGGCTGAGAGGCTGGAACAGAGCAAAGCCTGTGCTGCCCAGAGCAGAGGGCAGATGAGCTCGGGTAACATCACCACATTCCCTGTTTGCACAGCAAATTCTCTATGCAGAGGAGCAGCATCCTAACCCAGCTGGCCCTTCAAGTTCAATTCCTTCCCAGAACAGGAATAAAGAGCTGTCCTGCCCTATATTAGGGATGCAAATATCCTGATTCAGAGCTTGAAATTCCAAGGTGGATTTCTGACTTGCAGGAGGTTTGTGAGCCCAGTTTGCCCAGTGCTGTTTACCCTTTACTACAGCCACAGTCCCTGGTACCCACCCACAGTCCCAGGTCTCCCCACAGGGAATTTGCTCTCTAACCTGCAGGACAGACCTTCCATCCTGCAGCTTCCCAGCCTGGAATGGGCAATCTGCTGCAGCTCCAGCCAGGAAAAGAGCCAGGAGCTGGCGGGCAGCCCGAGCACTGGGGAGGAGAAGCTGCAGCTGCCAGGGGAGGCAGGAGATCACCCGGAGGAGTAGCTCTGTCCTGGATCCAGACACGACTGCAGAAAGGAGAAATGTAAAACACAGCACTTAGGAATGCAGAATTCCTATTTTTTTCCCGACAAAGCTGCTAATTCACAGGTCCTGTAATTAACTGGGAACAACCCGAGGAACAACCTGGTGAGGGAAGTGATGGGGCTACACAAGAATCTCAAGCTGCGTTGCCCCAGAGGCACCAAAGTGACTCCAGGAGAACCCAACAAGCATCACCCAACCCTTTCACCTGCAGGGTTCCAACCAGGAATGATCCATTTCTTGGAGAGCACAGGAGAGATCCTCAAATTTTCATGCAAATCGTGATGTAGCAAAACACTGCCCGGCTTTGGATGCCCTGCACAAAGCTGATACAAACCAACACCATACCAGTGCAAGTTTCATGAAACTTTTTATTCAACAAGTATTTTAATTATGATTCTGCCAAGATGATCGAATGAACAGCAAGGCATAAAAAACATGAAATAGTTAAGAGATTTTATTCTAATAGCTTTAATTACAGTGCTTGTTTGTCGAAATGAAAACTGAAAACAAGTATACAAAACAGTTGATTACTAGTTGTGTATTGAAAGCAATAAAGGTTTCCACAACACTAAATAAACCAGTTCTGATAGTTCCTCGAGTTAAAGTTTAACAGCTCCAGCTTCTTCAGTGTTTATCAAAATACAAAAGAAAAGTAAAGAGGTCTTTTTTTTATTTTTCTGATGGCAAATCTGAACCTTGCAGTATGAGGGATGCCAAGGGTTTTCACACATATACAGATATGGGATTGTTCCAAAATGGGATTGAATACTTGTAGAGTGGAATGACTCTCCAAACTCTCATGCTTTTTTGTTTGTTTTTTTTTTTTTCCCTAGACACTATACATAGATGTTTGGTGTTTTTCATGGCAATACTTACGTTAAGTACAGTACTTTCTGCCTATAGAGCTTAGGACTAGGACAGGCTGTGCTTCCTGTGGAAAGGTTTTGCCTTCTGGAGTGGTTTACGCACAAGAAAAGTACAAAACACTTTTTGACAAATATGACAGGCTAAAAATGTCAACTTCTGGAAATGATTCAAGTTCAATGGAAACAAGAAATCTCACCTGAACCAAGAGTCAGATGTTTAGCATGAGTCTGCAAAGCTCATCTAAACCAGGCCCGGCAAATCTTTTAACGGTTGGGAACGGAGATGAGCACAGACTACGAGCTACAGAAAGAGCCAGAGATCTACCACTTGTGATCTGGTCATTAAGCAGATGAAGCTAATTGGGTGTCAGTCATTGCTTCACCCTTTCAAAAGAATCAAGAGTCACCACGTTAGAGCTGGAGCAGCAGAAGCGATGACAAACGTTTGTGTGTTTTAAGTGTTTTTACTTTTCCTTGTCTATTTAAAAAAATACGGAATTCAGGTTAAAAACCAACCACCAAAATGGATCTCACAGATCTCACAACCCACCAAGATCGAATCCAGCTCTACTGCACAAGGACCACTGGCAACCCTTATGTTATTAACCACTTTAAATTCCCTTCCAGGTACTAAACAGTGACTCGATTCTTTACAATAAAAAAGCTGAGTAATATTGCATAGGAGTACCAGAAACTGCCTCATTGGAAACAAAAACTATTTACATTAAATAAGAAACCTAACTGTTTTCAGGCTTGTATTTGCCACATTTACAGCATGGTGCAATATATACTGTGACAAAAAGAAATGAAAACAGCTTCCGGCACTCAATACCACAAAGTAGCACAGTTTGCCACATTAGAGTAAAGCGAAGGGCGAATAGGAGGAAATAAGAGGGAGGGGTGGAAAAAGAGGGAAGAGGAAGGTTTATGGTTTCATTTCTGGTTTCGGAGCTGATTGGACAACCAGTCCAGTCCTTCATAGAGCCCATCTCCACTAGTGGCACAGGTTGCCTGGATGTACCAGTTCCTGTGACGAAGAGAATGCAGTCCAAGTTTGTCTGTGATTTCTGCTGCATTCATGGCGTTCGGCAGGTCCTGAGGGAAGCAACAACAGTCATTCCCCACTCTCCATACCAGCTCCAAAGGCATTGCAACAAAGTTAAGAGCTCTCAAACTTTCAGAAAACCCCAGGGCATTACTTGGATAGTCAAGCTACTTCCCCAACACTGACAAAAACCTGAAAGGTTTAACAACCCAATCTAAATCAACATTATGGAATATTTCCTAAGGAAGTGAGACAGCTGATGCCTGGATCCAGTCATTCCCCCAGTGCTGATTCCAACTCTGTTTCCACTCAGGAGTATCCTTTCTGTCACTGCATTTATGATTTAAGATCAACTTTTATCACCCTGCTGAGCACAGCTTCTTTAGAGCCCACCTTTCCTGCTCCTGGACGTGATTTCTGGCATCTTCACCCTCCCCAGCTGAGGCTGTGCAATCAGTGGGGCAGGATGTTATTCCCTCTTTACATTTCCTGGTGACATTTCAGGCCCTGGACATTTGGGGTTAAGCTGCCAAGACCTCTACAAGCAATAAAAGGCAGAACTCTCAGCTAACTCTGAGGCCTGGGAGAGCCCAGCTCACAGGTCAACACAAGCACATGAGAACTCCAGTGCTGCCACCAACACCAGCAGTGCCCTCAAACTCCCTAAATGAGGAATTCAGGGAGGGTCTGGCATTCCAGCATTCCTCTCTGGAGGAAGTCTGGGTAGGTGCTGTAATTGAGCCATGTCAACCTTAAAAACCAAACTGGTTTTCATTAAATATTAGCCAAGCCTGTTTATAAGACAAGACTCCTTTCAGATGAGAATTTAATCCATGGTTTTCTCCCGTCAACATACCTGAACGGCCATTTACTCTGAGTGTATTTATCATGACACTGAAAATATGGAAATCAGGGTCAAGATCTGGCACTCACAAGGATGTTGGAGTGTCTGACAGACAGACACCTTTCTTGGGCATACCTGTTTGTTAGCAAACACTAATAAAACAGCATCTCTGAGCTCATCTTCTGCCAACATTCTCATAAGCTCTTCTCTGGCCTCGTTCACACGTTCTCTGTCATTGCTGTCAACCACAAAAATCAGACCTAGAAATAAACAAACAGGAATAAACATAAACTTGAGCTCTCATGTCCAAGAGAAAAGTCTGTTCATGCTCAAAGCTGGTGAAAATTTGTGTTGGTTTCCATCTGTTTCTGTAACTTGGGTACTCTTTCTACAGAAGCACTTGGCATTTTCCAGGGAGCAGCAGCTCCTGAAATGCTGGACAGGACACATGAAAAAGGCCCAGCAGAGACAGGAGTGCCAAACTCGGTTCCTGGGCTGCAGAGCTTTCAGTGAACACTCTGCTTTGAAGTGAGGGCAGAGCTGTGATGCTGACAGAAGAAAAACCAACTCCGGAACTCGCTCTGAGTCACAAGGACAAGGAAGACTGGTTTCTGCAATTCTTCCCATCCCTCTTTGAACCTGCAGTGGCTTAAGAGAAGAGCCAGAGCAGCACCCAAACACACCCTTTTATAATAACAAATATTTCCACTCCATCCCCCCCAAGAAACTTGCAAAATTAACTTAGTGAGGACAGTCAAGCACCTCTGTTAGGTTCTGGCAATCGGGTGTGCCTCACCTTGTGTGTTCTGGAAGTAGTGGCGCCAGAGTGGCCTGATCTTGTCCTGACCACCCACGTCCCACACTGTGAAGCTGATGTTCTTGTATTCTACTGTTTCCACATTGAAACCTAAAAAAAAAAAAAGAGATTGAGGCACAAATCTCACTTAAACATAACTGGCCTGTTGTATTTAGCAAGTCGCATTCAGACTGTCATCATTAAAAAAAGTTCACTTAAATCTGGAATTGCTTTAAACCAGCAGAATCCTGTGCTGCTCTCCAAGCAGACAAACAGGGGTTGTCCTGCTCCCACCCCAATGAACAAATGTAACTGCTACCTGAGCAGCTACAAACACCAAACTGTGCTGTCTAAAATAAAACCCCAAACAAACAAAAAAAACCCCAAACCTCCCCTGGGCTTTAAGAACTGCAGATCTCAATGCCGTCCAATTAAAAAAAAAAAAAAGAGAAAAAGGAAAGGTGAACCCTCTGCTGCTCAGTGTGACTGACAGGATGCCACAACAGCCTGGAGCCAAAAAGGCTCAGAAAGGCTCATTCCACAGGTGACTGCTGACAGGGAGTGGAGTGAGGAAAGGGTCACAATCTCCCCCATGGCAGAACATTTGGCTGTGCCACTTTCACACCAAGTGCTTGTTCTGACAGACAAGTCACTTCAATCAGCTGAGAGCCAAATCTCAAAGCCATCAGTGAGAGAAACAGAAAACTCTTACCTATAGTAGGAATAGTAGTTACTATTTCACCAAGTTTAAGTTTGTACAAAATAGTTGTCTTTCCTGCAGCATCCAGGCCAACCATTAGAATACGCATTTCTTTTTTGCCAAAAAGGCCTTTGAAGAGGTTAGCAAAAATATTTCCCATGGCTGAGATATGTTCTCACTGGCCAGTGAAGTCTGGAGAAAAAAAAAAAAAATCAGTTACTGACAGTTGTGTTCTGACCACAACATTAAAACCAAAAAAAAGCCAAATAAGAGATAATTTAAGTCATTTATAGACACCCAGCCTGAGCATTTTCCCCCAGTGAAGCAACAAAAAGATGAACAGATGTGCCAAAACTCATGAAATGACTCAGCTTGAAGTACTTGAAATGCTTCAAATATTCTTTCAGAGATTTTAGCCTTAATTGCTGTTCTCAAACTTTTGCTTGTAAAATTCATGCAGCTGACCACTTCAGGTACTTTTGCTCCCCATTGTTATGGGATAATTTATCTGCACAAAAGTGTCACCATTAAACAAACTTTTCCCAATTGACCTGCAGAGAACAAGCTTTTGCTTAGCACAGCAAGAGCTGGTCCTTCTTTTGGGAAGGAAACTCTGAATACAGCTTCGATTTTCTCCTACTCAGAACAGTTTCCTTCCTCTCCATCCCCGAGGAAATGGTCTGTGAACAGCACATAAACACAGAGCAGTTACTTTCATTAACAGACCTTCTGTAGGATGCAAATCCACATTTAATCAAACTTAACCTGGGGAATGAGCAGCCCCGTTAAAAGAGCCCGTTCAGAGAGGAGCATTTCCTTCCCAGCCACCACTCCTGCCCGGGGGATTGCAGGGATTAACGGCAGCAGGAGCTTCCTGTAGAGGAGCTGCAGGAGCTGCCCCTGCCTCTCTACACCTCCCTGAGCCCTCCTGACCCATCCCAAACCTGCCCCTTTCCAAACTCACTCCTGCACGGTTTACAGCAGGACTGAAAGCCCCAGGAGAACTACTGCTGTGCTCATCCAAGGCAGGAGAAAGCAGCCTGGAAGCTTCACAGACACCTCACAGGGTGACAGGGACAACTCACACCCTCCCTGCTGCTGGCCCTAGAAGCTCTCAAGTGTCAGTTTAAGAAGAGACAGAGCCCAACTGAAAATTCAAGTTTCAGACGAGATGCACAAACCAACAGCCAATACATTCAAAGCATGCGTTTGCTGTAAAGCAAATCAAATTTACAGCGTAACATGAAGTTAGAATCATCTCTGGAAATATTGTGTATTTCACAATAAAGCTGTACTTGAAGGAAAACTCTCCCTAGAAACAGACTTTATAGAATATGTATTTAAGAACATTAAAGCAAGATCTGGAAGAGCACACCACAACACCAAAGCCTTTCCCCGCTCTGTTAAGAGATGCCTGCAGCCTGACTTCCCCACTCTGCACTGGGAAAGGGCTGAGCAGCTCTGTCCTCTTCAGGAAGCTTTGCTGGATGCAATTTTGAACCCAAAAGTTAAATCCTGTAACATGAACCGGGTCACGTGTGGAAGCACCCGCAGCCCCGAGGGAAGTTCAGAGTCCAGAGCTCCTGAAGGCCATCAATCCCCACACACCAACCTGCTGAAGCACAGTCAGATTCGTTTATTTATACAACTGAAGCTTTAAAACCGAACTCCTGTACAAACCAGACTGGGCAGCCTGGGATTAAAACCAAAGGAGAGGTTGAAAAGTTCTATTACTTCCCCATTTCCTTTTGTATTTCTCCAACATGACCATGGATATTCCACTCCCAGTGGAATATATGAAGGCTGTGTAAACAGGAAGGTTAATTAGGAAGCAGAGAAAACAGTTTTGCTGCAGTGCCTGTTTCTCCACAGCAGGAAATCTCCCATCCCAGCCCAGGACACAGCTCTCAGGGGGCTGGAGGGCAGGGAGGCTGCAAAGCTCCCCTTTGTGTGGCTGCTCATGCCACCTCTATCTCCTGCTTCATCTGGAAAGCAGCAGTCAGCGCTGAACTGTGACCTTTTAGCAGAGCTCACTGAAAGGCACTGCAACAACTTCTGCAGCAGGAGAACCTCAGAACAAAGAATGCCTTTCTTTGGCTTGCACACGTTTAAAAGAGTAGTTATCGAATGTTCAGACTGATCACAGTAATTAGGCAAAAGAGCAAAATTTACCTCCACGACATCTTTCCACACACCAGAAGTTTTAGGCTGCTGAACGAGTTGCTTGCTCCTGGCATTAACAGCAGTGAATCCCGTTAGATCCTTGTTTTCCTGGCAGCTATTTCCAGGTCAAGCCTGCCCTTCACCATTGAAGCTGCTTTTATACCACCCATCCTCCCTATTTTTACTTTTTGTGAAGGATAAGAAGTTAAAATCCATTTAAGCACTTGGTTCCCACTTCCCTCTTGTTCTCTTTCCACATCCCTCCTATCCAAACCGATTCTGCAACTTTATTTGGTACTTCAGGGTAGGTGGCATTACAAAAAGTCACATTTATTTTTATAGGCAGCACAGTAGAGTTTACAGCCCACTCCTGTAAGAAAAGTGTGTTTACAAGTTGACTAAAAAGTAGCTGAATCCTTGCTGCCTAAAGGGGAAAAAAAAAAAAAAAAAAAAAAAAGGAGAAATCTATGTGCAGAACTCCCACAAAGTGTTTTGGCTCCCATCAGGGTTTTGCTGGCTGGGGCTGGGGCAGGGTCCCTGTCCTGCCCTGAGCAGAAGTTCCTCGAGTTCCCCTCTCACTCCGTGGTCTGCAGCCCCCTCTGCTCTCCCTGTGCTGCCTCCACGGGCCCGAGCTGCTCCCAGCCTTGGCTGCCTCCGTTAGCACAGCTCAGCTGAGGCATCACGAGACTGCTCCCTCTGAACTCCACCACTGAGCTTTAATTCCCAGCCCAGCCCGCTAAAAGTCCTCAATCTCCTCGTGTATTAAGCAAAAAAACCCCCTGTTACTCCTCATCATCACCCCTTGCACCGTGTATCCTGACTCACCGATAGCTGACCTGTATTTAACTGCCTCCTTCCCTCCACCCAAATGCTGTCAGTAATTGCCACACGGATCGTTTTAGGAGCTGTTGGGATAAAATTCCTGGAAACATAAAAGACTACAGCTTGTGAGCCGCTTGTAGTGCTCGAGCACATCTTCAAAAGAGGGATCCATCAGGCTAAGTGGGAAGATTTGAGTATGAAAGGGAACGATTTGAATAAACAGCACAGACTCGGTGTGTATTTTCCCTCAGCACAACCCCAGCTGGTGGAAACGGCAGCTCAGCACCCCTGACCAGCCCGGGATCACCCCAGCGCTGGAGTGTCTGTCTGTCTGTCTGTCCCTGCCCACGGAAGCCCTGGAGCACTTTTAACACACCTGAGCAGCGCTGCAAACCCGTCAGGCAGGCTCGGCTGAGATCGTGTGCCATCGGTAAACAGCAGCGCTGACGTTCAATGGGGAAGCTGCAGTTTCGTTTCACGAAACAAAAGTATTTTCAGCCGCCTGTTTTCTAGTAAGTGATACACTCAGATAAGCCATTAGGAGAACAGGCAGCCTTTTGCAGAGGCTCCGAGTGAGGAGTTAAAAATGAATGAGTGTCTGCAATAGCGGCAGCCCGGTGGTTGTTAAAGTGATACGGCCCAGGAGGAAGCAGCAGAATCTGCTTTTATTAATTGTAGGTGGTTAGAATAAGAGCTCTGAGGAATATCTCAAGGCCAAAGAGCACTGAACATTTAATCATCCTGCAGCATTTTATATTCAAACGTGCATTAATGCATTTGAACATCATTTCATTCAGGCTGCTTATCATGAGAAGTCCAATCTGCTGCTTGACCTCCAAAAACTCCTTGGGTGAGCTTGGTTACCAAGAACACGGATGTACCACCAGAAGGGTGTGCAGGCCATCCAGGAGAGCAGAATGCACCTTGAAATTCCCACAGAACCTCGCTCAGACACCTCTGGAAAAGTTCTTTTTGACCAAACAGAGATTAAACTTCCCTGAGGCAGGAACTGTGTTTCATTTTGGTTTACACCGTTTCTCTAAACGTACCAGAGACAAAACGAGAGGCCAAGGCAAAGGATGCCACAAGCATTATTTAGCCAAGCAGTATAGAAATAATACATTTATTTCACTTCTATGGACCAGCACTGACCACATGAGGCTCCCACAGTGAAAAAAAAACAATGCTCCAGACTCTGCAAGTGTTAAACCCAAGCTTGCTGGGCCCACCATTCTGGCAATCTGAAAATGCCAGCAGCCATGAGTACAGCAGGGGGTTGGAACCAGAGGAGCTTTAAGGTCCCTTCCAACCCAAACCATTCTAGATTTTATGGTTCTGTGATAGGAACAGTCAAGGAAAGTTGAAGCCTCTGTCCTGCCCTGGGAGAGAGATACAGAGGGCATTTGCTGTCTCTGGGAGCTTTTCCTCTCCCTGGGATGCTCCTCTCCCGTTTTAAATGCCTGGTTCAAAGAGAGAGAAACAGGCACCACTACCAACACACACGGAGCTCACAGCTGCAATCAGCCCAAACGTTACAGCACAGGTAAAAGCCCCAGCAGCTGCAGCTTTGCCAGAAAGCTCCTTCCTGCACCTGGTTCCATTTTCTCGGGCTACTAAAACTGGCCTGTTTACAAAGGTAATGGATTCACTATCAAAATTCCATCTCTGTTTAAAGGAAATCTACTTGAAATTGGCATAAGCTTTAACTCCATGTCTAAAATAATTAGAACCCCTCCAAATCCATCATTCCTATTATCCATAATTCTATCAGTCACAGCAGAACAAAAATGGATCCATTTGTTATTTACCAGAAATAATAATTTGAAATTCAGCCAGTTATTTATCACTAGTTGGCCTGGACCATTCTTTCTCATTTACAGCATTCTAGAATGGTTTAAATTAAATTATCAAGAGAAGCAAAATATTCACACAAGAGATTACCAAACCAATGTGCAAATAAGAGGTGAGGAAACATTTTTTAAAAACCCATCCAACTCCAACAGCTGTTACTGATGTAACATGCAAGAACAACTGGCAAATAACTTAAAGTGAAAATCTAACCCGACAGCTTGTTCTTAACAATATAAAGTGCGATTTAAAGGAGAATGTGAGAAGAGATCCAACAAGAATAGAACACTGCTAAAATTCAGGATTAATCTACAGCCCCAGTGTTTCACACCCCCACTCAGCAGGGATGTGTTCTGATGTGTTCTTTTGAACTCGAAATAATTTCTTTACAGATTAAAGTGTTCTGTTACAGCAAATTTTGGAAACACCTCTTTATATATAGCCAGGGTGGCCCAATACACTATGCCAGTACAGTTACAGTCAACTATTTTTAGAAACTGTTTACTGGCTTTCCACATCTGCTAACCTGAGAGATGACAATTTACCAACTCAAATCCTTTAACTCTGGGGCCTTAACACTGCAATTTAGCTCAGGTAATTTTGATTGGAGTTCCTTTGGACCATCTCAGTATCAGTGGCCATGGATTACGTGTAACATGTAAGAGCAGCCAACAGGCAGGCCCTTTGTTCACCAGGTGATTCATTATCCTGCACAAACAGCACTGGAATAAAGGCCATGGCAACAACATCTTCCCAGAGCTCTTCATTGATATTTAGTCCTAACCCCTTTAATATTTTACCATTAGAACCAGAGGAGTGTTAAGTGTGCAGATCAGCACTGACCACTGCAGCCATTTCCCCCCAGTGTGCTCCTGCCAAGCTTGGGATGGAAAATTGTCCTGAAGGATCATAACCTGGTTATTTGAGGGACAAGGCAGCAGCCCTGAAATTAAAATTAGATTCATAACTGCTGGCATCTAAACAGGAACTTGGCCACCAAAGGCTTGCAGGGTTCAACTAAAAAGGAGTCCAAAAGCTCTGTGCATGTGCAAGGCAGGGGGAGCACAGGGGAGCTGCTGGGTGAAAGGAAATCTCCTGGTCCAGCACCTCTGTTTCACCCAAGGAAGCTGAACACACCCAGACAGGACATTTCCCACGTGCTGGAATATTCTCTTGAGAGCACTGGGCTCGGAGTGGCAGAAAACAGAAAATAGTTTCACTTACAAGATCAAAACAAGGACAAAAGAGGGCAGATTTCCTTTGGGGTCATGCCTGTTCTCAGATACGAGAGCAACTCTCTCCTAAAATAACAGCCAGAATAAAGAGTCAGTATCAAAGAGAGCGGGCTGCTTGACTTGATACTCAAATCCCAAATCAGAATTATTCCCTCAGTCTCACCTTCAAGCAGGAAAAGCAAACTGCTGCTGTTTTACACAACAAAACCTCCAACTTTTTATAAGATTTATACACTGCCATAACTCAAGAGCACACAAACCAAGCCAGAGGAGAAAGAGGTATGTGATCTGAAAAATATCTATTTAAAGGAGAGGCTGACAGGTGAAAAGCACAGAGGGAGCTGCATCCATGGCCTCCCTGCTCAGGAAATATTGTGGTGCCAATAACGCAGCTGTGAACCCCAAGAATGGCCTGTGACTTTCTGCTCACCAGTACAGCACTGGGTACACTGGTGTGAGAAGTGGTGGGCACAAAGAATTTCTTTTCAGATAAGCACAGTCGGGGTGTTGCTTTGTTTTTGAGGCTGAATTGTTCCCTAGTTCAAAATCTTCAATTTTAAGCCAAATATCCTGTTATTCATCCCTGGGAACTGGGCACTAAGTCAACATTTACACTCCTAGAAGAAATGGCAAGAACTCACACGAGAGCTGCATCCAGCAATGAAATTGGCTTTTGGTTTGGGGGAAACGTCGAGGCAGAGCCTCGGAGTTGTGAGGTACCAGAGCAGAGGGTGAACAAGAGCTGTGTCAGACACGACAGCTTTATCAGAACTGAAACATCAGCAGAAGCTCCACCACAGCCCCTGCGACGTCTGCGTGTTAAAAATAAGGAATAAAATCGGATACTCGCAAGCAGAAAAAAAAAAAAAAAATGCTGAATTACACAGAAAAAAAAAAAGCTGCTGTAGTAGGAAGCTGATTCTGAACTTCTTTACTCATCAGTTAAAGAAAGGGAATGGCTGAGGATGGCACCAGCTCTAACACAAGCTCTGTAGCATTCCAGGAGCAGAACTTCCATGAGATTTCTAAAAAAAGAATCAGAACTATTCCTTTTCGGATAAAGTTAGCTCACATTCACCAAATTTATCCACTGTAAAGCAAGCTGGGTGCTTGGGAAGGCTGTTGAAATCCAGAAGAATTCCCGAATTCTTGCTTGAAAGCCCATCTTTGAAAAGAAGAGGTTGTTTTAGAAATAAAAGCCTCCGGGATGTGGAAAGGCGGTTCTTTAAATTTCACCGCTGCCATTTCAGCTGGAATCCCGGGGTTTGAGCTTTTCCTCTTTCCACCAATTCCTGCCATCAACGGCTCAGCTGATAATTATCTGTAAAACTGCTCCTGCTTGAAGCAGCTGGAGCACAGCAGAGTTTGGTGAAATCCCAGGAGCAGAATCCAGCCCCTACTCCCACACACGCTTGGTTTGCCTTGAAAAGCTGTGTGGGTCCTCCCCCCACTTGGTCAGCATGACTAACGCTCACAGGGAACTCGGTGCACAGCTCCTGCCAGGCCCTTCCACATTCCAGCTATTTCACAACCTGGGAAATGTTCAGAGAAACCACCCGGAGCTCCTCAGACCACTTACACCCAGGGCTCTGACTTTTCACAGGATTTTTACATCACAAAGGCAAAGCTGTTTCGAGGGGAGGGCAGAGCTTGAGCCATTTTAATTCCTGATGCTCCACCACAGGAAGCACCAACAAACTTGGCAAAGCTGCGGAGTTGGAGTTGTGGAGGTTCACTCGAGGTGAGTTTCCTCGCCCTTTCACCCAATGCAATTATTCCATCAGGGAAAGCAGCCCTACGGGGCTCTCCAGCACTGCAGGCATGCTTGTAGCAAAGAAAATCAGGGGAAGCAAACCAACCCCAAAAACTTTCCCTTCAGAGAACCCCCTTATCCATAAGGCTGTACTCCTATTTTATTCCATTATAAACCCCATGAATAAAAGCAATCCTCCGCTTCAGCCACACTTCCTTTTTTTTTTTCCCCAGAAGCGCTCCACATCAGCAGCAAAAACAGCAATAAAGATATTGCTGAATGACCTTGGAAAAATCCACTTTGCCTCTGTTTCTCCGCCTGGAAAATAAGGTTAATGGAATACCCTGCAGAGGGGTGCTGCGAGCCCAGACAAAGCTCGAAGTATTAAATAAATACCTGGAATTTTAGATATTGACAAAGCTACAATTTCAACACCAGACCTCTGGACACGACTCTAATCAACCTGTGGAATTTACTTTGGCATGAGCAGAGCGGCAAAGCCACAAGGTCAATGTCGAACACGCCAACACTGGGGCAGTTTTATGACCCCGCAGAGTTTTGGTCTCGCTCTGCTGGGGCACAGCAGGGCTATCGCTTCACCACCCCCAGGTTTATCAGCCCCAAAGTATCACGTTCACCTCTCCCAGAGGCAGGATGGAGTATTTTCAGCCAGAATATAATATCCTCCCACCGGGAGCTGCTCGGCCGAGGAAAGCTGATCTCCCACAGCACCAAACCCCAGCCGATGGACGGCAAACAAGAGTTGTTTGCACCGGGATAAAGCTCAACTCCTCAGCACGAAAAACACCAACTCAGCAGCCAAGGGCTTACGGAGAAACAACCTCTGCCCCACGAGCTGCAGCCGAGCGTCGCTGCCCCCACCAGCCCAGGGCTTTCGGGGGGGAGAGGAGAAGGAGGAAATGCCTCTCCTTCCTCGGAGCCGTCCCCGGGCGGGGCAGAGGCCGGAATGAGCGAGTTTGGGGAAGGGAGGACGAGCCCATCCCGTCTAATCCCATCGCTAGAGGGAGCGGAGCGGGGCCTTGTGCAGCTGCTGGCGAGCTGGAGCGATTCCCCTCGCCCGGCCCTGCCTAGCCCACCCCCAAGCAGGGAAGGGAAAGGCCCGACTCTCCCACCCCCCCCTCCGCCCCAAAGACGTGGAGAGGGGGAACGGATGGGGCAGCGCCGCTCCCGGAGGCCTCTGGTTCTGTGGGGGAAAAAGCAATGAGCGGGGATAAGACGGAGAAGGAACTAAAAGGAATGAGAAGAGGAGGAAAGAACAGCCCGGCCCCCGCTCCCTCAGCGCCCGCCGCCGCCGCCTCCCCTCAGCGCCAAGGCCGCGGGATGCGGGCGGGGATGCGGCGCGGCGGGTGAGGAGGGGGAAAAGCGCTCGAAAAGAGGGAAGGAGAAGGTGTCGGCAAACCCACCGGCGTCGTCGGGAGCCGCGGGCCGTGGGTCTGGCAGCGCTCGGAGGGTCCCGCTCGGAGCCCGCTCGCCCCGGCCGCGATCCGCCCGGGAGCACAAGATGGCGGCGCGATGCGGCCACGTCAGTGCCCGCCCCGCGCGCGGCACCACGGGGAGGCGAGGAGGGCGCGGGGGGCGGGGCCTGCGCCGAGGGGGCGTGGCCACGGCGGGCTGCCGCAGCGCGGGGCTGGGCGGGGGCGTGGCCTAGAGACGCAGTGGGCGCGGCTACAGCGGGAGTGACGGCTCTGGGAGGATGGGGGCGTGACCTGAAGCGAGTGGGCGTGGTCAGAGCTGGGCGGGTGTGGGGGCGTGGTCTGCGGGTTGGCCACGCCCACCGGGGGCGCGGCGCGCGCGGGGCCGGGATCCCCCGGGATTGCGGGAGCAGTGCCTGCCCTCCCCGCACTCCTGTCACTGCGATGTGTCCCCCCTCCCCTGCCCCCTTCTCCTTCTCCTGCGCTCTTCTCACTTCCCTGCACCGCTCTCCCTTTCCCTGTATCATTCCCCCTTCCCTTGTACCATTCCCTGTTCCCCTTTCCTTACACCATTCCCCTTTCCCTGCCCCGTTCCCCTTTTCCTGTATCATTCCTCTTTACCTGCAGCGTTCCTTCATCTTCTCTACAGCAACTCTTCCCTTTCCTCTCACCATTCCTCCCCCTTTCCCTGCACCTTTCTCCTTTTCCTGCTCTCTTCTCACTTCCCTGCACCCTTCCTTTCCCTGCACCATTCCCCTTTCCCTGCCCCGTTCCCCATTCCCTGCCCCGTTCCCCTTTCCCTGTATCATTCCCCTTTACCTGCAGCGTTCCTTCATCTTCTCTACAGCAACTCTTCCCTTTCCTCTCACCATTCCTCCCCTTTTCCCTGCACCTTTCTCCTTTTCCTGCTCTCTTCTCACTTCCCTGCACCCTTCCTTTCCCTGCACCATTCCCCTTTCCCTGCCCCGTTCCTCTTTCCCTGCACCATTCCTTCCCTCTTCCTTCATCGTTCCCCCTTTCCCTGTGCTGTTCCCTCGTCCCTTCACCGTTCTTTTCCCCCTTCCCTGCACCGTTGCCCTTTCCCTGCATCATTTCCCTTTCTCTACATCATTCCCCTTTCCCTGCACCCTTCCTTCACCTTGGCTGCACCAGTCCTTCCCCTTTTCCCTGCCCCATTCCCCCTTTCCCTGCCCCATTCCCCTTTCCCTGCCCATTCCCCTTTTCTTGCCCCATTCCCCTCTCCCTGCCCCATTCCCCCTCTCCCTGCCCCATTCCCCCTTTCCCTGCCCCATTCCCCCTCTTCCCTGCCCCATTCCCCCTCTCCCTGCCCCATTCCCCCTTTCCCTGCCCCATTCCCCCTTTCCCTGCCCCATTCCCCCTTTCCCTGCCCCATTCCCCCTTTCCCTGCCCCATTCCCCCTCTCCCTGCCCCATTCCCCTTTCCTGCCCCATTCCCCCTTTCGCTGCCCCATTCCCCCTTTCCCTGCCCCATTCCCCCTTTCCCTGCCCCATTCCCCCTCTCCCTGCCCCATTCCCCCTTCCTTCCCTTGCCCCATTCCCCCTTTTCCTGCCCATTCCCCCTTTCCCTGCCCCATTCCCCCTTTCCCTGCCCCATTCCCCCTTTCCCTGCCCCATTCCCCCTTTCCTGCCCCATTCCCCTTTTTCTCGCACCATTCCCCTTTCCCTGCCCCATTCCCCCTTTCCCTGCCCCATTCCCCTTTCCCTGCCCCATTCCCCCTTTTTCTCACACCATTCCCCCTTTTTCTCGCACCATTCCCCCTTTCGCTGCCCCATTCCCCCTTTCCCTGCCCCATTCCCCTTTCCCTGCCCCATTCCCCCTTTCCTGCACCATTCCCCCTTTTCCTTGCACCGTTCCCCCTTTCCTGCACCATTCCCCTTTCCCCAAGCAGCCAGCGATCTGCTCTGAGCTCTCACACCCTGGGTGCTGCTCCAGCCTCTCTGTGCCTCAGTTTCC
The DNA here is from genome assembly GCA_032173965.1 of Sitta carolinensis. Taxonomy (NCBI): domain Eukaryota; kingdom Metazoa; phylum Chordata; class Aves; order Passeriformes; family Sittidae; genus Sitta; species Sitta carolinensis. Next base: position 2,158,568 of record CM063284.1, on the reverse strand, counting down.
CCATACAGGGAAAATTCCTTTTAATTCTTTTTACCGAAGCAATTAATTTTCATTATTTAAACTAATATTATTAATTCATTTTACCTTACACGGGATAGAGGGAACAGGTCAGCACAGCAGTATCTCAACTGCACATGGAAAAGGAATAATTCACATGGCTCCAAAGCTCGAGGGGTTGGTGCAGAAACAGCTGTGCACGATAAATTTAGGCTTATCTCCTTTCTGTTTTGGGTTAGCTTTGAGATAAATCGAGGTCATGTGCTGTCCCAGGCTAAATACTAAATACTTCCTTTGTTAAAGACAGGATGAGATGTTTTGAAACACAGCAGGATGCCTCAAAACTGCTTATTTCCAGATTTCCCCCTGATGCTCATAGGAAATGAACCCTCGAAGATCTCCATCCCCTGTCAAACGGGGTTGAAATCGCCCAGCATTACCCAGAGAGGGCAGACAGGCAGATGGGCGTGAGCCCAAAAGCTTCTTTTTCTAAAAAAAAAATTGGGTCACACGCAAGAGAGATGGCAGCAACAGGGCTGAGAAGTGCCAGGAGGGAGCCTGGGCAGGAGGCAAGATCATCCCTGTGCTTCTTCCAGGGAGGCACCACCCCCAGGCAGAGCAGCTATAAATTAGTATTATTTTGCTTAAGAAAGCACCTAAATTGCATTAAACCTCCCCAACTGGTCACTCAGCAGCAGCAGCACCGATGGGCTAAGAAAGTGACGGCAGAGACACGCTGAGAAATCCAATTAATGCTGTTTTCCTGCACTGTGGAAGCTGACCTGGCTGAAATGGGGGGAGTTCAGGAGGAGGAAAACTGTTCCAGGGGACAGATTGTCACCCACCTCCACGCCCAGCACGGACAGCCACCACTGGGATCACAGATGTCCCTGTCCCTTTGTGACCTGTTTGGGACACAGCAGCCTCCAGGAGCTGCGTTTGAGAGAGACCGAGCTGCACCAAAAATACCCAGTGAGATTTATAGAGAATAAGGAGATTTTTGCTCAGGGCTTCTGGGCAGTATCTGTCTCTGTCCTTGCTGGATATTTTGGGTGAGCCCTGGGGCAGGAGCTGAGCTGGGAGGAGGCTCTGTGTGTCCAGTGATAGGAGGAGCTGCTCCCAAGTCAACAGCAAAATGAATTTCTGCCCATCCCCAAATCCCCTCCTGGCCACAGCTGAGCTGAGCAGCCCTTGTTTCACAGCCCTGTCTCCATGCCCGGGTGCTGAACCAGATCAGGGCTGCTCTGAGTTAAAAATAACCCTTCTCTCCTTTTTTTTTTTTTTTTTTTTTTTTCCTTTTTTTCTCTTTGCTGTATTTTTAACCCAGAGCGACTCCTCCTTTTAGCTCACTCAGGGGAGAAGATGCTCAAGCCCAGCACCCCATCGAGGTGAAAATCCAGCTGGTGGAGGTGCAGAGGGGGTAATTTCATTATTATCATCCGTGACACATCACCAGGGATATCTGATTTCATTCTTATCATCCTGCTGAGGCCCAGGGGGAGCTGAGCTCAGGCCCTGTGTCCATCTGAGTCATTCCTGCTGGGATGCAGCTGGAACCCTTTGCCCCGTGACTCATGACATTCGTGGAAAGAAGAAAGAGGCCTCAGTCTCTTTTTCAGCTGAAGTGCTCCTTGCTTTCTCCATCCCAAGAAAAACCCGTGTGGGAAAAGGACAGAACAGGAGAGCATCCCTCAGGGCAGCTCAACTCGTTTTCTGGGTGCTCTCAGGGTTCCAAAAAACCCCTTGATTTTTCCTGGATCATCCCTTTGGAGCTGGAGAGTTTTCCTCCTCGCTGGGAGCCTCTGATGACAAATCTGCAGCTGAACTACACCCTGTTCTCACTGCCCTTTTGGGGGAAAAAAAACCCCAAACATTAAAAGTGTTTGTGCAAGGCGATTTCTGAGGTTATAAAAATATCACCCAGAGTCACAAAGCTCTTCCCAAGCTGTGCTTTTCCCTCTGCATCTGCCCTGAGGGAAAAATACCACAGGCTGGATTTGCTCTTGCTTCAGGGTCCCCCAAAATAATCTTTTCTCCCAAGCGTGGGCAAGTTGTCTTTATTGAGAAGATTCTTGGCGAGAATTCTTGGTACAATGGGGGGGGGGTGGAGACCCTGAGCAGGTGGCAGTGGCATCCAGCTGTGAAATCCCTCCTGGTGTTGGTGGAAAAGCAATTTTGGGGTGTTTTGGGGTGGACACCCACCCCAAAAGACTGGAAGGGGCTGAAGGACACCGGGGGCTGCTCCATTTTCTGCTGCCCTGGAGCTCCTGGCTGCTGTCAGGTTGAGGATTTCTCACCTCTGAGTCTCTCACCTTGAGGTGAGAATTGCAATTACTCACAGGAGCTGAGGAATTACACCACCCTCCACCCCTGAAACAATTCGTTATGTTGCCTACCAAAAATAGCCGTGATTCCTGGGATTTGTGGTCCTGGGGTCACCTCCAGATGGGCTTGGGCTGTCGAAAAGATGACAGATCTAACGTTGCTGCTCATGTTTCACCACCCTGGGAGAAAAAAGGAAGGTGGAAAGGGGAGAAAAGCAAGAATAACTACACGGCTGCCCGGAGAGGCAGAAAAATCAGAATATTAGCAGCCAGAGCTTTTATTTTGCTGTGGTTTCTCCTCTCAGAGCTGATTTAGGTGGCAGAAGGATCCACTCAGCTGGAGCACCTTTGAGAGGTGGCACTGGGGAGCAAAGGGAGAGGCTCAGCTCCCCACACCAATGTTGGGAAAATTGCCTCAGCTCTCTCTGCCTCCTTTATTTTTTGGCCTCCTTCAGAGTCCAGAATACAGAGAATATTTCCCTGCATGTTCTGAAGGGTCAAAACCCCTAACAAACACTGCCTTTAACCTTCATCCGTAGGAAAAAAACTTCCCAAACTTTAAAATAAAATGAAATTCTCAAGAATGTAAATTAGATAATAACATACCAATTATCACAAAGTGAAAAATTTAAATTTTTAAGTTTGTTAGTCTTGTAAGGAAATTAGCACAAAATAAAAAATCCTTGTCATCTTTAAAATTCTTCCTCCATCTACTCTGTGTTCTACAGTATTCAAAGCATGAAACAATTAGCTAAAATTTGCCACAATCTAAAGTTACATAAATGAAAGTTTAGTTAATTATTAATAGAAAAATAAAAATAATGTACATTCTAAGTAATAATTAAATAAATTCTCATCAAAAGAACCTTAATCCCACATATTCCACCCTTTTTACACCTCCTGCACGCTAAGCTAGAGTTAAACCTAGTGTACTAAAATTACTAATAAACACCCAATAAACAACCTAAAAACCAAAACCAACCAAAAGTCCCATTTACCTTCTTTCCTAACAAAATCTTTCACAAAAAAAAACCCTCCCCTCTCAAAGAAAAACATAAAAAAGTAAAAAATCTCTCACAAACACCAGCACTGCTGGTTGCTGACACCTCGGGGGGAGCTGCAGCAGCAGAGGGGTGATGTCCTGTTTGGGCAGCCTTGGTGATGCCTTTTGGTACCCAGGGAAGGTACCTTGGACAGGAAAAATTGAATTTTGTGCTGTCTTAGAACCACAGAATCTCGGATTTTTGTTTTGCTGTGATGACCTGAGTTTTCAAGTCTTGTTTCCCCCAGCCCAGAGTCTGAAGAAGAGGAAGAGATTGTTCTCTTGTTCAAGGATTGTTTATTTTCGTATATATAAGAAAATATAAGTTATCTTGTTGCATTTGTGGCTCTGGCCTGCTGAGATCTTTCTTGCAGGCCAGGTTGTATCAAAACTCTCCAGCCTTGGGACAGTGTCATTTTTATACTAAAAATTATGTATGCTTTATTTATAATAACTCTCCAATACCTATCAACCACATCAAACAGTGCACCTTTACTCTAAACCAATTAAAAAGTGCCACCAGCACAGCAGAAGATGGAGAACAAATGACCAAGAAGAAGGACAGGGACACACCCAAAATTCTCCATCTTTGTCCCTAAATTCACATTCTAAAATGTGAAATTCTACTTTTTCACCCTGTGATATGTTAACTATCATTCTACTTAAATTCTTGTGATTTATAAACTTTCCAGGGCAGTCAGAGGGATGTCCTGAATTCCCACAACAGAATGGCTTGGGTTAGAAGGGACTGTAAATATTCCCCATTACATAGGGACACCTCCCACCATCCCAGGGTGCTCCAAGTGTCCAGCCCAGCCTTGGGCACTTCCAGGGATCCAGGGGCAGCCACAGCTGCTCTGGGAAATCTCTTCCAGACACCCTCAGGTGTCAATGGAGATAAAGAGGAGGGATTCCCCCACCCTGCTCCAGCCATCACCCCCAGCAGGCTCCATCAGTGGGGGAAACGACCACACTGAGCTGTTGGGATTCCCCTGGGAGCACAGGCATGGATTGGCCCTGTCTCCCACATCATTTTGTGGAGTCTGGGTTTCCTAGACCAGCTGCTTCTGAATTTTTAAGTTCAGTTCCAGATGTCGCTGTGGCGAGTAACAAACAACACCAATTCCTCATTTAGAACAATCTGACTCCAATCTTTATTCAAACAATTGACCCCTTTTTGTACCTTTTTGAACAGGCCACTCATTGGTAGGAAGAGTGCCAGAACTCTTCATCCCACTGGCCAAAACCAAAAGACACAGAGAAATTCCATCCCACAAAAAAGAATCCAAAACATTAAACTCGTGACAAAAACACTGGCAGTGTTTATATCAAATCCTGTGGGACCCAGGCCTTCCTAAACCAAAACATCAACAAAAAACTGAACTTAGGAACTCAGAAGCAGCAGGCCTAGGAGACCCAGACTACAATTTGACCCCTCTTCACGCAGTATTTAGCTTGGAAAGTGTACTCTGGCTGGATGTTTTGCCTGAAAACCCCTCTGTGACCCATTCAAACATCTGTGGTCAAGGAGCACTCGCTGGCTGCATCTCCTGCCCAGAGCACACCAGAGGCAGAGGGGTCACCCCCAGCCAGAACCACAGCTGGCAGCATCTGGGGCATCTGCAGCTGTAGAAACACCCAAATCTTTTTTGCACAGCCTTGTAGTCTGGGTTTTTCAGGCCTGGAGTGTCTGAGTTTCTAAAGCTCCGTTTTTCCTGATGTTTTCGGGTTGCTGAAATTGCTTTCCCAGGGAAAAGAATAAAACGCCAGGATTGTTTTTGTAACGGTACTCATGTTTGGAATTCTTTCTGTGGGAGGGATTTTCTTTGATGCCCCTCTGGTTTGCCCAATGTGGGTGAAGGTGTTGTCTTTCATTCACCAATCACAGTGGCCTGTGGAAAAACGTATAAAAAGGGAGCGATCCCTGGAATAAACGGAGTCAGGTTCATTTCTCCAAGAGCTTTGGAGAAATTCCACGAGGAGGTTTTGTCGTCTGTTATTCACCACAGTGACAAGGCCTCACCTCAGAGGGGATGATGAGCTGAATTCACCCACGTGGGGACAAACTGAGGCAAATTGCAGCAGGTCCTGAACGCTCCAGGCTCGTGTTTTAGGGATGAGGAATAACGCCGTGTTTGAGCCCAGCGTGGTTGGTGCCTCCCTCCACCTCCTTCAGTTTGGGGTTTTGAGTGTTTTAGTGTTGTGAAAAATGAGGTTCACTCTCTTGGTAAAATTTTAAAAGGTTTTATAGAGATAATAAGAGGTGTAGAAAATAAAGGAAAGGTTAAAAATGACCGGGTGCCTTGGAGCTCTGCTAAGAGCGTACTGGTATTTTGGAACCACTCATTTTTATACTGTTTTTTATGCATATTTAAATTAGTTTTAGGAATTGTTCTGCGTGGCTGCTCTTTGGGTCTGCCTTTTTAGAGCATGTGTTTTTTAGTTTAATTTATTTTTTATTATGTTTGATTTGGGCTTTGGGGTTTTTTTCCTACATGCAGATAGCTACTAAGGCTTCTTTTTGGAAATTATCTTATCTATGCCCACCACACCTAAATTCTAAACTACAGCAAAAAAACCCTGTTATACATCTATTCAGGCAGTTAAAACACACTAAAAATTACAGAAAAATATTATCATGCTTACAATATTCATTTTAATACTTGCGAAAAGCCAACGCTAAAATATGCATTTGTAACAGAGGTAACGTGGCAGCACAGCTCCAGCAGCTCTCCTGATCCATGGGGCTCAGGATGGGGTTAGGGGGATGGACAACCCTCACTGTCTCCTGTGGGGAGTAGAGAAGCCATAAAGCTGTCAGAAATCTGTGGGAAAAGGGAATCTGTGAAATGTGAGAAAGTCAACCGTCAGCTGAAGCCTTCTGCTTGAAACTGTGTAAATGAGACTGAGAGCAAAAATGGAATAATGAAAATAAGCTTTAACACATCCACACTGGCTGCCCCATCTCATTGGTGTTTGTAAATAGAATATTAATATCTGATACATCCCCTGTATTTGGGCACCCCCAAAGCACAGCAGCCACTCCCCAAGGTCCTACAGGATTATCCATTACAGTATTTGATGGGATCAGGTCCTTAGGGAAATCCTGGGCTCCCCAGAGCTCCTGCACAAGGCTGTTTGCTCCTGTGCCCTGGAATCTTGGAGCTGCTGTGGGCATTAGAAATGCTCTTGATTGGGGATTCACCTGAATGTCCCACAGCCTCTCCCATCTGGGGGCTGGAGGATTGCTGGATTTCTGCTCCTGTAGGGTGTGCTGAGCTCGTCTGCTCTCTGGGGTGGGCAGTGCAGCAATTCCAGAGTAAATTCCCTGGTCTGGTCCTACCCCAGCCCATCAGACACTGCTGGGTAGTTTTTCCAGAGGGGAGAGCTTCCAGAGTGTAAAGAAATAGGTGGGAGCATTAAAACCAAAGGTGGGAGCATTAAAACCAAAGGTGGGAGCATTAAAACATCCCATCTGGAGAGCAGTTTCACAGAACTCCACCAGGGAAAGCTGTCTGAGCATCACCAGGGCACCACGCTGCTGTGAAGGATTCCTTGTGGCATGAATCCTCTGCTTTTAATGGCCATGGACAAAAAACCTGGATTTTTAAAGCTCAGCTGAAATATTTCCCCTCCATCAGCAGAGTGCTCTGAAGCCCCAGCAAAGCTGCCACCTCAGGAACTCTGAATGTTGTGTCCTGTCACTCAGGACATTTTTCCAGCCAGGATTCCTTGTAAAAAAAGAGAAAGGCTCCTCCTTTCCCTATGAAGTTGCTTGGCTGTGTGTGGAAATTTGTTTTTTTTTTTGTTTTATTAGGTTTTCTTTTTTAGGGAGAGACAGAATTTTTATTTGTGTGTTTATTGTTTCTTATTTAAGCTATAGTTTTATTGACTTTTGAGTGCCTCTGTATCTTAAATTAACAAGGTAAAAATGGAGTAATGTCTTCAAGGTATTTTTAAGTTTAAACTACCTAATTATGAGATGTTAAGTAATTTATTTTAACTTTTAACACAATAAGTAGTTACCCGTGTCCTGCACTGTGGTTTTCTCCAACCAATCACACAAAATTACCCAAACTTGTGAAGGAGGAGGGGAAAGAGAAGGAGAAGGAGAAGGAGAAGGAGAAGGAGAAGGAGAAGAAGAAGAAGAAGAAGAAGAAGAAGAAGAAGAAGAAGAAGAAGAAGAAGAAGAAGAAGAAGAAGAGAACAAGAAGAAGAAGAAGAAGAACAAGAACAACAAGAAGAAGAAAAAGAAGAACAAGAAGAACAAGAAGAACAAGAAGAACAAGAAGAACAAGAGCAAGAACAAGAACAAGAACAAGAACAAAACGAAGAAGATGAAGGAGAAGAAGATGAAGAAAAAGATGAAACCTAAACCCTCCATCTTGTTAAACATGTTTTATAACCCACAACCTTAAATTCTAATTTTTCACCCTGTGTTCTAACACACTTCTATTCAACTCCACACTCACACTCTCAGTGCTCTCATTCAATTTTGGAGTTTTCCATGGCCTCAGGTCAGTGCAGTCTATCTTTGAGGATCGGTCCCTGTCAGCACAGAAAACCTGAAATTCTCCATGTCCAGTGTTGGAAAAATATTAAAAGAAAATCCATTTGTTTTGATCAAAAATCCAGAGACAAAACCAATTAAAAGAAAAAAGAACAAAACATACACACCACCATTTCCTGCAAACTTTTGTTTTTCTAGAAACATCTGTTTGGGTTTTTTTGGTGTAGCCTCCTTCTCCTTCTCCTTCTCCTTCTCCTTCTCCTTCTCCTTCTCCTTCTCCTTCTCCTTCTCCTTCTCCTTCTCCTTCTCCTTCTCCTTCTCCTTCTCCTTCTCCTTCTCCTTCTCCTTCTCCTTCTCCACATTGCAGAACATAAGTGACTAGTTATTGAATTAGAAGTTACAATAAATTTGTTAACATCCCATAATTAAATAAATTAAACTTAAAAACACCTTAAAACCACTGTCTACTCCATTTTTACCTTATTAATTTAATAAGGTTAAAATATTTAAAAATATATTTTAAAATATATTTTATATATTAAATATATTTTAAATATTACATTTTATTTTGCATTAACATTTAAATTAAATATTTTTACATTAATATTTAAAAACATTATTTTTAAACACTAATTTTTTTATATATTAATTTACCATATAAAAACACCCACAACCCATAAATCTCTAACTAAATATTTTTTTTTTTTAAAAATCAAAATAAAAACTCAAATTCTACCTCTGATTTTTATTCTAACCCTATAAAAAAAACACCAAATAAACCACAAAAATTCTCCACATCCACATTGGAACACCCAAGTTTCCAACAGCTGTGGCGCTCCGGAAGAAAACCTCACACCAGAGCGAGCGGAGCGTTTGCCTGGGTGGGAATGAAATCCCTCCTGTCCCTCCATCATCCAAAGCTCATTAAGCTGTGCAGGCACTAATTGCTAAGCCAGGAGCTGACAGGGAGGAGCTGCTGGTGCCAATCACTGTCAGCCCGCGGTGAACTCTGACCGCGGCGAGAACGTCGCCGATTGTTCCGCTCGCCAGGGCAGAGATGGAAACCAGCCTGATTATAACATCAATGTCAGGTCAAAACCCCCTCCCTGGACACCTGCCTGATGGAGAGGCAGGAAAAAAAAAACCCAACCCATGGTGGTGGTTGGGTCCAGCTTCTGTTTCCTGGCTGGAAAAATGTCTCTTGCTTTGGGTGGTTTTGTGTTGGGGGTCCAGCTAGTTGTGGGAAATGGGAAGGTTGTGCGCGGTAGGAAAGGTGTGGTCTGCGGGTGAAAGGGGAATGTGGGGTACAGGTGGGAAGGGTTGGTAAGCATGTGTGGTGCAGGCATAAGTTTTAAAAGTGTGAATGTCTGATAGCAGAAGGGTTGTTTAATGTATTTGGTTCTGGGAGCAATACCCATACAAGTCATCCCTTTATGATCGTAGAAAAATGGAGTATGGGTCAGAAGGGACTTAAAAACAATTAGTCAGCCCTTGCAGCGTGGAAGGGTTGGTGGAAGGAGGAGATTGGGTGGGGAGGCATGGGAGGGTTTGGGGTAGGAGAAGTGGTGCAGGAGGAAGTTAAAAAGTGGTGAATGTCTGACTCAGGGCAGGACAGGGTTGTTTAATGTCATTTTGTGTCTCTGGGAGCAATCCCCTCACAAGTTCATTCCCTATGAATCGTAGAAAAATGGAATAGTATGGGTCAGAAGGGACCTTTAAAAAACAATTAGTCCAGCCCTTTAGCAGCGTGGAAGGGTTGGTTGGGAAGGGAGGAGGAGTTGGAGTGGGGAAGGGCCATGGGGAAGGGTTTGGGGGTAGGAGAGAGGTGTGGTGCAGGCAGGAAGTTAAAAAGTGGTGAATGTCTGACTCAGGGCAGGACAGGGTTGTTTAATGTCATTTTGTGTCTCTGGGAGCAATCCCCTCACAAGTTCATTCCCTATGAATCGTAGAAAAATGGAATAATTTGGGTCGGAAGGCAGCTTTAAAGAACATTTAGTCCAGCCTTGAAGTGAGCAGGGGCACCTTGAACCACATCAGGCTGCTCAGAACCCCATCCATCATCATCCTGAATGTTTGCAGGGCTGGCTCTCTGCTCCTGGGGGGCATCTCCATCCTCCTTTTAGAGATCTCTGTGCCAGGAGAAGAAAGAGAATGACCAGAGGGATGAGAAAAGCCCTGGGCTGCCCCTCCCTTGCCATTAGGCAGAGCTCAGGTGAGCTCTGAGGGGTCTCAGAGCTGCCCCCAGGAGCAGAGATCCCTCTCTCTGTTCTGAAGTTCCTTCAACCTTCTCACAAACCTGAAGCTGAGGACATTTTCCCTTCTTTCCCTGGGCAAAGGACCTGTCTGGGTGGCAGGGGTGTGGTGGGCTCACTCAGCAGCCTCCAGCACCTCCGTGGAGCTCAGCAGATTTTTTGCTCCTGGCCTCCCATGGGCTGGGTCAGGAGGATTTCCACTGACCAAAGGTAAATCTGCTGAAGTCAAAGGCAAATTCAGCTGTGAAATAACCAAAGCTCATGGCTTGTATGGTGCAGCAGTGCCTGAGCCTCCTCCCATTTAGGGCAGGTGAGGGAGGAATCAGTGCTGAAAGTTCACAGAGTTCCATCAGAATTCCCAGGAGGAAAAAGCCCTGAAGGACTCTGGCTCTGAGCAGCACTGGGAGAAGTGAGAGATCTGCCATGGGCTGGTGTTGGAACCCAGGACACAGAGGATTTCAGGATTTCTATGCTGGCAGGAAATGATCCTCAAAGATAGACTGCATTGAACTAAGGGCATGGGAGAGGCTCCAAAACTGAGTGAGAGCACTGAGAGTGTGAGTGTGGAGGTGAATAGAAGTGTGCTAGAGCACAGGGTGAGAGACTGAGAATTTCAAGTTGTGATTATAATAATATATATGTAACAAGATGGAGAGTTTAGGTCTTCTCTTTCTTCTCTTTCTTCTTCTTCTCTTCTTTCTTCTTTCTTCTTCTTCTCTCTTCTTCTTCTTCTTCTTCTGCTTCTTCTCTTCTTCTTCTGCTTCTTTCTTCTTCTTCTTCTTCTCTTCTTCTTCTTCTTCTCTTCTTCTTCTTCTTCTGCCTTCTTCTTCTCTCTTCTCCTTCTCCTTCTCCTTCTCCCTCTCCTCCTTCTCCTTTCCTTCCCTTCCCCTTCTCCTCCCTTCTTCCTTCCTCTTCTTCTCCATAAGTTCAGGTGATTTTGTGTGATTGGTTGGAAAAATCCACAGTGAGGCACATGGGTGACTGGTTATTGGGTTAAAAGTTAAAATAAATTAGTTGGCATCTCATAATTGGGTAGTTTAGGCTTAAAAGGGCCTTGAAGACAGAACTCTGCTCCATTTTTGCTCTGTTAGCTCAGCATGAAGAAACACTCACAGTCAGTGAGGCTGTAATGAGTTAAGAGACAATAAACATCCAAATCCAAACAGGAATTCTGCCTCTCGTGCTTTTAATCCTGACCCTGAGAAGAAGAACCTGATAAAGCCAAGGGGTTCTCCATAGGCTGGCTGTAAGATTTATCAGTAGCTCCATGTGACACCTGCAAACACAAATGAGGACCTGGAGAGGTCTCCATGGTTCAGGAATCACCTGCCAGGACATCTCCTTGCCCAAAACCACAGGGCACAGGGGAAGGACTTGATCCCTCAGCAAGGACTGGCTGAGGAACAACTTCATGGTTGAGATCCTGGGCTGTCTTTTTTCTCTCACCTCAGGGAAACAGGATAAAAGCTAAAATCCTTCCCCTGTCTTTCTGCCATCCCTTGGAAAAACACCCATTTTCTTCATATTTTCAGGGCTTGTGCCATGCTCATCCCTAAAGAAACAGCTGGGATTTCTCCTCGAGGAATAGATTGCAATTAACATTTAAGCCTGTGCCCATGATGCAAATACAAAGGCAAAATAATGAATCAGGTTTTTAATAATGAACTCATCCTGGTGGGAGCTGGGCATACAACAGAAAATGCTGTCTCTGATTCCAGAGCTGCCAGAACAGCTCCACCTTTCCCTGATCCACTGGCCAGGCTCTGAGGAGCACGTGCTGGTCACTAATTAAAATGGATGTGACAATTAACTGGTCTCTGCAGCCAAAATAGAGGTTGGCTCCCTGATTTATTCTCCAGGGGAGGGTGTGAGGTCACCAGGAGGGGTTAGGTGTTGGTGAAGTGGGATGGAAAAGCAGGAGGGGATCAACCACCACTTCCCATCACTGTGTGAGAGGCAGGCACGGGAAAATGGGGGGAAAAATGGAGATTTGAGGGCCTGAATTGGAGAGCAGCCCTCCTAATCCACTGGCAGCCAGCATCCTGGACAGATTTCTGGAGGTGTGAAATCTGTAATTACAACCAGGTAAAGAAAAGACAATTTTTGGGTGGATTCTGTGCATGCTGGGCTTGGCCCTTGGGGGTGGCAGTAGCATGGTGGGGATGTGGCTCTGGGATGGGTCCCTTGGCTGCTGCAGGAGGTGGAGCTCAGGTGGGGATGGGTTTCCTCCTTTCCTCCTGGTTTGGTGGCTTCAGCAGAGGGGACGATGTGGGTTTGGGATGTGCCACCCGGAATTTCTCTAGCTGTAAACTGCTCTATCCCAACCTCCAGTTCCATGAAAGGCCTTTCTCCTTGGGTGCAGACTTTTGGTGAGGAGAACTCTCCTCTGGCCATCCCAGGAGCAGCTGTTGGTCCCTGAACTCCCAAGTCTGAGTCTCCCTGGAAGCTCCTCCACCCCTCTGTCTCCTTCTCCAGCTCACACTGACTCCAGTTCAACACCTCCCAGGAGGAGTCTGGGCCCAAATCCTCATTTTCCAAGGAACAAACGACAGCAGAGACTTTCCTTGGCTTGAAATCCCTCCAGCAGCTGCTCCAAGAGGTCCTGGATTAAAGAGCTTTCCAGAACATCTCCTAAACCAGGAACCATCATCCTGATTTTTCTGCTGGGACCCCAAAAAGATCCCAAATCCAGCTTTGAGCTCCCAACAGGTCCAGTCCTGTTTGCAGAGAACTGAAAGCTGTGCTGGGATGATTGTGGCTGCTCCCCTCATTTTAAGGAGATCACAAATGGTTTTTTTAAGTCCTTGGTCCACCCCCTGCTGCTCTTTGCATTAGAGCAGGACAGGAGCAGGACTTGCTCTTCTCTGGGAAGCCTTTTGTGGTTCTTTCTTTCTTTCTTTCTTTTTTTCTTTCTTTTCTTTCTTTTTCTTTCTTTCTTTCTTCTCTTTCTTTCTTTCTTTCTTTCTTTCTTTCTTTCTTTCTTTCTTTCTTTCTTTCTTTCTTTCTTTCTTTCTTCTTCTTTCTTTCTTTCTTTCTTTCTTTTCTTTCTTTTCTTTCTTTCTTTCTTTCTTTCTTTCTTTTCTTTTCTTTCTTCTTCTTTCTTTCTTTCTTTCTTTCTTTCTTTCTTTCTTTCTTTTCTTCTTTCTTTCTTTCTTTCTTTCTTCTTTTCTTTCTTTCTTTCTTTCTTTTCTTTCTTTCTTTCTTTTCTTTCTCTTTCTTCTTTCTTTCTTTCTTTCTTCTCTTCTTTCTTCTTTCTTCTTCTCTTTCTCTTCTTCTTTCTTTCTTCTCTTTCTTCTCTTCTCTTTCCTCTCTTTCTCTCTTCTTCTTTCTCTCTTCTTCTCCTCTTCTCTCTCTTTCTCTCTTCTTCTTTCCTCTCTTTCTCTCTTTCTCTTTCCTTTCTCCTTTCTCCTCTTTCTTCTTTCTTTCCTTTCTTCCTTTCTTCTTTTCTTCATTTCTTCCTTTTCTTCCTTCTCTTCCTTTCTTCCTTTCTTCCTTTCTCCTTTCTTCTTTCTTCCTTCTTGCCTTCTTTCTTGCCTTCTTTCTCTCTTTCTCCTCTCTCTTTCTCTCTTCTCCTCTTCTCTCTTCTCTTCTCTTTCTCTCTTTCTCTTCTTCTCTCTTTCTCTCTCTCTTTCTCTCTTTCTCTCTCTTCTCTCTTCTCTTTCTTCTCTCTTCTTCTCTCTTTCTCTCTTTTACCCTTTCTCCCTTTCTTTCCTTTCTTTCTTCCTTTCTTCCTTTCTTCCTTTCCTCCTTTCTTTCTTTCTTGCCTTCTTTCTCTCTTTCTCTCTTCCTGAACTTCCTCTCTTTTCCTTTCTCTCTTCTTTTCTTTCTTTCTTTTCTTTCTCTCTCTTTCTCTCTCCTCTCTTTCCCTTTCCAACTGAAATGAAAGCAAAACTCTGGATAAAATTTTAGTTTGAGGCTGAATAATAACGACTGGCAGCTCTTTGCAGTGCCACAGTGCACACTCTGATCCCAGCTGCCTTGAGATCAACTAGGAAACCATGGAAAATTGTAGAGGAAAAAAAAGGGGGAAAGTAAAACAAATGGGCATTAGAGAAAAAAAGCCAAGTTGGCATGTTTCGACCACTCTTCTCCAGGGAGAAACAGCATCAAACACGGCCTTTTTCTGCTCTTTTTGCTTTCCATGAGTTACAGCCTCACAGGGGAGCTTTGTCCCATTGGAAAATCTCTGTATTTCCTCCTGGAGGGGGAAGGGATGATATTTGAGTGCATCAAAAAGAGCAAACACAACAGTTTGGCTGTGATAGCTCATTCACAGCGGGGCTGACGCTGAAATCACCTCTGTGGCTCCGAGTTTTTATCAGCACAGACCCTCCCTGCAGGTAAACTGAGGCACTGGCACCTGCCCAGCTGTGCCAGCAGCAGGATTGGCTCGGGAAAGGTTTTCCAGCCCCGTGTTTGGCTCCCAGGGAGGTGTCTCGCAGCAGATGGCAGCAGCGGGTTGGGGAAGCCACCGGAGCCAGGTCCTGCATCCAGCCCCGGGATTCCAGCAGGGATTTGAGGAGTGCCCCATCCCTGCATCCCTCAGCCAAACGCCAAACCCGAGCTGCTCGTCTGTGCCGTTCTCCAGGGTCCCCTCGAGAGGCTGGGCAGCTCCTCCTCTCCCGGAATTCCTGGTGCTGGGGGTGGATGTGGGGGCTGCTGAGCCGATTTTCCCCCCAGACAGTTAATTTTCCTTCCAGTGATCCCAGAAACCTCCGTGTGTTCGATATTGAGGCCAAATCCCCTCCAGCAATGGTTTGGAGCTGCAGTGAACAGGAACAGAGGCAGAACCTGACCATTATATCCTTATTTCTCTGCAGAGGAGATTCCTCTGGAATCTCAGCCAGTCTCTCAATAATCTCAGCTTCCTAATGAACATGCTTCCCCCCCTTTTTCTGATTCTTTTTTTAGCTAACTTTCTGAAATCAAGGAGGGATCTGATGTCATTGGTGTGTCCTCTCCACAGGATTCCTGATCTGAGGGCTCATTTCAGCACAGTTAAAGGAAAATGCTCTTCCCAAGTACTGGATGAAATCCCTGTGGGTCACGGTGTGCTGGATCCACCACACCATGCCTGGGGTAAAAATGGGAGGGTGACAGGGACAAGGGATGTGCCCAAGGCCACACACAGCAATGGCAGAGGGGCCTCAGTATGGAAAAAATGATTTATTTCTCCATTAAGAGGTGGGAATGCTGGTGTGTTCCTGCTGAGCATTCCTTGGGGACTGGGAACAACACAGCCAGCTCGTCCCAGAAGGGATGTGGCTCAGGGATGTGTCCAGGGATGTGGCTCTGGGAAGTCTCTGAGGGATATCTCAGGTGATGTCTCAGGGATGTGTCTCAGGGATGTGTCTCAGGGATGTGTCTCAAGGATGTGTCTCAGGGATGTCTCAGGGATGTGTCTAGGGATGTCTCTCAGAGATATCTCAGGGATGTGTCCAGGATGTGTCTCAGGGATGTGGCTCTGGATGTGGCTCTGGGATGTGGCTCTGGGATGTCTCAGGGATGTCTCTCAGGGATGTGGCTCTGGGATGTGTCTCAAGGATATGTCCAGGATGTGTCTCAGGGATGTGTCTCAGGGATCTCTCTCAGGGATGTGTCCCAGGGATGTCTTCCAGGGATCTCCCAGGGATGTCTCTGGGATGTGTCTCAGGGATGTGGCTCTGGGATGTCCCAGGGATGTCTCTCAGGGATGTGTCTCTGGGATGTGGCTCAGGGTTGTGTCCAGGGATGTCTCTCAGGGATGTGGCTCAGGGAAATCTCTGGGATGTGTCCCAGGGATGTCTCAGGGATGTCTCTCAGGGATGTGTCCCAGGGATGTCTCTCAGGAATGTGTCCCAGGGATGTCTCAGGGATGTTTCTGGGATGCCTCCAGGATGTGTCTCAGGGATGTCTCTCAAGGATGTGTCTGGGATGTCTCTCAGGGATGTCCCAGGGATGGCTCAGGGATGTTTGTCAGGGGTGTGTCCCAGGGATGTTTCTGGAATGTGGCTCAGGGATGTGTCCAGGGATGTCTCTCAGGGATGTGTCCCAGGGATACCTCAGAGGATCTCCCAGGGATGTCTCTCCGGATGTCCTCTCAGGGATGTGGCTCAGGGAAATCTCAGGGATGTGTCTCAGGGATGTGTCCCAGGGATGTCTCAGGGATGTGGCTCAGGGAAATCTCAGGGATGTGTCTCAGGGATGTGTCCCAGGGATGTCTCAGAGATATCTCAGGGATGTGTTTTCAGGGATGTGTCTCAGGGATGTGGCTCAGCCCTTCTCCAGGTTCGTTTGTGCTAAAATTAATTTAGATTTCTTGGCAGCTGCTGTATGTGGGGTCAGGGAGCTGATATCTGAGCATGACCTGCTCCAGGGGACAAAAGGATGGGAGAAGGGGAGACTGCCCAGTCCCCCTCCATGCGAGTAGAAACCAGATAATGGCTGTTCAAAAGGAGCTGATTCTTTCCCCTTAACATACATTTTTATAGATTTATATGCATTGATCTGCATGCCTGAGCTGGCAAACGCCTCTGCAGCTGATGCACAAGCACAACAGTGGGGAAGAGGCAGCACAGAGGGATCAGCTGCCTCTGTGCACCCCTAAAAATCCAAATCCCTCTGCCCCCAGGCTTTGCTCACACACCGGGGCGAGCCCGACATCCCTTTCTGTGTGGGAACCAGGCCATCCTTCTGACTGTCCTGGGAAAATTCATGCGTTATAAGAATTTAGATAGAATGATAATTAGCATGTCACAGGGTGAAAAAGTAGAATTTTTGGATTTTAGAATGTGGGATCAGGGGACAAAGATGGAGGAAACAGGGTGTGTCCCTGAGCTTCTTCTTCATCTTCTTGTTCTCCATCTTCTGTGGTGGTGTGGCATGTTTTGGTTGGTCTAGAATAGAAATACACTGTTCAATGTAGTTGATAGATATTGGAGAATTGTTGTAAATAAAGCATACATAGTTTTTGGTATAAAAGACAGCACCATCCCAAGAGATGGAGAGTTCAGCACAACCTGGCCTGCAGAGAAGACCTCAGCAGGCCAGAGCCACAAATATAGATAAGCAAGAATAAACAAATTCCTGAACACGAGAACAGATCTCAACATCTTCTTCAAACGCTTGACTGGGGGAACACAGAAAACTTCCACAGAGACAGAGACAAAGCAAAGCCAGGTGGAAGCCAAGCTCAGAAACCCCAGAAAAACAAAACAAGGGGGAAAAAAAAAAATCCATATATTCTAAAAACCTGACATTTCCGCACGTGCCTCGTCCGTGTGGGATGCTCTGGGGCTCCGACCTGCATCCCTGCCCAGAGCAGGGGGGGACCAGGGGCAGCCCCAGCCCTGCCCACGGCCCCAGCCCGGCTGTCCCCTCGCAGCGGGCGCAGGGGTGGCTTTGTCCCACCGGCTCCTGGGTGGTCCCCCCGGCCTGGGCGAGTGAAAAGGGCTCTCTGAATCGCTGCGTTGCTTTATGGCAATAACTGGGGGAGTTATTCTGCCCAGAATTAAGTCCATGACTGGTGGAAGAGCGTTAAGGTAGCGCTTCGCAGCTCCAATTATCTTGGCCCCCTTGGAACAAAAAAGCAGATTGTGTTGCCAGACAAAAGGCGTTCTCTGTGTAACTTCTTGTCTCGGAGCATTCAGAGTGTGTAATGCCGAGAGAAATACCCGAGGGCTGGGCGAGCTCATGTCCTGGGCAAACCTCCCATTCAAAATAACCATTTGTTGGGAAATTGTATTCGGGAGTGGGGGGAAGCCAAAAGCGCATTCAGCTCCTCCTCACTCGTCCCTGGCTTTAAGGTAGGATCTGATTAAACTCCCTGGTGGCACCGGGGCGGCTGTGGCAGGAGGTGTGCGAGGCTGAGCAGGGAAAAGGGATGCACAGAGGGGTTGGTGCTCCCTGCCAGCTCCTGTTCCTGCAGCTTTCCTCCCTTTCTCCCCGTTTATGGAGTGAGGAGTGATGGAGTCACCCTGCTAAACACCCGGACCCCAAAATCCCAGCCCCTGGGACAGGGTTGGTCACCCCCTGCCCTGTGAGAGCGATTCCTCCATCCACACTCCCTGCACTGGCATTGGGAATAAAGCAAAGTGAGTCTCCAAGGCACACCTGGCTGATGTCCTGCACCTCTTGGTCTGACCCAACCCCTGGAGTTTTGGGCAAGAGGTTGCACAGGAGACCCCCTGATGTTCCCTGGCCACCTGAGTTATCCTGCAGCCCTCAGGCATGAGGGACTTGTAGATTTTTCCTCTATGATTTCAGCAAACTCTAATGGAGAATTAACAGTTCTAGTGCAAGCACTGAGTGTTCCACTTGTTAGTGCAGCAAATAACTGGGATTCTGTGACTCTGTGATTCTGTGACTCTGTGATTCTGTGACTCTGTGATCCTTGACTTGACTGTGACTCTCTGACTCTGTGATTCTGGATTTCTGTGATCCTGCAATTCTGTGATCCTGCAATTCTGTGATCCTGTGATTCCGTGATTCTGTTATCCTGTGACTCTGGGATTCTGTGATTCTGGGATCCAGTGATTCTGTGATTCTGGAATTCTGGGATTCTGGGATCCTAGATCACAATGATTCTATGAACTTGTGATTCTGTGATCCTGTCATTCTGTGAACCTGTGACTCTGTGATTCTGGGCTTCTGTAACTTTGATTCTGCAATCCCGTGACCCTGTGATCCTGTGACTCCATGACTCTGTGATCCTGTGATCCTGGATTCTGTGATCCTGTGACTCTGAGATTCTGGGATTCTGTGATTCCAGCAAACAACAACAGCTACAGCCATGGCTTTGCCTGCCAGCATCACGGATCACCTTGCAGAATGCCAACAAATACCAGCTCAGAGTTCAAGCGTAGCACTAGAAGTTTTGGATTCAACACTTTGGTCACAACCAACCAAAACTGACCTGCACTTTGACACCCAACAACAAAACACAATCCCCCCCAAGGTTTCCTGGATTAACTGGAGCAGAGGCTACCATGATTTCTTACATATTTTGGCCAAAGGACTGAGCTTGAGCTTTGGTGACACCTTTGGACCCTCTCACAGGTATCAGGGGATCCACTGTGTGTCCCCAAGGTCGAGATGTGATTTCAGTTCAGCTTCATGCCCTCAGCTTCAGCTCCTGGGCTGCCTGCCCTGGGGCTGGGGGCTCTTCTTGCTCCTGTGACAGCTGGAGGGGCTCACCAAAGCCAAGCGCTGTCGCTGCTGGGTCTGTCCTGGCAGCTGGCACTGCACTGGAGGAGCTTCTGAAGGAGAATCCAGAATGGTTTGGGTTGGAAGGGACATCAAAGCCCATCCAGTGCCACCCCTGCCATGGCAGGGACACCTCCCATTATCCCAGGGTGACACAAGCCCTGTCCAGCCTGGCCTTGGACACTCCAGGGATCCAGGGGCAGCCTCAGCTGTGCCATGGCCTGCCCACCCTCCCAGGGAAGGAATTCTTCCAAATATCTCATCTAAATCTTACCTCTTTTAGTTTAAAACTATTCCCCCTTGTACAGTCACTACCTGCCTGTTTAAAAAGCCTCTGTCCCTCTTTTTTATAAGCCTCCTTTCATTCTGGAAGTCTCTGTTAAAGTCCCAAAGGTCCTATTCTGGCATCAACCCAGATCCACGTGTGGAGCTTCCTAAATAATGAAAATTTCTCTCCCACTCCAGTATTTTTTAAATTTTCACTTTGCTGTCACAGACATATCATCAAAGCAATTTGGAAGCAGACAGTGTTATTTACAAGCTAGAAAAAAAAATTCCATTTTATTTTGGGAACATGAGAGTTTCAGATAATTATTTGCGGGGAGAGAGGGTTTGGTGTTTGGGGTTTTTATTTTATTTTTTAGAAATGCTCCAATAGCATCCTGTTTCTCCAGGGATTTCAAACCAGAGCAGTGCCCAGAGTTGCCCCAACAGAACCCATCTCCCTCTGCTGACTGGGGAAGTGTCCTGGTTTAGGGCAAATTTCGGAAGAAACCTCTGAATGGGTTCTTGGTTCCCTCTAGAAAACAAACCAAATGGTCCCTCCCCAAGTCGTTTGGGAAAAAAAAAATTCTTTGGAGGAAAGTGGAAAAACTGTGTTTACTCAACAGGTAAAGCACTCCCCAGCACAACAAATGAATAATACTAAATAATAAAATTCCTTGCTGCTCCCAAGAGATGCCAAATGCAGGCAGTCTGTGCCCTGGGTGCAGCTCGGCTCCCTCAGGCTGTGTCAATCCCGGGCTCTGGGAAATCCTGGGGGGACACAGGGAGAGCTCCTGGGGCTCTGCTGGGTTTAGTGCAGAGCAGGGGCAAACAGTGCCAGAAAAAGGGAAAAAAAACCACAGTGTGGAGAACTTCTGTGCTCCAGCCAGCCCAAAACTGACACAGAGCAAAGGAGAGCTCTGCAGCAGCACAGGCTGTGTGTGAGGGGAAGCTGAGAACTCTGATCTTGATGGTTTGAAAACAACCCCACCAGACATTGCACTGCTTCCCCTTCACTCCCAGACCCAGCTTAAAGGTGAAAATCTGATTTCTGAGCTAAACAGGTGAACAGGATCCAACTCAGCATCAACCCAGGACAGGAAGGCACTTTGGGTTCCTGACATCAGTTTGGGTGCCCCTGGTGTGACCTGGCCCTGGGGCAGGAGCAGAACCCTCCAGCTCCCTGAAAATGCTGGGCAAAGGCCTCCTTCCCTGCCTTCCCCACAGCTGGGGGGCTTGGTGACCCAGGGATGGAGAGCAGGGATGGAGAGCAGGAATGGAGATCCAGGAATGGAGAGCAGGGATGGAGAGCAGGGATGGAGAGCAGGGATGGTGACCCAGGAATGGAGAGCAGGGATGGTGAGCAGGGATGGTGACCCAGGGATGGAGAGCAGGGATGGAGATCCAGGGATGGAGAGCAGGGATGGAGATCCAGGGATGGAGAGCAGGGATGGGGAGCAGGAGCAGGATGGAGATCCAGGGATGGAGAGCAGGGATGGAGAGCAGGGATGGTGAGCAGGGATGGAGAGCAGGGATGGAGAGCAGGGATGGAGAGCAGGGATGGAGAGCAGGGATGGTGAGCAGGGATGGAGAGCAGGGATGGAGAGCAGGGATGGTGACCCAGGGATGAAGAGCAGGGATGGAGAGCAGGGATGGTGGCCCAGGGATGGAGAGCAGGGATGGTGACCCAGGCAGGGATGGAGATCCAGGGATGGTGGTCCAGGGATGGAGAGCAGGGATGGTGGCCCAGGGATGGAGAGCAGGGATGGAGAGCAGGGATGGAGAGCAGGGATGGTGACCCAGGGATGGAGAGCAGGGATGGTGAGCAGGGATGGTGACCTAGGAATGGAGAGCAGGGATGGTGGCCCAGGGATGGTGGCCCAGGAATGGTCCCAGCTGAGTCCCAGATGTTCATTTTGGGCTATTTCTGATAAAGGAACCAATTTCCTCTGTTCCACCCCCAAAACCTCAGAATGTCTCCGTGCCAGGTCTGAGAGAGCTGCCAGCTTTACAGAGGGGTTGCAAATCCTCAAATTCCTCAGAGAGAGGCACAGCTGCCTTCCCAAAATGAGGAAGTGTTTAGTCTGAACCCGGCTGATGGCACTTTTTTGTGTCACCTTTTGGTTTTCCTGATTTCCCCTGAACCTAAAGCTCTGTTTGGGGGTCGAGGTGTCACATTTGGGATCTGGGAATAAACTGCTCACACGTGAGCTCTCAGATTTGTTCTGACTCTGCAGCTCCCTCCATGGCATCTTTGGAGTTCACCAGCAAAGCTTTAGGGATGGGTAAGAGAAAAGAGACAGGTCTTGATGGGAATAAAAAAAAAAACAACTCAAAACCCACCCCCCCCAAAAAAAAAACCTGCAAAAAACCCCTCAAAACCAAAAGAACCCCTCAAATAAACTACTCAATTGAAACAAAACAAAACAAACCCAAAAAACACACACTAAAAAGGAAAAAAACACAAACCCCCAAAAAACCCACAAACCAAACCAAACCAAAAATAACCCCACAAAAAATAGAAACCACCCCTCCAAAAAAACAGAACCCCCCCAAAACCTCAAAACAAAACTATCTCCCCCCAAAAAAACTGAAACAGAACAAAACAAACAAAACAACAAAATACCCCAAAAATGAAAAAAACCCAACCCCCAAACCACCCTAAAAACCACCAAAACAAACCAAAAGAAAACAAAACAAAACAAGTCCCCAAAAAAACCTGACCAAAACAAACAAAAAACCCAAAAGAACAACAAAAAAAAAAAAACCACAAAAAAGAAAAAACCTAAACCCCCAAAACAAAACAACCCCCCAGAAAACAAGTGAAAAAAACCAAACCAAAGCAAACCAAACAAAAAACAGAACAAAAAAAAAAAGAAAAAAAGAAAATTGAAAAAATACCAAAAGCCCACCCCCCCTGAAATCCCCTAAAATCCCAAAACAAAACAAAAACAAAGCCCCCCCCAAAACCAACCAAACCAAACAAAAAAGAAAAAACACACACATAAAAAAGAAAAAACCTAAACACCCCCCCAAACCCCAACCCCTCAAAACCCCCAAAACAAAACAACCCTCTGAAAAAAAAAACCTGAAAGAAAACAAAACAAACAACAAAAAACACACACACAAAAATTGAAAAAGTACCAAAACCCCTGAAACCCCCTAAAAAACCAAACCCAAACCAAAACAACCCCCCAAAAAACCCCAACCAAACAAAAGAGAAAAAACATACACATAGAAAAAATTAACCCCCCCAAAACCCAAAACCAACACTCTGCCCCAAAAATCCAAAACCCCCAAAAAACCCCCCAAAATCCAAAACCAAACCCCCCAAGAAATCCAACCCCAAAACTTAAAAACCCAAAACACACACACACAAAAACCCCCAAAAATAACAAAAATAACAAAAAAAAAAAAAAAAAAACAAAAAAAAACCCCATAAACACCTCCAGGAAATCAAACAGAATAAAGCCACCAGGACTTTGTGCTCCTCCCAAAAGTTTTCCGCGTGCCCCTTTCCCAGGCTGCCGGGCTGTCCCTGCAGGAGGGAACGCTCCGACACTAGATGGAGCAGCGACCCTAGACATGAGGGAAGGGAAATTCCCCCCGCTCCTGCTCCACCCGCTCCAGCCCTGCCTTCCCCCGCGGGCCCCAGGGCAATTTGGGGCAGAACGGATCCTTTCCAGCATCCTGCCAGGTCGCCACCCCTCGGTGGCTGCTCGGGGACCGTCCCTCGGTGACCTGCCAGCCCTGGATGGGAGCCAAGCCCTGTGCCTAGGTGGCCAAGGAGCCAAGAGCATCCTGGCTGGATCAGGGATGATGTGGCCAGCAGGAGCAGGGGGGGATGGCCCTGGGTCAGGGCTGGTGTGGCCAGCAGGAGCAGGGGGGGATGGCCCTGGATCAGGGCTGGAGTGGCCAGCAGGAGCAGGGGGTCACTGTTCCCCTGGATCAGGGCTGGTGTGGCCAGCAGGAGGCAGGGGGTCACTGTTCCCCTGGATCAGGGCTGGTGTGGCCAGCAGGAGCAGGGGGTCACTGTTCCCCTGGATCAGGGCTGGTGTGGCCAGCAGCAGCAGGGGGTCACTGTTCCCATGGATCAGGGCTGGTGTGGCCAGCAGGAGCAGGGGGTCACTGTTCCCCTGGATCAGGGCTGGTGTGGCCAGCAGGAGCAGGGGGTCACTGTTCCCCTGGATCAGGGCTGGTGTGGCCAGCAGGAGCAGGGGGTCACTGTTCCCCTGGATCAGGGCTGGTGTGGCCAGCAGGAGCAGGGGGTCACTGTTCCCCTGGATCAGGGCTGGTGTGGCCAGCAGGAGCAGGGGGTCACTGTTCCCCTGTGCTGGGCACTGCTGGGGTCACCCCTCGAGGGCTGAACCAGAGAAATACAGTCTGGATATCAGGGGGAAGCTTTTCATGGAAAGAGGAATAAAGCACTGTAATGTTCTGCCTGGGCAGGTGGTGCAGTCCCCATCCCTGGTGTGTTTCAAACAGGCTGGCTGTGGCACTGGGGGCCAGGGGCTGGGTGAGGGGTTGGGGCTGGGTTGGACTCGATGGTCCTGGAGGGCTCTTCCAACCCAGTGAGTCTGGGATTCAGTGACCCTGTGATCCTATGATTCTGTGATTCTGTGATTCAGTGATTCAGTAACCCTGTGATCCTGTGACTCTGTGATTCAGTGATTCTGGATCCTGGGATTCAGTGATCCTGTGATACTGTGATCCTGTCGCTCTGTGATTCTGTGACTCTGTGCTCCTGTGACTCTCTGTTCCTGTGATTCTGGGATCCTGTGATTCTGTAACTCTGTGATCCTGGGTTTCTGGGATTTTGTAGCTCTGTGATTCAGTGATCCTGTGGCTCTGTGTTCCTGTGATCCTGTGTTCCTGTTACTCTGTGCTCCTGTGATTCTGTGATTCAGTGATCCTGTGGCTCTGTGTTCCTGTGATCCTGTGTTCCTGTGACCCTGTGCTCCCGTGACTCTATGATTCTGTGATTCTGTGATTCAGTGATCCTGTGATCCTGTAGCTCTGTGATTCTGTGACCCTGTGACTCTGTGCTCCTGTGACTCTCTGTTCCTGTAATTTTGTAGCTGTGATCCTGGGATTCTGGGATTTTGTAGCTCTGTGATTCAGTGATTCAGTGACCCTGTGATCCTGTGTTCCTGTGCTCCCGTGACCCCGAGATCCCGTGGCTCTGTGATCAGGCTCTGTCTGCCGGGGGACATGGCCCGTCCCGGGAGGTGGGGCAGGGATCAGGGATCACACTCGAGGTCATTTCCTTGTCGCCTTAGGGCGGGCGTTTTCCCCTGGCCGCACAAAGGCGAGGTCAGAGGCTGGGATTAGCAGGGACGGGGCGGTCACTCCGGGCTGCCTGGCGGGGCTGCGTCCTGATTTAGGGGCAATCCCTCTGCAAGGACGTGTTGGGGTTTCCCTAGGGATGAGGGAATCCTTGGGTCTGCCATCCAAGCCCGCTGTGGTGGCACAGGGCTCTTCTGGCTTGTCCCCTCCTGCTGTAGGGGCTCTGAACAGGCAGAGCAAAGCAGAAAACACCGCTGCATGTTCCTCCTTCCCTGATGGATTCCCCATCCCTCATCCACGGGGGATATCTGTGTTTGGACCTCACGGGACAGATTTAGGCACCAAAGTGCTTTTTCCCAGTGATTCAAGGGGATGATTTTGCTGTGGTCCCTCAGCCCTGGTTGTGTCTGTAGGAAATGCCTTCTGTGGCAGACGAGCAGGATCCTCCAGGATGGCGTGTGTCACAAGCTGGTGCCTCAGTTTACCTCAGAATAGAATGGTTTGGGTTGGAAGGCACCTTAAAGCTCTTTTTGTTCACCCTGTCACGGTCAAGGACACTTCCCACTGTCCCAGGCTGCTCTAAGCCCCATCCAGCCTGGTCTTGGACACTTCCAGGGATCCAGGGGCAGCCACAGCTGCTCTGGGCACCCTGTGCCAGGGTCTCTCAGGGTTGCTGTGCCACGGGTGGGCTGTCCCTCACCTGGGTGGCACCTCTGGGACATGATCTGCTGCTGTGCATTAGAGGAGAGCCCTCACAGCAGGCTCAGTGCTGGATCCCCCCCTCCCAGATTTCAGGCCCTTGGCAGCTGTGCCTGTATCCAGCTTCTGTGTGTGTGACATTCCATGAATGAATTTCAGAATTCCATGGAATTCTGCAGCTCACATGGACTTTTTGGAGTCTAGAGGTGCCTGGGCTCCAAAAAATGTCCAATTCCTGACTGAGGCAGCTCAGCCAAACTCCTGCCCTTTGCTGGGTGCACCTGGGCATTGATGGAGCTTTGAATTATGTTCACAGTGGGGAATGGTGGGAGCACGTCAAGGAGCAGTGAGTTCAGAGCAGGACCTTGTGGTTTGGTTTTCAGGCCTGAAGTTTCTGAGTTTCTAAAGCCCTAGTTTTCTAATGTTTGGATTTTCTGAAACTTGTTCCCAGAGAGAGAACATAAACACCAAGAGATTATTTTTGTAACAGTATTCACGTTGTGAATTCTTTCTGAGAAGAGACATCTCTCTTGATGTCCCTCTGGTTTGACCAATGGGGGTGAAGAAGTTTGTTTTTCTTTCACCTATCACAGTGGTCTGTGGGAAATTATATGTAAGAGAACGATCCCTAAAAATAAATTTATTCTTTGTGCAACCTTTGAGAGAAAAAAATTCACAAGAAAGTGTGTCATGTGTTGTCTCTACAGTGACAGGACCTTGTGTCCTTGTCCCACACCATCCCCATGCCAGGACAGACCCACACTGAGCCCCAAGGCCTCCTGCCTTCCACCCCCAGCCAAGAGGCATCTGACTGGCCCTGAAGGAGATGCTGTTGTTGCTGCTTTTTCCAGCTGGGCATGAAAAATGCGGGTCTGGTTTCTCTGTCCTGGTCCCAGCACCAAAAATCTCCTCTGGTGTCGAGGCACGTATTGGGGCATCCCCTGCAGGCTCCTCCATCACTCCAGGGTGCCTGGGACAGGGGAAAACATGCCATAGCCAGGGCTGGTGGGAACTTGGGTGCTCCCCTGAGGATTTCCAAAGTCCCTCCCTGTGCTGGGAAGGTGACTTAGCTCAGGAATGGCCAAATTCTCAAATACCTGAGGCCTGAGTCACAGCCTGGGGGGGAAATGTTCCAAAACAAGCTGCAAGTCAGGAAACTCCACAGGCTGGGATGGCCCAGGTGGTGGTCAGGGGGTTGGAATTTTGGGGCCATAGCAGCACAACCCAAAGCATGGGGTTTGGGCTTGATAATCACAGCACGTTGGGCAGTGCTGAGAGCTGAGCCCAGTGCAGAGTTAGGCTTAACTGATGAGGAACACCCAGGCTGCTGGAGCCATGCTCTTGTTTTGGGTAAAAACACAGAAATCCCCTTGGATTTCTGCTGGGATGGGGGGATCAAAGCAGAACTTATCCAATGGGAGGTGGAGAAACTGAGACAGAGAGCATACAGGAGCTGGCAGCTCGTGTTTCTGGTGTTTCTGAGTCCTTGTGTTATTCTGATTTCTCTTGGGGTCAGAAAATAAACAGCCACAAATCTCAGCAATCAGGGCTGGATCCCAACGGGGCTTTTCACATCAGACCCGTCTGAATTCCCCCTCCAGCTTGAGGTGTGAAGGCAAAGAAATTTCTCCCAGGGAAGCTGAAGCATCACCACAGGCAATTCCAGCCCGTTTTCAGGCCAGGTCACTCCTCCAGAAAATGGATGTCACCATGTCTCTTTTGGGCCCCAGCTTCCTCTGCAAAATGAGACCATACTGTCATCCACAGGGATGATGGCTAAACTGACAAAAGAGCTTTTTAATCAGTTATTAGGAAGAAATTCCTGAATATGAGGGTGATGAAGGACTGGCAGGCACAGCCCAGAGAAGCTGTGGCTGCCCCTGGATGCCTGGCAGTGTCCAAGGCCAGGTTGGACAGGGCTTGGAGAAACCTGGGATAGTGGGAGGTGTCCCTGCCCCTGGAATGGGATGGAATTATTGGTCTTTAAAGTTCTTTCCAACCCAAACCATTCTGAGATACGTGCTGAACGTAACCACAACACTCTGAAATTTTCTCAGCCAAGATTGCAGCAAAAAAGAGGGAAAGGCAATTCGGTGTTGGGAGGCGTGTGGGGATGACCTGGGCACGATGGAGAAGATGGTTCCAGGTGTGGGGTGAGCAGGGACAGCCCCGAGGTGTGGGGGGAGGCTGAGCTGCTTCCCCCCTCATTAATACTGAGCTCTTGCTGTCTCTGCAAGCCCTGAGCCGGCAGGATCCCTCCATCCAGGTGCCCAGGTGGCTGATAAAGAGCCGAGGAGTGATGGACACGCTCCGGGTTTGCCTTGCTGGCGGGAGCTGCGCTTATCTCTCTCCTGGCATTTCCCATTTTCTCTCTGTGCAGCACCTCAAGCACAGCAGAGACATTGTCCCTGTTCCACGGGGGGTGGGAAAACACCCCCCCTCTCCTCAGGCTGGCTCTGCCCGTGCCTCTGCTCCATAAATCAAGTGGATTTGTGCAGCTCCTCGGTCAAGTATGGGCATTAGCGCCGCGGAGTCATTCCAGTAACGTGCGCCCAGGAATGTGCCTTATCTGATTGTCCTCCTGGATTTTCTCTTCCCCCAGCCCTGCAAACCAAGGCTCAGCCTCCCCTCTGGGCTCCCAGACCGAGAGATCCCAAGGGAGCATCCGTGAGGTGCCGGTGGGATTCACTGGAATCTTCCCAGAGAGGGTGGACCCAGGAATGTTCCCCAATGGAGAGGGCAGCCCCTGTCTTTTGGACACTAAAATGTTCCCCAGCCTCGACAGAACCATCCCATGTTGTTCAGGGACTGGGCTGAGGTGATGACAGCTTTCCCAAGGGGAAAATCCAACCCCTTCCCTCCGTGTTTCAAACCAAGGCAAGGATGGTAAAATTCCCCTGGGTGCTCAGATACAACCAGGCCACCTCACAAATAGATCCCCCTCAGGATTTTTGTGATGGGGAGCTTTCCATGCTGGATTTCTTTTGAAAAAGCCTTTTTTTTCCTTCATGGGAGCAGGAGGGGGCCGGCGGCCGGGGAAACACGCCTGGAATGTGACAAGCCTGTTCTCCTGCTTGTTTGTGTAAACGAGTTGGGTCTATTCCCTTCCTCTTCAAGTGCACGTTTTTCAGCCTCCTTGCAAAGCAAATTTACTTTCAGAGCACATGGATGCCAGCACGGGGGTGAGGCGTGCTGGCTGGTGGCGATAATAATTAATAATGTTAATTATTGGGAATAATAAAGCGATGGGGCAGTGAACAAGGGCTCCATCCAACACCAGCCACCACTTTCCTGCCTGCATCACTTCTCACCTGTCTCCTGTGAGAGCAGGTGGCCATCCCCAGCTGGGAATTTCTTCAGGAGGTGCTTTTCCACCAGGACAAGGTCAGGTGCCTACAGCTGACCTGGTTTTGGACATCCAGGTTGCAGCAAAGAGCTCCTCAGCTCCTGAGTGCAGAGCACAGAGAATCTGAAAATTCACTGTAAAATTCACCTCGAAGGCTGGTGGGTGAGGAAATTGCTCAGGGGGCAGCAGAACACTCAGTATGGCCTTGCTGCTGTCCCAGAAAGAGCATCTTTGATTTCTCCCACTGATTTAGGGCTTTGAGAAGTCCCTGTGAGGGAGAGCAGGGGACAAAAATCCCTGGTTTTGTCTTGAGAAAAGTTCCTGTCCACCCCCTCCACTGCCAGCCTCAGTAATAACTGAGAGCAGTTACTGGTAGCAATATTTTACTAAATATTATTATTATTAATAAAATTTCTGATGGTGGTGATCTGTGCTCAGCTACAACATCCCTGCGAATGCTGCTCTCTCAGGAGATGCCAATAAGTGCCTGGGGATTGAGCCCCACTCCAGTGATGTGCAAAGCCCTCAAAACCTCCCCTCTCACAGGTCACCAGGTGGGACGAGCAAGTTTTGGAGTTTTATCCACTAAAACAGCCCTGGAGCTGGGAACTGGGTTTTGGTGAGGATCTGTGGACCACCCCTGCTCCTCATTCACCTCCCACACGTAATTGGGCATTTCTGATGAAACCCACAGACATCCCCAGTGCCCTCCCTGCTCCCAGGGCAGCCAGCCAGCCACATTTCTCCTCTCTCCCTGTCATCCCTGGCTGTCAAACCAGCTTCTTGCTGCTGGGCAGGCTGGCAAACAGCCTTGACATCACCTTAGCACGTCCTGCTGAGCAGTTTTAGCTGCAGCCGTGCAGGTGAGGACAGACATGTGAAAAAACTCCTCCAAACAGTGCGAGGAGGGGGAAACTCGCAGTGCCAGAGGCAGCTTGGATGTGGCAGTTTGGAATAGAAGCCTCACCCCTTGTGTCCTATGGACCACCTGTGTGTGTATTTTCCAGGCTAGGTTAGCCCTGACTTGCCCCTGGGCATGGACTGAGCAGGGAGGTCACTTTCTCCCCCCTCTCCCTTTGGAGATTTTCCTGGCTCCAGGCTCTGCTCTGCAGCATCCTCAGCTTCACTCCATGTGCACTGTCCAGCCTCTCCCACTCCTCAATTTTTTTTTTTTTTTTTTTTTTTTGATAGGATCTGGAAAATCCCTCTCCATAACCCCCAGGCTAAAGGGATTTGTCAGCACCACAATCCCCCTGTGTCTGGCACTCTGGGGTGGCCCCAGCACAGTCCCAGGGCTCATCTGTGGTGCCTGGTGGTCACCAGGGTTGCAAGGCCAATGGGGCAGGTTGTGTCCTCCTCTGCAAAACCAGCTGGGACCATCCCACCTTTCCCCAAGAAAAAAAAGATGACTCATGGCCCTTAGGGCTTCCTGAGGATATTTGGACACAAGGACACTGAGGGCTGGTTATTTGGGAACATGGCTGAATTTGTGAGGAAGGGTTAAATTCTGACGTGTTCCTCTTCAGGTGCCCAAATCCCCAAAGTTTCCTGCAAGCTGAAGTTTGAGTCTCATTTTCACTTGGGTTTGGCTTCATTTTGGTCCCTGTGGGAGTGCTGGGTGTGCTTGGCACTGCCCTGGCCAGCGAGATCCTTACATGAACTTCCTTTAGTGCAATTCCCAGGCTTGGAAAAAAGACCATCCTTTGGGTTCCTCCTGTTTTGTTTCCTCAGCTCTCTCCCTCCCAAGGCAACCTGTTTGTTCCACCAAATCTGAGATGTTCCCATTGTCATGATCAACAGAGGCACCTTCTCAGGACAACCCATGCCACCAAATCTCCCTCCTGGAGATGTTCCCACCTTGGGCAGCAGTGCTCCAACGTGGTCCTCTAGGCCCTTGGATGATGTGGGACTGGCTAATTCTGGGCTGGGCTCCTTTCTTGTGCAACATTTGGCTTCTCCACTGCAATTCCCCAGGTTTGAACAGGCTCCTGTCCACTCCAGGCCTCTCCATCTCCCCAGCAGTGCTGTGGAGCGTGCCAGGCATCGAGTTGTGTGTCAGGACATGTCCCAGGCACTGAGCTCAGGGTGCCACATGAAAATTGGGAACATTTTTGTGGCAAGCTGCCATCTTCCCTGGGATGGTTTTCCTCCTGTCTCAGTTTGAGTGACAGGTGTGTGCTCAGGAAGGCAGGAGCCTCCCTTGGAATGGAGAATGCAAACCCCCTCCCTCCAAATTATCATTTTGAAATTAAGGGGCTCTCAGGCAGAGAGATGGGGGCAGGAATAACAGTTCTTTATTGGGAGCATTCCAATCAAACTGCGGTGATCCAAGCCCAGCCCTGGCAGGGTCAGAATCCCCCCTGACCCCCGTTGGGGGCTGCAGCCTCCTGCTGGACACGATCTTTGCTCAGGAGCTCAGGAAAAACATCTTTCAGATCGAATTCTTTGAGGTTTTTTGCTGATCAAAGCCCAGCATCTTCAGTCTTTCCTCTGGGAGCTCCAACTCCAGGTGTCTAGGAAGATATTTGGTATGAACACCTCAATTTGGGGGGGGTTTAATTTGTCTGCTGACTTTCATCCCTGCCAGTGGACAGGATGATTCCCACCTCAGCTGCAATCAGAAAAGGTGGGACCACGCTCCAATTCCTCACCAGAGCTTCCCTCCTTGTTTTCTTCTCACACAAACCCAGCCTGCCCACGTGGGCTCCACGTGGGGTGGTAAATATCACACCAGCTCTGTGGTCTGGGGTGATTTCCATTTGTCTCCCACTCAGGATTTCAACCTCACTCCCACAGCTGTCACCCAACACGGTTATTTAGGCTTTAAACCAGTTGTTGATTTTTTTTCCCCCTCTTTTAATCTGCTTCCCCACCCCTTTTGGCCAATACACTTGGATGATTTTCTGGTGCAGATCTGTCTGATTAAGCCATGGATTCAATGCCTCCTGAGTGCCAAGAAAGAAATGCTCTGCATTAAAATAAATAAAAAATGTGCCAGCAGATCTAGCCCTGTTTAAGAGCTTCTGAAAAAGATGCTTTGACACTGGCAGGGCCACCCAGGCTGCTGTTCCTGTGTCCCCTTCTCCAGTGCCTCGGGAAGATCTTGCACAAGGATGAGAACAGGTTTTTATTCCCATCCATCTCAGAGCCTGTAGGTTGTGTGGGGTCCAATATGTTCCTTCCAGCTTAAACAGGGAGGGAAATTATTGTAATAATGGGATTTTTCCCATTCCTCAGCAAGGTGAGATCCAGGCCACCACAGGAAGGACAAAGAGCAGCTCCATGTGAGGATCACTGGTGGATCAGCCCCTCATAAAGTCAGAGATCCAAGATCAACCTTCTCCTTCCCTCTGCCTTGCTCTTATCATAAAATCCTCAAGGGAGGGAGTGATTTGATGGTGCAATTACTTAATTACTCATTAGAGCGGGTATGAGCTGCTCTTGCAATGGATATTTCTCTTTTGCTTTTAATCAGAAATTTTGGGGCAAAATAATGATCTCTGGCAAGTTTGGTGGGAAATGGGATGTGCCTAAGACAGTTTTATTAATTTATGAAATAAAAAACACTCCCAAAATTGTCCAAAACACCAACTTACACTCAGCTGCTCTGAATAGCATTTTTAGTGGCCTAAATTGGGTGATAATTTTATCCTGGTAAGCCCAAGCGGAACAAATGAGCAAATTAGTACAAAAATATTGAAAAAAGCCTTTTTCACTTCTAGATTTCTGCAAGTAAAGGTTTGGTTTAGCCCCCAGCAGAAATTATTCATTTGTGACCTCTGCTGGAGACTTCATGGGGACAACTGGGGACAAAAAGTAAAATGGCGATAGGAACTTCTTCCAAAGAAATTTTAAAATATGAGAGAAGAATGAGTGTGAAAAATTTGGTTGCCCTCTCTGATTTATGGTCAAGCCAAGGGTGAGAAATTCAGGTTGTTCTAATTATTGCTGGTAAATTACTTTATTTGAATTCAATCCTGAAATTGAAAAGTAGATGCTGGTTTTAGGTGCATCACCAAAGCTGAATTTAGTGACCTCCCCCAAGGCAAATCCAAATGAGAGCAGCCAGAGGGCCCCAAAGAGGGAGGAAAAAAAATCCATGGCTGTGCTCAGAAACGTGATTTGATCATTCTGAGCCCTGGTTTCCCACTCACTAAAAATGCCAGGAGCATCCTCAGCTATTCTGAACTGCAAAATAAATACCACGGGTTTAGAGAAAACCTCAGGAGGGTTTTCTCCCTACTAATTATTTTCAGTGTTCTTTGCAGGATTTTTTTTTCCCTTGGGAATATGGTTTCAGCATTACCAACCACTGTGTGATTCTTGGGGCTCCTGATGTTTCTCATTCCTCTGTCCCAACTTCTGGGCTCCTGAAATTTTGGAGAAGTCATGACTTTCCTCTTGAGGAATCAGCAGCATGGAGAAGCACAACAGATCTTGGAAAAGTTACAGATTCAGAATTTACCAAAAGAAAAGGGGCTGTGCCCAAAGTCTAGGTGGCTGAAACAATTACACGTGTTTGGAATCCTCACTGATCCCAACCTTCTCCTGCCACTTGGAACTCCACTGCTCGACAGCTGATGGATATTTGAATTTCCAGCCCCATGCTGCTGAGACGATTACAACAACACAAGCTGACAATTAGTATAAAATTATCACACAGCCAGGAAGAGAGAAAAAAAAAAAAAAATAGGGAAAAAATAAAAGGTGTGACCAAAGCTCCCAGCTCGCGCCTGGTGTGTTTTCCTCTTGGCAGCTCATCTTTGGGCTGGGGGAGAGACCCTCCCAGAGCTGCTGAGTGCCCTTCATGGTCAGGACTCTAATTAGCCACTTGTCTCTCCCTGCAGGCAACTGGATGTGCTTGCCAGCGCCGTGCATCCCTCGGGAGGGCACGCAGGGGAGGCTGGCAGCCTCCGGCACGCTTTGCTCCGGCTGAGTCGCAGGGAGCAGAGCTGGCCTGTCTTGTTCTCCTCCTTTCCCTCCCTCCCTCTGATTTGCTTCGTGATGAGCTGCTGACCGTGTGAAGTGATGTGAATTGGTTTGATTTAATTAATCCCTTTAAGAAATATAGATCTGGTGTTGGTACATTTCCCCTCCGACAGATTGTTGGCCCCGCGCTCCGGCGAGCTCCGGCTGCTGGCACGGCTGCCTCCCCTTCTCCCCCAGCCAGGAATTTATGATATAATCCAGTGATTTTCCCAGTGATTCTTCGTGGGGACAGCAGTGATTTCCTGGCTTGGCACAGCAGTTGTGTATCAGCACACTGGGTGTGCTGCATCCTACCAGGAGAGGATGGATGAGCCAACGTGGACATTCCCAACAGCCAGCGTGGGCCCTTGATCACTCATCTGAATTTTCCAGGCAGGACACAGGTCAAGCACGAAGGATCTGGGTGTTCTTACTCACAAAGCAAATTATTACCCAGGTTGAGCAACTGGCAGCTGCCCAAGTGGGGAAAGAATTGTTAAAGATCCTCTCTGCAGAGATTCTGCCCGTCTAGTGCTGGGACCTTATCAGGGCTGGACGATGTTGAGGAAGGATGTTTGTCCAGTCAGACACTTTCTGTTGAAGAGATTTCTCCTCCACCAACCAGAAAAGCCCCCACTCATGTGGAGAGCTTCCTCCTTGGCCGTGGCAAATGTACTTGAGGCCGTGTACCTGAGCCCAGCCCTGAAAGCAGCCACTGTGCTAAAGTGTTTGCTTGGCCTCAGAAATGTGAAGAGAGGGAATTTCTCTTTAGGAAGCTCAGAGATGTTGGTTTTGAGTTCATTCTGTGCCTGATCCAAAGCTTCTTGAGGTCAATGCAGAGTTATTGCTCACTGGATCAGGCTCTGAGCCCACAGATTCATACCTGAGCAGCAAAACAATATATAGCAGTTATCTCCAGATGAAGAAAGAGCTTGTCTCTCTAAAATGTCAGGCATGGGAGTTCCTCTCCTTCTGGGCACCAGAGGGTCACCCTTCTGAATCTCCATCTGCATCAATGTCCATTTTGCTTTTGAAACCTGCTGGAATCTTGTTCTCTGTTCCCCAGGACAATCCCACACCTCAGACAAAGCCTGATTTTTTTAAACAAAATTATTCCTTTATTATCTTTTCACAGGTACATGGGTGTTTTACCTGTTCCTATAAAGCTTTGGAAGGTTTTGTTAGAAGTAATTGAAGAGTCTTTCTCCTCTGGCTCTCTGGGGTGTGAAGCTGGTGCAGTGAAGGTTGGTCCTGGCCAGGATGAGGGAGGTCCTGGCACAGAGGGTGGTTGAGAGCAGAGGGCTGGAGCTTGCCCTGCCTCCTGGGCTCTGTCCAGCTCTGATGGAGTTAGGTTTGACACTTCCCTCTAGAAGTTGGTCTTCAAGCTTTGCTTTCAGTATTTGGGATGAAATTTTCCAGGCCCACCTGTGCCTGGCTGCTGCTGCTGAGAGCAGAGACCTCGGTGGTTTGTTCCTCTCAGCAGCAGCTGCTGCCTTTGGTGGGGTGAACTCACACATTTCTGGGCCAAGAACTTCTACCCCAGTTTGCAGTGGAGTTAACTGAGGATTTTGTCCTCCTGCAGGAAGAAAAAACTCCTCTTTGCACAAGACCAGGAGTTAAAGGCAAAGGCCAAATCCTTCCACATCCCATCCTCAAGGATAACTCCAAACACAGAGCCATTGCCATGGCCAGCCCTGGTCCTGGGGGGTTGCTGCTCAGAGTTTGAAGCTCTCCATTCAGTGACCTTCCATTTCAGTGGTTGTCATCCGTGGCTCGAGGAAGCCCCTGAGGTTAGCAAGGCTTGACAAACCCATGGAGATAGCAATCTTCATGGAAAGGGAACCCAGACCCATGGAGATATCAATCTTCATGGAAAGGGAACCCAGATCCTGAAGAACATCACAGAATCACAGAACATTTTGGTTGGAGGAGACCTTTAAAGACCATCTCATCCCAACCCTGCCATGGGCAGGGCACCTTCCTCTATCCCAGGTTGCTCCAAGCTCTGTCCAGCCCAGCCTTGGACAATTCCATGGAAGTGGAATGATGGGGAAGGGATTTCTCAAGCTCAGAATATCAGCTCCTATAGAAAATGTCCTTCAGTTTTTCTGTTTTTGGACTGAAAGTGGGGTTGGTGTTTTTGGCTGAACAGATCCAACTACTTGTGTGCACACACTGGGACACCCCTATTCCATCCACCTGTGGAAAACCATCCAGGACCACACTGCTGCTGCTTTTCTGAGCCCTCATGCTCTTGCTCTTTCCTTCCCTCTTTAAGGCTGGCTGGGATGCAGTAGCCATTCCCTGGGTGTGCTGCTCCAGGGGCTGCTCACCTCCTTCAGGCTCCCTTGCCCATGGTATCCAACCCCACATTCCTGCAGGGCAGCCTGACACCCTGGGCTCTCACAGGCCAGCAGGGGAAAAGCAAATTTTCCTTCTAGGCATGTTTGCAAGAAGGCATCAGAGAAGAATTTCCAGTGGAAAAATACCAAACTCTTGTACTTGACCGAGAAACAAAATAGATTGAAACAGTGTTTTCCTCTGGGAGGAATTTTCCTACCTGGGGGTACTGAGGGGGGGGAAAGAACAAACAGGTATGAGGTTAGAAAAAGTGGCCAGGTCCTTTTTTTTTTTGCACAAGCAAAAGGGGAGGTTGGTGGCAGAGCATCCTGCATCTGCTGTGCGCCAGGGATTGCTGCCTTGGGAACCTCGTGGTGTTTTCCTGATGAGGCTGCCTGGATGAGTCCCACCAGGAAAGAAAGGCCTGGAGTACTTTGTGTCCACCAAGGTCTACATTACACATCCATATTTATTTAGAAATATATTAATTACAAATATATTTTTATATATTCAAGGGCCACGAAGGTGCTCTGTGGGCTGGAGCATCTCTCCATGAGGGAAAGCTGGGAGAGCTGGGGGTGTTCACCTGGAGAAGCTCCAGGGAAAGCTCAGAGCCCCTGCCAGGGCCTGATGGGGCTCCAGGAGAGCTGGGGAGGGACTGGGGACAAGGCATGGAGGGACAGGACACAGGGAATGACTTCCCACTGCCAGAGGGCAGGGCTGGATGGGATATTGGGAAGGAATTCCTGGATGGGTGGGGAGGGGCTGGGATGGATTCACACAGCAGCTGTGGCTGCCTCTGGATCCCTGGAAGTGTCCATGGCCAGGCTGGACAGGGCTTGGAGAACCCTGGGATAGTGGAAGGTGTCCCAGCTCCTGGCAGGGGTGGGACTGGATGAGTTTTGATCTCTTTTCCAACCCAAACCATTCTGGGATGACCCTATGAATTTGCTGCATACCATTATTTAATGTGTATTTAATTTCATAGATTCATGGGAGAATTGAGGCAGCCAGGGATCTCTGGAGATCACTCTGCTCAAGCAGGGCAACCCAGAACAGTCTGTCCAGGACCACATCCCATTGGACTTTGCCTTTCTTCAAAAATGGAGGCTCCACAACCTCTCTGGAAAGCCCTGTCCTCTGTTTGACCACCCTCACAGTTAAAATATCCACTTCTTACACTTAAACATGATTTCTTCATTATCTCTCCCAATTTACACTAATTATTTGATTTTGAAGGCTCACCAGGGTCTTTGAAATGAGCTCCCTTTCCAGCACTGCCTCACATCCATGAGTCTTCCAGCCTAAGGCCCAAACTGAGGTGCAAATTCACACTCCAGCTCCCTGGGGGTGACGTGCACACCTGACCCTGCCCTAGGGGTGGTCCCAGCTGACCCCCTTGTCTCATGGGGAATAAGCTGAGCCACCCTCCCAGCCCCTCTCAGCCCACCTCCCACCGCCCAGCCATCCTACCAGGCATCGCTGTGTCCAAAGCATGTGCTGCAACACGGCCTGGAATCACCTTCCAGTGCTGGGCAGGGGATGGGGGCTCACCTGGTGACTTCCTAAGGTTCCCCTGAGCAGCAGGAGCCCGCCCTGGG
The DNA here is from genome assembly GCA_032173965.1 of Sitta carolinensis. Taxonomy (NCBI): domain Eukaryota; kingdom Metazoa; phylum Chordata; class Aves; order Passeriformes; family Sittidae; genus Sitta; species Sitta carolinensis. The sequence goes on along the minus strand of CM063284.1, from coordinate 2,120,756 downwards.
GCTGACAATGGGCTGCTTGTCGGGCTGAGGCGCTCGGCAGGACCCCGAGGTAAAGGGGAGACTCCCTTTTACTGCTTCTTGCTTAATAACAGGCTTGAGGATATTAATTACCTTAATTAGGGCTGGCCAAACCTGTTTGGCTTGGAGCTGGGAGTCGGTGGGACCAGCTCTCTCAGCTTTTTTCTGCTCTCAGGTCTCGTGATGTTCCCCTAAGAGCGAGACCTGTCCTATTTCAAAGGTAATTAAAAGGCTTTTGAGAGGCTCCGAAGATCCTGAAGCTTTCCGAGCCCGGAGCCCTCCTTTCGTGTGGGGCTGTGCTGCCTAAACAGCCAGAAAAGTGGCTTTTCCTCCCCAAAAATAGGACCAGATGTTTTCAGTAACTCGGGGAAGCAGTGGGCAACCTCCCAACCTCGAGCACGAGACAGCACCAATGCAAAACAAAACAAACAAAAAAAAACAATTACAAAAAATTTTAGGCTCATAAATTGTCTGTGGAGATGTGGAGAGTGGGTTTGTAGGTGAAGAACCTAAGCCTGTTGTAAGGCTGGAGTGGTGGCTCAGCCCTCCCCCTGCTTGGCTGGCTGTGCAGGCAAAAGCTCCTGCCTCACTTCCCCCCCCCCAGAAATGCCATTTGTCACCCCCTTACCACTTCTACTGGCACATGGGTAATTAATCTGGGGCCTGGGGTACCACAGGTAAAGCCTGGTGGCCATCTGCTCTGATTTCAGCCAGAAAAATTAAAACCTCGTTTTAATGCCACACCAGTGGCCTGGCATCCCCAGAGCCCTGTGGCCTCTCCTGGGTTTTTCCCTGCTTGTTCTCACCCTCAGAGCCGGTGGTGTTTGCTGCTCACCCGTGGCCATGAGTCAACCTGCTTTTCCCTTTTGGCTGCAGCTCACCTCGGGCTGACCCCCAAATGTGATTTATGCATTTGTGGGTCGCACTCTGCCCGTGGCTGAGGGAGGACATTGCTGTGGTCAGTCTGAAATTCACCTTGCAGGGAAGCTAGGAGCTTCCCTTTGTCTGGGAGCACAACCCAGGCAATATTTGCAGCCTTTGATGGCAAGTCACAGCAGGGCTGCTGGTCCCTTGTTGCAACCCGTGTTAATTTTGTTTGATTAAGTTTATTGTTCAGATTTAATGTTAATGGTTTGTTCCCCTGTTCTGACCCAAGTTTGCTCCAAAGTTGGTTTGTCCCTAGAGTTGTGTCCTCCCACCAGTTTCCCTTTGTGGTGTTTCCCCACCCTTTGTTCCAGCTCCTTCCCTGTCAATCACTGTTACCCCTCCCCTTGTTCTGGACCCTTCCATGTCAATCACTGTTACCCCTCCCCTTGTTCTGGACCCTTCCATGTCAATCACTGTTACCCCTCCCTTTGGTCTGGTTCTTTCCCTGTCAATCATGGTTACCCCTCCCCTTGTTCTGGTCCTTTCCCTGTCAATCACTGTTACCCCTCCCCTTGGTCTGGTCCTTTCCCTGTCAATCATGGTTACCCCTCCCCTTGTTCTGGTCCTTTCCCTGTCAATCACTGTTGCCCCTCCCCTTGGTCTGGACCCTTCCCTGTCAATCACTGTTACCCCTCCCCTTGTTCTGGACCCTTCCATGTCAATCACTGTTACCCCTCCCTTTGGTCTGGTTCTTTCCCTGTCAATCACTGTTACCCCTCCCCTTGTTCTGGTCCTTTCCCTGTCAATCACTGTTGCCCCTCCCCTTGTTCTGGTCCTTTCCCTGTCAATCACTGTTACCCCTCCCCTTGTTCTGGTCCTTTCCCTGTCAATCACTGTTGCCCCTCCCCTTGTTCTGGACCCTTCCATGTCAATCACTGTTACCCCTCCCCTTGGTCTGGTCCTTTCCCTGTCAATCACTGTTACCCCTCCCCTTGTTCTGGTCCTTTCCCTGTCAATCACTGTTGCCCCTCCCCTTGTTCTGGTCCTTTCTCTGTCAATCACGGTTACCCCTCCCCTTGTTCTGCTCCCTTCCCTGTCAATCCTCCCCAGATCCAATCCCTTTGCTGTTCCTCCCCCTGGGCATTCCTGGGTGTCTCCAAACCTCCACATCCCATCGGTGCACGTGAGCTCCTCTCTCCTCCCACCAACCCCGACTGGCCCTAAGCAAGTGACCTGAATCCCCCAACTCCACGCCCAAATATCCCCCACTGGCTCGTGTTCTGTGCCCACCCCCTGATCTGCCGCTCTATAAACCCCCTGCACAGGGCTGCTCGTGGCTCTTCGCCTCTCTCCTTCCACCCCAGTAAAGCTGCTGCTTGGAACCTCAGCCCAGAGAGCCTCTCTCTTTCTCCTTTGTGCCCTGACCTGCCTGGCAGCCCCTGCCCTGGAGAGCAGCAGCTCTGAAGGTTCAGCCCTTGGTCCAACCCCACCCCTGGCACAGCTCCAGGGTGACCCGAGCCAGCCTGGGCTGTGTCACCCTTTAGAGCCCCAAAAGGTGTCAGAGCCCACACCAGACACCTCCAGTGCTCGCTGTGCTTGAATCACAGCCTTGTCCCTCTTTCTCTTTATCCCCTGCTGTCCCCTCTGCTCATCAGCTCCAAATCTTCCATTTCCTGCTGGAAAAACGGGGACATGTCATGGGCCAGCCCCTAAAGGTGTCACAGAGTCAACTTTGGTTGGATGAAGGAATCTCAGAGAGGTGATTGGACCCTCCCCTCATCTGCCTCTGGGTTCAGGGAAGGACTTCCTCCAGAAGGATGTTTGGAGCTCCTGAGATGGAGTTTTGCCCTGACTCAGCTCCCAGAGGCACCTGATTTTTTTCCTGATTATTTTTCAATTTTTCTAAAGGCTCTTAAATATATTTCTGCTCTGGTTATGGCAGCTGGGGTCCTTTGTGCCTCACTGTGTTATCAATGCAAAGTGAGATTTAACCTAAAGAAAAATTTACCACTTCCCTCCAATGACTCTTCTTCTCTCTCTTTTTTTTTTTTTCTTTTTATTTTTTCTTTAATTTTTTCTTTTCTTTTCTTTTTTTTTTCTTTTTCTCTTTTTTTCTTTTTCTCTTTTCCTCTTTTTCTTTTCCTTTTCTTTTTTCTTTTTCTTCTTTTTTTTTTTTTTTTTGCTTTTAATATTTTTCTTTTACTTTCTCTTCTTTCTTTCTTTTTCTCTTTTATTTTTTCTTTGACTTTTTTTTTTAATTTTACCTTCATTTTTTTCCTTCTTTTTTCCTCACCTGGGCTGCTCTCCTTCACACTTTTGAAACCCCTGCAGGTTGATTTCTTGTCCACCCCTCTGCCAGAGACCAAAACCCTGTGTACAGTGGTGCAAAGATAAAAATGAAGCAGAAAGAGGGATTTTCACATGAAATGCTGTGAGCTCAGGTACTGAGGGAATTGTTCTGTGATGTTTAGGGTCGAGCTGACACCTTGCAGAGTCTCCAAAGGCCATCCCAGCTGGAGGTGCTCACACACATCAGTTTTGCCTCCTCCATCAATGACCCTGCTGCTCCCTCCCTCCCTCCCTCCCTCCCCTTTCTCTGTGGCCTCTCCTGGATCCCAGCTCCAGACACGGCCCCAGAATATCCAAAACTGCCAAGGGCAGAGCCTGCAGTGGGATTTTGGGGTCTCCCTCCTGCTGGACCTCATCCAGCTCCTCTGTCACGTTTTGTCCTCGACACTGAATTAAAGACTCTTCCACACACCCTCAATTACAGATTTTTCTCAACCCACCCCTCATTTCCAACAAACTCCCTGAGCTCCTGAGTTGGGAGGAGGCTTCCCAGATCTCAAAACCCCCAGTGCAGCTTCTTCCCTCTGTCCTGGAGCTTCAGCAGGATCTCCAGACTCTTCCAGGAAATGTGCCCTGCGTTTCACTTACCTTAGGAGCAAAAAATTGTTGCTTAAGCAGGTTTCAGGCATCCCAGCCTGTGACCTTTCTGTAACTGTTTGAATGAATGTATTGACTTGTTCTGTGAATTATAAACTTGTTTAACTCTTTAGTGACTCCCCAGTGCTGGGTGAGAAGGGCTCAGATCCAGGGAATATCAAATGCGCCAAAGTCTCTTGGAGCTTATGGGAATGAGGAGCTTAATCCTTATTTCAGATCTAGTTCAAAATGCCCTTTCCAGGGGCAAACCCTACCCTCTCTTTTAGAAAATGCTTCCCTGACTTTCAGACTATGAGAAATAAACGTGCTGTGCCTTTAATCTTAACCCCACTAAGATTTTCCCCTTTAAAAAAACACACACAACCCAAACCGACTGCACTCCAGCAAACACCTGTATTACCACTGAAAGGCCTTTTGCTAATATATTTTTCCCCCCCTGTTCTTCTTGATCACACCTGTCTAGCTTTGGGCAAAATAAAATATTCACATAGCTGCCAGAAGTAAAGTTCTTTCCTGGCTTGAGCTACTGTGTGTAAAGATCTCCAAAGAAATGTCAGATCACTTTATTGAATCCTACTGAAAACTTGTTTGACAGCAACATGCAGAAAGGATCAGGACCTCTCCATAATTGCCAGTGGGTTGAAAAGAGCGTTTGTTGTGAAGGCTTAAAAAATGTGGGGCTTTCTTCTTTCCATTTTTTTTTTTTTTTTCTGTTCTTTTTCTCTTTTTTTTTTTTATTTTTTTTTTTCTGTTTTTAAATTCAGGTTATGATGAAAATTCGAATGTGTGGTGCATTTGCATGGATGCACGAACACACGGGGAGGGCTGGTTCTGCAGCTGGATTGCAGCCACTTCCATCTCTGCCAGAGCCCAGCCAGCAGCAGCCAGGGCTCAGCAGATTAAAATATGCAATTTTTCAGGTGCTCTCAGCCTCTCACTGGGGTAAAAAGCACCTTTATGCAAAGGACTTTTGCCCTTGCGAAGCCCCGAGTGTGAGCAGGTCAGAGCTGCCTCAGAGAGGTGAATTCCACCCTCTGCACACCCTGTCTCACAGCCCTGTCCTCCCCTGAGTGGGAACAGACAGCTATTGTAGTGGGGCAAATAATGAGGAGCAGGTGAAAGCCCATTTTTATTGACCCTCTGACCAAACTGATGTTTCATTTCCAACAGGAGTCGTTGCCTCTCCAGGTCCTCGCTGGTTGCTCCCAGATGTTAATTATGGTTTGTCATTCCTGTGCCTGCGCTGTGAAATTCGTGTTCCTCTGAGTGAGACCCAGTGCTGAGCTCTGCCTTGGCTTTCTTCTTTAATTAGTCTTTAATTTTCAAAGGAATAACCTGGGATTGCTGATATGATTAAGTTCTGGAACCCCCAAATCTATCTGAGCTTCCCAAATAGCTTTAACCTGAGCTAGCCTGTGTCTGTACCTCAAACTCAGGTTTATGGAGTGCTCAAGCCCCAGTTTCTGGGTTTCTTTTTCCCAAATGCCGTTCCTGTTAACTCCAGAGGAAGCTGCATCCTCAGAGATGGACTCCGAGTTTTCTGTTCCTCAGGTTTGCCCAAGTCCTCAGGTGATGCCACATCTGGGGTTTTTCAGATTTAAACCCAGGCCCCCCAACTTTCTGCTGTCCCAACTCTTCTGTGGTTGTTCCCCTGGATATTCCCTGGATATCACAGGATTTTGGGACACCTGAAGCCGCCCACTCAGAGCAATCTCAGCCCCCTTGGCTTGGACTGAGGTGCAGCAGGTTCAGTGAGGATGGTGCTCACCTCAGCTGCCTTTGGATGGCCCCAGGGCTGGTTTGGCAGTCACCAAAGGTCACCTGCCCTTTGCTGCCCATAAAAACAAACAGGAAGGCTTTGAGGAGAGGTTCAGCCCAAAGAGGCATGAGAGAAGCTGCCACCTTCTCTGGATGTTCAAAGTTTAGAGGGTTGGGCCATTCCCTAGATCTTTGTCTCCATGTGGACTTAGTTTTGACAGTGAGCACAGCAGCTGGGCTATATTTGTGTTCCCAGAATCATGGAATATCCTGAATTTGAAGGGACCACGAGGATCATTGAGTCCAACCCCTGGTGTAGCCCAAGTGGCTGAACATGGTGTGCATTGTACAAATGAACATTTATCAGGGTAAATTTGACATTGTCAGCTGTGCCTTTGGGACTTAAATAAACTTCCCTGAGCTGCAAAACAGAACAGCCCAGGGCAAAGAGGCTTGGCTAAGGTAACAGGAGGAGCCAGACCCACAACAGGACAGAACTGAAGGAGAAGAGCTGGTGAAGGCAGTATCTCCAGCCTAGAGACATCATCAGCACAATGTGAGGTTGCTGGTGGTGTTAATATTTACTGCCCAGCTTCTCTAGACATCACATTTCCCAGCTGAGAGCATGACCCTGGCCTCCTTGGCTTTATCAACAGGAGCCCTACAGTCAGCCAACATCCTAAGCAAAGTCCCCTGGTAAAAACAGCATGGGATCATCCAGAGATTCACCCCAGGAGAGACTCCAGACAGTGGTGGTGGTTTTGAACATGCCCTGGGTTCAAAAAACTCATGGAGTCACCATTCTGTTGCAGGGATTGATTTGGAAGGCCAATATGCTCCTCACCTCCCACCCTGTGCTAGTAGCAAAAGGCTGGTTTGGCACTGGAATCCCTCATCTGTTGAATTTTTGCTTTTTCACAGCTGCAGCTAAGGAAGGGGAGGTGAGGGTTAACTCAGCAAGGTTCTCCTGATGGTGAGGAGCCTGGAGTTTGCTGTGTCCCATAGCAAAGAGATCTCTTCCTGTGGATTTGGGAGCACTGGGTGAGAGGCAGCTGCATGAGTTAGAAGCAGGTCCTCCAGCGTGGCTGACCTGAGTGACAAGAGGAATTCCAGACCAGGTCTGCCCACATGGAGCTCACCTAAAACCACCCAGCTTAACAGCCTTGGCAGGGCTGCAAAAGATTTTCAGTGCCAGTCTTGCAAGAGAGGCTTAAAAAGTCTTTATTCAAGGACATCCAGAATCATTGGAGGAGCTGGGAGTAACAGATGCATCCAAAATTTGCTTGTTCAGGTGGTAATGATGCCTTAAGTTTTAGCTTTTATATTTTTTAGATTTTGTGCTGTTTTGGTGGGTTTAGTTTTCATATTAAGTGTTGGTGAGCTCTCTTCACAGAGTAGACAGACAAAACAATTCTTCTCTAGCTTGGGACCAAGGACAAATTTCAGGCCTGAGAACACAAAAAAAATGAAGTGAGAAGAAAAAAATGAGGAGGGTTGGAGCTGTATCAGCTGGAGCTGGAATTGGACAATGAACCCCAAAGTGCTGCTGGAGCAGAACTGATCCAAGGCTGGGACTCGTGGCCCATTGGGCTCCATCCTGTGCCCATTTTGGGTTCCCCTGGGTGTGGGCACTGCCCAGGCTGTGTCCAGGGAGGCCTTTCCATAAATCCCAAATTTATCCTTCTGCTCTGGCTGCTCTCTGCTCCAGGCCAGCCTCCAGAAGCATCAGTACCTGCCTTGTTCAGCTGGAAGAGCTCCCTGCAGAGTCCTCCTCCTGCACAGTGCTGGTCTCTGCTGGATCTCATCCCTGTGTGGACACGGAATTCTGCCTGAGCTCCCCAGGGATCAGGTGGGATCCCACACTCTGCTGTCCTCCTGCACTGAGCTCTACTCCACAAAAACCCTCTGCTGTCCAGTCAGGCTCTTGGGAAGCCTCCCTTGGGCTCTTGCTTCCCCCTCCCAGCTGTCTATCCACGCATGAATATCCCTGTCTGTGGGAAAAAGAAAAGGTACAAAACTCTCAGAAAGCCGTGTGAAAGCAAAGCTCAGAATGGAGAATGTAAGAAAGTTAAAGTTGCAAGAACAAGAAATAATAATGCTATATAGAGATAGGCTTTAGAAAATATGTTAAGCAAGATATTATATAAGCTTTATCCGTTGTTTTAGACTATCACAAGTAAGCATTGTCAGATGCAAGATGCATGTGTCAGTTTATTAATTTGCTTTAGCAAACACTTGTAAACTTTTAATGTTATCCTATTGGCTAGAAAGCTTTTAAAAGACCTTGTAACTAAGAGAACTCTGTCTGCTGTTGTAGCAGCTGTTTCCATCTCCCTTGCTTGGCTCTGTAAAAAGAGGCTGATGATTGTGTTGGAATTTTTATTCCTTCGAGACAGCCACTCCAGCAGTCCCGTGTTTTGTGTTTTATATATGTACATATAAGAAAAAAATTACAAATTCAACACCTGTCCATGAATGCACGTGGGTAGATGGACTCTGCATCCCGGGTTAGAGACTCACAGCCCATCACACCTGCAGGTCCAGGATCAGCAAGGAGAAATCAGGAAAATGAGTGGTATTTAATTTTGTGCTGCAGCCTTGCTCTCTCCCACCTCGCTGGAACCTGGAATCACCATTCCCTTGGAGAGGGACAGACCTCTCCAGGGGCAAGTCTGATCTGGAGTGGTCCAAACTGCACACTGGGATGAGGTTTCCTCAGAAACTTCATCCTTCAGATGAAGCCTGGTGCAAAATCCAGCTAACCATGTGTGTCCACAGTATCTGCTCTTCAACAAACCCAGGGGAGATCCAAGCTGGATCTACAGGTTGCTCTGTAAAAGTGGGGGTAAAAATCAAGCAGGATTTTAAATATCTCCAGTCTGGTCTACACTGGGGGTCCAACACTCACGGAATTTCAAACCAGCCCCTCCAGCAGGTCCCTGAACAGAGGTGTGACCTGCACCAGGTGCTTTTGTCTCCTGAGCACTTCCCACGCAGCCCTTCTTCTCTGCCTGTGTTAGTTCCCCATGGATAAATCATTCCTGTCTCACTCTTGGGGCTCAAAACTGTTCTGCTGTGGGGTGAGGGCCCATTCTGCACAGCATCAGCTCCCAGTGCCATGGGGGCTTCATCCCATGACAGCAAACTCGGAGGCTTTGCAGCTTCAGCACTCACTAATCACTGCTAAATAAGCAAAGGGGCAGGAAGGCCACTGAACTCATAACAGGCGTGTTTAAATCAAGGAAAGAAAAATCAGAGGCCAAAAATTAAGGTGCTTTGATCCTTGATTTTATGTCAACAGAGACGAAAGAAGAACACTAAGTCTTTTTACTTTTTACCAGCTGCTGCTTGAAACAAAATAATTGGATAATTAAAAGGCCTTGCCTTATGTCAATTTTATTTAGGTGCCTTGATCCACTGATGGAATGTGTCATTGATAGAAGGTTTAAGAGCTCATTAGAAAAATCCTGGAGATAAACCCAGGGCTCAGCCCCTTCAAAGGGCTGTCAGCTGCCAGGGGAGCAGGGATGCTGGCCTGGAGTGTCCCAGTGGAATGGTGCCACGAGGGAGAGGCAGCTGGAGGAAAACATCTTGTGCCCTGAGCAGGTGCTGAGGAGCACCCCGAGCTCTCCCTCCTGGCTGGTTGGGGTCTGAAGGGACACTTTTCCTGCTGTGCTGGTGTGGCATCTCTCCTTGGCAAGGTGGGCAAGGTTTTGGCGTGGTGAGACCTTGAAGGTCCATCCCAGTCCGATGATGTTTGGCATCCCTTGCCCTGAGGGAAGCCATCCTCCCACGCCCTGCCTTGTCTGGCACTCAGCATTCCCTCCTGCAGTGAACACTTGGGATCAGCAGCCCCCAAAATTTTGTCACAAGGCTCAGTTGGCAGCTGGAAAACCCTCGAATCCCTGCTGTCCTTTTTGAAAGCATCCCCATGTTTAAGAGTCGTGTTTAATGTCTTGGGAGGAGTTTGACCTCTCATATAAAAATTATTCTTTGTGTAAATGCATCTAAAAAAAACCCCATTCTTTGAGTAAGTGTGTAACAAGGCTGAGGATAACTTACAGCTCCTACTTGGGAAAAACCCCCAAAAAAAAACATTTGGGGCAAAGAACAGTTTATTCTGAAGTGTTTCTTCTGCTCTGGATTTTGGGTGAATGATTCCAAAGGCTTTTGAGCAGGGACAGAGGGGCCATGAGAGGCTTTTGAAAAAGGAAACTTTGTCTTCAATGCCTGCAAGGATTTGTCAACTTTGGTTCTGCAATTGGAAGTCCTTGGCGATCCCATTTCCCATTTATATAATTGTTTATATTTTATATATGTTATTTATCTATATAATATATGTAGTACATATATATAAAATTATACATCTGTAATATATAATATATATTGCATATATATAAAATTATATTTATATATGGTATATGTCTGTCTAAGGTCTGTGTATATAGATGACTTTAAAGAGAAAGAAGAGCAAAGAAATATATATTAATAAAGAATATATATTAATATAATTATATGCATATAATTATATCACTATATAACTATATAACTATATAAATATAATATATAAATAATACATATTTATAAAGAAATATATAAATAAAAATTATATATAATATTTATTAGCTATTCAAATATATTATATATATTATATATTTTTACATCTTAAATATATGTATTCTATATTCTATATAGAATATATAAAGTATGTAAATTATAACTATATAATATATATGTTATATAGATATAAAATTATATATATGTGGTATTTTTGTGTCTAAGGTCTGTGTATATAAATGACTTTAAAGAGAAAGAAGAGCAAAGAAATATATATAAGTAAAGCATATATATAAAATATGTATTATATATATAAAGAATTTTTTTATTAATTGTATTTATCTCTCTTAATATATATTTAAATATTGTATATTTTCATATATGAAATATATGTTTAAATTTTCATATATATGTAATTATATATTATATGATATATATAATATATATCTGATATTATATATAACAATATATAATAATTATATAATTATGCAATGAATTCCTCTGGAGATTCTGGATATTTATGTGTTAGGTGTAAATATAGGACTGTTCCTAAATAAGACAGTGTCACTATTTCAGATAAAACACATCACGGACTCTGTGATTAAAAGGTTAAAAAATGATTCCCTTAATTAGGGATGGTTCTCTCTTATAAACAATTTTACACTCTCATGAGTGTAAAACAATTTTACAGACTCTTCCTGATTTTTTTTCTCAAAGGCTGTGTGAAGACTGATCTATGTTTATGGATTGTTCTCTTTTATATACAGTTTTACAGAGACCAGTGTGATTGGTGAAACAAAGGTAAACTTCTTCAATCACATTGGTCAAACCAGAGGGACAGCAAGAAGAAATCCCTCCTGTCAGAAGGAATGACATAAATATTATTACAAAAACATTCCATCTGGTTTATCACACTTTCCTGGGAAAACCCAAAACATCAGGCTTGAAACTAGACTACAAGACAGTGATGAAGTGAAATACTCCTTAATGCAGTTACCATTGAGGGGTTTGGATTGGGGCTGCTTTAACCAATATAAGAGTCCAAAAATGAAGCTGGGCAATGGCAGGAGATGAAAAGGGAAGGTAAACAAGGGGGGCTCATTCTCAACAGAGCACCAAAGCTGCCCTGGCAGTGCTGCTCTCACATGCTGCTGTTTCATTGACACAGAATTCCAGAATGGATTGGGTTGGAAGGGACTTTAAAGCCCCTCCAGTCCCACTCCTGCCATGGGCAAGGACAATTTCCACTGTCCCAGGCTGCTCCCAGCCCTGTCCAACCTGGCCTTGGACACTGCCAGGGATCCAGGGGCAGCCACAGCTGCTCTGGGCACCCTGTGCCAGGGCATCACCACCATACCAGGGAAGGATTTTTTCATAGTATCTTCTCTAAATCTCCCCTTTTTCCATTTAAAACCATTTTTCCCTGGAGCCTTCTCTTCTCCTGGCTCAGCAAACCCAACGCTCTCAGCTTTTCCTCGTCAATGGAATGGGTTTATGTGAACACCCAAATGGAAAGGAGGAGTCCAAAAAATGGGAGGAATGCAAAGAAAGGATGAGAGGATTTTTGAGAATCGTGGTCCTCACAGGTGTAATTCTTTCTCCAGGCAGCTCATGATGAATTCCCATCTGATGGTGTCTGTGTGGAAGCCTAATTGGGCTGGGAGTGACTCATGTGATGATTCTTCCATGGTTTCTCCTCACCCTCTGCCTCAGTTTAGGGAAAGAGTTTAAACAGAGAAGTGCTGGGATTCCTCTCCCAGACTTCTTGTGTAAATAAAAATCAGAGAAGGAAAAAAATCCTACTTGAACTAGAAAATACGTTTAGGTGAAACATTTGTCTCTTCTAAAACCTGTGTGATGTGAATTGTCATCCTCTCTGCTAAATTTTCCCATCACAGAATCAAGTTCATCGTTTAAACACGTGCCACGTTGGGTGTTCGATTACAGCTAACTTTGCTTGTTTGCATTTCAATCTCCTCACACCTCTGTGTGGCAGACTGAAGAGCTCTTTATTTCTGAACATCCATTCATTGCACTGTTCATGGGCTCACAAACTGACATCTTTCTCTCCATGGAGTTGGAGGGCTCGACTCCTCTAAGGATTTCCAACCTTGCCTCCATCCCTGGGACTCTCCTCCAACTCCTCTTGGATTTAACAGCACCTTTCATCACTCTACCTCCTGCATTTCAGCCGTGCCCACTTTGTAGCCTGGGGGGCTGGCTTGGGCAGTGGGAGGCCTTAGTGGTGCCTTAAGTTTTAGCTTTTATATTTTTTACATTCTGTGTTGTTTTGGGGGGTAGTTTTAGGCTTCATACTCAGTGCTACCAAGCTCTCTTCTCAAAGTAGACAGACAGAACAATTCCTGCTCCAGTTTGATCCCAAGGACAACTTTCAGGCCCTGGAAGGAAAACAATGGTGAGGTGAGAGGAGAAACCAAGAGGATGGAGCTTCATAACCTGGGGCTGTGGTTGGACAATTGGTTCTGAGATGCTGATGGACCAGAACTGATCAAAGTGGGAGACCTCGTGATCAGTCCTCCATTTTTTGTGCCCATTTTGGGTTCACCTTGGCTGTGCCCCAGCTGGGCTCTTGTGCTGCCCAGCTGTGCCCAGTGAGGCTTTAATAAATCCCTGCTTTATCCTTTGGCTCTGGCTGGGCTCTGCTCCAGGGCAGCTCCAGAAGGCATCATTAGCAGGACCTCTCATCACCTCCTTCACCATCCCTGGTAACCTGCTTTGGCCCCTGCCCAGCAAGAACATCTCCCTCCTGCACTGGAGCAACCCAGGGGGCTCTCACAGGAGTGTGGGGTCATGAGCACATCCCCAAAAATTCAACATTTCCTCTTCCCAGCATCCAAGAGCACGGGGGATTTCATCAATAAACCCCAGCTGCAGGCAGACTGGGCTGAACCATGGAATATTCTGAGTTGGAAGGGGCCCACAGGGATCATGAGTCCAACCCCAACAATCCCAGCCTGTGCCTGAGAGCGTTGTCCAAATGCTCCTGGAGCTCTGTCAGCCTTGGAGCTGGAGAACTGGGGAGCCTGGGCAGTGCCAGCACCCTCTGGGGGAAGAACTTTTCCCTGATATCCAACCTAAACCTTGGAACAAGATCCTCTGTAAGGACCCAGACCATTGTGTGATTCTGTGACTTTGAAAGCTCTGACTTCTGTCTCCAAGGTGTTCCAAAGCCCATTTGCTTTTCCAATTCTCTCCTTCCCATGCAGACAAAATTCTTGCATTTATTCATTTATTTTACCTTCCAGCCTCGTTTCCTGCTGTGGGAAAAGCACCCAGGTTTTAATCCACCCTTTCAGCGCTGGTTCCTTTACGCAGAATCAGCGCTGCTCATCCTCCAACAGAAATAAATACCGGAAATCCAGGATTGTGCTGCTATTGGGATGGTATCCCACTGCTGTTCTCCTCACAGATGACTACTCACCCAAGGAACTGTTTACTAAATCAGTGAAAAGTCTGAAACAGCTCCAGCCTTTCCCAGAGCTGCCCCTCCATCACCCCAGTGTAGGAGCTGCAGCTCCCAGCGAGGTCTGGCCTCAGTCTCCCCTGCTCTAGCTGAACAAACCAAGTGCCCTCAGCCTCTCCTCCTATGCCTGCCTGCTGTCATGTCCCAGTCTCTCTTCCCAGGAGGGGAACATGGCCACGTTCTTCCTTTCAGCACATCTACCTTGACACTTGGTCCTCACCTGCCTTCACCCACCCGAACACTGGAGTCCTTTTCCTCCACCCCATTGACCTCAGCCTCTTCCTTACCTGCTGATCCAGTAGACCTTGTGTTGTCATCAGCAATTTTTAATTTTTTTTTTTTTTTTCCCCAGGACGTGGAGAAAATGTTGAGGAACTGGTTCCCTGTGGGACCTGGCTGGGAACACACCCATCTGGCAGGGATCCCTTGTTTAGAGGAACGCTCCGAGACCTACGTTAGCTGGTTTTTAATCCCTTTAATGTGTGCCATGTTTGGGACTCCAGTTTCTTAATCAAAATATCATGCAGTACCCAGGCAGTTGCCTTGAGGAAAATCCAAGTAAAATTACATCAGCACTCTTCCCCTTATTAACCACGCTTGTGCTGTTATCACGAAATACATCAAATTAATTTGACAAGATCTATTTTTCATAAACCCAAGTTGATTGGCAGCAATTATATTACCTTCCTTTGATTCCATAATAAACAAATCTCATATGAGCTATTCCATTATTGTTTTTTGCTGGGATTAATGGCAGGCTGGCACTCTAGAACCCGTGTTGTCCTCTTTTAAAACACCGACAAAACACTCATTTTCTCCTGGTCCTCTAGAACTTCCCTGGGGTTCAAAGACTTTTTGAACAGGCTCCAAAGCCTTCTTGGCCAGCTCTTTAAAACCTCCTGGATGTAAATGATCTGAATCTGCAGATTTATTAATGGCTAGCTGTGGGAGATGCTGATTACCATCTCCTTGCTTATGGTTAAAGCCCTGAGTGTGATCATCAGCAGTGTGTGGTAGAAGTAGCTTGTGCAGCTTTTTCTCAAAATGCAGAACTGAGGTCTTTATTGAACACCCAGGGCTTTTCTTGGTTATTATCCATGGTTCCACCATTCCCCTGGAGTAACAAATTAATGCTCTCGTCAGGGTTTCTTTGTTGCTTGCACAAGAAAAGTGCCTTCTCTTCAACCTTGACTCTGCTGACTATAAATATTTCTTCAAGTCCTTTATTTCCCCTATTGATTTTCCCCACTCCTGAGCTCTAGCTGGGGACAAAAATGTCTTTTTTACTCCATACATTGTGCTGGTTTCATTTTAATACAACAACTCGCTTGTTTTATTTCTTATCTTAAATACCTACTTTTACCTTCCTTCTTAATCTGCCTTAAAGAAAAGCCACTGTGGTCCCTCTCCTTGTTGATAAGGGCTGTGGATTTTTAATCAGCAAGCAGAAACACTCTTGAATAGTTCACATATTGACTCATGTGAAGTCTCTCCTGTTGAAGCTGCTGCTGTTTGACCACTTGGATCTGTTCCTCCTTTGTTGTAAGACGAGGGTGGTAGGGAATTCCTCTCGCTGGGACACAACCTGTGATGGATGAATCCTTACCATCCTTAATTTTCTGGAATGCTAAAGGTCTTTCTCTGGTGTGTGGCCCAATTTACAGCACTCAGCTCCCACCTGTGTGTTCCCAGTGTCCCTCACGGAGCACAAGGGGGCTGGAGGACGTGGTTGTGTGGCTCTGCACTGAAACCTGGCTGTCATTAATTCACATTAACCCCTGACCTGCTCTTCTTTCTTGTGTGGTTATGAAGATTTTCTGATCCCTTCCTTTCCATGCCTCCCCTCTGGACCATTGTCGTTGTGGTTGTGGAGAGTTTCACTGGTGTGTGTTCATCCACAGCTTTCCCTCACATCTGGGTGAAATTCTTGCCAGGGAGCTTGGCAATCAAACCATGCTTCAAAACCACCTTGCTCCTTAGCTCTAGACCTTGTTTTGGGATTTTCTAGTTCCAGATTTTGTGTTTTGTTCCTGTGTGTGACCTCACAGCTGGCCTTGCTTGGAGCAGGTGGTTGGAGGAGAGATGGAGTCCCTGCCAAACTGGATTATACTCTAAGCCTATTCTTTGGTTAATCTCCTCGCTTAAAAACAGAAAACAGTGTCTGAAAACCAAAATGTGTCAAATTTGGCTAAATTTCAAAAATCTCTCTTTGAATTTAAATATGTTTCCGGGTAGGTTTGAGCACCAGACTTGGGCACTTACATTTAGATCTCCTCAGCTTCTAAGCTTGTGCCTGAGGCTTCCTAATGATGACAGAAATTAAAAAACAGGCGTGTGAGCACTGGGTCTGTGGGATCTTCTCCTGAGAGACTCAGCTGGGTTGCTCAGAGGGCTTTGGGGGATTCCTGCTCCCTTTGCAGCCATAGTCAGGAGAAGATTCTGTCCCATGAGGGTGGTGGGGCACTGAGCAGGCGCTCCAGGGAATGGGCAGGGCCCCGAGGCTGCCAGAGCTCCAGGAGAACTTGGACAATGCCCTCAAGGATGCCCAGGGTGGGATTGTTGGGGTGTCTGGACTGAATGAACCTTGTGGGTCTGGTCCCACTGAGGATATTCCATGATTCTGAGACAGTCTGAGGCACCAGGGGCTGCAGTGGGAGCCCTGACACCCAAGATCCCTGGAAACACCCAGCACGTGGGTGTCAGCCTGGGAATGAGGATCTTGCTTTACTGGACATGGAGGTGTTTGGTCAGTCGGACTCGATGACCCCAGAAGTCTTTTCCAGCTTTATTAATTCCATGAAATTTAACTCTTAAGCATGAAGAAACCTTCTGCAGGAGGTTGTTGAGGCACATGCTATCATCAGGTTCAGGAATTTGGGGATACCAGGCTCTGCCATGGTTGGAGAGGCAGCAGAGGGGCACTCCCAACACCCCTGTGTGATGGAGGCAGCTGCTGGGACAACATCAGGGCAATCAGCACTGCAGAAAGTGGCTGCCCTGGAGAGCACCTCTTGTTTCTGGGGTCCCAGACTGGTTCCTGAGCTACCCTGATGCTGCTCTGGCTCAGTGAAGTCTTTCTTGCGCTTTCATTTTCTTATGATGATTCTTGATGTGAAAACGCATCTTTTCATTTGAGATCACTCTGAAATTTGCTTTTCCCCCCTCTAACTGTTGAATTCCCCCCAGGATTGCCAGGAGTTTCTTTCTGCATGTCTCTGAACAGTTCTGCAGGTGTCTGAGCACACTGAGCACACGTTCCCCAGTTGGATCCTTGCTGAGGTTCAGCCCCCTGCCCGGGCACCCCCTTCATTTGGGGGTCCCAAAGCTGGGAGTGGCTTGGATGGTCCCTTCCTCTCCCTGGGAGGTTCTGGGCTGTGCAGAGGGGATGCCTTACCAGGGCTCTGATCTTGCTCCCGAGCCAACACATTTTATAACCCGTTTTCCTCAGTGTAAACTGACATTGGCAGGAGTTTATGTCAATATGTTGGGCCAATCCCCCAAGACTCCAGATAAGAGGCAAACACTCCACTCTTCTGCTGCCTACAGCGTTGAGAGAGAGGCCAGACTTGATCTAATCTCTCTGTTTGCATTATAAGCATGCCTAGAGGGCCTTGCTGTGCTGGGTCCTACACGTCGACCTGAGGAGAGACCGTTCCTGCCTTGAGTACCTGGCAGCCAACCCCGGCTGTGGGGATGGAAAATGTGAATGGAGCAAAAAGCACAGGCTGGCTGGGCAGTGGCCAGTGGAGAACTGGGCTCCTGGTGCCCAGTTAGAGGTCTAGGACTGTTATGTGTCCCAGTTAGGGAGGCCTAACTCTCTTTAGTCAAGCTCTTGTGGCTTGGCGTTGCGAATTGTGAATGGTCAGCAGGGACCATTGTGAATGGTCAGCAGCAAATCTGACCTTGGCAGTGCTCTTGAGGGTGCTGGAAACACCTCAGGGGAATGAATGCACAGCTTTCTTAATTAGCTAAGTAAGGCCCTGGGAGCTGGGTGTTGAAAGCTGGGTGTTTAATTGCACTCTCACATCATATCTGCTCACCGAGTGAGCCCCACCTGCTTTAGTCATGGAGAGCAAA
Source organism: Sitta carolinensis (assembly GCA_032173965.1). NCBI lineage: Eukaryota > Metazoa > Chordata > Aves > Passeriformes > Sittidae > Sitta > Sitta carolinensis. The sequence continues at coordinate 2,103,049 of CM063284.1, read as the reverse complement.
CCAGTGAGGATGGACATCTCCCAGTCCCTGCTGGGAATGGGGTAGGGAAAGGGCAATGAACTCCCCAGAGCTGCTCCCACATTTCAATGCAAAACCAGCGCTCAAGCTGTGGTGGCACAGGGTGTAACTTCATATTGTTGGTCTGGGTTTTGTTGTTTTTTTTTTTTTCCTGAATAATTGCTCTTGCTGAGAAACCTAATGGGAGGTGGCTGCTGGAAAAAGGGCAGTGGGCTGGAAGTCGGGCTGGCAGGATGCCGTGGTGCACCCAGGCTTGCAGGGAAGGGTGAGGGATGGATGTGGGAGATTCTGGCTGGGATGGGAGTCCAGCAGAGGGCACTTGCTGAATGCATCAGCGCCCGGCCCTGGGCCACAGCTTAATTACAAACCTTGGCATTGGAACCATCTCATCCTCCAGAGTCCACAGTTACTCAGTGCATCGGTTTCATAAACTTGCCAGCCTGCCCTCCGTGACTCAGTTAATAATAATTAAATGATTCTTTAACAATGCTGGGGAGATTTCCAGCTATTTTTCAATATGCACTAATAATGCCTAATGCTGGTGCACTTCCAAAATTCCTGGGGTCTGGGTTGCTGAAATATACCCACATTGATGGGTCTGATTCTCTGTTCCCTTGGGCAGTCATTTACTGGCATTTAAAATGCAAAGTAGGTGTAAGTGAGCGGAGAGTGCTGATATTGGTAGGATTTTCTCTTAATGGTGCTCGGGTTTGTGAACCTGGTCCAACAGCCCTTGGTGCTGCAGAAGGCTTCAGCAGGCTTTGGAGGGCACTGGGCATGGCTGTGCAAGGTGAGAGGCACGGGATTTTATCCAAAACTCCTCCAAAAGGCCTCAACTTGCTGACTCCGTGCAATTAGGCAAGTGTCTCCTGGGAACAAACAGGCTTCTCTCCTGCTGTGTCCTGCCACGAGGGAAAATGGTCAGATGCAAAATTTCCTGCAGCAGCTGGATCCTCTCCTCCTCCTCTCTCTCCTCTCCTCTCCTCTCCTCCTCTCCTCTCCTCTCCTCTCCTCTCCTCTCCTCTCCTCTCCTCTCCTCCTCTCCTCTCCTCTCCTCTCCTCTCCTCTCCTCTCCTCTCCTCTCCTCTCCTCTCCTCTCCTCTCCTCTCCTCTCCTCTCCTCTCCTCTCCTCTCCTCTCCTCTCCTCTCCTCTCCTCTCCTCTCCTCTCCCTCCTCCTCTCCTCTCCTTCCTCTCCTCTCCTCTCCTCTCCCTCCTCTCCTCTCCTCTCCTCTCCTCTCCTCTCCCCTCCTCCTCTCCTCTTTCCTCCCCCTCTCCTCTCCTGATGATTTTTCCAACATCACATAATGGCAATTTTTGAGGCAATTACAGACTCTGAGCTGTAAGGTTCAAGAATAAGAACTTAAACTCTTAGACTCCTAAAACTGGTGGCTAACAACGCAGAGGACCATGTGATCCCTGGCATCATACAAGACCAACTCCACCTGCTGATTTCAGGGGCAAGTTTTATATAGGAATCCAAAATCTGTCTGAGGAAAAAAGGACAGCATTGGTTTCACAATAGAGTAAGAATTAATGTGATAGAACTAAGGGCAATGGCTTCAAGCTGGAAGAGGGGGTTAGATGGGATATTGGGCAGGAATTGTTCCCTGGGAGGGTGGGCAGGCCCTGGCACAGGGTGCCAGAGCAGCTGTGGCTGCTCCTGGATCCCTGGCAGTGTCCCAGGCCAGGCTGGATGGGGCTTGGAGCAACCTGGGACAGTGGGAGGTGTCCCTGCCATGGCAGGGGACTGGAAGTCCCTTCAAACCCAAACCATCCTATGATTCAATGATTTAATGAGTTTATCTCATTAACTAGTAGATTAATTCCACTCCAAGTTGAAAGCTGCTTATTTATTTCTAGACCCAGCTGATCTACTGAGTCATCTGTTTAATTTTAGAGATTTGCTTTGGGAAGGAATTTACAGATCTCTGGAAAGGTTGATGGCTACACACAAAATCTGGCTAAATATTTGGCATATCTGTCCATCTGTGCCCACCTGTGGGCATCAAGGCTCAAACCCTCAAAGGAAAAGGTGAATCCAACTTTTCCTCTCACCCCACTACTTTAGGAAACTTCCTGACAAAGGTTTCAGTCCCTTAAATTGAGGGTAAAGCCCTTCTTGACTCACTTGTTAAAGTGATTAGCAACAGCACAATGTCTTTAAGGATTTTAAGGATTTGGACACATCTTCCTTGGAAAGGGAGTTGTATCCCAGATGTTGGGATGTGCTTCTTCAGCACAGCACTGCCAGAGCTGGGAAGAAGCCCCTAAGTTTTGAGGCCAACATTATGAAAATACTCTGGAATTCATGTTTCTTGTGCTTCCTGCAGGACAGTTTGCTCCTCTGAAGATTGTGAGATCCTTGGAGCTGGTGGGAATAAAGGATGAGGTTCAGCTTTCCTCCTTTAAGGGGAGATAAGTTGTGCTGATGGTACTGTCCACATCTCCATGGTCCCTCAGAGGAGTCCATGAGGGCCAGAAAAAAGCCAGAGGGCTTTATTCTGTGTCTGTACTTGGCCAGATGATGTCTCTGCCTTCTCCAGCTTCTGTATGAAAAGTCCTTCTAAATTTATGAATAAAGGCTGAAGTGCTCCTCAGGTGAAAGAATATTCCCCTCCAGTCATCTTTCTCCTGGGATGGAAAACACCCATGGCACCATCTGTAGATAAAGATTTTAAAAAATTACAGCAAGGCATCAAACAACATCTGACTGTCCTCTTCCATGTTTTACTTCCTAAAACATGGCTAAACATTTACTTCCTCAAACACTGGGTAATGTTTTTGGCCAAGATATTTTTTTTTTTTCTGGGATGGCACAAACTGGGCTCACAATCTTCTGTGCCCCAGGCTCTCCAGTGCATTTATTTTTTGATGCCAAGAAGCTGCCTGGTGGCACAAGCTGAGGGTCACTCCACTCCTCCTACTTACCAGCTCTTGGAATGAATTTTAATAGTGCTTGGTATAAATTTTATGGGAAATAAAATGTCTTTCCGTGGAAATAAGTGGGCTTTGTATCAGGTCCAAAGGGGTGAGAACCTGGGAGAGTGAGGTGTGTACTTAAATACACCTATTTCAAAAGAGAACAGGTGATTTTGCTTCCAAAATGTTTGGTGACAGGCTGATGCCATGGCTGGGGCATTCAGCTCCTTTTGGGTAGGAAAATGTGGGTGCACAACTCCCCTTCCTTGTGCCTCTCAATCCTTTGTTTGTTCTTTGAAGTGACACCTTTGTGCTTGGCACTGGGACCTGAATCAAACCAAACCAGAATCCAAATCCTCAGCTGGAATGGAGTGGCAGCTTCCTACAGATGCACTGGGCTGTATCAGCTGGATTTGCTGTAGGGATTTTAGGTGAATTAGCCTCTGTTTTCTTGGGGACAGGCTGAAGCAGGTAAATGATCCTTGGGACACCCTGCAGAGAACACCTTTCCCCTTGATTCCAGCTCTGTAACAGACCCAAGCCTTGGCTTTGCACTGTTACACACTGAAGGTGATCTAAAGGAATCATCCCTCATTATCAGACTCATCCCATTATTGAAATAACTCCAATGGTTCCTGACAATTACAATGCCTAATTTGCCCTCTGAGCATAAATGATATTAACACCAGTGACGTGCTCAGCCCTTTTTCCACCTGCAAATGTTTTGGGTAATCATTGCAGGTGCTTCTTTATAAAGTGAAGCAACTGCCTTTAAATATTTCAATTATTTTTATTATATTCCACTGTTTTGCAAACCTCACTGGCTGCTAGCCAGTCCTTAACCTATTCCCCTGTCTTTTAGTGGCTTAATATTGGAGAGGGCTCACCTTGCCCTTGGACTGGATGTGTTTGTACAAGTGAACCGACTGCTGATAAAAGCAGATGTGCAAACCCCAGATTTCTTCAATGTTTGACCCAGCTGAGTCCCCAAACCTGACACTTTCTGCCCAGCTGGCAGCCTGATGTGGGGGTTACTGTGCAGATGTGATGGGGTTGGGAGCTGTGAGCTGGGTTTAACTTTAAAGGTGTGATTATGGTTTCACCCTAGGGGTGTCCTGGGGTTCTCCTGTTGGCTTGAGACTGATTTCACTTAATGGTTTTTCATTCAGATGGAGGCAGCAGCACCAGCCCCAGCAGATCTTGTTCTTAGGGTGTCACCAAGTCTGCCCCAAAACTGCCACCATCCCCAGTGAGAACATTGTGTGGATCATTTTTGGAGGATTAGACTCCAGAAACTGCATTATGGAGTTACACTACTCTTCCATTTTCCTTTCATTCCCTGTTTATTTCAGAGAAGCATTGCTACCTTGGGAAATTGCCTGGAACATCTTTAACAGAGTTCCATTTCCACGTCCTTTTTCTCACAGTGGTCACACTTTCCCCCTCTACTCTCAATCCTCCCTGTTTCTGACTCTGATCCTTTGGAGACAACAGAATCAAGAAAGACCTAAACCAACAGCTCTCACTGTCTAAGAGGGCTGTATTTTCCTGCAGACGGGTTTGGGGCTGGTTTTATGGCCAGTTCTTACACCCAACACAGCCACAGAAATTCACCATTCTGTTTTCTGAGTCAGACCAAAAATCTGCCTTGCTGAGCTCTGCAAGCAGCTCTTGCTCCCTTCTGCTCATCCAACCCTCTCCAAGTGCCACCAGCAGGATGAGGTATGGAGCCAGGAAACCCCTCTGCCTCCCTGGAGGGCTCCAGGGGCCCGGGGCTGTTGTTCCAGACTGTCTCCAGCTCGTTTGGGCTCCAGCCTGGCCCATCTGGCTCATCCCAAGGGTGACACAGCCATCGCCTCCCCTCTCGGTGCCAACGCTTCCCCCTTCACCCAGCTGCTAATTGCACTTCACAAGGAGGTGCTTGTAACACCTTTCACCACCTTTACCTTCTTGCTGGGAAAATGGGGCACTTTATTGGCCCGGGAACAGACAGCCAGACTTCAAAAGGAATGCTGTTTGTCTCTGGAGGAGGGGAGACCCCGATTTGGGCTCGGGGAGTGGAAGCAGCACTTTTCTTGCAGCTCATGCACGGATGTGGGGGGACTTCCATCAACAGGACTGCTAAATTGTTGCTGGGTTTAGCCAAAACTGAGCTTAAACGAGCTGAAGAAAACCTGAGCTTAATGGGGGAAATGAGGGATGGCCAATGTGGTTGAAAATCCCCAAAATCCCTGCTGAGATCCAACACATTTGGGTGCATCCCACCAGAGGTGCAGGATGCGTTTGTTCCCACGTCAGGTTTCTCAGGTGTTGGTGCTTGTGCTGGCCAGGTGGAGGGTGGTGCACACAACCACTGCTTTTTTGGTTCACTGGGTTCCCAAATTGTTCAGAGAACCAAAAAAACGTCAAAACCGTTTTGCCTCAAGATGAGTGGAGTGCTGTGCTTGGCTCCAGAATGGCCCATTTCCTGTTGATGATTTTAATTACTTAAAATTCGTTTTTGTTTGAAAGCAAGGAACACCAAGAGAAAACAAAATCAAGGTCTGACTTTTTGAGGTGTTCCTCCTCCTCCCCAAGAGCCTTTTGTTTAAATCATCATAAATTCTCCCACAAAACGACCTGGGATGAGTCCAAACTGTGTTGGGTCACTGAGAACTTCTCCCCTTCACAGATGGGAGAGAGAGAAGAAGTGGAGGCTTGACTGATATTGAGGTGTTGACCCACTCCTCATCACCATCCCCACACCTGGATTATCTCCACCATTCCAGGGGAGCATGGATAACACGGGATCCACACAGCTCACCTGTCCCTCAGGTGGGAGCTCCAGGCTGAGCAGAAAGGCTCTTGGATCATCTTTGCCTGTCCCTTTCTCAGCCTGGGTGCCTCTGGATGGGATTTGTGTCCCTCAAAGAGGTGTTTTCTGCCCAATATCCTGGATTCCACCTCTGAAGGGGAGGAATTGTGAAATGGAGGGTGGGAATGGGGATTAATTCAGGATGAGCTCTGCACAGCATTGCTGGAATGGGGGGTTCTCCCAGGAGGTGGGGAGCAGAGATGGTGAGTGTGGGCTGGTTTTGGGGGGGTGTGGGGTGGTCTGGAGGTGTGTGTTGGGGTGTGCAGAGCTGTGGGCACAAATCCAGAGCTGTTCCCATGGAACCCATCCTCAGGGAGTCAGGACAGCTTCCCTCTGGGTGAGTGACCCTGCAGGGATTTCTGCCTCCACCCCAGGACTCTGATTTCCTACAGAGCATTTGGGCATCTGCAATCCTCAGGCTACACAAAAAAAAAAAAAAACACAAAAAAAAACAAACAAACAAAAAAAACCCTCCAAAAAACCCTAAATACAAGAAACCCAGCTTTGGCTTTGTCTGAATTTGCCTGGTTTTCTAGGGAGCTGGCTGAGTCCACTGTCCATGGAGGGATTTAAAAGACATGGATGTGGCACTTGGGGACACAGGTTAGTGCTGGCTTTGGCAGTGCTGGGTTTATGCTGGGGCTGGTTGATCTTGGAGCTGTGGGTGATTCTGTGGTGAAGGAAGTGGAAAGCTTCAACTCAGCTGTTCCCTGACCCAAATGATGTCCAGGGCCTGGATCCAGGTACAGGAGATTTCAGCCCCACCCTGGAGGAGGTTGGAGTGACTATGGGACAGCTTTTGGGCATCCTGGAGGTCTTCTCCAGCCTTAATGATTCCATCACTAGAGGTCAGTTCTGGTGATTGATTTCCTAGGAAATGGAGCACTTGGCTGCTGGATCTTCCTGGATCTAGAACGTTCAAGCATCACTAAATGAAGGCTCCAGATTTTAGGCTCTTCAAACAAAACTGAAGGAGAGGCAGTTTTCCACCCCCATCGCCCATAACTGCCTGATGACTGCCTGGGATGGTTATATGGTTATTTATTTTGAATTAATAACCAAATTCAGATTTCATTAATTGGGCAGGTGGATAGCAGCAGCGTGGGTCTTGCCTTGACACCCACCTGGGAACCACCTCATCCAAGCAGTCTGGAGCAGAGGCTCCCACCCCTGGCAGCTCCTCCCAACCCTTGGGTAAGAGCTGCAGATCTTCAGATGAGGCCAATAAATAATGGCAGGTCAAAGATATGAACTTGCTATTTCCTGGCTCAGCAGCACCTGGAAATTCACTTTTCTGCCCCACTTTACAAGAACAACTTATGCAATTCCCAGTCCAGCCCTAATTTAAACATTGGGTTGTTTTTTTTGTTTTTTTCTTTAATTCTTTCATGCCCATCGAGAATTACCATTTAAATCTAATCAGTTGCTGCATGGGCCCATCGTTTTTGCTTGGAAATGCACAGGACATGTCCATACAGCTCTACAGCACTGTTCCCCTCCCTACACCCTCTCCACCCCCTCTTCCCACCTCCCCCCTCCCCAAACTATGACTCATCTCAAGGCAGAAGGTTAATTTAGGTTAATTATCTTCCTGGTTAGCAGTGCATACATGTCCTGAGCAGCAATAAAGGTTTGACACCCCTCCTGCTGCTGCAAATCAATTTTCTTCCTCATTTACTGTAAATGGAAATGAGCCAGGTCCTCTGGCATCAAAGTAAACATTTCTCTGCATGAAACTCAACTTGTGAACCTGGTAATTTCAGATTTGCTTATAACATGCGCATTTGCCAAGGGAAAAAAAAAAAAAAAAAAGAAAAAAAAAAAAAAAAAAAAAAAAAAGAAAAGAAAAGCAGCTGTTTGATGTCTCCAAAACTAGAATTAGCCCTGCAGATCAAACATCAGTTCTCCCGCTGCTTTAATAATGGAAGGATCCAGTTGCATTAAGCACGAGGATATCATTACAGCATGCACGGTGCTTACACATAAGCTAACCCCTAATTCCCCTACTTAGCAGCTAATGCATGTTATTATTATTTACTCCTGCAGCGAGAGGCTCAGCCATGATCCGAGTCCTGCGGGGTGAGGTGCTCCAAGGGAGAGTCCCTGCCCCGGAGAGAGAGCTCCCAGTGGAAATCAGACACGGGAGACAACAAAGGAAGTGTTGCTGCCCCCGGGGCAGGGGGCGAGAAGGGACACGCAAATAGCCCGGGGCGAGTTTGCAGCACAAGCAGGAATAAGAGGCTTGTGGTTGCAGCCCTAATCGAGCCAGCTGCCGCTCCTCAAGGTGGGATCAGGGAGGGAGAAGTCAGCTCAGCCCCCTGAAAATTAAGTTTTTCACCTGAGCTGCTCTGTTCCAGCTGTCTCCGTGGTCTAAGGAGACAGGTCAGCGCCTGGGCAGGGTGATTTTGGGGTTAGGGTGGAAGGGTTTTGTGCTGAGCGTTGTCCAGAGAGGTGGTGGATGTCCCCATTCCTGGAAATACCCAGGCCAGTTTGTACAAGGCCCTGAGCAACCTGATCTGTTTTAGGAGTTGTGTGAGATGAGCTTCAAAGGTCCCTTCCCACCCAGAACAGTCCGGGATCAATGTGAGCATTCCACGATTCACTGCATCCCCTGCAGGTAGGACAATCTTCCGGTGGGAAGATTGTGGCTCCACGGGGTCTGGAGCCACACTGGTTTGTCCAAAATGAGATTTTGTCAGGCCCCTGGGACGCCTTGGAGGACCTACAGCAGGCATGGCACACACACCAGAGACTCCAGACTGATGGACCTGGCAGTGCCAGGAGGATCCAAAGATTTCTCCACTGAGCAGAGCCCTGGATGATGGAACAGGAGGGAACAGCTCAGGAGAGCAGGGGAAGCCCAAACCCAAATCCTAAGAGCATTTCCCTCAGGGGCATGGCACCTCTCCAGGAGGTGCAGGCAGGACAAGATGTGAGAAGAGTGGTGGCCTTGCTAATCAGCTGAAATCCAATTTCTGCCCAAAGGCATTCAGCACACCCTTGGCACCTTCTTTTCTGCTGGCTAGAGGGAATGGTGATCCCTGCTTTTCTCCCAGGTGCTGATGGAAGCCTCTGCTCAGGGCCAGCTCTGTCTCTTCTGGCCTCAGTTGTTCCAGGAATTTATGGTTCAGGATGAGAAATTTTTGGATATGGCCTGATCCAAACTGATCCAGGCATTGTGGAGCCAGCACTTAAATTTTATAGTAAACAGGGGAAAATTGATTATTGGGATAAATACTTGAGCTTAGGAAGGAGGCACTCGAGCAATGAGAAGAGAAATTTTCCTGGAAGGCTTTGAGGTGGTTGGATTTGTTTGAAAGTAGTAAATGGTAAAAAATACTAAGAAGGGGCAGTGAAAATCTGAGGGAGGGTAAACCCTGGAGGTTTAAGAGAGGCAAGGGGTCTGAGAGGGGTTGGCAGCTTTCTGCAGGATCTTTCTGGAGCCCTTTCCATCTCGTGGCCCACCAAGGCTGATCTTTCTCTCCCACACCTCAAGAGTGCCTCCAAGGAGGATTCTGAGAGAGTCCTGCCTGACCCACCAGCAGAGAGAGGGGGAATTAAAATTAAAGTTAACTCTATCTCTAAATACCTAAACTGAATAGAAGAATTCCTGGCATTTGTAAAGGACTGGTTTTTATAGGTCGTGATCTGATGGACTTCAAAACTGGAACTGCTCCAGGGTAAGCAGGAGAGTTATAACCACAGAATCTTCATTTGGTCCCAATTGGGAAGAAAAACCCTCATATCCTTCTGGAATTTCCTTCATCCCATTTATGACCACAGTTGAAGGATCTTAGAGATTGGGATGCAGCATCCTCTTCTCCAAGGAAGGACGTGATGAGTAGACAAAGTGATGTCACAGAAACTGAGATTTCTGAGAGGACAATTAATTGCACAAATCTGTCTCTCATCATAATGAGTCATATTTCCTCTCTGATGGCAAAAGGAAAAAAGAAAAAACAACCCTTCTCATGCTGTATTGCAGAAATTGAGTGGCTGTGATAAGAACGAGCCAATTAGGGACATCCTTGAGGGGATTTCATATTTAGAGTTAATTTTGCTTAGAGGAGAGATGGAGCAGATTTCTCCAAGCTCCTCTGAGCAGGATTATCTGTGGCTGTTGAGATGTTCAGAGCTCCAAGAAGAATACAAAAAACAACCCCATGCAGTGGATTATTTCAGTCAGGAATTACAATATATTTGATAGGTTCTCATAATTTTACATACAGTTATTTTTATTTTTTTTTCCTTGCTGAGGACAAAGCTGCTGAGTCAATGCTGCCCAGGCTGGAACAGATTTCCCAGGGAAGTGATTGTGGCATCAAGCCTGACAATTCCAGGAGCATCAGGCTCATGGTGGGAGTTTTGGACTTGTCCTTTGCAGGGCCAGGATTTGAATCCAATGATCCTCGTGGGTCCCATCCAGCTGGGCACATTCTGTGATTCTATGGCACTGCAGCCCTGGGTGTTTTGTTGGGGTTGCAAATTAAAAAAAAAAAAAAAAAAAAAATCCAATTTTGACTTGGTGGCTTAGTGAAACAGAGATTGCTGCAGTAAAATCTGGAGGAGCATCAGAACCGAGTTGGGAAAGAGCAGCATTTCTACTTTGTCATGGATCTGAGGCACTCATCCACAGCATTATCTCACTTCAGGCCTTCCTGAGCTTTTCCTTGACTTTCCTCTATTCCTCAAGAATAAATAAACACAGGTTGATTTGAGTTTCCCCCTTACCTTGACTGATCTTTACAGATGAACTCCCTTTTCTTTAGCCGTGGTTTCTCCTGCTTCTGAAACCCCCAAACTGATAAATTTTCCTGAGAAACACTGTGTTGGTGTTGGAACACAACTGGCAGGCAGGTGGTGGACAAAGGTACCAGCCCTGGCTAAGAGGTCCATGAGCCACAGGTGACTGGAAGCTGGTTTATGTTGCCATTTTAAACTTTTGTTTTACAGCAGCATCTCAATTCTCAGTGAAATGAAGTCTCCACTGTGCTTGGTTTTGTGCAGGAGCTTAAACTCTGCATTTCTGCATGGGCAAAGGGCTGGTCTGCAGTGCTGCAGACAGCTGGAACCACCTGGCTGGCATCAAAACTCACTTTTCCCTGAAAATAGTGCAGCTGCATCCAGAGTGCCTTGCTCAGGCTCCCAAACTGAGCCAGCACTGGACAGGGTCCATCAGTGCCAGGGGCCAGGCTGAAGATTCAATCAAACATGAATAATCCTCAAATCTGTGCCTTTTTTTGTGCTGCTGAAGAGGAGCAGCTCTTACCTGAGCGAGCTTGTGATGAAGGTGGTGGAGAGGGGGAGGAAGGACACGAGCTGCCAGGAATTGTGTTCAGACTCACAAATGGCAACACTGACCCCACCATGCAGGTGGAAATGATGAAAATCAGATGAGAGCTGTGTGCTTTGAGTGAATTGCAGTTTCACTGGGGGCTCAGAGCTCCAAGAATGACACTTCAGCCAGCGAACAGCAGCAGCTTGGCGATTTTAATGGAGATTTCATCATCACAGGAGCTCAGGGAGCTGAGACCTGCTCATTCATGCAAGTCAAACAGCTCTGTCACTGATGCCTTAAGTTTTTAGCTGTTATATTTTTCAGATTCTGTGCTGTTTTGGGGGTAGTTTTAGGTTTCATAGTCAGTGCTACCAAGCTCTCTTCTCAAAGTAGACAGACAGAACAATTCCTGCTCCAGTTTGATCCCAAGGACAACTTTCAGGCCCCAAAAACAACAGTGAAGTGAAAAAGGAAAACCAAGAGGATGGAGCTTCATAACCTGGGGCTGTGGTTGGACAATTGATTCTGAGATGCTGATGGACCAGAACTTATCAAAGTGGGAGACCTCATGGTCAGTCCTCAATTTTTGTGCCCATTTTGGGTCCATCCTGGCTGTGCCCCAGCTGGGCTCTTGTGCTGCCCAGGTGTGTCCAGTGAGGTTTTAATAAATCCCTGCTTTATCCTTTGGCTCTGGCTGGGCTCTGCTCCAGGGCAGCTCCGGAAGGCATCACCAGGGTGAAATGGATCCCAAACTTTGTCACTCTGTCCCCTGAGTGTTGCAATCTCTGCTCCTACATTTCTGCATTTCTGGTCCTCTTTCTACAAAGTCGTTCAGGTTTTATCTGCCCAAACACAACCATCTAAGAGAAATCAGATAAAATTCTTATTATTCTAATTCTTATTCCTCCCTGCTGACCCTGGGAGGGTTCTTGTGTGAGCAGCTCACACCTGAGGTGAGCTGCAATGAATCCCATCCCCTGCTGGCTCGTGCCAGCTTCAATACCAGACTTGTTTGGCTCTGTATGATTGCATGATTCCCAGGCGCCTGGAATCCACAGATCATCATCCTAGGAAATGAAATGTATTCCTTAACTCAAGGAATCAGAGCCTGGCTGGCAGGAGCAGGGCACTGTCCCTCGAGCTGCTGGCATCAATGTCCCCTGTGCACGTGCAGCAAAGCAGAAGACACAGCTGAGAAATTTTCCTTTTTATCTTTTTTTTTTTTTTTTTTTTCCTTTTGGCTGAGAAGGCAAGATTCTCTTCAGGATTACTTATGCAAGCAGCTTGCTCTCTGCATGGCTATAAACACTAATTTGGAGACCCACACCAAGCCAAGGAGTTGTTTATGGGATGTTGATTAGGCAGTGGCAGTGCCAAAGCCAAACAGCACCTCTGAGCTGGCACAGCCCCATCTCTGCAGGCTCAGCCACAGAGGGAGCTCACTGCACTCTCTGGGAATTCTGATGAGGAACTCTTCACAATTAATGGATGGGCCAGAGCTGAACCCTCCCCAGGTTCTGGCAGATGAGCAAGAAACTCTGTGCAGAGAGGACAGGAGAGCTCGTGTGAGGAGGAGAGTGTGGTAGGGAGCTCTGTGGATAATCAGGGTCCTTTCCTCACCATTCTGAACAGCCTGAAATCCCAGCTTTTTCACTGTCCTTATAAAAATCCAGGTGGGAACTGCACTGTTGTTCCAGACCTTCCATGAGCTCTTCTCCTCTTGTAGTTTGAGGCATCCAGCATTTAAGTGTGACATGGTTTGAAGTTTTTTCTCTGTGCTGACATCATGTTCTTCATTGTCCTGTGGAGATCCTATGAAGCTCTTGGTTATGGAAAGGCCAGGACTGAAAACCATCAAGGACTTCATGGGAGAAACAGTTTTTATCAATAGTTGTCTCCCATCAAAAGTTGAGGTTTTTGGGACAGACATTTGTCCTTAAACCCTCTGCTGAGTGAGGGCCTCTGCTTCTAGTTTTCAGCCTCCTCTTTTCCAGACCAAAATCCCTTCTAAGCTTCCTATTAATTATTTTTTTTTCCTAGGTAGGTTAAAATTTTCCTTTCTCTACCTTTTTCCAGCTTGTCTACATCTTACTTAAAATTGTGTGTCCAAAACTAAACCATTAACTCTGTTCACCTACACATTGCTAATCAAGAAATACTTTTAAAGTCAGGGAGTTCTTTCTTTTCTGGTTATTCTTGACTCCAGATTTTGTATCTCCCTGGTGTCTGCATTCCTAATGAATTCCCATTCTCACAGTAAAATTACACTAAAAGAGAATCACTTCAAGAGGAGTCTCTGCCTTTCCTTTACAAATCCAAACTCCTTACAAATCCAGGGGCTTCTAGGTTTTGTGGATCAGAGGTCTTTGGGGCAGGTCAGGTTCAGTCTGGAAGGATTTGGTACAAACCGTTCTGCCCAGGATGGAGAATCCTGAAGGGGGAGCCTCATTTAAATTTCCTGTGTAAGTTTTTGTGCCCGTGTCGAGATCCCAGCTGGATTAGGGGGGGTTCCCAGGAGGAGCTGACAGTGTGTGTGGGGGTGTTCAAACTCCCCCAGGTTAGGAATGGGGGATCCTGGCACAGGAGCTGGTGAGTGGGAGGGGATTGGAGGGGAGGATGAAGAAATAACAATTGACAGGTCGAGGATTGGAGGGAGGATGAAGAAATGACAATTGACAGCTCGAGGGATGCTCTGTCACCAGGACAAGGAGCCTGCTGGAGTCCTGGGCAGAGATCCTGCTGCAAGCAGGAATGTCCTGCTCCAGAGGGAAACCCCAAACTTCTTCCCTCCTCTGTCCTCACTGGCACTGACCCTGTGCAGATGTTCTCTGAAAACAGCAGGCCACAGCCCAACCAAAACTAAATCCCCCCCAGACATATTCGTGGAGGAAATCACAGATCCCACGTCATTTAATTTGGGAAAGGGGTCAGATATTACAATAAGAATATTGGGTAAAAATAAGGGGTTTTAAAATTAAAAAAACACCAATTGAAAAATGAGCACAGGGAAGGAGAGATACCAGCTGCAGCCCTGAAATAATACTGCAATTGCAATAAGAAACTCCTTTTATAATAAGAGAAGATGCAAACGTCAGCAGTGTGGCATCTCCCCGAGCTGTTTAGATGCTGGATGTTTATTTACACAGCAAAGAGCCACGTGGGAAGGTGTTTTGTCTGCAGTGAGTGAAACCTTGTGGCTTGATTTAGAAGAAAGACCTTTCCAAGATAAACACAGCTGGTGTTGTGGCACGGGAACACGAGACTGGGGGAAAGGAAAAAAATAAAAAATAAAAAGCAAAGATGACGAGCCAGCATCTTCTCCGCCTTTGGTGAGAGGCTGTTGGAGGCATAACTCACTCAAAAACACAAGAACAAAACCCTAATGGTTGCCTGCCAGCACGCTGAGACCTGAAAGCCCAGATATTGTGTTGGACAGGGCAGGAAATGCTCTGTCAGGTGGGGACCCGGGGTTTTTGTCGGGCTGGGTGAGAGGGTGGCGTGTCCATCGCTGCCCCCCCAGCTGCAGCTCCCCTGCAATTACAGGCTGTGCCTGTGCCCTTAATAAAACAGAGGTTGGCTCATTATTCACATAATCACCTGGAAAATGTTTTTCTCAGGCTTGTTCGCTGCTGTATCAAAGCTTTGTTTCTCTATCTCTGCCTTTCTGTCTGCTGCCCCCTGCCCTCCTCGGCCCTGTGAAGCGACCAGGGATGTCTTGCAGGGGAGCCCTTGCCTGTGATTAACGTGCTGACCTAGCAATTATTCACATCTGGAGGGGTCTTTGTTCCACTTTGAAGTCTCTCAATGACTTCTCTTTCCCCTCACCTGTCTTCATTTTCCCCTCGGTGCCCCCATCCCACCTCCTCCCTCCCCACCTTGTCTATTAGCCCTCAGAAGTGCCCAGTGGGCCCAAAATGAAATGCAGGAGGCACCAGAAATTCCTCCTTAATGGGCCCAGGTGAGCTTGGGGTGGCCAAGGGAAGGTTCAGGCCTTGAAGATGACCTTTCCAAAGTGCTTGAGTCAATAACAGTGTGCGACCCTCCCCAGCCCCTTTGCTTCTAATTGACAAGGTGGAGATGGACTGGGGGCTCTTTCTTCTCTCTGAGCATGTGAGATCTTTTAATCTTCACCCAAAAAAAATTAAAAAAAAAAAAAATAAATAAGGGGGAGAAGGAAAGAGAAGGAGCAAAGAGCTGGGTGATGGAAGGGATGGGGTGATTGGCACAGAGGGAGCTGGGGAGCTGTGGCTCCTCCTGAGGTCCTGCAGAGAGGTGGGAGAAGTCTCAGGGGAGCAGCAGCTCCTCTCACAAATCCTCTTTTGTACAGGAGGAGGGGACGCCTCCCTCTTCCACATTCCTCCACCAGCCCCTGGTTCAGGAGGAAGATGAAGGGTTTTGGGGCTGGGGGGGAGTGGGAAGTCCCTGTGCTTTGAGGAGATTAACTTCTGGAGTAGAACACAGGGCGATAGTCTTTCAAAATTGCCTTCCAGCCGTGACAGGCGACGCTCAGGTTAATTAGATTATGGATGCTCTTTTATATCTGGCAGATGCGTTGGGACAAGGTGGGGTGGAGGGCTGGGAGAGAAATGCTTCATTATTGTTCGGGTTTTTTTAATTCCATACTGCTGTTTTTTGATGCAACACAGGTGTTCCCCCACCTGCTTCCAAGCCCAGTGGTCAGCAAAATCCACCAGAGGGTCTGAGTGAGCTTTGGAAAACACGACTGGAGCCAGCACTGCTGTAGGAGGACAGGCAGAAAAGATGCCCATGGTCTCAAAAGGAGCAGAAAGCAATGAAATGTTAGATGTGAAAGCAATATGACCAAAATTAGATTTTTTTTCCCCTTTAAGTAGAAGGTGTAGGTGAAGTGATTATGGGAAAACACAAAGTTTTGGTACCCAAGGAATTATATCCAAGCTGTGCCCATTTCTAGCACAGAGTATCTAAAGAGTTTCAGGCTTCTGTTGACATGTTTTTTTTCCATCTAAATTGAGAACCCTTTTTTTCCAAGGCTTTCTGGAAATAAGAAGGGGAAGCAGTGTGTGCTTTGCTCCTATGGGCATTGGAAAGAGCAGGGACAGGAAAATACTGACCAAGGATACATTTAGTAAAGAATAAGAAAAATGTGGGGTGAAGCCACAAAATATCAAATATCCTACAAAGGAAACCTGCTGTTCCAGAAACTTTGCTACAGAATAATTTTACCTGTCCTTAGCTGTCAAAACATTTAATGCCAAACAAGGCTCCTCGCTCTCCTTTTATACCCAGTTGTAAGAAGCAGGTAATCTAAGGATGCTTCTCTGCCCTTCAGATGGGATGAAATTTTTGGATTAATTCTCCTTAACTGAACGAGGCTGGTGTGGTCAATGGTCACTACTAAATCCCAAACTGCAGCTGAACGACCACAGATAATTTTAATTAATTTCCAACTTTTGACAAACTCAAAGATGTTCCCTTCCAAAACATGTGCTCCAGAGGTTTTGCTGGTCTTGGTTAAGCTTCCAAGATGCAAACCACACATGGATGGGGCTGTGGAGCTGTGAGGTCATGAGGTGGTCTCCACTCAGTCCATGAAATTCAGGATCCAGGATTTGAGGCTCTCTCCAGGCTCAAGGTCGATCACCATCACCCAGGTAGGTCCTTCCAGTGAGAGCAGCCAGGGCTGGAGGATGCAGCATGAGATAAACCCCAGGGGATGGAGTTGGGTTGAAATGTGGAATAGCTCATCCACAACCTGGTGAGAATTGGGAGCTTGGGATCCAAACAACCCAATCAAGACCTGAAGTTTTAAGGAATGAGCCCTGGATGTCAATTGGGATATTTGTGACACTGAGGGCAAGTGCTTGGCAAGTGTGAGAACAGCTTGTGTGGCCCAAAACAGGGCATGTAAAACCATGGAGCAGGGAATGTTGTGTCTTCCAAGGAGGCTGCAGCTTGGAGAACTTTGGACAGAGTTACTGGAGGGCTGTGTCCCACAGCTGGGTCTTGGGGGGGAGTGAATCCTGCAGGATGAGCCAGCCACGAGGGAAACAGGAGAATGTGTCCAGGTTTAAGCCCTATGGAGCTGGACAAACCCTGGGAAAAAAGACATGGATGGAGACACTTGTCCCTTGTGTGGGAACCTCTCCAAGGTGCAGCAGACCCCTGTGTGGGTCATCTCTGCCACCACCCCCTGCCCAGACCTCACTGGTCCATGACAGGGTGAAGGGACATCTGACAAAGATGAAAGAACTGTTTTCTTTTTCTTCTTTTCTTTTTTTTTTTTTTTTTTTTTTTTTTCTGTTTTACAACTGTTTTTTTTTTTTTTTTTTTTTTTTTTTTTTTTTTCTTCAAATAAAAAACTGTCCTCTGGAACAGTTGTATCCAGATAATGCAACTTTCCAAAAGTTCATGGTGTGCCTCAGAACTTCAGGAGAGCTCCAGGCGTCTTTCACAGGCAGAGGGTGCATCCCAGCAGCACTGCTGAGAGCCTGCAGTGGGGAGCAACAAGGACCCCCTGTGCAACCCTTCCTGGCTCTATCCCCAAAGTCCTTGGATGGAGCCATGCTTGGAGCTGCTTTTGGAAGGCCCTGGCTGGTTTTGTCTTGGGGTTTGCTCTGGTCAGGATCACCCCAAGATGTGTAAAGAGTCGCTGTCTCCCAGCCCAGCTGCTGAAGAATGAGTCAGGAGTCTTCAGCTGATGCTCTCAAGGTTGCTTTATTGTTTCTTATCTAAAATATTTTCTGTCTGTGCTGCCCAGCTCAGCCCCAGGCACACTCTCTGCCCTCTCCTGGGGCAGGTGCTGTTTTTATACTACAAATTCCCTGTGAGTTATTGACAGCTATGATCCAATGCCTCTCACCTGTGTCACACAGTTCCATTCTACTCCAATCCAATCCCCAAGTGCCACCATCTCCAAGAAGATGGGGTTAGGAAGAAGAAGGAAGGAAGACAGGACAATGCCCAAGTCCCTCCATCTCATCCCTAAGCCCCATGGTAAAAATCCTCAAAATTTCCCTTTTCACTCTACAACTACTACTATCATGCCATCTAAACTTCTGTGACCTTTAATTCCTCATTCACAGATAGTAATTTGTTCCATGGATCAAACTCAAAGCCACAGGAGTCCCTAGCTGCATGTCAGGGTCTGTGACCCCCCTGCCAGGGCTTTGGAGCCCCCTGGCTGGAGCTGGGATCATCCAGGAGTGTCCCAGACACATCCTGGGTTCTGACAGTTTTGCCCCCACAGGACAGGTGGGCACTCTTCCTAGGAGATCCATCCTGGTCCCTGCTCCTGGCCATCCTTCACTGCACCTCTCGAGGCTCCCATCCAGTGCCAGGCAGGCATTCCAAGCTTTGGAGGTGACATCAACAGCACGTGAGTGGCACCTGAGCCAGCACCTTCATTTCCCTCCCAGCTCCACCTCCCTGTCCCTCTGCCTGTGCTCCTTGCAAATGTAACCACAGATAGACCTAGAACATTTTTCTGGTGGGACAAGGGAATGTTTGTCCATCACAATGTCCTCCCCTGCAGCTTCTGAACCCTTCCTATTGCATGGAATCATGGAATTGCTGAGGTTGGATCTCTAAGATCATCAAATCCAATTGTTAACTCAGCACTGCCAAGGCCACCACTCAAGTGTGTCCACAAGTTTTCTGAACAGGATCTCTGAACATCTCCAGGGATGGTAATTCCCCCATTTCCCTGTGTGGGAAAAGTGGTCCTGTGAACTGATCCCACTCAGTATCCTTCACATTCTGCTGGCTTTGTACATTCCTCCGAGCTGGGAGGTTTGGAGAACTACATAAACATGTGCAGGAAAGAAATAAATATGAATCTAAATGGATTTTCATGGATGGGTGATCCTCCTATGTCAGAACCCAGAACATTCCTCTGGCTGCCCTGGGTGATCAGAGACCCTGGCACAGAATCAAAAACTCCTGTGTGTTTAACTTGAGCCCATGATAAAAATTACCAACTTTGTATGGAGAATTACAAGACACTAGAGTGTGAGTAGAGTGATAGTTAACTTGGCACAGGGTGAAAATGTAGAATTTTAGGGGTTTTATAATGGGGGTTTAAGGGATAAAGATGGAGAATTCTGTGTGTGTCCCTGGGATTCTTCCTTGTCTTTCAGCTTCCATCTTCTGCTGTGGTAGTGACACATTTTGATTGGTTTAGAGTAAAGGTACACTGTCTAATAAAGTAGATGGGTATTGGAAAATTATTGTAAATAAAGAATAGGTAGATTTTAGTATAAAAGATAAACACCCCCCAGAGGGTGTCAGTCTGCTCCATTTCAACCTGCAAGACAGATCTGTGCGGGCCAGGATCACAATGTACCAGATAACAAACAATAAATAACCCTTGAACATGAGAACCAAGAGATCTTGGGCTGTTCTTCTGTGCCTGGCTGGGAAAAACAGGGACTGTGAGCAATTCTTGGGTCACAGCAACAGCACAAAACCCGAGATTCCTACAGCAGGGCTGATCTGATCGTGCACGTGGCTTTGTGTGAGACTCAACCAGCACCTCCCACCCCAAACTGCTGTTCAGTGCCAAACCAAAAGGCACAAACTCACCCCAAACGTGAACCAGTTGATCATGGCTGGATAGACTGTGCTGCTTTCCCCCCCCCCCCCGATGTCTTTATTCTTAATTTTAAACCAGTGTCCCATGGTGGTATCCCACTCTGTTGCCTTTATCTCTCAATTATGCAGGGATTCTTGCAGAATTAAAGGTGCATTTATAAGTCTTTTAGGAGGAGCCTGTGCTCTGCCACTGGCCATGGAAATGAACCATTCCAGGCACTTTTATCTCCCTTCCAACCAATGCAAAAAGCCTCTTTTCTCTTCAGCTTCCAAACCTGCCTGTAAATAACCTGCCTTGAAACAACTCCCGACCCTCCCTGCTGCCCTCCACGCTCCTTCCACTCAGTTTTCTTCCTGTAATGGGTCTGGAAAGGTTGAAAGGTGCTGAACTCTTGTGCAGGGAATTCAGCTTTAAAGACCCTGAACTCTGAGATTCCCTGAGGGGCACAGAGGAGGGGAGGAGGAGGAAGGGGGGGTTCTGGTGCTTTAGCACAGTGACCTAAATGATACATCTCATGTACATGTCATGTCAAATGTCATCTCCAGGGCTGGAATTACTCTGAATAACCTGTCTGGTCAGTGGAGGTGACTGAAACTGCTTAGCTGCAAGCCATTGTTATGAGAAAGCCTTGCCTTTTATACTTCCTTTTTTATTTATTTATAGGCTGGGGATTTTTTACCCCCCTGTCCTTGTGCAAGACCCACCAAGTGACTTTTGCTCCGACCCATTGTAGGTCTGCCTGAGGAGCAGCAAAGAGCAGCTGCAAAACAGGAAGGAAACTGTGAATCCCTTTAGGAGGTGAATTATTTGGGGGGGTCAGAAATGAGAAACCAGGCCCAGGAATGAGGGCTGGGGGCAAAAGTTTGAGCAGTTGCCCTGGGCTGGGCTGGGCAGGGAGGAGAACACTCAAGTGGGAGCCTCCAGCAGAGCCTTGGACCCCGTGTCCTGCAAAGCCAAGCAATGGTGACACTCTCTTTGTCATTATCCTTGGGGGTGATGGCTCCATCCCCCAAAACACCTCCTGTCTCCCACCTTTTTCTGCTTCAGAGCCTCCCACCACCAACCTTTGGGAGGCACTCGTGGATTTTTCAAAGGTGCCTTGGGGAACGAGCACTGCCTGCCCAAAGGCTCTCCAATCTGCCCAAAAACAGCCAGTGGGGGGTGAAAATGTGGATTAATTCACGACAGAAATAAGGCAGAGGTGGCCCAGGAGGGAAAACCAACCCAGCTGTTTGCCTGTAGCAAAAAGAAAGGTATGGGACAACCTTCTTGGCCAGGATAAATGTGCAGAATTTAAACAGGTGGTGTTTGGGATGGCATTGAACAGCAAGGGAGAAGATGCTGAAGCAAAGCCTGGGGTCATAAACTGAGCATTCCTCTGCATCAACACCAAAATAAATCCATGCAAAGTCAGATTTGAGATTTTCCCAAGATCTGATCTTGGATATAGGGATCAGGACCATGGAAACAGGAATAAAACCTGAGCTGGGTGTTTCATTGACTCCTGCACCTTTGGGATGGGAGGTGCAGGTGTCATCTCAGCAAAATTATTTGGGTTATTCCTTCTTCCAGACTGGATGAAATGTTTTTTCCAGGCAGTGGGAACTCAAAACTTGGATATTGGTTATGTGAAATTCAGGTAAAGGGCTTAAACCCTCCAGAGGGAGGAGGTGGCCAAAGCTGGAATGGTTTTGCCAGCACTCATGTGGACTCATCTGAGAGGGTTTTTTCTGTACCAGCTTTTTGGAGGACAGGAAATCTCCTGCAAACAGCATCTAATGCCTGATCCTGCACAGCAGAGATTTCCAAGGGGAGATTTTTCCAAACTCATCATTGCATTTTGCCATTTTACCAGTGGGATATGATTCGTACTTGGGACTCCAAGTGGGAAAGAAAAATTAGATTATGCCTTCCCAGCAACTCCTATTAAAATTTGTTGGTTATTTTTTTTTTTTATGTAGATCTACACTGTGATGGAATTCCTTTGGCTTTTTGATAAATGCTTTGAACTTCCAGCTGTTCCTGTGAAGAGAAGAAACATCAAAGGCAAGTTCTGCAAAGGGCATTCGTGTAGCTGAGCACTTTCCTGTGCTCTCCTGCCCAATTTCAGGGATGGGAGCTCCCAGTGGAGCTGGGTGAATGCACAGCTGGAACCAGGGTCTGGAGAAAAACTTGGGGTTTAATTATATTTGTCCTCTTTTTACAGGAAAGGAGAGACAGAATTGAAAATTGTGTGAGAAGAGAAGTTCAGGGAAAGGTTTGGAAAGGTTTGGAAAGGAAAGGTTTGGAAAGGTTTGGAAAGGTTTGGAAAGGAAAGTTTGGAAAGGTTGAAAGGAAAGGAAAGGAAGTGAAAGGAAAGTTTGGAAAGGAAGGAAAGGAAAGTTGGAAAGGAAAGGAAAGGAAAGGAAAGAAGAAAGGAAAGGAAAGGAAAGGAAAGGAAAGGAAAGGAAAGGAAAGGAAAGGAAAGGAAAGGAAAGGAAAGGAAAGGAAAGGAAAGGAAAGGAAGAAAGGAGAAAGGGACCAATATCTCCTGTCCCACACTGATAAATACTCTGACCTGAGAAGGGTTTGAGGACAGGAACAGAGAGAAGAAGATGAGGGAGAGGTTGGTGATCCAGCCCTTTGGCAGGCCTTTCCAAAAGCCCCAGTGACCTCCTGGATATGGGAAGATCTTTGAGGGCAACCTTGTCCTCCTCTAGAAGGGAAAACCAGGGGTGCATTTGTGTGTTTAGCACCCATGAGCATCTCTTATGCTAGAGAACATTTAATTGTGAAGGAAAGTACAGGGTTCTGTGTAAACTTTGGGGAAAAAGATGGAAAAATGGTGTCTAAGTTGCTTGGAGTGCCTGAGTCTTCTCAGTGAGCATAGGTGGATACAGGAGGTTGGGTTTTAGATGGTGGGTCTGGATGTGACCTCCTAGACCCTGCACAAGTGTGAGTGAGCCAGCTGCCTTATGGTGAAACAGAGGATTCTCTTCATTCAGTAAAAGTCTACCCTCAAGACAAGTAAAAAAAAAAAGACAATAAAAAGGGTCATGACTTTATGAAAATCAAAGTTTACAATTTAAATAAACTAAACGAGTGGGGAAAAAAATGGCTCAGAAGTGATGGAGACAAAGCCAGTTCAATTTATTTTTCTTTGGCCTTTCAAATATCCATTTGAAAAATAAATGATTCAAACCAATGAAAAATATTTTTGATAACAAAAACGGCTTTGGGTCACGTTGAAGATTGGTAACTGCACATCTTCCTTTGGAAACGCCGAAATAAACAGTATAAAGTTACCTCAGACAGGTATTTTTACAAAGCAAAACGAAAGAAAACTACCAGTTAGCCTGCCACAAACTTAAAATACACGCCAGCACCAGGGATACGCGGCAAAACTAGAGATGGACGGGTGAAGAAAAGTAACTTCGGCGTGCTCTTGTTTTCACCAGGGAATTCCCAATGCCTGGAGGAAAACAGGAGCGGTTTCGCTGCGAAGCGCGTGGCGTTGGGCTGCCTCCATCCCGGGACGCACATCTGGGATCGGGACGCACATCTGGGATGCAGGAGCAGCAGCTGCCCAGAGATGCTGGCGGACATCAAAGGGCGCATTCCCCGAGCTGCCGTGTGACCCATCCCGGTTTTCCTGGGGAAAGCAGCAGCTCGGCCGGGGAGGGGGGATATGCAGGAACGCCCGTCGCCCACCCCCCCCGAGCCTTTTATATTTTTATGTGGTCATTAGGGGAGCCGGGCCGGGGAGGCTGCGGGGGCTTCTCACGCCTGCAGCCCCTCTCTCAAGTACCTGCTAACAGGTCCCCTGCCTTTGGTCTCAGCCAGCTCCCAGGGCACCATTTCCTAAGCTAATAGGTGTGAGGGGAGCCAAGAATGTCTTTTTTTTTTTTTTTTTTTTTTTTTTTTTTTTTTTTTTTTTTTTTTAGGGCTTTTCAAGGCAGGCTGTAAACCTCTTGTTTTTCTCCTCCTCCTTCACTGGGTTTGTTGCTCTGCTTCCTCCACCCCTCCCCGCTCCCAGGTGGTGTTAAAAGTCAACAAGCTCCTTTATCTCGTCCCGTGGGGATGCTGCAGCGATTCCACATCGCTGCGAGGTGGCAGTCCCACATCCTTTCGGGCTTCCCAGCTCCTCGCAGGAGATTTCCCCAACCTGGATGTGGCTGGAGGTCCCCGGGCTTGGGCCAGTGTCCTTGGTGGGGAAGTTGCAGCCAAAAAGGGCTGGAAATTCTCATTTTTCTTCAGTTTGTAGCATTGCAGCTCAAGAAATGCTGCAGGACTAGGGTTGGAAATTCTCCTTTTCCTTCAGATTGCTGGGGTGCAGCTCAAGAAATGCTGCAGGACTAAGGATGGAAATTCTAATTTTCCTTCAGTTTGCAGGCCCAAATCTGGGGCTGTTTCAGTGGGTTTGGGCCAAATCCCCAACACTTTTGTTTAATTCCAACATCCCAGACCCAAAACGGGGCTTTCTCCCCACTTAGAGTAACTTTGGAGATGAATATCCTCTGCTGTTACATTTTCCCTTTAGGAATTGCTGGATGCTGTTGAGAAAAATTTGTGATTTCCCAACCAGCTTTGTAAAGATCTTCTCCTTCAGGGGAGGTGGATTGGGCTCTGCTCTTTAAAAACATGATTTAAAAGTTTGGCTGCTGGAAGGAGAAGGAGAAGGAGAAGGAGAAGGAGAAGGAGAAGGAGAAGGAGAAGGAGAAGGAGAAGGAGAAGGAAGGAGAAGGAGAAGGAGAAGAGAAGAAAGAAGGAAAGAAAGGAAAGAAAGGAAAGGAAAGGAGAAGGAAAGGAAGGAAAGGAAAGGAAAGGAAAGGAAAGGAAAGGAAAGGAAAGGAAAGGAAAGGAAAGGAAAGGAAAGAAAGGAAAGGAAAGGAAAGGAAAGGAAAGGAAAGAAGGAAAGGAAAGGAAAGGAAAGGAAAGGAAAGGAAGGAAAGGAATACTATTCCAGTGTTTGTTGGTTTTCTTTCATGGCAGACTTGGCTTTGAACTCCTCCATGTGCTGTTTCTGATGCTGAGATGACATCCAGAGGTATCTCCAGCCACCACCACCAGGACTGTGCCTCCTCTCACCCCTTCCCCTCTGGACAGCACCATTCACCTCCTTACCCTGGTGCAGCAACAGCTGAAACACCAAATCCTCTTCCAAGGGGAGAAAATTCCCTTTTTCCCATACCTGAGAATGTGGTGCTCCAAAAACTCCCACCAAAAATGTTCTCCTGAGGGGGTGGAGAGATGTTCCACAGAATCATGGAATCACAGAATAGTTTGGGTTGGAAGAGGCCTTGAAAATTATCTGCTCCAACCTCTCCACCCCTATGTCCTAGGAAAATCCTTAGATTTTGTAGAAGAGGGGCAGTGCAAGAGCTGTAAAAAAGTCCTCTGATCAGGGGAATCTAAAGGAAAGTCTTTCTGATCGGAATAAGCCAGCAAGAGTTGTCTGGGCTCCCCCAAAACTTGGCTGTGTCATTCCTTCTCCAACTGCTCTGGCTTTCCCAGAAGAGAAATAAGGATTTTGCTGTTGACTTCCCCTGAATTTTTAGACTGGAAAATCCTCCAAGTGGCTCCGATGCCTCTTGTGGAGTGCAAGATTTGTGGGAGTGAAGCCTGGGACATGTCACTTAAAAACCTTGGAAAAATTGAGATGGGCTCCTACAGAGTCTCTAAATTTCCATTTCCAGAGGGGATGAGGGGTTGGGATCATTCTCTCACGCTTTTCTTGTTCATGGATTGGGTTTTAGACACCACCCTGGAGGTGGTGGGGATGGATGTGGACCAGGGGGTTCTTTGGGAAGTTTGGGAAGCAGCCTGGGGTGCTGGGGGTTAATTGTATCAGGACAAATACCTGAGGAATTAATAATGATTTCCCGCTCATCAGGCAGCCTTCCTCGAGAAATGTAACACAAGAAAAAACACGTTGGGAAACGTCAGAAAAATGCAGAGAAAAAATAAATCGTGGGGGTGTGTGGGTTGTGGGGCGAGGAATCAGTTTGGGACCCCGTTCTGGATTAGTCTAGGAGTCCCACGAGAGGTTTTTCCCTGCTGGATGAGGCCACCCAGAACCCCAGGGCCTGGATTTACCCTTTGCTCATCCCCCTGGAATTGGGACACCGAAGGTTTTGGGGGATTTCGTGCAGGGCACGACCTGTCTTGCTGTGGTGCTGCAGCTCCATAAAAGGAGCTGGGGGAAAAAAAAAATCCGTCTGCTGGGGAAGGAGAGGCAGGGCTGTGGTATGAAAAGCATTCCTGAAGAGGATGGATCACCTGGGTTCCTGTCGGAGAGAAAATCAGGGATGCAAACCCGGCACGAGGCAGGAGCAGCTGTGGTGTTATGTCCCCATCTGGGGAACTCCTTGCTGTGCCATCATAAAAAGAGAAAGGAGGGGGGAAAAGAAGGGAGAAATAAAGTGATTTGCAGGTGTAAAGGCATCTGGAGGAGTGCTTGGACCTCGGAAAGCTCACAAGTGCTCGTGTTGCAGGGAATAAATGAGGTGGAGTAAGAGGTTTTTGCAGCTACCCCTAAATCTGCACGTCAAGGATAAACACATGGGAGCATCTCCAAATCCCTGGATTTCCCTGCTGCCACGGGGATGTCCCCAGAGGGATGGCAGTGCCTGAGGAGGGGACCTGAGGTGGCTGAGCCATTTGGGATGACACAGGCAGGCCTGAGCCACATCTAGCCACAATAGCCCCTTATTCCCTGTCCAAGTGGCCACGACCATGCCCTGCCAGGGAAGTTGGGTCTCCTGCTGATGCCTTAAGTTTTAGCTTTTACAATTTTTACATTCTGTGCTGTTTTGGGGGGTAGTTTTAAGTTTCATACTCTGTGCTACCAAGCTCTCTTCTCAAAGTAGACAGACAGAACAATTCCTGCTCCACTTTGATCCCAAGGACAACTTTCAGGCCCTGGAAGGAAAACAATGGTGAGGTGAGAGGAGAAACCAAGAGGATGGAGCTTCATAACCTGGGGCTGTGGTTGGACAATTGGTTCTGAGATGCTGATGGACCAGAACTTATCAAAGTGGGAGACATCATTGTCTGTCATCAATTTTTGTGCCCATTTTGGGTTCACCTTGAGTGTGGCCTGGCTGGGCTCTTGTGTTGCCCAGCTGTGCCCAGTGAGGTTTTAATAAATCCCTGCTTTATCCTTTGGCTCTGGCTGGGCTCTGCTCCAGGGCAGCTCCAGAAGGCATCACCAGGGTGGGGGATTGGGAAGCAGGACACACATCCCAGCTCAGCAGCCCAGCTGTGCATGATCCCTCCATTGCTGGAATGAAAAATCCCATTTTCTCTGGAGGGTGAAACCCTTTGGTTTATGGCATTCCCACTCTGTCTCCCTCATTGATTCCCATTGTGGCTTTCCCAGAGACAAACCTGCTGTTATTTGGGGCCTGCTGGCTCATGGATATTTTGGCAGCAGAAGAAGAGTTTCGTTGTGAATTTCCTGATGGGCACCAGATTATGGCAGGGATGTCCATAAATTACAAGATTTGAGAGTTTTCCCCTCCCATTTTGCAGTCTTTTTTGGGATACCTACACTAAATACTAAGCAGTGTACCAAAATCAGTGCAGTCTGCTGCTGTCAGCTCTGTTGCCAGAGGATGACACAGCTGTTTTTGGGGACAGGATGGGTTTTTGGATAAACAGATTCCTCGTTTATGTATTTATCTATTTTGTTATTCCTCGTGTGTCACCTGCTGGGAGCAGGGAGCTGCCTCGTGCCCCTGACCCAGAGCCAGCTCGTTGATCAATGCTGTTGGGAGCTCTGTGCTGCTGCCAAACAGCTGCTGAGCCACTCCTCAGCCACCACCTCCCTCTGCCTCTTGCCAGGAAGAATTTTAGCCTTGGAGCTGTGGAGTTGTTGAAATGTGGGGGACGGTCTTGAGAAGAAATTTGCAGTTGTACTGTGCCCGATAAAAAAAAAAGGGAAATCCCTGGCTGCTTCCCAGACATCTATTCCATTGGTCTTGGTGAATATTAGATTTGTGAAAATCCGAGAACCTTCCCCCAGCCTTAAAATGCAGAGACTGGATCCTGGCTGTTGGATTTTACTTCTGATATAATCCTGCCTAAATGACTTTTCCTGAAGCTACCGTTCCTGAGAGAAAAGCAGGAAAAAAAAAAAAAAAAAAGGGAAAATCAGGACAATTTGTGTCCATTTACAGATCTGTGGTTCAACACCCCAGCTCATTCTCTCCTTTCTAATTGCTGCTTTCTTCTCTTCCCGGGCTCCTTTGTCTCTCTCTGCAAGCAGCCGCAGCTTTCAGATGTTTTAGGGTCATTCCTCCATGTGCTGCAATGCTAATTATTTCTCCTGCCCTAATTGGGTTTTCTGTATCACTCCCGGGCACCCTGGCCACGCAGCACCCCCCAATTCCCAGGAGAAACCCTCCCCACAGCCACACTCAGGACAACACACACACACACAAAAAAAAGACACTGGGAGCAACCCATGGGCTGTGCCATTTCTTAATTGTGCTGTCTTAATTAAAGGGTTCCAAGCCTGCTGCAGCAGTGTGCCCAGTTTGCCCCATTAACACTTTGGAATGATGAAGATGGCATTGAGAATAGCCAGGATTCCTTTTCTTGATTTTTTTTTTATTTTTTAACCACAATATCCAAAATATTCAAAGTGGAAACTACTCCAAACACTTTCCAGTTAATGAACGATTTGGGAAAAACTCTCTCTCTCTTCCAGACAATATTAGAATTGGTGCTGATGTCATAGAGCAGGTCCCATTCAGAAAAACTATTGACAAGAGTCCAAATTCCTCCGACTGTTAAATCTCCTTTAATTTCTCCTCTTTGTGGAGATAGAAGCTGTGGGGGTTTTGTTTGTTTGTTTATTTCCCCCTTGCGGAGAGTAAGTTTTAATTTAATTTGCATGTTGGGTTGCTGCTCTTTTTGTGCTGCTTTTAATATATTCAGAGCATTTGGGGAGCCCGAGGTTTGGAGGCAGAGGAGGGGAGATTATTTTCATTGATGGATGTGGCTTTGAGAAAAGAAAGCGAAAAATTGGGGAAAATAAATTCCACGAGTGCCAGCACAGGCAAGGAAATGGAGGATTTGGTATTTTTTTTCCCCATGCATTTTTCCCAGGAAAAAATAAGTAAAACCCTGTATTTCCTCTTTTTTTTTTTTTTTTTTTTTTTTTTTTTTTTTTTTAATAGGCTCTGCTTTAATAGAAATAATTGCAACAAGGGCAAGAAAAAGAAAAAAAACAAACAACTAGGCAGGGATTAAGGTAGACAAATTCCAGGGAAAGATTAATCAGAAAGATTCATGGAGACACACAAAAATACACTGGAAAATGAATATAAAGAGGATTATGCTGAGCTTTCCATGGGCATCCTTGTGGCTGTGTGTTCCGATGGTGTTTTTCATCCTGTCCGTGAGGATGAGGTGTGTGGGATGGGGATGCAGGGATGCAGGATGCTTTCTGCTCTAAAAACCCCTCTTCCCAAGAGATTCTTTCTTTTCCCTGCCCTCCCCACTTCCAGCTTGCTCCTTTCCAGAGTGGCATTCCTAATTTGATGGTTTAGAGCCCGAGATGAGCAACGCGGCACAAAAGGAGGTTCCCTCCAGCATGAAGGGGGTGACAATACTGAGGACCCTTGTCTCTCCTAAAGGAGGATTTAGTACTTCTCAAGGGTCTAAAAACATCCCAAAACCAGCTGCAGGAAGGTTTGTAGCCCTAGGAATATGCTAATGTGTGACCTCACCAGGTTTTGCCACCCCGAGCTGATGAGGCTCAGCGTGGTTAAAACGCGGAGCCTCCCTCGCAAAATCTCTGATTTTTGGGACCGGGTGGCCAAACCCAGACTTGCCTGTCAAAACAGAAGAGAAGGGTCCCTAAAGGGGATCTGGAGGATGTTTATTTCTCTCTCTTCACCCCCCCAAAAATGCACATTTAGAGCCACCACCCGCCCAGGGGACGCGGACAGCGGCCGGAGGAGGCACAGGGGATGCTCAGGGATGCTCAGGCAAGGGTGAAACCTTTTTGGTGGCCACTCAACGCCACCCCTGGCCCTGTGGAATTCCAGGAGGACAATGCCAGCTGCCTCAGGCCCCGTGAAAGGCTCCTGCCCTGCTGGGTCTTGGGGGAGATAACCCCGACAAACCCCCCGGCAGCCTCCCCCCGGGGCACCCGCGGGGTTGTGTCCCCGGGCTCTGCAATTCTGCAATTCCTGTGTGTGGCACCATTAAGAATTGATATACTCGATATGAATGGCCATACTTCAAAACGCCTGAATAGACCCCCGAGCTTGCCCCTACCACCACAAAAAAAAAAAAAAAAAAAAGTTGTTGGAAAAAAAAAAAAAGTCCCCTCCTCAGCCTGGGAGGGAAAGTTTGTGTATCAATCTAGTTTTATAATAGTGTAATTTAGTGTCTAGGCCTGGGCTCTGGTGGTGATATTGTGCTGCAATGAATGAGACAGAGGGCTCCAGGCTGAGCTAGAGCTCGAGGACCCGGCTGGCTCTATTCAGGCCAAACTAATCGGCTTCAGCTCAGCTCTCCGCCAAAGCTCCCCTCTCAGTAGTGGGTTTTTCTCTGGGTTTTTGTTACTGTTTCTTAAAGAGCTCAGCTGGCTGCTGAGGCTGAAAAGAATCAAATTATTAAAGATTTTGTGGAAAATCCAGTGAGAATGGGCCCATGCAAGAATAATAGCATTGTGCCACCGTGGGCCATTCCCAGCTTCCAGTCGGGAGAAATTGTCAACTCTGTCTTTGTTTTCTTAACCCTTTCAATGGAAACAAAATAATATTTAGCTCAGCACAAAATACCTTCTTTTTAATTTCTAATCCTTTCAGGTTCTTTTTTTTTTTTTTTTTCTCTCCTTTCCCCCCTTCTCCTCCTCCTCTTCCTCCCTCTCTTTCTCTCTCTCTCCCCCTCTCCTCTTTTTGTTGGCTGTCCTCTGAAATACATTTATATCCCTCATACATTCCCCTTTTCCTTGCCAGTTGGCCAGAGGGGCATCTGTTATCAGGAAAGCCCCTTCTTTTTTAAACAGGATGTAAAATGGTTGATTAAATCCTTTTTTAACAGTTGCCACCAGAAAAGGGAAGAGGAAAGGGAAACGTTTTCTTTCAAGCTTCTATTTTTAACATTTAGAAGCAGTTAATAAATCATTAGTGTGTTGTTCAGAGGGCTGGTTGCAAAATGCGTCATGTTTTTAAATGTCAATACGTTTTAAATTTAGAGAAGTGTTTAATTAGCATATTGTAATGGCATTAAAGATCAGCGAGGAAATGCCTGCCTGTCTGTCTGTCCATCCTCAACCCACCAGGGAAGATACAGACAAGCAATTTAATCACTCTCTTCTTTTATTTAGGGACTGAGGAGCTTTTCACGTGTGATCTGTCTCAAAAAATCTCTTTTCTGGGCTATTTTTCCTCTGCACACACCAGTCCTAAATGTGCTGAGGAGCTGCATTGTCTTGGAGAGGGAAGGAAAAGGCTGCTGGACACAGTGTGGGTGTTGAAGCCTGCTGGTCCCTCCAGTTCCAGAGAAATTGGGAGTGGGGTGTGTGGAGCACCCCAACTTTCCTGGGGATGGAATTACACAGCACAGCTCCTTTTCCTGGGCAACAGAGTGGCTGCCACCTTCTCCAGGCTTTCTCAGGAGTGGAGCAGAAGTAGGAAAAGGAGGGAAAAAAAAAAAAAAAAAAAAAAAGAATTATCAAACAAAACCTGTCTATCCCAAGAATCCAGCACTAGGGATGGGGTGACAAAGCACGATGCCAGATCTTCTCCTGGTGTGAAGCTGATGGCAGCAGAGTTAAGCTGGATCTAAACATGATGAGCCCGAGTTACAACACTGATGGAAAGCCCAGTATCACGGAATCACAGAATCCCAGGATCCCAGAATCCCAGGATCCCAGAATCCCAGAATCCCAGGGTTGGAAGAGCCCTCCAGGACCATCGAGTCCAACCCAGCCCCAACCCCTCCCCAGCCCCTGGCCCCCAGTGCCACATCCAGCTGTTTGAAACACACCAGGGATGGGGACTGCACCACCTCCCCAGGCAGAACATTCCAGTATTTTATCACTCTTTCCATGAAAATCTTCCTGCTCTCCAGCCTGTATTCCCCTGGTGCATCTTGAGGCTGTGCCCTCTGGCTCTGTCAGTGGTGGGGGTGACAATTAAGGGACAAAAGGGCACTCACTGTCCCACTGTGGGAAATTCTCAAATCAGGATATTCTCCCTCAGCTTTGCTCTGCTCTAACCTGACAGCAGAACTCGGTCATCTCGGTGAACAGGGCACATTTGGGGCTGGGAGGGACTGTGTGTCCAGTGTCACAAACTGTCCTTCTCTCCTTCTTTCCTGGCCTGAACAGGGACACTGCTCCCACCCTTCTCCCATCCAAGCCAGCCTTGCCAGCTGGCTTCAGGACAGGGGAAGCTTATTCATGTTTTCAGACCTCAGCCAAGTTCAGCCAGGAAGCCTGAGATGTTCCAAACCAGGGGAGGGGCGCGGGGACCCCGGGCTGCTGTGGCAGCTGGGAGAGGATAATGCCAACATTATCCCGGTGTTTTCTGGGGTTGAGTCTCTTTTGTGTGAGCTCCCAGGGATGGAGCTGTCTCCCTACCCCTGGCATGAGGCTGGCTTGGGAGGGGACTTCTTTTTGTTCTCCTGGTGGTTGTCAAGAGGACAAATCCACCCCTGCTTGCTTGAATCACCTACAAGGGTGGGAGAAGAAGGAGGATGAGTGCTGAAGGAGGGTGCAGGTGCTGAGGGATCTCAGTGAGTCAGCCCAGTGTAGGTGGGTGTTACACGGCAGCCCAGGACTCTGATGAGCCAGACACAGAGATGCTGTTGATTATCTGCCTCTGGAGAAGGTGTTTGTTCCCCATCCCACCCCAGGATGTTTCCGCTTCAGTCTGCTCTGAGGAAGGAGAGAGCATCATCGTGCTTTCCATCTGAGGTCATGGGGGAAATGTCCCAGAAAAACACTTGAACCACCTTTGTGTAATGTTGCTCCTGGCCCTTTTCAGGTGTGAAAACATCCTCGGATCTTTCAGAGCAGGTGATAAGAACATCCTCTTCTAAGGAATCCTACCCTAGAGAGCCCTCAGACATTAGCTCATGGCCTCACACGCCTTTTCCTCGTTAGTCCAACCTCACCACCATCACTCTGCTGCCCTGGATCCTTCTCTGCACATTTTCAGGAGTTGTTCAGGAATGCCGCCTATCCCTCACTGAACACCCTGTCCTGTGGATATGAGGAGAGAACACCCAGCACTATCCATCGAGTTCTCCATGACTTTCATGCTGTGATCCCCACTGCAGACCCCACAGCCACTCCCCAGCACCCTTTGTTGGACCCCTGAGGTCAGGATGAAGGATGTACACCTGGAAGGGGCTGAGCTGGGGTGACTGAGGGTGTTTGTTGGAGCAAAACCTTCTCAGGGACTCTTCTCATCCTGGTAGCACTCGGCTTTCCTCATCACAAGCTTGGAGATCAGACAAGGAGCATCACAGGAATCCCTCTCAAAGTGCCCTGTCTCTTGTGGCCATCTCTTGCTGTGGGATAACACATGACACAGACTCCTTTTGTGATTTTCTCTCAAGGCTGTGCAAAAAGATCTCCTTATTAAAAATGTCTCTCTTTACAGATCATTTTCCACAGACCAACGTGATTGGCGAGAGAAAGACAAACTTCTTTACCCAAACTGGTCAAACCAGAGGGGCATCAAGAGAGAATCTTTCCTCCCAGAAGGAATGAACAACATAGATATTGTTATAAAAACAGCCATGATGTTCTTCCCAGTTTTCCTGGGAAAGGAATTTCAGAAAACTAAAACATCAGAACTTTAGAAAATCAGAAACTTCAGGCCTGAAACCAGACTACAGCCATCTCTAACTGTCCTGTCTGCTCTCAGAGATGAGTTTTGCAGCTCAAGGAACTTTTTGGTTGATCCCTGAGAGCTCTCTTCGAGCTGTAGGATGCTCATGGACCTGCTACAGCCCATGCTGAAGATACTGTAGTACAAGAGGCAGTGTGTCCTAAACTTGGCTATATGCCTGGATTAGAAATTAAAGGCAAATAAGGCAACCTAAGCTCTGGAACTGCATCAAAGGCCAAGCCAGGCTAAATGGGAAGGATCCAATTTCACAGTTAGGTTTGTTAAATAGGTGGGTGGTGGCTGCTGGTGGTGCACACGTCCCTTTATTAACAATTTAAAAATGAAAGGCCCTGCCTAGAGATAAATAGCTTTTTTGGGCTGCCTTGCCACAGGTGATCAGTAAGGTGATCCTTACTGGTGCAAGGTTCCTACTAAACCCAGCAGAGCTACTCCAGGCACGAGGACCCTCCTGGATAAATGGAATATAGAAGCGAGGACAGCAATAAACCCTGGGCAGTCCCAGCACAGCAGAAATAATCCAACAAATCTTCCTCTTTTTCATTTGTGGGTAGTCCGTGAGTAAATAAGTCCCAGATAGAACTTATTCACCTGTTCATTCACAGAAATGTGTTTTTTGATTTGGGTGGCTCCTGAATCTCCCTGGAATCAGTTATACTTCAGAGTGTTCCCCTTGCACTGAGCCTCTGGCTGCTCTCCCTGAGGTGGACTCTGCTTAAGGATGACAACTTGGCAAAGAGAATTTGCCAGATGATTGTTTAATTTGGGTACAAATCATAATGTCATCATTATTGGATAGTCATTAAAGCCAGGGTTAGTAGAGATTTCCCTGACAGCATTTTTAGATCTCTCTGCAATGTAAAAAAAGGCTTTGCATAACCTTAGAAAAAGTTTAATAGTTTCATTCCAAGACTCACATACGTTTGTTTGCAGTGTTCACTGAACGAGAATTATTAAAGGTGTCTCCTCTACCTACATCAGCATCAGGATGTACAAATATGATTTTCATTTATTTTTGTGCATAGCTTTATGTGCCTTGTTGAATTATTGCTACTTTTCACATGATTTTTTTTCTTGCTGATGGCAATTTGTGATTCAACTTCAGACCTTTTAGATCTGGGCTTTTCCTCATGTTTACATTCCCAGCCATGTGACAAATGAGCTGAAAAGAAGCAAAACCTCATCCCTGGATTTTTTAGCACTCAGAACCAGGTTGGAGAAGCATCCCTGTGAGGACTCGAAACTCAGAGAATAAATTGCGTGGATCCAGCATGAATTCTCTCTAAGATGTGACTTTGTTTAGACAGATCTGGTAATTTTGGCAGAGAAATGCCTGGGGAGGTTGTTGGGCTGCTTGGCAAGGGCAGTGCGACACGAAACAGCCCCGTAAACAAAAGGAGGTAATTAAAATACATTTGCCAGAAAAGAGCCCAGATTTCCCATGCAACGTGGAATACTGGAGACAGCAGAGCTTTTCCTTTCTGTGCTCCCCTCAGCTCCTTGGTTTTGTCATCTCTCAGTCAGAGGCAGGCAGGACAATAGACATTCTTTGAGGAATTCTCTACAGGGGACACGACGCCGAAGTCTGTGGTGCCAGTTTTACATCTCCTTAGGACTTGTCTTCATGGCAAATGTGACCAGAATAGCTATTTTGGAATTAGCTCTCTGTTCCAGAGGAAAGAGATTTTATTCCAGATGAATTACCCCGTTGAGGGAAGCGCTTGCTGCTTTGCAGCTAAAGCCTGTTGTGTGTAGAACAGCACACGGTGACGTGCACAGATGTCTGGCATAAAGAGGGTCAGGTGTGATAAGGCCACATTAATGCCATGCTCAGATCATGGTCTTACCTTCAGCATCATGTGGGGAAAATAAAGTATTCCTCCTTAAAGTGTATTTTACTGAAATATCCTGTCCAGCACGAGCTGCCCACCTTGTCTCTCTCACCAGGTAATGGGGTGAGAGGCTCCTCCACAAGGATCTCAGCTGTCTCAGGTGTCTTTGGGTGCTTTTTATAGAATTTTACCCCTCTTTGATTGGAAAGGAAGCCAAAATTCAGAGCTTAACCTGGAAGTGTGAGAGTGGTGATGGAACAAATCCTCCTTGAGGTGACCTCTCTTCTCAGACGGGGGGTGGGACTGACCCTGCCAGGTACAGGTTGTGTTCTCAGGGTGAGCACACCTCAGCCAAAAGCTGCTGCAGTCCCTGAGATAAACGTTTAAGAGGCCAGCAGGTCACCTGTGGACAAAATCTGTGCACCCGAGCTCAGTGGTGTGTCTGGGTTTGTCAGAAATTCCCACCTTCCAGGAATTCCTCACACCGTTACCTCTGGCCAAGCCACACCCTGTCTTTTGTGTGGTTCAGTTCCCTCCACGTGCATGTTCTGCCCTGGATTTAAAATGTTTTTTAAACCTTTTGGCTCCACTGGGAAGCTGTCCCCCACTGCTTGGCACTGATCTGCCTGCAGAAATATCCATCCTGATCATGGTGGAGATGCTGAGTCTGGATTTTTAACCATCTGTGGCCCATGGGGAATGATAAAAGCAGCACACATTCAGGCAGCATCTCTGAGCCACAGAGTCTCCATATCAACTGCCCCAGAGGAGAGGTGTCTGCATGGGTGCTCCCAGTTTGATGGAAAAGAAATAATCTTGGTTTTTTCTGGGGAGAGGGAAGGGTGAGGATGTTCCCTCCAGTCAAGTATTGTTGGGGAATTGGTCCAGCCCCTGATCTTGTACTGAAAGATGCTCCATAAATGCAACCCAACAATGGATAAAGACCACTCAAGAATTCGTGGAGAGGGGGAATATCATTTATTGGGCCATCTGATATGAGGAGAGCACAGAGAAATGTGCTCCTGGGTACACAAGATGATCTTCTCATCTAGATTAGTGAAAGTTAGGAGAGATCAGACAAACGAAGTCGTTAGATTAGGCTGTGCCCTGTGGTGGTGAAGGGTTTGCAGCCTCCCCTCTGTGACGTAGGCTGAGCCTTATCTCATCAAGGTATGCTCAGAATGAACCTCAGGGGCCTTTTCCTGCTGCAATCGTTTGTACAATTCCTAAGGATATGGATGGACAGCTCTGGAGAGCACAGGCTGCAAGTCCAGTGTGTTGCAAAACCCGTTCCCTACCCAAAATGTGGATCAAATATTGGCAAAAAGCCTTTTACAGGGGTTGGGCTGGCCCTTGGAATGTGGGGATTCAATCCCTGTGATGCAAGTGCAACACTGGGGGAGTGGTTTGCTGTGGGACCTGTCTCACATTATTGACCAAAAATTAATGTCTAATCCAAGGTGGTCATTCACTTTTAAATACAGAGGTCTGGTTGTCTGGAAAGTGATTTATCCCATCCATGTTGGGGGCACAGCGAGACTCTAACTCCTGGTGTGGCACATCAGCCTCACTTTAGCAGCTTTTGGAGAGTGAGACATCTCCATCTGCCTCTCCAGAAGGCAACAAGAGATTCAGCTCCTCAATTAGGAGACCAAAATCAAGTTAAACAAATCATATTCTGGTTTTTTTTTTTTTTTTTTTTTTTTGTGCTTCTGCTCCATCACAAGGAAGGTGTGGATAGAGATGTGTTAAAGAACATGAGGTGTGGGCTGCCCATCCCTGGAAGTGCTCCAGGCCAAGCTGGACAGGGCTTGGAGAAACCTGGGTTAGTAAAAAACACTTTTTACTACCTGACCATGACCCTGACCATGATTTCTTATCACAAGAAATAAATAAGAAATGGTGATGGAAAAGCACGGGGGACTGTTGTCACTGGTGGATGATGGTTGATGCCCCAAACCGACCTCATGAGCAGGCCTGTCCCTCACTGTGCTGCCACCTTTGGACTCCTGAACCTGATGGAGATGTTGATCTTGTCCAGCAGAGGAGCAAAGAGTCTCTGTCACTATGGAGGCACCTCTGGTGATGGGCAATTTACAGCCTACAACAGCCACTGAAGATTGGTACCTCAGCAAATCCCAGGAAAAAAAAAAAATAAGGATGATGGAAATGCTGCACTTGAGTTCTTGGGGTGCCAGGAACAGTAGGAAAACAATGCAATTTGAGGCAACAATGCAGAATGAAGCTCATTTGTGTCGTTTCTTCTTCCCTATTACTTAATCTTCTGAGAGGAAAATTCCAGAACAAATCCCTGTGCTGGTGACTCTTTGGGTTTAGAGTCTGGATGGATTTACAACCGGCACAAGTGTGTCTGCATGGAGACATCAATGCTTAGGCTCTAACACCTGAAGTTCTTGAGAAGGTTTCATGTCATGAGAGTGGAGAATTTGGAGGAATTCTTGACAGTCCCTCTGTAGGATTAAATTCCAGATCCTGGTTTTAGTGCTGCAGCTCTTCTCTTCGGACAGATTTTGTCTTGGAGGACTGCAGGGATCAGCGAACCCTCTGTCCCATGTGGACCTCTGCTGCCAAGGGCAGAAGAGCTTCTTTTGAGCCTAGTGGGACAAAACTTTTATTTTCCTTTTCCAATATTTTATTTAGGAAAGGAGAAATCAAGATGGGATTGATCATCACCCTTTGGATATCCTCTGAGCTGAAATGAGAGAGGACTGGGGTGAGAGATACAGGCTCTCGGCAGTTTGCAGTGAAATCCAACATCTGAGCCACCAAGAAGAGATCCATTGTCTCAACAGACACATTTTGGCACACTTTTTGCCCCAGAGAAGAGATGGAAGGTTTGATATTGAAGCAGGAGATGTGGCAGCTCATGGTGGTGCTTCAAGTGAACTCAGAGGTGTCACGTCCTCTAAGGGACACGTTCTTCTTGAGACATCCCCCTTCCAGAAACACGTCCCCAAACACACATTTCCAGCAGTTGGCTTGCAGAAAATCATTCAGCCACCAGATGTCTCTCCATGCTGCCCTGGTGAACAAGGAGGACAAAACTGGAAGTCAGGTCAGATGGAAAAATGCTTGTTTATAGTCTGCACTCTTGTCGTTGTTAAACCCCATGCTTGGAATTGGTTTTTCACCATCTCGGTGGGTGCTCTGCTTCAGGGGTGGGTTTTGAGGCATCTCCATGGTTGGAGAAGGCTGGAGTAAATTGTCTCTGGAGCTTTTTCTGCCCATGGTGGCACTGTTGGAAGATTGGTGCTAACGAGGTCACTTTGGAGGTCAGAGGAGATTTGTGGAAGAGGTGGTCTTTAATGAAGGGGTTTCAAGGTGAGGAGTTTCCAAGATGAAGTGGAGTAGCCAAAGAACATCCAACCATGAATTCAGAGCATGGAGAACACCCCTACAGGAGTCTCAGTTCCAATCTCCACTGTTTCTCCAAACTGCTGATTCCCAAGTTTTCACCTGTCAGATATCCAAGGTTCAAACCATCCAAAGTCTGAGGCAACTTTTGCTTTCTCTTTGTTTTGAGAAGTTTATAGTTAAAGACTGTTGGGTGAACTGAACACTTTAGAGCATTCCCAACAAATGGGGAATTTCATATGGAATTGCACATTCCTGAGAATAAGAGGTCATGGACCTGGAATAAGTGCAAGGTCCTCTGTTCTCACAAATCATGACTGACTTCATTTCCCAAAGGGATTGATCATTTAATTCTGCTTGGTGGTCAATCTGCAACAGGCTAACAATGAAATGTCCCAGATTTCCTCTATTTTCCCATGGAAAACCCATATTTTTCTTAAAAAGCAGCAGTACAAACTGAATTTGTGGCCCTTGTGGAGTTACAGCTCCTTAAATCTGCTCTTCAAAATCACCCCCAATTTGGATTCACAGCCAGCTCCTGAATCCAACAGGAATCCTTGTGCAAGTGGAAGATGACAACTCTGATGACTTGGGATCTGGAAGAGGAGCCTGCTCACCACCACTGGGAAAGATTTAGCAAGGTGAGAGCTGGGCTTGGACACCTTCAATGTTTGAATCTTCCTTGCAGCCACAGAGTCGAAATCCAGCTGAGTCAACTCAAGTCTTTTTTGCTGCTTCAGCAGCTGTTCAGATTAATGACACTAAGGATTCATTATTTCATGGTCTGGGCAGACATTGAGGCCATTTTTCGGTCAAAAATGGAATTTGTTTTGGTATCTTCAGCTGCAAGTTTCTTCCTAGTTAGAAGTGACCTTCACTCTCCAGGTCCTGTGGTTATCAAGAGGTTTTCCTTCTTATGGGAGGCATTGTAGACTTCTCAGGGAGAACAATCTTTGGGCCAGGTGCTGACATGTTCAAAGGAAATCTTGAAACCAAAATTTATTTCACCCATGCAAAGCCATTTTGAAACATATGTACATTTTCTTTAGTGTTTTATAACTTTTTCGGGATACTTTTTCTAAGTTGCATCTCACAATCGAGAATCTTGCAAATCTGAGGTGAAGCATGCAATTTTGGGAAGGTTTCGTCAGCCCTAATTTACACCTCTAAAAGTGAGATGCCCAGGTCCAAGTTAGTCAGCCCAGGCTTGTTTTGTGGTCAAGGGAGAGTCACCCCGAGGGGCAGATTCATCTCTTAAAACAGACACCCAAGGTTGGTCATGCAAATCCCTTGCTGGACATATCCCGTTCTCTCCTGGGCTGTGAAGGTTTGTCAGGCTTTTAATCTTTTTACAGTCAGGTGAAATGACCACTGTCTTCATTTTTGTCAGTCAGACTGGGAGAATACTTTGTCTGAAAGTCATTCAGAGCAAAAGGATAAATTTGGGATTGATGGAAAGGCCTCACTGGACACACCCTGGGCAGTGCCCACACCCAGGGGAACCCCAAAATGGGCACAGGATGGAGCCCAATGGGCCAAGAAGTCCCAGCCTTGGATCAATTTTGCTCCAGCAGCACTTTGGGGTTCATGGTCCAATTCCAGCTCCAGGGGATGCAGCTCCACCCTCCTGGGTTTTCTCTCCTGCCTTGCCCGTTGGTTTTGCTCCTGGGCCTGAGCTGTGTCTGGGCTGTGCTTGGTGCCGAGCTGGAGCAGAAATTGTTTTATGTCCCTGCTCTGTGAGGAGAGCTCAGCAATGCTGAGTGTGAAACCCAGAGCCACACACTGGAACAGCCCAGAGCCTGGAAAACACAACAGATCCAACTTGAGGCATCAATTCCACCCTGAAGTTTGAAGGAACAGTTGTCTTTCACAAATCTGTTCCATGGCCATCTATTCCTCTGGATTTATGATCAGCTGGGCTGGATCAGGTTGTGCTGGCCCCATCTCTTGTCAGAGACCAAATGTGACTGGGGAAGAGCAGGACAAACCCAGGGTGATATTTCCACTCAGCTCCCAGCACCCCCCCAGCTTGGATTTCCAATGCAAGATTTGAGTCTTTCAGTACAAAAACTCCTCACGTGTCTTTCTTTGGTGAATACTGCCCAGTTGCTTCTTAAATTCAGATAAATTTAAATACCCACAGCTCCCTGTGGCAGAGATTTCTACCAGCAAACCCCACGAGCAGAAAGCCTCTTTTCTGTTGTTCTCACCCTAATTACAGTGGATGTCTCCTGGGTGTAATATTATGAGAAATGGTGAGTATTTGATCCATATTCGCCTCTCAGCACTATTGAGTCCCAAAGCCTGGCTGCCCCAAGGATTTCTTTGGTGGATTATGCCAGCTTGCACCACATAACCTGTGCTTACAGAGCAGTTCCCACCTTCTTTGTGCCAGCAAGCCCTAACCACCTGCTTGATGAGCTAGCAGAACGTTAAGTTTTTTATTGGCTTGTACTAATTGCAAGCCACAAGTGAAAAAAAGTCATTTCCTTGACATTACAGGCTTGATAAATGATGCTGAAAGGTGGACCTGACTTTTCTCTAGTTAACCAGTCATTGTGCTGTTAATAATCCTATGTTTTTCTGCATTTAAATGGTTTGCAAGACATCTGCTTGGCATGTAGAGCTGTGTAACCTCCTTGGGTACAGCTGGTTTTACTGACAAACTGGCTCAGGCAGCCCAGAGCAATGGCTGAGAGCTGGTTTTATTCATCAGCATCACTATGGGTGCAAACAGAGATAGCCAAAACCAGATCACTGGGCCTGGAAGATCTTCAGGACAAGGTCCACCACCCTGTGCTGTGTGTGGGCATCACCCAGCACCAGGGATGGCATCAGGAGAGATGAGCCCGGAGGCACCACCACAAAACAAGGATTATCCTTGTGATCGAGGTGGTGATAACAGCAATGACACCTGGGTCTCATTGTGCTCCCCAGCTATCAAAACATCCTAATGAAAGGGGAGGAAAACTGACCCAGCCCAGTTGCACAGCCAGTCTTTTGGTCACATTTTATTCCCTCTTTGGAGTGTCTGCTGCCTTTTAATGCGTGACCTTTCTCTTCCTCCAGCAGGAACAGCATCTGCTGCTAAGGCAAGGTGTGTTAGGCAGCCCCTGGCAGCCTGAAACAGCAGCTGGGAGCTGGGGAACTTACTCAGAGCTCTCGAGGACCACTCAATTATCATTCATTAACAAGCCCAAAGGTTAGCTCCTTGCCAGCCCTCCATGTGCCAAACTCCTCCTGTGTGTCTGTGGTGCTTGGAGGGTGGTGTTCCCACCCCATGGCTGAACCAGGAACAAGTTTCCTTATTGATTTAGGTGGTGTAATGTCAGCCAAAGTCCTTCCCTTACCCACTTCAGGACTATTTACTGGTCCTGCCCTCTCCACTCCATCGAGACACCGCGTTGTCCAAATGGACACTGAGGAAAGCACAACGGAGAGAAATCCCCTGCAAAGTCCTGGCGATGCTTTCTGGAGGCTGCCCTGGAGCAGAGACCAGCCAGAGCAAAGGAGAAATTTGGGATTTATGGAAAGGCCTCCCTGGACACACCTGGGCAGTGCCCACACCCAGGGGAACCCAAAATGGGCACAGGATGGAGCCCAATGGGCCACGAGGTCCCAGCCTTGGATCAGTTCTGCTCCAGCAGCACTTTGGGGTTCATGGTCCAACTCCAGCTTCAAGTTTAGAAGGTCCATCTCCTTGGTTTTCTCTTTCACTTCCCCATTGGTTTTGCTCTTGGGGCTGAACTGTGTCTGGGCTGTGCTTGGTGCCGAGCTGGAGCAGGAATTGTTT
Organism: Sitta carolinensis; assembly: GCA_032173965.1. NCBI lineage: Eukaryota > Metazoa > Chordata > Aves > Passeriformes > Sittidae > Sitta > Sitta carolinensis. The sequence continues at coordinate 2,060,548 of CM063284.1, read as the reverse complement.
TGTGTCCCTGATCTGTGAGGAGAGCTTAGTAGCACTAATATGAAACCTAAAACTACCCACTGAAATCAGCACAGAATCTAAAAAATATAAAAGCTAAAACTTAAGGCATCACTGGCACAGCAATGTGGAAGATAAAACCATCTGTAGGTGTTTGAAGGGGCTGTGTCTCACTACATTCTGCACTTGCAGAGGCAATTTTTTGTCAAAAAAACCACCATCTTCATCCTATTAACCCTGTGTGTTCCCTTCTGTGACCTTGGGCCTAAAAAGGAAGTAGGACCCAATTACTTCTTTATTTTTGATAGCCCCTGGAATCTGGGTGTGTTGCTTGTGAAGGAGCAGCTTGAGGAACAAAAATTCCAGAGGAAGCATTTGTCCTCTGGAAAGCAGCAGTTTGTTGAAACCGGAATTCCAGCGGGGTTGCTCAAGACTGGCTGGAGTTATCAGTGCCTGGGAGATGGCTGGTGACTCACTCAGGGCAGGCATTGGCTTCAAGTCTCTGTCTGACAGGGAGGGGAGGCTCCTACCTGGATTTCCATATGCTGCCATAAGGACCTTGACATTCCCAGGATGAAAGGCACTTCCTGCTGCATTGATTAGGACAGAACAAACAGGTTCAAGGCTGCCCCCAGATTCCTGCATGACAGAAATTCTCACTGCAGTAAAGCTGGCACTTCCTCACTACCACCACTCTTTCCCACACACAGAATTGAGAATTATCTCACGTGTGCCAAGGAAATAAAATTATAGAGCAAATGTATTTCTGAGAGCTCGAGGGCTTGGTGAGATGGAGTCAACAGAGCCTTGCTGTGCCTCCTCTGACAAAAGAGTAGATGAAATTTAGGGTGTTGGGATGTTCCTGAGCCAGGAAGAATGGCACAAGGATTCAGAGTCAGGTCCAGACCACAGATCTGTTTTAAGTCACTGTTAAAGTGTTTTAACCTTGCTGTCCTTGCACGAAACCAACTGGAAGAGAAACTGACCTCACCCTAACACCACCACCAAGTTCATTTAGTGAACACTTCACCTGTTGACACTCGCAGGCAAATCCCAGACCGGATTGGAGCCCTGTGGAATGCAAATCTGGCTATGTGCCTCCAAATGACTGCACGGTGGGGGGAAAAAAACCCTTCCACACCTGCAAATAAAAGACATCAATAAGCAAATTCCAAAGCCAGGCTGGGTAGCAATGAGATGGCAAAGCTTTCACGTTTTATTGGGTCACAGTGTGTTTCTTTATGGCCTGGTGAGCTGCTGGTCAGGAGCTGCTTTCAGCTGGATTTCGCAGCTTCAAAGGATGTTGGATTGGGCTGCTTGCTCAAGCGGGATTCAATTTGCAGATTAAGACATCCTAGTTTGGGTGGCAGTATGCAAAGTGCTGCCTGCATGTGCTCGAAGGCTCTGAGCTCTTGTTTCAGCCAGTGGAGATCGGATTTTCCAGTGCTTCACTGAGCACAGGTGTCCAGGACCATCTGTGGTATCTCAGTGTAATTCCTCTGGGTATCCCCCTGCCAATCCAGAAGGACATGGACCTCCCAGAGGGTCTGTGTGTGCCAAATCCCTGTGGCATTCAGATATCCAGAGGGATACAGGCAGCACTCAGCCCTTGTGCTGAAACGAATCCCTCAACTTATTGTGAAAAATAACAGCAGCTTGAAAGTCAGACCTCAGGTTCAGGCAAATTTGGTTCAATCTAAAGTGCCTAAAGCCTGGTGACAAATCCTGGGGGATCTGAGACATCTCCCTGGAGCTCCCAGACACGACACAGACCTGCAGGAGACCCGTGGAACAGCCCCCAGGGGACAGGCAGGACTGGAAATTCCCAGAGGGCATCCCCGTGCCTGTTTGTGATTCTGTGGGCACCTGCACTGCTGTGAGGGAATCCATGAGCTGAACCCCACTCCTTGTAACCCACGAGGGCTGTGTGGAGAGGCTGTGACCTCCTGGAGGCTTTGGGTGCCTTGCTCACATTGGGGGTGGTTGGTTTCCACCAGACTGGGGCAACAGGACTCGGGTACAGAACAATTTTTGCACTTCTCCTGTGGATCTGGCACGTCCCAGGCTGGTGTGAGGTGCTGTTTGTGCAGGACTCCCTGTGCAGGAAAGGGGATGAAGAGCTACCAGAGGTGTGAACCTGGCCATGGTTTGCTGAGGAGTAGCAGCTCATTTCAGTGCTGAGGTAAAAGGCTGAAAAATTTGGGGCTGTTCAGCCTGGAGAGGAGAAGGTCACAGCACCTCCCAGGATCTGGAGCAGCTGCATGAAAGCTGCAGAAGGACTCTTCATCAGGAGCTGCAGTGACAGGAGAATGGGAAACATCTTCATGCTCAAGGAGGGGGAATTTAAGTTAGATACAGCAGAAATTCCTGTGTGGATGGTGAAGCCCTGGCACAGATTTTCCAGAGGATCTGTGGCTTCCCCTGGATCCCTGGAAATATCCAAGGCCAGGTTGGACAGGGCTTGGAGCACCCTGGGACAGTGGGAGGTGTCCCTGCCAATGGCAAGGGGGTGGAATGAGATGAACTTCAAGGTCCCTTCCAACCCAAACCATTCTAATTCTAATTCTAATTCTAATTCTAATTCTAATTCTAATTCTAATTCTAATTCTAAATTTTAGTAATTTTAATTCTAATTCTATGATTTTTAAATTTTTTTTTGCTGGTGACCAACCCTCACCCAGTTCAGTGCCCTGTTTCTCCAAGGAACATGGAGCTCTCCACTCTTCTGGCTGTCAGGTACCTGGTACCCCCCTGCAGCACATCACATTAAATTATGCCTGGGGATGAGGTTTGACTCTTGGCTCTCATGTCAAATATCTCCCACTTGGTGGTGGAACAGTTTTAGGTGACTTCTGTGACCTGGGCTGTCTTGAGCAAAGGCCATTGCCATGTGAAAGGTGACCACAGTTTGTGCTGCCTTTCCCATGGGGGAATAACTCTGGTACAGAAACAAAAAGAAACTTCAAGAGTTTCCCTAATAACAAAAAATCCAGGTCATGAGAAAGCAATAAGTTTTCAAGACCTTGTTTTCTGTCACTCTTAAAAGGATCTGGAGGGGTTAATGGCATGTGCAAGCTGAGAGTAACTGAGGTGTCCACTCTTTTCTTAGTTTTCCCTATTTATAAAAAAAAAAAAAAAGGAAAACAGACTCTTGCTCAAACCTGGTGAAGCAGGCAACACAGCTTAACAAATAGGCTTATCTCAAGTGCTCTTTAATAAGAATGTTTATCATTTATTTCTGGAAAATATGCTGAGCCCGGAATGCTGAAAGCTCTCCGTGGTGTTTGACCTGTGTCGTGCAAAGCCAGGCATGGGGGGTGTTTAGGGGAGAAGGATATTTTGTCTGGGGTGTCCCAGTGTGCTGCCCACCTCCCTTCCCAGGGAAAAGCTGGTTTTCAGTTTTGGATGTGTTCATTTAGAGCCTCTGTAAGAAAACACATTTCCCCCGAAGGTGATTTATACCAGCTCAGGCCTGTGGTTTAAATAACTGGGATAAATCTCTGGATGTGCTTAAATGCCTCCATCCGTTATAAAGAAGTCATCAGGATTGGTTTTAGAGGAGCTTCTTGGTCTGTGAGGGATGAAGTTGGGTGGCTTGAAACTCTCCTGACGTGAAGGCCACCGGAATCCCTGTGGGATCTGATCCATTTCTGTTTGAGTGGGGTGGGAGGTGAACGGGGCAGAGCCCCTGGAGATGCTGCCCTGTCCCCAGTGCAGCCAACCCACCCCTGTCCACCCCCTCCAGCCCCACTGAGCACCCCAAAGAGAAGCTGTGCTGCTTCCTGCACCAAAGAACCCATTGCACGAGGGTCTTTCCTCTCTGAGGACCCAGGAGTGGGGGAGGCTGGTTCAGGGTTCCTGGTAGGAGCAGGTTTATCTGCACACAGCCCATGGAAGGTGCAGTGGAAGGCCAGCCGTGGTGGCTCCAAGGACAGGAATGTGATTTTCCCTATTTTCCCACTGTCAGAAGTGTCTCCCCCTAATTGCATCCCTGCAATCTATTCCTTTTTCCAGCATAATTGCAGCCTTGGAAGTCACAGGACTGTCCAAGAAGCTCCCAATCTAAATTAATAACCAAAGGGAGGAATGATTGGAGTTGGCCAAACCAACATGAAATTTCTTAGGGCCTTCCAGAGACATTGTGAAAAGACATCTCTTTGCCATTTTGGGGTTTTATTGTTCTGGAGGAAAAAAGTGGGTCCCTGTCCTGGTGGTGCTCAGCTGAGAAATGGACTCGTGGCAGTTTAGGTGGATTTGTTTTGTTGATATTTGGGGTTGTCACCTCCCACAGAAGCTGTGCTTGGGTTAAATGGTGATGACACAGGTGGCATCTCTGCTTCCAAAGCACACAACTCCTGTCCTACAAGAGGAAGGAATTTTTATTTCTTGTCTCTCCCCAGCTGAATTTCATCCCCTGATATGAAACACCATCCAGTCAAAACTACAGAACAGTGGGAAAAAAATCACCCAAAAGCAGGTTAAAATTAATGCTTTTTTTTTTTTTTTTTTTTTTTTTTTTAATTTTCATTATAAAGTTAACACATCTATCAAACTTAACTGCTAACCAAAAACAGTTACAAGACATTGCTAATGTGCTGTCAGTAGAAAATAGGGTAAAAGCCAATGAGGTCACAAGCACAACAGCAGAGCAACAACACTGTCCCGATGAGTTATTTCCGCAAATATATACTCTTACTAATATATACATTTATTCATAAAATAAATAATCATAAAAAAATCATCAGACTTAACAAAATACTGAGAGAGGGGGAAAAAAAAAAAAAAAGGTGACAATTCTACTTTGTACAATAGCTTTGGAATTTCAGGTTGTATCATACATGCAATCTGTACACAGGGGTGCTGGGGTGGGGTGAGGGCAGGGGTTACAGACAGTGATGGGGCTTTGAAGAGGGCGGTGTAATCAGGCAGACAGTCTGTGGGAAAGGAAAGCAACGGCAAAAAAAAACCCACTCACAAGAAGATACTTGTCCTTGACTGCTGGACAAGCATGTTTTGTACCGTGGGGGAATCCCCTGGGGTGCTACGGGTTTGTGTTTTATGTCTTCCACACTGCTGGTGGGCTTGTCAGAGAGTCCAAAGCTACGACAGGTCTTGTTGGGGCAGGTTTGGTGCTGGGAGTGACAGAAAGTGATGCCACAAGGGATTGATCGAGGGGGTCCCCACGGGGATGAGGAGGTGAAGGCTGGGGACAGTGGGGCAACCAGAGACTCAGGAGAATTTCATCTCTACAGAAGCCTTGTGGAGTTTTTTGGGAGGCTGACTTGAAAAGATTCAGACCTTTCGTGCTTTCCAAGTGGCAGCAGCAGGTGGCAAGTGTTGGGAAGGAGCTCTGGCATGATGGTGCCATCCCTCAACAAAGCCTATGGTGTGATGGGACCCTCAGCTGCTGTTGCTCTCCAGCCCTCGTTGTCTGTAGCAGACCTGCCTCCAGGATTTTTGGCAGAGTGGGATGAATGGAGAGAAATAAATAAATACTAATAAATAATAAGAAGAAGCTTGGAGGAGAAAGGAAGAACGGGGAAAGCTTCTCCTCACACTTTCCCCTCTTCCATGCAGGGCTGTCCAAGACCTCCCTTGGTGTGCAGAACATGTGTAAGAGAAAGTCTACAGAGACAGAGGAGGAGATCGTGTGGAAAAGACCCTTGTGGCTTCAGGAACTTTCTCTGTGTGGGTGATGTTCTCCTAAGGGCAGGATTTTGCCCATGGATGACTTGGTGGGATCTGTCCATTTCCATTTTGTGCTCCTCAACAGGAAGAGCAGAGATGCTCCCCTGGGGCCAAAGCCATGACAAGCCAGGCAGTAAAATGGATTCAAATAACTATTTTTACAGAATAGGTATACCTTCTGCTCCCCTTGAGACACTTGTACCTGATTTTTGTCAGTTTAAGTGAGAATTGAGACCATGAATGGTTTTCCACCTCAGAGAATCTAAAGAGGGTTTGGAATCTGGAGTGGGATCCTGCTCCTGGGTGAAGACACACACTTGTGGATGTCCACAAGCCTGTGTCTGCAGGGGAGTCAGACATCTAAACACCCATCTGATGGAGAAGCATCTGCATGAATCTGTCAGATATGCCCTGAGATTTAAGGGAAGCCCACATTCTTCCAGAGCAGCTTTTAGGAGCCACTGGGGTACCCTGGAGCATCCCAGATGGCTCTAGACACCTATTTCAATAATTCAGTTCAGCCCTAAATGCTAAGTTTAGGCAAATGGAGACCGTAATTTGGTTTGTATGGGGGTTTAAGCACCTAGCACACATGTAGACACCTGCCTTTAAGCATCTCATTTTGTATTCCAAATCCCACTGTAGGTACCACTGCCTGGGAATCAACTCCTGGCCTCTTGTTCATGCTTGAGACAACTCTCCTCCTTCAAGAGGGAGATGCACCAAAGACCCCTCTGGAAAGTGCAGCAGAGTGGGAGCAGATGACTTGCCCAAGCCTGTGAAGACACTGGGAGGGTCAGGAATGAGGACTAAACACCCCTTGTTTGAAATGGAGACCAGAGGAGCCTCCATTTCCCACCAAACTGGGGAATCTGCACCCCACAGCTGATAAGAGAGACCTGAGCTGGGGGGTGAGGAGCTGCAGATCAGGAACCCTGCTGGAGAGCACAGGGGAGGGCAGGAAATGGGAAGATGGAAGGGTTAAGCCATGAGTAAAACAATTCAGCCAGATGCCACTGCTGCTTCCAGTGAGAGAGGGGCAACTTCCATAATGAGATACTTCCATAATGAGAAATCACTCCTAAAACAGCCAAGATTTAGCTTGGAGGGAGGTAGAAAATAGGAAACTATAGGTATGAAGAAGAGATGAGACCTTGTCATGCCCAGCCCACCTTCTCTCCCATCACCACCCAACACTTGGATCTTCTCATCCCCACAGCTGCTCGAGCTCAGGAATGACAGATCTGAGCAAACATCCCCCTCAGCCTGCCAGTGCCAGCAGGGTGATCCCTTCCCTGCAGCCTCAGCCCTGGGGCAGGACTCTGGAAGAGCCAGGAGCTGTTTCCCATGGGCAGCCCATGGTGAAATGGCTGATATCTGCAGGGCAGATGGATTTGGTGCCTTTCATGGCCCCGTTTTCATCTTCCCAAATGGATTTCCTTCCTTAAAGCACCAAGGGAAGTCTGGAGTGATTTCCATAGTGCGGATCCTAGGACTGGATTCACAACTCCCAGCTCCTGCAGAGCACTCAGGCTGCAACCCTGAATATCCCCAACAACATCAAAGACCAGATTTTTCAACACTGAAACCAAGCTTTGAAGCTAAAAAAAAAAAATAAAAAAAATGACCTAAAGCTCAGAGTGTTTCTCCTGTATATGAATTCCAGGATGGGGGCATGATAAGAATATGAACACACATGACAAACATAACATAATCCATGGATATTTCTGTGGCAATATATCTGAATGCAATGAAAACACCAAAAATATTTGAGATGGAGAGGCAGAAGAAATTGTTTTCTGATGTTTGTGAATGCAGAAAACCTGCAATGCTCAGCTTAGGCGACAGCACTGCAGGGCTGATGTGGTCGGTGCCGACTCAGGGATTTCTGTGTCATGTTGCATTTTGTGGTGTGGTTGTCTCTGCAATCCCCTCTAAAAATTAAATCCTGACTCCTTTAGTTCTGCACATGAAGCTTCCCACAAGGAGTGGAAGCAGTTCTGGGGATTTCAAAATGCTTTGGAGCAGACTGTCAGTGCTGGGCATCACACTCAGCTGAGAGAGATACACCAGGGTCAAGAAACAAAAATGTCATGCACTTCCCTCCCCTTATTTTCATTTTCTCTGAGAAAGAGAAGCCCCCAAATTCTAAAACTAAACCAAACCAAAGGAAAAAAAAAAAGGAAAAAAAAAAAGGAAAAAAAAAAAAAAAAAAAGAAAACAACAACCAAACTCCTAAACTTTCCATTTCTTTCATAGAAAGAAAAGAGATGAGACCAAATTCACCCCTCGCAGGTAACTCCGCTGTCTTTAATAAGTTGGATGTGGAACTGATGGGGCCCATCCGACCCATCTGTTCAGCTAAAGGAGAGGTTGGATAGCAGCATGTGAGAGGATGGAATTGTGGTCCTTCTTGACTCTTATTTTTTACATCTGTTCCTTTGTTGGGTGACACCTTGTCCTTTTCCCCTGGTCCTGCCAGACACACCCCTGGTACAAACTCCCTGCCTGAGGACAAAGTCCCAGGACACTGAAGGGAAGGACAGCAGGGAGCACGGAGGTGAAGATGGCCAGCTCCTGTTGGTGGGAAATGAATGATGTTTTCCTTTTGATTATAAACTGGAGCATTACACCAAGGTGGGGGAGAAGGTTTTACAGAAAACCATTTCCAGAGAAGTGCCCAATTCCACTGCCTGCACAAAGATATCTCGGGTCATTTTGGACACCCAGTGCTCTCTGACTGCCCAGGTTTATGATTTGTGTGGGTCTTAGGCCATTGGAACAACATCTGGACCCCAACAGAACATTTGTAGGGCACCTATAACATGCCACCAGATGTTTATATTACTGAGTGAAGTGCCAAGACCTTTCCAAAAGTAAGGTCCTACTGTTTTCACAGGAGATCCTGAGGCAGAGGGCAGCTCTAGGTGGTATTTAGACCATCTCCTCTAGGGAAGGATGGCACCTCACTCATCACTGGCTGGATTTTTCTCACCAGAGCAGTGGAAACCCTGACTCCTGGTGTAGGCAGTGGAGAGGGATCTCAGTTTTCCAGGACACTTCCCGAATTCCTGTGTAGCAGTGAGCAACAGCCCAAGCCCCCTGTCCAAAACCATGGGGCCAGGCACAGGCTCACCTCCCAGACCCCTCACAGGCTCTTTTCCCCCTCAGGATGGGCAGAGTCAGAGCCAGGACTGGAACCCCCCGGGGGTGATGAACAGAATTCACGCAGGCATTTTTCATTGACTTTAGTAGCAGCTGCTCCACCCCTTACATTTCATCACAGAGATGATTAATTACACAACAACCCCAAACCAGGACACACAGGCTTCATTAAAAACCCCCTGAATGGGGAGGGGGGACTCCCCAACCACTGAGCTGGTTCAAGCCTGACCCCAGCTTGGAGGGAAGGAGCACAACTCCCAGCCCATCTCAGATGATGATCAGGTTGTAGCTTCACCTCCTTGACTCATGGTGGACTTCACATCATCAGTCTGGACCCATGGAAGAGCTCGTCATCATCTCTGAGCTCAGCAGCTGAAGTCAAAGACACACCCAGAGGACATTTAACCAAACACAACTTAGGTACCATCCTAAGTACAATGAATCACCTTCCAGATTTGTTTCTTGCCATTGATCCCAGCAGAAAAATAGATAAATAGCTTAGACCAGATGGAATAAATCCCACTGTTGCAGTCAAAATTTGGTCACCTCTAGAGGCAGTTGCTCAGCAAATACCGAGTTTCAATTCTTTTTTACCCCCTGCTGCCCAAAAAGCTTCACCTGCTGGAGGTGCTGGGCTTGTTCTGGTGCAAAAGCAGAAAAGGTGGATTGTGAACATGCTGTGGAAGGGCTGGGGTCAGATTCCAGCTCCCATGTATGGAAGCCAAATCCTTCAACCCATTTCTTCACTGGTGTGGTATAAAAGAAGGAGTTTGAAACCACTTGGCTTAAAAATCTTGGGGTAAAACCAGTTGTGGGTGTGACCCCGCTGAAGTCAATGAATTGAAGGGACTGTGGCCTGCAATGATTTAAATTTTCCCTGTGTGGTCACCATTTATTGACAGGAGTTCCTGGTAGGACGTGTCTGACATCTCTCACTGTGGCTGCTTGCACTGCATCATGTTCAGTAGATCAGATGTATCTCCCCTTATCCCATCCTCTCCAATTTATTCATGTTTTCCACCCCATACGTGGCTTTCTGGAGCATTTGCTTTCTTGGCAGATTGTGTTTGAATGTTGGTTACAGGTGCAATCTCCCCCTGCAGTGGCTTCCTTCTCTCTTTCCCATGATTGAGTTTTCCTTTTCTCCAAGACTGCACTATGGAAATGAGTCATGCATTGATCTTTACTTAAGTTTTCAGTGATCCACTGCCTTCTCCACTCGGTGTGGCCATCGATGGGGTGCAGTGTTTACATGGACAAATATCTCAGATTGATTTTCTCCCCATATTTTTCTTTCCTTCTCTTGAGCTCCTCTCTCTTCTGCTCTCATTTCACTGCAGATTTTTTTTTTTTTTTTTTCAGAGCACTGATAGAAGTGCCTCCATCAATAAGCAAATCTTGCTTGTGCCCTTGGGCATTCCCTGAGAGGAATGGATGATGCATAAACTGCTCCAGCCTAGGAGTAGTCCCAGGAGACGCTGTGACTCAGAGCCAACCCTCGGAGGCATCATTTCCTCCTGTTTTCTCTCTGATGGGATTAAGCTCTGTTTGTTCCCTGCTTCTTCTGCATGCTCCCTCCTTTGGTTCCTGGGAAAAGGCTGACACGGAGAGAGGAGCCCTCTGATTTCTCTGCAAAGATTTCCAGGAGTGAACCAGCCAGCAGCCATGATTACATTGCCATGAAATGGGAATTAACTCATGCCCTGTTTCCTTTCCTGTGCTGAAGAGACAGAATAAACGCAAATCCATTGTCGTTTTTCCAGGATGGGAACCCAAAAGCAGGGGCAAGGCAAAGAGGACACAGGGAAAGTGCAGCTGGGGCAAAACCAGGCTGTGACTCCCTGCTTGGTTCCCCCCTCATTTATCCCAGCATTGACCAGAAATACTCAAGCAGGGTTACAGTGCTGTAAATACCGAGGTGATGGGCTGAGTTCATGCCTGATACCCTGAAGGAAGTCCTGATGCCCATGGGGGAGGTGAGACCTGTTTCTGTAAACTGTGATCCTGATCTGGAACTGGAAGCAGAGCAACATGCAAAGATGGGGAGTCAGGGGTGAGCAGCAGAGATGGGCCAGCACTGCAAAGCTGGGGTTTGGCTCTGTGTCCAAGCTTACCCAAACTCTGGGCTGGTTCAGACTCTGGGTTTTGTCCATTTTAATCTGTGCCACTTTTATAGGTGGGAATGGCTGTAGGAATTAGGTGTGGAACAAGGTTTGGCTCCAGTCTGAGACCGCTCCAGCCTGTGGGGTGTGGTGGTGACAGTGGGTGGGTTCACCCTCGTGTAAATTTATGGATGACAATGAGTCCTTCAGATCCATGTTCCTGACAGACCTGGGGGCTCAGGCTGTTACCAAGTGCCCCCATCAGGTGCAGAGAGTGGATGAACTAAGTGCACTTTCCACTGCTGGCGATGGAACTCCCCAGCCAGGTGGGAAAGATGAATGCTTTCCTTCCCATCCTTTCCCTGGGGTGCTGAGGAGATGGATGTCCTGTGCTCAGGAGTGAGTGTCCAGCCCAGGAGACTCACAGCACCACGTGTTTCTGAGGAAGACTCACTGCCTGAGCCACATCCCAGGCTGGAGAGCTGGAGCAGCATTCCCAGATGTGGGACTGTGACTCCCACACTGAGTCCACTTCACACACAAGACACTGAACTTTTCCCTACTATGCACATCACCTGTGTGCCAGCAAGACATATATGGGAAGTCATCAGCAGTTTTCTCTCTTTCTTTCCCTCTTCCTCTCCCTCCTTCCCTTTCTACAGATGTCATGGAATCCTATGTCAAGTCTGGCAGAAGCTACTACATTAAAAAGTTCACATCAAGAGCTTGCCCCCTCTCCAGCTCTGTTAGATATTCGTAGACTTCTCTGGTTCCAAGGCAAAAGCAAAGAAGTAGCCATGTTCTTTATTTTAAAAAAATCCTTAATTTATCTGCTTTCATTTCCTTTGCTGCTGTTGCTCATATTACACAGCCTGGCCATTTGGGTTTGCAGAGAGAGCTCTCAGAAAGCTCAGTGCTGCTCTTCAGCACCGCCTCTGCCTGGCTGAGGGAAAAGGAGATGCTTAGGAAGATGCAAGTCTTTCAAAGGACACTTAATCACACGAGTCACTTCAGGTGGGTGAGAGCAGAGCAAATCCATGCTTTTGCTAATGCTCTTCCTTCCAGCTCAGTGTCGTGGGCTGGTGGAAAAAGCTGCCCTCGTGCCGGAGGCATCGGCGTAGGGGCAGAACTTGCGTGACTGCCAGATGTACCTCAGGATAGCCCAGAAGTCATTAGACCTATTCTATCCAACCAGTTTTAGCCTTTTTATTTATATATATATATATTTTGTCCAGTTTTTATTCTTTTAATATCAAAAAAGTAGACTTCTCTCACGTCTGCAAACTCAGAGGGAGTAGGCTCGAAACCCGTTTCTCCGCTGGGAGCCCGGCGAAGGGTTTTGCCTGCTTTATTTGCACGTGTGGACGTCGTAGACTCGTATGCACTCCTGGCAGCGCACGTAGCAGCACCAGTGGAAGACACAGTGGCACTTCTCTTTCCGTTTCTCAGTCCTCGTGTTGTGCCCGCGGCCGCAGCACAGCAGGTCGCAGCCGTCGATGCCGTGCGAGGTGACGTTGCAGATCCTGTCGCGGGTCCCGAAGGAGCCTGTCTCGGGGTTGGGCTCACAAAAGTTCGGTGAGTTCTCGTAGTAAACCAGGTCCTTCTCAGTTGGGGCCTTGAAGAAGTTGTATTTGGGCCGGAGGGTCTCGACCCAGCCGCGGGACTCGCGGTGCTTTTCCACCACCATTTCCGACGCGCTGTCGTACTTGTCCTTGAGGTAGTCGCCGATGACCCTGAAGTCAGGCTGGGACCACCAGCAGGTCTTCACCTCGCAGCTGCCCGAGAGCCCGTGGCACTTGCACTTGAGGTGCATGAGCTCAATGATGGACTGCAAAAGAGGAGAAAGGCAAAGGAGAAGGAACACGTGAAGCTGCGGTTGAAAAACGCGACATTCGGCTGCTTAGCCGTGATTTCCCAAGGAATTGCAAATTATACTCTCGTATAAAGACAAGGGGTAAGGCAAAGAGGACACAGGGCAAGTATATCTGGGGCTAAAGCAGGCTGGGACTCCATGCTTGGTTCACCTCTCATTTATCCCAGTATTGACCAGGAGTAACCCAAGCAGGTGTAAATATCGAGGTGATGGGTTGAGTTCATGCCTGATACCCCAAAGGAAGTATAAATCCCCTTATCCACCAGTTGATGCCCTGCTCACTGCTGGGTCTAAGCCATAAATCCTCTGTACTTTACAGTTTTCAGTGTCTGGGTCTGATTCCCAACTCGAATTCAAGGATTTACTAAAAACTTTCACCAGGGAGATTTCTGAGCTTATTAACTTCTGTCTTATCAATGTTCATGTGGGAATATTGCAGGGTTGTCACCCAGGAAGAGTTTAAACACATCTGGGCAGAGAAGAAAAGAACACACAAAGCTACTCAAACAATGCCTTCATAAATGCAGTTTTTCTGTTTGAAATAAAAGGAAGATGAAATGTCCTAACTATCTAGAACTGAACTCCATCTTTTATATATGTTTTGTTTTTACTTAAATGAACAAGATTCAAGCCTTGGTATGGCTACTTTCAGAAACTGAAAAGGAATTTTTTTTAAATTTTAAAACCAAGGTTATGATTTTTCTAAAATCATTTCAAAGGAAAAAAATAAGAGCCCAACTTTTGATTTGAAAGGCTCAGGCTTCAGCACAAAACACTTTCCTGGGATGAACTGGAAGGTGACCACTGATCCCAGAAGTTTGCTACTCGTTTTTACCTCTTATAAAATAAGTTTAAATAAACAGAGGTGTTGCCCTCCAGTTCTCTGAGGTGGGAGACAACGTTATGCAACAGCTTGATAATCTGCATTTTCAGAGTGATCAGCAAATTTCTGGGTACGTGAACAGGCGAGTGCCAGCCTGAGTCCAGGAGATTTGCCATGAATCAGCACCTTGGTGCTCACCAGGTGCTTTCCTGTGTTATTTACGGAGCATCACCCGCCGCAGAGCAGGTTGTAATTAGTGATGAGAGAGAACCACAGAAGGTTTGGTTCCTATAATCACACTGAACTTAACCAAAACTCCTGGCGGAGTGGTAGGGTTGGAGTTCCTATGGGAACTAATAGGAAAGATTGCCCATGGCTCAGGTTGAGCTGGAAACACTTGGGTATGAAGGCCTGGAAGAAAACACCAGTGCTTCCTGAAAGAGTGGGACTTCAGGTCATGGTGATGCCTTCTGGAAGCTGGCCTGGAACAGGGACCAGCCAGAGCAGAAGGATAAATTTGGGATTTATGGAAAGGCCTCCCTGGACACAGCCTGGGCAGTGCCCACACCCAGGGGAACCCCAAAATGGGCACAGGATGGAGCCCAATGGGCCACGAGGTCCCAGCCTTGGATCAGTTCTGCTCCAGCAGCACTTTGGGGTTCATGGTCCAATTCCAGCTTCAAGTTATGAAGGTCCATCCTCCTTGATTTTCTCTCCTCCCTTCCCTGTTGGTTTTGCTCTTGGGGCTGAACTGTGTCTGGGCTGTGCTTGGTGCCGAGCTGGAGCAGGAATTGTTTTGTGTCCCTGCTCTGTGAGGAGAGCTCAGCAATGCTGAGTGTGAAACCCAGAGCCACACACTGGAACAGCCCAGAGCCTGGAAAACAGAACAGCTGAAACCTAAGGCATGAATGGTGTGACATCTGCTCTCTAATCTCTGACACCTGTAAAATGTCCTAGAAGAACTCAGAGTCAAGAGGCAAGGAACAAGACTTAGAGTAAAAAGACGTCTGCAGGCCTGTGATCACAGGGATGTTTGTTTGGGTTTTCCCAAGGATTCTCGATTTAAAGCAAATTCTCACTTTAAAGGAAATCCCTCCTTTCCACTCTACACAGCTTCTCCACAGCCCTCTTTTTCCCACAACTTATTCCAATAACTGCCACCAGCACTGCCCCATCCCTGGGGGATAATTTACACCAGAGCTGGAGGAAACCACATTATTGCTTGTGGTCATCTCCACTGCAGACAATTTTGGTTTCTGGTGGTATTTCCCTTTCAGAAGCTGTATTCCAACAGCTCTGCTGTGGTGTGAGGTGGGATAACACCACTGGGAATTCACAGCATCCACTTCAGGAGCTCTCAAGAAACCCCAGCTTGCCTGAGGACAGGTGTCCCAGCACAGCAACTGTGGTGGCTTTGCTACAGCCCACTGCACTAATGTCCTCCTGACCATGTGCAAAATCTCCTGCTGAGGGGACAAGACCACATGAACCTGTTATCTCAGAGAAGCCGTGGCATAATCTCTGCTGGAAAGAGCTTTGTGGTTCAGTTCCACAAATTGTTTCCCACAAATTACATTCTTCTGGCATTTATGGGCTATTCTTGAGATGGAAAAAAAAAAAAAAGAAAAAAAAAAAAAAGGAATATCCCTCTTTTGGTGTTATTCCACCTAGGGAAAGGAGTCATTGTGCATAAGGCAGATTTTGTGCTTTTTTTTCCCCCAACACATGTTCTAGGATTGTTTGAAGTAAAAATAGCTTCAGGGCATGATCCATGTTTAATCAGGAGGTACCAGAGTCATATTGCCTCTAATTCTGTTTAAATGTTTCCTGGGAAATAAAACAGGGTTGAGAAGATGGGTTATGGGAAAAGCTCTCCTGCTCTTCTCCCTCAAGGCTGCAGAAAAGGGGAATGGGCAATTGAACCCAAATTTCAGGTGCCCCACAGTGAATGGAAGGGAACAGGCACAATTAGGACATTATTAACTGAGTTAACAACTTTAATTATGGAATCACAGAATGGTTTGGGTTGGAAAAATCAAATAAAAAAAATCGTTCGTTCCAACCATCCTGGAATGGGCAGGGACACCTTCCATTAGACCAGGTTGCTCCAAGCCCTGTCCAACCTGTCCTTGGATACCTCCAGGAATGAGGCTTCCACAGCTTCTGGGGGTAGATACCCTCATAAAATGGGATGAAATCCCATCCTAAACCTGCATTGATCCATCCTCTATAAAAGAGATCTGGACAGCTGACTCCAAGGCAGGTATTTACATTTACATTTTTGTGGATGAATTTTATGTGGCGATCAGGCACGTGGCTCTAGAACTATCACAGGACAGGCGTGATAGTTCCATTTTTTAATGCAAATTTGCCCAGATTTAGGTCTTTTGAGCCCCTCAATCCCCTCCCACCATTTGCCATGGCCTCGTTGAGCTGTTAGGGCATGGATTGGACTCGATGACCTTGGAGGTCTCTTCCAACCCAGCCATTCTGTGATTCTACCAGGTAAGAAAATAACAACAGGAAAGGTTGTTATTTTGTTATTGAAAGGTTTGTTATTCTGTTATTGAAAATAACAACAGGAGAGGTGAAACTCAGACGTCCTTACGGTCCTGCCAGCTTCGTTGTTGTGCCGGTTCATGGCCGAGCGAGCGTCGGGTCTGTTCTCCCGGGCGTCGGCGAACTCCCGGGACACCGTGATCCCGAACTCCACGTCCTCACTGCAGCCTCCCCACTTCCAGCCCTCCCCAGGAGAGCCCTTGTGGCGAGCGTCACAGCCACACTTGGTGGCCGAGCCCTCGGCACAGGACCTGGTCACGGCGAAGGCCACGCCGGCAGAGGCGATGGCGTGGACGAAGGCTGACTCCCTGGTGGCTGTGGGAGAGAGAAGGCAGTGAGTGAGTGTGTGTTAGAACCCAGAACGTTCCTCTGTCTGCCCTGGGTGATCAGAGACCCTGGCAGGGGGCTCAGAGACCCTGGCACGGAGTCAAAAATACCTGTGCTCTTGACTTGAGCCCATGATAAAAATTACCAACCTTGTATGGAGAATTACAAGACACTAGAGTGTGAGTAGAGTGATAGTTAATTTGGCACAGGGTGAAAATGTAGATTTTTAGGGGGTTTATAATGGGGTTTTAGGGACAAAGATGGAGAATTCTGTGTGTGCCCCTTGGCTTCTTCTCGGTCTTTTAGCCTCCATCTTCTGCAGTGGTAGTGACACATTTTGATTGGTTTAGAGTAAAGGTACACTGTCTAATAAAGTAGATGGGTATTGGAAAATTATTGTAAATAAGAATAGGTAGATTTTAGTATAAAAGATAAACACCCCCCAGAGGGTGTCAGTCTGCTTTGTTTTGGCTTGCAAGTCAGAGCCACAATGTACCAGATAACAAATAATAAACAAATCCTTGAACACGAGAACCAAGAGATCTTGGGCTGTTCTTCTGTGCCTGGCTGGGAAAAACAGAGACCGTGAACAATTCTTGGGTCACAGCAACAGCACAAAACCCAAGAAGTGTGCTCTGGTTTTCAGGCCTGAAGTTTCTGAGTTTCTAAAGCTCTGATGTTTGGGTTTTCTGAAACTTGTTGCCAGGGAAAGAACGTAAACACCAGGACGTTGTTTTTGTATCGGTATTCACGTTGTGCATATGTATTCATGTATTCATGCTGTGAGTTCTTTTCTGTGGGAGGGATCTCTTTTGAGGTCCCTCTGGTTTGACCAATGTAGGTGAAGAAGTTTGTCTTTCATTCACCAATCACAGTGGTGTGTGGAAAATTGTATATAAGAGAATGATCCCTAAAAATAAAGTAATTTTTTCTTCGCACAGCCTAAGAAAAATCACAGGAGTCTGTGTGGTGCGTGTGATCTCTACAGTGACAAGTGAGGGCCAGTGAAAGGAGGGATTTGACCAGTCCTGTGAGCATCTTCTCTGGAGGGCATGGCAGAAGGCCAGGAAATCCTCCTCTTCCCTGTGGTCTGGCTTGGACCTGCTCCAAGGACGTTTTCTTTCGCTAGGAAATGAGCTCCTGTGCAGACAGGACCAGGCTTGGTTCAAGGCCACTGAGGTCAGCCAAAAAGTTCTGACTGGGGTCATGCTCAGGTCTTTGGATGGGGCTGTGGCACCACAAGAAGCTGTGCAAACCTGAATTTTGGGGGGCACAGGGAATATTCCACATTGTGCTGTGCAGTCAGTGCACCACACAGCCAGACCCTGAGCCGTGGCCTTCGCTTCAGACACGCAGAATTTGAGTATGTTCCCAACAAAAACGGAAAATGCAGATTTACACTTAACAACAGCCTCATGCTTTAGCTGGTGGTGTGACCAGCACCACGTAAAGCTCCTCTTCCTTGGCAGGGAGAGGTGCTTGTGGCTGGAAGGTAGGAAAGTGCCAGGATGGGCACATCCTCAGTCCTCAGGATGTGAACCCGACGTTGTCCCCACCCTCCATCCCTTTTTCCCCGAGGCTGTGTCTCTCACTCAGTGACAGTGCCACCTTGCAGCTGCCCCAAGCTTTCCTCGCTTGCCTAATCCAAGGTCCCTGCCGAGGGGACTGGAGATGAGCTTTCCTTTTGTGCCCATTGCCTCAGGCTGGAGGGTGGGACCAGCCCAAAGATGTCCAGGTTAAGGACAGAGGAGTTTTAGTCTCTGTGGAGAACTTCACTGCAGGCTTCCATCCCAGGGAGCAGGGAAGGATTTCCTGGATGCCAGTGCTTTTTCCACACTGTGCCAAATTGAAAACCAAACTTTTCAAACTGCTTTTCAAGTGGGGAATACCCCAAGATATCTATTTTAATTTCCCTTTGTCCTCACAGTTTTGGTTTCTTCACTCACGAGAAGTGACCCTGCAGTTCAACACCACACCTCAGAAAACACCACTGCTTTTTGGCTGTAGTAAAATGGGATTTTTACCATGCACAGGGTTCTTCTCAAGCCTTTGAGGCAATTCTAAACAAACACAGTAACTCTGATAACTGGCCTCCTTTAACCTCCTGTACTCTTCCCCACGCCCCTCATGCTTACAGACCAGCTATCCTTGAAATTGTGTTGTTTCTGACACTTTCCAGGTGATTCCCCTGGGACATTGAAATATGAATGGATCCATAAAGGCACAAGGTCACATTTTCAGTTGAAGCAGCTTCACCAAAGCAGCTTCTACTGAGCTCTACATCAGCTGACTGCTCAAAAACCACTCAAACCTTCCCTGCACCATATTTTGCTGATCTGAGCTTTCCCTGGGCATTTTGGCTTAATCTTTGCCTTCCAGATGCTTCCAGGCTTTACTAATGTGAAGAGAGTTTAATGCACCAAGCCAAAAAGTCAATGTGTTTTCAGGGAGCAATCCCAACTGTGGAGCAGCCAGGGCTGGACTGAAGGCTTAAGCAAGAACTCAAGCTTTGCTTTGGGAAGGCTACCAAATACAACAATATGCAAATCCCACAATGTGCATGAACTTACAGGCTGAAGGGATGAGCAATGTCCTGGAACATGTTTGTCAGGGCACTCGGGGAGGTTATTAAGTCACTGAGGGCTACGACTGAAAAAAACCCAAAAAGGAAAACGCAGGAACCCTCAGGTCCCCAATGGGATTTCGAAAAACCCTTGTTCAGCATCTGTCCAGCCTGGAGGATCCCAGCATCCTGCAAATGATGACCATGCAGTTCTTGTCTGTGAAAGCTCAGCTTTGAGCATGAACAGCAGAGACTGTTCAAGCAGGACTGGGGGCTCTGCATCTTGCACTTGCCTAAGTCCAGGTGGGATCCAGAAAACAAATTTTGGGGGTGGAGAGCTTCATATGAGGTCCCCGAGGATGTTTTTGACGAGCCCTGGAGTCTCTAAAAAACAAAAGGCTTCTCACAAATGCCAGTGAGATGAGGTGGTGGGGTGAATGCCACTACAGCCTGGTGGGGAGGTGGAGGGTGCAGTGTCTGGCCAGAGAAAGGCTGGCACACCTCCCACATCCTCCCAGTGTGGCCCAACCAGCCTTGAAACCTTTCCCTGAAATTGTAGAATGGTTGGATTGGAAGGTCCTTAAAGGTCATGTAGTTCCAACATTCCCAGCTTTTCTACTCAGGGCTGCTTTCACCCCGCTCTCCACCCAGCCTGGGTTTGGGATTGGGCTTGGCCTGGCCCTCGTGCAGAATCTTGCAGACATCAAATCCAGGTATCTCCAATTTAGAGACAACGTGATGTGCTTCCCTCTGACTGTGACTAAAACACGTTCCTTGCTTAGGTCAGCTCTCATCTCTTGGGAATCACCCTTTCCTCTGCTCAGGAGAGATCTGATCCAGGCCTTTGGCTTATTGAGAAGGTGCTGGGAGTGCTGAAATTATATTTGCCAACCTCATAGAGATCCCCTGTGCCTTGCCAAGCTTGGACCAAAAAGGAAATGTCCAATGGTGGTTGTGCAGTAAAACTTCTCCTGTGTGGGTATGGCAGGGGAGGCCTTGGCTTGGGAGTCCACGGTTTGTGGATCCCAGCCTGGATTCAGCAGGAGTCCAGAATTCCCTGGGCACTCCCCTCACTGTTAGAAAGACATCGAGGGGCTGGGGCATGTCCAGGGAAGGGAATAGAGCTGGGAAGGGGCTCAGCCTGGGGAAAAGGAGCTCAGGGGGGACCTGTGGCTCTGCACAACTCCTGACAGGAGGGGACAGCCAGGGAGGTCGGGCTCTGCTCCAAGGGAACAGGGACAGGAGGAGAGGGAACGACCTCAAGCTGTGTCAGGGATTGGATATTAGGGAAATTTGGATATCTGGGTTGGATATTAGGGAACATTTCTTCACTGAAAGGGTTGTCAGGCACTGGCACAGCTTCCCAGGGCAGTTACCTGGAGGGATTTAAAAGGATGTGGCACTTAGGGACATGGGATCCCGGTGGCCGTGGCAGTTCATGTTTGGGCTCAGTGACCTTGTTGGTCTCTTCCAACCTTAAGGATCCACTGATTCTGTCCAGGTGCAGAGCTAACCAGACCCCAGGGAGCTTCAGGCAGCACAGCCCGGGGAATTCCTGTGTTTGCCAGGACCTGGCCGCAGCCGAACAAGCAATTCCAGGCAGACAGTTTTGGCTGTAGAAACCAAACCCTAAATCTCAGGTCTGCCACCTAAACTCCCCACAGTTTTCAGCCCTCCTTGAAAGGCAGGAGGGTGCTGATGGGATTCGCCTTAAGAAGCACGAATTACAGCGAGCTCTTCTCTCCCCAGAAAGCGCCCAGCGCCTTTTACAGCCGGGATGGGACGCAATCACTCCCCTGCTTTTGAAATGCAGCCACCACTTAAGAGCACACAACAGGAAGCAAATCGCGTTGTATCTGATCGTAACTACCTGGGGAATGCAGGCAGGCAGGGCAAAGGAGCCGAGCTCTGGCCCCGGGGCGCTGAGGTGAGGAGTTTGTCTCTTGAGAAAAGTCGCAGCCGATCTCTTAATGACTCCACGGAATTAGGGCACTGGGTTTAACATCTCCTGCCCCTAACTTAAGGCACCGGGTTCAATATTGACGCAGATGGAGCGGTGCCATGGTGTGAATCACGTCCTGCCCCCTCCCGAGCCATGGGGACTGTCCTGCCATGCCCAAGCATCCCCGAATTGCTCCCCGGGTCGCAGCCGCGGGCGGTGCGGCTGCAGGAATGGAGAAGGAGCGCATGGAGATGGAGATAAGCAGAAGGAAAGCATGCACTTGTCATGGAAATGAGGGGTTATTAAGGTGCCATATAAAAATGCAAGAGATTTGGCGAAGATAGCAGGAAATTGCAGCGCCGTGTGTTTGTCAGGTCGGCTCGTTCCTCTGCGGGTGGTTCTGGTGGCAAGAGGCAGCAGCTCCTTAGGGTTTGAGGAGAGCTTCTGGGAATCACCTGGCAGGGGGAGGTCAGCAGGGACCAGTATCTCACGGGGATGTTGGCTTCAGAGCATGTTCACCACTTTCTTTTGGTCAGCAAAGCTCTGGCTTTGGCTAGTTTAATTCCTGTCTTCTCCCGAATCTCCCTGTGGGGCACAGAGACTTGGATGTCTGGTGCCTCTCCACAATTCCCTCTACATTCTGGGAGGGTTGAATGGCAGTGAAGAAGTGCTGAGGCTTACAGAGGTTCTTTAGGGGTGTCCCCTAAAGCAGAGGCCTCCAAGTCACTGGTCCCTTCTGGAATTCCCAAGGAGCCCAGACTGAAATCTGAGAAATTGAACACCCTCTGAATATCCCATGCAGAACCTCTCTGACCACTTGTCCCAGCACCAAACCCATCCTGAGACGCAGAAACACTTGGCTGAGTAGCTTAATTTTGATAATCCAGAGGCCTGAGGATGATATGACCTCAGATTTGCTTTCCTGCTGTGACAGGGCTTTTTTTTGTGACTTTGGGCAAATCCTTTAGTCACTCTGCGCTTCTGCTTCCTTATCTGAACACCCGAGGACAACCCTGCTTATCTCCCCAGGGGTCTGCAATGCTAAATTCAGTGATGCCTTCAGAATTGTCAGTAGAAGGAATTGGAGCTGAGCAGGAGGGTTCTCAGGTTGTGGGATGAGGAAGGCAAATGAATAACTGCATAAATATCTCAGCTGTCCAATAGGTGGAAACTGCTCTCCTGTGTTCTTCTGCCCAGACAGTGACTTATTTTCCCTGAATCTTTCCCTGAATGATGAAATGATTAACCCCAGGTCAATTACAATCAATTAATCACAATTAAATGATTAATACCAGGTAGGTATCTCAGATATGTGGCAAGATGGACTACGGTGATGCAAGAGGATGAATATAATGGTTTAATTTGTTCTGAAAAATCCCTTTTTACCACATCTATACCATAGCACTGAGCCCTGCTGTCCCCATTCCTGACACCCTAAATCTTTCCTTTTTGAAACAGTCCTTGGGGTGAAGCACTGCCTTAGTGCCTTTTTGGGCTGGATAATGTATAAACAACAAGCAAAAGACTAGAATTATCCCAGACAACGAAGGAAAGAATTCCCAGCCAGATCTGCTCTTGAGGAGAGGATCCTGGTCCCTGTTCCATGATTGGAAAGACATTGGAAAGGTGCAGCTGTGAGCCCTGAATTTCTGACACCACAGGCTTCTGGAGGGCCCTTGGGAGAGGCACTTTGCTAAAAGTGGAGTGAAATAGAGGAAATGGTTTCTCTGTTTAGCAGGACTGCAGGGAGGAGTCGTGCTGGCTTCTCTGAGCTTCGTTTTTCAAAGCTGGAAGTCTACAGAAAGGCAGCTCCAGCTATTTGAGGCACCCATCTTTGAGGGGTGGAAGGTGCAAAGGCTTTCCAACATTTTTCTGGTAGGGCAGACTCCCTAAGTACACGAGGGAGTGTGAGAAAGGGTTTCAATTCCCTCCTTGGCTCGAGGGGATATAAACCCACAGCTGTCAGTTAGGATTTGCACAACAGTTGACACTACACTGACTCTGGATTAAAAGGGAAAAAACCCGACCAAATAAACTAAATAAACCCTAAGAACTAAGAAACTAGAAATAAAGCTGGGAAGAACCTGGTGTTTCTGGTATTTGGAACAACACAACCCAGCCTTTTACACTGGGAGCCCATCCTGGCTCAGTTTTCCCTGGTTCCTGTGGTCCTTCCT
The DNA here is from genome assembly GCA_032173965.1 of Sitta carolinensis. Lineage (NCBI taxonomy): Eukaryota > Metazoa > Chordata > Aves > Passeriformes > Sittidae > Sitta > Sitta carolinensis. The sequence goes on along the minus strand of CM063284.1, from coordinate 2,037,332 downwards.
GCACATTTGGCATCACGGGCATTGGAAAGTGCTGTCCAATGGAAAAAGGTAGTGAGGAATTTGTGAAGGGCTTTGGAAGCCCAGCCTTTGAGCGAGGTGAGTTGAATTTGGGTTTTTACTGCAGGATGAAGATCCCCACCCAGCTGCTCTCAGCACGCTGATCTCTCCTCCTTGAATCCATCAAGGGAGACACTTCCCTGGAGCTGGGAGCAGCATTCCCTTGTGGGGAGGGCCACCCATAAACATTTCCCTGAAGATAAACCAGAAGGGTTTGAATGAAAGCTCACGCTACATCACTTTGGATGAAAAGTAAAAATCCCAGAAAAGGTTAATACCAAATTATTGGTATTAACTCACTTGTTGAGTAGCTGGTGGCCCCTGGGAGAAGGAGTTTCTTTAGGCTCTGCCAGCCTTGCAGGCACAGCTGCTTTCTGAACAGCAGGAGTGAAATCCAATGGGACTGGTGAGTCAGAGCTCCCAGGATTTGCAGGAGCACATGGAGGCATCACTGCTGGTTTATACCAACACACATGGCTTTGCCTGCTGGCCCTGAAACCCACGGGCAGGAGGGGCAGTGCAGCCCAGCCTGCCCCAGATTCCAGCAGAGGATACTCCAGCCCCTAAACTTGCTGACCAGCAGGTCCTGAAACCCAAAAATTGAGAGTTCAGGATATGGGGATGATGTCCCCCACCTTACGATGCTCTTTGGGGCTTAGAGGAAAGCTGGGGAGAGACTTCTCAGTAGGGCCTGTTTATTAAAATAGGGGTAATGGTTTTAAACTAAAAAAATGTGGATCCAGACATAAGGAAGTAATTTTTTATCATGAGGGTGGTGAAGCACAGGGATAGGCTGTCCAAAGAGGCACTGGATGCCCCATCCCTGGAAGCAGCCAAGGTGAAATTAGGTGGGGCTTCGAGCAACCTGATCTATTGGAAAGGTGTCCCTGCTCACTGCAGGGGAGCTGGACTAGATGAAATTTAAAGGTCTCTTCCAACCTAAACCATTCTAAGAAATGAAGGTTCACATTTTCACAGGATGTATTTCTCCCCAGGGAAAGGAGTGAAGGTGGGGAAAAAGAAAAAAAATGTTAAAACCCCTTTTTTCTTTTTTTTTGAATGATCACCAAGTAGGAAATCATTTGCCAATCAGAACTATTAAATATTGGCCCAGCACCAGGGGAAGGCAGAGAACAGGGAACTCCTTGGCACACACTGGCTGACAGATCCATCCACAGACAGAGCCCAAGTGCTGGAGGGGAACAAGCGTCATTCCCATCACAGGGGAGGAGGAGGATCACAGGGGTGTCACGGCTGCTGGGACCCTGACAGTGCTCGAGGGGAAAATACTGGGAACGTTGGAAACCAAATATTGGCTCTGGCAGCCTTGGAGGCAGGTGAGCTTCTGTTCCCCCACATTCCTCTGGGTTGTAGCAAGAGAGGATCCCGTCTCAGATAAAGCAACCAAAAGGTTTTACATAAGCCTGGCTCAGCCTCCAGCTTCCTTCAGCTTCCCTCTGGAGGGGTCTCTGTTTCCAGTGTCTCCATTTCCCTTTTCACCATCTGCATGTTGGTCTCCTGCAGCACCTCACACCTGGCACTTCCAATTACCCCTTTACTCCTTAAAAGCGGGTCCTTGACCCACACTTGCTGTTTGTTTCCCCCCATTAGGATGGAAGTGGTGGCCTTGGAAGTGCTCAGCACGAGGACTGTAAAAGGAGGGGACAGGTCAGGCTTTCTGGTAGGAGGGAGACCCATTCCACAGAGCACATTCCCAAATTCTCCAGTGCTGTTCACCCTGGTTATGGTGGAAAATACTTCCCTGAGTGAAAGCTGTAAGGAAGAGACCCAAGATTCTGAGATCTGTAAAGTTTTTGTTTCTTTCCTTGGTGTCAGCCCCAGGCCTAAGCCCCCAAGTGCCCTGACCCCACAGCAGCACTGGCCAAGGAGCCCTTGTGATTGCTCTGAGAAGGCTCCAGAGGCTTTGGGAAGGTCAGAGCCTCTCCCATGGGATTCACCTGCTGCACAAAGAGCCTCTCTGGACACAGGTGACCCCAAAACTGCCTCAGTTTCCCCATTTGCAAAGCAGTGGGTGGAAGGCTCATCTCACACGCTCCAGCCTGAGCTTTGGCATCATTTCAGCCTGAAGCATTCCACAGGGCAGGGGCAAAAGACAGGAGTTTTCTCCCCAGCCAGTGCTGCACGATGCTTCAGTACCCCATGAGTGCTGACCACTGTTTATCCATGGGGCCTTCCAGGAGAACCTCAGCACCTCGAGCTGCCTCTGGGCTGAGTTATGGTCACCTCATTGCAAAGGGTGGGACTAGAGCGCCTTGAAATGTCCCTGCCAACCCAAACTATTCCATTATTCTATGGCATGGAGACTTTCTAACCAGCTCCTCATCTGGTTACAGCTCTTGGCAGCAGCTCCAGGATGTTCCAGAGCAGCTCTGAGTTGCACCAAGATGTGTCCAGAGTTATATAAATCCCCCTCAATCTTATCCTGAAGACCTTGATTACTGGGGAACCTTTGAACAGGAGCAGAGCCTAAATGGCTGCCTAGGATCACTAACTGCATTCCTCCAAGATCCCTTTGTAAGGCTGCAAGGAGAATTAGAGAATCCCAGAATGGTTTGGATGGGAGGGGACCTTAAGATTGCCCTGGTCCAACCTCCTTCCCACAATCCCAGGTTACTCAGAGCCCCATCCAGCCCAGCCTTGAACATTTCCAGGGATGGAGAGTCCACAGCTCCAGTCCCCATGCAGTTGTACAGACTGGCCTGAATGATCTGCAGCCATTCACCAGAGGAAACCCAAGCTCCTCCTTGGGTTGCCTGGTGTGTAGGCTTGTGTCACACCCCCTCCTGTTCAGCAGCATTCCCAGCTGGGTTTATCTCCAAACCCAGGGAAGCTAGGACAGCAGTCCTTGGGGGCTGCAGGTAACCGAGGCTTTCCCTGGAAATCCCTGGAATGGGATGAGGGTGGCTCCAAGAGGAGCTGCAGCTCTGGGAGAAATGCAGCACCCACAGCTCAGCAGGTGATGCCCACCAGGAGCTGCCCCTTGCTCTGTGTCCCTCAGCCTGTCCCCTTCCTCTCAGAGAGCTCCGTGCCCAGCTGGTCCTGCACAGCTTCTCATCAGAATCCAGCTCCAGGCTTTCCCTGGCTTTTTTAACCACTGAAAAACCAGGCCCCTAAATGCAAAGACTTATGCAAATGCATAATAACAAGAAGTTAACCACACTTTTGCATATCTTAAAGGAAAGGTTAGGTTTGGGTTCCATCTGTGTTTTGAACGGAGTTCTGATTGAGTTCTTGTTTCCTCTGAACCAGCTGTGCTAGTGTCAACACATCCCTGGGAAGATGAAAGGCCCTAAAAAGACATTTGATCAGATTAGCTGTGATTCAGCTCATTGGAGGGAAATTATTAAATGGGCAATTCCTGCCAGGGAACATGAAGGCGATACAGATAAGAGGGAATGCTGGATTGAAGGAGGTTGGATTAGCACAGCTTGTAAAACCCTGAAGGCCGAGTTCCCTCAAAACATCTGAATGGTGGGGTCTTTTCCTCGTCCTTTTCCTTTTTCTTTTCACTTTCCTCTGTTGGTTGCTCGTGGTTATCGTTGCACTGGAGCACAACAGCTGCAATCCCCAGAGTGGTGCTCAAACTTCCAAACCTTTTAGGCACTTCCAAACCTTTCAGGCACTTGCAAAACCTTTCAAGCCATACCTGGAACAGATAGAGGCAGATTGCCAGGACCAGGGCAGCCCGTGAGCCTTGTGCCCTGGGAGCAGGTCGGGGGTCTCTGCTGCACTCTGAGCCCCCGTGTGAGCCCGAGCCCAGGCTGGGCTGAGGGCTGGAATGCTCCCGTTAATTAGCCACTGTCAAAACAACCCCAGGTGATCTCGCAGGTAACCAGACCCCCTAGATAGACAAATCAGCAGGACGGTCTGGTATCAGTCACCGAGTCTGATACCTGCAAAGCAAACGCCCCCTTATCTCTCCCTCTATCACCCTATCTCTCTGCTGATCTGATTATTGCCGTTCGTGTCTCCCTACCTACCCTGCTCAGTGTTTTATCTGCTGGCTTGGTCATGTGTGAAACACTCTGGTCCATTCCCTCCTGCCATCCCACAAACTCCTTCTCCTGAATATTCCATCGTCCCTGAGCAGCACGGTCCTCCCGATGTCTCCCTAACATCCCTGGGAGGCTCTGGACAAAAGGCAGCTGTGTGCCAATCGGGGGTGATTAGCAGATGTACAGGGCGCTCATTGTGGCAGGACAGAGTCCTTAATGAAAAGGGAAGGAGCAGGGAAGGACTGGGGAGAAATTCTCCGGGGTGCCTTCCAGGTTAAAGGATCACTGGGGTCCCTCCTGGCCTCGGGGAAAAAAAAATAAAATAAGGCAAGAAAAGGCAAGCCCCAAAGACCGCTATGCAAAACAGCCCCAACGGTCAGTAGGATACGGGGAAGGAAACAAAAAAAAAAAAAAAAAAAAAAAAAAAGGAATATAATTGTATTCTGTTATCAGAAGCAACATGGTTGAACAAAAGGATCGCCCTCGCCCACCTGAGAATGGAATGTGAGGCTCCATTTCGCTGCTCTGATCGTATTTGACAGCCCCCCTCGAGACTGCCTGGTTGGTATGGCAAATCGTCCTTATTACCTGCTGGGGTGAATGAATCCCCCTTTGTGCTGGCACTGTCACGCCGCATTAGGTTGACAATGGCCCGAGATATTTTATATGAAATTTGCCCTCACTTGTGATTAGCCAGCACCAACTAAGTCATAGCAACCTAGAACTATGCATTGGCCGGGCCCCGTTGTCGGCCGAAAGGGAAATCCCTATTCAAATGGTTTAATAAAACAATCTAAAGGGCGTGTGAATCGTGAAAAGCATTTTCACTTTTCTCTTTAGCTTAATCTCATGGTCGCTGGGATATTGTGCTCCGAGCAGACCCCAGCAGGGTGTGGGCTAAGGTCCCCCATCAACTTCTTTTACAGCCTCCTTTTCTGCGAGTTAATGATATACCGGTGTGATTGCCTCCCGCAGCAAGAAGAAACACGCATTTGATGAAAAGGATGGACCTCCTAACACATCCTAAATGGCAACAATTTCTCATCCAAAGGTCACAGGTCATAACCTGGATTTTGAATCACCCACCCAGATCTTTTTCAAAGCCCTGCTAAAGCCGGGGGATTCGGCGAGGCCGTTTTACACAGACACACACAGAGACACACGGCGTTATCTCCAGAGGTTCCTGCTCTGCTTGAGTCCTGAGCTTACTGCTTGGGAACAATTGGATTTCTCCCCGGTTTGGGGCTGCAGTTTGCTGCTTTTCATATCCTCCCAGCCCTGGGCAGAGGTGGGCAATGGAGGGATGTGAAGTCCCTGAGGGTCACCCAGCGCCTGGGGTACAAGCAACACCCTGGCTTGAATCACCACCTGCCCATTCACCCCAAACCTGCCATATCCCAGCCCCAAACATCACCTCCAGCAAGGCGTTGAGGTCTCAAAACTCTCTTGAAGGTGTGGAAAAGCTCCCCCAGTGCTGACCCCTCGATAGATGAGATCTCCCCCGCATGGCTGAGACGCAGCCACGGGGATGTGGCAGTGGAGTGGGAGGAGGGAGAGGGAGACACACAGGCTTCCCCTGCTGCATGTTTGCTCCTCTTCCTCGCTGGGGCTGGGAGGAAGCAGGGTCCCTGCAAGGCTGGGGCTCACCTTAGCATTCACCTAAGCAGAGGAAAGCTTTGCCCTCTGCAAGGCGAGGCTGGAAATCCCCAGGATAAGCAAGCTCCCTCACGAACCTCTGGTTCTCCCAGCACAAACCAAAGGTGAAGGGCAAAGCAGCACAGGAACCTGTGCAGTTTTCCCTGCTTTTCTTTCCTCTTGATTTCCCTCACAAAGCCTTTAGCCAGGTGGGGTGTCCATCTCCTGCTGGAACATCAAGATTCCCCCTCAAGAATCAGTGAGAATCCACTCAGCAGGAAGAGTGGGGATGCTCAGGCTCTCTTGATTTTGGAAGCCCCCCTTGGCTTCCAAAATCTACGTTAACCTCTGCTAAAAGGTGTTCACAGGAGCCGTGGTGTGTTTCCACTGCAGCTCCCCACATAATTGCCAGCTATCTGGGGCAAGGGATGATTCTGTTATTAAGTGCTTGTACACTCTTTAGCACAATGGGGCCCTGATCTCTGCTTGGGGCCTCAGAGTCTACTGTAATACAAATAATTAACCATAATAGAGCTGGGAAAATATCTTAATAAAACCATGGAATCAATTTGAGGCAATTAAGCAATTTTTCGGCTTGCAGAAGTTTTTGCTTTGCAGGCTCCATTTGGAGAAGGGAGGGGGTCTGGGTGCTGGAGGAGCTGCTCAGCTCTCTGCAGCAGCAGGCTTGGACAATCTGGTTTTTCTTTTTTTTGTTGTTTTTTTGTTGTTTTTTTTTTCTGTGGGTTTCAGTTTCACCCGGTTGGGGAAGCAGAAAAATTTGATGTAGCTCCCACAGCATAAAAGCCACTTTTTATAAATAGCTCGTGAGAGGAAGCATGGTTTGGAGGCTGGATGTGTGGTTCCTATAGGGAGAAGGGGCTCAGTCCTACAAAACATGACTTTCAAACAGCTCCTCTGCCCCAGCTGCCCACCTGTGAGAAGGAGAGGCATCATTATCTTCCCACTTTCTAATCCCAAAACACTTGAGGACAAGGCAAGGGAATTTCAGATATATTTAGAAACCGAGCAATAAGGAAATTGCAAAGCCCCAGATGCAAGCTGGATGATTTACAAGCAATTTGAAGTCAGCAGATAAGCTGTGGATGACAGATATTCTGATTAGAGTTGGAGCTCTTGTATAAATTTCAAGCAGAGAAGGGAGCTAAATATATTGAACACTTGTCTGAAATTTCTCCAGTTGTGAACGTGTCGTCACTGGGGGAGTGCACGTGAGGACACTGCTGAAGGAGCTCAGCTCCTAAAGATGGGAAAAACCAACAAATGCCCTGCCAAAAGAGGAACCTCAAAAACTGAGCTGCAGCTCCCTTCCCAGAAGGAAACAGCTTCACCTTCCATGGATTCATCTGCCGGCCAGATGGATAAAGACTCAGGACAGATTTTTATGGCCCTTGGCAGGAACATTTATGATAGAACCATGGAATCACAGAGTGGTTTGGGTTGGAAGGTCTGGTTTCAGGGACATCTTTCACTGTTCCAGGCTGCTCCAAGCCCTGTCCAGCCTGGCCTTGGACACTTCCAGGGATGCAGGGGCAGTCACAGCTGCTCTGGCACCCTGTGCCAGGGCCTCCTCACCCTCCCAGCCAGGAATTTATTCCCAAAATCTCATCTCACCCTTCCCTCTCCACATTAAAACCATCCCCTTGTCCTATCACGACTTGCTCTTTCACCCTGACTCCCTGACTGTGTTCTGAGACATTCCCTTAAATCTTTCAGTCCTAAAATCAAAATAATCACAACTGAAAAAAGTGGAAAAAATAAATTTCCTCCTTACACTGTTGTGCATTGCCAGCATGGCTAAGAAAAGTCTACGAGCTGGTGATCAGCTTGGTGCTGGTCCCAGATTTGGAGAAATGAGTCCTAGTGCTTAAAAACTGAAGGAAATTATCCTGACCAGAGTTTCAAAGTTGACCTCACCCTCTACTGCATCACATCCTAAATAATGTTTAATTTCAACCACCATGGAGTCAGCCTGCCATCGTGTTGGGCTGAAAATGTCATTGGTTGGGTTTGGGAAGCTGAGCAAAACCCAGGAAGTGAATACATGGCTACTATGAATACATGGGAACCTGTCTCACCCTGAATAAGACAAGGACCTTGTGTTCTTGGTGAACATAAGACCACAGAAATGTGATTTGTGGAAGTTCTCCATCGCCTTCGCTGACAAATCATAGACAGAGGTTAAATTGTGATAACAACAGCGCTAAAATAGCCAGAATTTGTTTCTGTGATTTCAAACAGTGATGCTCTCACCTCGCCCTCACCAACGTGAGTGGGCTACCTGACCTCAGAAAAAAACCCAAAATCAAATAACCTGCTGTAGAAGCAGAGGATACCAAACACCTCCAGATAATTATCTTGATCAGTCATTGTTTGTATTCACAAGACAAACCAATTTCATCCCTCTGATGCTTCCCTTGTTCACCCAGGTTTCTGAAGCTCAAATAACGACCACCTCTAATTCCAGAGATGCCTCGTGCCACACACTGCTCAACCCTCATGTCCACAAGTCCTCTCTGCTCTGGAGATGATCTCTTCCCCCCTCAACTGCACATGGGTTTTACCCTCCCAGGCAAGGAAAGCGATGGGGACCCAGAGTGGGAAAAACCCCTGGGTTGGGACTGGAGTCTCTCTGAAGGGACCAGGGCTGTGGGAGAGTGGGAAGAGCAGGGAGGTGCTCTGGGTTTCTATTCAGCTTCAAACTCTGTCTCTGAGTTTGTAGTCTAGTTTCAAGCCTGATGTTTTAGTTTTCTGATGTTCTTTCCAAGGAAAGTGTGATAAACATGACAGAATGTTTTTGTAATAATATTTATGTTATTCATTCCTTCTGATAGGAGAGATTTTCTTCTTGCTGTCCCTCTGGTTTGACCAATGTGATTGAAGAGGTTTGCCTTTGTTTCACCAATCCCATTGGTCTGTGTAAAATTGTATATAAAAGAGAGCCATCCCTAATAAAGGGAGTAATTTCTGATCACAGTCTGTGTCATGTTATCTGATATAGTGACATCTCACATTGGTCAAACCAGAGGGACATCAAGAAGAAGTCCCTCCTATCAGAAAGAATGAATAACATAAATATTATTACCAAAACATTCTATCACGTTTATCACACTTTCCTAGGAAAGAATATTGGAAAATTAAACCATTAGAAAACTAAAACATCAAGCTTGAGACTAAACTACACTGGGTTCACCCATTCTAAGTCCAATGATAACAGATCCTTTGATGAACCCTTCCCTTGCTCAGTCTGGGTGTCATTGCAGATAATTCCTTCTTTTCTTTTACATTCTGAGGGTTTTCCAGAGCTTTGCCACAATTCCAGCTTCGACTTCTTGTTCTTGCTGCTGTCAACTCACCAAATGCCTGCTGGCTCTTACATCAACCCTGCCTTCACCTTTTTGATTTTATTCCTGATTTGACATCTGATGTTCTGTTACAGGTCCTTGAAGAGCATCCACACCCCCAGTTCTGGTGTGTGCTCCATGGAGTTGGTGGGAACATCTCATGGCTGCTTACCCAGGATATTAACATGGAGGGGAGGAGAGGTGATGACCTGTTCTGCTTACGCTGATTTTGGTGACTTTGGTGGGAGGCAAAGTCACTTGTCAAGCTGCTGGAGGAACCCAGCACCTCAAGGATTTACTGCCAGTGCACATCGCTTTCATCCCTGCCTATCTTAGAGCAACAAAATCAAAGCTCTGCATCCTGCGGCCCCTTGGGAGGGGAATTGCTGAAGATTCCTCTCTTGCTGCTAAATGTGAGCTCCCTTGGTGGCAACACTGCTGCTGCCCTGTGTAATGAGTGGGGGATAGATGACATGTGAAGTGCAGAAAAACTGGGGGGAAAAAAATAAAAAAAAAGAACAACCGAGCAGCCTTCGGAAATGTCTATGCAAATCAGTTACTGAATAAATCGAGTCGAGTGAAAATATATATTTTGGCCATCAGCAGAAAAACACGTGGCCTGATTCTCCTCTTGGCCTGGTGTAAATCAGAATAATTTATATCTAATTCAGTGGAAAAGGCAGAAAAGTTAAGCCAGAGTAATTAGGGGTGCATCTTGGTATTAAAACACTCTTGTTTCCTACAAAAAAACTGTGCTTATGAAACACTTTTGACTTTGCACTAATATCTGGATAGACTGGCAGGCTCAGCCTGTGTTCCAGCAGCACTGAAAATCGCAGCTCTCAGGCTTGGACCTCGCACCCCGGTGCCCAAAGGCAGGATCCTCTCTGCCTGCACTGCCCCTGACAGATGTTTGCCTAACCTGTTCTCCAAAACCTCCCAGCTCGGAGCTCCCACCCCGTCCCGGGGCGATCTCCGCTCACGCTTCGCTCCCCTCTCCGTTACTCCGCTCCTGCCGAGCTCTGCCCCGGCTGGACGTGCAGGAGAACTTGCCAAATTAACCACTTTGGGGGGTGGGAGAGGAGGGAGGGCAGGAGGGAGCTGTGGGGTTGTGTAACAGAGCTAGGAGCAGCGCTCAGCTCCCTGGGCTCCGCTAGTTATTCCTGCGTAAGCAAGGGAGCCCTTAATTTCTAATTCCACTGGAACCTCGCCTTTCTCCTGGCCTTTTTTCTCAATATGTTCCCTCTCCCCGCTCGCTTCCATCTCTCATGCTAATTTCCCTTCCCTCTCAGCATCTCTCACATGTGCCCTGGCAGGGAGAGGCTGCTGTAGCACACGCAGTCCCTGACTGAATCATCCCTTGGCTTCTGCGTGACTAACACCCCTGCTATTTGTCTAACTATTTCCATTGATGTACATTTAATATGTAAAAAGTTAATTAAAGCCTTATTCATAAAAAAATATCTGGGCCAATTTAATATTTTTTTTATAAATACCTCAAGGTAATATTTCAATTAGGGACTAAATGCCAGAAAACACTGTCAGATTCACCCACCACCCCCGCCACCTCCCCATCTCTAATCAAAGCATCAGGTTTGGATATTATAAAGGAAAAGCCACTAAAACCACAACAATATTTAGAGGAATTCGCTCTGCAGGTGCAGAGATCAATCCTGAGAGGAGCTGAGAACTTCCAGCTCTCGGTGGAAAACAGTGGAAGTTACTCTGAGGAGAAGCCAGTTCCGTGCCCAGAGCTCCTTCCCAAGTGGATCTGTGCTCATGCTGGGATTGGAGAACCTGTTGAATCTTCCTAATCAGTTTGGTCCAGCAACCTTTAATCATGCAAATAGCTCATGTTGTCTGTGCAGCTCCAGACTTGCCAGCAAGAGGCTTGCAGGACTGAAATTTGGATTTGTGCTGGCACAACAAAGCTGCTGATGGTTCCAGGCTGGAAAATGCATCCCAAAAAACTTCTCCCAGGTCAGCTGGGAGGAGTGAAAATTCTGGAGCTTGTAAATCACACGTTCCAAACAGTCTCATTAGTGGACAGTATCACTCAGGAGCTCAGGGGATGTGTTGGTATTTCATGGAATCCCAGAATGATGGAATGGTTTGGGCTGGAGAGGAACTGGAAGATCATCCAGTGTCACCCCTGCCATGGTAGGGACATCTTCCACTATCCCAGGCTGCTCCAAGCCCTGTCCAGCCTGGCCTTGGACATTTCCAGGGATCCAGGGGCAGCCACAGCTTCTCTGGGCACCCTGTGCCAGGGCATCACCACCCTCACAGGGAGGGATTTTTCCTCAATATCCCATCTACTATTTTCCCCTTCATCTTAAAGCCACTGTCATTTAACCTGTGAATGTCCCACCCCTTGTAGGTGACCCTAGAACCAGATGGCAAAGCCACCTACAGAATGTGAATTCTACCAAGGTCTTTACTCAGAGGGTGGTAAAGCCCTGGCACAAGTTTCCCAGGAGAATTTGTGGAGACCCCATCCCTGGGAAGGGTCCAAGGCCAGGTTGGACAGGGTTTGGAGCTGCCTGGGCTAGTGGAAGGTGTCCCTGCCCATGCAGGGAGTTGGAGTGGGATTATCTTTAAGGTCCCTTCCAATCCAAACCATTCCAGGATTCTGCTTCTAGGAAATCTCAAAATCTGTTATGCCAAACACGAGGCCAATGAAAATTCCACGTGTCACAAGGAAGGAGCAGCCCCAAACTCTCCAGCACGGGGCGAGACATGAGACTCATTCTAAAGATCTCCAGGCCCATTTAACCCAAGTCTTCATTTCAGGAATTTTTATGGGGTCATTGCAAAAGCCCCTCCATTTGTGCCTTCACAGAGAGATAGTGGGGTACCTGGAGCAGCTGCTGGTACGTGATTTCCCTCCACACGTAGGAGCTGTCAGAAATGCTAATATGGGAGCACAGGCCTCGACTGGAAATCTTAAGAGGGGATTAGAAGAGATGAGTCCTCATTTAGCTTTCCAGAACAACGGCAGAGATCAATCTGGCTGCTCCTTTGGAGGGTGTTAAAGGAGGATTTCCTGGAGGTGGATCCCCTCAGTGGGGTATTATTGTGTGGGCAGTGGGGCGGGAAGGGATGGATTAAGGAATTGGCAATGGGATGTGGGGCCTTTGCCTGTGCTGACAATGGAGCTGAGCTGGGCAGGGAGGAAAGCTGGGGGTAGGAAATCAGGGTCGGTTCCTGGATTATTCCTGGAGGCCACACTGCTGCTCTGGAGCTGGGAATTACTCCTCAGAAGTTCAGACATGGCTCTGCTGGACCTGCTGGTGTGGAGGAGGCAGAAGTTGGGTCACCCACACACTGCCCAGTCCTGTCCTGCAGCAGAACGATGCCAATGCTGATGAGAAATGTTATATCCTGCCCATAAATCACTCCTAGGTCCCACCATCCTCTTGACTCCCTTGAAGATACACAATTTATTGTGCTGTTTCTTGGCTACAATGGGAATTTTGGGATGTTTTCCTTCCAGTCTCCATGTTTATTCTATTCTGGATGAGCAGTGATGCTTTGGGCATCGCCACCAACCTTGGTGCTAATTTTAGGGATTGGTGGAAGCCTACAGAGTTCAGGAACTGGGAGCTCAGCTGAGCAAAGCAGAGAGAGATTTTGGTGAGGAACTGAGGGGATTCTTTGAATTTCAGAGCCTGTGTTTGCCCTTATTTTAATGCTGAGTGCAACACTCAGCCTGTGAGGCTGAGCCCTCTTGAGTAAACACATTTTTTAACCCAAGAAATAAAATATCAACTCTGCAGATCCCCACAGTCTCACAGAGCTGCTTGGAGGGCAAGCACTGAGATGAAGAGCTCCCAGAGAGTGTTTTACACAAGGAAAACAAACCTTTCACCCAGGCTGGTTAACCTCAGCTGGGTTAAATCAGTTTTTATGGCAGGGCAGTTTGTGCACTCGCTCGGGTGAAGTTCAGGGCAGGTTTGGGTTTTATCTTGGGCGAGGAGCTGAAGTTCAAGCTGTGAGGGCTGGAGTGGCTCCCCAGCAGCTCCCTGTGGCTCTCCAATGATTTGTTTGTGGTTTCTGGCCTGGCTGTGGCCTGTGGCTGTGCCTGGTGGGTGTTGAAGCCCAGCACCAGCAGGCTGTGTCCCTCTGGGATGTGGTTTTCCTGCTCAGATCAGCTCCAGAGGAGCCACCACCACCCTGGACCTGCTGATGTGCATCTCCTGTGGTGGCAGCAGGATGAGGATCCACCATCCCACACTGAGGCTCATCCCAAGCTCTCTGATCCCAGTCAGGACCAAGTTTAGCTCCTCTGCCATTTTAAGCCAGGCTAACTTCCCCACTTGCCCAGTCTGAGCTGAGAACACCCTCCTCATTCTGGCAGCGTTGATGGAACCAAATAAAAACCTAAAGCCCCACGAGTCACCAGCCTCACAAAAGAAGGTGCAGCCCTGCATTTACAAACCAGATTGAGCTCCAAGCCTCTTAAATATCAGAAGACCCATCCCTACCAAGAGAAGCCCAATACACTTCCAGCTTTTAGCCAGCCACATTAGTGGTCAACCCCATAAAATGGGGAAATGCATGTAGTGAATTGTCCGGGGTGCTTGACGCAGTGACCTCACTGAGTTGCAACACCAGTGATTACAGGCTCTTTTCCAGCTGGAATGCTGATCCATTGGGTTTTAAATTGCATCTACCCCACTCTCCAGGCTTGGAATAATTAATATTTTGTAGCCAGCACCAGTGTAAGAGGCTTGTGCTGTAGTGGTGGCTGTTAGAGCCAAGTATGATCTGCTTCTAAAGTAAATATATAAAAAAATCAGGTTAAACATGGAAACATGTTTGGAATCCTTGAAAAAATAAATCAGCCCACCTTTTGCAGTTTACTGTTTCTTTAAAAAAAAAATCTCTGGCTTTATGTCAGATTGATGTGAGGATTTCAGGGATGTCACAATAGCTTTAACAATTTTAGCTGGAAGTATCCAAGGCGAGGCTGGATGAGGATCTGAGCAACCTGACCCAGCTTGGGATGTCCCTGCTCATGGCAGGGCTTGGACCAGACACCCTTTAAAGGTCCCTTCCAACCCAAACCATCCTGTAAATGAACAGAAGTGTTAATGACTGATGGGGCAGGAGTGCTCTGAAGGTCAGTGCTTGGCATTGTTTGAAGTGAGGAGGTTTTAGGGGGAGTTTTTAACTTTAAATTTGTTGTATCGTAGTTGGAAAGAGGTGATCTTTAAGGCCCCTTCCAACCCAAACCTTTCTACGGTTCTGTGACTTTGATTCTTCTCATATGTTGGTGATTGATTATTTGATTTAGTTACTGAACCCTTGGGAAAACACTGGGAACACAGAACTGAGAACTGAGGGATGATTTTCTGCTGGTTGGGAAGTTCAGAAGTTCTGTCCTCTTGAGGACCAACACCAGCAGACAGAATCCATTGCCTTTCCCAAAGGAAAAGCAAGGAGATGGAGAATTTGATGATAAAACATTTGTATCCTCTTCAGTCTTTCCTGATCCATGGAGATCAACAATATCAGGGTGTGTTTCAGCCAGAGTTATAATTAATAAAGCCATGAATAGAACTTTACAGAACTTAATATTTGCCTTCAGAGTCACTAAATCATGTCTGAAGTGTTCAGGTGCAGGTGATGGATCTTGAATGAGAAGACCTCTTGCTCAGGGGAGCAAAATGCAGAGAATATTCTTAATTTTAGGCAGTGGGCCAAGGTTATAACTGGAATATAAATCTCACCAGAGCACCACAGAACATTTCCCATAAAAACTGGGCTCCACAGAGCTCCCATCTACCCCTCTCAGGATTCATTTACATCTTCAAATTCACCTCTCAAGGAATCTGTATCTGAAATCCAGTCAGAAAATCTGAAATTCAGTCAGTTGTATGAACAGAAGCAAATTCCTCCACCAAGCCCAACTGCACTGAAATAAATTTTCACTTTTTATTTTCCTCTGAGAAAAAATCTGTGCAGTTTCCTAGGGGGCATCCTTTTGTCAGGACTCAGCAGTTGTAACTTGAGAATAAACCACAGATTTGGGGTTTATCTCTTACAGGTTATCATTTTATAGAGCTGTGAGGATGCTTTTTTAATTTAGAGGGGTGCTTAAGTCACCACTGCTCAATTTTAGTTCTGGATTAAGGCAGAATGAAGGAGTCTGGAGTTCATACCATGGCTAAGGTTAGTAAGAAGGGCCAAAAAAACCTTAATATATTCCAGGAAATTCTGTTCTACTTTATTTGTAAGAGTTGAAAATCTGATGGACTATGTAAGAGTCTGACTTTTTGGGCTGGTTAAGTGCTTTATCTTGTTAATGCCAGATTTTTTTTGTTTGAGAAGATAAAATCATTCAGCCTCAATAATATAAAATTCCCTTGTATACTCCATGAAACACTAAAGGTTTTGGTTCTATGATGATTCTCTATTTTAGCATAAGATCACATTTAAATTAAAAAGCAATCAAATGAATGTCAATAATTCAAAGAAAACTATCTGAAATGTGTAAAAAAAATTAACAAACAAGAAAAAACCGAAGTTGTGAATTATTTTTTCCTAGAAATTAAGGGGAACCTGCAAAACATCTCCAGTTTGGTGCAACTTCCCTCTCTGATGGAAAACTGGCTCAGAAGAATAAACACATTTTTGATGAGATATAACATCTCCTAGGCTGAATCTGGTGTGCTTAGCCTAAGGGGTCTCCAACTTTTCCATGGCTGCGGGTGAACAGAAACATCTCCTGGTGCCCTCCCCACCCATCCACACCCCCACAACATCCCTGTGGCAACAGCTTCCTTGGGAAAGCAGCGTGATTGGGAGAGGATAAACCATAATTATCAGCTATCATTGGATGTGATTTAGCACCTGGAAATAATGGGGAGGAAGAGGTGCCAGGTGCTGAGTCAGCAAGTTGCAGCCCCAGCAGGAAGGGCTCTGCAGAGCCTTGCTGCCCTGTCCATCGGACTGGAGGGAAACAGCTCAGGGGGAGGACAGTGAAAGTTCCTAAATTGTGTTTAGGAGCTGCTGGGCCCTACTTTGAAACCTGCTTTGTGACCTACTTTGAGATATCCAAATTTGAAAACCACCACGGCGGTTCTGTGGTGGCTCCGTGGGAAATGGAGAATCAGAAGAAGCAAGATCTGCTCCAGAACCAGAACCTCTCTTCTCTGCCTTGTCCCCCACCACTGGTCCTGGTTGGGTAATGAGTGTTTTGTAAACTGCTTTTCTTCTCTGGGAAGGGTGAGATGAGTCAAAACGAAATAAAAAGTGAAAGACACTTTCTGTTTCTCCAGTCAGGACCTGTTCCCGGGGCTTGAGGACCTGCATTGCCCAGGATCTGGTGGCTTTCTGGATTTCTCTTTGTTTTCACAGAAGCATGCAATTATTTGGGTTGGAAGGGACCTCAGAGATCATCCCATTCCATCCCCTGCCATGGTGGGACACCTCCCACCATCCCAGGGTGCTCCAAGCCCTGTCCAACCTGGTCTTAAACACTTCCAGGGATCCAGTGGCAGCCACAGCTTCCATGGAAAATCTGTGCTAGTGCCTGCCCACCCTCTGAGTAAAGAACTCCCTAACATCTACAGAATTCATATCCTATAGGTAGCTTTGCTGTCAGATTTTAGAGTCACCTCCAGCCAGATCTCCAGAGATTCCCTGAGTTTCCACCTCCCACCTCCTTAAAAAGCCTGTCCAGACCAAAATTAACCGACAACTCTTTCCTTCAATCCCTTCCCTGGAGCACACCCAGACTGTGACATATCCACATCCCTCTTTTATGGGCCCACCTGGCCTGCAGTGGGCAAGTCCAGGAGATTCTCCTTGACCCCTGGGAGCACAGTGGAGGTGTGCAGGAGACAGGGCACCACTCACTTCAGTGCCTCCTGTCTTGGGGTCAGCTTCACTCAGCCCTCAGCTGCCTCAGCTTCACCCATCTCGTGCCCTTTTCCAAAAAAATGCCACCTCTGTGCAGCTCCTCTGCCCATCCTGGCACAGGGAAGCTCCCCACCTATATCAGGTGGAGCTCTCTGACCCCTTGGCATCCTCCAGGATTTTGGAGCCCTCCCCAAAATCTGCTTTCCATCCTGCTCCTGCTTGTCCTCACTGCTCAGCCTGGAGTTGGCTGTGCCCTCATCATTCCTGGGAGCACAGCATTCACGGAAATCCAGAGTCACCCCAATCCTTTTGAGCCATTCCCACTCCTGGTGACTGATCCCTGCCTCTCTCTCAACCCCCTGGATCCTTTTGGATGGACAAGTCCACACTTTGAAGGAGATGCTCCCAGAAAGGAAATGAGACTGAACCATCCAGGCACAGGATTCCTCCTGCACCAGAGCTTAGCAGGGAATGTGTTTAGCAATATCCTGGCTGGAAAACGCCATGGTGCTCTGCAGGAGACCCTCCCATTCCCCTGCCATGCAAGCCCAGGGCAGGAAAAACCCACGCAGGGCATCTTTATACACACAGGTTTTCCTTTATACACCCAGGTTTCCCTTTGGCTGCCCTGTCTTTTCTGCTGGAGGACGGAGAGGAGGAAAAATCTCTGCTGGTTACACAGGAATCCAACCAGATGATCCCACAGCCCCTCCTGGCCTTAAAATCCCCGCCTCTATTCAGCACTGCCAGCTCCTAACGCATCTCCCGGCGAAGAAAAGCCACATTCAGGGGCTCGGATCCCTCTTTGTCGGGAGGGATCTTTCTCCTTTTGGCTTTTGGAACATAGGAGACACATTTATCTCCTCAACCAGCAAAACCCACCCGGGGCACGGCTCTCCCCGGATCCGGAGCCATCCCAAAGCAACCCCCAGCGTGTCCCCCTTGCCCCCCATCGCCGGGTGAAGGCGACCCAGGCTGGCTGTGGCTGTTCCCTGCTTGGCTCCCGTCCATGCCTCTGTGTGTGTGTGTGTGTTTGTGCCTCCCGTGGCGAGCCAAGGGCCCGTTTGGGGCCGGGATTCTCCCGGGACAAAGGGATGCTAATTCAACTCCCTCTGCTGTTCCCTTTTGTCTAGGGCTAGCTCCCACGCTTGGACTTGGCACTCTCGGGATGCGGCAGAGGGAGCTCCTTGTTGCCACCAACCTGAGCCCGGTTTGGGGAATGCACCCAGCAGGGAAAGGGGAAGGAGGGGAAGGGAATAAATCCATAATTCCGCCCAGCCCCGCTCCCTGCCAGCCCGGGGCAGGGGTTTCCAGCGCCTCCCGCCGCCGGTTTTGTAGCCACGGGTTGCCTTGTTGATTCTCCCTTCTGTGGTCCCCCGGATGATGTTTAAGTCATCAACCAAACCAAAATTAAAAATTAAAAAAAAAAAAAAAAAAAAAAAATCAAACGGAACAAAACAACCCCTCAACCCCCACCCCCCGCAAAAAAAAATCCCCCCAAAACCCAACCAATAAAATCCAAAAACCCCCCAAAACCAACAACATCCACTAAAAAAACACCAAAAAAACCCAAACAGCAAAATAAGGAGTCAAAAAAACCCCTAATCCTCAAAGAACTCCCAAAGAACCCCCAAACGCCCAAAATCCCCCAAAAACAAACAAGAAAACCCAAAAAAACCCAACCAAAACCCCCCCCAAAACCAAACCAAACCAAACCAAAAAAACAAAAACCCAAAAAACCAAAACCCCCAAAACAAACAACCCCCCTAAAAAACACAAAAAAAGAAACACAAAAAGGAGGAAAAAAACCCCAAATCCCCAAAGAACCCCCCAAACCCCCCAAAACAAACAAACAAAAAACAACCAAGAAAAACCCTAAAAAACCCAAACCCCCAAAACAAGCAACCCCCCCAAAAAAAAAAAAAAAAATAAAGACAAAAAACATCAAGAAACCAAACAACAAAAAAGGGATAAAACAACAACAACAACAACAAAAAACCAAAAAAAACAAACAAAAAAAACCCCTCAAAAAAACCAAAAAACCCCAAAAAGCAAACAACACAAAACCCACCAAAGTCCCCAAACTAAAACAAAACACAACCCCCCCCTCGCGTGTCAGGGTTGACAGATGAGTGGGAGGTGGAGGCAGCGCAGAGAGCACTCGGGACCGGCTCCTGGAATCGCTGCCATTTCCTTTCCCCCATCCCTCCTCGCAGGGTTTGCCCGGCTCTTGGCTGTTTCCAGCTTTTTTCCAGGGCTGGAGCCGGATCTTTATCCCGGCCTCGCTGTGCAGGTAGTGAGGTGATGAGGTCAGAGCCTCTAAACACCCCAGAAACTCTGGAGCCTGCAGAGCCGAGGTGATGGAGAGGCAAATGCAGGCAGGTGTGATGGCAACCACAGGTGCCATCCCTGCCCAGGTGTCCTTGGACACCTCGGGAGGCACAGGAGGATGGAGAGACTCCTTTGGTGGTCTTACCCAGCTCCTCATCCTCTCACTGGACTCCTAAAAGCTGCGGGATAACCCCTGGGCACCTTTCCTCTGTGTGCTGCCCTTGCAACCTGCAGCTCAGGGGAAGCTGCAAATCCCCCAGGACTCTGTGGGTGTAAAGCAGGGATGTGGCTACAGCTCCTGCAGACCTCCCCAAACTGCTTCTCCAACACACTGCCTGTGCTGAGTTAGCTACCCAAAACCCAGGGCAGGAATGCTGCCGCCAGGGATTTGGGCTGTGCCAAAATTAACCCAGAAAGACACTAAAAATTTCAACACTGGATAGATTAAAAAGGAGTGTGATAAATATACTTCTTTCAATCTTTCCAGAGTTCAGATTTTTAGCATCCTTCCATGTAAATAATACCAAAAGAAATTAGAGTTTATAGATATTGATTTATAATGGACTCAGCAGTGCAGCATCCCCTCAGCCCATGCAGCAAGCCCCACTCCAAGCTCAATTTCCAGGGACACTAGACCCAGCTGGTGCTCCAGGATGTGCCAGCCTTTGCCCCCGTGGCCCGCAAGATTTGTGCATCCTGCCAGCTGAGCGCAGCTTGCACAGTCCCATTTTCAATCCTGATCCTTCCAGTTTCCTTCCCCTTAGTTACAGGGCAGAGTTTGTAGATCTGCCTCGTTGATACCAGGGCAGCTGCCCAAATTGCCATTAGCGGAGAGGTAGACGGGGTGTGGTTGGAAATCAGATCCTCTTGGGAAGAGTTTCATGAGAGAGAGGAGAGTGCCTCTCACATGTAACAAACCTCCTGGATGGATCAGTATCTTGTGGCTTTCTGCTCATGCCTTACTTTATTGCAGAAGTGGAGAAGGCTGATCCAGAGCAGGGAAAAGGGAGGAGGAAAACGTTTGGCTCGGAGACAACCGAGGTGCCAGAATGCCATCAGGAAAATATGATGAGATCTGCTAAACATATTAATTTTACATCATTATGAGATGTTATTATGCCTCGAATAGCAAGGGGCTGCCTGCATTCAGTGGTCCAGGAGATCCTTTAGATGTGCCAAGTGGTTCCATGATTAAAATGGCCTCTCCAGCTGGGGCTGGATGTCAGGATGGCTTTCTAACAGGAGAAATGTGAGGGGTGGGAACTATTTGCCCCCAGAATGGGCCTCTAAGAAGCACCCATGGAAGTCTGAGGCTGTAGCCCTAGGCTCCCTCTATAGTCAGTGGAGAGGAATAAACATCTTGCTATGATTCATGTTATCCTGAGATAGGTGTCTGAGATAGGTCAGATGGATTGCTCCCCGGAGATGCCAATTGCTCTCCACTGACTGCTAAAGGAGCCTGGGGTGACTCGCTCAGACTTTGACATCCAACTCTGGGAGATGAGATCAGGCCTATCAGCAAGCCTGGGGAGCGATGCTGTTATGACACAGCAAGAAAAAAATACGGAGGAGACTCGTGTCTCTGAGGGGTTGTAACTGGATTTAAAAGTCTGGTTCCATTCTTGCCCAATCTGGGGGAAAACTCACATGGATTTCGCCAGACATGAGATGGGCTTTCCCACCCACAATGGTAAAGAGTCAGCCCTTGAACACAGCTTTGTTTGGGTTTTCTTGAGAGAAAGAATACATGGGGCTTATCCCCAACAGGTCTGGTGTCCAAAGTAAACCAAACTTCAAAAATAAGCTGAACCCAAAACGAGTGCCCAGCATTCCACAAGAAGCTGGATGTGATTTGAATCCCACATCTCTCAGGAGCTGGACAGATGCCTGCTCTGCCCTTCATGTAGTCCCTGGGAGCAAGAGGCTTCTCATCCAGAGCCGGTCTCCCTGGATTCCCTCAGTGATTGATGGAGAGGGGCAGAAACATCAGGGTGTGAATAATTTAATCCGAACTGTCTGGAACACATCAGATGAGTCATGCCCCGGAGGACCCCAGCAACAACTGGAACTACCTCAGCCTGTCTCACTGTCTTTTCTGACCCACTGCTCTTCTGCAGGCCCCAGTTTTAACATTTTAGGAAGTCTGAGTTGCAAAGAGAATGGTCGAGAGAGGAAGAGAAAATAGAGGGGCTGGCTGTCAACAGCAGAGCAGTGGAGGAGATTTGTAAAGAGGAGGCTGTCTATCTCTTGGTGATGTGTCAGGGCAAAATGTCCTTTGGGAAGAGATGTTGCAGTCAAATTCAGATTTTGGGTTCATTCCAGAAGTCTCGAGGGGAAATTCTCCAGTCTGGATCATGCAAGAGGCCTGCTTGGATAATGACAGTCACGTCAGGCCGTGAACATGCATTGTGTGCTCTGCTGGGGGAAGGAGGGAGGCACTGCAAACCCAGGGATGTCGGACCTCTGCCAGCAGCAGAGATCTGAAATCCCTGTTGGTGCTGCCCCTCTGCACTGCCAAGGCACCTTTGGAGGGGTTGTTTGGTGTCCCTTCCTGAAGGATACTCTGCCATGTCTGTGGGACAGTGTCAGGAAAGTGGTGACAAGAGGAAATTTTTACGCTTTGTGGTCGGTCTGGGTAAGATGACAGGGACATCCCATCCCACCTGGATTTGAGATGGAAGTGCAGGAAGGCCAGACACCTCCCCAGTTTAACAACGAAGCAATCCAGTGACCCTAAACTCTCCATATTTCCCCCCACGCTCATCCTGGTGGCTGCCCAAAAGGGATCTGCACCAGAAGGGACGTGGCTTTGCAGGACACAGACAGGATTAACCCCGAGGGACACGAGCAGGGCTCACTCCACCACTGCTGTGACTCTCAACATCCGCCTTGGAGCGGGGTCGGTGGTGGCCAGCCCTGATTTCCGGAACGATTTTGCGCCTCCCAGCCCTGCTCACCCACATTCGCCCACTGGGGAATTGGCTGCGTGTCCTCTGGGGGCTCATCCCATGGGTGCAGAGCCACGGGACACCCATTCCCACCCCCTCACACAAAAACCAGGCTGGGGTGGCTTCCCAAAGCTGCACACGAGTGCTAAAGTCCAATAAACAAGCCCTGGCGGCCCAAGCTGAAAGCACCCGAGCCCTCTCCAACAAAGCATTTAATCCAGTTTGGCGTAACCTTTGACATTATTAGGGATCGCAGTGACCCTAATCCAATCAGATTGATTAACTAAAGCGCAGACCCCATAAGCAGACCCCCCTCTGGCCTCTGCTATTTAGCCCTGACCAAACAGTGGGAGAGACGTGCCGTATTTACACCACAATGGGTCGGCGCTGAGAACCTGTTTCATTACAGAGAGACTTAAACTCCCATTACTCCATCAATGTATCATTCTTCAATAGTTCATTAAAAGCTGCTCCTCCACAATAACTATTAACCATTTCTCAGCCCAGCTGGCAGGTTTAAAGCCCCGGCCAATCTTTAGCAGAAGGAGGTGGGAGTGAGTGAAAGAAATAGATAGACAAGGGCTCCCCTTTTTAAATTTAAACGAACAGCGGGCTTAAATAGTTGGAGGTAATTTACTTTTATTGAATGGGGGGGGGAGGAGAGAGAGGAAACTTCTATTTTGACTTAATTATGTGCTGAAGTCCTTTAAAGAGACAGGGCCATGATAAGCTTTTATTGTATTACTTCTCTTGAGATTGGTTCATATTTCTGCCCAGAGGAGTTTCAAAGGGAGCTCACGCAGCATGGAGAGGCTCTAAACTCACAGCTTAAGTATGAACAGCCTCTTCAGCCCACAAAAGCTAAAATAAAGGCAAAAGGCACAATTCCCAATGCATGGCACTTCAGCTGGAGATGGAAAATGCCTGTCAGGTTGCACTGTTCACTTTCTGCTGTCAGCAATGGGGTGTCTATCCTTCTCCTACATCCTCCAAATTTTATCCTGCATATTTTTAGAGGCAACTCAAAAATCTTCCCTTCTCCTTGGTAAACCTTTAAATTGCATTAACAACTGCCAGGCCTCTCAGGTTAGTGGCTGAACATGAGCTGTGGCTCAGGTGGTCACTTCAGGTCATGTGGCCATTGCCATGTTTTTCTCCACTTCATAAAATACAGGTGGAGAAACAAATAACAATATTTTTCCTTTCAATGTTACTGTTGGAAAAATTCAAGTGAGAGGTTCTTTCTACTGTCCAGCAGTTGAGATTTGAGCTTTGGGAGACTAGAAATGAGTTGCAGTGTCTTTATATCAGAAATGGTAAGGAGATTAAGTTTAGGTAGAGAGAAAGAGATCAGATTTAATTCTTTCTCCATACAGGAATCCTGTTTTGTGCATTCCAAGTAGTCCAAACTGCCCAAAACTCCCATTTCCTAGGGATTTGCAAGGAAGACCCAACAGTGGCACCTGTCTGACTGTTTCTCCATGAAGCTGCACACCTGCCCAAACACTCCCAAGACCACAGAGGAGGAGAAAACCCCCGTCCCACAGCCCTGACCCTAAAGATCATCTCGTTACACCCCTGCTGTGGGCAGGGATGCATTCCACAGGCAGGGACACCTTCCACTCTCCCAGGTTGCTCCAAACCCATCCAAGCTGGCCCTCCCAGGGATAGAAAGCCCACACCTCTCTGGATAATCAAATAGGGAAGGTTTATTCCACAGCCAAGAGCTTGTAAACCAGACTAGTCAAACAGGGTGGGAAGGGGGATTTCTGCTCTTCCTCTGCCCTGGGTGACATACAAAGAGCAAAAGGCATTTAGGGTCAAGCCTGCCAAGTGTTGCCTTCAATAGCAGCAGGTCAGGATCCCCTGGACAGCACCATTCCCTGGTAGCTGAGCTCATCAATGCCATTCCTGCCTAAGGTGTGATTCATTACAAAATCCCAGAATTGTTAGTGTCGGAGGGGAACTCTGGAGAACGGGCCTGGCTAAAAAAAAATTGTACATAAATATAGTCTTAGCTAAAACATGTGGGATCTTTTTCCATAAAAAGGCTGATGGGGGAAAAAGAGTCTGGTTTTAGATGAGATATCAGAACGTGTCTCTTAACAGGACCAGAGTCTGGTGAGAGTTTGGCACTGCTGAATCACAGCTCGAGCCTAGCCCTGAATGAGCAATGAGGGACCACAGCAGCAAGGGCTGCCCAGACAGCCAGGCTCGGTTTGGGCCTGGAAGGGATTTCCTGAAGGCATTAAAGTCTGTCCTTTTCAGTGAAAGGAGTGCAGATAGTCTGTGAGGCAAAGGGGAGATGCTTGAGGAGCTGCTCTGCTTTGTGCTGAGGGAGGATGGGGTCCCCTCTGACTCACACGAAAGCTGCACTCAGATCCTGGGTGACTTAAAATCCAAGCTGCAAAACAGATTTTTTTTGCTTCCTTGCTTTCTCTCTCTCCTTTCCCCCTTCTCTCTTTCTGGGTAGGAGCTCAAGTATGTTCCTACCCTGGGGGATCTGCCGCACAAGAATGCGACTGAGCTGTTTTTTTTCTCTCCCCCCTCCTGCTGTAGGTGAAGCAAAACTGAAGGGTGGTTTGATTCTCCCTCAAGGAACAACATTCTTCAGTTATGAAATCGTCCCAGTCTCCTCTCCCTCCCTGAGCCTGGCTACCAAAGCCTCCTGTGTGGAGCAGGGACAGACCCTTCGTGCTGGGGGAGATAAGAGAATTGGGCAGATTTTGGGATGGGGGTTCCTCTGGCCAGCAGGGAGGTGAGGGACAGTTTATCCACAAGGATAATTGCTGTGGGAGGTGTGTGGGGGGGTGTAATCCCAGGCTGTCTGGGAGCACAGAGAGGTCAGGGACTCCCCATCCCTGGAAGTCCTCAAGGCTGGGTTGGATGGGGCTTGGAGCAACCTGGGCTGGTGGGAGAAAATGTCCAAGGAAGGAAGGAAGGGCCCCTTTGTGCTAAAGGGAAAGGCACAATTTATCCAGGACTAAGTGAGACCAGCAGGACCAGGCTGGATTTTAAAAGACACACCAACAAGGGCAAAGAAGGATAAAGGAGTTCTCTCAGGCTCCTACCAACTTATAAGGGAAAAGGCCAACTACTCAGGCTTAGCTTAGGGCTTAAGTCTCATAAGATTCAACAGAAATGGGCAAAACATTTCCAAGAGTTCACACTTCTATCAAGGGGCGCAGAAACAGTGGCTTGAATTTGCACCCTGTCCTAATTTACTGTGTTCACAACCAAGGAAAACAGAAGCATTAATTGATGGTGATTTCCCCAGGCCTTTGATCTTCATTGTATTTCACAATAGTATAAAAACTGATGCTGTCTGATAAGTCCAATTCCTGTGAACCGTCCCCAATATCCCATCATTTCCCCTCTGCCATCATCTAGAGGGCTGAAATTACAGCACAGGGTCAGAAGAGGAGCCAGGTCCAGCTTGACCACTGCAAACACAAAAATCCTCTGTGTTCCTTCCCAGGACTGTGGGATCAGGGGCTAATTCATGCTGAAAGGGATTCCAGGAGGTCTCTAGTCCAACCTCCTGCTCCCAGCTGGAACTGAGATCACCCCACTCCTTGATCCAGCCCTTGCAGGACGTTTCACTGGACATTTTTTCTGAAGGGACTGAGTTCACAGGAGGTTTCTCAAGATCTCTGCTGCCACTCCACCGTGGACATTCACCTCCCCAAACCTGGAGCTCTCACTCACCTTTATCCAGCACGGGCCCAAAGATGGCTAAGCTGTCATTGACAGTTGTGCAGTTCCACCTTCTCCCTCGAAACTGGTGCTGGCATTCCTGGATGCCAATCTTGACCCCTTCTGCCACGCTGGGCATGATCTCCATGTAGTTCCGACAGAAGCGCAGCTGCTTGGGCACCAGGCCTGGGATGGTCCCACAGAGGTTGGGCTGAGTCCCCAGGGAGGAATACTGGTGACCAATTGCCAAGGACCTGGGAAAATAAAACAGGGAGAAAGAGATGCTGTCAGGCTGGATTTCATCTTTGTGCTTGGTTCTGAAGAATGGGGACAGAACATCAACATCTTCGTCTCGTCCGTGTTCTTCCTCATCAGAAAATATAATTTTCATTGTCATCCTTCCCCAAAACAGCATGTCCTGAAGTTCCCTACAGGCCCAGCAAGGCCAAAACCTCTACTTTTAATGTATTCCTTATCTTTATTCTCCCAAATCCATTGTGCTTTGAAATCCATCCTTCCTCCCTTCCTCCCTTCCTCCCTTCCTTCCCTTCCTTCCCTTCCTTCCCTTCCTTCCCTCCTTGTAAAAATGACTTTTCTGACAACTGAATGAAAAAATCTCTTCCCCAGAATTTCTAATTCCTGATTATTGCAAATTTACCAATATAAAAATTGTTTCACACACAATTCTCAGGGAGCTGTGCAGAGCCAGGGGGCCCCCTGAGCCTCCTTTTCCCAGGCTGAGCTCCTTTCCCAGCTCCCTCAGGAGTTCTCCAGCTCCATTCCCTTCCCTGGACACACTCCAGCTCTTTTGTGGCACATGAATGTAAACTGAGTATGAAAATTATTAATTTTTAGCAATATTTTAATTTGCTGTTCTGTGTTTTCCCAAAATAGCCGTGACCCCCCAAAATTAACGTGTGGTGCAGTTTGTGTTCTCTGTGTTTATTTTCTTTGCAACCAGGGCTTCAAACGTGTATTTCCTTCTGTGAGACACAAGCCCACCTCTAGAAGATGATTTATAGGAAATTTTGGCGGCTGAGGAAACCCAGTCAAGAGCATTTTCAGAGCTACCCAAAGGAATAACTCCAGCAGCAGAAGCCATCAATTTCTGAGTCTTTGGAAAGGCAACACCAAGAATTTGGGAATGGGAACAACATCATTCTGTGGGGCTTTGGTTAACGTGAGGGGAGTGAAATTAAAGCCAAACCAACAACCTAAAACCAATCCCAATTAAGCTTGAGTGCAAACCCTGAGCTCAGCCCAGGGGAAGTCTTGCAAGGAGTGTCCATGAACCTTTATGTTGGTGAAGCCTTGGAGACAAACAAGTCAGCTCTGCAGGGAGATCAGCAGATATGCAGCTAATTAGATAGATTTCTAAAGTGTTTTTTACTGGTGCTTCTAATAATAACCTTGATTACTAAAACTGAAGGGATTTTTAGAGTATAATTTCCTTTTCTTCTAATTAAATCTCTTGATTGTCTTTTCTGCCCTGAATTAATGACAAAGAGGAACCTGCCTGGGCAGTGTGTATTTCTGTTTACATTCATTTTTTGCTGTGTGGTTTTCATTTGGGAACAGCCTGGTGTGTTTGAATTATCAACAGGGCTGTCAGGGAATAAACCCTTCACTCTCTTTTTGCTCTGACTTAAAAAATAACACAAGAATTCTATCACTGCTGAAGTCCAGAAGAAAATTAGCTTGACTTTAGCAGTTCTCTAGGCTAGGATAAAAATTATTTTGGAATTATTTTGTTTTAAAGAGAAGGGTCCTTGGAGCCAATTAACTCCTTTCAAAGGAGTTAATAATTAATAATTAATAATTAATAAAGAAGTGAGAAGAAGGTGGACATTCACATGGTCAGGAGCCACATCTCAAGGGCTCTGCTGACTGCAGAGTAAGCTTTACAAATCCATCATTTCAAGGCAAATGGGATTTAAGAACATTCATTTCTGGATCCCAAATGGCTCCAGGTGGGAGTTTAGGACCAGGATAATCAACTCAGCCAAGAACATCCCTCCAGTAAATGAACTTCAGATGGGCAAGGTGGAAGGTGTGTGGAGGATCAAAAAGGATTTCCAGCTGATTTCCTAAACTTGGATGCCTCTTTCCACCTCTGCTGAACTTCTGGGAGATGATTAACCCCAACATTAGAAGACAATTCCTCCTACCCCGGGGAGGGAAGCTGAGACAAATGGCATGCACCACCCTCCAGAAGTGCCCCTTTTTTTTCCATTAAAAAGGAAAGGAAGGCCTAAAAGAGAGGCAAGGGGCTCACCCTGACCCCAAATGATGTCCCTGTCACCCCCCACTCCAACCCAGCAGCTCTGCCCACCCAGGCTGCTTTTGCAATCAGCAGTGGAGAGGAGCAGGCATTTCCGTGCCACGTTCCCCTGCCCGGGTCAGGTGTGTGCTCTGGGCTGGGGTGACTCATGGCCTTGTCCCCAGGGGCTGTGCTGGCCAGACTCTCACTCCCCTGGGGGACTGGTGGGGTGACTGGGGCACGTCTGCTCCGTGGAAGTCTCCGGGTGAATCACGCCACGAGCCCTGGCCGTGAGGAAGGATGAGTTCCTTGAAGTATTCCCACCCAGCCCCACGTTGAAGGCCATGCAGAGAGCTCAGCTGGAGGAAGGAGACAAGTTCCTGCAGGGACCCACAGGAGAAAACTGAGGAAACACTTTTTAAAACACATTTTCCTTATCTCAGTGGTCAGACACGGGGCTTTTTGAGCTTTAATTCAGGGTACACAGCAGGCAGAAAGCCGTCTGTGAAATGGGGCCCATGCCAAGTGCACATTTTTGTTTCACTGTTACATATTATACAAAACACTGGACTACAATTTCTGGACTAAAGACACCTTCTAAGATACTATTCCAGGCTTCTGAGGGCTTGTGGAGTGTGTTGCCTCTGTTGCCTTGTTGGGAATGGAGTTTTAGGGTACCACACCCCCGAATTTTAATCCATTGAACCCCCCAAGAATGGGATTTAGGAGGTATTCACAGCTTTAGGATTGGGAGGTGGGTGATCCTATCTCTGCAAACCATCTGGAGAGATGTCTTCATTGAATTCTCCAGGGAAAAACATGAATTTAGGTGTTCCTACTCATCCTACAGCCATCGACTACAGAGTCCAAAATGTGGATGTTCTCTGGTGTGTAAAGTTAACTTTGGTGGGAGCAGCTGTAGAATTTGTTTCCACATCAACTGCAGTCACCAATATCCTTCCCAAAGCTTTCCAAAGTCTCTCACCCAGTTCCCAGCAAAGATAAAGCATCCACTGAGTTACCATCAACCTCTTGCAGGCTCTTCACCATGCTGTGAAGCCAGAATGAATTTTTTGAGCTATTTCAGTAAGACCCTGATGAAGTTTGGGATTCCAACCTCATCAACTTTAATCATATGAACAGCCAAACTCAATCCTGTCCCTGGGGGGTTTTTTTGGTGGTTATTACAGTGGTAGAATGAAAACACCAGTCATAGGAAGAGGAGTTTGCAGGTTGGTGCCCTCAACTATTCGTTTCCGTTGCTGGGAAGATCATCTAAGATTAAAAAAAAAAAAAACCCAAAACATGTAGAAATCCCTCTAATTGCTTTTTCACACTGCACCCTGCTCGATACAGCAGGGAAAGAGTCACAGCTCACTTTGATCTGTGTTACAGTCTGGAAAGTTTAATCTGCAAAAGGCAATCTCCAGCACGAGCCTTGTTCTCAAGGTGTCATCAGGCCCGAGACTGTGCAATGCAAATTTGGCTTCTCATGGGGCAGTGTGGAGTCACTTGAAGGTGCAGGGTGGAATCTCTAAACATCTCCCCACGAGCAGTGGCTCTGCTGTAAAGCAGAGCTGAGCACAGTCCTCCTCCTCCTCCTCCTCCTCCTGGCTCCCTCACAGCCTCTGGAGTGTGATAACATCTCCCCGAGCACCCTCTCTTGGTTTCTACTTTGCTTCCAGGTGTAAACACTTTCTCCCTCTCTAAAGCCAATTTATCTTTAGGAGAACCCAGTTCTTTCAGCTCCCTGTCATTATTATTGATCATCAGGTGGGAACCCTATGAACCTTCCAGCCTTCTCCTCCACCCAGAGAAACCCAACAACAGCCCAACAACCAGACCTTTAGAAAAGATTGGGAAAGTTCTACAAAGATCAGAATCTCATTCCAGTGTTGCTCAACTCTCTCGTAGCTCCCATCATTCATCTTTTTCTCACTGTCTCCAGTGATCAAACCTGGCACTTGCATTTTTCCACTCTCCTGAGTTCTCCTCCTGAACAATCTCCTTCGTGTGGGTAATTCTGAAAAGGCAGTGCTGAGAAATGGGCCGAGGGTCATCTGCTGGGGTTGAACCAGGCATCACCTTCAAATCCCCTCAGCACCAACACTTCCAGGATGCATCGACCCCAGCCTCTCCTTTCCCACTGGAGAATTCCTGAAGCTCTCCATTTTACAAACACACTCATGCCCAGAACAGGCGCTGCTCAAGTCTGAACCAAGGGGAAGGGTCAAAGAGTTGTTCCTTTCAAACCAATCAGCCTTTTCTCCCCATCAGCACAGGAGGAGCCATGAAAACACTGCTCTGTATGTCCACAGCCAAAGTTCTTAGCTTATCTTTAAGCCTTGCATGCCCTGAAGTGTTTAATTCAACCTCCAGTGAGGATTTTTCTTTGCCAACACACCTAGAGAGCTCTTCATTTCCCTTATCTCAATCTATCTGCTCCTTCAGCAGAGCCGTTGTAAATAAGTACCTGGCCACCTTCTTAATAAATTACATGTACCCTCCCTCTTGGAATGGACACCCCAGCCAGGTTAGGAGGTTGAAATATGCAGGAAATACCTGCTCAGAGCTTTTTTATCAGAAAAAGAGGAGGTTTCAGCTCTGGGTGACCTTGCTGTACAGCACCACTGCACTGACTTTTCAAGGTCGCCACCTTCCTAGCATGTCAAAAGTCCTTGACACATCAAGAGCAGCGTGTGGAGACTCCTCCACCTGCTTGCTGCTCCCTGAATTCTGTCATTCCTGAGTTTTTTTGAGTTTTGTTCTGCTATTCAGCTCAGAGAGGCCTTTGGAGAGTTTCCTCCAGGGATGTCCTTCCAGGGTGCTCACCTCAGGAAAATAACTCCATTTATTAATGCTGAACAGCTAGGGTGCAACTTGCCAAATGGCCCAGGAGAAGACCCTGAGTGCACTTAAATCCCACCAAATATTGAGAACTGAGCACCAGGAGTGACTTTGATCCTTTTGTCCCTAGTCCTGGTGAAGAAGTTGAGTCCAAGGATGTCCACCTGCTCATAACAGAGGGGATTTGTGTTCTCTTGTGGATGCCTTAAGTGCTTCTCCCTTTGCAGGAAACCCCTAACAGCAAGGAACCACAGCTCCTCCAAATCCTCTTTTATAATCCACCCAGCTTTCCAGAGGTTCAGCTCAGCCCCTCTGCCTTTCTAACTCATTTTGGCTGCCTCTCTGTGGTGCCACATCCCTTAGAAGAATCTCAGCCCCGTGATGAAAGAGGGGACAAATTGTGGAAAGTGTTTTGTCTAAAAAGATGCATTTTCACAACACATCCGAGGTATTGTGATCCTAAATTTGAGAACTGCTGGAGGAGTGTCCATAGGTTGTGAAGAGCTGCAAGGAAAAGCCCTCAAGGGCTGCCTCACCATCTCCTGACACCAGAGGGGCTCACAGGGAAGCAGGTGATGAGTGGGCAGCCCCTACTCCATCCTACAACATCCCAAATTGACCCTCTCTCACCTCTCACCATCATCCTTCAGGCTCACCAGCATGAAATCCATGTATCTGAGGCTGCCTAAAAGCACATTTTTTGGAGAAATGAGCAGCTGGAAGGCTGTGAAGGTTCCAGAAATGGGGGCTGCCATGAATGGCTGATGGCACTGAATGTCAAGAGGCTCCTGGGGCAGGATCAGTCAGCCATGATCAATTCCCACAAAGTCACCCCACACAGACAGATGAAGTGTGGACATAGACAACTGGAAACTGGGAAGGGTGTCCCAGAGGTAGAGACCAGGAGCAGGAGATGGAGTTGAACCCACTGTGTTCACACACAAATGTCCCTGAGACTCTCGTGTAGACACTCAGGAAGGATGTGGAGCTGCTGGAGCCAGCCCAAAGAGCAGCCATAAAGTGGATTTGAGGGATGGAGCATTGTTCCTACAAGGAAAGGCTGGGAGAATTGTATTTGTCCAGCTTGGAAAAGAGAAGACTTTCAGGGTGTGTTCATTGTGGCCTTCTTGGAGCTGAAGGGACCCAAAAGAAGGATGGGAAGAGACAATTTACAGGAGTCTGGAGTGACAGGAATGGATCCAAACTGCCAGAGGGCAGGGATGGGTGGGATACTGGGAAGGAATTGCTCCCTGGGAGGGTGCCCAGAGCAGCTGTGGCTGCCCCTGGATCCCTGGAAGTGCCCAAGGTTGGTTTGAGCAGCCTGGGATGGTGGAAGGTGTCCCTGCCCATGGCAGGGGCTGGCACTGGATGATCTTTAAGGTCCCTCCAGCTCAGGTCATTCCATGGTTTTATGATTCTGTGGTTTGAACCACCAGCCCAGAGGCCAGGTGGGTAGAAAGGCAGAAAAACTTCTAATTCTACATTCACTGAATGGCCTTATTTTTCACAGAAAAACCAATATTCTGGCATATGCTGTGATTTTTTTTTTTCTCTGCTTTACTATGAAAGCAAAACCTAGAGAAATTTTAGAATGAAAAGAAAGGAAGTGGGACTTGCTACCACCCCTTATTTTAAATGGAAAAGGAAGTTGTTCTGCTCACTAATGTCCCACCTGCATCAAAGTGGTTTTCTTCTATGACATTAAAACTATCCCAAACCCAAGCAACTACAAAGTGTGGCCAATAACAAAAATTTTAATTGATGTTTTAGTTGAAAACTTGGAAACCACCTAAACACAGATCAGCAAAATGATAGGTTTAGCTCTAGAAGACATGAATCAAGTAACTGATTCTAATGAAAGATTTTTTTTTTTTCCAGTTTGGGGGTTGTTTTTTGTTTTGCATGGACCAGCAACAATCAAGCTTAGGCCTAAGCAGTCTAATTACAGAAGTGTCATGCTATAATTCAGAAATTATGAGACCCTGCAACACTGATTGCAGCAGGGTCTTCAACATTTGGCTGTGGGCATCTCACTATCAAGACTAAGACATTTCACAGAGGTTCACAAAAAGAAATCTAAGCCTGTTAGACAGCTCAAATTCACTGTGCAGGTAGATTTTTTTTTTCTCCCAGCCTGGAAAAGAAAAAGGCTGTAGCCTA
The DNA here is from genome assembly GCA_032173965.1 of Sitta carolinensis. Taxonomy (NCBI): domain Eukaryota; kingdom Metazoa; phylum Chordata; class Aves; order Passeriformes; family Sittidae; genus Sitta; species Sitta carolinensis. The sequence continues at coordinate 2,004,151 of CM063284.1, read as the reverse complement.
CTGGGCTAACTGTTCTTGTTGGATACCTCTTTGTTCACCTCCAAACACAGCACAAGGGCTATATTTAAATCCTTTTTTCTCCTCTAGCCCCGAAAGCATGCACATAATTTTGTGGCCAGTCCTGCACACACGCAGGCACGGAGGTGACTTTGCTCCCATAATAATTCCCTCACCCTTGCCCTGTATTCCTAGCAACGTTGGTGATGGTGATGATGCAGCAGCCTTGTGTTTCTCCAGCACCTTTCATCACAGCATCTCTGAGCGTGGGACTCTCCTCACCCGACTTTGACCATTTAAAAGTTTGGAATCTCGGCCAAGCTCTGCTGGAGTGTGTGGAGCAAGATCAGCATCTCCAGAGGGCAACTCGGCCCAGCCTGGCAGAGATGCCTCAGATAGGTGGGCTGAATCACTGGAGATGCCCAGGAGGCAGCACTGGCTGTGGAAAAATAAGGAGCATAAACTGGACACCTTTTTTTCCCGAGCTAAAAGTAGGAACCGGGAATTTCACCTTTTTTTTTTTTTTTTTTTTTTTTTTTTTTTTTTCAGAATCTCAGAAATCCTTGGAAAGCTGGAAGAGGAGGCCAAGGAAAGTCTTTGCTATCTCTAAGGTGGACCACGACAGATTATTTAGGGTAGGTTGAGGCTGGATTTGAAAAGTAATAAGCTCCGTGGCAGCTTCAAGTGGGTGCTAAGAAAGCAAAATTCCCTGAGCTGAGGTTTGGCCGGGACAGTGAATTCCCACAGGAACTAAGGCACACCACAACACTCAGCACCTTCCACTCTGAGTGCAAGAGATGTTGCTTTGACTTTGTCTTCCCTTAGGATCTACAGAACAGAGGAGGAGAGAATACAAGTATTAACAACCCGGTTCCTTGGAAAAAGTCTTTGGAACTCTTTAATTACCCAAGGCAATTAACTCCTTTGCTACACATGTCATCAGAAAAACAACCCAGGCAGCAGAATAATGGCCCCTCAAACCACGTTTTCGAGCCTGGATCCAGGTCCCAGTGACCCTGGTGTTGCTTCCACACCATGTCCTCCAGCTGGGGCTTTTCCCTGGAGGTCTCCCCGGGCTGAGATCTGCCTCCATCCTGCCCCATTTCTCTCATAAAACGTGCCAGCATGGCAGTGCAGGGTTTTTTAGAGATGCATAAGCCTTAACATTTTAATCTGCCACCTACACTGCAGTTTATGAGTGCTGTAAATCTCGTGGTTATAATGAACTCATCTAATGATATTGCTGATGGATAAATTTACCTGGGACGAGGAACAACAGTTACTTGCAAATGAAAGGGGAGTAATTTAAAGTTTCATGTAAACACCTTTGCTGCCTTACTTCTGACTTCTCCCAGCCTAACCCCTCTCTGGGTTTCATGACAAATGGAAAGAATGTGTGTTTGTGAGGCAACGACTGGCTGGCCTGGAAAAGAACCTGCCTCCTTCTCCCCAGCACAATGCTTATATAACTTGGGCACTGGAATGAAGTTTTAGGTGAAAATAGCTCTAATTTTCTAGGTCAGGTGTGCTAAACTAGGGGAATGGAGGGAAGGGACAGAGCAACATATTAGGCAATGAAAAATACCTAGACAATGTAAAAATATTTAGACTCCTACTCTGCATTTCAATAATAATTAGGACTGTGGCTAGTCCTGATGCTCCCAGTTCCCCCCCACCCCTAAAGCATCCCAGCATGAACCTTTTTTAAGTGATCAGCAATATAAAGTACATATTGTGGTTTCAAACCTCTCATTAAGGCTCATCCCCCTGTGCTGAGGTCTGGCCTGGGCTATGTCAGTGCTAAATACCTTGGAGGACTGGGCTCAAAGATCCCTGCAAAGATTGGATTTGGACTTCTAAATTGCTTAAGTGTTTCAGCGCTCGGGGGAATTTTATCCTGAAACTCCTCCGTGATGGAGCCAATTTTGAAAGGAGAACCACGCCATCGTGTTGAGGTTAGGGTGAGAACAGCAGGATTTTCGCTGCCCACTGCTCCAGTAAAGCGAATTCCTCCCATTTCTCCCCCTGCCCCTGGGGAAGGTGCTGAGCACACACGGTTCACACTCAGCTGTGCACACGCAGGGCTGCGAGTTCCTCCTCTGGCTTCCACTGAGTCATCGGGCTCACCAAATGTGTGAACTCACGCTATAATGTTCTCCCAGAAAAATAACAAATTGATTTCATTTTTACAGGCTACAGCATGCTATATAATTGGAGACACTGCCTTGTCAACTCAGACCGGTCTGACCCGACCAGAGACATTGCTTACAGCTGTTTACGGAGCCATAAAGTTTCCTCCTCTTTGTTTTTCCTTCCTTTTGCACCTCTCTCTCTCTCTCTCTCTCTCTTTTTTTTTTTTTTTTTTTTTTTTTTTTTTTTTTTCCCTCTAATGAATCCTACAACTACTTTTTGTTCTGGTCATAAAATACTCCCAAGGAAAATGCAGGAAGCCTTGATTTAGAGAAGCACTTCAGCCAGTACCTCACATTAACACCGGAGTCAATGGGGCTTGAGCACATATTTAAAACTGAGCATGTGTTTAAGGACTTTGATTGCACCCAGGCAGTCAATAAGGAACTTGTTGTCACACTTGTATGTGCTTTTTTTTTTTTTTTTTAAATTTAATTATCGATACCAAATTAGAAGTTTGGATTGGGCAAACCTCAGGGGTTGTTTGCTTTGCAGACCCACAGCACAGCTCCAGTTGCATTGGGAATTTTGCCATTTCTCATTGCCACTGTGTCCAGATCTTAAACACCTGAGGAAAGGCAAACTCCTGCATTGCTTTACCAACTCTGCTGAAATTGACAGCCAGGACTGGGCTCAGTTTTTTTGCATTACCAAAAAACCCAACCTGAAATCTTCTGAGTTTGGCACGTTTGCCACACACTCAAAGTAAGCTTAATTTTTCTGACCAATGTAAAAATAACATTTTTATGGAGGGTGGATTTGCAAGCAATTTTATTTTGTGTAAAAATCTTTTATGTTTACCTCTAAATAGTCAGAACTTCAAAAGTTAAGTGAAATGTTTTGATTTTTTTGGAAAAAAAATTTCTGATCACACGCCTGATTCTGCTACCACGAAAAAGTTGCTTCACTTTGAACTAATGAACTGGGGAAAAAAAAAAAAATCCCAAACCCAAAAGGGCTTTTCATCTCCTTGCACTATCCATCAAAATCCCTTCTAAGTACTTTGCAATAAATTATGGCTGTGCTTCCTTTCATATCCTTCATTCATCATGGAATCTGCTCCTCCTTTGGCTGAGCTGTCACAATTCTCCTCTCATTCAATGCCTCTGAACGACTCCAGGACTGATCAATAGGGAATCAGCTGTTCCAGAGTCATAAAGAGACAAAAAAACCATCTCACACCTTCTTTGAGGACCATTTCTGGCACAGAGTGGACTAAGGGAATATTTGTCTGGATCCTGGTCCTGCCATATGGGAAAGGAGCATGAGAGCACATCAGGAAAGACAAAGTTTCCTCCAGAATTACATTCCAGGTCTGTATTCCAGCTTTTAGAAAAAATGTGAGGAGCAGCAGAAGGCAGAGAGCTCCTGATCCTCTCCTTCCCTCTCTTTGGGAAGAGCTGCAGCAAAAGTTGACCTGAGACAACAAAAAATCCACATGGAGGAAGGACAGGAGCAACACCAGAGCCCAAAGAGAAAACAACTCTTAGCACTAAAACAAGACTGCCATGAGACCAAAGCTCCAACTTTTTCTGCTCCTTATAAAATTATTTTTCTCAAATGAAAGTGCAATTTCTGCTGCAACAGAACAACTGGATGATTTTTTTTTCCTTTTTTTTTTTTTTTTTTTTTTTTTTTTTTTTTTTTTGCAAAGAAACTGCTTTGCATGGGAAAAAATCCTCATGGCTCCTTGACATGTTTCAGCTAGATCTCAGTAAAATTAAAGAGGTACAGACTGATGAGTCGCTCAGAGGTACAGGAAAAATGCCAGTGGATGTCCTGGCATTTGTATACACCTTGAGAGAGAGAAAAATTCTCTCTCAGAGATCATCTCTCACAACAGAAAGAATAACAACCGCAATAAAACCTGGTGCAGAGAAAGAAGGGAAAGGTTTAATTTGCTTTACAGCACTGACTTTTACCATTGTCTGCGGGTACCTCCTGTTTACTGAAATGGATGTGCTGGATCCCCTTCAGCCCAAAATTCATCCTGCTCTGAAGGGAACAGGCAGGAAGGCTTAATTTTTTTGGGTTGCTGAGCAAAATCCCTTCATTTGGCAACCCCTCAACAGTGACAACGACCTAAAGTTGAGTCAAGGTTTTATGATCTGTTCTGGAGAAGGGAAATCATTTATATATATTTATATATATTTAGACTAGGTGTTACAAAGGAATTCTTCCCTGGGAGGATGGGGAGGCCCTGGGATGGAATTCCCATGGAAGCTGTGGCTGCCCCGGGATCCCTGGAAATGTCCAAGGCCAGGCTGGACAAGGCTTGGAGCACCCTGGGATGGTGGAAGGTGTCCCTGCCCATGGCTGGGGTGGAATGGGATGAGCTTTAAGATCCCTCCCAACCCAAACCATTCCATGATTTTATGGCTCTCAAGCAAGAGAGCCACCCACTCTCCAAATCTCTTGGGTGAAAAAAAGGTGATTTATATGAAAGGCTCTTCCAGACCTGGTCTAAATTTGAATTTAAATTTAAATTTGAATTTGCATTGTGTGCAGCACCAGAGAGCCCAGAGAAGGACCAAGAGTTCCTCTCCCTAAACCTGCTGGGGTCTGGGGTTCTCACCCCAGGAGCTGTGGCTCCAAGAGTTCCTTCTCCAGGTGGCTGGGCAGATGTGGAGCTTTGAAGTTCCTCCGAGGAACATCAGGGCTCTCAGGGTGGGAACTCCCTGACTGGAGAGGCAGAGCCTGGATGGAAAACATCTGGAAGGGGTCAGGCTGATGAACAGCAAAGGAACTGGGGAAAGAGGAAGAATCATGGAATCACAGAAACCCAGAATGGCCTGGGTTGGAAGGGACCTTAAAGCTCATCTATTCCACCCCTGCCATGGCAGGGACACCTTCCACTGTCCCAGGGTGCTCCAAGCCCCATCCAGCCTGGGTTTGGGCACCTCCAGGGAACCAGGGGCAAACAGCTGCTCTGGGAATTCTATTCCAGGGCCTGCCCACCCTCACAGGGAAGAAATCCTTCCTAATCTCTAACCCAGTCCTACTCTCTGTCAGTTTGAAGCCATTCCCCTTGTCCTGTACCTCATAAATCGTTTATCTCCATCTTTCCTGCGGCTCCCTTCAGGTCCTGGCCACAATTAGATCACCCTGACCCCTCCTCTCGTCCAGCTTGAACCATCCCCATTGCAGGTCAGAGGGGAAAGATTCTGAGGAAAGAAAGTGGGTAGGGAGCTGTCCTTGGAGCAGCACAAACTGCCCCAAATGTCTGAGCTGGGGGGGTGGAAGAGCAAAGGACCCCTCGGGGCTGTGGGCACGGAGCTGGGCAATCTCTCCGGGTGGCAGGAGGCAGGAGCAGCACCTGCACCTCTCCCTGAGCAGTGTCCCAGCCTTAATGATTTCTTTCTGAGAGTGGCTGGGGAGCTGCAGACAGGCTGCCAGATAGAGATCAGCTCGTGGAGGGGTGATCACCACCAGGCCAAGATACCAGCTTTGACATGCAGCGAGGGAAGCGGCCAAGAATTCGGGAAAGCAATCCCGGCTCTCTGCTGCACGTTGCCCTGCCAAGATCCCTCCTGTGTTTACTTTAGAAACCAGAGATGAGCTCTCCTCTCCACCATAATAATAATAATAATAATAATAATAATAATAATAATAATAATAATAATAATAATAATAAAGCTTCAGGGTCACTCAGCTTAGCAGATGGATTCCTTCCAGCTCGGATTTCTCTGCATTCCCTGCAGACCTGAAGCTCTGGTGGATCTGGGGGATTATGAAATGCTCATAATTGGGATTCAGAGGAGACAAAACCATACTGTGGGAAGGGAGGGAGTTCCACTGGAGAGCAGCAGATCCATCCCTGGATCTCCTGTGGGGTCTGAGCAGTCCCAGTGGCCACGGGGACCGTGCAGCCCCTGCAGAAGCATCTCTGTCTCACCAAAGAGGCTGCTCACTCCAGGGCTTTCAGCTTTCCCGTGCTCCTGGACCCCAAACACACAATGAGAGGATCATGGCATGGCTTGTGGGAGCATGGTTTGTCTGGGAGCTTCAAAGGTCATCTACTCCAGCCCCCTTGTCATAATCAGGAATGGCTTCAACCAGGTCAGGTTGCTCAGAGCCCCATCCAACCTGGCCATGGATGTCTCCAGGGATGGGACCCTCCCTACCTCTCCAGGCAACCTGAAAATGCATCAGAATGTGGAAAAGTAGGAATCTAAAGGAGATGTTTTGACTGGCCAGGAATATTTAGCTGAACAAAAAGCTCAAGATTTTAGCAACATCTTTTTTTTTAATTAAATAATATGTGAATTTTCTACTGCCCACACTGCCTGGAAAAGAGAGAGTTCAGTTTTAAAGGAATTTTACAGGAATAACATACTAAATATTATAGAGGCTCTACAACTACAGTCTTAGAGCACAGCTTGGGGTTTATCACAATGCTGAACTAATTAATTAACAGAACTCAGTTTCACAAATTATCACCAAGGTTCAGAGGAATAGAAGGGGATTTAGCAGCAATATAAAATATAAAGGGCTCAGTTATTTTACACAAAGCAGGAACCCCTGGAGATTTGACAGCTCAAAAACTCCAGGGGTTTAAAGGTCTCTAAGCTGTTCCCTTACAGGACATCACCCCATTCAGCAGCAGCCAGGAGGGAAGAGAGGATGCTTTCTTTGGAAGGAATTGCTCAAGTGCAAGGCTGGGAATGGCAGTGGCAGCAAAGCCACGAGCACAAGAACGTGTTTAGCCCTGATGCCACCATCAGATGTCCTCTGCCTTCTGCTCCCTTCCCACACACCTATTGACACATCCTCCTGTTTGGAGGCTTGATTGGATTTTCTCTGCTCTGGTGCACCCAAGCATCGAGCAGAAACACCAAGGGTGCCCTCAAGGAACTGTTTCTTACACCTCCTTTTCCTACTAAACCTGACTAATAACATTTGGAAACCAGAAGCTCGGAACGAGGTGGGTGAAGTCTCCAAAAGCTGATGAGGTGTCTCAGGATGTGGGAGGGTTGGTTTGGTGGAGTGCACGGGGGCATCTCCCACCCTTCCAGCTGCACTGGGGACCAAACCTGCCTCCCAAGCACCACAGGTTGGCTGTAGGACCTGTGAAGTGGCTTCCAGCCCTGCTGGGGTGTCTCAGGTGGGAATCTACACCTGGATGCTGCCCCCTCAGCCCTGTGGGGTTCTGTAGTCTGGTTTTCAGGCCTGAAGTTTCCGTATTTCTAAAGCTCTAGCTTTCTGATATTTGAGTTTTCTGAGACTTGCTCCCAGAAATAAAACATACCCAACAAAATTGGTTTTGTAGCGGTATTCATGTTGTGAATACTTTCTGTGAGAGAGATTTTCTTTTCATGTCCCTCTGGTTTGACCAATGTGGGTGAAGATGTTTGTCTTTCTTTCACCAATCACAGTGGTCTGTAAAAAATTGTATATAAAAGGAACAATCCCTAGAAATAAAGTTCATTTTTTGCACAACCTTAAAAAAAATCACAAAAAGTCTGTGTTGTGTGTTATCCTCACAGCTGCTGTGACACAGGCCTGGGCCAGCCACCCCACACACCCCATGTGCCCAGTGGGAACAGCTGGACACAATGAGGAGATGAGAATTTGGCCTTGTCAAGACACCAGTTTCAATTAGAAGTTAAGTGATGGAGTTAAGTCCAGTTTAATGGAAAACCGGCCATGGAAGTGTAATGCTACCTGTGCATCCCTGGAGGTGTCCCAAGCCAGGCTGGATGGGGCTTGGATCACCCTGGCATGGTGGAAAGTGTCCCTGCCTATGGAGGGGGTGGAATCTTTAAGGTGCCTCCCAACCCAAACCACTCCATGATTCTGCGACACCTCGGGTGTGTCTTACTGGCAGTGCAGTGGGATGAGTCCCACCTTGACCTCAGGATTATTCAGGCAGGGGATGAACAAGAGATTTGTATTCACCTGCACCAAAGCCTTTGGCCAAAGGTCTGGTTCTGAGCTCCAGAGAGATTTGCTGAGAGGAGAAGGGGGGCTGCAGTGGGGTAGAAACCCCCTCCATGGGAATTATATGGGAATTATAACCCAAACCCAACAATTCCCACTGTAGACCAAGCCAGGGATGTTTTGACTAGGACACAAAATTCTGAGCTGAAGATTCAGCACCATTCCACTCACTTGCCTCCTTGTGGGATGGTTTTCCTCAGCTGGGGCAGGGGAACTGGTGAGAGGCACTCACAAAAGCTTAGGAATCCTGCCGAGCTCCCTTCCAACAACACTGTAATCTTACGGATTCATCAGCGTGTATAATTACCCAGTTAGACCACCCATTAGCTCATCTCCTCTGCACCACTGGCCGTGGCTGAATCACCTCCTCCAGAAAGGTGATTGACCCAGAGATATCCAGAGATGGGGAATCTACCAGTTCCCCCAGGGGTGTGCTGACCCATCTTCCCTCTGGAGCCAGCCTCCCGTGGCAGTGGTGGCAAAGAGGTTTGCACAGAAGGACTGTGGCTTTCCACACACGGGGCTTGCAGGTGCTAATTTTTGACCCTGCTGAAATCGCTGAGACCTGAATCCCGTCTAGAACAGGAAGCAAGAAGAGGAAGACAGTCAGTCCCCCATAATTTTTAACCTGGGTTCGGTTTACACCCTTAAAAATAATAATTAGAGGCTTCACCCTCTCCCTGCAAGAGATCATTTGTTGCTTCTGCTGTAAAATGAGTTTGTAAATGAATGCATTGGCTCTCTCCTGGAAGTGCTTGTGCTGGGTATTCACTGTAATGAGGGTGATCTCACCAAGGAGCAGCGAGTGGGTGGTGGGGAGGAGGGGAAATCTGGATTTTTTTTTTTTTTTAAGGAGGCTGGTGGGGGAGGATGGGGACCTACCTGCCCTCCACCCCACGCTGCTTTCCCCTCTCTCCCCACCACGCTCACCTCCTTTTCCTTTCTGAGCAGCAGGCTGCTGCTGCAGCTCGTGTTATTGACACATATTTCAAACAAGCCCGTGCAAGGGACTTGAGACACATTACATTGCACATGGTGCCCCGGGCCACACATTCGCCTCCTTACACCGACAGCACGTTTTGCTTCATAAAGAATGTGCAGGCCTTCACCTGGAGCTATTTATCTGCTGTGCTCCAAAGAAAGGAGAGAGGGAGAAAGCCCCACATGCCCACGCTGGCTGTTAACCCCAAGCTCCAAACCCCAAACGTTGACCTCTCTTGGCCCTGAGGTCTGGCCCACTGTCTGCTGATGGACCTGGAGGGATGCCTGCAGTCCATTCCCCATCTTTCTGAGCACCTGAATTGAGGAAAACCCCTTTCTGCACCCTCACTGCCACACAGCTCCCAGCACACGCTCCATCAGGGCACACAGCTCCCAGACTCCTGCATCACCCCACCCTGGAAGAGGAAGCCTATCTGGTGATTAAAAGTTGCTGATACACACCTCTTTCCAGGATCAGGGTAATCTTCCCTTGCTGTTAGCAACATTTTTTTTTCCCCCCTGCTTTCTCTAAATCTTTCCATCATTGTTATTACAACGATAACAACAATAATTATTACTATTATGCCTTGAACCCGAGTCTGAGATTAGGGCTCCCATTGTGTTAAGAGCTCGGCGGAGAAGTGTCAGGGAGATGATTCCTGCTCCTTTTCTGCATTCAGGCAGGACATGAAGGGGTGAAAGAAAGAGAGAAGGGGCCAGGAATGAGGTAGGATGGGAGGCAGCAGTAAGTAGAAAATGAAGAGCAGTTAGCAGAATAGCAGGAGTCAGCACTGGTGCTTTGCCTAAGCAAACCCCGCTCCTTGTCTGTGTCCACACATGTCAAATCTCGACAGGGAGAAAGGGAATGCTCCCTTGAGTTTCCCAGCTGCAGAAATGTAGATTTTTTTTTTTTTTTTTTTTTTTTTTTCTTTTTTAAGCAGCAGGAGAGCCTTCAGCAGCTGCTCACAGCCATCACCTCTACCCTGGTAGACCCCTTGCTTCAAAAGTGTCAAATGCCCAGAAAAAAATTACAGAAAACCCTTCTTCTGTGGAAAAATCAGGGTGGAGAACTTTCCACCACAAACCCCCCTGCACTACTCTTACCTTGAAAAAGAAATACCTGCACTCCTGTCCTTTTGGGGGCTGGAAAGCTGCCAGGGATCCGGGGTAAGGAGTTGCTAACATCGTGCCATACTAATAATTCTTCATTTCACCCACCTTTTTTTCTGTCTCTTTAGATTAGATTTGAAGTGCTGCAGGGCAGGGACTGTCTCTCGCTATGTGCACACACGGTGCTCAGGACAAGGAACCTTTCCACTTCCTTGGAACTGGCAACTGCTAAGGCATAATAATAAATAATAGGGGAGATTTTTAAAGGTGAGGTGCAAGATGACAGCAGGCTGGCTGAGAGGGCCCTGAAAAAGTTTTGAAAGCTTTTTTCTTTTTGTTTGGTAAATGAATTAAAAAAAGGGATGTATTTCCTGGTTCTAAGAAATCAGTGATTCTACTGGGGCTGTGACACTGAACTGCAGTGGGAGGATAAAAGAAAAATCTGTCCAGGTAGAGCATGAAAAGTTTAAGAGAAGTGAATGCAATTCCCTAATTCACCTTTGCTCTTACCAAAATAAGAAAATAAATGTAGGTGAAAAGTCATGGGGTGGTTTAAAAGTCATCCATCAGCTCCCAGCTCATGAGTTTCACTCATCCCATTCCTATGAGCACTCAAAGACCAAGTGAGAAGAGTGGGAAATCGTGAATACAAATGAGGACACAACAAGGCAGATAAGTGATAAGGACAGCCCATTGTGGGTAATCCATGGTTAGTGGTGCTAAGAACATGAGGATGACCAATAAATAATTGTTTAATGTGCTGTTAGAGAGCATACAGAGATATTCATGCACACTTTTGTAGTCCCTAATAATACATTAACCTCCTGTAGATAAACAAGGAGATAAAGAAGGAAGGGAATCTCGGATATTTCTGGATAACTCCTGTTAACATTTGTAATAAATCTCCAAGTGATGATGGAAAACAAGAGAATGCCAAATAGGTTAGGAATCCACTGCGTTGTTAAAGAGCAAATGGGTAACTGTAAATCTGTTATCTGGCCCAAAAGGGAAATGGATGATACAAGACTGAACCCACAGAGGATGGAAAACTTGTAATATAATTAGTGCTAGCAACCACAGTTCTATGGAAAACTAATTTCAGGCTATTTTTAAAGAGATTGTTAAGCAGAGGCAATAAAAGTGATGTTGATACAGCATTTTTAGTCAGAATATAAAGAAACCAAGAGTGAATAAAGAATTCAAAGTGGTCATATTTAATTCTAGATCCTAGAACTCTCCAGTGGCACTCTGCCCAGCAATTCCCATCAAACAAAGCTGGTTTTAACTGGAACTCCCTGAGATCATCCCAGGGCTATTTGACTTTCTTACCAATAGCCAAAAAAACCCCACCACATGTTTTACTGAAAAAGCCTGAAGGATATGGAAATGCTGGAGGGATAAGAGTGAAGGACATGGACAGGGCAGCAGCACAAAGAGGGGGCTCAGGTTTTTAGCCACCACCTAAAGCCCCCTCCATGCTCCAGATGCCCAGCCAGGCTTGTGGGGGTGACAGCACCATGCCAAGACTCCAGGAGGATGTGGGGATTTGGGGATTTGACCCCCAGGATGTGAACGCTGAGCACAGCAGGGCTGGAGAGTGAGCCCAAAGGAGGAGGGCATAACCCAGCACCCAGCCCTGGGAGGACAGGACCCAAAATGCCACATCCAGGTGTACTGAAAGGCCAGAGGAGGCCTGGAAAAGCAGAAGGACACCCTCATCTGAGAGGAATGACTGATCCATACCATCTACATCATCCTTCCCTTCACTGAGGAGGATATTGGACAGGGAACTGAAGCAAGTCATGCACAGAGAGACTTTGAACATCACCAAACTTCTCTCTGGTGCTCAGAACCAGAGTTTTAACCTGAATTATTCATTCCTTTCTCGATCTTTGATGTTACAGAAGGTTCCCATAAATTCCTCTGAGGTTTAAGAGGAGAGGTCTGAATGTGAGCTACAGGAATTTTAGGAAATGCCACCTGGGGCAGCTTTTTGAATGCTCTGACTCAAACAGGGCCTGTTAGAGCTGACAAAGGAGCCACCAGGTCATGGTCCTAGTGGTCCTGAAGATGCAGAGTCATCCCAAGATTTCCTTGGAGGTTTCCCACCCAAGTAGTGACTCAAGCTGCTCATTGTTTCCGGGAAGGAATCTGACACGATCAAGCCCGGGATGATCCACGGCTCCGGGCCACAAAGTCCCCTATCACTGTAAAATCACCGAGTGCTGTAAAACCCCCTGATCAGAGGAGCATTCCCCACAAGCCCTCAAAGGGCTGAGTACCAGGCTCTGCCCTAGACAATGGGATGCAATATATCTCCCACCATATAAACAGCGAGTTGGAGGAGACTTGGATAAGATCATGGCTTTACAATGCTGCCCCTCCTGCTTTTAACCCATCCCGGTCTTGGCTGAAACCGGGATGTGGCAAGCCTCAAAGGGATTTATGCCTTGGAATTACCAGCCTTCCCCAGCCTTACAGGAATAAGGATGTTGATTCTCAGCAGCAAATTGCTCCCCACTCAGCACCCAACTTTCCTCCTTGATCCTTTTAGCACCACCTTTTATTTTCTTGTGGGGAGCACCTAATCGCTTATCAGCAAGGGTCTTCAACTAAAAACGCCGTTTGGGAACATCTCAGGCGTGGCCCCTTCAGTCATTGTCCAGCAGCATCCTGCTCAGCAAAGGCTTTTGCACCCAAGGCTTTCCTGTAAGGACACTGGATTCCTTTGGGTCACCCTTGTGAAAGACACGCTGTGCCAGCACAGGGGAAGGAATTGCCTTGCTGCAATCCCCATGCTGCTTGCTGTGACAGGACAGAAATGTCTCTTGGGTACCCAGAATTTGGTTGGCGCCAGAGCTCTGGGAACAGACTGAAAGGCGTGGGTTGTTTTTGGATGAATCATGTTTTTAATCATCAAACACTGCCAATCAGAACGGCAGCAGATTTTATTTTCCCCGGATTTTTTTTTTATTTTGTTTTTTTTTTTTTTGTGTGCGTGTGTTTTACCTCAAGAGCGATAATTTCAATTTCAGGCTCGCCACTCTGGATTAAGCACACACAAGAACCTCATGAGCACTGAGTAACAAAAATCCTCAGCCCTCTTGTTGGAGATGGAGAACTTTCAGCACTGACAGGTTGGGTGGGTTACGAAAATGTCCCAATACTAGGTTTGAGATAATCATCATCCCAGTGTGCACATGGATCAATTCTACCAGTAAATTACTTTAATTAGCAGAGAAGGTGATGTAGTTACTAAGGTGTGAGCATGGGACTGGGGGCATTTTGGTTTGCCTCAATTTCCTACCTGTGAAGTGGCAATAATCACACATTTCATCCCTGGAAACAGCCATTCCACTCGGGAATTCAGGACAAGGCTGTTGACACGTGGATGGTGGATTTTTAATGAGTGAGCTGTATTGCAGTGGTGAGCTGCTGATGGATCACTGATGGGTGGATGTTCTTTAGGTGCACATCCTGTCTCTGCCTATAACCAGATATTTGTCAGTGGTTATGAAAACCTCAATTCCAAGCCGCTGTGGCACCCATAAACACAATTTTGGGTGAGGGAGGCTTCACTTCTACTTCTATTTAGGAATCCCCACACTTCATCCATAAATTTTCTCCTTTTAATCTTTGGAACAACCCCAAGCTCTGTTGTTTTCTGCATTTCCACTCAAGTCTTGTCTGACCACTGAGGTTTTTTTTTAGGTTTTCAACCTTTCAACTCACTCTACTGAATAGGGCAGGTGGTGAAAAGCTGGAAATTTCCTTTTCTCCCTCCTGGGTCAGTTCCATTTGTTCCTGATTTACCTGATGCCCCAGCTGAGAGATGGATCAATGAGACAGAAGCAAGAATGTAAGGACAGGATGTCCCACGTGCTTAAACATGTGGTTAAGTGTTTGGCTCAAGCCAAGTTTTCATAAGGATTAGATTTAATGCAAGGAAAATGAGCAATCCCACGCATGACCCAGGTTTCCCTGTGTTAGATGCTGCCACCTTGGACCCCACTCAGAGGAAATGGCTGTTCCAAGTGTTTTAAGAGTTCCATAATTTAAAACCACAAAAATCTCCAAGAATTTTAATAAATAAACCAGAACAAAACCCAGCAAAACACCCTCTCAGGTAAAACTTCCAATAAATCCGTGTTCAGCTCTGCTTTACCAATGATAATTATCCACTGAGGGATTTCATTCAAATCTTGGTTACTGAGGGTATTATTTATTCATCTCACTTGCTAAGTTGACAAAGGGATGCTTTTAGCAGTAGTGGACAAAGTTGGGCATGCAGAAGGAAGGCTTGATCCAAAGCCTGATCCAAAATCTATCCCAGAATTAGAGATTTCCAATAAAAAGAGCTCCAGGAAGCCTCTGTCTCTCCAGCTGGATGGAGCTGGCTCGAGGGGGAGCCCAAAGAGGAGGACAGAACGATATCCTGGGATAGGAGAAGAGAGCAAGGAGGTGGCACAGTTGTGTCTTTGCACAATGTGTGTATTTAACATATTTCCACCTGCTCTTTCTATTTTAACATCTCCTTAAATGATGTCCTACAGGAAAAATCCAGGTAGGAAGCTCAGATGAACCCAGGGAAGACCCAGACAACAATTGTCTAAGATTTGGTGCTCACAAAAGTCTTTGAGCAGATTTGCCTTCAAAAGAATCGTACAAACATGGCCCAGATTGGATTCCCTGAGCCTCATACTCACTTTAAACTTTTGAATTCCTCCACTATTGCATGTGGTTTGTACATTATTAGTGTCTACTTTCATCAGCTACCCTTTAAAACCACTTGGGAGCTTCTTTTTGTGGTTTTTTTTTAGGACAGGTGGAAAGAACCACTGGGACAGCCCAGTCCAACCTCTAATTTTTTGAGAATATCATTCTTCAGGTTGTTTTTTCTGCTATTTCTACTTTTTTTCACAGACACAGATAAGGAACTGTGGTCAGGCTTGAGAGAACAGGCTGTCCCCACCTGGAGCTCAGCTCCTGAAGATTGGGAATCAAAAGGCATTTTGCCTGTTCCCTTCATTGTAAGGCATCACTTCAATGTGCTTTGAATTAAATCAGTGTTTCCTGGAAAGAGCTGGCTTCAGAGGGCTTTGGATAAAGTAAATCAGGATTCTGGTCATGTTTTTACACCCTGAGCCCGTGCAGAGCTGCTGGCAGCCTTTGGAGACCAAGTGCAGACGAGATCAACCAAGATTCGGGATTGATGCAAGTGAGGAGATAAGAATCCCAAAGGCCAACTTTATGGCTCTGTTACTGATAAGGTGGCAGAGCAGGGACTAATCTAGATACCAGCATAATTGATAATAACCTTGGAGCTTCTGGGAGCTGTTTAATGACCCAGGAATTTGGGGAATGCTGCTGCATGGCAGAGCTCCTGACACAGTTCCTACCTGGGGCTGTGAGAGGGGGGATTGGGTCAATACTGGGCAAAAAGGATTCCTTCAGCCCCAAAGGTTGCCTGCCTGAGACCTTACTCCTCCTGCACCCCCAAACCTGGGACAGCACACTGTGAAGGTGAAGAAAAATCCTCCTCTTTCTCGGATAATTCAGCACCTGGGAGACAATCCAAAATCCACCAGGGGCTGGGGAGCTGCGTGTCACACCTCAGCCTGGAATCAAACAGACTCCAGCAGCTCTGGGAAAATGTGCAAACAGTGACTTCCAGCTGAGACAAGTTCAGCACAGCTCGGCCAACGGGGTGGAGGCTCCAGGTTTTGACTCACCTAATGGAGCTCCTGCCCAAGGACCACGAGGTCCCCCTGCACTGAGCCACCAAGCCCACCCAGGGCTGGCAGAGGAGTGGGGAGGGTCTCTGGGTGGCTTTGGCTGCCAGCTCGGTGGGAAGAGTGAGATGAGCTGGTCTCAGTTGGAAGAAGCCCACCACTGGCATGATTCACCCCAGCTCTGTACAAATCTGATCCCAAGGCAGCTTGGAGCAGCACAGAACGTACCATGACCAGGCTGCTGGAGTCCAGGGATCTCTGTCAGCTCCCTGGGATGACAGGTGATGTCAAACTGCACTCCTGGATTTTCAGAAAGCCACGGCTCGGGTCCTTAACAGCATTTGGCAGCCAGTGTGTCCCTAAAGATACCAACCCCACCTCGGCTGAAAGAACCCTTCCTCCTTCCTCCCAGCTGCACTTACACAGGGATCTGGGGTAATTCCACAGCCAGGAGCACACCGGGACCCCATCACACTCATGGAGACCCCAAAAATTAGTTTGCAAGTTCCATATGCCCTTCTCCTGTCGGTATCTTGTCAGGTCAATCAATAAACCCTGACTGTTTGCTGCATTTATGTGCATTTTTGGCCATTTTCTCTGAGGAGCCTCTTAAACACCAAGCCTTTGATTAAGGAGCACGCTGGTTGCTTATCAGCAGGGTGTTAAAGAGAGAAGCAGCACAGTCCTTAAACAATGTTGATCCTGAGAGTCTTTTTGCCTCTCTTGTAGGTACAGCCCTTTCACACCCTTTAATAATGGGGAGTTGAGAAATGACCACCTCACACACCGAGGGTGTGTCCAAAGCAGGGAATTGTCTCTGTCCTTCTCCTCTGAGTGGCACCAGATCAATCCTTCCCCTCATCCCCACTCAGGAAAACCTAAAGGAAAGCCTTGGACTGAGCTTAGGGGCTCTGACAAAGAATTATCTGTTCTCATGCACTCAGGAGCTTCTCCAAAGCTCATTTGCAGCTCAGGGAGGACCCACCTCCCCCAAGACAAACCACCTAAAATGTGGTTCCCTAAATGTAGCCTGGCTGTTCACCCAAATCCTACCAGATCTGGTGAAAGCAAAGGCTCCTTCAGGCAGCAGCTCAGCCATAGCTCAGCTACGACCACCCAAGTGAGAGAATTCCCATTTGTGGAACCACAGGACAGTCTGGGTTGAGAGGAGCCTTTAAGCCCCTCTGTCCAACCCCTCTGCCATGACCAGGGACATCTTCAGGCACGTGGGGCTGTTCAGAGCCCAGGCCAACCTGGCCTAGAATGTTCCCAGGGATGGGTTATCCACATCTCTGGGTAACCTGTGCCAGTGCCTCACCACCTTCATCATAACAATGTGTTCCTTATATCTGACCTGGATCAATCCTTCCTTAGCTTAAAACATTGGACCTTGGTCTGGCTCCTGCTAAAATGTTTGTCCCCATCTTTCTTGCAGACCCCTCCAGGTGCTGGAAGGGACTCCAAGGTCCCCTTAGATCTTCTCCAGGCTGAGCAATCCCAGTCCTCTCAGCATTCCTGTGGCCCCCTCTGGCCCTGAGGATTCCAGAGCTGGATGCTGCATTCCAGGTGGGCAGAGTGCAGAGGAAGCAGCACCCCCTCACCTGTGGGGATGCAACCCTGCATTTCTGGCCAGGGAACATCCAGCCTCTCACCCACCAGCACCCCCAAATCCAAATCCCATCATCAATGAGGATTGATGCCCTCAATCCCTTCATCTCCAGCCTGGATTGATCCAGGCAGGAGCTTTCCCTGGCCTTGTTGAACCTCTGGAAGCTTGTCCAGGTCCCTGTGGATGTCATCCTTTCCCTCCATCATGCACCCCAGCTGGGTGTTTTCTGCAGAGGGTGCCCTCCATCCCACGTGTCACTGGTGAAGGAATTAGCACTGGACACAACACAGACCCCTGGGGGATGTGGCCATCCCCCCAATTCCTTACCCTAAGCACCCATCAAACCCACACCTCTCCAGCTCAGAGGGAAGGATGCTGTGGGCACCGAACACAGAGATCAGGTTAGAGGATGAGTTTCATGATTAACCTGAAGGCACACAAACCTGGCCACAGAAAGTTATTGCAGTTGGTGGTGGGAAGTTATGATGGTGCAGTTTGTTACCCTGGTACCCAAAGTCACAAATTGGCAATTTCACCATTTTGTATCTAAACCAATGAAAGTCCAAGTCCTGAGGCTGAGGCACAAACACCTGGAGAGTCCATCCAGTCACATCCTGAATTCCAACCCTTCCACTGTCTCTCCCACTTCTTTGGATTCTGCAACACCTTCATTAAGTCAGGGCACCTCTGGAGATTCTCCCCAGCTGAAGATAAACCCTCCATGAATTCCAGTGAAAAGTCACTCACTTGGTACCCCCAGCCATGAAACAGAAACCTCCATCACACATTCACAAGGTCTTGCCTGGGATCATGCTGAATAAATCAAATGATGATACTTCCATCAATTTAACCTCACTCCTCTACTCTGCCATTCTAGAGCACCCAGGCACGTTGTTTTCTCTGATATTCAACTGGCATCCCTCCCTTCCCTTCTCCAAGCCATGCTCCCTGCGGAACGATCCCTCCTTGCTTTCCTCTACCCCTGACACCTGACAAATGTTTGAGAGCCATTATCCTCTCACCCTAGGGCCCAGATTAGTACCTGGAGCCAACCTTTGCCCATCAGCATCAGTCCTTCCATCCTGCTGCCCTCCAGTTGGTCAGCTGGGCGAGCAGGGGACGCAGCCCGGCCGTGCCAGTGTGCTGCTCCCAGAGCCTCCAGCCCCATCCCCGGGCTGGCAGCTGCTCCCGAGGGTGCTGCTGGCCTGGCACCCCTCCTTCCCCACCAGGCTGAGGGTGCATGCCCGTGCAGGAGCCGTGCATCCCCGTGGGGTTGTGTGTGCATCGGCATGGCAACGCTCTCGATAAACGCGGGGCCGGGGCTCTGCCTGCCTCTGTTTACTCTCCAAGGTGATGAGAAGCAAGGTGCTGGCACACAATGAATGAGAGCGAGTCATTCACAAGTCGCTGCCTGCCAGCAGAGCCGCTGCAAGTGTCCATGTGCGCGCTGTGAGCCTCCACCAAGGCAGCCAGGCTGAAATCCCTTCCTCTGCCCCTGCCTTTGGATTAAGCTGAGGTCATGCACAGGTGTCGCAGCGAACGTGCCGAGCCACAGCAGCTCTGCTGCAATCAGTCACCTGAGGATGATGCTTTTTTTTTTTTTATCACAAAGGAAGTTCAATGCTTTGATAACCTGCCCGCCTTTAGTGCAGCTGCTCCTGGTAGTAAATTGAAGATTATCCCGTGTAACGCCAAGACTTATCCTTCTAGGTAAGACAAACACATTAATTTTCTTCTCCAACAATAATAAGGCCCAGATCTAAATCATCTAAATCATCTAAATCAGTACTACTCAATTACTCTTGAAAGTGAGAACTACTTAAAAGTCAATTTAGGATGGGTGGCAGGTGGTAGGCTACAGTGTCTGCAAACTGTGGGCTTCCCTCACCTCCACACATCAAAGTGAACTTCCACCTCCCTGAACACTGGCTCAACCTGACCCCAGTCAGCTGAACCAATACACAGGAGGCTGGTTTTTCTAATTTTTTTTCATATTTCCAGGTTGTCCTGTGAAGCTGCTGATGCCCCAGCCCTGGAAGTTCTCAAGGCTGGGCTGGAAAGGCCTCGAGCAGCCTGGCCTGGCAGGAGGTGCCCTGCCCATGGTGGGGGAAATTGTGGCTGCAGGATAATCCTCCAGATCCATTCCACCCCCTTCACATCCTAGAATCCCCTAATTCTGTATTTCATCCCCCTGTCTCCGTGATCTACCACTCCTTGTGACAGTCAAGAGCCCCATGGCCAGATTAGCAGAGCTCTCAGCCATCATTCCCATTATTCCCAGGAAAAATCTTCATTGCTGCACAGAAGTTAGCTGACCTTCCTTTACATAACACCACTTTTAGTCAGGAAGCAGACATACCAACAGCTGCCTTTTGGGAGAAATTGTACTCGCCTGCTTGAAATTCTCCGGATTTTTTTTTTATTATTTTTTATTTTCTCATAGTTTATCGCATGTTGAATTCCCAGGCTGGAATTCAACTGCTTGAGCACAGGTGTGTTGAGTATCATTTGAGGTGCTTTCCAGCATCCACCTGACTCCAGCCTGCCTCCCTAAATCATGTGAATTCCTTTTTTTTTTTTCTTTTTTTTTTTTGTGGGTGACACTCTGGGTGATGTTGCACACTCCTGCACACACAACTACAGGGAGCCTTAAATCTCCACTGACTTGGATCACTCACTAGTGTAGAAAGCCAAATTAAAAAATCTGGATATGAAGCTCAGGAATCAATCCAATTAGCTAAATATTTCCTCAGTATTTCCATGTGACAGGCCCTCTGTGAGATACTTACACAAGACAAGATCACGAGGGCCCTGTGGGAAAGCTGCACACAGACTCCAGGGAAATCTCAAATGGCTTTAATCACCCACATTTAGTCAAATGTATCAAACTCTCAGGGAGAGTTATCGCTGTTCTGTCAGGAAATTCACTATTTCCACAGAACTAAAGTCTTTTTTGTCCTTTTCCCTGCTTAGGATTGTACAGGAAATTAGGAATCCCAAACCTGAGATTACGGAAAGGACAATCTGTATTAGGGAAGGAAACTTGGGAAAGGTTATCTATGTTAGGGAAAGGAAACTCGCAGCCTTGATTTCAAAGAGTAAGTGCTTGGGTCATTATTTCTAAGCTCAAAGCCTCTTCATTCATCTCCTGTGCACTCAGAACCTTGGAACTTGACCAGTTCTATGATTTTGGCTCACACCAAGGCAGGAATTGTACCCTGCAGAGAATTCCCAGTTCTCTGAGTCATCGTGAACACCTATAAAAGGTATAGAAATCACTAATGATTTACCTACATGGGACAGCAGCACAGAGCAACCAGGAGTGGGAGCACAGTCCTGCCTGTTCCTCAGAAACCCTGAAATGCAGTCAGCAGCAGTTGAGCAATCTGCAACAGAGTGTCTCGAAATAACTCCTTCTTTGAAAGGTGCTCCATGTGCAGGCCACAGTTTCTGAGATACCAGCAGGTCTGACATGGGATCTCTGGGACACCTGAGAACTTCTGAGAGGTGGAGGGTGCTTGGATGGGACAAGATCCTCATCACCTATGACAAATCGGAGTGATAAAACTGCAATGGGAGGTGAGATCCATTTGTCCAGCTGGTGATCTCCAGCAGGCATGGAGTGGTCTCCACCTGAACGAGCCATCCAACTTTCAGCAATTAAGGAAAGAATTAAGAAATCCCATTTGAAGGCACAGCTCAGGGTGTTTCCCTCCATTTTTTCAAACATCTTTAAGGTGGGAATCATGTCTCACTACAATCACCCATTTCTTCTCCTTATCCACCACAGAGGAGACAGGAAAAGATGTGACATCTGTGACAAAACTGAGTGGTAAAACTGCAAAGGGAGGTGAGATCCATTTGTCCAGCTGGTGATCTCCAGCAAGTATGGAGTGGTCTCCATCTAGGTGAGCCATCCAGCTTTCCCTCTCAGGAATAAAGAGAATTAAGAAATCCCATTTGAGGGCACAGCTCAAGGTGTTTCCCTCCATTTTTTCAAACATCTTTAAGGTGGGAATCATGTCTCACTACAATCACCCATTTTCCCTCCTTATCCACCACAGAGGAGACAGGAAAAGATGTCTCTGCTGCAGATGTCTGAGTGTGGATGGCCTGGAGCACATCCTGCAGGAATCACTGCTCAGACAAATCCCTGTCTCCACTTAGGGCTCAATCTCATGGTCAAGCAAGCAGAGCTCAAATTACTCCCCAGTGCTAGTTGACCCACAGCAATCCTACATATGTGAATCCCTAGCCTACAGCAAATGCTGGCGAATGTGATTTAAATTAACCCTTTTTTATTGTGGGCAAGCAAAGTCTAATTACCTCAGTAGCTGCAGGCGAGCCATGAGCAGCACAGACAGGTACCAGGGGTCAGCTGATGTGTGGTAACTTGCTGCACCACAGAAACTCTATCAGGAGTTTAATTTGCTAGAACTTCCACACGCAGGCAAACCCTTAGACCCGGGTTCTAATTTCTCCCAAAGCCTCGGGCAGTACAAAACTGACTAAAAGTTGTATTAAGGGGAGGGAGAGGTCACAGCGATGCCCCTCCTTGCTGGTGGACTTCAGTATTGCTCCATAGCCCACAGTTTTGTACAGATCTAACAGTGGTAAAAACTAAAAAAACCCCTTAAATTCCTTAATCTTTCTTGCTAGGACATGGTGAACTTCAATATTGCTCCAAACCCCTCCATATTGTACAAATCTAACAGTGATATCAACTAAAAAAACCCTTAAATTCCTTAATCTTTCTTGCTGGGACATGGTGGACTTCAGTATTGCTCCAAACCTCTCAATTTTGTACAAATCTAACAGTGATAACAATTAAAAATACCCTTAAATTCCTTAATCTTTCTTGTTGGGACATGGTGGAATTCAATATTGCTCCAAACCCCTCCATATTGTACAAATCTAACAGTGATAACAATTACAAAACCCCTTAAAAACCCCTTAATCTTTCTTGTTGGGACATGGTGGACTTCAGTATTGCTCCAAACCTCTCAATTTTGTACAAATCTAACGGTGGTAACAATTTTAAAAAGTCTTAAATTCCTTAAAGAACCTTAAAATCCTTAAAGGACTTTAGTATTGCCCCAAACCCCTTCATATTGTACAAATCTAACAGTGGTAAAAACTAAAAAAAACCCCATTAAATTCCTTAATCTTTCTTTCTAGGACATGGTGGACTTCAGTATTGCTCCAAACCTCTCAATTTTGTACAGATCTAACAGTGATAACAATTAAAAAACCCCTTAAATTCCTTAATCTTTCTTGCTGGGACATGGTGGACTTCAGTATTGCTCCAAACCTCTCAATTTTGTACAAATCTAACAGTGATAACAATTAAAAATACCCTTAAATTCCTTAATCTTTCTTGTTGGGACATGGTGGAATTCAATATTGCTCCAAACCCCTCCATATTGTACAAATCTAACAGTGATAACAATTACAAAACCCCTTAAATACCTTAATCTTTCTTGTTGGGACATGGTGGACTTCAGTATTGCTCCAAACCTCTCAATTTTGTACAAATCTAACGGTGGTAACAATTTTAAAAAGTCTTAAATTCCTTAAAGAACCTTAAAATCCTTAAAGGACTTTAGTATTGCCCCAAACCCCTTCATATTGTACAAATCTAACAGTGGTAAAAACTAAAAAAAACCCATTAAATTCCTTAATCCTTCTTTCTAGGACATGGTGGACTTCAGTATTGCTCCAAACCTCTCAATTTTGTACAGATCTAACAGTGATAACAATTAAAAAACCCCTTAAATTCCTTAATCTTTCTTGTTGGGACATGGTGGATTTCAGTATTGCTCCAAACCTCTCAATTTTGTACAAATCTAACGGTGGTAACAATTTTAAAAAGTCTTAAATTCCTTAAAGAACCTTAAAATCCTTAAAGGACTTTAGTATTGCTCTAAACCCCTCCATATTGTACAAATCTAACAGTGGTAAAAACTAAAAAAAAACCCCATTAAATTCCTTAATCTTTCTTTCTGGGACATGCTGGACTACAGTATTGCTCCAAACCTCTGAATTTTGTACAAATCTAACGGTGGTAACAATTTAAAAAACCCTTAAATTCCTTAAAGGACTTCAGTATTGCTCCAAACCCTTCCATATTGTACAAATCTAACAGTGGTAACAATTAAAAAAAAAAAATTCCTAAATCTTTCTTGCTGGGACATGGTGGACTACAGTACTGCTCCAAACCTCTGAATTTTGTACAAATCTAATGGTGGTAACAATTCAAAAACCTCTTAAATTCCTTAAAGAACCTTAAATTCCTTAAAGGACTTTAGTATTGCTCCAAACCTCCCAGTTTTGCACAGATCCAACAGTGGTAACAATTAAAAAAAACCCCTTAAATTCCTTAATTTCCATCTTGAAGCATTTAGAGCTGCTTGAATCAAAGAGCAGCAAATCTGTTTCACCAGAGGCAGCCAGCATCCCTTGTAGCAGAGATGTAGAAAACAATAAAAAGCATTTATTTCTCACAAATAAATCAGTTTTTAGGTAGGTTAATAGGACTTTTGCTTCTGAGGCAGGAAACAACAAATGAATGTCACTGAATGTCCTTAAACATGGGTACCATGATAGTCCTAAGTCAGGTCTAAGTGTGAGAGATGGAATTTTTGTTTGGAATTAAATGTTTATTATTTTTCATTTATTATTTTTTATTTATGCTACAGCTTTACTGACTATGAGGGCTTTTACACACTGAGTTAACAGAGTAGAAATGGAGCTGTGTGTTCTAAGTTTTTCTTAAGCTTAAACTACTTAATTATGAGATGCCAACTAATTTATTTTTACTTTTAACTGACTAACTAATTACTCGTGTTCCGCACTACAGATTTTTTCAGCCAATTATACAAAATTACATAAATTTGTGAAGAAGGAGGAGAAGAAAAAGGACTAACTCATGCTTTAAACCCTCCATCTTCTTACATATATTTTACTATATCTTAAAACTTTAAATTCTAAATTTCTCCCCACTCACACTCTCAGTTCTATCACTCAGTTTTGGGAGATTTTTCCATGGCCTCAGGTTAAATGCAGTGTATTTTTGAGGATCAGTCCCTCTCAGCAGAGAAAGCCTGAAATTCTCTGTGTCCAGTGTTCCAAGACTTCAGATTTTTTTGGGTGTATAGGGGAAAATGTGGTGGGATCCTCACTGCAATCCTAAAAACTGAGCCCACAGACCTTTTACATCCCAGATCCACTTTCAAATGGGTCCAACTATCAATCACTAGTGCTGGAATTTCCTGGGATGGGACTCAGTTCACAGGCTGAGACAAACACGAGGATGTATGGATACAAAAATGTCCAGCAGGACTAATTCTGCCTTTACTAAATCCACTGTACACTGAATTTTTTTGCAATTAAACCTTATCCATACAGGACTGCAGGGGACCCCAGCCACCTGTGGGATCAAACTCTCAGTATTTATAGGACAGCCCTGGAAATATGGATCTGTTTTATGGTAAAGAGCTGAGCTTGCTGCTCCCACCATTCCCTCTGACTTCCTCAACAAGGCATGGATTGCACTGCACCAACAAATGAAAGGGTTTCTTAAATCCTGGGGGAAACATGATGCAAAGAGCTGGAAAGCAAAGGGAAAAGTGTCCAGGCACTGTGGGGTTACAGGAAAGTAGATGGATGGATAAGCTGGAGAAAAACGGGGTCAATTTTGTCTAAATTTTGCAGAGCTGAAACTTTGAATCAACTTAGAAACTCAGTTGTGAACACTTACGCCATAAAGGTAAAAATGGGAAAATCACCCTAAAACCCAAGAGGCCACAGAACTCTGGAGGTCACTGGAGGCCAGACCCACACTCTGCAAAGCCCATGAGTTGTGATGACCTCCCACAACTGCTTGGGATGTCCTGGGGAGACCTCAAAACACAAAACCTAATGAGACCCCCAGGCTCGCTCTCATGAAATCAGGAGGCAGAGACTTTCTCACTGCAGAGATTTGCAGCAGAGCAGAGTGAGCAGGAAGCTCCCAGAGCATGCTTAGAAAGCTCCCTGGAGTCAGGGTTGCTGGGGGAATAGCACAATTAGATTTTGGGAGGACATGTAGGTACTGGCAAACTTCTCCAGGCAGGACTCGGTGCAAGCAGCAGGAGCTGAGGGTTCACCCCTGCACTGCAGCATCCTTAGTGTGACATTTGTCACCTTTGTCCCCATCCTCCAGGCTATGGAGCTGGGACACTTCACACCATCTCAGCTTTAAACAGGTTCTCAAGGCTGCAGGACTCCCATAGAAATGAACAAAAAAAAATAAAACAAAACCCAAAACCCTCTGGATTGACCAGGGCTGGAATTTCACACATGCTCATGTGGCTGAAACCAACTTTCAATGGAGTTCATCTGATCTCTCTGGAACACCCTAAAGTTAGGAATTCAGTCAGTGGTATCACCCAAACCCTCTCTGACCTCCCAAGAGAACCCTCAGGGCCACAGAGGAGCAGCTTGCTCTGTCCTAAGATAGAGGGCTGGCATAGGTGGGAGTTAGTCCTTAAAAAAGGGTTCTACATGGAAATTATAAACCAGATGTTGCATTTTGGGTGACAAAAGCTTGCCATGATAAATCCCATCCTCCTGAGCCACACACGAAAAAACATATTCAGCAGCGAGTTCAGGGGGTGAGGTTTTTAAATCAACTCTCAGCTTGGTTTTAAACTAAAAGAGTTTTAGTTGGAATTTTGGGCATGGAGGGACAGAACACAGGGAATGGCTTTGAGCTGAAGAAGAAGTTGATTTAGATGGGATTTTGGGAAGGAATTCTTGGCTGGTAGAGTGGGAAAGCCCTGGGATGGAATTCCTAGAGAAGCTGTGGCTGCCCCTGGATCTCTGGCAGTGTCCAAGGCCAGGTTGGAGAGGGCTTGGAGCACCCTGAAATAATGGAAGTTGTCCCTCCCTATGGCAGGGGGTTGGAATGAGATGGTTTTCAAGGTCCCTTCCAATTAAACCCCTTCTATGTTTCTATGATTTCTGTGGTTCTGCAGTTAACAAACACTGCTGGCAGATCAATATTTCTCCAAAGCACTGTCAAAATTCTCCCAAGCCATGAACTGCCCTCAAAAAATTGCTTCTGTTTTCTTCTGCAGGGTCTTGGCTGTCCCCATCACAACCATAAATGGTTATACCAGGCTGGTAACAACGCTCCAGTCCTAAAGAAAAATGTGAATTTGCAGACCTGAGGTCAGAAACCCTTTCCTAGAGTGGCCAGAACGAGCTGCTCCAGAAAAAAAGTGTTAGTGCCCTGCGCAGAACTTTCATGGAACATAATTTCCTTGCAAAAATCTTATTCTGGTCTTCATTAGCCAGATGTCACTTTAAGCCCAGAAATAAAAGTCCCAAAATGCTCTTTGTTATTTACTATGACAGTCCAGAATTTTTTGCAATAACTCTGCAAATATTGCCTGGAATAAAATGAAAAATATTGTGTTTAAATTTGAAGGAGGAGGAGATTTGGGTATTTTACCTCTTTTCTCCTGGCAAAATCAACAAGAAAGGTCAAGCACCTGACAAAACCTTCAGGTTTCTCACCAGCCTCTCTTAAAATAGGGATAAAATCCTCCCAGACACCAACTGGCATCACATCAATGATATTTGTGGGGTGTTCAGGCACCCAGTCATCCCTCCCAAGTTCGCCTGTCTAAAAGGGAGGCGTTTAGGCTGTTTCTAGAGTGGATGGAGAGAGATAGACAACTCCAGACAGTGATTCATCACATCCACTAGAGAGATCCCAATCTCAGGAAGGATGAATCGCCCTCAGAAGGTGCCCAGCTCTCAGAGATGGTTGCCCCAGATAGCTGAGCTAAAATTAAGAGAGTGAATTTGGTCCAGAGGTCTCTTAGGGAAGGTTCTGTCCCCCAGCAGGGCACAGACACCACTCCTGGTGGGCTTGGAGACTGAAGGTGGGCTCAGCCCTCCTGAGGACACCCTGCTTTGGAAGCAGAGGGGTCCCCAGTTGGTGGAAGGCTTCCTGGAGGATGAATTGAATCTTCCCCATCTCACCTGAAAGGAGATGCCTCAGATAACTTGAGTCAGCCTTTGGGATCATCATGAGACAAAGTCCCAGCCCAGAACAAGTGGGTTGTTGGTTTAGTGGGTATTTTTATTTGACTGGAACATTCAGGCCAGTGCTTGGGATATTTTAAAGGCATTTTCCCCTGCTCTGTCCTCAGCACAGCTGTGCTGTGCCAGCTCCTAGGCAAGGTTTCTGTCTGTGCAGCACTGGAAGGCTCACAGACCACTGTTCCAAGGTCTTTCCTTCAGAAAATCGAGGTCTTTCCCTCAGAACTCCTCGTGACCATTTCCCATGTCTATGAAAAGCACTTGGAAAAGCACCTGGTGACCTCAAGGCAACCTGGGAGCCCTGCTCACCCCTCAACCACACCACCCTTTCTCCACTGGCTAAAGGAGTGTTTTATGTGCCTGTCTTCATATCTCCACACGTTTAAATCTCTTCAGGGCTCGGGAGCTGGCTGTGAGAAACAGGAATATTAATATTCTGTCAGTGCCCAGGAGGTCTCTGACTATGAGGCAAGAAAAGCTGGTGTGGTGTCTGTGGATTATCTGCCCTCACTGGCTGATCCTGGCCACCAGGACCTCAAGGACCTCAAATTCCCTGCCAAAACAGAGCAGTGGAGTCAATCTCAGCAAATCCTTTCTGGCAAACCAAAGATGAACTGAAACAATTGTAATCTGAAATGAAGAAATGGCAAAATTGTGGTTTATGTAAAACAGAGGAGTTTGATTTTTTTTTTTTTTTTTTCTTTCTTGGGATGGCTTTTCAAGGGTACTGAGGTTAGAGGCACAGAGCCCAAGTTACTGGGAGTCAAACCAGGGTGTGAGCCATGTGAACAGCCATGTGAACGTTCTTCCCCCCTGGTAAATATGAACCATCTTGTGTTTATTGCAGGGAAAGAGCATTCACACGGGCAGTTACCACAGAAAAACTGGCATCTGATGAGTTCACACCCTAACTTACCTCGTGGTAATTTGTTCAGGTGCCCAGCCCCTCGGGTGCCATTCCCAAAGTGAAGTTGGAGGACGCAATGTCCCCTTTTATACTGCGAGTCAGCAGCTCGGGGGTTATGGCACCTCCCCACGGGATGGGAAAATGAGCTGCACAAGTTTCCTCTGCTCGACCTGGAGCAGGGTTTGGAACCCAAGTTCCCCACATTTCAGCAGCACACCCTCACCAGCAGATCATTCCCCAGAACCACCAGATCAATTATTCACGTGGGGGTTCAGCCCCATGGAGCTCAGAGCTCTCGGCACCATCTATACTAAACACATTTAATAAAAACATCTAAACATTAGTTTAGAAACTAATCTACACTAAAAAAACAAATCAATCCAAAGCAAAGCAACCCACCACAGCTGAGAGGTGTGCACAAAAGCACAGATGGCTTTTGTGAGTTCTGAAGGACACGAGTGCACCAAAGTTCTGCAATTCTGCCTTTGCATGCCCCAAAACCCCATCCAGCTCCAAGCCAAGTTTTGCTGCACGTTGTCAGATACGTGCAAGCCTTAACTGGGCTCCTTCTCTCCCCTGCACTGGGATGGGGGAGATGGGACTGAGATATGCCTGTAATTTCCATACATTATTCCTGTATGTCCCTGATAGCGTGGATAATAACGTGCTGTGGATCAGCCCAGCACAGGAAAACTCAGGAAAACTCTCCCTGCTCCCAGCCTGCATCCCAGCCTGCATGACCCAAGCACAGAAAGTGAACAAATGGACAGAACTGTCCCGGTATTTAAGGATAAACACAAAGCAAACACGGTGTTCTGCTGGCCCAGAATCAAAGGGTGAAGCAACTGGAAGGATCAAGACCTAAAGGAGCTCGGAGTCTTAAGACAGGAGAGAAAGGAATTGCTCCAAAGCAGCACTTTGCTGGCCCAGAATCAAGGTATGGAACAACTGGTAGTTTCCTGAAGGATCTCAGAGTCCGAGCCACGAGACAAACAAGGTTGTCCCAAAGTTTGTTAAAGGAAGATTTCCTATGAGTTCCAACTGTCTTTGGAGCAGAAGCCAAAGCTAAAGGAGAGGGATATGTGATCTGCCTATTATTTCATAATAAATGCTTCTTCTCCCTCACAGGAGGGGTTCACTGGACTTTCCTAGGGCACATCACTGGGAGCTGCCAGCACCAATCCCACAGGGAAGTGAGTGACACACTGCTGTGACTGGGAACCTCCAAAGCACTGGAGTCCTTCATTGTCCTTAAATCCAACGAGGAGATCCCTCCTCTTCATCCCTCCCTCAGGAACACAAAGCACTGAGGAGATGCCTGGCATGGCCCAGTCCTCTCATAAATCACATCTCAGAGAAGGAAAGGAAAGGAAAGGAAAGGAAAAGGAAAGGAAAAAGGAAAGGAAAGGAAAGAAAGGAAAGGAAAGGAAGGAAAGGAAAGGAAGAAAGGAAAGGAAAGGAAAGGAAAGGAAAGGAAGAAAGGAAAGGAAAGGAAAGGAAAGAAAGGAAAGGAAAGGAAAGGAAAGGAAAGGAAAGGAAAGAAAGGAAAGGAAAGGAAAGGAAAGGAAAGGAAAGGAAAGGAAAGGAAAGGAAAGGAAAGGGAAAGGAAAGGGAAAAAAGAAGGAAAAGGAAAGGACCTTCTGAGGCTCAAGCAACCATCCTACAAAGACAGGCTGAGAGAGCTGGGATTGTCCACCCTGGACAATCTGGGAAGGCCTTATTGTGGTCTTACAATAATTAAAGGTGGCTTATTAAAAAAGAGGGAGAGGGATTTTTTTACATGGGCAGAGATGGATTAGGCAACAGAAAAAGTTTTAACTAAATGAGAAGAGATTTAAATGAAATGATAGGAGGAAGTTCTTTACTCAGAGGGTGGTGGAGCTGTGGCTGCCCCATCCCTGGAAGTGTCCAAGGCCAGGCTGGAAGGGGCCCTGGGACACCTGAAGCAGTGAATGATATCCCTGCCCATCACAGGTCCCTTCCAACCCAAACCATTCTGTGCTCTATAATTCTGTGAAACTGAAGGTGAATTAAAGAAAAAAAACAAAAAACAAAAACCAAAAAACAAACAAACAAACAAAAAAACAACAAAAAAACCCCAGAACTAGGAGTTATTCTGTGGGCACTGAAACTGGTGAGCACTGACTCTTCTCTCAGGATTTAGGGAGTCCATGGTGATTTAGGGAACATGGATGCTCACACCCTTCAGCCCCTGGGAGCTCACATTTCTACCCCATTTAACCGCCTGTTTTTGTGAGATTTGTGGGTATTTTTTCTTTTTTTTTTTTTTTTTTCATATTTTCATGATATTTTTTCAACATTTTTCAGAACCTCTGCCAAATGAAGCTCATGGGGCCGAGAGGTTTAAATGTCATTGTGGGGACAAAGAGGCAGCAGGGTTGCTTAAACCTTGGATCGTGTAGAAACTAGTTCTGAGGGGTGGATTAGAGCAGTGAGAACCCTTCCAGGAGCCCCTCCTTGCCCCCAGCCTGGGTCCCCATCCAGGCCTGAAGGACATCAGGCCCTTTGCACAAGCAATTACAGGCCTAAACAATAATAAACACAGTAATAAAAACTCTTTGGAAAGGCCTGAATTTCACAGAAAAAGGGTCAACGTGGCTGCAAATTACACAAATTACACCTGAGATGTCTCTGTCTATTCTTTCCTAAGATTAATAATAAAGTCTAGCCTAGCACAGTAATGCCCAAGGCTAAGCTCCTGCCTAACTTAGCACCCAGACACATTTAATAGCAAAACCTGTGTAGAGACCTCAGGTTTAGAATTCACATCACTTCCCTCCCTCTTCCATTATATTGATGCCACTGTATTCTTCTGGCATCAAAGAAAATCCCAGGCCCCTTTCCTGACATCTCTAAGATCAAGGAAATTCAAGATAAACCCAACTCTTCCTCATTCACAGCTACAGAAACAGTCTGGGAATTCGAGGACCAGACAGCACAAGCGTATGAATAAATTTGAACAGATCTTATCAGCAAGGTCAGCAGAGCCAGGGGAGCGTGGAGCTCAGGAGACAACAGGAGCTGGTGAGCCCTGCTGCAGGGATTTCAGGACCAGAATCATGACTGGTTTTCAGGGTGGTCTCTCTCAAGGTGCCTCCACTTGACAGCTCACTGCTGGTTACAAAATAATCGGCCAAAATGACAAAATTTTTGAAAAATGATGCTTTTGCAAGAGCACTCTTCTTGAATCAGCCTCGGTGCTGAAACACTACAGGACCCAAAAAGGAGAGGCTTCCGCAGAAATACGAATTCCTTGCCCATGGGAACCAAGGGCAGGATGAGCTTAAGGATTTGGGCACGATGGAATGAAATGATCTGCCCTCCTCTTGCTCGTGCAGGAGTCAGGCTCCCAGCTGGCCATCTGCTGGTCCCCAGCAGAGAGAGATCCTTTGACACTGGCAGGGCTGGTGAGGCAGGGCCAGGAAGGGCCAGCCCTGTCCCTGGGCTGCCAAGGGAGCTGGGCTCACTCCCTCAGATCAGCTCTGAAGGGGAGGATGGTGAACCCAGCAGAGAGAACAACCCCAAACCCCTCACTTCTGCCATGCTGACTCACACCTGTCCAGCCACGCTGGCTCTTACCCTCACCCAAAAATTGATTTTTTTAAATTTTTTTTTTTTTAAACAGTGAGTCAGAGGTAACTCTGGCCCAGCTTCTCCTCAGCTTTGCTCAGTGATCCCACTGGAATGGGATGTGGGACCCTGCCAGAGCCCGTAGGAAACTCATTTCCCACCTGTCTGATTCTCCTCTGTGCAGGACACCCAGCTATTTGTCGAGGCTTGTGAAGGGCACAGAAGAAATACGGCCAGAGCTCCCACATCCTTAGCTCCTGAATTACCACACCCCCTGGTTAATCTCAAAGTCTGAAGTGTATGAGGTAGTCAAGGTTTTGCACGTTGCCATTCTGGTACCAGAGCTTCCCAAAATGGGCTCTTGCATGCAAGAATCCAACAAGAGCCCATTTCCCCGATTTCTGGAGTTTGTCTATAGGACAAAATTCCTCAATTTTTTCTGAGTCCCAGAGTCGGGGGCAGCAGGAGCCACCACCACTCTCACTGCTGCTGGCAGACCCTCCCCGAGGTATCCGTGGCTGTAAATTTTAGCCAGCCTACACAAACCCCGACTTATTGTCTCTGTCAGAATTCAGATTCTCTTCTGGCCAGCAGGACAAGTGCAGCTTTAGCGGCTCTGTCAGGAGGCTGAGCTGGGAGCAGCCTGCCTTGTGTTAGGCTGAGCTTGACCCTTCCCTTCCCCGGAGACTCCAGGCTGAGTCAGCAGGACAAACGGACTCTCAGACTTCCCAAATGCCTGTGGGCGACTTACACCCAGGGTTTCAGTGGCCACCGAATTAGCATTTCCCTGTCTGATCTCCAATCTTCTGCTAATGTGCCTTATCGACTCTCTTTCAACTCTGTTTGCCCCATCTGTCTGGGCCCTGTACTCTCCCAGGCTAAACCCAGTTTTTACCGTGCCCTCAGTCTTCTGTTGCAAGTGACTTTGAGGTTTTGCAATCAATCCACTAATATCCATGACCCATCCTGCTAGGAAAAAGCAGTGACCCGGCAAGCTCCTTCGTTCTCCCGATGATATTCCTGTTAGCAGTGACTCAGTGCTAACTGAGTGCTTATAGCCATGACTTCTGCACAATTCCGATTTAGGCAGATTTAATCCAGCCTGGAGCACGTGAGGATGGATGAGGTGATTTCTGGATTTAATGGTGGTGGAAGTGGTTACGCCTATTTTTACAAACCCACAGCGGGATGGATCTCGGTTAACCCAAGGTGTTTGAGAGGTAGACAGCTAAATCTGTGCTGCTTAAAGTCTGCTCTCTCCGCAGCCTGTGAGAGGAAATAAGCACTTCAAAAAAAAAAAAAAAAAAAAAAAAAAAAAAAAGCAACAGAGCTAATCCACTTTTCCTCACACTCAGAAGGAGCTGAGGGAATTCATGGACCAGTCCCTGCGACCCACTGACAAGGGGCAGCTCAATAAAAGCAGCTAATTGATCACACTGCAGCGATGCCATCGACAAATCTGAGGCATAAAGCACAAATTAGGAGCCAAAGTAACCCCACACTTCCCTCCTGTCCTCCCACCCAGCCTCTTGTTCTGTCTGAGCACTTCCAGCAGCAAATCCTTCCAGGATCCTTCCAGCAGCAGAGCAGGGCCTGGAGATCAGGCTGCCAGTTTTAATTTTTTAATTTTTTTTTAATTCTTTTTTCTAAATATATATATTTAAATTTTTTTAAAAATTAAATTAAATCTATAGATTTTAAAAAATCAACACGCATTGTTTTCCACCTGGGAAAGGCGATGTGCTGGGCTGAGCTTTCCAGGAAACCTTTGCTGTAGGAAAATAATAGAATATAGAAAAGGTTGGATGGGGCTCTGAACCACCTGGGATATGGGAGGTGTCCCTGCCCACGGCATGGGGTGGGAGGGGATGGGCTCGAAATTCTGAATTCAAAATTCCTTCCAACCCAAACCTGGGATTCTGGGAGTCTGTGATCCACAGAAGGTCCTCAGAGCCTTCAGGGTGGCTCTTCCCCACCCCAAATCCACAGGATAATTTTGGTACCCAGCTCTCCTGCTCTGGATCACTGAGGGAACTCATTCCACACCAAATTCATCCCAATGGCTGCTCACAGAAATTGAAGCCTCACAAGAATTCCCCTCAAAAGCCCTGCTGAGAGATGGGATTTTTGCTTAGTTCTCCCACACCTGTGAAAAGCAACACCAGGACTTCAAGCAAAGAGATTTTCAAATGTAATTTGGTCACTAAAGATTCACATTGAAGGGTCCTCCAATGGAAATATTCTCTTTCAGCACTCCACATGTCTATAGAGATCATAAAGTTAGGAGTTCAATGCTCCTAAATTTTAGGAGTGTTTCAAAGCCAAACCTGACCTGTCTAAAGGGAAATGTTCTTGTCCCAGTCATCCAAAATCCTCTTCCAGGCAATGGCTGGGAAACTGGCATGGCTGGGATGAGATTCATCTCATCCCAAAGTAAATGTCTGACAGATGTCAGGTGAGCTGGACCTCATCTCTCACCACTAAAACTGAAGGAAAATATTCAGGAAGATTCTCCATCAAGAAGGGATAGAAACCAATCACAGATCTCCAAAAAAAACAACATTAACCAGATTTTTGTGTCTCTGGAGGAGCTGTGGGTCTCCCAGTAAAATTCTGCAAATCTTATTTGATGCTCAGAGATATTTCCCTGACATTCACTGGGTTTTGGATGGACTCCTGCCTGTCCAGAATGTCCCATTTCTTCCCTGCTACAGCAGGCTCAGGGGAAAAAGGGAATTTTCCCTTGTGCCCATCAGCCTGCCAAGGATTTAGAGCTGTGGTTCTCCATCCCATGGGGTGCTGGAGAATTCTGGCTTCCCTGGAAAGATGGGTGTGCATAACTTTTGCATCCTCCAGCAGAAATGCAGAGGAAGTGCAAACCTGGAAAGTGGAATCGAGAGGCAGAAACTGGGAAAAGGGGAAAGGTGTTCCCCTTTTTGATGTCAGAGAACTGAAAGCAAAGCAAAGTCAGAGGAATCCTTGAAATGCAGAAACCTCTGTGACTGTGTCCCTCTGCCAAGGTAACTGTAACAAGGAAACACAGGGAAACCACTTCAAACATCTCCTAAAGAAGTTTTGAGGTAAAGTTCTATCACAATCCCGAGGTAAAGACCTGTGGGGGTGACTGGGGGATGGCAGGGGGCTCTGGATGTGTCTAGGAGCACGAGGAAGATGCATTTGTTCTCTGGAGTGTCCTGGATTAAAGGCAGGGTTAAACACATTACAGAGGAAGCTGCAAAATCCTCAAGGTGCTGAGGCTGAGACCGGACAAAGCAGGAATTTCCTGAGGAGAGGGTGGCCTAGAGGTTTTTGGTACCAGCCTGGATGTCAGGAATGTTCCTGCACCCGTTCCAATACACCAACGAGGACTGAGAGATTATAAAACACAGGAAATGATCAATAAAAAGTCCATTACTTGATCTGACCCATGGGAAATTATGCCTGGCAAAAGGAATTATGGATTTTAATAACTAGGAAATAGGCAAGAGTGCAAAGACTTTTTTTGGGGGTATATTCTGACTAAACCTGGATGATGTTCATGGAGGTAACTCTGAGCTGATCTCCTCAACTGGCACAGGGGATTTCACCAGTCAAGATCCATCAAACACCTGAGATGTGAATTGCCCCAGAAAGAAGCATCCAGTTCTCCTCAAAGAAAGGAGCCAAGAGCCCCTGGCCTGGATGGAGACAGGGAAACTGCAGACTGTGATGGGTGAAGAGAGTTCCACCCCCAGCATTGCTCAGTGGCCTGCAGATGGATGTGGAGCAGTGCTGAGGTGCTCTGGGATTTTCCCAACTGGTCTCCAGCTGCTTCCAAGAGAGGAGCACACAGTGGATTGTGCACAGCCCCTGCCATCCTCTGAGGATGACCAGGATGTCTCCAAGCACCTTAACCTGTGCATGGGAACCCGGGCATCTCCACTGGTGGGCTGGATGCCATTCCAGGGAGGCATGTTTAAACTGGGAACACTGGGAATGGGGCCTGGAGACCAGGAATGCTCCCAGACTGGTGATGAACCCCAGGCCAGGCTGGAAACGTGAGGTCTGCCCTGTCCTGAGCTGGAGGAGCAGCTGAGGGACTCTCTGAGCCTTCTCCAACCTGCTTGGAGACTACAGAACCCCACAGGGGAGGAGAAATGAGCACCCCAGACACCTGGAATCCCTTGCAAGAGAAGGGAACCAGCCCACGTGGCTTTGCTGGGTGAAGGTGCCCCAGGAGAAAAGAATTTCACACCAAGAGCACGAAGGAAAGAGCAGCAGCATCCCTGCTAATAATTATCACCGAGTCCAATGACTGGTTTAACACCAGGACAGGAACTGGGGTGAGGAGGAGACCAAAGGCACCTTGAACTCCTTTGATGGCCCAGCCTCTACAAATGCAAAGCTCTCTCTGGGTAGCAGCAGCACCCAGATGGGAAGGGGACTGTGAATATGCAGGTGAGGGACCAGGAAGAGGGACAAACAGCACCTTTGTGATGCAGAACGCTCTCCCCTGGCTGCCAGGCTGCTTTCAAAAGACGTGCCCTATGTTAGGAGTTCAGAACGAGGGAGTTAATGCATCAGTTCTCCTTCCCTCCCCTTGTTTTTGGCGAGTTCTGGTAGAATTTGGAGCGAATTTTATGAACTGATGGGTTTTTAGATGTTGTGTCGAGATGACAAGACTTAAATCCTGCCACTTTTAAAGGTAAAAAAGGGGAAAAGAGCATCATGAATGGCACAGGATGGATGGAAACAGGTGGCATGGACAGTTCATGAGTGGCTGTTCTGCAGGACCAGCCCTAGACCTGCTGGGTCCAGACCTGACCCAGCAAAGCTTCCTGTGGGAAGGCTCCTGCCTGAGAATCCCTCCATTTCAGCATGAAGCCCCTGAACTGTCCTGGCTCTGGGCTTTGTCTCTTTGCACAGATGGGTTTAGAGAGACCTTTCAGGATGGGGACTCTCCTTGGGGCTGGGGATTCTCCTTGGAGCTGGGGTCTCTCCTTGGGGCTGGGGTCTCTCCTTGGGGCTGGGATTCTCCTTGGAGCTGGGGTCTCTCCTTGGGGCTGGGGTCTCTCCTTGGGGCTGGGATTCTCCTTGGAGCTGGGGTCTCTCCTTGGGGCTGGGGTCTCTCTTTTGGGCTGGGGATTCTCCTTGGGGCTGGGATCTCTGCTTGGGATGGGATCTCTTTTGGGCTGGGCCTCTGCTTGGGGCTGGGGATTCTCCTTGGGTCTGGGGTCTTTCCTTGGGGCTGGGGATCTCCTTGGGTCTGGGGTCTCTGCTTGGGGCTGGGGTCTCTCCTTGGGGCTGGGCCCCTTCCAGCCTTGGCTGAGCACCCGGGTGAGCCCTGTGTGCTCTGGCCAGTGCCTCTCCCCCTGCCATTTCCCCTTCCTTTCCCCCACAGCCCAGTGGGTTTCACCCCAGTGCCAGCCACCACCTGATGGGCAGAAATCCCTCCTGGAGCTCCACACCAGCAGAAATCAGTGGGTGCCTCTTCAGAGCCTTCTCCCACCCAGCCATGACCTCCAGCCCTCCCTCATCCTCCTCCCCTCTTTCCAGCCACGCTGTCCATCCCACAGGCTCTCCTCTGGGACCAGCTCGAGCCCAGCCCTGCTCTGGGAAGGGAATTTCACCTCGGCTGTCCCCGCTGGCAGGACCAGGCTGTCACACCCAGGTGGGGAACAGCTCAGCGGTCCAGCCCCAGGGGAGCATCCCGTCCCCAGTGCCCGCAGGATTCCCCCGAGTGCTGTCGTGGTGCCCCATAAATCCCTTTGAAATGCAGCTGGATCCCGCACTCGAGGAGCGCTGAGCGTGGGCAAAGCCTCCCCTGCCTGTCCCGGGGGGATTCTCCTGCCCTGCCGCGCACGCAAAGCAAAAATATTTGCTCCTCATGAGGTCTGAGGTGGGAAAATCTCCTCCTCCTGAGCGCCTGCGATGCAGGAATTGGTGCAAGGACTGGAGAAGCTGGAGCTGGGTAGGAAGGGAGAGGGATGAAGGCAGGAAAGGGATCCCACAGGTCTGGGGTGGAGGCACCAGGGCAGCCTGAGCTCCCCTGCTGCAAGCAGCATCCTTGGCTTTCTAATCTGGGTGACACCACAGGAAAAATCAAGGCTCCTCCAGCCCGAACTTTTCAGAAGGAATGGTCAAAAAGTCTTTTTTTTTTTGGCCAACAGGAAGCAATTCCCATCCCTCAATTCCAGCCTGGTTGGAGATCCTTTAAAAGGTCCTGGTTGGACCTTTAAAAAAGTCCTTCCAACCCAAACTATTCCAAGTGCTCAAAACTTTTCCAGGGAGAATTCTCAGGGGTGTTCCAATGTCTGCAAAGGACAGGTTTCACCTCCAGGGTTACCTGGAAACAGCTGGGGAGCAAAAGGGTTCACTTTTCTTTATCTTAGGAAAGGCTTTTTATTGGATACAATTCCTTCAGCCAACGCTTTGAATATCTACTTGCCAGTTTTCAGGTTAATTTATCTAATAAAGTCTTCTTAAATTGGAAAGAAAAAATAAATTAATACATAGGAGAACAACACAATTTGATAAAATGAGTCTGAAAGCTGAGTAGATGAGGGATTTGGGGTTTTCTCACTGGGGTCTCTGGGAAAGTCCCAGCCTTCCCTGTGTTTAAAACAGGGACTTCTGGCTAAAAACCCGGCAAAATTTTCAGTTCCTGCTGAGAAAAAAACCTCCTGGCGTGATCTTGGTCCCTCATTTAATCTCACCACAACTGGGCTATGCCAGGAACAACACAAACACCACCAGAGTTTGTTTCTTCAGTCCCACCAAAAAGATGGAGGTGGGAAATGATTCCCACTCCCCTTTGCACACAGCATCCTCTGCACAGAATGAGTAAGAGCTGGTTTTTACCACTTAGATCTGCACAGAAAGATCCCCCTGACCCTTTTCCCTCTGCTCTGCTGCTGCTTGGGTGCAAACCACCCATCCCAAACCCATCCTGGGGGTTCTGGGAGTGGCCTAAACCATCATCCTGTTAATAAACCATTATTCCCTGCCTGGAAAACCTGGGCTGGGTCAGACACTGCTGTGATAGAGATACAGGCACCAGAAGGCAATTCCAAGGCTTGGGCCAAGGACAGGGGTGGCTGCAGAGCCACTGCCCTGCTGGATTTTAACATCTCACACAACTCTCTGCAGGAGGGAGGAGATGAATTCCAGCACCTCACCCCAGCCAGTCCAGCAGCAGGAAAGTGGGGAGATGCGATTCATACCCCCGAGCTCTGGAGATTGCTGCAGGAGCCCTGGGGCCAGCACCAGGCTGGGGCTGTCCCACAGGGGACCTCCAGGGCTCTGCTGCACTCCTGGCTCACAGGGATGATCCCCATCACTCTTGGATCACAGGGATGATCCCCCTCACTCCTGGCTCACAGGGATGATCCCCATCACTCCTGGATCACAGGGATGATCCCCCCTCACTCCTGGCTCACAGGGATGATCCCCATCACTCCTGGATCATGGGGATGATCCCCCCTCACTCCTGGCTAAGGAAGGATGATTCCCCCCTCACTCCTGGATCACAGGGATGACCCCCCTCACTCCTGGCTCACAGGGATGATCCCCCCTCACTCCTGGATCAGGGGATGATCCCCCCTCACTCCTGGATCATGAGGATGATCCCCTCTCACTCCTGGCTAAGGAAGGATGATCCCCCCTCACTCCTGGGTCACAGGGATGATCCCCCCTCACTCCTGGCTAAGGAAGGATGATCCCCCTCACTCCTGGGTCACAGGGATGATCCCCCCTCACTCCTGGCTAAGGAAGGATGATCCCCCCTCACTCCTGGCTAAGGAAGGATGATCCCCCCTCACTCTGTGCCAAGCCAGGCTTTGCTCCCCCAGGGTGCAGCCTGCCAGGGCCCTGTTGGGTTCTGCAGGGTTTGCAGCAGACGAGGATTGGGTTTCTCTTGGCAGCCAGAACCTGGCCTGGGTTTCACTCACTTTGAAATGGGGGCAGGTTCCACCCACGGGGAGGGAAACAGATCCCAGAAAAGAGCAGGGAGCAGCAGCCAGGAGTTCATCCCTGCCCTGCT
Organism: Sitta carolinensis; assembly: GCA_032173965.1. Lineage (NCBI taxonomy): Eukaryota > Metazoa > Chordata > Aves > Passeriformes > Sittidae > Sitta > Sitta carolinensis. Next base: position 1,963,982 of record CM063284.1, on the reverse strand, counting down.
GCTGCTGTGGGGCTGCCAGAGCACAGGGACAGGCTCAGGTGCTGCAGTGGCCAGCGTTGGCAGGGCTCCCTCCAACCTGCATTTCCTGAATGGCCAAAAATGCAGGTGGAAGGAGCTGCAGGATCCCTTCCCCAGCTCTCACAGGAAGGGGGATCCTGCAGGACACCCCGGCCTGGCCAGCCTCGTCCTGCAGGGGTGAGGGAATGATGGAGCTGCTGTGGCCAGTGCTGGGGGGAAGAGCAGAGCCAGGTAAATATCAGCAGGGAAATATCTCCAGGCACCCCCCACATCCTTCACATCCTCTTCCAAGGACCTGGCACCTCCAGGAACTCTGCTCACACTGATATTTGTCCCACTCTGGGTGACAAAGGAGCTGTGAGAGCAGCAAAGGGAGGCACAGACACAGCTGCCCAGATGATGCCACTACCTCAAATCCCAGCCAGCACCTGTTGTTCCTTTAGAGCTCCTCTTCCCACCCCTCTCCAGGCACAGAATTTCACCACACACAACCCAAAGCCGCCTCACACCCAGGAAAAACGATGCCAGTTAATTTTTCCTACAGCAAAGGGTCTCCCTGCCCTTCCAATTCAGCCTCTCCTGGGAGCATCTCCCCCAGGAGCAGCATCCTGGGCTGCTGGAGATTAAAATTCCCATCATGGAAACTCTGTGTTAATTTTAATTGACTCTTTTTTCCCCCTCCTGAATCCAACCCTACTCCCTTCTGAATGGTTCCTGCCCACTGGCTGTGTTCAGAGCAAGTCAGGCCACTCAGCACAGATTAAAAAATAAAATAAATAAAATTAAAGGCTTTTTTCCCATTCCTTGTGGGGTCAGTCTACGCAGTGCAAGCCAGCAGGAAAAAGTTTAAATTCCCTTCATGCTGCTCCTGTGAGTCCCCACAGACCCCAGACTCCCCCAGGACAGGGAACATGTTACATTTAATCCTCCCCTACCCACAAATTTTTCTTCAGAATTCCCTCAGCCTTTCTTTGCTCATTCCAGTCTCTCCTTTTTTTAATTATTTTTTTAAAAGACAAACCAAAAAATGAACAGCACTAACATTTAAATTAAAAAAAAAAGAAGCAAAACCTGAAAACTATCAGATTTTAGCTAATCTGGCCCCCTGGGTGTGGAAGAGCCTGTTGCTGCTCCCAGGAGCTGCTTTGGGTTGCACAGCTCAGTGCTGCTGATAATAATAAACCCCACAATAAACCCCACCAGCACAGCCCTAAAACCTGGCTCATCCATCCCAGTGGGAATCAGCCCCTCTCCTTTGATTATTTTTAAACCATTACTTTCAAAGCCTGTCTGCAAATGCATTATTTGCTGGTTTTGAGGAATTCACAGAGCCTGCCCCCTCCCCAGCATCCTGAGGGATGGAGCGTGGGAGCATCGCTGCTCCGAGGGATCCTCTCCCTTTTCCTGCACTGAACTTTCCCAAAGCTCTCAGGGATGTGGGAATCTGCTTGGTCTGATTCAAACAGGTGTCCTGAGCAGCGATTTGAACAGCTCCCCCAAAAAAAGAAACTGTGAGAGGCAGACAGAACTCCCAGCAACACTTGATCCCCCTGACAAATTCCCAAGTTTGGGACAACAGTTAACCAAAACCCACAGGAAAATCTAATTTCTCCGTCCCTGCTTTTTGCACTGATTATCTCAAAGTGTAAATGTCCACAGCCTCGCGTGCTTCAGGATGAGCTGATGCTTTAATTACAAACAATTAGTGGGGAGGGGGCACAATTTGGGGGTGGCAAACGACAGAATTTCTGCTCTAAACCCCCAAATCACCGTGAGCTGGTAGAGGGGAGGCTTTAAACAAATTGTTGGGACACGGGATGTTTGCTGCTGGCATGCTAAAATTCCCCGGTTCTCTCTTCCAAAAAAAAAAAAAAAACCCCGAAAAACAACAACAACACAACAAAAGAAAGACGAGAACGAAACTAAATTAAAATCACACAAAGCGGCACGGTGGATTTGTTAAATTTGGGAAGGCTGGGCTGGCCTAGGAGGAAAGGAACTTCCCTGCCGGTGTCGGGATGAGCATCCCGGGGACCCCAGCCCCGATTCCCACCTTCCCGGGGCTGCTCCCCATCCCCGGCCACGGGGCTTTTACATCTTGCTCGGGGCAAATCAAGAGGGAAAGGCTGGGAGTAAATCAAGAGGGAAAGGGGTGGGAGGGCGAGGGGAATTTAGAATTTAGGCAGCCAATGCCACAGCTCCCGGCCTCTGCCGCGACTCCCCCACCCCAAGCGAGCCCTCCTTTGCATTTCCATGGCCTAAGGGGGGTTTCTCCTTGCGAAAGAAAAGTCTGAAACCGCTGCTTGGCACCGGGCAAGGACGGGGGGAAAAGCCACCCCCAAACCCCGGAGGATCGCCGCTGTCCCCCCCTGCTCGCACCTGATGCCCCGGCTTGGGAAGAGAGCCCCTGCCCCTCTGCCCTGATCCTTTTTCCCAGTTTTTTTTCCCGGTTTTTGTCAGCTCCGGGACAGGAGATGGAGGGGACCGGGGGACAGGGGGGACCGGGGGGACAGGGGGGAACGGGGGGCGCTCCCCTCGCCGGGTGACAAGAGAATATTTATGTCGGTATTAGAGGAATGCGCTTCCTTCTCCAATCAGGAATGCGAGCAGAGTTTCTAATTATAAGTTAGATGGTGGCTGGGAATAAAAGATTGCTTTTTAATGACTCCCGTCCAGGTGCTCTCTCTCTCGCTGCCTGTCTTCCCAAGAACACATTTGCATTTTATTGCTTTTTTTTTTTTTTTTTTTTTTTTTCTCCTTTCCTCCTCTCTCTCTCTCTCTCTCTCTCTCTCCCTCTCTCTCCCATCCCAACGAATTCCCTGCTTTCAGACATACCTGAAATAGTTGGAGAGGCTGCTGCCTTCAACACCCTCACCTCCGCACCGCCGGACGGACAGGGGGGACCGCGGGGGGACGGGGGGAGCGAGGATTAAAAATCCTTTCAGAGTTAATTAGGAGGACGGGGATGACGATTTATATATATATATGTATATTTAATTTTTTTGGGGGGTGCGGTTCGGAGCCCCCCGGCTCATCCCCGCGGAGCCGGAGCCTCCCAGCCTGCGCTAGGGCTTCCCCGAGCCCAATTACCTCCGCGGGGTAATTAGAGCAGATCGTGCAGTTACATGCCTTGCCCAGCACCATTTGCTTTTCGTGGGGGAGCGAGCGAGAAAAAGGCTCTTAAAGGCGTAGGGTGCAAAGCGAGGAGAAGGAGAAATGCCCTTTTTTTTTTTTTTTTTTTTCAAGGGGAGCCGAGACCCTCCCCAAAAAAAAGCCGGTTCTGCGCCCGGAGCATCTCCCGTCCCTGCCCGCAGCTCTGCCTGCCCGAGCCCAGCCTGTGGAGCCTTCACCTCCCTTCTCTTCCGTCCCGCTTCCCCCCGCTATATATTTATTTTTTTTTAAATTTTTACCCCATCAATATTGCTGAAAGCGAAAGGGGGAAATAATAATAATAATACAAAACCAACACACCCGAAAGTTTTCCTCCTTTCCCCCCCTTCCTTCCACCTGACTAGCTCGAAATCACCTTGAAATGCTCATGTCAACTTGTATCATTATCTCTTTAATTCAGGCAGCGCCTTTTGTTCTTCACAGGAGAGGATCAAAGCGCTCAGGGAAAAAAAAAAATAACTTTCCGATCGCTCCCTCTCCGCTCTCTCTCTTTTACAGTAGGAGAAGGAGAGATCAGGTATAACCCAGTCAAAATAAACAAAGTGAATGCATAAATAAAAGAGGTGAAATGCAGGTTCTAAGAACTTGCTGGCGCTGGAACAATCCCACCTCTTTAGCTGAGTGGCAACGAAAGGAGAATTTCAAGTCATCTTAAGCGCAGGGGTTGCAGAGAAAACAGAGGAGGGGAAAAATAAATGAAAATGAGCGAAAAAAAAAAAAAAAAAAAAAAAAGAAGAAGAATAAAACTTACCACCAGATTGGGTAACTTGACAGAGCCTGACTCAACCCACAAAGAAACAGGAAATATCCAAAAGAGGCCATTGATGAAAAGTTGTCTTTCTTTTTTTTTTTTTTTTAACCAGAGTTGCCAAAAACCTTCCTTTCTTCTGAGGCAGGATGATTATTTTAATAATAATAATAATAATAATAATAACAATAATTTAAAAAAAAAAAAAGTCAAATGAAGTGAACTCAAGCCGACCAGGTAAATCCTCTCTTGCTTCCTCTACTACTCTCAAGGAAAAAAAAAAATCTCAGAGAGGCAAAAAACTCTTCTCTCAGCCAAGACACTGAAGGCAAATATTAAAAAAAAAAAAAAAAAAAAAAAAAAAAGGGAAAAAAAAAAAGAAAAAAAAAAAAAGTTTGAAGTAGCTCTCTTAAAAAGGACCCAATCAGCACTTATTGCCAAAGGGAGAATTCTGATGCTTTGGCTTGTTCTGTCAATCAGGAGCGTGAAGTCAGGAATGAGCTAATTGCAAGGAGATAGTGTTTTAATACTCATTAGGGGGCACGTTGGCCCACAAGCCAAGGGATAAAATGTAGTTTTAAAAAGGGGAAGGAAGATTTAGGGGGTTTAAATAGACAGGGGGGACCCCTGTGGATTTGGGTAGCTATAACAACCTGCCCGGATTTCACTCCCTGGGTCGAAGCTACTAAAATGCAAAAAAAAAAAAAAAAAAAAGTGTGAAAGGTTTTTTTTTCTTCTTCTTCTTCTTTTAAAAATTATTATTTTCTCGTTTTTCTCCTTCTTGCCATTCTGTCTTCTTCTCCTCAAAGCCCCATTTCCTCACGGGAAAGCATTTGAAGCAACTTTCTAGAAACTTTCGGTCGGTCTCTTTTTGGGGGGCTTTTTTCCTCCTTTTTTCATGGAGAAAAAAAAAAAAAAAAAAAAAGGGAAAAAAAAAAGAGGATTTCCACCCAGCCACGCAGGCACCCCCCAGGCACGCAGCCCCTTCCCCAGCCGTCCAAGCAGTCGCAGATCCAAGAGCTCCTCTGAAGACATCTGCAAAAAAATCGACTTCTTCCATGCAAATCTCCGAAGGGCTCCTTCAGATCATCCCAATTTCCAGGAATCCCAGCCCCGGACATTGGGAAAGCGCTGCCCGCGAACGACTTCATCCACCAGATCCACCCCACAGGGCACCAGTAATTGAGCTCTTTTTTAATTTCTTTCTCTACACATTGTCCCAATTTCTCTCTTTTCAGTGCCGGTGGTGGGGGGTGGTTTCGGCGATCCCAAAAAATTCGGCTTTTTTTTTTTTTTTTTTTTTTTTTTTTTTTTTTAATGGGGCGAAAAGGAGTTTAAAAAAAAAAAAAAAAAAAAAAAAAAAAGGGAGGAGAGGGGGGCATCATTATTAATATGATTATAAAGATGTAGCTCCTCGGTTCCCGGTCTGTGGTGGGATTTGCTGCTCCTCCTGAACATATTGGTTAAAGCTGGCTGGGGCTGGGAGCAAGTGTCACCCACAGCTGACAGGCGTCCCCCTTGCTCATTCGAGAGAGGCGAAAAGGGGATGGAGGCACTGCAGGAGCGAGGGGATATTTTCTCCCTGGAATAACGACAAGGATCCCCTTCTCTTTTTTTTTTTTTTTTTTTTTTTTTTTTTTTTTTTTTTTTTGGTGGTTGTAGCTGCTTGCTGCCTGTTTATATTTTTATTTTCCTGTGTTTTGTCACTTTATTTATTTATTAATTTTTTTTAAGCATTCAGCGAGCTGGAGGAGATTTTTCTTTATTCCTTTGACTCGCTCTTTATTTTATCTGCGAATCAGAAAATTTCTGTGGCTCGCAGGGAACAAAGAGAGGTACAATTTTTAATGACTTTGTTGGGGGAAGCCTCGCAACCCTGCATTAGCTCAAATCAAAATGCGCTTTCATCCTCATTAAGAGCCGCATTTATATTTTCCCTTAGCAGGGAATATTTCCATTTACACACACAGGGCTTTACATGCATATATATACAGATACGTTTGTGCGGCGCTAGATGGAGAGATATATTCATTCTAGTGAAATTATACTAGAAATGCAGTTCATTCGGGGATATTTAAATCACCGGCAATTTGGCAGGGGTCGGGCCCTGATTATTTTCTTTCGGGCTTGGATGACAAGCGATTGCAAATGCGAGCTCTGGCAAAGTGCTCCGAGATTTTAATCGCGCCGCGGAGCCGAGCTCGGGCTGAGCCCGGCGGCTTCCAGAGGGGGAACGGATGCTCCGCGCCGCTCTCCCGGCAAATCCCCGCGGTGGTGATGCCGCAATTACAGCCAGGGTATTAAATCCATCCCCCCCCGCCTCCTTCGGCAGCTCGCCCACCCCCCCGGAGCAGCCGAAGGGGCTGGAGGAGGGAGATTTTATTGCATAAGGTGGGATGAAGGAGAGGCGGGAGGGGGGGGGGGGAAGGAAAGGAGGAGGGGTGGTGGCGGTGTGTGAAAAATCATCTTAAGGACTTTCCCTGTGTATTAGAGAAAATCCCGTCCAATTATAGCATTACTGGAGAGAAGCAAACACTGCGGCTTTCAAAGGAGGGGATTTCTCCGTCTTTTCAAGTGGAATTGCTCACGCCGCAGACTGGAACACACACACACGCACTCGCGGCCGGGGCTGGGGGTCCCGGCAGAGCCGAGGGTGGATGGGGCAGGACACGCACCCCTCCCGGGGGTCGAGCTAATCTCCCCTCCTTTTGTTCCTCGGGGGGACAGCTTTAAACATCTCCCGATCCGCTCCTCCCTCCAGGAAGCACCAGGCGACTTTTACCTGGAGGTACAAATTCAGCCACTCTCCCTTTTCCCTCTCTCCGTGCCCGGCAGCTGCCGCTCGGGCAGGATGGAGATAATCCACTTTGTCAGGGGCACAGAGCCCCTCACAGCCCCCGGGAATGGGGGGGGGGAAGCAACCAGCAGCTCTCGGGGGCGCCGATAAAAACATCCTGGCGTGGGTGATGGTTATTGCCGGCCCCAGGAATGCTCCTGGCCATCGGTTATCTCTTAGCAGCCTTACTCCTGAACGTTTTGCGGGCCATTAGAAGCGGTGAAAAAGCTGCCACGGGTCTTAGGGATGCAGGATAGCCGCGGGGAGGTGGCAGGGCTGGCAGTCAAAAATTTAGGGCCAGGCCGTTCCAGTTTTTCCCCCAAATTTTTGTGCGTCGCTCAGACGTACACGCTGGGGTGGGCAGGACGTGGCTTTGGCTTCTCCTCTCCTGGGTTTGCTCATCGATATCCGGGGAGATTCGAGGGAATTTTTGAGGGTGGGGAAGTTGCCTGGAGAAGCTGTGACTGCCCCTGGGAAGCGTCCAAGGTCGGACAGGGTTTGGAGCAGCCTGGGACAGTGGAATGGGGATGGTTTCAGAGGTCCTGTCCGACCCAAACCATATTCCATAATTCCACAATAGTCCTGCTGCAAGAGCAGGAGCTGGATTGACTTTGGTGACCAGAGTGGCACAGGGAAAAGGGGATGGGATGTCAGTGCCTCGTGAGGGCATTGCTGCTTCTGTCCTGCTTACTCACCCACCCTCAGGGGCCACTGGAATGTGCCAGCAGGGCTGGATTTGGAAACGTGAGTGATGCCCAGAGCAGGCAGCAGCTGAGCTCACCCACGCTCAGAAAAGGCACGTCCAGGGTGCTCCCATCCCATGTGATGAGAGATGAGGGGCCAGGAGGGAGCTGTGGAGGGATCCAGAGTGGTCACACTTCTCAAATACCCCCTGAGTCACTTCTGCTGCTCTCCTTCCCCTCCGTGGAAGGGCTTTGACGTGGCTGCAGCTTGGGAAGGTCACCCTCAGCCAGAGGCAGCCAGAGCCAGGGAGGGCTCCTGGTGGGGAAGAAGGTTTTGTTTAATTTCACCAGTGTGATTCTCCCCTTCCCTCCTTCCTCTCTAAATTCCCACTGGTAAACTCTGATAATTTTTCTGCTTCTGTGAATTTCAGCTGGAGTTGGCCCTGGCTGGGCTGTGGTTAATCTCAATTTACTCACTCTGTGCCCCGCTCACCACCCTCTGCTCTCCAGGGATGGCACAGCTGCCCTGGCACAACACCACAGCCTGGTTTTCCTGCTGTGCCCAGAAGCCCAAACTGGCTCGTTGGGAGCACTGGGAGCACCAATGAATCCTCACCAGGCAGCTCTGCAGCCCTCCCTAAAGCCAGCCCTGCTGTGAGCACATGGGAGACCCAGATATCAAAATATAACCAAACCTCTTCTATCTTATTTATAAAAAATTATCCAAGAGCTGGGATTCTGGATTCCTGGGTGCTGGGGTGAAGGAGGCCAGGATTTATCGTGGGCCTGTTTTTGTGCCTTTTTTAATCTTTCACTTTTCTTCATCTTTCACTTTTAATGTCCCTGAAGACCAGGATGTGTCTCAGCCTGCACATCCAGGAGCCCCAGCAGGGACAATTTGGTCGATGTCCACCCTGCCAGCCTGGGGCAATGAGGCAGGAGGTGGCCATCATATGGCTGGGGATGTGGCTCAGTGGCAGGACTGGTGGAGGGTGGGCTGTGCTGCTAAATTTGTGTCTCCTCATCGAGACAGGCCCAGCTGGTCTGGCTGCCCAGAGGTTGCTGCCATGGTGGAGAGGAGTTTTTTACTAAAAGGATTCCTCCTCTCCCTGTCCAACCCTCCTTGGCTGCCCCCGGGGGTCAGGGGAGACCTGAGCAACCCAGCCCAGCCTGTGGAGGTGGGAGAGCCCCTCCTAGAGCTGCATTCCTGGGTTGGGATCTGCTCTGGACTCATCTCCAGCACTGGAGCTGGCAGAGATGCCCACAGGCCATCCTGCCCTGATAGCACTGAGCAAATCAGAGGCAAATTTGGGCGAGTTTCTCAGCTCTTCAGGCTTCAAAGAGATGTCCTCAGCTGGGAGGGGGCAGCAGACATGAAAGGGAGCAGCAAACATTTGACAATGTCTGAAACACCCCTGGCTGGGCCTGCGATGTGCCCGGGTTATTTATTCCACCTGTAATCGGAATTTTGGCTGCTCCCGGGTTCCCATTCTAAAACTTCCGTGTAATTGTATTTTCTGCTGATCTCCTCAGGGAAATGGAGGATGGCTGAAAGTGTAAAATCCAGGGCTGGAATGCCCCCAGGAGGGCAGGAGGGAGTGGGTCTCTCAGCTGGATGGAGCAGAGCACCCACAGAGCTGCACTGGGTGCCCCAGACCCTTGGCAGGGCAGAGCAGAGCAGATCTGCCATGGGTGGTGATCCCATCCTCTGGAATTTGAGATACAGGCTTCCATATTTCTGCTCCCAGCCCTGGGTGACAGTAATGTTCTTTTGAGGAGTCCCCTCTCATGATTTGCGTGCCTCCAATTTTCCCACAGTGCCGACTCTTCCTCCCACTCCAGGCTCTGACAAACGTGCTGGCCACCAAGGAGGGAGGTGCTGACCAAGGAGGAGGCCAGGAGGTGACCAAGACAGGGTTGGAATGGGTGGTGGTGGCTTTGCCACCAGTCTGGGATGTGGCTTTGTCCCAGCTGGATCCCTCTCCCTGGGATGGTCACGTCTTTAGGACAGGCCACCTCTCCTGATGGGACAGCAAGGCTCAAGGAGGAGCCTGGGCTCGCTGCCACCTCCTCCTGCCCCTTGCCTCCTCTCCTGTGCCTGGGATGGGGCCGAGGTGGGGCTGTCACCGGTGTAGCTTTGGCCCACCTAGTGGTACAGCAGGAGAACAAACAGGAGAGAGACCAGGCGGGGTGGAAAACGCGCCCGGAGCTCGGGATCTCTGGATCTCTGCAGCTCCAGGGCTCTGCTCTCCTCTCCCCACCCCGGAGGAGCTGGAAAGGACCAAGGATGTGTCCCTGGAGACACAGGAGTCTCAGGGCACTGGTGGTGGAAGGATTGCAGGGACCTGGAAGGGGAGAGGATGGATGGGGGATGCTGCCTCTGCTCTGGCTGCTCTGCGTGGCCAGGGCTGAACCCAGATCATCTCTGAGGTCTCTTCCAACCCTCAGGTCCTTCTTGTCACCTGCTCATCTGATGGCTTCTGGAGCTGCCCTGGAGCAGAGCCCAGCCAGAGCCAAAGGATAAAGCAGGGATTTATTAAAACCTCACTGGGCACAGCTGGGCAGCACAAGAGCCCAGCTGGGCCACAGCCAGGATGGACCCAAAATGGGCACAAAAAAGGACACCTGACCACGAGGTCTCCCACTTTGATAAGTTCTGGTCCATCAGCATCTCAGAACCAATTGTCCAACCACAGCCCCAGGTTATGAAGCTCCATCCTCTTGGTTTCTCCTCTCACCTCACCATTGTTTTCCTTCCAGGGCCTGAAAGTTGTCCTTGGGATCAAACTGGAGCAGGAATTGTTCTGTCTGTCTACTTTGAGAAGAGAGCTTGGTAGCACTGAGTATGAAACATAAAACTACCCCCCAAAACAGCACAGGATCTGAAAAATATAAAATCTAAAAGTTTAAGGCATCACATCAGCAGTGGGAACAGCAGCACCCCTGCCCTGACCCTTCCCTAGAGATCTCCTGTTGGCCCCTGGGAACAGCAGGACCTTCTCCCAAGTGTCCCCTGGCAAGTGACAGCAGAGGGGACCCAGCGTGGGCCCCAGGCCTGTCAGACTGCAGGAGAGGTAAAAAGTCCAAGTGCCTTACTCTACGGGTGAGTTTGGAGGAAACCTCCACCATCTTTCTCCAGATAAACACTCCCTGTCCTTGTCCCCCCTCCCAAACCCACTGAGCTGGTCACTGCCACCCCTGGACAGGCTGGACAGGGCTTGGAGCTCCCTGCTCTGCTGGGAGGTGTCCCTGCTCAGGGCATGGGGTGGAAAAAGGGGATTTTTCAGGTTCCTTCCATTCCTTCTATGATTCTGTGACTCTGTGATCTTCTCCAGAACTTCCTGGAGCCTTCTGGGGTGGTGGCAAGGGGAATCAGAGCTTGGCTGATGGCAAGGGAGACTTTTCTTCACCAGCAAAATCACTTTGTGCTGATCATCCTCTGAGAAATGAGTGCTGGGGGGGTTATTTGGGATCTCCCTCAGAGGGTGAGATCTGGGGAAAACCCATTTATTTTGAAGGCAAACCATCTGAAGGCAAATCTGATCCCATAAGGAGCAGTCCTGCTTTGCTGGCACATTGAGAATCCAGAATCAGAGAGGAAATAACTCAAAATATGACCTGAGGACCCTGCTCAGGGCAGTTTGCACCTAAGGAAATCCAATAAATACAGGCATGACCTGAGCCCTGCATGTGTGTGCACGGGGGGAACCTCTCCAGACCAGATCCAGATTAAAATCCCATTAATTAGCAGTGGATATTGATAATCTCTAGGGCCCCAAACCTGCTGTGAAGTGGAGAACTGAATATTCACAGGAGGCTGGGTGCCATTGAGGAAATGAAATCTTTCCAAGAGAATAAAAATAAAGATAGTAATGATAATAATGATAATAGTGATAATAATGATAATAGTGATAATAATAATAATGACAAAAATAATGATAATAATAACGGTAATAATAATAATATTAATATTAATAATAATAATAATAGTAGTAGTAGTAGTAGTAGTAGTAGTAGTTAGTAGTAGTAGTAGTGCCCTGCTTGCTATGAGAGAAGTGTTTTAGGGTCAGATATTTTGGCTCCTAGGGGCAAATCCTGCACCCCTTTCTGGACACATCCCTGTTGCCCAGTCTCAGCCTCTAAAGGGATGGAGTTTGTTAAAGGTGCAGCTCCAAAGGGGTTCAATTCCTTGGAAGTGAAGAGATTTTGGTAAGTGGAATAAAATATCCTTTGGGGGTCCTTGTTTTCTGCCCCTCTTTCATTAATTCCTTCATTAACTACCATCACCTGAATGCCCAAAATCAAGAAAGCTGAAGTCCAGCATTAATTGGAGTTAGATGGTTTTTAATGTCCCTTCCAACAAAAATATTCTATGATTTTATGAGGATTTCCTCCAAACTCAGAGTAAGAACTGGATTTAAAATTGCAGTTCCTTTACTCTGCTCCATCTGATTTCTCTTTATTTATTTTGAGGGTGGAGATATCCATTGGATTAAAGGGAGAAAAAAAGGAGAGGAAAGCCAAGTGTTTGTGAGACAGAAAGAACAATAAGATGAACAGTTATTTATTAAATCATGGCTGCACTGATGTTGAAATTTTCTAATCCCTTTCTAACACCCAATTCAAATCAGCCCTTTTCAAAGGGCTGGCCACACTCCTGCTGCAGGTGCAAACAAAGGAAAAAACAAATTTAAAATTTAAACCAGAATTTGATCCCTTTGTGAACTCGCTCCTAACCCCCCTCTTTGAAACTCAAGTGATAGCATCGCTGGAGATGAATGTTGGGATTCAGCCTCGTGTTTGCAAATCAATATGCATTTTAAACAGGGATTACTCCGGGCTGCTGACAGGCACTGGACTGAAAAACTGCCCAGACTGGAGTGTCTTCTCTTCAGCCACAGAGCAAGTTAATTAAGATACATTAAAATCACTAATAGGAACGTAAAGTACAATTTGAGAGCACAGGAGCATCTACAGTTGCTGCCTGATATTGCAATAGTGCCTTGGTCGAAGTCTCCAAACCTTGCAAATGTGTTTTAAAACTGAAAAAATGTCTGTTTATTTTTGAGATTAATTTTTTAATTTTATTTTTTTTTTGGCATTAGGTTTGATTTTAAACAGCTTAATGGGAAATATCACGGCAGCAGAGTAGTAGTGGTGTGGGGATGGGAAAGGGCAGCTTGGAAGGGGCCAGAGCTCTGCCACGGGGTGGGAAATGCTGAGACAAGAGAGAATGAATAACGAAATAAATAATAAATAATGGAACATCTCCCGTGCACCCCAAAACTCGCTCTCAAGGGCTGGCTGGGGAATTGCCCGGCGCTTTGCTGCAGGAGAATCTCACGCCCAGAGAAAAAGAGCTCTTGCAAAATCACGGGAAGAAAAGATCTGCCTGCACCCAGGGGAGGAAAAGACCAGAAAGATTTGGCTGAGGCACTTAAAAAAACCCACAAAACCCCACCAAGGTGCTAAAACCTCAGTCAAGTGAGGTGTTGACAAGGGATCCCGGTTGATAAATAAACAGAAAGGCGCTCTCCCTTGCAAAGCCTGAATGACAAAGAGCCAGAACCAGGAGCTGGAGAGTGTCCCTCACCATTTTCATCACAAAAGCTGATGGTGGGGGGCAGGTTTTAACACGGCAACAAGTCTGACTTTCTCTCCCTTTCTCGCTCCTATTTTTTTTTTTTTTCACCCCTTCCCCTCCCTCTTATAAACAGAGAGGACAAGAGGTCATATCCCCGGGGTTTAAAGAGCCACTTCTCCCCCTTCCAGGGAGGGTGGATGTTCTTTCAGCCTGTTTACAAATTAGTCAAAGTTATGATGTCTTAATGCAGTTGCCGGGTGGCCACCTGTCCCCAGCTCCCTGTGCAGGAGTGACACCTGCAGATGGTTTCTGGCCCAGCATCCAAATCCCTGGATTGGAACGGGGGAAAAATGCCGAGGATCAGGCTCTTGGCTGCCGTGCAAGGCGTGGGGGAGGTCAATGCCTGGGTCTGTAATGTCCAGGGGATGATTTGGGCAAGGGTTGAGCTCCCAGGCAGAGAGATTGATGGATTTGGGGCTGTTCAGTCCGACAGGGGAATGGCTTTGAGCTGAAAGAAGGTTGAGGTTTGATCTTAGGGAGAAATTTTTGGCTGTGGGATGGAATTCTCAGAGAAGCTGTGGCTGCCCCTGGATCCCTGGCAGTGTCCAAGGCCAGGTTGGAGAGGGTTTGGAGCAGCCTGGGATAGTGGGAAGTGTCCCTGCCCATGGCAGGAGGGTTGAAACCAGATCATCTTTAAGGTCCTTTCCAACCCAAACCATCCTGTGCTCCTCTGATTCCACTGAGGGAATTTTGCCACGGAATTTGGAGCATTTGGAAGCAAAAGCTGGGCCTCATCTCTCTGGTTTGCTCTCAACCTCCTGTTTACAGGACCAAAATCAAGCCCACATCCTCCCATTCTTCCCACTCTTTTCAAAAGCTGTTTGCAAGCCCTGGGCATGAAGCAAGGTGTCTTTAGCAGCAAGAAATCCAGAGGGAAAAGGTGCTAATGGTGCTCACCTTCCCCTTCCTCTGTGGGCTCTCTGAGAAGGGCTGAGCTCCCTTTTCTCCCGGGGGGGAAGGAGGCAAACGCAGTAATAAAGTTGATTTTTTTTTTTTTTCCTTTTTCCCCTCCCCTACCTGTGCCCTCATTTTCATACAACTTAATCTCCCCGAAAACTTTTATCTTCCTGCCAGCGTGGGCTGGGATTGGCCGAGGGGTTCAGGAGTTGGAGGGGAGGAAACGAGCGGATGGAGACGCTCGCCGTAATCAGCTCAACCCAAGTTTCCCAAGGAAAGGCAGACTTCAAATGCTTCACAAGGTCCTGCAGGAGCTGCTCACAAATCCCAGTCATGAGCCAGAACCCCCAGTGCCAGGCACTGCACCAACGTATTCCTGCACACAATCCTTTCCCCAGGCTCAGGAGCTTGAAACGAGGAGTTTGAGGCACGCTGGGGTTGGCAAGCGCCCGCTTTTCAATATGAATGTGGAGCAACTCCCTTAATGTGGGTTGGCTTTGGCTGCAGCCTGCAAAAGGAGCAGAGCTGGGCTCTGCTGGAGTTGGTTTGATTTTTTTTTTTTTTTTTTTTTTTCATGGGAATGGCAAGGAAATCACAGCGCTTGATGAACTTTGCCTCTTTAACAGCTCTACTTGGCTTTGATCCTGCCCAGAAATCCTGTTGGCTCCGTGGAGTAAGGAGGGAGTAAAATCTGCAGGGCTTGGCCTCATTGGCAGCTGTGAAAATTTTTCTTTTTAATTTTTTTTTTAATTAAAAAAAAAAAAATAAAAATAAAGGATTATACTTTTTCTCTGCAGGTAGAAAAAAGTGAAAAGTTTTCACGGGGCACTGGGTCACCCAAGTGCCACTGCCCTGCTGGTGTCACACCAGGGATGAGCTGGTCCAGAGTCTGGAAAATGCCTTTACTTCCCAAGGCAAGAGTTAAATCCTGGAGCTGCAGTGGGACCCACTGAAAAGGTTCCTTCTCCTTTTAGGCACTGGTTAAGCTCCTGCAGAACTTCCCAGGAATCAGTGGACAGCAGGAGAAAAAGGAATTTTGCATCTGGTAGGGACTGCAGAGTGTTGGGGATATTTGAGTGAGTTCAGAAGTCCTGTCTTTCCTGGGAGGATTTAGCCCATCTTTTCCCAACCCTGCTTTTCCCAGAAAAAAAAAAAAAAAAAAGGGATTGCTGTGCTCCCATCCCTGAGTTTGGTGGCAACGCTGCCTGAGCTGGAATTGGATCTTCAGCCAGCTGGTGGGAAAGCCCTGCAGGTGGTCCATGGATGGAGCTCATCTCCATGAGATGATTCCCCAGCCTCTCCTCACCTTCTTTCCTCCTCAGTGCCCTCCTGGCAGCAGGAGCTGCTCAGGTCTGACCCTGCAAATCTGGAACAAATCGAGAAATTTGCACCCCAGCCACCAGAAGCAGCTCTTTCTGCCTCCTTCTCCCAGAACTCGTAAGGCTTGAAAGGATCAAAAAACCTGTGGAGTCACCAGCTACTCTCCAGTTTCTAAACTTTCAAAAACAGGTGGGGAAGGTGGGTTCTGGAATGTTCTGCCCACCATGGAGCTTGATGTACACTTGCACAAACCAGCACAACTCCAGCAGCTGCTGTGCTGTGAATAAACCCCAGAACACCTTCAAATACTGAGGCATTTGGCAACTTGACTGGGAGAGGCAGATATTTGAGGAAGCTGAGCCCAAAAATGGAGAGACTGACAGGTTATTTTCAGGTGGGGTTGGCAGCCTTGGTCACAAATCATGCAGATTTTCTGAAATATTTTTATTTTTGGAAGAAATCAGCAGTTTTAAAGGCTCCTTGAAGTTCTGAAGAGCTGGAGGATGAGGCCATTGGGACAAGAACATTGAAGGGAAGGTCTGGGGGAGCTGCTGGTGGGAGAGGACAAGGAGCCACCTCATCCAGCTGCCTTTTTGTCACACGTCCCCTCCCAGGGGCTGCCTGGCACTTCCCAGAATCACAGGGATTGGGGAAAACCTCTGAGGTCACCAAGTCCAGACTTGGTGCCCAGGAACCCCCAGGTGACATTTCCTGCAGTTCTGGATTTGGCAGACCCTGGAACTCCCATGGACAGGGAATTTTTGGGGAGGGTAGAGGAGATGAACTCTCAGGAGCCACCACAGCACAGCTTTGGGGCTGGCCTTGACCTCAGGGTTTTAGGGTTTACCTGAGAACTCTTCTCCATCCAAAAATTATCCATCATGGGGCACCTTCCACCATCCCAGGGTACTCCAAGGATCCAGGGTCCAGCCAGAGCTCCTCTGGGTTTCACCACCCTCAGAGTAAAGGATTTTTCCCTGATATCCCACCTAATATCCCACCTAAATCTACTCTTTTCCATTTTGAAGCCATTCCCTTGTCCTGTCTTGTAAATATTCCACTTTTCCTGTCACCTCCCTTTAGGTCCTGGAAGGCCACAGTTAAGTCACCCCAAGGTTTTTCTTCTCCAGGCTGAAAAATCCCAATTTTCTCAGCCTTAACACCAATGATATCCCTGAAAAGATACAAAACACATCTCCCTGACAGCATGGAAACATCAACAAAAGTGCAAAAACCCCCTTTTTTCAAGGATTTCCAAAGTTTTTGTGTTAGCTTGGATGCACAAGAGGCTTCTCACCTCCTTCAGGTGGGTTACCTTGAGCTATGAACGTGGCATGGTTTTCCCAGGTGATTGTGACTCATGGAGAAACCAGAAGCTGTCCAGAATAAATAAAAAAATAAATAAATTACAAAACCAGCAAGAACCCCCCGAATTCTGCTGCAAGAAATGGGGAGATGAAGTGATGGGAAGAGCAGGAAAAAGAAAAGGTGGACAAGAGGGAAAATGCCAGTGTCTGTTAAAGTGGAGCAAGAAGGAATCATCCAGGTCAAATTTGGTGAAAAAATAGGTGATGGGCTTGGGATCAAAGTGGTGAAACCCCCAGTGATGGTTTAGGCTAATTAGGGGTTTAATTATCACTAGTGCAAATGAGACTGGCTGACATCACCGAGCACAGGTGGCAGGTGATGCTGCCTTTGAAGGACCCAGAGTGGTGGGCTGCAAAAAAAAAAGGCTCTGTCCTTGATGGACAGCTCCCTGTGCAGGGATGATCCCCCAAAAATAGAGAAATGGAGTCAGAATATACCCATATTAATAATAATATAATTATTAGAATAATAATAATAATGCTGGGGGCACCTGGTGAGATTGGCTGAATATGGAACAGCTCAGCTGCGCTCACCCTCTGTCAAAACAGAAAAGGAGAGAGAGGAGCAGGTTAAAAATATCAGGGGTTCATTGCTGAGAGGTGGTGAGTAAGAGCTGCAGACAAAACGGATCAGCAGAGAAATCAGCCAAGGAGCTGCAGTTTGCTCTGACTCACGCTCCAGCCCCACGGAATTGAAAGCGACAAAATTAAAACCGGTCAAAGCAGGCACTTCTCTACAGCTGGCTGATGATTAAACCCAGCAACTCACTGCCACAAGACAGCACGGGGTTCTAAGAATAAAAGAACAAATCCCAGAAGCAGGGAACAAGCAGCTTTACGCTTTGATAAATCAAATTGTTCCAGATTCTGTTTGGGAAAAGTTTGACACCTCCAGCGTGGCTTGGAGCCTCTGGGTGGGGCCTTTCATCCTTGAGTCCAGCCTCTGGTCTGGTCTTTGCCATCTGGGACCCCAAAGTGGTGGTGCTGGACCACAAGTGCCCAAATCTCAGATTAAATAGAGGTGAGTTTACAAATAAAGATGTTTTTCTTCCCCCCACACTCAATACAGGAACTTTCATTGAGTACCAGGGGTAATAGAGACTATTCTTGGATATGACAGTCAAAAATTAAAAATTCACCTCCCAAATGAGCACCTGCTCTCCTGAGAGTCTCAGCCTCTGTTAAAATATCGTGGAGCAGACCATCCCCCAAGAAAGTGCAATAAAATTCCTCCAGCCACTGCAAAAATCTACAAAATCAACAAAACCTAAGCAGCCAATCCTTTACAGGTATTTTAAAAAAGAATTTTGATACTTGGTGAGATGTAGCCAGGAAAATGCAACAATTGAAAATCAAATTGAATAAATAGATATTAGCCATATAATTTTGGGAAAAAATTAATTTACTGATTGTTATTGGAGTGCAGTCCCAAACACCACGACAGCCTTGCTCTCTTGGAGGTTTTTTCCATCTAATCTTTGGAGTCTGACAGATTTTTAAAATTTTGTCTCAGGCTTTTCAAGGAAAAAAAATGGAGAATGGGAGGAATGATCCATAACTGTGGAAAAAGCCCATTTTCAAGATTTTTTTTTTTCCTTTTCCTGCAGGGCAGTGACCACCACCATGGGCTTGCAGCTCTGCCCTTGCAGCGGAGATGGGGAGCAGCCTCAAGCTGCACCAGGGAAATACAGGCTGGAGAGCAGGGGGAAGCTTTTCATGGAAAAAGGAATAAAGCACTGGAATGTTCTGCCTGGGGAGGTGGTGCAGTCCCCATCCCTGGTGTGCTTAAAACAGGCTGGCTGTGGCACTGGGGGCCAGGGGCTGGGTGAGGGGCTGGGGCTGGGTTAGACTTGATGGTCCTGGAGGGCTCTTCCAAACCTGGGATCCTGGGATTCCAGGATTCTGCGACCCTTGTAACTCTGTGATCCTGGGATTCCAGGATTCTGTGACTCTGTGATTTTGTGACCCTGTGATTCTGGAATTCCAGGATCCTGGGATTCTGGAATCCTGTGATTCTGTGAGTGGATCCCTTCCTTCCTTCCTCCTCCTCCTCTCTCCATCCCTCAGGACGCTCCAGCCAACCCAGTGCACAGCATCCTCTCTGCCTCCCCAGCCCTGGGGTGCCCACTGGAGATCCCAGAGGATTCCCACCAGTGCCAGGCACTGGGACTGTTGTCCCTGAAAATCAGCCTTCTGATTTGTTTTGGTATAATGGAGTCAGTTCTCATGAATTGTAAGATAACCAAGGATCACGTTTGCATTCCTCTGTGAAAAGATATCACCCGATGGACTTCTCAAGTGGGGATGGAGAGGTGGGAACTTCTCTGTCCAATCTCTGATCACTGCCCAGAAACTGAGAGATACAAAGTCAACAATAAACTAGAGTTCCTTTCTTCTTCTCTGCCTGAACACTGTTGTGTGTGTGCTGTGTGTCCCCTCTGTGAATCACAGTAACACTGGGATAAACCCGGCAGAGCTCCTTTCTGGGCTCCATGGATGTTCTGAGTCCAGGAGCCTGCAGCACCTCAGGCCAGCTCCCCAGAGAGGTCTGGGGTGACATCCAGGGAATGAGAGGTTCCCCCACGTCCCAGACTCCCACAGGTGTCCCCACAGCCCCTGAGGCTGTTCTCCCTCAGGAGAGGAACACACCTGGTGGGAGCACAAACACTGGGTCAACCACAACTGACCAGGGTGGCTGATTACCTCCCTTAATTGCCCAAATTAAGGCTTCTCCTTGGGAATGATCTCGTGGGAGGCCACTCACACACAGCACCAATGGGCTCCTTTCTGTCCTGGAATGAGAATTCTTCTCACCTTGTCACAACTTTAGTTTTTCATTTTGCCATTTGCTGTTGTAGAATCCCAGAATGGTTTGGGTTGGAACTTAAAGATCATCCCTGCCAGGGACACCTCCCACCATCCCAGGGTAATCCAAGCCCCAGTGTCCAGCCTGGCCTTGGACACTGCCAGGGATCCAGAGGCAGCACAACTTCTCTGGGAAATCCATTCCAGCCTCTCACCACCCTCACAAGGAACAATTCCTTCCCAATATCCCACCTAAATCTCCATTTTTTCAGCTTCAAGCCAGTCCCCCTTGTCCCACCACTGCGTTAGATCCCCTATTTTACAAGAAGGATCAATGTGTAAATAATTTTATTTATTGAAATAAATTATTTCTTGCTGGTTTTTTTTTTTTTTTTTTCCCCTCTTGCAGCAGAGAGTTTCACTGATGATGAACAATGTGTGGAAATGTAGGAACAGCACAGAAACCTTTCAGTTCCCAAACTGCCGACCACGAGCTTGTCCTTCTCACCCTGGGCTGCCCGGAGCTGCCAAATGCAAACAGCCACTGCCATCTAGTGACCACGGAGCGGCTCCCAGCTCCCGAAAATTCCTTTTCTGGCTTCTTCAGGGGAAATCCGGAGGGATGTGCAGAAAGGGGATGAGCCCCAGGCCTCGGGTGAAGAACTTCAGATTATTACATTTATTTTACTGTCCATATTTCTTGAGCAGGAGGGAAGGGAATATGAACTTCGTCGAAGTGTCCCCAGAATTTTTAGGGAGAAGCTTTTTGAGACCATCAAACCCAAGCAGCAGCCCACAGCACCGTGTTCAGCACCAATCCATGTCCCACATGGCTTTGGAACACTTCCAGGGATGGTGACTCCACCACTGCCTCTCCCAGTGCCTGACCACCCTTTCCATGAAGAATTTTCCCTGATTTCAAATCCAAACCTCCCCTGGTCCAGCCTGAGGCTGTTCCCTCTCCTCCTGTCCCTGTTCCTGGTGGCAGAGCCTGAACTGGCTGTCCCCTTTTGGCAGGGAATTGTGCAGAGCCAGGGGATCCTCCTGAACCTCCTCTGCTCCAGGCTGAGCCCCTTCCCAGCTCCCTCAGGGATCCTCCAGCCCCTTTTCCAGCTCCCTCAGGGATCCTCCAGATCGTTCCCAGCTCCTTTCCCTTCCCTGTACACACTCTAGCCCCTCCATGTCCTTTTTATCATGACAACCCCAAAACTGACCCTGGGATTTGAGGTGTGGCCACACCAGAGCTGAGTACAGGGACAAAAATAGCTGAATAGCTCCTGACCCTGGTCACTCCAACTCCCTGCCTATATTCCCAGGAAAAGCTGTCCTGCCTGTGGAGAGGGTGATCTGGGGGAGGGGAGTTTTCCATCTTTACCTGTTTCAGCTGCTCTGGTCCTCCCTGTGCCTCAAGCCAGAGCTGAACCACACACCTGCAGCAGTTTCAGTTATCTGAGCATTAATTAATTGATTAAATTGATTAAATGAAGCGATTAAAGCAATTAAATTAAAGATTGCCATCTGGGAGGAAGGAGCTCAAAGGAGGGTAATTTCAGGGCTCTGCTTCCCAGCTCTTCATCCTCGTCTTCCCATGAGCTGAGTTACTTCAGGATGGCCCCAAGCCACAGATCCCAAGTTTTAGTCTCACTCACTCCCAGTGGATTAGGAAAATGGGAGTGGAATTAGAATCGGTCCTGGGCCATGCCTGGTTGAAGTGAGCTGATGTCTCCAGGCTCTGTCGCCCTCTGAGAATCCCAAACTGAGGGGCAGAACACAATCCCCTAATCCTGCACAGACATGGAAAAGAGGTGGATTTCCAGCTCTTCCAGCATCGACACAGCCTGGAAAACACCACGCAGGGCTGGTGTGAGCTAACACGATGTCAGCACATCCTCTGGGAAGCTCCCTGCCCCAAAAAAAGGCCCCAAAACCTGTTTCGTACACAGGCTGGGCTGGAAAAGGTCTCGTTTCCCGTGCTGGGAAAGGTCTGGTGGCCAGAAGATGGCACTGGCTCTCCATGGAGCTGCCTGGGGAGCAGGTGCATCCCGATCCAGCCCAGCTGCTTCTGCTCCTCAGCTCGCCTCGAATCCCTTCCTTCCAAGCCCCGCAGGTTTGGGGCTTTTTCAGGAGCACCAGAGCAGCTTTATCCTCACCTGGAATGTCCTGGAATTCACGGCTCTTCCTACACAATTAGTGCAGAGCAGGCAGAGTGGAGACTCATAAATTTATAGAAAAGCCATTTTTTTATTTCCGTTCCTGCAGCGTTTCACTCCCTCGACCCAAAGCCTTGTTTCCTAAGGGGAGAAAGCACCTGAAATAAATACATTCATCTCGGCAGGGATTTTTTTATTTAATTGCTGGTTATCTCTACGCTGGGGGTGTTCATCTGCCCATCCCAGCTTCCAGAAGCCCACGGAAATCACGGGAGAAGTGGGAACTGAGGGGTTTTATTCTGGCACGGACGAACAATTGCAATTTTAAGGTGATTTGGAGCTCCTTGTGCTCCGGGTCGGGTTTGTGGCCAACAGATGGGGCCATTTCCACCCTCTCCACCTCCAGAGCCTCCGGGATGAAATTCCTGTGGGATGTGCTGAGGAAAAGCTGTCGGCAGGGAAGGTCAATGGAAAAAGACTTGGAAAAGACCAGCAGGCAGGCAGGAGCAAGTCTCCAACAAATCCTGTTCCTCCACTTCTTTCCCGTGATAAAACCTGCCAGTGAAACCTGGAAAAACTCCCCCAGGGCGGGTTTGGTTCCTCAGAGGAGCAGCAGGAGAGCAGCACGGATTTTCCCAACCTTTTCCACACCCACCAGGACCGTCATCTCTGTTCCTGAACTTGCCACTTGCAGGGATAGAGGATTTCTCTCTGCCTTGGGAAAATCCAGTTATTAAAAACTCATTGAGCCATGGCATTTCCAGGAGGTGGGAATCATAGGATCCCCACACTGGGGAGCAGGGACCAGCAAAGAATCCAACATAAAGGCAGGAAACCCAATTTTTTTTCCCCCCATTTCTGGAAAAACAGAGAAAATGGAGAAACACTCGATGCAGAGGCGAATATAAACCCCTCTTTTATTCCATTTTCAACACTTTTAATCCCTCGTGCGTTAAGATCTCAGCTTGTGAAAAACAAACTAAAGGCATTCACCTTTTTATAGCAGGAATTTTCTTGCTGATTAATAATCCTTATATATTATTCAATTGCCAAGTGGAAGAGAGCAGTGCTGGGACTTGCTCTAGCCTGCCAGCTTCCATCCTGTGCATGGATTTGACTGCCTGGACCACTGAGCTCTTACTCATGACCTGTGGGAAGGAAAGCCAGCCCCCAAAGCAAAGTGAAAACCCCCAAACATCAAAGGAAAGCTGAGCAAGGTGCAGCCTTAGCCCAGGACAAGGCTGAGTCACACAGCCATAATCCAGCAGCACAGGTAAGTGCTAGTCCTGCAGTTTCTACAAGGCTCACATTTGGAATCACGGGATATCCTGAGCCTGGAGGGATCCACGAGGATTCTCAGGTCCAAATCTTGGTCCTGCACAGGACAACCCCAAAAATCCCTTTAATAAGGGACCCCCAAGGGAGAAAATGCCCCAACTTTGCCCCAGAGGGAAGACTGTGTACCCCAGATCTTCTCTCCCACATCCTTCACCTTCTCCCAAGGCCAGCTGGCTCACACAAAACCCTCTTCCCAAATTTTAGGCTCCTCCTGCTGCTTCAGGCCAAGACTACAAGCACTGACCTTCGGCAGCAAGGCCACCTTCAGCACCTAAATCTTCACTCACCATAAAAGCTGCCAGACTTATCCCAGCATTTTCCACCTTGGCCTGCCAGTCCCAGGCTTTGCTGCAACTTGCACCAAACTGAAACTTTGAGCGTGGCTTTGCTTCAAGACAGGACCTGAAGGAAGGATGGACGAGGTCCAGCCTGTGCTGAAAGTGCCAAGGAGCCTTGGCTGCCTCGCAGGTACTTTGGGGCATTTAAAGTGAGTGGTTAAAGGAGATGGGGATTGCTTTTATCTGCCCAGCAGCCCAGGCCAGCAGCAACACGCTCCTGGAAGCTGCACACGACTTTTTGGCTTTTTTTGAGGGTGCCCCAGTGGAGGAACCCAGGGCACAGGGGATGCTCCCTGCAGGGAACACGGGGGCTGCACCCTGTCCTCCTGGGACCACCCATGGCAGCACCTCCTGCCACCCCCGGGGTGCCTGAGACCCTGCCTGGCCCTGCCTTAACTAGGACAGGCTGGGACTGAAATCAGTGTTAATGGCAGAAAGGGAATTTCCTGAGTGAGAAGGGACACACAGGGATTATGGAGCCAGCTTCTGACCCTGCACAGACACCCCAAAACTCCACCCTGGGCATGCCTGGGAGCGGTGTCCAAATGTTCCTGGAGCAGATTGGGAATGTGCCCATTCCCTGGGGAGCCTGGGCAGAGTCCAGAACCCTCTGAGGCAAGAATCTTTCCCTAAAATCTGGAGCTAAAGGGAAGCATCTGCTGTCTTTGGGAAGGGCATAAGCCTGAAATTCCTGGTGCTCAGGAATTGGGGCCTGTCGGAGAATCGTGGAATATCTTGAGTAGGAAGGGACCCAACACAGACACCCCAAAACCCCACCCTGGGAATCCCTGGGAGCAGTGTCCCAGTCCTCCTGGAGCTGAGTTGGGAATGTGCCCATTCTCTGGGGAGCCTGGGCAGTGCCCAGCACCCTCTGAGGAAAAATCTTTCCCTAAAATCTGGAGCTAAAGGGAAGTGTCTGTTGTCTTTGGGAAGGGCCTAATTCTGAAATTCCTGGTACTCAGTCTCATTCCCATGGATCTACCTGGAGCTAAGGGAAGTGTCTGTTGTCTTTGGGAAGGGCCTAAGCCTGAAATTCCTGTCATTGGTCTCATTCCCATATATTTGGGGTCTGTCATGGAATCATGGAATATCCTGAGTGGGAAGGGACCCAACACAGACACCTCAAAACCCCACTCTGGGCATCCCTGGTGTCCAAACGCTCCAGGAGCAGCTTTGGGAATGTGCCCATTCTCTGGGGAGCCTGGGCAGTGCCCAGCACCCTCTGAGGGAAGAAAATTTCCCTGATTTCCACCCTGACACAGCTCCAGCCCTTCCCTCAAGTCCTGCCTCAGTCACAGGATGGGTGCCTGCTCCTCCTCTGCCCCTCAGGAGGAAGCTGCAGCTGAAGGATCCAGGCTGGGGGGAATCCCAGGATCCAGGCTGGGGGAATCCCAGGATCCAGGCTGGAGGGGATCCCAGGATCCAGGTTGGGGGGAATCCCAGGACCCAGGCTGGGGAGATCCCAGGACCCAGGCTGGGGGGGGATCCCGGGATCCAGGCTGGGGGGATCCCAGGATCCAGGCTGGGGGGGGATCCCAGGATCCAGGCTGGAGGGGATCCCAGGATCCAGGTTGGGGGGAATCCCAGGATCCAGGCTGGGGGAATCCCAGGATCCAGGCTGGGGGGGGATCCCGGGATCCAGGCTGGGGGGATCCGGATCCAGCTGGGAACCAGGACCCAGGCTGGGGGGGATCCCAGGGGGGTGTCTGGCTGTGGGGAGGTGGGTGTGAGACCCTCGTTTGGCCTGGAGGTGGGATACAGATAGAATGTGGAAATGGAGGAAAAGGATGACCTGGGCTGATAAGAAAGTAGGGAAGGGGATTAAGAGGGGTTTGTGTGAGGTGATGGTGATGATTTTTGTGTTCTCCACCCTCGCTGCTGTTTGCCTCAGGCTCCCACCAACGAGCACCAGTGTGCTGAGGAAGCACAAAGTCTCTCAGATCACCCAAAGGAGACTCCAGCACGCTGTCCCACACCAACCACAGGTCAAGGGGCCTCTCTGCAGGCGATTTCCATCACTCCTGTCCTGCAGAAAGCATCACTTCCCACGTGTGAGGCACCTCAATGTGACAAAGCTGCACCCACAGAGCCCCCTGAAAACATTCTGTACCCCCAGAGCCTGGGACCCTCTCGGGGTTTCCTTTGGTTGAGATGTCCCCGAGATGTGTAAAGAGTCTCTGTCTCCCAACCCAGCTGTCAAAGAATGAGTCAGGAGTCTTCAGCTTATGATCTCAAGGTTGCTTTACTGTTTCTTATCTAAAATATTTTCTGTCTGTGTTGCCCAGCTCAGCCCCAGGCACACTCTCTGCCCTCTCCTGGGGCAGGTGCTGTTTTTATACTACAAATTCCCTGAGTTATTGACAGGGATGATCCAATGCCTCTCACCTGTGTCACACAGTTCCATTCTACTTCAATCCAATCCCCAAGTGCCACCATCCCCAAGAAGATGGGGTGAGGAAGAAGAAGGAAGGAGGACAGGACAATGCCCAAGTCCCTCCATCTCACCCCCTAAGCCCCCATGGTAAAAATCCCCAAAATTTCCCTTTTCACATAACTACTACTATCATGCTATCTATACTTTTGTGACCTTTAGTTCTTCATTCACAGGTGGTAATTTGTTCCACGGGTCAAACTCAAAGCCACAGCAGTCCCTGGCTGCTGTCAGGGTCTCTGATCTCCCCCTGCCAGGGCTTTGGAGCCCCCTGGCTGGAGCTGGGATCATCCAGGAGTGTCCCAGACACATCCTGGGTTCTGACAGCACCCCACCAAACTTGGGTGAGGAACCATCCCAGGAGGGCTGGGACTGCTCATAAATCAGGGGATGGTGGCAGGGGATGCTTCAGTGCTCAGCCCCTGACCTGTGGCCTTTCCTGACAATGATTTACAGGCCAGGAGAGCTTTGCATGCCCACACACACTCCCAGGGGCCAAAATGCCCTTGCAAACTGCAGCTACTCCCTGCATCCATCCCCTGGGAGCTGGGCAGGGGATGGGTTCTGCCTCTCAGTCCAGTGCCAGCATGTGAGAGGGGAGCAGATTGCTTCCCTCGTGCTCCTCATGGAGGTTTAGGGACACGAGAGAGAGGAGGGTGGTGGGGACTTGGCTGCAGGAGGAACCCAGAGGGGACCCAGCCCGTCAAACCTGCATCAATTTTAGGATATCTCGCTGCATTTGGAGCTCAGGTGTGCCAGGCTGCTCACAACACTGCCTGTGCTTGCCCAAAAACCCGAGGTCTGAGCCTGATTCTGTGGGATTAAATAAAGCTGGAGCATGGGCCGAGCCCATCCAGACACCTCCATGGTGTTCCCACTCCAGACAGGGTGGCTGCCCCAAACTGGCTCTGGGGAAATTACATTTTACATACAAATTATCTGGAAAATAAAGAGATCCCATCCCCAAAAAAAGATGTGTTGATGCATGTCTACATACAAACACACTCTGTCCCTTGCTCCAGGTGTGCACAAGGTTCAGGCAACCACAAAAAGCTTGGAGAAATGTTCCCAAGCCAACCACCCATCCTGTGACTCCTGCCCATGGCCCAGGGATGGGATGTGACCATTTTGGAGGCACATAAAGACACCTGAGTGCCCAGCAGCTCCAATGCACACAGCAGAACATTTTCCTGCTATCGGCTTCAGAAATGGATTTTAAAAAGCCAGAAGATGAAGGAGAGTAAAATTATTTTTTAGGAGAGTAAAAGTAACATGGAAATAAACTGGAAATTAGTGATCAGGTCTCTCCTGAACCTTGCTGGCAGCTGGGGAAGTAAAGATGCAAATGCAGAACCACACTTGGTCTGGTTTGTGGCTCCTTCCAAGGTCAAACTCTGCTCCTCGTTCCAGGTCCAAGCTGAGGGCATCAGGCAAAGATGTGCAAATTATCCAGCCACTTATGGGCCTCTGGGAGCCAGAAACCTCCCAGAACAAGGCTTGGTGGAATCCAGCAATTCCAGGGCAGTTTCCCTTACATTTGGCTCGTTCCATGTGGCTTGAGGAGGTCCAGACACGAGCAGGAGAAAAACAGTCCAAGGTCACCACGTGTTTGGTGAGGGGATCAGAGCCCTGCAGGTCATAAGGAAACCTCCTCTCATGTGGAGCCCCCCAAATCTCCAATCAGCCCTGTCAATGCAGGAGTTTAACCTTGTCTGAGGCACTGAGGGCATTGAGGGCAACCCCTGAGCCTGAGCTGCAGGGCACCACACCTCCTGGATGTCTGCATCGGGGTGGGAAGGCAGCTGGGGGCTGGTGGGGCAGCCCAGGGTGGGTTTTGATGGTGGGCTGTCACTGTGGAGAGTAACAATGACACCAATTCCTCATTTAGAACAGTCTGACTCCAATCTTTATTCAAAAAATTGACCCTTTTTGTACTTTTTGAACAGGCCACTCATTGGTAGGAAGAGTGCCAGAACTCTTCATCCCACTGGCCAAAACCAAAAGACACAGAGAAATTCCATCCCACAAAAAAGAATCCAAAACATTAAACTCGTGACAAAAACACTGGCAGTGTTTATATCAAATCTTGTGGGACCCAGGCCTTCCTAAACCAAAACATCAACAAAAAACTGAACTTAGGAACTCAGAAGCAGCAGGCCTAGGAGACCCAGACTACAGCAGGTAGTCCCTGTGGTTAACCCCCCTTGTGCCTCAAGGTGCAGACACCAGGGTTTAGATGTTTCAATGAGCATCCAAATCCCATTTTTTTCAAGGTTTGGAGGTTGATCCAAAGGCTTCCTGTGGCCAGCAGAGCTTTAAGGGCAGTGATGGATGAGAAGAAAACAGCCCAGCTGGTGGATTTCCGGGAAACTGTGCTTTCCCACCCTCTGCATCCTTTTCTTGGGCATGAACTCTGGCACCAGGAGTCTCCTAAATAATCACAAATTGCCCTGGGCTGCTGCCAGATTTTCCTTTGGCCATAGACCTGAGAGCCCCAGAGCTCAGGTTTTATTGGGAAGTGATAAAATAAAACCTTTTGCTGCAGGAACAGTCAGAAGGGGAATCCCCGAGGATCAATGTCAGGAGTTTTACCCAGGCTGGTTTTGCAGGGATCACGTGGTCAGGAGCAATGGTTTCATAAAGGACTGGAAATTTAAACCCTGGAGTTTTTATTCAGCTGAAAATTACTGTGGCAAACAATGTAGACTTGCTGGAGAGAGAAACCTGGCTGGGGACAGAGCTGCTGGTTGTTTTTATTGGTTTGCAATGATCTGTGTTGGACATTTTTTGGGGGATCATCAGCCTGGCACAGCCAGGGATTTCAGTTTGTTTTTTAGGACAGGGAAAAAAGAGACAAAAAAAAGCTTTGAAAGTGTGAGATGGGGAAACTGGAGACTGGCTACAAGAAGCAGCAGAGTGATCTGCAGGGAGGGATGATATAAAATGACTGAAACACGTATTTTCTGTACCTTGTAGATGCCACCTGCAGAAAATGAGTTGGGATTTGAATTGAAGCTGAATTTCATAGGTTAGGGCTCTTGGGAAAGGGAAAAATGACCCCAAAAAGATGTAGCTGGTCAGACTGGAGAAACTTTTTGTGATTTTCATCTGCTGCTCCACCCCTGGAAGTGTCTGAGGCCAGGCTGGAGCAACCTGGGATAGTGGAAGGTGCCCATGGCAGGGAGGTGGAACTGGATGATCTACAAGACTTTTTCCAACCCAGACCATTCTGTGATTTTGTACCAGGCATGAATGTGCCTTTAAGGTTCTCCTCAGACAGGTTTTTTCTGGATTCCCAGTAATTAAAAAATCAGCCTGGTAGCAAAGTTTTGAACTCAAAGCAATCAGAGCACAGCAGTCTTCCAGGGGGATGAGACCCCAAAGGCTGGAGGGTTTGTTGGAATTGGATGGGGAGGAGCTGGGCTGAAACAGAGGGGACAAACAGGCAGGTGTAAACTGTATTTATTTTAAATAGGTTCTATTTTTTGTGCTGGGGAGGTTTTTCTGTGTGTTACTTCTCATTTCTGTCATGGGAAAGAGGGGATATTTTATCTTTGTTCCTTTGAGTAAAATACTTTGCTATTCTGCTATTTGCCTTAGTGAATTTTAGCTCCTGAGTGAATTTTCTGGGTGTGCTGAGATTCCTGAGATTGGAAGGTGAGCTGGTTGAGTAAAATATTTTGTTATTCTGCCATTTTCCTTGGTGAATTTTAGCTCCTGAGTGAATTTTCTGGGTGTGCTGAGGTTCCTGGGCTTGGGAACCAAGCTGGTGATTTCTGAGTGACCCCTCCACCCCCGAGCCCTGTCCCTGCTGCTGCCAGCCAGGCCTGCAGACAGGGCACACTAATGTTTAACTCCAGCCTGTGTCACTGCATTCAGAGCCTGTTTTCCCTCCCCTCTGGACAGGTTTATTCCCAGTGGGAACAGTGACCCCATCACCTCTCGGTGTCCCCTACACCAAACAAGGCAGCCTGTGCCCCCTGTGCCCTTCACAGGGCATCTGCTGAGAGCTCTTTTCATCTTTTCATCTCTTTTCATCTCTTTTCCTCTGTGCCCGGGGGGGGGGCACATCCTGCCTCCGAGCAGCAGAAAGGATTTTTGTTGGGAAGAACAGGTGGATTCCTGTGCTGGGATGAGGATGGGGTGCTGAAACGGGTCAGGCTCAGGACTCTGGGGTGAGAGGGCTCTGATTTATTGTCCCTGAGCAGAGGAAAAGCCACCTCTGTTAGCCTTTGATGTCAGATTTGCTTTATCTTTCACTTGCAAGGTTGGATATTTCAGTCATATTTCAGGTATTTCAGGGCAATGAGATTACCTTTGTGACTGATGATTATGATAGGTGACTACAATGATGATGATTTTATGTTTTATTATTATTTATGGTTGTAGTTATTAGTATTATGGTAATATCACTATTATCACTGACTTCACTATCATGGTGATGTATTTTTTTATATATTATTCTCATTGTTTTATTATATATTCTTCTCATTATTTTATTACATATTCTTCTCATTATTTTATTATATATTATTCTCATTATTTTATTATATATTATCTCCCATTATTGATGTGATTATGATTGAGGATTATTGACAATGACAATACCGGACTATTATCATCATCTGCAGTACCTGTGCTGTGGGAACATTCCTGGGAAAAAAAATTCCTCCAGGAATGCACAAAGGGCACATGGAGGAATTCCTGTCTGGACCCAGGGCAAAAAGTTCCCTGCCAGCTCAGGCTGGCTGTGTTTACCCCACTCTATCATTCCTCGAGGAAAACCCCATCCCATTCCCCCTGATTTTAGAACCCACAGCACATTTTCCCCCTGGAGATATTCAGAATTCCCCTCCTGGAGAATTCCTACTGCTGACCCTCTTGGAGAAGAGGGTCAGCCTGGTGGCCACGACCTCTCCCCATCACCCTGTGCAACATCACTGCTTAACAACAACAAAATCAGCTTAAAGACCAAAGAACCCGGCCAGGTTTTGGCGCTGGTGGAGCCTGCCCGGCTGGGAAGGGAGCCTGCACTTCAAACGTTACTCATCCCTGCCTGGAGGGCTGGAAGTGCTTCCCGAGTGCCAAGAGCCCTCCGGGGAGGAACAAACACTCCAAGTGTTTGCAGACCATTCTCCTCCTGCCTCTTCCCTCCTGGGATGATGGCAGAAAAGTCAAGGCCGTTGTTCCTGGAGTGGATTTGAAGTGTGTTGACCTTGCTGAGTCACAGGGATCTCAAGGCTCCTGTGCCTGCTCTGGCAGCCCTGAGAGGCTGAGATGTCTCTTTTTCCCCCTCTTGGGTGTTGTTTCCCGGTGTTGGGGGGCCGGGCTGTGTGTTTTAGGAGATAGGAAAACGGTTATATCCTGCCCAGGGTGATGGGGATGGATCAAGGGAGTCACAAAGGATGTGTGTTCCCAGTGTGCTGGGGGGGTTTCCTCCTGCCAGCTCTCTGTGGGAAGGGACAGGTGCTCCAGGATAACTCCAGGGAGTGGAGTTGGGTGCTTAACTTGGATTATGTGTGGAATTAAACTCCTGTCAAATTAGGGTGAATCATAGAATCACGGAATATCCTGAGCTGGAGGAGATCCACAGGATCATCCAGTCCAATTACTGACCCTGATTCACAGACACCCCAACAATCCCACCCTGGGCATCCCTGGGAGCACCAAACACTCCTGGAGCTCTGCCAGACTCTGGGCTGTGCCTGGGGAGCCTGGGCAGTGCCCAGCACCCTCTGGGGGAAGAACTTTCCCTGATTTCCAACCTAAACCTCCCCTGGCACACCTCCAGCTGTTCCCTGGGTCCTGTCACTGTCCCAGAGAGAAAAACTCAGTGCCTGCCCCTCCACCTGGAGTGAAAGTGCACATTTGTCACTGTCACACAGAGATGTCCAGGTCAGGATGCAATAGTGAAGTTTGATATTTGCTGAATAAAATAAGGGATAAAATTTCAGCCAGAGGCTCCTTCCTTGGCACTGACAGGCTCTGATTTCTCATGTGGGTGAGCCCAGGTGGTGCCTGGGGACATGGTTCAGGTGGATTTGGCAGTGCTGGATGAATGGTTGGATTTGATGATCTTAGCTTTCCAACCCCAGTGGTTCCAAGGTCCTCCAGGAATTGAAACAGAGGTGTATTCCCTGTGTTAGACATGTCCAAACAAGAGACAGCTCCAAACGACACCAGTGGGTGGAGCTGGGCCCCCTGACTCCTCCACATCTCTGAGGGACCTGCTCAGACAGCCAAGGGTGCAGGGTGGGCTGTGCAAGCTTGGGACTTGCAATCAGAGTAAGAGGAGACACTCCTGAGACCCTGAATGGTGATGGCCCTCACTCTGACTTGCTGCTTAAAGAATTTGGAGTGAGTTTTGCCCTTGAGCTCAGAACCATTTGTGTGGAATTCCACCTGCTCTAGGGGAAGGTGCCCTGCCCACAGACAGAGGATTTGTAGGTTCCTTTCCAACCCAAAGCCTTCTGTGATTCTGTGATACCTGATAATCAGCTCGTTTAACTGTTGGAAAATCACGTGGGGTGGAAATAATAATTTTCAAGTGGATCTCTGTGTGTTTTGCTCTACATACATTTTTGCTCGTGCATGCAATGTGTGCACACACAGACACATTTGGATTTATGCCTGGTTTTACTCATGTTGTAACCACCAGAGCCTCCCAGCCCAGCATTTTCCTCCTTGTCCCAGTGTGAAATCCTTTCCCTGCTCGGGCTGGGAAGCCAGCCTGTCACATGAACAGCAGGCCAGGGGCATTATCTGCCGGGCTTTCCTCGCTGAACAATGTAAGTAGATGATTAACCATTAAAGCAACACACTTTGCTGAGCCATTAACCAGGGAGGAAGGCTGAACAATGGCTCCACACAGAAACCAGCCCGGCCTGTCCATCCTGGAAGTGCCTCTCTGGGAGGATTTTGCCTCGGTTTGTGTCTCCTGCTGATGCCTTAAGTTTTTAGCATTAATATTTTTTACATTCTGTGCTGTTTTGGGGGGTAGTTTTAAGTTTCATACTCAGTGCTACCAAGCTCTCTTCTCAAAGTAGACAGGCAGAACAATTCCTGCTCCAGTTTGATCCCAAGGACAACTTTCAGGCCCTGGAAGGAAAACAATGGTGAGGTGAGAGGAGAAACCAAGAGGATGGAGCTTCATAACCTGGGGCTGTGGTTGGACAATTGGTTCTGAGATGCTGATGGACCAGAACTTATCAAAGTGGGAGACCTCGTGGTCAGTTTTTGTGCCCATTTTGATTTCATCTTGGGTGTGGTCCAACTGAACTCTTGTGCTGCCCAGCTGTGCCCAGTGAGGTTTTAATAAATCCCTGTTTTATCCTTTGGCTCTGGCTGGGCTCTGCTCCAGGGCAGCTCCAGAAGGCATCAATGCAGCCAGGACAGGGCTGGGGTTCCCCACCTTCCCCTCTGCCCTGTGTTGACCTTGGAAGCTGATCTTGCCCAAATCCACACTTTGGATCAAACCTCAGCAGGTTTAGGAGCTGCCACTCGTTTTGCAGCCTCCCTTTTGCACACTGTGTGGGAATCCACAGGATTTAGGAATGCACAGGATTTAGGAATTCACAGGATTTAGGAGCTCCTAAGTCAGCCAGATTTCCTCAGCTGGAGGCATCCCAAACACACAAGACAGAATTCATAATTTCTCTCTATCTGATCATTACTAATTAAATCTTTTTTTAGGAATTAGGGTGCTCCATCCCATTCTGGCTGTGTCTGTCAGATTCATCCTCAATCAAACCATCACAGAGTCACTGAAGGGCTTGGCATTGGAAAGGACCTTAAAAACCATCCAGTGTTTTAAAATCCATCCAGCTCCATCTGGATGCGTGTTTTAGAGTCCCTCTTTTTGTGTTTTAAAGGCCACCTAATTCCATCCCTCCAGTGTTTTAAAGAGCATCCAGTTCCTTGACTTTTATTTTGGGTCTACTCCTGTCCCATACTTATTCCCTGTCATTCTTGGTAGATGCCACTGGAAAATCAGGGAAAAGAAGTTCCCAACTCTCTGATTTCAAAAGAGAAGGAAAGCAAGTGATGTTATGACACAAAGGAGGGAATTCTTCTCTCTGTGTGTCATCAAAATCAGGATTTGACATAAAAACTGGATACTGTGATGGGAAGATTCCCACTTTTTTTTCCCCTTCCAAGATTAGTGGATGGATACAGACTGGGGGAGTGTTCTGCAATGTGAACATTTGGTTCATGGAATATTCCTTGGTGCACTTCAGGCTTCCCAGGAATACTGACACAGGGAGTCCCCCAAAGGCAGAGATCCTTGGAGCTGCATTTCACTCAGATTTCCATTTAGCACCATGAATATGAAAACAGAACATTAAAGATTTCTTCTGGGCTGGGAAGAAGAGTGAAAAAAAGGATGAAAATCCTGCTTTTGTGGCACTTGGAGATCCAGCTTTGGGATGATCATGTTCATTAATTGTTGGAGTGGAGGATCTTGAAGATCTTTTCCAACTTTGGAGACTCTGAATTGAAACTGAGCAGAATATCTGCTTGAAACAAATGAGGATGAACTTTCCTACATATGGAGCTTCATCTCTGCTTCACCCCAAAAATTCCTTGAAGAATTCCTTGTCAGGTTAACCAACTATAGGATGAAAGTCAGATTTTGGGTCAGGTCTGGAGTGACCCAGTTGGTATCTCAGGGATGAATATCCTGCCCAGGAGTGTGCACATCCATCCCAGCTTTGCACTGGGAATGGGCCCTGCTTCCCACCTCCCCACACCTCCCACATGCTGATGGCACATCCCAAACTCCCCAGAAACACAGCCTGGGACTCTGAGCTCATCCAGCTGTGGCCACAGAAACTGGGGTACCCTAAGATTCCAGAAAATGGGATGCTCCAGGATTCCAGAAACTGGGATGCTCCAAGATTCCAGAGACTGGGGTGCTCTGAGATTACAGAAATTGGGATGCTCCAAGATTCCAGACACTGGGATGCCCCAAGATTACAGAAAATTGAATGCCTCAAGATTCCAGGAACTGGGATGCCCCAGGATTCCAGAAACAAATGCTCCAAGATTCCAAAAACTGGGGTGCTCCAAGATTCCAGAAATTGGGATACTCCGAGATTCCAGAAATTGGGATGCTCCAAGATTACAGAAATTGGGATGCCCCAAAATTGCAGAAAATGGGATGCTCTGAGATTCCAGAAATTGGGGTACCTCAAGATTCCAGAAACTGGGATGCCCCAAGATTCCAGAAAATGGGATGCTCCAAGATTCCAGAAACTGGGATGCTCCAAGATTCCAGAAATTGGGATACTCCGAGATTGCAGAAAATGGGATGCTCTGAGATTCCAGAAATTGGTGTACCTCAAGATTCCAGAAACTGGGATGCCCCAAGATTCCAGAAATGGATGCTCCAAGATTCCAGAAACTGGGATGCCCCAAGATTCCAGAAACTGGGATGCCCAAAGATTCCAGGGCTTCAGGCTGTCTCCCAAAGTGGATTTGGTGTCGAGCTAAGGCAGGAGACAATGATGACAGCAAAACCAGGAGGCCCCAGTGATATTCAGATTTTCCCCAGCTGTGAGTTACCTGTTGTGAGCTGGAATTTTTGTCCTGCTGCTTAGCTGGAAACAATCCTGGGAAAGGATTTCAGGGATGTAGAGGGCTGGGATGAGGTTTGCAAGAACTTGAGGAGCAGCTGGAACTTGTAAAATTATAATTTTTGTCTTTTGCCTGTGCAAGGAGGCAAAACCACCAGCAGCAGAGAGATAGAGCAGCAAGAAAAATACTCTGCAGTCAGAAACTCCAGAACTGCAGAACAGTTTGGGTTGAAAGGCACCTTAAAGACCTTCCAGTTCAACCCAGGGACACTTTCCACCATCCCAGGCTGCTCCAAGCCCTGTCCAGCCTGGCCTTGGACACTGCCAGGGATCCAGGGGCAGCCACAGCTGCTCTGGGCACCTTGAGACAGGGAGGAATTCCTTCCCAATATCCAATCCAAACCTTCCCTCTGGCAGTTTGGATCCATTCCCCCTTGTCTTGTCGCTCCAGGCCCTTGCTCAAAGGACTTTTGAACTCGAGTTTTCTTTCGAAAGGCTCATTTTACTCACAGGAGTGGGGAATCACTCAGAGGAACCTTCTTCTAACTCAGCCAAAAGCCGGCAGCGCTCACAAACCGAGCCAGGTGACAACACCCGGCTCCCAGACACTCTGGCTGGGCACCAGGCAGATGACAGCCTTCAAGACAATGGCATTTCAGTTCCAGCAGGAAATCGTGAGCCCAGTTTCAAAGAAAGCAAAACACTGAAATAAAACACTTTTATTAGCTCGAAACGTCCCGCAAAAAAAGTGAAATAACACGACCGGCATCACCCGTCCTCTAAAAATAAAAGCAAAGAGAGAGAGGTTTCAGCAGGGCTGGAAAATCCCTGACACGCTTTCGATGGGTGGGCTTGATGTTGTGGCTACAAAAATATTTCTGCTCAGTTTGTTTCTGGCTGTTTTGCAGCTGAAGGGTTGCCAGATCTCTTGGCTGGCTCCCTTTTCCTCTGGCATTCCCCAAGATGGGATTGCTCATCCCAAAAAGGCTCAGGGACATGGTGGACTTGGGGAATAACTGCCCTGGTAAATCTAGAAAAATCCCAAGGTTTGGAGCCACAGCAGCTGTCGACAACTTCAAAGGAATTCTTTTAAAAAAACACAAAAAATTTAATTTTTCTCCAGAATTTCAGACTGGGAATAGCAGGACTGAGGAGCAACACTTTTCCCATTTTTGTCACAATGAGTGTGGCTGCTCACAGGATGGAGGAGCAGCAGAGGACACGACCCTGGGACACTCCTGCCATCCAAGAGCTGCTGGGGAGCAGCTTTGGACAGCCTGGCTCTCCCGAGGAACAGACTGAGACCACAAACAGGCCGGGAAGAGGTGGCAGGAGGAAGTTCAGGTAGTTTGGAAACATCAACTTTTTTGTTTTTTGAGGCTTTCCAGCAAAAAATGAAACTAGAGAACAGCAAATGTCCTTTTGGCTCAGCAGGACACCCCTGGGAGCTCAGGTTTGTTCCCTTCTGAGGGCATTTCACTCCACCCTTTCTTTTGCACAAAGGGATTATTTTTTTTTAATGCCAATGTGTAATTTGCAGGTGAAAAGGTCATGGTTTGAAATATCCAAGGAAATCTGTTGATGTTTTGGGCCTGCCTTGAGAATACTTTAGTTTTTCCCCAATAGAAATTGTCTCCCACCTTTTGTGTCACCCACAGAATTTCAATGTGGGTTTTTTGGATATCTTCTCTTCCCTGCCAATCTCCATTCCCAGGAAATTTACTATTAAAAAACAAAACAAAACCCAACAAACTAACAAAACTAATCAACAAAAAAAAAAAAAAAAAAAAAAAAAAAAAAAAAAAAGGGGAAAATGCACCGCTCCTCATCCAGTATTTCCATGATTTTTGTTCTGTGCTGTGTTAAAAACTGATCAAACATCACATGTCCCTTCCAGTGGAGCTACTGGAGGGAGATTTTTTAACTGGAATTATTTTATCAGAGCAGTAATCAATTAGAGGAATTTTAAAAAATAACCCATGGTGGAATGCAGCACCCACAGACAACAGAGATGGTCAGAACCCATTACAAAACTTCCACCAGAAATGAATTTGTAGAGATTTTTAAAGAGCTTTCTGTTACCTCCATCCAATGTGACAGCAGTGACCACAGCCAGGGACAGCTGAACTCCAAAAAACCAACCTCTGCTCCCCATTTCTCCTCTTTTTTTTTCCCTTTTTCCCTTTTTTTTTTTTTTTTCCCATTATCTCATCTCTCAGGGCCCGTGCTGTCCGAGGGTTTGATGTATGGTCAAGGTCAAAGAGCCTTGACTGGGGCACCTCTCTGGCCACTGCCATGGGTGCCTGAGGGACAGAGGTGGGTGACCCCAGGGACAGAGGGAGGGGTCACCCAGGGCACTGCCACCCTCGGGGGGAGCAGAGCTGACGAGGTCTCCAATAGATCTGCAGAGGGCACTGGGGTATTTACCCTCCCAATTCCTGTCCCCACCACCTCAATCTCTTCATTTCTCCCTCCCAGTGATTCCAGGAGTGTCACAGCTCGGGAATATTTCAGGTTGACTCTAAAATAGGAGGAATCAGCTCAGAGGGGGTGCTGAGCTCGCACAGGGGTTTCTCCCTTGTTGGAGTCCAGACTGCAGAGAATATTTCCCTGCATGTTCTGAAGGGTCCAACCCCCTGACAAACACCACTGGTAACCTTCATCCATGGAAAGGGCTGCCCAGGCTTGGGATGGAACAGGATTTTCAGAGTGTAAATTAGGTAGTGGCATAGTTTGTCATTTATCACAGGGTGAGACATTCAGATTTTTGGGTTTGCTAGTGTGGTCAGTGGATGACACAAACCACCCTTGTGGATTTTGGGTTTCTCCCTTCTCCCCCTCCATCCCCTCCCTGCTGTGCAGGGTGGGGGGCACAGGACCATTGGCACAATTTGCTGCATGAACAGGAATTGAGTTGGTTCTGGGTAGAAAAGCAGCAATGATGAACATTCCTGGTGCTGATGGGGTGAATTATCTGTCAGAGAACCTTGATCCCGTGTGTTTGGGGCCTTTTGGGGTCTGCTCTCCCTCAGGCTGAGCTGGGGTAAAGCCTGGGGTGCTGGGATTGATAACAAGGAAACAATGAACAACCTGGGCAACAACCAAGAGCCCCGTTGGCCTTTTCCTAAGGAGGAATTTTGCAAAAGCACTCCCCTGCCAGGGGAGAGACACCTGGGAGTGCAAGAACTGCCACACTCCCTCACTGTGCACACAGCCAGGTCTGTCTCTTACACCTGATTTTCAGAAGGAAATTACAGTTTTCAAATTACCCTTGCAATCCCCCAAATGATGGCTGGTTAATTAATCCGTGTGTTTTACAGCACAGGCAGAAGGTGGGAAGAGTCCCTGACTCCTTGGCACTGCTCCTTCAGAACTGCAAAACCCCTCCTGTAGCTCTGCCTCACAAAATTCCTGACGTGGCTGGGTGTCAGAAACACAAAACGGACCTGATTTTGTGCTGGGATTAATTGCATTAAAAAGCATGCTGGTCCAGACTGTGAAGTCCATCGTTCTCCATGAAATTCCCAGCAGAAAGGTGATTTCCATGTGAAGAATTCCTGCCTGGGTTTGCTCAGAGGGGCTGTTTTGATGGCATGGAGGTAGCTGAGAAAAAGTTTTGCAAGAGCAGAGCACAACTCAGGAAGCAGGAGGCAAAAATTTTTCTCTTTTTAGGTACTTTAAAAAATAATTTGACAGCTCTTGGAAATGTCAGTGAAAAAAAAAAAAAGTGCTTTGTGGCCAGAACAAAATGACTGGATCTTAACAGGAGCAAGAAGAGAGAAAAAAAGGGTCAGGAAAATGCTCCAAGGGCTGGATCCCCTCTGCTCTGGAGCTGGGGGTGCTTCTTTCTGTTTAACTAGGAAGCAATAGCTTCCTAAATTAGAGGGAAAGGAGAAAAAAACCCTGAAAAATCCTCTCTTTCTCTTCTTGCATGAGATACTGTTCTGGTTTGGCATTAGGGGTGTTGTTAACAAAATTGTAAATAGTATATAGAAAAATACTTAGAGTATTTTATTGTGTGTTCTGTAATCAGTTGAGGGAGGGGATCTCTGAAGGGAGGGAGGTTTAGGGGAACCTCCACCTTGCTGAGATTTGAGGGACTCTGCTGCATTTTGACCACCTTGGTGCCCTGGCTGATTCTTTTCCCACAGGATTGCCCCGTTTGTTGTAGATTTACAAAAGAGAAAGGGAAAATTGAACACGTGCAGCCCAATAACCACAGCCCGTGGATTGCAGAGGGATCCCAGATGGATCTCAGAGGGCAAAGCTGCAGCAGGGGACACACTCAGCCTTACAATACCCCCATATCCCTCCATCCAGCTCTGCTCTGCATGGAAAGAGTGGGAAAACGCTCTCATCTGCTTTTTTTCCCCCACAACACTGCAACTGGCCCACTGTCTTTTCTTCACTTACAGAAGTGGGAAGGGGCAGGAGTGGGGACCTTATGCTACTCCTTATTTCCAGGGATTTGCCCAATCCAGAGCCCTGGGGAAGCAGGGATGCTCTCAGCCTGGCTCTCAGCATTCCAGCTGAAAGGAACGGGCGTGTTTTGATCAGGTTTTGAACCCTCAGAAGTACCGAAGGAAGGGATGGAGATATAACCAGTGCCTGGAGCTCAGAGCTGTGCCCAAGGTGACTCCTGATGGAAAAGAAGCAGGAATGTGCCTTCCAGCCCACGTGTGGTGGCTCGAAGGGAGGAAACACCCTGATGATGGTGAAAAAAGAGTGACTGGAAGCGCGGGAGGTGGCTGCACTCCGTGATCCCAGTGGAACAAACGCTGTCCCGTGGGCAGGCGGCGTTCCCGGCTCTTGTCTGTTATTTCAGCCTCTGCCCGGAGGGCACAGAAATGCCAAGGCCCACTTCTAATTCAGGAAAGCGAGGAAGGGAAATGTGAGTGGCTCCTCTCGGAGGCGATCTGCCGGGAGGAAACGCCGCCGAAGGCTTCTCAGCTATCCCGGGAACGGCCCCGGAGGCGCAGCCCGGCCCCGGCCCGGTGCGCTCCCCGCCTCTCGCTGCCCCGCTTGGGTTACCCCAACCTGGCAGCCGCTGCCAAATATCTGCTGGGGAATCCATGCAGCGAGGGATGAGCGAGATGAGCTCACGGGTATTTTCCCTGCCTCTCACCCCGCCGTGAGTCAGTGGCCGCGCTGAGCTGGAGCCGCTGCCCTGCAGAGGTTGGGTTTGTGCAGAGAGACCTGCAGGGGCAAAATCCCGAGCTCTGCGAAGGGGAGGGTGGAACAGGGTGTGGCAGAGCAGAGAGAAATACCTGGAGCAAGGCTTCAGGGTGGGGAGGGGAGCCCTGAGCAAAGGATGTGCTGGGATTCCTGCAAAACCCGCCGGGGATGGGAGAGAGGGCTCCCCTGGGACGGGGAAGCCTCAGGCAGGCTCCTGCTCCACAGCTGAGTCACGGAGCAACAAAACTGGAA
Source organism: Sitta carolinensis (assembly GCA_032173965.1). NCBI lineage: Eukaryota > Metazoa > Chordata > Aves > Passeriformes > Sittidae > Sitta > Sitta carolinensis. The sequence goes on along the minus strand of CM063284.1, from coordinate 1,923,234 downwards.
GTCACCCTGCAGATCCCCCGGGGAAGAGCCTGCTGGGGTGGACACTGCAGAGATCCTGGCACATAGGACAGTGTCACCCCCAGGATTGGGACACAGGGCTCACCCCGGCACCGGGAGCCTTTGCAGGGTGCCAGACTTGGATCCTCACACGTCACTCCCACACCGGCTTTGTGGGCAGCAGCACATTCCAGAAGCACAACGGTGGGGTCGGCGTGAGAGGGAGGACACAGGGTTTGCGCTGATGCCAAACCACAGGTGACAACAACTCCAGGGCTCCTTGTCCAGCATTACCCTTGCCCCTGGCATGTTTTGACCCCAAAGAAAACAATGTTGACCCTTTGGGATTGCCACTTACACCACCAAACTCCTCGGGTGCCTAGCTCCTTCCCCCGGCTCTGCTGAGTCCCCTCCATCCCGGACAGTAAGATTCCCACTCCCGAAGCCGTGGCACTGCGCCGATGTGGCACTGCCCTCTGCTGTCGGTGGCTGCGGGGACACCGCCCCAGGCCACCGCTCTGACTCGAAACACCGAGATTCATGTCACCCGAGGGATTCCTGAAGGGCCTGAAAGCCACAAAGCTGTCCCAGCAAGATGCTGCATCCCCGCTCCCCAGGCATGACAAGCAGCAAAGCCCCGGAGGAGACAGCGCCTGCTCGGGCTTCCCTTTTTCCCTGGCTGGAAGCAGAAGTGGCGACTATTTTTGGTGCTGCCTCACTTTGGAAAGAGTCACACACGGCCAGGGCATCACCCTGGATCCGGCACCTCGCTGTGGGCAGAGAAAATGAGTAACAGCAAAGGTCTCACTGCCTTTCCATGACCCACAGCTCTGCCTCGGGGCTGCCTGGAGGAGCCGGAGTTTCCTCCTGCCTGCTGGGATCACCAGCTGCTTGGGGATGTGAGTGGAAAATGACCCTTAAAGTGCTTTTTCCACCAGAGGAACGCTCAGGCAAAGCCTCCCAGTGATAACATTGCTTGTCCTGCCCTCCCCCTACTTCACTGCCCTTTCCCAAGCTGGAAGAGCTCGGGTGGCTGGATAAGGACACTCAACATGACCCGGGCACTGGTCCTATCTCTCAAATTCTCCTCGAGGAAAGGCCTCTAGGTGGGGCTTTAATAAAATGTTGCTCTGGCCTCTGCCAGGCTGGGATGGCCCCTGGGGATTCTGATCCCCCAGCACCTACAGAGGGGCTGGCTCGGCGCCACTTCACCCCAACCACTGGGAGAAGGGAATGGAGATATTCCCAGATAATGGTGAATCACGTGGATTTGAGGAAGCTGGAATGGATGTGACACCCACCCCAAACAAGTTTCAGCCCCCACCCCAAGGGTGCTGATGCAGAGCCACAGTGGGAGCCCCCACATCCCATGCATGGGTGGATGTGGGAAGCTTTGGATGGTGCTTTTCCACAAGGATGGTTTTGTTTTGGCAAAAATGTGGTCAGGAGCTGGGCTGAAATGTTTTAAACATTAGAAAATAATAATAAGAAAAAAATCTTTCCCCTCCTCATCCCAAAACTAAGCAGAATCCACACAGGATGCACAATGCTGGGAAATGCCCAGGGGCATGGTCAGAGGTGAGAATAAATTCACCGAGCTCCCAGTGTCTCTCCAGGAGCTATTCCAGGACAAAAGGTTCATCCCTATTAACTCTGTCCCTGCGTGGCTCCTGAGCTGGTTTGTCCACAGATTCTGGGGGTCAGAAACACCCACGACCCCATTCTGGGCATCCAAGGGTCTTGCTGCTCATGCTGCACTCAGATGTCACCTGCTGGGCACAGCTCTGTGGGCTGAGCTTAAACCCCCAGGGACAGCGGCTTTTGAGAAGAGAGCCCAGTGCCAAGCGTCCTCCTGCCGCCTCTGTCCCCACGGGGTGGCTCAGCAGTGTGACACACACGTGCTCGGGAGGGGAACCTTCTTGCTCTTGGGCGCTGGAATTACCTCCAGGATGACGATGACAGTGACATCGCCAGAGCTGGAAAAACGCTGCCACTGAACCCGGCCGAAAGGGTGACAATTCCGGGCATTAACCGCTTCCTCCCCGGGGGGCTCCTGTCCCGGCGCTGCTCACAGCTGTGTGGGTGTGCACACACGAGTGTGCGACGCCTGTGCCTTCCCACACCCAACCTCTGCACGACTGCCCAGATGTGGCAAACCTGCCCTTGCACAGCTGCCCAGATGTGGCACAGCCAGCCCTTTCACGACCGACTCATTCTTGCGCAGCTGCCCAGATGTGGCACACCCACCCCTCGCACAAACTGCCCTGACCCACCCACGATTTGCACACCCCACCTTTTCCCAGGGGCCCACCCCTGGGACACCCACGGCTTGCACACCTCTACCTGCTGCCCATACCTTGCCCAGTTGCCAATCCCTGGCGCACGCATCCCTGGCGCACGCATCCCTGCCACGCTAATCCCTGGCACACGCATCCCTGGCACACGCATCCCTGGCACACTCATCCCTCTCACGCCTGCCCGTCTCACTCAACCCTTCATTCCCCCATCCCTTTGCCCCCCCAGCCGGGTCCCACCACCCCGGGATTCCCGTTTCCCCGCTCCGCTCCCGTTTCCCCGCTCCGCTCCCGTTTCTCCGCGCTCTCCCCGCCCCGCCGCTCCGTCCCTCCTCCCGGGGGTGTCCCCTCGTCCCAGCCCGCCCCTCAGCCGTGTCCCGCCCCCCCGGGCGGCCCCTCCCCGGCCCGCCCCGCCGCCGGTCGGGCTCTCGCCGCCGGCCGCGCTATAAGAAGCGGGGCGGGCGGCGGGGCCGCAGCGGGCGCGGCGGGGGAACGAGATGAGCAGCGCCGGCGCCGCTGCAAGATGCTGGATGGACACGTCCTGCTGGGATGGCTCTCCTCCTGCGCGCTCCTAGGGCTGCTCGCCTGCGCCCCGCGGCCCTCCGCCGCCTACTTCGGGTAGGTGCCCCCCGCTCCTGCTCTTCAACTTTGGCCGGAGTTTAGTTTTTGATGCTTGAAGGGGTTTTGCGCCTTGCGCGTCCCGCCCGAGGTGTGGGGATGCTGCTGTCCGCCTGCGGGCACCCTCCGTGCCTCGGTGGGTGCGGGCATCCCCTCCGCGGGCGCTGACAGCCGGCCCGGCACGGGGCAGCGGCAGCGCCGTGCCCGCCGCTGTCCCGCGTCCCGGCGCTCGCAGCCGGCCGCCCGGAATCCTCTTGGATTTGCCAGTGGCGACCGCGCTCTGCGGGACCAGCGGGTCGCAGCCCTCCGGGAGCCGCCGGGCTGTGCCCGGGCTCGCAGGCAGGAGCTGCCGCGGGGCGAGCGAGCGCTTCTTCGCTCCGTTCCCGCGGGGCTGTCGCGCACGGAGCGCACCAGCCGCGGGGCTGGAACCCCTTCCAGCGCGGAGGAAACTCCTTTTTCCCCGCCATCCAAGCGCGTGTCGCCACACCAGGTGCCGACTGTCGGGTGCTGCCGTGGCTCTGGCGGTGTTTTTTCCCGCGGGGGCTCCGCGGGCGCGGTTGCCGCATCCCCGGCGCTCACCTGTGCGCGGGGCGCGGCGCGGCCGGCAGGGGGCGGCCCCGGCCCGGCGCGCGCCGGGCAGGTGGCTCCCGATCCCGCTCCCGTCCCGACCCTTCCCGATCGCGGGGTTTGTCCCCCCTTGTCCCGCCGGATCGAGCCGCGCCCCCGGCTCGCTCCTCTCCATCGCCTCCCGCAGCCGCGTCGCGGGGCCTCGGCTCCGCTCCGTGCGGGGGTTTGCCTTCTGGGCTTTTTGGGTGTTGCTGCTTCTTATCCTTACTTTTAAACCATTTCGCCCAAAATGTTGGCGGCTTGAGAGGGGAGTGGGACAGGAACACCTGTGTAAGGTTTTGGCGTAAGTTTACGCAACCGTGGTGATTCTTGCGCTTTAGTTTTGTTTTTTTTTTTTTTTTTTTTTTTTTCTCCTTTTTTTTGGGGGATGTTGTGCTGTGACCACTGGTAGGAGCCACTGGACCAGCCCTGGAGAATGTTTTAGCAGACTTGAGGTTTTCCCCCCTTCTTTCCAGTAAAACAAATCCTGGTGTTGAGGCTTGTCCATTGCTTGTGGTCTGGCAAAGTTTTCCAAACAGTGCTACTTACATCTTCTGTTTCCAACTCCAGAACCGTTTCACTTCCTGCTGCTGGGGCTGGTTTTCTAAAGAATCAGCCTGTCCTGTGTGTGCAGGTTTTTAGGAAAAGCCCTTTTCTCCCTCGGCAGTGTGTGGAGGGCTGTTCCCAGCCTGCTGGCTCCCGTGTCTGCCGAGGACCACCGGCACTGTGCGGCTGAATTGTGCCTTGGGGACTGACGAGCGTTGCAAGGAGCTTGGCTCTCACTCCCCTATTAATCCCTGCCCTGCTGGTATCTGCTCTAGAGCAGCAGGTAACTCATTCCAGCTCCTTCTGGGATTTCTCTCTTGGCTTGTGGAGGTTTTCACTTAAGAAGGGACGTTCTGAGCCAAGGGCAGTGTCTGCTGTCTGTCCCGATCGCTTGGGGTTTTTCTGTGTCTTGGTGCAGCTGCTGCTTCTGATTTGAGCCTCCCTCGCTGGCAATAAGGAGGGGAGAGGAGATGCTGCCAGATGTGCACCCAGCCAGATGTGCACTCCAAGTGCTCCAGGGCTGCTGTGGTGTGCACTGGAGTTTGCTTATGCAAAGCATCCTTGTCTCTGGTTAAAGCCCCAGAGAAGGAGCAGCATCTGCTGCTGATCCCCTCTTTGTTCTTCCAAGAGCAGGGGGCTGCACTTGCTGAGCTGCTGGGGACACTGGGAATAGTCAGTGCTGAGATCCCAGGTCCTGATAATCCACACTGCGATCTGACAAGTGTGTGTGGAAGAGCCGAGCCCTCCTCTCTGTCTGGGCTTCTGTCTGTTGGTAAGGAAAGAAATCCCGCTGGTAAAAGCTGGATGTTCCTGCAGAGCTCGGTGGCTCTGCAAGTGCTGCTAGTGATCTTTTTTCCTATGCCACGTGCACGAAGGAGCTGCTCCAGGTGAGGCAGCACATCTGTTCATTCCGAGAAATCCTTCCTAACAACTTGGCTGCATCACCTGAGCTAAAACACACCCTGCAGGCAGGGAAAAAAGGGATGCTGCTTTTGAGTCCCAAGGCATCCCCAAAGCCACTTTTTGATGGCCTGCCGGCCCCTCTGGGTGCTGGCATCCCTGTGGAGGCGGCGGTGGGGCACAGAGAGAGGCTGTGTTAAGCAGATGTCACGCCGTGGCTGCAGCTTGGCTGCTCCCTTCCGCAGTCTGGAGGGGGATAGAGACAGCTGTGGATGATCCCTTCCCCCCCATTCCCAATGTCTTATTTCAGGGAAAGAATTCCATGTCTCCAAATGTGTGGCCTGGTGGGGAATTAGTGCCCAGGGACAGAAACGGGGCACGGTTACACGATAACGAGATTGTGTCAGCATGGAGTTATGTCTGTGCTGCCCCGGGGGGCGGCAGGGAGGGATGCTGGGCTGGGAAGACCACGGCTGGAGGCTGCTGCTTCCCTGGGAGTCTGGCTCTGGTCTTCTTGGAGGGATGCACGAGCAGCCAAGTAGGATAAATGCCCTCTGGAAGCAGAGTTTGGAGTGTGTGTGTGAGTTCAAGCCGTGGTGCAGGTGGGGCTTTTGCTGCTGTTTTGCTCCGACCCCAAGCTGCCTGACTGGGAGATGTGCTGAAGGTGATGATCCTTGGAGGGAGAGGCAGATTTTCCCTTTTTCTGAGGGCGATTCTGGCAGCCTGGCTGTTGCTGCCCTCCTCTCTGGAGCAGGTGCCAGCATGACCCGGGGCTGTTACCCGGCAGCAGCACCTGCGGCGATGCCGGTGTGCAGCACTGAGACCCTGCCTGCACCTGCTCAGGAGGGATTTTGAGGGGTTTGGGCTCAGCCTAAACTCCTGGGAAGCAGCTGGAGGCGCCTGGCAGCAGGGCTGTGGTGATGCTACAGCTCCAAAACCTTGTCTGATAAGGAACTTCTCGACAGAGAGGAGAAAGCACGTCTGCAAAACCGAGCGCAGCCCTGCTGGCTTTTTGTGGTTTAGAGCTGCCCCCCAGGAGGAGGAGGATGGTGAATTTTGGGGTAGGATGACTGTGGGAGAGGCTGAGCTTGCCCCAGAGGGGGAGGCATCGCCTCGGGAGCGGTGTCAGCCTGCTGGGATGCACTGGATGCCCCAGAGGCGAAGCTGCTTTTATGTCTCTGCAGCTGGGCTGTCTGAACACTAATTTGCACCATATTCCCACTGGCTGCTGGGGGGAGTTTGGAGCAGCCCCAGGCTGCCGGGATCCCTGAGAAAGCATTGCATTTCAGTTTTCCTCCCTGCTCTGCTTTCCCGGTGCCTGACACGCTCTGGGCGTGGGCACCTCCCCTCCCTCCCTTTCCTCTCTCAAATGTGCCTGGGGGTGGTGGAAATGCCGGAGCGGCATCTGGGAATTGTGTTGGGACTTGCACTTCTGGGCTTTGGAAGTGGCAGGTGACGAGATTAGCCATGCTGGGGTGACAGGGTGGCTGAGGAGCTTCAATCCTGCTGTGCCCTGTGCTGGTGGGAAGGGAAACCAGCCCGTGGGAGCTTCTGCTTTCCTGAGCTGCCTGATCCGTGGAGCTGGCCATAAATCAACCCCCCTCTATTTCTGATTTAGAGCCCACTTCAGTTTTGATGCACCTCTTTTTTAAAAAAAAAAAGAAAAAAAAAAAATTAATTCTAGCTGGAAGACGTGTTTTTCCTGCTCTGCTCTCCCTCTGGGAGCAGAAGGATCCCTGCAGCTCTGCCCCCTCTGCAAACACTTGTCAAGACAGTAGTAATGTTACAAGTGGCTCATGCTTACATAGTGTTTATATTGACAGATTGCAATGTTCTGCATAAATGTAACTGATCCATGCCCTGCACGCAGGCAACAGGAACCCTCAAATGCTCACGGGGGGGAGAGGGAGGGAGGGGAAGCATAGCTTGCCCTAATTTACCAACACAGCCCTCCCCAGGGCCGCGCTGCGGGGCTCGCAGTGTGGGAAGCGCGATGTATTTTTATTCCCTTCGGCAGGTGCAGAATAGGTGCCCCGCTCTGCCGTGGGATAGCAACCTCCTCGCTCAGGGCGTGATTTTCGTCAAGAGAGGCGTAGGAAAGCCATGTTGGACTTCGAGGGGCTGCTCGGCGGCGCTCAGGGCTCCTGAGCGGGGCGAGAAATCGCTGCGAGTTCCTGAGCGCTGTCAGCCGGAGCGTCACCTCCGCTAAAAGCACAACCCCAGGGGCTCTGCCGCCGGTTTCTCCAGCCTGTGGGACACGCTGGGCGATGGCAGATCCCTGCTGGCCCTCCCTGTCACCCGGGGTGCTGTGGGGCCACAAGGCCGCGGCCTGCGCGCTCCTCCGCGGCCGGGCCAGGCCGCGGTGGCTTCGCCGGGCTCTGGCGTGTGTGAGACGGAGCAGCTGCTTCCCAGCACGACCCAAAAAAACAAAACCTGGCCTCGGCTGGCCAGGCAGGAATGCGGCAGGCAGGCAAACACAGCTGGAGCGCCCGCCGAGTGCGGCCATCCCGCCCTGAGCGGCTCTGCTGCTCCCGCACGGCTCTGCGGGGTCCAAAGTGCTCCATTTGGGGTTTTCCTTGGAAAAATGGAAGGGTTTGCCCGGTTGGTGTGGTTTGTTGTTTTGTTTCCCCCCCCAAGCTCTCCCTTGATTTTTTTTGAGTTGTTACTGCTGCGAGTCCTGGCTGGCTTCGCTCCCGGGTTGGCCTCTCTGGGTCAACTCAAAGCAGTGTTTAACCTCCATTCCTCTGGAATGGCAGCCCCGTGCCCAGAAGCAGCATTTGCTTTGGAGGTGCTTGGAAGTGGCACTGGGTTTGGTGAGGTGCCACGAGGGTGGTGACAAAGCCGGGAACATTTGGGGAAGATAACTGTGCCAGGCCTGTGCCTTCATCCCTGGGGAGCATTGTTTGTCCCACGTGAGGCTGGGAAGTGCCTGGAAGCTCCTCCTGCCTGAAAAGGATGCAGCAGAATTAACTCAGACAGGAATTAATGGGTTTTTTGGCTTAACTAGTGGATTTGCCACGTTGCTTGATGTTTTGGAATCACTGCCTTGTGCCTCAGTTTCCCTCACCTGGGGCTGTTCCTCTCTGAACTCAGGTTAATGATGAGCACTGTTGCAGCCTCCACATCCAAATATTACGTTTTTCTTTTTTCCCAGTGCCGTCAGTGGCACCTTGGAGGGGGAAGATGGGTTGTTAGGAGAATATTGAGTGGATACCTGGCAAAGCAGGAGGCCAGTGACTTCCTTCAGCCTGACTGGTGATGCAGAACCAGAGACCAGGAATCCACAGGACTCTGGGCTCCTGCTGAAAGGCCTGGTCAATGATTAACTTGATTTCTGCAAGCTGCTGACAACAATAAAAGGGAGTCCAGCCCCACAACCCCAACACAAAAAGCCCCAGAGTGTTTAATAATTAAAGGCCTTGTGCTTTATCGGGGTAATGAGAATCACCTTAGGGCTTATTCGGTGGCAGGTAATTGAATTAGGCTGTGGGATTGGGAAAAGGGAGCAAACGAAATGGAAAGAGTGCAAGGAGAAGCCTCTGTGATGCTGCTCAGTCTGAGTCTTTCAGACCAGAGCAAGTTTTGTCAGTTTTTGCTGCTTTCTTCATTTTTCTCTTGGATTAATTCATTGTGCTGGCAGACTTGGTGTAGTTGCCTCTTGGAGAATCGTGGAACGATCTGGGTTAGAAAAGATTTTCTAGTTCCAACCCCCTGCCATGGGCAGGGACACCTTCCACTGTCCCAGGGTGCTCTAAGCCACATCCAGCCTGGCCTTGGACACTCCCAGGGATCCAGGGGCAGCCACAGCTGCTCTGGGAAACCTGTGCCAGGGCCTGCCCACCCTCACAGGGAAGGATTTCCTCCTAACACCTCATCTAAACCTGCTCTCTTTCACTTTAAAACATTCCCACTTATCCTATCACAATCTACCTGTGGAAAAAGTTCTCCCCAGCTCTCTTATAGGTATTCCTGACTAAGGGATGCTCCATTCCATTCTCTTCATTTAAGGCCATGCTGGCAGTGTTGCTATTTCTAATAAATGTTGATATTTAAACATTCTTTAAGAGGCTTTATTTTTTTTTTTTTTAAGTGGAAAATCTGAGTCAGAAGAAACTGCAGCACTGAAGCTGTTGTGGGGGTGGCTGGGCAGCCAGAGGAGGTGCTGGACCAGTGAACATCACTGGTATTCCCACAGCATGAGGCACTCGTGGTCACAGCTGCACAGAGGTGGTGGGACATGGAGACCTTGGCTCAGGAGAGCTGAGGACAGGATTTGTCTTCAAATTTGTCTTCCCTGTCTGTTTTATCCCAGTGCCTTGATGCCTTCTAAGAGGGAGTTATGTTGAAAGAGGATTTTGAAGATGTTAAATTGGAATATCCCCACTGGGAGGATTTCTGGTACCAGAAGCTCCATGCAGATCCTCTCTGCTCCAGTTATGTGGGATAATGGAATTATGTGTCCCCTTCAGGGCTTGGATCCTGTGGCCACCTGAGTTCTGTAGAACAGGAAGGGGTCAACTCTTCCCCTGATGTTTGAGGAGAGGACTCGACACATTACAAGTGTCTCAATCTGCTCTCTCTCAATTTCTGACCCTGTGGTTGCAGCTGCCTCCTGAGAGACCCCTCTGGGGTGGGATGGCTGCTGAAACCTTCTGTTAGACACAAACTTCCCAGCTTCCAGGCTGTGTTGGAGCAATCCAAGAACTTTCCTGGATTTGGTTTTCAAATCTGAAACCTGCTGAGCCCTCTGGCTTCCCTCCACACCAAAGCAGCCCCTTCTCTGTGCAGCCAAAGCAGCTCTCTCGTGGCTTGTGGTGTGGTCACGCAGTTGGTTCCTTGACCTGAGGAGCCCTCGAGTTCAGGAATTGTTGTTTGCACTCTTAAATGGTCCTGGGGGGCCACTGCTCCTCCTGCAGAATGTGGCTGCAGGTTCTGGACCAACATAAGCCAGGTAGGTTTTCCTGTTTTCCTTAATTTTTTTTTCTGTTTTCATGACTTTTTCCAGAGCTCAGAAACTGGCTCAGGTCAACTTAAGAGGACCCCGAAATTATTAGGGTTGTTATATGGAAAGGGTTAACCCTTTAGAAGCTTTTTTTGACGTCAAGATGCAAAATTTTTTTCCTCTTCTCCTGTTTGTAACTGTGCTTTTTAAGGTTCCTTCAGATGGTGGCTGTAAGTGCTAATGAGCCTTATCTCTCCAGATACTGTCATAAAACACACTTATGAAGTTTATCAGCTCAGCAAGCTTTACATTTTATTGTAATGTGTGTTTGCACTTCCCTAAGTGGAACAGGGAGTATTTTGACTCCATGGATAAACACAGCAGTTACAGGATTTGCTGGAGCTGATAGAAAAATCTATCCTGATTTTTATTTTTTTTTTTTTACCCTCAGCTCTTACCAGGAACTCTTATTTGAAATGGATCAAGCAGCTCCTGGTTGTGCTCTGTAGCCTTCCAGGCTGTTATTATAATCCATTCTCTAGGGTGTGGGGGAGCATTTTGTTAACTCAGTTGCTGAAGGATTTTGGGGGAAGAGGAAATGACAGTTTAAAAAAAAAACCCCTAAACTCTTTTTTTGGGAAGAACACAGAGGAAAACCTCTTTTCTCTCCATCCACCACAGAACATGCAAACTCGACAGTGTCTGACAGTAATGCTGAGTCTGGGATACAGCATGGAACACCCAATTCCTGTTGATTCCCAGCAGGCTGCATGGGAGTTGGCAGGAATTCTATGAGCAGATTCATTTGGCCTAGCTGATTAAAATAACATTAATTGGGCAGCCACATGCTCATGGAGTTTGGGGCAAAACTTGCTGTGATTCTTGCATTTGGCTGGAGGAATCTCCCAACTGGAGCAAAACTTTCCTTGCTTGGAAAAACTTCTTGGAGTTTTCCAGGGAGTGAAGCAGCAGAATTGGCCGTGGGGCGTAGCAGGAGGTGGCTTTTGGTGATGTGGAGCAACAAATGATTTCCCCTGGACATGAGTGAGGCTTTGAAAGATGCCCACAGATATCTGAGCTTACCTTAAAGCCCTCCCTGATGGCTGGCTGAGGCAGAAGTTTAACCAGAACTGCTGGTCTGCTGTTTAAATTTTCTGAATTTCTGTGAAGCAGCACGAAGAGGGTCAAGCCACTGTTGTTTTACAAATGCTTTTGGAAGAGGTCAGTTGATGAGCAGAAGAAATACTCCAAAATTGGCAGCTTCTTTTGAAGTACAGAGGGAGGTGTGTTGAGGCTGAGCCCTGGGTGGTGTGTGGGCGGTGATACAGGTGGAAAAGGTGAATTGTTCTGGCACACAGAGCCCTCAGCTTGACACTGGGATTTTGGCTTCTGCATCTTCTTCTGGCCGTGGAGGAACTTTAGAGCTCCTGCCAGTACTTAAAGAGGCTCCAGGAGAGCTGGAGAGGGGCTTGGGACAAGGAATGAAAGGACAGGACAAGGGGAATGGCTTCCCACTGTCACAGAGCAGGATAAAATGGGTTATTGGGAGGGAATTCCTTCAGGCCCTGGCACAGGGTGCCCAGAGAAGTTGTGGCTGCCCCTGAAAGTGTCCAAGGTGGGCTGGGATGGAGTTGGAGCACTTTGGGATGGTGGAAGGTGTCCCTACCCATGGCAGATTCTTCTCATGACTGGCTGGGATTTTGTGGCCTTCCCTCACCTGATCTAAAAGGAACAGCACCAGCCATGGCTGTGCCCTGCTCCCTGTGGCTTTCCTACAGCTAATTCCCAGTGTAGACCTCAGTGGGAGCCCCTGTTGTCCACCCCTGCTGAGCTGGGGGCATTGTTTTGTCACTCTTAAGATCCTCATTGTCATCTCTTCTCTGCAGATTGCTTTATTATTTTTTTTTTTTTTTTCCAAAATTGGTGATCTGATTGCTATTGCAACAAAGCAAAGCCAGGCAGCCCTGGGGGTGTAACTGCACTTCGTTTTTAGAGATTGCAGCTGAAGATTTGAGGGGAAGGTGGTGCTCTCCAGAGGACCCTGTGAGGTTTTCCAGCTCTGTTTTAGGTCACTGTCAGCAAACACCTCGCTCTCCAAAGTGTCACACAATCCAAAGGGTGCAAGGTGTGAAATGTAATTTTCTGGATATTGGGTGGTTCTCCTTGCCTGTGGCTGAAGCTGGGATGGGGGTGGCTCCATTTTGCCCTGGTGACCATGAAATGCCACATTTGGGATCCATGGGAGATCCCTGCCAGCTGCCTGCTCTCGGGATGAGGATTTTGGGGTGGATTTGTCACTGGAGCTCCCAGCTGCCTACAGGAAGGGTCTCTGCCTAGTTTGCAGGAGCTCTGCCAGATTCCTGCAGGAGGAATAGTTTTGCATCCCCCAGATTTTGTTTGGGTTTGGTGTTCCCTGATTCCCTGGAAATCCAGTCCTTGGTGTCTGCCATGGGTGCAGAGGCAGTAGGGAGCAGTGGGTGAGGGCTCATCAGCCTAGGCTTGGAAAATTACTCAGATAATCAAAGAAAATGTGTTTCCACTCGAGCTGAACGTGGAAAGGCTGCTGTGTTTTGGTGTTTCTCAGCTTCTTTACATCCTGCTTGAGCCTCAGTCCATCCTGGACTGGGGACCTGGGAGCCAGCTCAGTGGTTGCACTTGGGATGAGCCTCCACCTTGGACTGGATCCACTGGTGTTGCTGCAGAGCCTCTCCCAGGGCAATCCATGACTTCAGGGGACCTTTCCCAGCTCAGGAACACGGAGTTCAGCTGCTCTGCAGTGCTGCCCATCTCCTCTGACAAGAAACCCAATCCTGCAGCCCAAACCCCTCTGGGGACAGTTCACCAGAACTGATACTTGATTTAAAAGAACTGACTTGTTTGGCTTAATCTTGACAAAATTCTTTTCCAGCCCTAATCCTCTCCCCAGTGTAAGGTGAGCTCTGGAAATACCTGGCAAACTTAGAGCTCAGCTCTCTCTCTGCATCTCTGGGCCTCTCTGCAATCAAAGGTGAGGGGGGTAGGGGCGTTTTCAGCCCCTGCCAAAGATAAATCTCCTGCTGGGAGCAGGCAGGGAGCTCCTTCCCAGTCTGTGGTTAACAAGTTGATCTGACAGGCCAGAGGTGAAGCAGCCACTTGAGCTGAATTACAGGGTCTGACCAAAGATCCAACACTTCCTCTGGCTCATTAGCACAGCTGTGCTGCATCCCTGGGGACTATTTCTATCTTCTGGCTTGTCCCATGTTGACTCTGGAAATCCGGAGGCTTAGCCTGAGTTTGGAGAGAGGGCTGGAGCTGAAGAGCTGCCCTTGGGAGGGTGTGAGCTGTACTGAGGAAGGCTTTGAGCAGTCCCTGTGGTCAGTGTTACGAGCTGCCATGTCCATACTGGTTTGTGGAGCTGAGGAAAATGTGTTTCCAGGCTGAGTCCTGCCTCCCTGCAAGGTGCAGGACAGGCTCTACACTAGAGGGATGGTGCTTGGAGGGGAGTGGGAGCAGGCATGACCCTTCACGAGCAGGCTCAGCTGAGGGATCCTGAGCTTGCAGAGCTCTCACCAACCGTGCAGGAGAAAATCTGATGTTGTGGAGGTGCCTTAAAAGCAGAGCCCGGGGGGATTTTGTGTTGCCAGTGCAGGGACCGGGTTCGGCAGGGCTGTCCCAGTCACGGCAGGGTGGGAGGCACTGGGGAGGAGAAGGGCATCCTCCCTCAGCACTGCAGCCCTGGGGCTGCTGGAGGCTCATGGAAAATCTGAGAGGTGGCGCTGGGAGGGGGAGCTGAGCTGACAGCCCGGCCTGGGCTGACTCACTGGGACAAAACCGCCTCAGTTTGGGGCTGCACAGGCCCTGTGACCCTGTTACACCATGGCCTCGGGGGTGTTTGGGCCCAGAGGGGCTGGATGTTCTCCCTCACAGACCTGGGGGGTGATTCCTCTGCCCCAGAGGGCCAGGGCTGGGCGAGCTGCTCCCAGGGATGCTCTGCTGCTGCTGGACACATCAGGGCACAGCTCAGTGACCTTGTCCAAACAGCTGCTCCTCCCTGCCTGTGTGGGGCTGTGTGTTCTGCTCCCAGAGCTCTCTGGAAGCTCCTTCCAAGTGGTTTGATTGAAGTGGCTCTAAATTTGCTGTCTGACCTGTCTGGATGTGTGGTTTTACCCTGTTGCGGGTGGAGGAGCAGAGATCGCTCTTGATCTGCCTGGCTTTGGGTCCTTCAGCTGTGGCACAGGGTTGTTCTCACACTGGGCAGGCTCTGAGCTGACTCGGGGATTTGGTGCACATCCTTTGGCTCTTCTGAGAGCCCCAAAAGGCTGTTGGGCTGTGGATTATATTTTAAAATGCCCTCAATATGTGCCTGACAAAGCAGGGCCCGCTGGGCTGGAGTTTCTCCTCTTGTTGCAGCAACAAAGGGGATCCAAAGACAAATTTGTAGGAATCTTCCTGCTGACCTGGTGAGGTCTGAAGTGTTTAAAAGCAGGAAACACCAAGCTTCAGCTCGTGAACTCTTGGCTTCAAAACCAGATGAGTGGTGCAGGCTTCGTTTTTGGGGTGCAGTGTTGCACCTGCTCTCCTTTTCCAGAGCCTGGCTGGGAGATGTGTGGCTGGATTTCCAGGGCAGCTGCTGCTTTTGCTTCAAGCAGCAGCCACACGTTGCTCTTGCTCCTGTCAGCTGCCCGAGCTCCTCTGTTTGTGTGTCTGAAACTTGAAGGCTGGGAGAAGGAAGAAACCTGACCAGTGCAATGGAAACCTTCAATTCCCCGCGGTCCCAGGAGGAGCAGAGCAGCTCCGGGCTGGAGCTAGGAATGAACTCCGTTTGTACACTGCCTCGCCTCTCCGGGAGGAGCAGCAGCCAGGAAAAATATCAACAGTTCCATTAAAAAGTCTGCTGGTTTGCTAAAGTAGTGGAATAAACATACCTGTAGGTAAAACAGCCTGAACCGCACAGGAAACATTAACGGGAGCGAACACACGCAGCCTCGCTGCCTCTCCCTGTGGATCTCCCCGCTAAAAAACGCTGCCTCCATGGCGATGGGGACATCAAACAGCAGCTGGGGGGATTATTCTTAGCTGGGGAAGAGCTGGCTTGCATGAAACAGGGGCTCTGTGGTTTCCTAGAAAGGCAAAACCTGTGCTGAGCCTGCCCTGAGCTGCTGCTGGGTCTGGGTTAGGGGGGGTGGACCTGGAGTAAAAATCGAGGCAGGATGTGGTTTGGTAGCCCTTTGTTTGGTTTTTATTGCCCTTCTTAGCTTTCTGAGCCTTGTTTCTGTGGGAATCGTGTGGGGCTGAGCTGCTTTTGCTCTAAACTGGGATGAAAACCAGTGGGAAGTGGGAAACACCCTGGGAGCTTGCAGAAGAGGGGGCTGTGGTAGCACTAAGTGGGGGATCCATCAGCGCAGGGTGGAGTTGGCCCCTTCCCACCTGCACAGACCCCACCTCCATCCTCTGACCCCTTTGGGGACAGGGGGGATGGAGGGAGACCTGTATTTGATATTTCAGTGAGGGGACGTGGCCGGAGCGGGAGATGCTGCCAGTGCTCCTTGGACCGGGGAGCTGCCCGTAAAACCCAACTTCCCCTTGGCCATGCCCAGCAAATATGGTCTGCCCAGAAACTCCATGTGGAAAATGCCTTTGGTTGCAACCAGATGGCACCTGTCAGGCAACAAGGAGACATTTCTATTAGTGCTCTTATTGGAGTGTTTTGGATCCCTCCCAGCCCGAGCTGTCCTCCCCGGGGCAGATTGATGGGATTATTGCACGCTGGAGACAGTCCCTGTGCTCCCGGGCCTCATCTGCACAGCCACTTAGCACAACTAATCTGAACTGACTTTTAAAGTGGATTAGTTCAATTACTCTTAACTAGCCCTGGTGGAAACACTCTCCTTGGGGATTAAAAGATCCTTAATTCACTTTCACAGACTTGATTTCAATGCAAAGCAGGTTAAACTGAATTAAGGGCACTTCAGAGCCTTGTTTGGAGGAGGCACTCCAAAAGTGATGTGGTTTAACCAGCCCCTTTGCATTCCTGGGCTCGATTCATTCCAGTTGAGCATTGCTGGAGTGTCCCCTTACCGGTGACTAATATGGGCAGAGAAAGCTGCAGAGGCTTCACCTCAGCGAATGTGTGAACCAGCTCCTCTGAACACCTCCTGCATCTGCTGAGCCACTGCTTAAAATTGGTGTTTTAGAGCTGTTTACTCTCCTTAAGTTTTTTTAGCTTTTGTTTTCTTTTCCGATCTTGCTTTTTTAATTTTTTATTTATTTCCCCTTAACTCTTCAAACCAAGCTCTTTGCTTTTTCACTTAAAAATGCAGGGCAGTGAGTCACACATCAGCTTTTCCCTGCTGTCCTGAAGTCTCTGGATGAACTGGGAACACTTGACAGCACACTCCTCCTTTAGCTGAGGAGTTTCTCTCCAGTCGAGGGTGAGCCGTGGTTGTGAAAGACTTTTTGGCCTCAGTTTTCCTGAAGTTTTTGTGAAAAACAGTCATTCCATGTGGTGCCCTGGCTAATTCTTGCTGTGGAGGGAGCTGGGTGGGACAGGGCTTTTCCTCTGCATTTGAAGTGTTGGATGATGTGGGTGTGGAGGAGAAGAGGGCAATCCTGCCAGTGCCAGGGAAGATCCCTGAGGGGAAAAACATAATTTTTCTTTTTTCCTTCATGCTGTTCCTAAACATTTTGACTCTGAAGGGGAGAAGAGGGGTTTTCCACTGGCCCCACTGCAGGTGGGGCTCTCCAGCCCTTGTCCTCATCCCTATCCCCCATTCCCTGATATAATTCCATCCTGACCCCTCGCCCTTCACGTGAGACCCCTGCTTTGGATCCAGATTTAATCCCCGAGGAGCAACTTCCAGCAGATTGAGGAGGGAATGGCTGCTTGGCACAGCTTTGCCCCCTTTCCTTTCTGAGGAAAGGAAGGGTTAAACCCGATGGCTGAAACGAGTGCCAGCATTGCTCTGGGTAAGGCTTCTCCAGCGTGCCAGAGCAAGGTTTATTTTACTAATAGCCCTGTGTAACTTCACCCTCCCCTCCTGCTCAGGATATTTCAGCTCCTCTCCTTAGTTCAGCATCACTTCAGAACTGGGGGAGCAGTTTGGGTGGCCACAGCAGCAGCTGGCAGCTGTGTAAGGATTTTATTTTTTTTTTTTTAATTTATTTTTGGGGGGGATGGTGTGAACAAACCCTGAGTTTCTTTAGGCTGGGCTTTTCGTGGCTGTCCCGAGGAGTCCCTGCAGGCTGTGGAGAAGGAACAGCCACTGCCCACAGGCAGGACATGGATGCTGCTGCTGCTGCCCTGAGGTGCTGGGGCTGTGAGACCTCTCTGTGCTGCAGCTCAGAAATCCCTCAAAGGCCCCTCTGTGCTGCCCTGCAAAGGCTGCGTCTCGCTTACGGCTCTGCCTGAACCCTAAGCTGATTTAACCTCGTTTTCTTGCCACCAAGGAACTGCTCCTTCCCTCTCCACAGCAGCTGAGGGACAGCACCAGGCTGCTCCTCAGGCCCTGGTGGCCTTCAGGCTTGGCTGGGCACAGTGGCTGCTGTGGTTCTGCACTGCATCTGCTTCTCTGCTGGAATTTTCTGGAGTGGTGATGGAAACCAGTGGCCAGATTTGGGGAGGTTTTTCATTATTCTTATCATGGGATGGGTTGGGTTGGCAGGAACCTTAAAAATCATCCAGTTCCATCCCTGCCATGAACAGGGATACTTTCTGCTATCCCAGGTTGCTCCAAGCCAAGGACGCTTCCAGGGATCCAGAGGCAGCCACAGCTTCTCTGAGCACCCTGTTCCAGGGCCTGCCCACCCTCAGAAGGAACAATTTCTTTCTAACATCTAATCTAGATCTCTTTTCTTGCTCAAAGAGCACCCCCAAAAAGAAACACCTCTTTTAATTTAGATTTTTAGTTATGTGACATTGTTTTTAATTATCTGGGCCAAGAGCTCCTTCTCCCTAGGCTTTGGTGGCAATGCCTGGTGAGTTTAGCACCATGAGGTCCATCTTCCCCAGTAGTTCCAAAGAGAAAGATGATGTTCTCAAAAATCACTGAAAACTCTTAAAACTACTCAAAATCTCTGCCGTGGGATTTATATACATCCTGCTTAATGGGTTCACACTGGAACACTTGTTGATCTCTTGCTGCCCTGTTTTCAGCAGCCTCTGGACAACCTGAGGGCCGTTGCATTTAGGTGCCAGGATAATTTGGTAAGGATTTGTCCTTTTTAATGGTTTCTTTCCCACCTCACTCCTTAAAGCTGCTCTAATTCCATGTTGCCCTAATTGTGATATGCAAACTTTAAAAGGAAAATCGCAGCCAATGTATTTTAAGATCCTTTTGGGCAAGCAGCCCCCTACTTAACGTGATAAATTTGGAGAGCTTTTCTCACTAAGGAAAATAAAAAGCTTTCCAAATCAAGAAAATTATGTAAGCAAATCCGATGAGTGTGCTCTAAAATTAAACCTGCCTCGCAAGCTTTGGGACCTTCAGTGTGGAGGTAGCGTTGGGGTTTTTTGTTTTTTTTTTTTTTTTTTTTTTGTTTTTTTTTATGTTTTTGTTCGGTTTTTTTTCTGTAAAATCTTCCTGGGGAATGTCCAGTGGTTTCTCTCTGATCCACCCATCCACTTATTATGACCAAATGTGGAAGAGGATAGAATTATCAGGGGCCTTCCTTGCCCAGGACCCACTTCCCATCATCCTAAATGAGCCACAATAGGTGTTGGCCCAGAAATTTTATGGAAGCAGTGGTTGACTTTTCCTGTTCCTCCATGGATCTCCTGCCATGCAGCGTGCAAAGACTGTAGAATCTCAGAATGGTTTGGGTTGGAAGGACCTCAAAGCCCATCTCATTCCATGGAGAGGGATCCTTCCACTATCCCAGGTTGCTCCAACTCCTGTCCAGCCTGGCCTTGGACACTTCCAGGGATGAGGAATTCCCAACCTCTCTGGGAGCTGCAGTGCAGTTGTAGCTTGGTGTGGATTTTCTGTGCTGGGAACAAAGTTGTGGTGTCTCCTCATCTGTGACCCCAGTGGTCTTGTGTGAGCTTCCTAAACCTGCAGTTTGAAAACTGCTGTGGACACTCTACAAATGATAATTATTCCAGGATTAAGGTGGGTCACTTTTCCATAAATTCCTGTCTCCTCATTCCATGTACATTGGGAAATTCTCTTTTCTCACTGCTGTCTTCCTCCTGCCTGCCATTGTATCACCTAAACTCTCCTCCACTTTGTCCTCCTGAGGGAACTGGAGGTGCAGGCACTGATCTGCTCTCTCTAGTGACCAGTGCCAGGATCCAGGAGAGCAGCAGGAAGCTGATGAGGGGTTTAGGTTGGATATCAGGGAAAGGTTCTTTCCCCAGAGGGTGCTGGGCACTGCCCAGGCTCTCCAGGGAATGGGAATGGCCCTGAGGCTGCCAGAGCTCCAGAAATGTTTGGACAAGGTGGGATTGTTGGGGTCTTT
The DNA here is from genome assembly GCA_032173965.1 of Sitta carolinensis. Classification (NCBI taxonomy): domain Eukaryota; kingdom Metazoa; phylum Chordata; class Aves; order Passeriformes; family Sittidae; genus Sitta; species Sitta carolinensis. Next base: position 1,903,896 of record CM063284.1, on the reverse strand, counting down.
GCAGGGCTGGAGTTGGACTTGCTGATCCCTGTGGGTCCCATCCATGATTCGAATGTCTCCATGAGGTTTCCCTGTTGGGACTGTTGTGCCAAACGCCCTTCCAGATTGGCATGGGAGAGAGACCCTCAGCTCAGTTGTTTTCTCCAGCCAGAGCAGGAGTTAATTGACCTTAACATTCGTTCTGATTCATCTTTGGGCTGGAGGCTACCAGCTTTGATAGCCCGGGGTGACCTTTAGGGGTTCATGGCACCTCTCCTGGCCAAAGCCAGGTATAAACACCTGTAAAACTTCAGCATTTCACCCTCACGCTGTGCCCTTTGCTTGTTGCCCCAACAGCTGTGTCAGCTCGGCCTCCCAAGGTGTTTCCGTGAGGGAAAATCTGCCCTGATCCTCTTTGACCCCTCCATCTGCAGCCTGGGACAGGTTTCCAGCAAACACTCGGAGCAGTTGTTAGCGTTGCTATCCTTCCCCTCTCCCGCTCTTGGGTCCTCCTGAGCTTGTGCAGCCAGGAGACGCTGAAATCCTCACTGGGCAGGACACAGGATGGATAAACATCTTAATCTCACTGCTCCTTCCATCGAAATGTTTTCTGGGGCCCTCCTTCAGGCAGGATTAGCCGGGAGCGGCGTCCCAGAGGTCGCAGCCTCGCGCCGCCGCCGCTCGGGATGCTGGAGGCGTGTGAAAGCCTCAGCAAAAAGCCTGAGATGCCATCACTGTTCTCCCAGGCTCCAGGGAGCATCTGTGTGTCCTCTTGGGCTTTGGACTCTGGTCTTGGAGCTCTGCCTGCCCCTGTTAGCCATTGTGATAGCGTTGCCTGGAGCGCCCAAATGTGACATGTAGCAACTGGCATTTTGGCTACACTTAAGTGTAAGATTTTTCCAGTGTAGGTTTATATCTGGTTTGGGTTTTTTTTTTTTTTCCCCCTTCTCTCAAGTGTGTGCATATTACTCTTATGATTTATTTTCAGGCTCTAACTTGGGTTTTATCACTTGAAATGCTTTGGAAAACTGAGGGCTTTTTTTTTTTTTTTTTTTTTTTAAATTAGTGGCATGGCCCTCTTTACCTTGGAGGGAAATTCCAGGGTGAAGAATGCTTTTGATTCACAATGAAATTGTTAGAAAGGTTTTCCTCTTATCTTTGTGTTCTTTAGGCATTACTTCCCTCCTCGAAGCTGCCATTTGCTTTGCTAAAGTTCACTTTGCTTCTTGACAGCTCTAGAATGGATTAGGGTTTGCTATTGGAATGTCCAAGCCCTCAACGTGGACATCCTTCAGCAGAAAGTTGGGTGGGAAGTCATGATGCTGGGAAGATTGTCTTGAGTTCTTGCTGAAAGTGACACAGGGTGGAAAAAATTAATGCAAAGAGTCTTTTTGATGATAAATAACAATATTTTTGTGCTAGGATGGGCTATTCTTGCTCCCTTCATGCTGAGTCCTGCAACAACAAAGTGAAGGTCTCCCAGTCGTCCCCTCCCTATAAAATGTCCATGATTTTAGTTTTGGCATTTTTCCTTGCTCCAGCTGACTGTGAGCTACCCGTTGTTGGGGCACTTTGACCCACTGCTATTTTGGGCGTGGCAGGGGTAAACTGAGGGATTCCTTTCTGCACCACCAGGAGAACCAATGGCACCCGGGTGTTCCGGCGGCTCGCAGGGCTGGGGTCCCTGGGGATGTGGCTCAGGGATGCTGGAAGTGTCCCCAGCTTCTGGGAGGTTTGGCTGGGGGTGGGACAGGGCTCTTGACACAGGGCCAGTGTGGAAATCTCAGGCTTGGGTGGAGAGAGGAGCTGGGAATGTGAGCCCAGCTCCCAGGATGGGACATGGCCGAGTTTTGTCACAGAGCTCTTGGGGTTCAGCTGCTGCTTCAGATGTGTAGGATTTGCTTAAAAAGCTGGGAATTCTGGTTTGGTTTGTCCAAGGAACCAATGGCAGAGCTCACCCTCTGTCTGTTTAAACTCCAAACTTCCTCAAATCTCCTGAATTTCCCTTCAATTTACATTCATACCCTTCCTTCCTTCCTTTTAAATATGTTTTGCCACAGGATTCAGAGAAAACAAAAGACTCGGTGCAAGCAGGGCTCAGACAAAATTTAATTTCTTTTGCCCTGAAATGTCTTCATGTATTGAGTGGGCAGCTCTGGTTCTGCTTATCCTCCCTGCTGAGGAGTTTTATTCATAAACAAGTTTTTATTTTAATATTTAATTGTGAATATAAGTCTACTCTTATTCCAGTATCATTATAAAATTTTTTTGAGGTTTTATTCTATAGCATCACCTTTGTGACACTTGGAAATTAAATTCGATCCTTCTGGTTTGATTTTTTTTAAATATTTTTAGCTTATTAACTCTAATTCTGACATGTTCTGTGTAGCTGTGCCCTGTATCCTCCTGGGAATAATGACTCAGGCTCCAGATCCACAGAAATAGGTGGGATGTGGGATTTGTACAGCTAAGCCCACGTGCATTTTGGAGACAGATGGAAACTCCATTTCAGGCCGGGGCTGCTCTGGTTGTGATTAGCTCTAATGAGCATCTGTTGATGGAGTAGTTCAAGAGGGGTTCTCAGTGTTCTTTTTCCCTGCTCGTGTTGGGATATCATGAGCTGGACTGAAAAGGAGGATTCGGGTTCTTTGTGAAGACTTCCAGCAAAGCTGTCTTGCTTATGGAATGTACCCAATGTGGGGGGTTTAATCCTTATTTTAAATTTGATTTCCCTTGTTGTTGTGCTTCCATATCGGACAAATTCCACTTGCGTTGTCAAAAACATTCACTTTTTATTTATTCACAGCCCAGGATTTCCCTGGTGTGTCTGTACCCTCGGGTATAGGCTGGACACCTGGAATTTGCTTGCCCCTTGTAGTGCTGGACGCAATTCCTGGAAAATCCATGAAAAACTGACCATAACCACCTGAGTGTACCTGCAAGTGAATCCAGCTGTGATTTGTGATTCACTGCCAGCACCTCAGGTATCTGGAGACACCTTTTACTGTACAATTACTGCTAATTAAGAGCTCACAGTTTAATTTGGGAAGCTCCAGAGGAGAACTAGGAGTTACCTCAGTCATCCCCTCGGTGCCTGCAGCCTGCCATGGAATTCTGTCCCGTGATTCCATGCGAGGTTTGTTCTGCAATTCCTCACCTCCTTCAGTGAATGGGCAATTACTGAATATTTCTTTACTGTTCTCATTAACTGCCTGGCCCCAGGGCTGATTTAGAGCACATTATCCATGTTCTGTATTCCATGGAAAACACATTTGGGTCCTCGTGGGTGTTTTTAAGGTGCTGCCTGAGACAGAGCTCAGAGAAAGCTGTCAAGAGTCCACTAACTCCAGAGTCCCTCCTGATGCTGAAAATCAGATTTCTTTTCATTACTTTGGAGTACTTGGAATTATTATAGGTCATCCTATGTTTGGTTGTCACACCAGGGAAACTTAAAGCCTGGAAAATGAGGAACACTGATGACTTGGGAAGCAACTGTGAATGTTCCTTCCCTGAATTTGCCTTTTGTTGTGGCACTATGAGAATGAAGTTTAATTCTCAAAAATGAGTTTGCTCCTCCCATTACCTCTTTTCCCTTTAGTTGTCCTTTGGGAATTAAGATGGGAATGTGGAAAAGGATTCTGCTCCCTTGCAGAGTATGGCCATTTTTCTGTTCTTTTAAATAGAATTCATTTCCTACCACATACATAGAATTATGCTGATGTTTCCTGGCCCTTGAGTAGCTCAAATACAGGTAATTTCTCTGTAATGGTTTTGTTCCTTTTACTTCTTCCACTTCTAGTTCCCAAAAGAATTCACAGGGGATAATTTAGACCCTAAACTTTCAAATCTCTTCATCTCTTTCACAGATGGATTCTGTAGCATTCTGAGTTTCAGAGGAATTTAGGGATGTAGATAATTATTTCAAATGAGCCATCAGCTAAATATATCTGAATTTTTAGGAAACTCATCATCCAAGCCTGGATTGGGATTGGATCCTGTATTTTCAACACAAACAATTTATGTTGTGAGGCAGCACATCCTCTTGGGTTGATGCTATGTGCAGAAATTGCACCAGTTGGCTTTTCCCAAATGTGTTGATTTTTGGGATATCTCTCAGCTGGGACTTCTGGCCTCACTGCAGTTTCTCACAGATGAAACCTAACGCCCTCCATTCCACTGAAACTCAACAATCTTTCTAGAGGGAAAGACTCAAACCTTGACCTGGAGATTGGTTGGAGACCCCCCCAAACTCCCCTTTCTGAGGTCTGAAGAGTGAAACTGTGAAGACGAAGGGAAATCATGGAATCACTCAGTAGTTTGGATTAGAAAAGGAAAGGATGAATCCTCTCATGCCACCCCCCTGGCATGGGCAGGGCTACCTTCCACTGCCCCAGGCTGCTCCAAGCCCTGCCCAACCTAGCCTTGGGCACTTCCAGGGAAGCCTCACAAAGAATTCCTTCCCAATATCCACCCAGCCCTGCCCTCAGGCAGTGGGAAGCCATTCCCTGTGTCCTGTCCCTCCAAGCCCTTGTCCCAGGTCCCTCCCCAGCTCTCTTGGAAGGTACTAGAAGCATTTTCCTTTTCCCTCAGGTTCTTTGGATTTGGAAATGCCCAATGTGGGATGTTGAAAGGAGCCAGTGTTAGACCATGATCTCAATCCTGTTCAGCAGGTGAAGAGACATCATCATTTTTCTGGGTAACCCATGATTTGGGAACTGTCTTCCTGCTCTGCTGCTTTTCTGACCTTTGGATGGGAAATAGACCTTTGGTTTTAGGAAACAGAAGCTCGCACAGATTGATTGAAGGTGTTCTGGATGATGTTCACATGCTGGGATAACTCTAAACCTGTGGACACTCTTCCCATGACAGTTTTCCCTCATGATACCTCCCATCATGTTTTCTTGTGCTTTTTAATTAGAATTAAAACCCTAATTAAGGAATGCCTGCAGTTTTTCCCCTTTAACTGCAGGCACCAGGGGTGCAGAGGACAGACAGGGGAGTAACACAGGGCAGCTCTGCTTTTGTTGGGACTTCCTCCTCAGACCCCCCCCCAGCTTGCAAACCAAACGCTTTCTTTACCTGCCCCGCTGCTCCTGAGGTCACCTTTTTTAGGCAGCGGTTGTAACTCGAGGCTTGCTCCGGGCTGGTTCTTGGAATTGCAGTGGAACAGCCCCAGTTTGATGAAGGATGAGTCTCACAGAGCTGGGGAGCAGCTCTGGGCTCGATGAATATGGATGCAGCTGTGGCATCCCACAGCTTCACATCCAGCCCTAAAGCCGGCTCTGTCCCCCCAAAAGGAACCCGAAATCCCCCCATAGGCAGCGAGGAACAGCTGCCACATTCAGGGAGGATTGGGCTGGCCAGGCACACAGTGACATAATATGTCTTTGCCCTCTGTAATCTTTTACCCCTTCCACCATCCAGGCACACAAGAGCTGATTCAATTCTTAATCTTGGTGTAATGAAACCACCTCGTGGTTTGTGTGTTTGAGTTGATCTAAATTGGGATGGCAGGAGCTCTTGAATCCGACAGCTTTAGGCTATTTTAGGTGGTGAAAATCTGCCATTGGCACTATGGGAGGCATTTATAAGTAACAAACTAATTATGTAAAATGCACACTGTCCGCTTGTTAAGATCTTCTTAAAGTTTCATAATCTAATCAGAATTTGCTATGTATAACACTTGGCTTGTTGTCCTCCCCCCTGCCTTTTTAATGCCACTTTCTGGGGTGGGTGATGATCAATACAGGAAGGAAATGCTTTCCTTAATACTGGTTGGTGGAGTGTGCCCCACGTGCTGCTTTAATACAAGGCACAGAGGATTTTCCTTTCTGTTACTGAGCACAAATGCATTGCTTTGAAGTGGATCAGAGATTGGGTTGGGTTGGAAGGGACTTGGAAATTCCATCCCCTGCCATGGGCAGGGTCACCTCCTGCTATCCCAGGTTACTCCAAGCTCATCCAGCCTGACTTTGGATACTTCCAGGGATGTGGTGCCTTACAGGGAAGAATTTCTTCCTTATATCTAATTTAAATATCTCCTCTTTTAATTTAGAACTCTTTCTGCTTATCCTATCACTGTATAAAAAAAAACTGGCTGTCATTCTTTTTCTCATTTTTTATGGATGCTGTGCAGTCCTGTCTGCTCAGCAGCATGCACAGAATAAATCTGTGGCTTTCCCTGGCCTGGAGTATTTTGGTTAACGTGGCTCTTTGTTCAGACAGACTTTATGTAAAATGAAAAAAAAAAAAAAAACAAACCACCCAGGTATGTGCTGAACTCAGCAAGTACCCTGAGGGTGTTCACCTGAAGTGCTGGCCGGGGTAGGTCTGGCTGAGGTCCTTGCCCATGCTCTGCAGTCGAGTCAAGTTGGAAAGGTGGCTGAGGTCTGGTAAAAACACCAATATTGATCTGTTTGTCCCCTCTGGTGACCCCCAGTCCCAGCACCTGCTGCCCTTCCAAGGGCTGGGCTGGGATTGAGCCCTTGGAGGGAGGTGATGCCATTCCTGCAGTGCTGGAGGAACCTCAGGAGGTGGGCAGGAGGGCAGGTGTTCCCTCTGCTTGTTCTTGCCCTTCTCCTCTTGCTGGGATGAGCTGAGGAGTGGAGGAGCAGGGCTTTGGGGCTCTGAGCAGCGCTCAGGGGGTGGCAGGAGGGAAGGGCCCCCAAATCTGGAGCACAAAAGGGTCTGTGGTGTTGGTGACCTCCTGGGAACCTGCTCCAGGCTGCAGCAGCAAGAACAGATTCCCCTGCACTGGTGGCTTGTCCCTAGCTGAGTTTTGACACCCTGGCCAGGGCTGCTTTGTTCAGCTGGAGATTTGGCATTAAAGTCCCATCTGGGGCTCCTGAAGCCTCAGGACTGAAGCAAGGCTCCTTCAGGAAGTCGTTCACAAGACACTTTTTGTCATGAGCTTCCTGCAAGAGCCTTTGGGTGTCTTCCTGTTGAGTTTTGTGAGGAATCAACCAAGTGATTCCCACAACCTGTGCTGGGGCTCAGGACGAGGATAAACTTCCATCACCACAATGCCTCTGGTGCATCCTGCTCCATCCAGGGCCCTGAAAGTTTGTTTTTTCACCTGTTTAGTTTTGAAACCTGCCACGAGGATAATGTGACATTAGAGTGGAAAAGCTATCGGGGCTGTGCAGGGGAGGAATTGCAGACCCGTAAACTGCTCCCAAAATAGCTGAGATGATGTGTCAAACCGCCCAACCATCCCAATCCTCCACGAGCTGACCTCCCAGGGATATCTAATAGGGGCTGGTAACATTGGGAGGGGAGGGGGAGCTGACCCCCCTCCTCCCCTGAATCCACATGCTTGTTTCTAGAAGTTGTCATTTATCCAGAAGTTGACCAAGAGCCAGTCTCTGCTTCCAGCTGGGACCTCCAGGTCCTGGACATAAAACTAAGGCTGGGGAAGGAGGAGGAAGCTCTGCAGTTGTTTCTCTGTCCAGATGAACTCTTTGCACTTGCTGTGCTTCCCTCAAAGGTTTAATTTCATTTGTGTTGTCTGGAGAGTAAACTTGATTTTCTGTTTAGCTGCTGGAGCCTGTGTGTGCACGGGGATATCTCCAGGCAGCCAGGGAAGCTGCTGCCTTGGCTCCAAGGAGTTTTTCCCCTGGCTGCCAGGCTCTGTGGTCTGGGCAAGGGCAGCCCTGTGGCTGCAGCATCTGCCGGGAACAGAGCGGGCAGTGTTGGGGATGGACGGCACCATTCATCCCACACGTGGGATAGGGCAGGGAAAGGCCCAGGCTGGACCCTGCTGCTGCAGAGCAGGTCAGCCTTCACCCCCCAAAGCAGACAAAAGGGCTGGCTGAGGTGTGAGGGGGATGAGGGAATTGAGTGGGAGGGCAGACTGCATTCCCTGGCAGTGGGAGAGTGACACTGACACATGGCCAGGGAGCCGAGCTGGGGGCCCGGGGGATTCCTGCTGGGATTGCTCCAATCCCCATCCACCTGCCATGGGGGCTACATACTTTTGGGATTGCTCCAATCACCATCCACCTGCCAGGCTCATACTGGGATTGCTCCAATCCATCCCACCTGGCCAGGATTGCTCAATCATCCACTGGCAGCTGGACTGGGATTGCTCCAATCCCCATCCCACCTGCCCTTGGACATTTCCAGGGCTGGTGCAGCCACAGCTTCTCTGGACAGCCGGGTTTTCACCAGCCAAGAACTTTTCCATAACACCTCATCTAAATCTCTCCTCTTTATTTAAAACCATTCCCCCTTGTCCTATTTCTTTCCTATTACCTGTAAAAAGTCTCTCTCTCTCCTTTAAGCCCTGGAAGGCTCCAGTTGCAAAAATCTAGTGTGGTGTGTGCTTGACACCTCCAGGGCTGTTCTTGCCCAAAGGGTTCCAGAGTGCAGATGGGTTAAATGTGAAATGTTAAATGTCTAAATGCTCAGGCTGGAGCAAGAAGCATTTGCAGATGGCTGAGGACACAGCAGTTGTCATGTGGGGTCAAATCAAAGGTTCCTCCAGACAGACATGGATCCCTGGAGGATCTGAGGAGCGAGCTGGGATGTGGCTCCTGACGTGTCCTGCTCACTCCTGTGGTTTCAAGGCTTCCTGAGCCCTGGGGTTTCATCACCCATCTGGATGACCCTCCCTTTCCTGAGTTTGTTTAATCCCTCTTGGAGTCTGTTCATCATTTTGGGCTTCACAACATCCGGTGGCAGCGAGCCTTGATGTTTAATGATGTGCAGTTTGGAAAAAAGGCTCTGTTTCTCAATGTCTGCCATTTATTTTTTTTTTTTTTTTTTTTTTTTTTAAGATGCTGTGCTTGGTCTGAGTCAAAAGGTCTGAGCCCCACAGTGCCCTAAGCAGAGCTCTCCCTGTGGAGCTTCCAGCCCTGGCTGGATCTGCAGGATTTTGTCAGGAGCTTGAACTGTAGACAGCCAGAAGGATGGGCAGGAGGTGTTTTGGGAACTGGAATTACTCTTTTGAAGGAATGTCCTTCCCCCCGTGTGATGTTTTCTGCTTCCTTCTTGCTGAATCTGCTGGAATAAATAAAAAGCAGCATCAGTGCAAAAAGCAGAGGGAACAAACATTTAATGGGGATTTTGTGCCTCTTTGTTTAGATTTTAAATGCCAAATAAATTTTTTCTGTGCAACTCTTTCCAGATAAGGGAAGCTGGTGAGAAAGGCCATGAGCTTGGGTTTTCTTTGCTTGGAACAGAAAATCAAAGCTATTTCTGCAGGTTTATAGGTGACATTTTGGCTTCTAGGATTTTGAGATTCGTGGTAGGAGCAAATGGAACAGAATTTCCATGGGCAAAATTTTGTCACAAGAAACTCAGACTGCTGAGCACCTGGGCCACTCCCTTTAGTCTTCTGTCTTTAAAATCTTGTATAAATGATGTTTGTGGTCCTTTCCTGGTCCTGAATCCCACCAAAAACTGCTCAAAAGCAAGGCAGGGATGATTCTGCCTATTTCCTAGAAGTGGCATCCATGTTGTCTATGTCATTTCAGGCCAAATTTTAGATTAAAAATCGTGGAATATCTTGAGTTGGAAGGCACCTGCAAGGATTGAGTCCAACTCCTGGCCCTGCCCAGGACACCTCAACCATGAATGAATTAGAATGAATTTCTCTAACCCTGTGGCAAGGATGGAGCTGAGATCCTGGGATGGAAGGATATTCAGTAGCATAAAAAAACCCAACCCCAAACCCACAAATTTTCTTCCCTCCCCCCAAAAAACCCAAACAAACCCCTCAATATTCTGAAAATCTGTCTCTTTATAGTTTTTGGATTTTTTTTCCCTCCCCTCTAGACCACATGGAGTTAATGGGTTAAAACAAACCTTTTATTTTCTTCTCTGGGTTAATTCTTCACCTTCTGCTCCCTGTTTTCTTGCTTCCCTGCACCAAACCTCCCAGCAACTTTTTGCCTATGCTGGAGCAGGCGCCAGGCCAAAAGAAATGAAGTTAGGCCAAAAGAAATTATGTTAGGCTAAAAATTAAATTAAATAAAAATAAGCAGTGGCTGGACGGGGAGCAGGGATTTGGACTGGGGGTCCAGGAGCTGTCCACCAGGGAGGGGACAGTGTGGGGGGACAATTCCTGGCACAGGCTGCCAGGGGCAGAGCTAATGCCTCTTAAATCAGCAGTGAAAGGCCCTGTTGCTGCCTGGCCCGTGCATTCCAGTGGCACCGTGGGGCTGAAAATCCTTGGTAAATCTCCCTGATTGCTGTTTCATTCTTGAGAGGATGAAGGGGAGAGGAAACAAACCTTTCCCTCCCCGCCCTCTTTCTCTGCCCAGCTCGTTTGTGGACAGAGTGGGTTGTTCCAGGGGAATTAGGTCTTGGGGCTGAGATATTTACCTAAAATAAAAATGTCTTGTGCTGTGATGGGCTGGAAGGTTTGGTTTAAGGAGGGGAGGGGGGAAGGAGAAATTCTCCAGCCTTGTGGTTCAGGTGTGCCACCAAAGACCCAAAATTGATTCTTTGCTCTGCTGTGGGATCTCTCTGAGTTTGTTCCCCTCTCTGGAAAAGGGAAGGCAAATCCTTTGGTGAGCTGGGATTCATCACCTGTGCAGGTCTGCTGCTTGGCAGGAGTGGGGAATGCTGCAGCAGCTTGGAGGAGTTTCTGAGGTGCTCCTGATGGCCACGGTGCCACAAGAGCTGTTCCTCGTGGCTCCTCCCACCACAAAAATCCTCTGCAGGAGCAGCAACATCTCCAGCCCTCCCCAGCTCAACTGAGTCACATCTTCCCTGCTCATCCACTGAGAGATTTTTTTCCTTTATATCTTACGTGCCAAACTTTTTGGTAATTTGTCCAGGGGAAGGTGAGGGCCTGTTTTGGCAGGAAATCAGATGGGAGTTTATTTATTCATGGAGCAGCCATCCTGTATCTGGGAGAAAACCATCCGTGTTTTGTCCCAGTCCCAGAAAAAATCCCTCCTGAGCTGATTTACCTGCTGGTTGTTGGAGTCCAGTGCTCTCCCCAGTGCAGGCCTGGGGAAATTCCTCTGCATTCAGCAGCCCAGGAGAAATCTTCCAACTTCCACTGAGCTTCATCTGTGGCTAAAATGGGAAAATCTGTGTTTACATCCTAAAAGCACTTTGGGATCAGAGTGGCTGCAGTGAGGGCTGGAAGCATTCAGGAAAGGGAAAAGCTGGAGGTTTGCACCCTTGGTTTGTTTTGTCCAGGAGCAGCTGTTGTTTTCCCTTTTTGCTGGATGCTGGAATAACCCTGGGTAGGACCCAAGATTGTGGATGCTTCCCTGTCTGTGTGTCCATCCTGAGATGCTCAGAGAGGAGGCTCAGGAAGCCACTATATGGATCTATGCAGGCATGGTTGGAGAAAGCTTGAATGATTGAAACCTACAAGAATCTGCACCTTTTTTTTCCTTAAAAAAAAAAAAAAAAAAAAAAAAAAAAAAAAAAAAAAAAATCTGTTTGAGCAGATTCCAGAGGAGACTGGCGCTTCCTTCCCTGGTAAGTGGGATCTACTGGGTTGGAAGTTTTCTCTCTCCTCCTCCTTCCCATTGCTCAGAAGCTGATCCAAGAACCTGGAGGATTTCCCTCGACCCTAAAATCCCAGAACCTTCCTAGAAAAAGCCCTTTGGAGCAGGACTGGGGGGTTTGGCTGCTCCCCACCTGCACACTGTGAGGTCGGAATACCCTGCCACCCCTACTTTGTGTTTTTGGGAGCGTGTAACCTGTAGAACCCTCTGAGGGAGGGCTTTGACTCGTGTGGAAGCTGCAGCTGAGGTTTGGGCACTGCAGACTAAGGAGGAAGTGACATTTGAGAGGTTGTCACCCAAAGAAAGCTCTGAGAGGGAGATAAGGATCAAACCAGCCTTTGGGGTGTAATTGCCATGGGAATTTCTGGCTCTTTGCTGGAGTTTCCCATCGCTGTGTTTAATGTCGCCTTGTTGAATGGTGTCCCCCAGCCAGGCACCATTGTTCAGGGACAATGGCAGAGAGAGGTGAGCCCAAGGCAGAGCTGGGTGGGAATGGTCCTGAGGGGAGAGAACTGGCCCTGAGGAGCGGCAGAGCTTGCAAAGATGAGGTTTTAGCAAAGCTGGGTTTGATTTCCAGCTCTGTCTCCTAAAAGCCTGGATGGTTTGGATTCCCTCAGGCTGGGAAAAAAAACTATTTTTCTCCTGTCACCTTCCTTGAGCCTCACAATGTCACAATGTCCCGTCAGGAGATCGCTGGAAAATTACAGCGGGAAAGGGCTGAGGTGGAAGTGGAAATTCTGACAGGACAATCTTTGTGAGCACTTGCTGAGATTTCATTTTGGAAGCCTGAGGTTTGGAGAATCCATGGCTTTATTTTTATGTGATCTAAGGAGATCCAGGATATTTTAGAGTTTAGAGATCGTGTGGGCACTTAAAGCTGTAAGTACTTAAAAACCCAGACAAGACTGTGCAGAATGAGGTGGTTGAGCTGTCAATATCCAGCTCTTCTTCCAAATATCAAATCTTCATCACTCACTCTGAAATTCAGATTTTTTTTTTTCTTGGACTTAAATATTCAATAGCCCTTGTGGGAGGAGGAGTGTGAGAAATCAATTTAGAAGAGATTCATGGTGTGGGAATGTGATGATAGGGGAGAGAGAGAGAGCAACTGGAGGTTATTGAGTGCAAAATAAAATAATATAGGCCTCGTGTCCAGCATAACTCAGACTCCTTGAGCTGTGCAATCATTAATTTAGGTGTTGTAGTGAAGATTTGTGGTCAAGTTGTCGATTTTCCAGAAGCTTTTTTTTTTTTTTCTTTTAATTATTAAAGGAAAAGTGGTGGAAAGAGAAGAAAAAGGGCTGAAAGTGTAGCAATTCCACAGGAAAAAAAACCATGTGGAAGTGGAACCAGAATTAATTCAGTTGCTGTACAGATGGACCAAAGGGAAATTTCCTAACACAGTGGGATGGGAATGCAATATTTCAGCAGCCCTGTCATTCCAGGTGGGAATAGCAGAGGAAACAACTCACCTTGGATCCCATCTCCAGTGGCACTGGCAAAGGAAGATCTGGAGCACCTAAAAAATGAGAATGAACTCACAGGTCTTTAAATCTGCCTCATCCTGCCCAAATCCTCATCAGGAAAGTCCCCACTTAAACAAGGGAAATCCAGGGCCACTGAGGGAAGTGAGAGCTGATGAGGCCATAAAAACTCCGACCCCTGAGATGAGTGGGAAGCAGGATCTGTCTTGAAATGCCCCTTGGAAGGGCAATAATTCCATGATGTCACAGATAAAACTGGGGCTCTGCTCGGGATCTCTCCCAAATCCTTGGGTGATTGAACTCCAGGAGAAAAAAATTTAATTAGCAGTGTTTGAGATGAAGTTCTCAAGGAAGCTGAGTGACACTGACAGAGTGTGTGCAAACCAGATGGGTCTTGCTTTTTACATCAATTAATGATAAACCTTCTGATTTCCTGGCTTCAAACTGGTGGAACTGGAATGGGAGTAGCGCGAAGGATGCTGCAGAGGTTCCTCTCAGCGTGGTGGATGTGGCACAGGGCAGCCAAGTCCTTCCTGAGGTTTGGATGTTGAATTCAGAGCAGAAGTTGGGCAAAATTAGGTCAAAAACCCAGAGAATATCCACAGAGTTGGAAGGGACCCATGAGGTTCACCAAAGTGCAAAATTCTGAAGCAGGAATTCAAAATCCTGGATTCTGTGAACAGTCCCCTGACTCTGGAGGTTGATGTTGCTCTCAGAGAGGTTGGAGTTGACTTCCAGAGAGGTAAAGCCTCCTGGATTGTGTGCAATGAGATGTTTGCTCTCTCTCCAGGTTCCTGGTGAAATCCTTTGGAACCTTGGAATCTGCCTTAAAATGCTTTGGGTTAGAAGGAAAAGATCATCTGTCACTGTGGCAAATAACACACCACACAAATTTTTTTCAAAGAGTTTGGAGACATCAATCTGATTTTGTTTATTAGAAACAATGACTCTTTTTTTATACATTTTCCACAGGCCACTGTGATTGGTGAACCAGTGACAGAACTCTTCACCCACATTGGCCAAACCAGAGGGACAACAAAGACAGTCCCTCCCACAGAAAGAATTCCAATCATGAGTTTTGTTACAAAAACAAATCCTGATGTTTATGTTCAAGCTCTGGGAACAAGCTTCAGAAACCCAAAACATCAGCAAAAAACAGAGTTTTATGAACTCAGAAGCTGCAGGCCTGAAAGACTCAGACTACAATCATCCAGTTTCAACATTTTTCCCACTTGGAGGTGTCCACTCCACCTCCCACTCTACCCCTTCTTGGAGCAAAACAACACAATCACAGGGTGCTGGCTGGCAGTTTAATCGTGACAGCCATGCCTTGGGTGTGTAAAAACCAAAAACAAACTCACCCACCCCCTGAAACATTTCCTTGGAAAGAACAGCTTGGCCTTTGTGAGGAGCTGAGAACGCGTCCGACTGACACGGTTGCCTTACAGGACCTCGCTCAGCCGAGGTTGCATAAACGGGTTTTGTGGGATTAGAGGCTCCGTGCAGCAGCCTGTCAGCTGGGGCAGCTCCCCCTGGCTCTGCCTGTGCTTTGTTGGTGATGCCACACTCTGCAAAGCACCACCTGAGCCCTGATCCCAGGGCCTCTGGAATGTGGGTACCCCGGCGGGGAGAACGTGCCTGTGGGTCTGTGTAGTCTGGGTCTGTCAGGCCTGAAGCTTCTGAGTTTCTAAAGCTCTGTTTTTTCCTGGTGTTTTGGGTTTCTGAAGCTTGTTCCCACAGCTTGAACATAAACATCGGGATTGTTTCTGTAACGATACTCATGTCTGGAATTCTTCCTATGGGAGGGATTTTCTTTGCTGTCCCTCTGGTTTGTCCAATGGGGTGGAGGGGTTTTCTTTCATGCATCAATCACAGTGGAGTGTGGCAAGATGTTCAGAAAGGGAGTAATTGTTTGAATAAACGGAGTCAGATTGATCTCTCCGAGCTGTTTGGAGAAATTTTGTGTCATGTGCTATTTGCCACAGTGACAGGTCTGTGTGTGTGGCTTCTGCTCTTCCCCTGGCAGAGTTTCTGCTTGTTGCTGAGGGAAAAACCCTTTTTTCTCTCAGTTTACTCCTTGTCTTGCTCCAGGGATGCTTCTGAGCAATAGTGCAGGTGGATCTGTTCATCTCTGTTCATACATGGGCTGTTCTTCCAGCAGTTGGGGAAGCACCATGAATCCTGTTTCCTACTGTCTGCCTATCCCTGGGTCTTTATTCCATGTGTGTTCAGGTGACTTTTGTTGGACATACATATCAGCAAGTTTTGGAAGGCTGATCTGTGAGGAACTGTAGTTTGAAATATCCCAAAGCCACACGCCTGAGGGGAAAGATGGGAAGAGAGTGAGAATCACCAATTGCTCTGCAGAAATCCTGGCTGTAGGATCAATTCCCATATCCCTCCTCACTCCAAGAGCCATCTGCTACAGGATCCTTTGGGGCTTTTTTTTTTTTTTTTCCAGACCATTGGAAAGAAAAAATGGGGAGGGGGAGCCCAGGAAATGTTTCTCTGCTTCCCTCCCTCTCCTTTTCCAGCTGAGGGTCTCTTGTGCCAGCCATGAAAGTTTGCAGGAATGAATTTTTGGAGTCCTATGAAAGCCAGGAATGAATGTCCTGGAGGTTTTGTTACAGATCTTTGCTCCAGTGAAGCTCAGCCTGAGGCACCTCTCTCATGAATGAGCCTCCTGGGAGGGCCTGAGGGCTGGGTGATGTCCCCTCTCCTTGGGGAGTACCTGGGACAGACCAAAATAAAAGGGTTAAAATATGCTTCAAAATAGACCTTGCTGCTTGGCCTTTCAGATTTTTTTTTTTTTAATTATTATTTCGGGGGCAGTAAAACTTGAGGGAAGATGTTTTCCCATGTTTCCAATAAATCACTCTGTGCTTTTATCACCACAGGGTTTTTCTGGAGATATCAGTACCTTTGGATACAACTGAAGGAGAACCTTTTCCTGCCCATCTTTGTTCCAAAAATCTCACCTCAGCCATTTTTGCTCCCTCCCTTCGATACCTGGTATTAAATCACCTCATCAATGCCTTAGTAATGATTGGATCTGTACTGGGTATCCCTGGCTGGGACTCAGGTCAGGATTTTATGAGGTTTGGGAGTAAAAGCACCCTGAGAGCCTGTCCTGTGCACCGAGTTTGGGAGTTAAAGCATCCTGAGAGCCTGCCCTGTGCACCAGGACATGGGAATTAAAGCACCCTGACAGCCTGTCCTGTGCACTGAGTTTGGGAGTTAAAGCATCCTGAGTTCTTGCCCTCAGGAACTGTTCATCCCACTGATTAGAGAGATTACAACCAGCAACTCACTGCTCCTGCAGGACAGGTGGGGCTTTAAAGGGTTTCCAGGATCTCAGCAAACAGGGTGAGGGATGCTCCCCTCCCATTCCCATTATCACCCCATCTTTCCCAGTGCTCCTGCAGCACTGGAGATGTCAGAGCCCCCAGCCCACCCCCATGCAGGACTGCAGCATTCCAGTGCCTTTCCAGGTCTGGATTTCAGCCATTCCTCCTTTCTGGCCAAGGGAATGTGTCTCCAGGTGCTCTGCGAGCCCACGGAGCCATTCCCATTGACTGTGTGGACTGGCACCTGGCCGGAGTGGGGCAGAGCCAGCAGAGTTGGGGCACAGCAGCCTGGCCAGCCAAGCTCTGCAGAGCCCAGCAGATGTTCCTGCAGCCTCTCTGCTCCCTGGGGCCGATGCCAGCCTGGTCCTGTTCCAGCAGCTCGTCACTTGACACCGGGAACAGTCCACTGGCATCTTTTGTTGCCCACTGTAGAGTCAAGGACCTTGTGCTGGGAGAAGGCAGGGGAGGGAGGGGACAAGGCAAAGAGACATAAATTTCTTCAGGTTATTTTTTTTTTTTTTTTTAGGTTTTGAGCTTGTTCTGTCTTGTTAAAGCTTTTGGCAGCATCTCCTGGAAAGTGTATCCTGCTCTCCAACCTCGGGCTCGCTGGGTTTTATGTCAGGATCTCTTCTGCTGAGGGGAGGGTGGCTTTCTGTGCTTTCTCAGGGTGTCTCTTGGGATTTGATGGGACAAATCATCCTCTGTCCCTTGCCAAGCTGGGTTCTGGATCTGTTTGATGTGCTAAACTGATTTTTTTGTTTATGCCCCGGACAGTGACAGTGGTGCTCATGTATTTTTTGCCAGTTTCCCAAGATCATGCAGTGCGGCACCTGAAATGATTTCTTTCCACTTTTGGTTTTAAACACAGTCCTGTGGTGGAGGTGGCATGGGGTTTATGGCCAAACAAGCTCTGTGACAGCTGGCAGGGAGCATAAATCCAAGTATTTGCTCTTACCTTTTTCCTACTGCCACCTTGCACACACACCGTGAGGATCCTCGCTGTAAAATCAAGTCCACAGGAATGCTCAGCCAGGAGATCCTGATCCCACCACTGACCCCATTTCTACCACAGGCTGTGCTTCATAGAATCCCAGAATTGGTTTGGGTTGGAAAGACCTAAAGACCATCTAGATCCATGCCCTGATGCCTTGTGGAGCTGGAACAGAGGCAGGACAGAGTTAAGAAGAATAAAGTCACGATTTATTGAGATGCCTTCAAGGCTCTGCCTGGATGGCTCCAAGATGGAAGCAAAAGAGGATTTGGGCACAGGATCTCACATTTTTACAGGTTTTAGACCATTTGCATACAGGAGCCAACTGTCCAATTAGTAGCCTCAAATTATGAAGTTCCATCCTCCTTGCCTGCCTACTTGCTCACCCTCCTCCTTTTCACATTGTTCATGCTCTTGGCCTGAAGTTTAGAGAGATTGCCCTTGAGCTCCAGACTAAAATAAGATTGTTGTTTCTTAACCACCCTGTGAAAAGATCTTAGTAACCCTTAATATAAAACTAAAAGCTGCACACCAATGCAGAATGGAAAACTTAAAACTTGAGGCATCAGCCCTGGGTGAGGCTGCCACTCTTAGATCACTTTGCTCACTGTCCAGCCTGGCCTTGGCCACTTCCAGGGATGCTGTAGTCTGGGTTTTCCCAGTTTCTAAGTTCTGTTTCTTCATGGTGTTTTGGGTTTAGAAGCCTGTTCTCACAGCTTGAACATAAACATTATGATTTTGTATGGAACGAAATCACATATTTTGAATCCCTTTTGTGGGACAAACTTTCTTTGGTATCCCTCTAGTTTAACCAGTGTAAATGAAGAGCTCTGTCACTTGTTTACCAATCACAGTGACCTAGAATCTATTAAAAAAAAATTAGAAAATGATTCTAGAAACCTAGATTGTAAAATGTCTAGAATATATAAAAAAGAATAATTTTCAATAAATTAAGTCAGATTTCATCTTTCCGAGCTGTCTTAGAGAAACAAGAATAGTCACTTGTTTACCAATCACAGTGACCTAGAATCTAGAATCTATTAAAAAAAATCTAGAAAATTATTCTAGAAATCTAGATTCTAAGATGTCTAGAAGCTATAAAAAGAATCAATAGTTTTCAATAAATTGAACTATCTTAGAGAAACAAGAATAGTCACTTGTTTACCAATCACAGTGACCTAGAATCTATTAAAAAATCTAGAAAATTATTCTAGAAACCTAGATTCTAAAATGTCTAGAATATATAAAAATCTATATATTTTTATATAGTATGTATAAAAAATAATCAATCGTTTTCAATAAATTGAGTCAGATTTCATCTCTCCAAGCTGTCTTAGAGAATTTGTGTCATCTCATTACTCGCCACAGCGACAGGACGCTGAAACCACACCCTCTCTAAGCAACACCAGTGCCTCACCACGCTCAAGGGGGAGAATTTCCTCCAATACCTTCAGCTTTTCCTGGTTATTTTTTTCCCTCACCGTGGTTCCCCTCTGTTTCCCTGCAGGCTGACGGGGAACGAACCCCTGACCATCCTCCCGCTGACCTCGGAAATGGAGGAGGCGGCCGCCAAGGCCCACTACAAGGTGTGTGACCGCCTGAAGCTGGAGAAGAAGCAGCGGCGGATGTGCCGGCGCGACCCCGGCGTGGCCGAGACGCTGATGGAGGCCATCAGCATGAGCGCCCTGGAGTGCCAGTACCAGTTCCGCTTCGAGCGCTGGAACTGCACCCTCGAGGGCCGCTACCGCGCCAGCCTCCTCAAGAGAGGTGAGTCCAGGGGCTCCGTGCTCCTCTCTCGGAGGGTTCTCCATCCTCACCTGTCTCTGATAGGGGGAGGTCTTTTTGCAGAAGTCTTCGTTTAGCTAAGAAGGGGAACGGGGCTCTTGGTTGGTTCTCGTTCTTCAGGTGGTTTATCAGCGATTTCTGCACGCCAGGCTTTGCAGCGGCTGAGCGTGAGGGAGAAAAGGCACCAAAAGGCCCCAAACACATGGGATCAGGGTTCTCTTAAAGATAATTCACTCGATTATCACCTAGAACGTTCATTTTCCCCAACACATGGGATCAAGTTTCTCTTAAAGATAATTCACTCGATTATCACCTAGAACATTCATTTTCCCCAACACATGGGATCAAGTTTCTCTTAAAGATAATTCACTCGATTATCACCTAGAACGTTCATTTTCCCAACACATGAGATCAAGTTTCTCTTAAAGATAATTCACTCAATTATCACCTAGAACGTTCATTTTCCCCACATATGGGATCAAGTTTCTCTTAAAGATAATTCACTCGATTATCACCTAGAACGTTCATTTTCCCCACCATATGGGATCAAGGTTCTCTTAAAGATAATTCACTCGATTATCACCTAGAACGTTCATTTTCCCCACCATATGGGATCAAGGTTCTCTTAAAGATAATTCACTCGATTATCACCTAGAACATTCATTTTCCCCACCACATGGGATGAAGGTTCTCTTAAAGATAATTCACCCAATTATCACCAAGAATGTTCATTACTTCTGTGTTTCTACTAATATCAACTAAACTTCTATTCACGTAGCTCTAGACTGCGGCAAATTCCAGGTGGTTGTTCTGTGTCCTGAACACTGCAGAACATGAGGGAGATGGAGAAGGAGGAAGAACTCTAAAAACCACAGGGATCTTCCATCTTGTCTCCATCTACTTACTATCCTAACAATCTCAAAATCTAAATTTCTCACCTTGTGATAAATTCCATACTATACCACTATCTAATTTACCTTCTGGAAAATTCTGCTTCATCCCAAAGCCTGGGCAGCCCTTCCCATGGATGAAGGTTAAAGGTAGAGTTTGTCAGGGGGTTTGGACCCTTCAGAACATGCAGGGAAATATTCTCTGCATTCTGGGTTCCAACTCTCTCCTGCCCTGGGGTTGGGCTGGTGCTGCTCCCCCCCAGCTCCACCGAGAGCTCAGGGCTCTTCCCTCCAGTGCTCCTGGGATGATTTATGGGCTCGCCCTGCCTTGCTCCCGCTGCTGGCCCATGCTCTGCTCGAGGCTGGAGGTGTTTGTGCAGGTCTCATTTCCACCCCGTTTCTGCTGGAAATTGAGCTGCTCTTGAGGAGAGGGTTGGGAAACTCTCAAAGCTGTCCCCTCTTTCTTTATTATTTTATATATTTATTTCCTATTTCTTTTTCTATTATTTCTTTTTCCTATTATTTCTTTTTCCTATTATTTCTTTTTCCTATTATTTCTTTTTCCTATTATTTTTTCCTATTTCTTTTTTTCTATTTATTTTTCCTATTTTTTTCCTATTTCTTCTTTCTTATTTCTTTTTTCCTATTTCTTTTTTGCTTATTTTTCCTATTTTTTCCTATATATTTTCCTATATATTTTCCTATGTATTTTCCTATTTATTTTTCTATTTATTTTCCTCTTTATTTTTTCCTATTTATTTTCCTCTTTATTTTTCCTCTTTCTTTTTTCCATTTATTTTTCCTCTTTCTTTTTTCCTATTCATTTTTCCTTTTCATTTTTCCTGTTCATTTTTACTATTTATTATGCCAGTCTGTCAGGAACGAAGTTGAGAAAATGCCTTTTTTAAGGAAATAAGTCAAACCAGACTGTTCTGTGGTGCCCTGTTAGAGGGGGCAAGGGGACCCTGTCATCCTACAGGGCAAAACCTACAAATGGCTGTGTCACCATGGGGGTGAGCAGTGGGTAATTCCCACACCTCTTCCCAGCAGCTCAGGTGGAGATGGCCAGAAGTTGGGAGTATTGGAGGAGAAAGTGATTTTTTAATTTCTTTTCTTCATGCTACCACCTATAGTCCAGTTTCTTCTCCCCTCCCAGTAAAATCCAGTCCTTATTTCCAGGCTGCAGCCCCATTTTTCAGACAGCATGCGAGGGTCTCCAGGGCTTTAGTGACTTCCAGAAGGTCCCACACTCAGCAACCAGCCTGGACCTGGAAAAGCCAGGGTGTGAAGTCCTTAAAGATATGAGCAGAGGTTCGCAGGGCTAATTAGTGAGGAGGAGTAATTCAGGAGCACCGGGGCTTAACGAATGCACTGTCACTGACTGGTGGAAACAAGGAAAGTCCTTATGAAACCCAAGAGGTCCGGCCAGAGCTGCAAGACGTTTAAAAATATCCCCGCATGCCAGAGGAGTCCCTGGATTAGTGGTGCCTTGGGGAAGCCAAGCACTTTCTCATGCTGACACCTGGAGGCCACAGCTCGTTCCTTCAGACGTGCCTGTCCCCTGGGCAGGGGGGACTGCCTGGGGCAGCCCGGCCTTAAAACCCCTCGGAGACCCCCCCTCGCAGCCCTTGTCAGGGATTTTGTAATAAACGAGAGCTCTGAGGGCTGCGGGGCTCTGCTGCTGCCTCATTCTGCCGTGGTTTATATCCCTGCAGCATCTCTGCCTTGCCCTGCTGCTGTAAATCCTTCAGGTGCTGTTCCCCAGCACTAACAAATCTTTCCTCCTCCTCCTCTCCAGGAGCTGCTGGTTCCTGGTTCAGCATTTCAGAAAGTGATGCCCCAGGGCAAAGGCTCAACTCTATCACCCACTAGGACACAGCTTTCCAAATTCGTTGCTGGGGGCTTGTTTTCTCTCCTCCAGAGACTTTGCAGGGAGAAGGGAAAAAGGGGGGGGGGAAGAAAGGGGGAAAAAAATCCCACTTTTTTCTATGAAAAGTTTTTCCCTCTGCTTTTACACTTTTGGCCCTGGCTGCTGGTTTGCAGCTTGGGCTGATGCAGCCCCGTTTCTTAAAATAACAGGGGATTGTTTGAGGGACTCGTTATCCTCTTTGGATACTCGTGCACAATTTTGGAAATGGCTGAAACTGGATAGCCAGGCCCGGCAGACTGTCAATGCACTGGGGCTTAGAATGCCTGCATTGATTTAAAGCTCATTATCTTGTTACAAAATATCTTGGTGCAATCAAATAGTGCGTGGTGGAGATGGCTTTAAAATCTGGCCAGAGCCAAATGTCACATGGAGCTACTTGGGAGCTGCCTGTGGGTGAGATGATCCCCGTGCTGATGGGCACGGGGAATTTGGGAAGCTTTCAGGGATGGGGAAGGGGAGGAGTGGAGACAAAGCTGGTGGAAAAGGAGAACCTGGCAGATGAGCTGTTCCTCCTGGCTTTCTGTCAGCTCTGGAATGTGTTGTGGTCACACGGCGCTGACTCTCTGCTGGGATTCCACAACTGCTCTGAATTCAGTGCTTCAGATCAAGCAGGGTGGAGATCTGGGCTGTCTAATTAATCAATTAAGGATGCTGGCTGTGAGTTAAGTGTGCAAGGCCAGCTTGGATGGGGCTTGGAGCAACCTAGGGGTGGGACTGGATGGGTCTCAGGGTCCCTTCCAACCCAGACCATGCCATGATTGCAGTCTCAGAGCTCCAGGGCAGGGTTTGCACGCCCCATCCCACTGAGGATTCTCTGTTTGGCACTGGTGCCTCTTCATTCTGTGTAGCTGTGGGAAGAATTCTCCGATCCAGGAGAACAGAGGCTTGGGAACATCCCTGTGACAGGCACGTGGGCAGTCTGACCTGGGATGTAACCTAGAAAAAATAGTTTACAGAGGATGAGAGATGCTTAGAAGGTGTTTACTACCCAGAGGAGTCCTCTGGATAGCCATGAGGTTTTGTTGTGTGAATTAAGAATCCTCTCACCACTCCCAATGAACTATTTGCAATGCTGAAGGTGTTTCTGGGCTGTCAGCAGCCATGGTCTCACTTCAGGGGAAAAAACTAAATTTGTTATTTTTACTCTCACCACTCTTTGTGGTGTCAGTGAACCTTGAGTCGAACCTTTTTTATTTTAATGTTGCTTCTAGTGAGGAAAAGGTTCCTGTTCTCCTTCTCCAGGTGAGCAGTAGAATGATTGGATAATTCCTACCACAATCTGGGAGGAAGTGAACCTCAGAACTCTTGGGAGGACCAAATCTCAGTCTCCTGGGCTGGATTTTCATCAGTCTTCCTGCTCCTGGGAGTGTTTTGGGAAGGCAGACTCTGGGAATGGCCACATGAGTTTGCTTGGAGTGTCCTGAACCTCCCAAGGAACAGTTCCAAAAATGACCTGGCAGTGTCTCTGCATGTCCTTGGTTGACACACCAGCTCACAGATATATCCACTACTGTCACCATCCACTTGTGTTATTTTTGAGTGGGGGATTTCTTGAGTCCCATCCAAAGCTGTCCTGGAATTGCATCTCAAATATGCAGTCGTTTACGGCTTCCATAGCTGGAGAATGGGCAGCTATAAATACTGCCATGTTTGCTTTTTATTTCTGGCTTTTATAATTTGGATGGAAACCGTGGGTCCCTCTGGGTGTCACTTGCCTGTCGGGGGAGTGGCTGCTGTCACATCCCTGCAGGTGAGTGTGGAGGTGTAAAGAAAGGCTGAGCATGGAAGATTTGAAGTGTAAACTGGTTTTTTGAGTGAGGTGTTGTGTTGGTGACACATCTCCTGCTTCCCAGCCCTCAGAGTTGGTGTCTTCTGTCAGCAAATCTGCTGGGCTGGAGTAGGACCCAGTGATTTGGTTCAGGAGGAGAGGGAGGAATGAGGAGCACTGGAAGTCTGTGCTGGATTCCTGCTCTTAGGTGTCCCCTTGGTAGCAGCAGTGGTACCTCCATGTCCTGTCCAACTCTTCCTGGAGCCAAATGATGCTTTGGCTCTGAGGGGAACTTAAAGCTCATCCATTTCCACCCCCTGCCATGGGCAGGGACACCTTCCATTAGACCAAGTTGCTCCCAGACCTGTCCAGCCTGGTCCTGGAAACTTCCAGGGTTGTGACAACTTGTGCTCAACTCTTTCCATTTTCAGGCAGAGACTGTGAGTGACGCTGAGTGACAGCCACGGAGCCGGCCAGATTCCATTTGCATTCCTGAGTGCTAGTTTGTGCCACCTCTGTCCATCATTCCCTGCCCTCCCCCGTGCCCTCTTCACCATCAGGGATGCAAGAAGAGCTTGCCATGCTTTGAGGGCATCAGGAGCACAGACCAGGCTGTCCCCAGTGCCACAGGAGGAACAGTCAGGAACTGATGCCCAGGAAATTCTACCTGAACTTGAGGAAGAACTCCTTTGCTGGACAGTGACTGAGCACTGGTGGGGAGTCTCCCTCCCTCGGGATATTCCAGATTGTCAGGATGTAACCCTGAGCCCTGTGCTGGAGCAGGGAGGTGGCAACAGATGCCCCACTGTGGTCCCTTCCACCCTTACTACTCCGCTATTCCGTGACACAACTCACACTCTTTCCCAACAGCTTTTGCCTCCGCTTCCTGGGTATTTTTCCAATTCATTAAGCTGCAATTAGAGCCTGTCCCTCGTGTCCCTGCAGGTTTTAAGGAGACAGCCTTCCTGTACGCCATCTCCTCGGCGGGGCTGACCCACGCCATGGCCAAGGCGTGCAGCGCGGGGCGCATGGAGCGCTGCACCTGTGACGAGGCCCCCGACCTGGAGAACAGGGAGGCCTGGCAGTGGGGAGGCTGTGGGGACAACCTCAAGTACAGCAACAAGTTCGTCAAGGAGTTCCTGGGCAGGAAGCCCAACAAGGACCTGCGAGCCAGGGTGGACTTCCACAACAACCTGGTGGGCATGAAGGTGCGTTGAAGGCGACGCGGGGTTGGGGTCACGCTGCTGTGGGGTTTTGGGGGTAGTAACGCTGGTTATGGGTGTGGAATAGGAGTGTTGGGGTGTGAAATGATTGGAATGCTCCTTCTGGAGGGGAGAAGTCTGAGCTGTGGGACTGTGCCCTGGTTTTCACTGTGCGAAACTGTTGGAGAGAGACCGGATGGAAGGAAATTTCCTACACCTGGGACTGGCCAGGTGTAGGAAATACGAGGTGGAGACAAAGATTGCTGGATTCCCACAGGGAGGAGAGAGTTTTGCACCACAAAGGGATGGAAAGACAGGTTCCTCATGCTTACACAAAGCAGGACACGGAGGAAGGGTTTTATGCTGCCATGACAGGTCCTTGAGGGATGCTTCTCTTGCAGCAGTTCAGTAGAGCATGGACAGCATAGCATCTCCTTGGCCAGGTTTCCTTAAAACTGGCTGGAGAAACACCTGGCAGGGAACCAGGGTGGAGAGATTAATTTCTGGCTGACCTCAGAGCTAAAGGTCTCTTCAGTTTCATCTTCTGGCAGAAACCACCTGTGTCACCTCAAGCAGAAGACAGTGCTTGGTGGTAGAGTCCTGTTTTTCTCTTCCCATCTTCATCCTCTCTCCCTGCTCTTTGCACCTTCTGTGAGGCTGCCTGGGGCTTCCCTGCAGGACTGCCAGAGTTCAGGAAGCATTTGGACAATGCTGTGGGGCACATGGTGTGGTTTTTGTGTTTGTCCCGTGCAGGGCCAGGGTTTAGACTCGATGATCCCTGTGGGTCCCTTCCAGCTCAGCATTTTCTGTGACAGATGTAAAGGACAAAGCGTCTGCAAGTGCTGGCTCATCCCAGCAAGGGGGAAAAGGAAAGTGCTTCCACCTTCTCCCATAATATACTTGGCTGTACCTAGCCTAGAGCTGCTCCAACATGAAAATCCCTCAGATTGGCCAGCACAGGTGCTCAGGATCAGTGTTTCATTGCTCCAACCTCCGAGGGGGACATACTGCAAGGCCAGAAATAGCCCTCGAGCCTTGTTATTGTCTGTGTGATTGGATGCAGGCTTGGGGCTGGGATGGGGGACCTGGGTCTCCAGTTTCCCAGGCAAATGCAGCCCCAGCCAGTTGTGCATTCTAGGAATGGCCACCCCAGCTCAGTTGTTGCTGTGTCTATGTATAAAATGTCATTCCTCACGACGGAATTGGGGCATTGGGGAATGCCACCAGCCAGGGCTGGCCAGCAAAATCTCTCCCCCTCTCCCCACTACCAGATGCTCCTAGACAGCGCTGAGATCAGGATTAGAAATATCCTGGATTTAGCTGGTGTCTGGTTTTGGCTGACCGCTTTCCTGCTCTGGATTAAAGGGCTCAGTGTCTCTGAACTCCTGTGGCAGCTCTTTGACGTGTGAAACAGGCTTTGCATGATGATGGAACGTGAGTCAACCCTTGTGTTGGGTGCTCTGTCCCATCTTGTGGAGCTGAGTGTGTAGCAGATGGCAGTGGAGAAGGCAGCCCATGGAGGCTGTGATTCCATGCTGGATGTTCCTGTAAGATGTCCTGGTTCTCCTCTCATTCCAGAGTCACACAATGTACTCTTATCTAAACCTCCAAGGAGGTGGCTTTAGCTGCCACTGGCCAGTCCTTGTAGCTCCAGGAATACCCACCAACAGTGGCAGGGCTAAAAACCCTCCCACATGGGTTTGGCCCATCTCCCAGTGTTCCCAATCCCAGGAGCTGCAGTCAGGATGTCCATATGGCTGAGGCCACTCTTGGATTTAGGATTTGTGTCCTTATTGCCATCTGTGCTCTACACTGCATGACTTCCAGCTAAATGAGCTCCAGGGATGAGCTGGAGGGCTTGAACCTTCCCTTCTGTGTCCTGATCCTTGCGAGTTAGCTCCCAGGGGAAGATGCAGGAGTCTGCAGCATCCTCTGCCTCCACTTCCCTTGGCACAGTGGGACTCTGGCCACTGGCAGTGGTTTCACAGTGTGGTATCTGCAGCTAAACAGCTGAGTAACAGTTGTGACGGTTGTCCGGACACCCAGAGCCCTCCTGGCAGTCCAAGTCACAGGCCTTTGCTGCAGGTCAGTGATCCAGTGTTCCTATTTTCGTCCACCCACAACGTGTCTGTCGAGCTGGGATTGCTGTCTGACAGTTTCCCTTTGCCTGTGTGCAGCAGCAGTTGAAATGATTCCTCTGTTTGTGCTGCTGGAAGGTTTCAGTGTGCCATGGCGTGGTGGGAAGCCAAGCCAAGCAGCCCACCAGGCTCCCAGCACCACCGTGGAGGGAAGGAGGGAATGCTGAGGAGGAAGCTCTCAGGAGGGTGGTGGTTGAAGATCAGGAGAACCCACACCTGTGTGGTCGGGATATGTGGCCCTAAAGCATTGGCACAACTCGGTGTCACTAAGGTGATCAGAGATGAGGACCCAGGATGGCTTTGTGACCACAAAGCCAAAACTTGCAAGGGCTTGCTTCAGATTCCATAAGACTGAAACCAGTTTGACCCTCTGGGTGTGGTGGATGGGTTGTCTTTGGCACTGCTCACTCTCAGGTGAAGATTAATATCAGGTTTGATCTCTGTCCTTCCTCCTGTTCCTGCAAGTGCAGGATGAGAGGATGGAGGCTGACAGCACCACTACATTCCTTGCTGAGTTTATGGATATTTTCCTTGAGGAAGGGGAGTGAGTTAAATCTGATTCTCAGCACGTTTTCTGTGTCTTCAAAGAAGCTGCTCACCAAACAGCTCCTTGCAACCATCGAGTAGGGTTTGCTCACCCGTGACTGCAGCAGTCTGAAACCACTTTGGACTAACCTAGTGTGGTTATTGGAACAATAACTCATCTGGATTTGATTTGGGGTGGATCAAAGGCAGGACAGGAGTGCAGACAGCCTTGATTTGTGCCATTTTGGAGCTGAGCAGTTTGGAGCTGGAGTTCTTGCCCTGTGTGGATGTGTGTGTTCGCTGAGGGAATGGAGAAGTCTCTACGAATGATACAGCACAAGCTTGGTGGTCTCTCCCTGATTCTTTACGTGTCATTTTTCCCAGCTAATTACTCCCAACCGTGGCAAAACGTACAAATAGTCCTTGAGACCCAGCAGAAAAAGGACCTGTGCTGGACTGACTAATTTGGCAAGCAACCCTCTCCCCTCCTGGTCACCACAGCAGTTTCTCCATGGTGTCACAGCAGCAAACAATCCGTGTATTTCTGCGAGGGTGACATGATCCTATCCCGCCTAGTTTTAGTGTCTCTTGGTAGACGTTCTCATTTAATTATGATTTTACTTCTGCTTTTTACAACCTTGATGGGCTGCCTGCAATTTTGCTGCCACCAGTGAAATAATCACTGAACATGTTGTGCCCGTGGTGGCTCACCAAGTTATATGATATGACCTCAGTGGTTAATGAAAGGGCGAGCTTGTCTAGTGTGAGGATGAGGTAATTAGACCAGGACTTCTCCAGCCTTCTCTTTATTGAAAAGCAGGAGCTCTGAATAGACCACTTATTAAAAAAGCAATTTCCCTTCCTTTGCCAGATCTACTCTCCCTCATTCAGCCATTCTTTCCGAGGGGTCTTGGGTGGAGAGGGAGTTTTGGGGGGAGTTGTGTGTGTGGAGGGGATGGGGGAGAAGTCAACTGTATTAAAGCTCCATTGCCAGTAGTGAAGTTTCTGAGCTATATTAAATGAAGCCCAGGCAGCCTTGCTAAAGCTCTCATCTCCTCTCTGTCCTCCCCCTTTTCCCCCTCGTACACACAAGTGCAGCCCTCTTTTGTAACCCATTAATGAAAAGGCGGAATATTAGAGCACTCAATTAGTTCCACTGGGCTTGAGTAAGTGATGTTTTAATTAAATTTGCCCAGTTTCTCAGCAAAGTATCATTAAACATGACTTTCCAACTCCCTCTCTGGAGCGTTGCTAAGTTTCTTAATCCCAGGAGTGCTGACCTCTTCCAGAGGTATGTCTGGTCAAGCATGTCTTACAGATCCAAGGGGCACAATTAAAAGGGGCTGCTGTTACCCTAGGAAAAAAAAAAATTATCATGTTCTCATTGCCTTTTTCCTTCAACCTTCCAGAAGGAGGGACACAAACCCTTGCCTGAAGTTGTCTTGAGAGGTGAGAGTGTTTAATCCAAAATTATGAGGAGGCAGAAATGGAGAACAGGAAAAGATCTCCCTTTAAGCAAGTTTCCTGCTTTGAAACTGGTTCCTTTCATGAGGCTTCACTGGTTTTTGCACAAGATGGTTTGGTCTGTGCAGAGCAAGAGTTTCTGGAGGATGACACGATCCTGGAATGGCTTGGGTTGGACCTTAAAGGTCGCCTTGTCCCAACCCCTGTCATGGTCCTTGTCACCCGTGAGGGCTTCCAGCCCAGACCCATCCTGAGACAGCTACACCTGGGATGCTCTGGAGAGGATAGTGGGAGGTGCCTGGACTTTCCCTTGCTGTTGATTTGCTTCTTTTGGAATTCCATGTGAGGAATGGCTTTTCTCCCCCCGGCAGTGCTGGCAGGGATCTCTCTGGAGGGCTGGGAGATGCTCTCTCCATATCAGGGGAGATGTTTGCCCTGCTATCATCTGTCTGAGGAACTTCATGAGCTATCACATAACACGTTATCAGAGCATGCCACCCTCTTCATTTCTGGAGCTCCGTTGGGCAGAGGGGAGAAATTGAGACCCAGAAAGATTAAGTGACTCACTAAAGGTCACACACAGGCGGAGGGAGGCACAACTCTCCTCTTGCAGGGACAGTGTTTACAAGCACTGACCATCCAGTCTCACAGGGTTCCTACTCGTTAACACAGTTCCAGTCCAACTCTAGGTTTTGCTGCACCCTCAGGATGTGTAATAATTGCTGTTTTGGAGCTTAACCCACTTGGTGCATGCAAAAAAAACCACAAAAGAGACATAAAGCATCCTTTTTGGCAGTTTTTTAGGGATGTGTTTGCAGTGAGAAATGCATCACATGTTTACCAAGGTACAAATCAAACCCAGCAAATAACAGCCTGAGAAGAGCTCTTAATATACAGATCAGTTTTCAGGGCCACCAGTGGTATTAATTGCTGCAGGTTTTGACAGGTAGGAATGCCCAGGCGTGCTCTCTGGATTTTCCTCTCATTTCAGGCTGAGAATGGCTCAGCCAAAGCCTTTCTTAGGCCTGGAAATCAATACTCTGGAAAAAAAATTGCTTGCTGTGTCCCATAAGTGGTTGCAGTTGGTTGTTTATGTGGAGCTTTTTTAGCATGGGAAGCATGCTAGGAATACTGAGCATGGGGAAAATACTTCTGAAGTTCTCAGTTTTAAGTAGGGTTATGTTGTTCTATGCTTAAATGTTTATGTTTTAATACCTATGTCACTAAAATATGAGTGTTCCTGTTTTTTAAAGAAGGAAGGGTGGTGGGAGACTGAAAAGTGTTTTGAAAAAGCAGGTTGAGAACAGGCTGAAAAGGAGGGTTTTTTTTTTTAAAATAAGGTAGAAGGAAAAAAGAAAGGACGACTTCTAACAACCTGTGAAACTTTCATAATTCAGCCAGTGACATTGGCCAGTGTGAAGGGACAAGTCTGGCCCACTGGTTGTGTGTGGGGACCGTGGCTGCTCTCCAGACAAACATTAATACTTGAGCTGAGAGAGTGACTAAGCCTATTTAAATTGAACAGGGCTCTGCCTACGGGGGATGGAAGCGATCGGATTTGTGGGGAGGCATCCCAAAGCCCCTTCTGAAGCCAGGCAAGGCTTTTCCTTGGATGAGCTGCCTCTGAGGAGGGTTTGCTGCCTCCGAGGAGGGTTTGCTGCCTCCTCTGCCCCAAACCATAGCGAATGGTTTGAAGCCTTGGAGCCGCAGCCCAGCCATGACGACAGCGGAGCAATAAGCGCGGAATTCCCACGGCTGGGTGTCCGCCCTGGGCTGCTGCTGCCCAGACAAGAGTTGTCTGAAAAAAAAAAAAAAACAAAAAAAAAAAACACCACCAGAGCCCCGTGACCCAGCTGGGAATGAATGGGAATCCTGTCCTCGGCGTTTCAGCTAAAACACTGAGAAATTGTGTGTTGCAGCATGTCTGAGACTGATCATGACGGGGGCACTTAGTCTGAGCTTCGCGGTGCACCATTGTTGGGAGGAAGGATTACATGTTGCATAGCAATGCTCTGCTGTGATCCCTTTTGCCCCTGGCTCCTTGTAAAGCCACTTGGGAAGGCAGTCCAGCAGCACTATCTGATTTCCTCCAAGCAGCAAACCCCAGGAAAAATGGTTCTGCCTTCCTTTGTGTTTTCCTCAACCTGCGTTTGTCAGTGGTGGGTGCTCTCTCCGCAAGGCCAGTGGGAATTTGTGTTCCTCAGTCAAGCTAAATAGCTCAAAAATCCTTAATTTCCACCCAGACTGTTCTGGTTGAGACTGCCAAACCAGGTGGTTGTTCAGAGAAGAGTGGGAGGACAGAATTTCCATGTGTGATGCCATCCCTGTCCCACCACTTGTCTTTGTCTGGCTCTGTTTTCACAGTAGGAGCTCTCTACAGCACACAATACAAAGAGGATGCTCCTCGTTGCTGTTACTCCTGAATTACTACAACCCTGCTGCTGTGTGGTAGCTGTGGAGTTGGGGCTATGTGGAACATGAAATATTTTGTGCCTTGGGTTGAAGCTGGGCCATTCTGCTTCACATCTGTGACAAACGTGCAGGTGGTCACATCCTTGGTGTAGATGAATTGATTATTCCCTGGTGTGCTCAGGACAGGTTCAGCTCCGTGTAGGATGGAGGGAAACAGGCTCTGAACCGTGATGAGCCTTGGAAAGAAAGCAGAAGCTGCTACAGCTCTTGAAATATGATTTTATGTGGTAAAACCTTATTCTTCCTCATCTAACCAAGAGTTTTTTTGGGAATTAAAACTGTGTTTTTCTATCCTGGAAGCCCCTCCAGGTTTGAAAGCATGATCCAGACGTTTGTCCCAGGATCCAGCCAGCAAAGCTTTCTCCAACACTGCTCCAAGCAACCTGCTGACTTGGATCAGTCTTGCTCTGCTTCCTGAAGAAACGAGGTGGATTTAAGTGTCTCTGACAGGAGCTCGCAACAAGAGGAGGAAAGGTCGCTGTGGAAGCTGGGGAGCGGGACGGGAACCAGAAGGGCTTTGCCAAGATTCATTCTGGCTCGTGGGTGGCTGGGGCCCGGAGGCAGCAGTTCCCCATCACGCAGCGCCTCGAGGAGCTGCAGCGTGACTGACAGCAGCAGGGGAGGCTGCCTGGGCAAGGAATTTTTCTAGGATTTTCACTCTTGCTGCCTCGTAACATTCTTGAGCCCTTCCCGGTCCTTCCAGGAGAAGGTTTACGGGGCGGTTGGGATGCACCGCGCTTGCACGGCAGTCGTGTGAAAATCCACACTTTGGATTTCATGAACTGCTGCATTCATGGGCATAGGGACAATGGAAACCTTTTATGCTTTGGCCCACCAGTGCATCACACCAGAGCTGTCCCAGCCACTGCTTAACAAGGAGCTAGAAGCGAGTCAGGAAAATCCAGGCTGGGGTTCATGTGGAACTTTGAGCCCAGATGAGAATAGAATTAATCTACCTAAATTCACTTATTAGTACCCCTTGAGAGAACTGTGTGCTGCTGGAGGGACAGCTGGTGCAAGGAGAATGTTTCAAAGCACCTCAGTTAGTGCTGGGTGGAGATATATAGACAACTGGGCTTGGCCCAGAGGGTGGGATTCTGCTCACGGAGTTCTGCCTCTGTGTGAGCTGGGTGCCCAGGCTCCTGTTGGGGTGGAGATGTGCTCAGCTGTCAGTGGGAGCCTGGAGAGTGTTCAGTGGAGCAGGTGTTTGCCTCGCTGCAGGGTCCTCTCCTGCTTTGGCTGCCCTGACTCCAAGGGGAGTTCCGAGGCGTTTCTCGAACGGAGGTGTTTAAACTCGAGTGTTTGCCTTGGTGAGGTCAGCCCTGGCTGGCTGGTGTGATTCAAGTGCCTAAACCTACATGCTTGCACCTGACTGAAGGTCTTCTGCCATCAGGCAGCTGCCAATCCATCGGGATCAGGTTTTCCAACACGTGTTGGGCTGTATCCACCAGCCCCACGTGGATGCCTTGGCCATGGTGCTCCTGCACCGTCAGCACTCCCGCAGAGCTCCAGAGAGGCGGCTCCTGACAAGTACAGCCCCGGCTCCAGGTTCCCTTCCTGAGTTGCATGACCCTGTCTGGTTCAATCAGCTCCAAGTCCAGGAGCATGACTCCAGGCTGAGCCAGTTCCTGTTGGTTTCTTGCTTTCCCAACTCCTGTGCAATGAGGGTTGCCTCCTCTTCCAGGTGGAGCAGATGCAAATGCGCTGGGGGAGGAGGAAAGGTTGAGGGAAGCCTGAACTGGTGAATGACTGCAGTGTGCAGCCCTTTCCCAAGTATCCCAGCAATTTCTGCCCAGTTTGCTGATGGTGTGGGCGTGAAATCAGGTGGAGGAGCTTTGTTTCACACGAACTCAGCTCTCACTTCTGGGCGAGCGGTGAAGCGGGGCCTTACGCGGGGGAGGCCGTGGGCGAGGGTTGGGGTTTTTCCCCCTCCCCTCGGTGTTGAAATGTGTTCTGCACGCTCTTGTCTGACATTGTGGGATTTCTCGTGGACTTGGCGAGACACTTTGGCACACAAAGCGTGACAGCTCTTGCCCCAGCCATCCCAGCTGAGCGCTATAACCAGCAACACATCTCCCCCTGTAACCCGTCACCGCTTTGAATGCTACTGTGTATTATTGGATTGCACTTCCAAAGGTCTTTGGCTGTCACAGGAATGAAGTGTGACCATTGGACAGGCTCTGCTGAGGGCTGCATTATGCATATTGTCTTTCTAAAAATGTTTCTGGAATATCACAGTTGGGCCAGGCCCCAATTCCGAATCCATGACCTATTGCACGGTTGCACATGGGGCTCAGCAGGATTTGTGCAGCCAAATAATTAAGAACCGGATGGTCAGGAAATGGCCTGCAGCCAGTCCTCTGCTGTCAGGAGGCCACAACGTAGCCAGATGCCATCCTGGGCACGGGGGGAGGTTGTTTTCTTCTTTTTTAGGTACCGTAGATGCCCGAAGGAAGGGCACTTCCAGCAGTATTTTGGTACCTTGTCAGGACCCAGCTCGGTAAAACAGGCTCTGTTCTCACCTGCTGTTTTAAAGGGTGTTGTACCATAGCCATTTTAAGCCAGTAAGACCTAATTTTGGGGAAAGGGCAGGGTGGCAGAATTAGAAATACAAATTTGTGTTTATAAGCTGTGGACAAAATGTGGGGTATCTGTGGCTGTCCAAATTGTGTTGACCATGGAGGTATCCCAGGTGTAAATCTCTCTCTGGAGAAGGGGAACTGGAACATTCCAAGGCTAGTTCTAAGGAGATGGATGGGGTTTTGTGCTGTGAAACTTCATCGCAGTTGATTTGAAAAGGGTGGGATCCTTTGTTTAGCATGAGTCCATTGATGGTGCTAAATTAAGATTACTTCTGCTCGTGCTTGGATTTGGGATCCTGTGGTATGGAGAACTCCTGTTCTGGAGCATGTACCACCCCACCTCTTTCTACTAAACCAACTTCTTCCGCTTTTATATCTTACTTACTTATTGTTGACAAAGATAAATAGGTGTTAAAATATGAATTAATCTCTTAGTTGTTTCACAGTTTCAGATCTCTGTGTGCACGATGAGTAGCGCACTGGACAACCTTTGTGCACCTTTCTAGTATCTTTAATTAACCAGTTAAGCAAAGGTTTTGCAGGTAAATGTCATACTCCGGGAACTAAGAACCTTTTGAAATCAGCATTTCCTGTAGCACGTGTTTTCTGTCCGCCTCCAACAGATACTTTTTGTACTGTCACACCCACCTTGTGTCCCTGGAGAAAATGTGTCCGTCTTCTCCTAGAAAACGTTATGTGTTACTCAGTGACTGATTCTCTCTGGGGTGTGTGTGTGTGTGTGTGTCTGCAGGTCATCAAAGCCGGTGTGGAGACCACCTGCAAGTGCCACGGCGTGTCGGGGTCCTGCACCGTGCGAACGTGCTGGAGGCAGCTCTCCCCCTTCCACGAGATCGGCAAGCAGCTGAAGCAGAAGTACGAGACCTCGCTCAAGGTGGGCAGCACCACCAACGAGGCCACGGGCGAAGGCGACATCTCCCCCCGAAAAAATCCATCCCCGGCCACAGCGATCAAATCCCAAGGACTACGGATCTCGTCTACATCGACGACTCCCCGAGCTTCTGCCTGATGAGTCGCTATTCCCCCGGGACCTCGGGTCGGAAGTGCTACAAGGACAAGAATTGTGACAGCATCTGCTGCGGCCGGGGGCACAACACGCAGAGCCGGGTGGTGACGCGCCCGTGCCAGTGCCAGGTGCGTTGGTGCTGCTACGTGGAGTGCAAGCAGTGCACCCAGAGGGAGGAGGTGTACACCTGCAAGGACTGACACGACCTGCGGCCGCCCCTGGGGAGGGGCCAGCTTGGAGAACTGCCTATGGAGACAAACAGGGTTTGAGTGACCTTCTGGGATCTGGAAGCTATGTTGAGACATAAGCACTTTGTAGGGTACAGGTGACCCAGCTGTGTTGCTGTTTTGTTTTGGGGTTTTTGTTTTGTTTTTTTCTTTTTTTTTTTTTTTTTTTTTTTTTTTCCTGTAGACTGAATTTTCATGAGGTCCAACCATGTGGAAATAAGTGCCTGTCACACTGGGGTTAGACACCAGTTGACCTTCACTTTTGTCGTCGACACAGTTTGACGGATCATTTCTCCTTGGAACATTGTTTCAGCCATCCTCCATGAACTCCTGGGCTAAGATATTCCCTTTGACATCCATATCCTGTACTTCCTTATTCCTGGAGCTCACCCAGCTGCTTGGAGAGCTGAGCAGATACAAAAGATCTTTCTGCTTTGAGCATGGTGGTGCAGGAAGCGGACCTTTGTTTCTCCTAGAACTGGAGAGGGATTTGTAGGGAATGATGGGTTCTTCCAGTGGGGTTTCTGCACATGGAGCAAACCAGGCTCTGACAAAGAGACCCACTGGGAGCATCAGCTCTTTAACGACAGCTCCGGATCCGCGTGCGTCGTCACCGCGTACAGCTCGAAAACGTTGGGTCCACCACGCTGCAGACAGAAACAGATCCAAGAAAGAGGTTGGGAAGACAGCAGAACACACAGACGTGCCTGTCCCCTTCAGTCCAATCCCCCATTCTTTATTTAAAACAATTCTCCCAAATGCAGGTTCTTTCACACTATCGCTGTCTTAAATTTATTTTTTTTTTTTTAAACCACTAGTTACTTTTGTTTCATTTTCACTCCGCCCATGATTTATTTTTCTCTCCTCTTCCCACCTCTTGCTGATGGAGGTCAGCCTGTGGTAACTGCTTCAGAAATCCCAACTGGAACTCGTCGAGTCTTATGCCAGCTGAATTTGGACGCGTTTCTCTTGAGCGGGACGAGAGGAATCCGAGTGCATCTTGGAATCTTGGAACCCGGGGCAGTCTTGGATTCAGCCTGGATCACACCTCTGGAGGAGCTGACTTTTCTTTCCTAGGTCATCATTCCATTTACTCTAAACCATGGCAGTGGTACATGACACAAGCTGTATGTAAACCCTATGACCTTAAGATGATTTTGGTTTGGTTGTTTTTTTTTTTTAACCACTAGATCGAGAACTGTCTTTTAAAAACACACCTGCTAAATCCTAACAAATTCGTGGATTTGGGATATCCAATCAACACAGAGACACCTGAGAGAAGCCAGGAATTTGATGCAGGGGTTGATCACTCCAGTGCTGTGAAACACACGACAACCTCCAGCATTTCTTTTTCTCTTGGAAGAGGAGATTTACAATCCAGGAGTTGGTGTGCCAATATTCTTCATATAAGAGTGGATCAGAGGCAGTCAGCAAATGACTGAACAAAGCTTTCTAAGGAAAAAAATGGGGAGAAACATTGTTGTCATTGAGGGTGTTTTGTTTGATTTTTGGTAGCAATTTTTGATTGTCCAGTAGTAACAATTCCCACCAAGTCTCTATAAGCCATTGATCTGATGTTCAAAAGAGGAGATTCTCAAGCATTAGTAAAAATTAGCAAAATGAAATGAGAGCAGTTTCCCAAGATGGACCATTATTTTTCAAAGTCTTTTTTTTCCTTATTTTAATTTATTTTTTAATTTCACACACAAATTGTAGCCACTATTATTTAAGGTGTTCATATGCATCTACTGGGAAGAGAAAAGATAGATTTGGGGTTTTCTTGGTAACAAATACCTGCAGTCCAGCCTGGCTCGTTGGCATCAAATCTTGAGGAGGGGGCATGGGAGGGACAGGGTGTTACTGTTTAATAGCACCGTGGTTCTGCAAAGTGAAGCAAAATGTCTCTTTTTTTTGGGGGGGTTCCTTATTTGCTGTACAATTCTGGAGGTTGGGATAATGCTGGAGCAGTGAGGGTGGACCCCACTTGTGGAATTCCCACCTTCCACCCTGGCAAAGCACCGGGAAGGTGTCACAGCTTTTGGGAAAGTCACCCCGAGCAGTTTATCTAATGGTTTAAAAAATAAATTGCCTAGAAACCTATTATTCAGTGTGTATATATAGATATATATACACATCCTGACACATAAATATATATATATATATAAATATTGAACATTTATTTATTGTAAAGCCCTTCAGAAGGACCTTCTTATGGTTTCAATGTGGTATTATGTTAAATTCTCTTTCTGTCTCTCTCTCTCTCACACATATGTGCAAACTCACTGTTACATTTTTGTGTGTTCTAGAATTAGAATAGCTCTTCCCCTCCAAAGTAAAGCCAGATCCAAACCTGCTCAAAACAGGAATTTTGGGGTCTGAATTACTATTTTTGGCTCCATTCTTTCTCTTTTTTTAAATTTTTTTAAAATCTCTTCTTAATTATAGGATGGGCCACAATTTATGTGCATTATTATTATTATTAATTATTATTATTATTATTATTATTGTTATATTTATACCATGGGCCTCATTTTCCTCCTTTTCACTGGTGTCTCTGTCTCCATTGACCTCGCTGGAGTAACTCCACATTGCACTGGTGTGAGAGGAGAATGAGTCCCTAAAAGCAGAAGAGAGGGGAGTGTTGGCTTGGATATCCTGGCCAAAAAAATGCCGGGATGGATGGGATGGGATGGGAGAGGGAAGCTTGGTGTGTTCAGCAGTGTGGGGGAGAGAGAGATGGGTAGGAAATAGGGCAGATTGTCCAAGCTTGTCTAGAAGAAAGCAGCAAAGAGTGAATGAACTACTGAGTGAACGAGCTCTTCTGTGTATTATAACTCACGCACTGAAGCCTGGATGCTTTCTGTAAGTATTTAAAAAAAAAAAGAAAAAAAAAAAAAAAAGGTTAAAAAAGACAAGAAAAAAAAAAATCAAAAAAACGAGTAACAAAAAAAAAAAAACAAAAAAACAAAAAAACAAAAAAAAAAAACCCCACCACAAATTGTATTTATGTTCATGTGGATATAGTACTTGCCTGTTATATATTGTAAATAGCAAGGTTTATTCTCCTGTGGTTAAAAAAAAAATAATTATAAATAACTAAATAGTAGCGAGGCACATGTGTTAAATGTATAGGCA
This sequence comes from Sitta carolinensis, assembly GCA_032173965.1. Taxonomy (NCBI): domain Eukaryota; kingdom Metazoa; phylum Chordata; class Aves; order Passeriformes; family Sittidae; genus Sitta; species Sitta carolinensis. The sequence goes on along the minus strand of CM063284.1, from coordinate 1,865,482 downwards.
GTGTATAAAATATACTAACACTCTGAAATCAGGAGAACTTGTCTTCTTGGCCTTTTGACCTAGGGTGGTAAAACAAATGTGGGTTATTTTTCTTCTCCTCCCTGCACCATGCTGTGGGTGTGGTTTGGGTGGGGGGTCTTTAGTTCCAGCGTTTTCCAATGTTTGCCTTATCGTTGAAGAAGGAATGGGGGCAAAAAGCCTCCTTCTGGAAAAATCCAGTGGAGCTGAAGTAGGAGCTGGGAGAGAAGATGCCAAAGCATCTCAAACCCCTGTGGAGGGCTAGGCCTGGGTTTGCTGATGGTGAATTAACTCATGGAGTACGAGCGCTACTCCCTCCACAAGTCTGGAAAACCCTAAATAAGAGACTGGGAATTTGAAACACTGGGCAGTGTCCTGGAAAACCTTTTTGTCCCAACTGCATTAAACTGAATTTTTCCAGAGGGGCTGGTTCTGCCCCCATGCCATTGGATCTCCAGTGCAATCCAATGAAATTGCTGGGTTTTGTAAAACCGCTTTGGATTTGGGTCCCTGAACTTTTTCATGGTGTCATTTCATATATATATATATTAAAAAAAAAAAAAAAAAAAAAAAAAAAAAAGTGCAAAGCAACTTTCCCCCTTTTTCTTATTCCCCAGAGAAACAGGATTTTGCTCAGATGTAACTGGAGAAGGACGGATGGGTGGAGGGGAGGTCTCTGGTTCCTGACCCCTCTCACCCCCTGTCCCCCCAAAAAGTTGTCAAAGTGTTGGTTCTCCTCAGCTGATCCAGCCAGATCAGTTTTGGGGTGGGGGGGTGCAACCATTATTTATATAACTTTTTTATTAATTTTTTTAAAAAAGAGAAGTTAGCTGATGGAAGAATATTTTTATTGAATAGTGCATTTTAGTTATGTCAGAAATATAAAAAAATATATATATATAATATTTTTGTAAACAAGGCAAACTGAAAACGTTTGCTGTTTTATATTAGAATTTTCTATTAAAAGAAATAAAAACCCACAGAAATAATTGTTGCACCCGTCATCTGTTTTTTAACAAGCTTCTGTTCTGTGTGACTGACTCATTTATGCCGGATGTGGAGAAATGCAAAACAAGTCCTAAACATTATGTTCTCCTTATCTTCCACTTATCAAAAACTCCACTTGGTGAAACAAACAGTGTTTAATCAAAGGGGATTTTAAATTAGTATCATTATTAATGCTAAAAATGAGTTATGAAAAATGAGTAGCTTGTCATGGACATACAAAAAGAATATCCCCCAAAATTTCAAGTTTAGCCATTTTTTAGGTGAACATCCTGTTTTTGAGATGGGTCTGGATGGAGGAAATCCCAATTCTATTTGCAGTAACTGGGGATTTGCCATTGAGCTCAGTTGGCTTGGGAAGAACATCTCTTAAAAAGGTGGCTGGGGAAAATAAAATCATAATCTGAGTGCATTGGAAGGTTGAATGAAGAGGACCAAATTCCAGGCTTGATCCAACATGAGCGACTTTTATCTCCTTGAATGGGGCAGCGTAAAACTGGGGAGCTGGGGCTTTGATCTGCTGCAATTCAGGAAGTTTGTCCATCACCTTGGGAAGCAGGGAATGATTGATGGCCCCCCTGTTTTCTAAAGAACTATTGGGATTGCTGGTTTGGAGACCTGAGCAGGGGCTAAAATGATTTCTGAGGAGTTTTTGTTGTCAGCCAGCTCGTTGACATCTGCCTTCCTTCAGTCCAGGTCTGGGATTCCTTTGTCCGTCGATTTCAGCTGCCCTGTTTTAGGGAACATACAGTCGGGTGCTTTGGCTGGGCTAGGGTTGGATGAGACCCCAGATGAAGGGACAGATTTCTCAAGGGTACTTTCATGGAGTAGATGCTGCTTAAGGTGATTTTCTGGTGGATTATGGTGCCTGTGAAAAATTCCTCAGTTGATGCTGCAGTAAAACCCGGTCTGTTCTGTACCCGGTGGAACAGGTGCAGTAAAGCTCCTCATTCCCGCTTTATCCAGCTCTGCGGGCACATCTGTTGGGTTGAGTCTGGCTTCCGTGGCCAGCTCATCCTGGATTTCAGTTTTTAGGATGCTAATTAGGTGATGACTTTCAGAAAGTGACATTTTTCCCACAAGAAATGCAAGATGTGGCCTTTCTGGACCACGTCGCTCAGTATGGCACAGGGTCAGGTCCAGAGGAACCACGGGAATTGTGGAATGTCTGGGGTTGGAAGGGGTCTTTAAGATCCACCTCATTCCAACCTCCTGGTTGAATCTGCTCAACCCCCTGAAATCTGGTCATGGATATTACCACTAAAGAGCATTTAGATCTATTTTTCTCTAGCATTGGATTTGACCAAGTTATTCGCAAGTTCCACAAACAAAATATTTCTGAATAGAGCAAACGAAAGAAAAAAGGGAATCTTGAGGCTTTGTGGGTGGGGAGGAACAGAAAATGGATTTGGCAGTGCAGTTTTACTCTGGCTTCCTGTAACTACAATTCCTCAGGTGCAGGGAGGGAGTGGGAGACCAGAATTCATGCAGACACATCAAATTCACCTGTCAGGGGAAACATCGGAATTTTGCCTTTTTCTCAGTTGTTGCTGAGCATTTTCAGAAATGGGGAAAGCCCTTCTTAGCACTGGGCAAGATGACCCAAAAAAGGACAGGAGATTCCTCCCCCCAGGAGTGTTGGGAAAGGTGTTGGCGTTGATGTGCCATGGGTTTGGAATCGTCCCCCCTTAGGAAAGGAGCAATCACTGGGGGCACCTCTGGAAGGTGTTGGGCCCCTGAGGAGGTGCCAGTTTTCCCTGCTGGCAGTAGAAGGGGATAAATACATCCAGGTTAGAGGTGGGATTGAATTCAGGAAAATCAGGATATGTGTGGGTAATCCTTGCAGCTCCCCTTGAGCATGGATCCATCCGAAACACCAATCACCAAACCAGCCCAGGAATTTCCCTTGGACCACCCCACCTTTAACAGTTGGAAGCAGGAATGTAAAGTCTAGGATTTGTTTTGCACACCTGGGATGGCATTTCCTTTTAAAGGGAGGTGGGAATACTAACATGAAGGATTAGTATTTTTCTCGTTTTTCTTTTTGTTTTGTTTTGTTTATTTTCCAATGTCTTATGGGAGCCTAAGTTATTTTTCTCTACCTCATATGTACAGCTTGTAGGTATAAATCTGATTCTGAGTGACTGTTGAGAATGTATTTAAGTTATTTAACATCTTTGTATAACAATAAAAAAGAAAAAAAAAAAGCAAGAACAAATGAAACAATAAATGTATTTTAAATTATACTTGAAGCGTGCTTGTCTTTCTTCACATCTGTTGGAAAAGTCTTTGTTCAGGGGTTGTGGGGGATCCTTCCTTCAGCCTTATTCATGAATATAAGCCTGGCCTTGGGGCTAATTTAAGCCCCCAAAGTGGTACCCTGAGCTGGAGAAATGCCTCTCCATCCCTTGTAAATGACATCCTTAAAATCTCAGGAGGCTGAAGCACTTCCTCAGCTTCCCGTGGGGTTCCATGGCCATCATACTTTGCTGGAGAAGTCAGGATGAGTGTCCCTGTCAGGGTGTGATTCCAAGATAACTGGCTGGAGCTCAGAATATGTTGGACTTGGCCAAATTTAGTCTGGGGGAATGGCAGCGATTATAAAAATTGTTGTTAGCCCAGGCAACACTTTGTCTTGCTTGGTCAAATGTCCTTTTCCTCACAGTGGGCCTTTGGAGCTGTTCAGAGCTCGTTGCAGCTGACCTTTCAATAACCAGAGTTGGGAGGCACCCATGAGGATCGTCCAGTCCAGCTCCTGACACCCCAACAGCCCCACCCTGTCCCTGAGAGCTGTGTCCAAACATTCCTGGAGCTCTGGCAGCCTGAGGAACGTGCCCATTCCCTGGGGAGCCTGGGCCGTGCCCAGCACCCTCTGGGGGAAGAAACTTTCCCTGATATCCAACCTAAACCTCGGAACAAGTTTATCTGCAAGGTCCCCTCCCACCCAAACCATGATTCTGTTACTTTGAAAAGTCTGAATTGTGTCTCCGAAGGGTTTCCAAAGTTCCTTTGGTTTTCCAATTCTCTCCTTCCCAAGCTCACAAAATTCATACATTTATTCATTTATTTTACCTTTCAGCCTCGTTTCCTGCTGTGGGAAAAGCACCCAGGTTTTAATCCACCCTTTCAGCTCTGGTTCCTTTACACAGAATCAGCGCTGCTCATTGTCCAACAGAAATAAATACTGGAAATCCAGGATTGTGCTGCTGTTGGGATGGTATCCCACTGCTGTTCTCCTCACAGATTATTAGTTGTTGGAGCCCAGACTGCAGAGAATATTTCCCTGTGTATTCCGAAGGGTCCAAGCCCCTGAGAAACACCACTGTTAACCTTCATCCATGGAAAGGGCTGCCCAGGCTTGGGGATGGAACAGGATTTTCCAGAGTGTAAATCAGAGAGTGGCATAGTATGTAATTTATCACAGGGTGAGACATTCAGATTTTTGGGTTTGTTAGTGTGGTCAGTGGATGACACAAGTGGAGGATCCTTGTGGATTTTGGGTTTCTCCCTTCTCCCCCTCCATCCCCTCCCTGTTGTGCAGTGTTTGGGGATACACAGGACCATTGGCACAATTTGCTGCATGAACAGGAATTGAGTTGGTTCTGGGTAGAAAAGCAGCAATGATGAACGTTCCTGGTGCTGATGGGGTTAATTATCTGTCAGAGAACCTTGACCCCGTGTGTTTGGGGTCTTTTGGGATCTGTTCTCCCTCACATTGAACTGGTGTGCAGAGATTGGTGATAAGAAAATAATAACCTGGAGAACGAGAACAACCAAGAGTCCTGTTCACCTTTTTCTTAATGAGGACTTTTCCAAAAGGTCTCCCCAGTCAGGGGAGAAACACATGGGAGTAGAAGAACTGCCACATTACTCATCCAAGGAATTCTTTATTAAATCAGAGAAAACTCTGCACAACCAATGCTCCTCCCGTTTTGCTTTGCTCTGTCCCTTCCTGTGATGAGAAACATCAGCTGGAATCTCTGAGGAGCCAGGCAAACACTTGGATCCGGGTGTTTTTCACACAATCATGGAATGGTTTGGGTTGGAAGGGATCTCAAAGATTATCTCATTCCACGGGCACCTTCCACTAAACCAAGCTGCATCTTTGAACCCAGAAGAGCGGATGATTGGAGATTAGGGGATGGGAGAAGGAGCTGCCTCTGGTGTTCTTCCCACCAAAGCCCTGCAGGGTAACCCCCTGCCTTCTCCAGCTTCCCAACCGACCTCCCATTCACACTTCCTGGCAGTTGGGTAATGGGAACTGGCAGGTTTGGAACCTCACAGGCAGCCCCTTAAAGAGCTGCTAATGGGAGTCGTAAAGCCGCAGGAGCCGAGGATGTGGCAGCGTTTTGACAGCTGTTCCTGCAGAGGAAGTGGGTGACTGCGAGAATGCATTGTAAGAATTTGGGATTAAAACAAGGATCAGAGCAGAGATTTCACCTCCAGAAAAATTAAAGTACGTTTCTTCCCCACTTCTGCCCCGCTGCTTTCCTCAGCAATGTCTTGGAGGTGGTTTCAGCCTGCAGCTGTGGATGTGCTGAGCAGAAGGGGAGCATGAGAAGCAAACTCCAGCAAAAACAGAGTTGCCTTTGGTTTAGGAAGAAATAATGACTTGCCTGAATCTCTAACAAGCTTCTAGGTACACTGAGGGATGGGTTTTGTGTGGAACTGTGTGTAGCCCAGCTAGGGAACCAGTGATTGGCACAGATGAGTGGAGAAGGGCTTGAGAAATGAGGAGAGAGAGAAAAAACAATGAGGGGACAAATTTTATACCGAGCTTCCTCTGAAATAGGCATGAAAGACTAAAATCTGACTATTACTTGGACAAAAATCAAATTAACCACCAAGAGATGAAATGAAAGAGTCAGGTCACAGAATCGCAGAATGGTTTGGTTTGGAAGGGACCTTAAAGTTCCTCTCCTTCCACCCCACTGCCATGGACACTTTCCACTAGACCAGGTTGCTCCAGCCTGATCTTAAACACTTGATATTAATTCTTCATCATCATTAACATCATTAGCATCATTAACATAGCTCACCATCTCCTTTTAGAGGTTCTAACTGAGCTCCTTAAGAGACAGAAGTGATGCACTGAATGATTTTAGTCCCAATATGATGACAAAGACAGGGCCAGAGAGGTGAGAGAGGGGCAGAAATGAGACATGACTTGGCCAAACTCATCCCTTACTCCCTCTGAGAGCTGGTGGGAAATGTCCTCGAGGCTGCTTGGGAGGTGGGGGCACCACAGGCAGAGCCCCGAGCCCTGCCACATTTCAGATTTCACCTCCTGCCTTTGTGTTGTGGGATGTGGATGGGAGAGCAGCAGGATTCTCCTGTTTTCCCAAGGGATTTGCTCCCAGCTGTCTCCTTCCTCTCCAATGGTCAGTCCTGCAGTGGAACCAAAGCTGGAGGTGGTGGTGAAGGTGTGACCCTCGTGTGCTGCTGGCTCCAGGGTGTAACTGCTGCCAGATGCAAAATGGGGAATTTCCCTCAGGGTCTGGGATATCCAGGGGGTGGGAAATAGCTTGGAAAAGAGGAGGAGCCATCCAACCTCCTACATCCTCTCCCAGGCCACCTCTGCTCCTGCTTCCAGGAGTTGCTGTTGGTGCAGGGAGTGGATTGGACTTTTTGGCTGCAGCTCCAGGAATTAATTAAACGCAGCCCTCATGTTGGTGCCACCCAGCCTAAACCAGCCCACATCCAACCTATGAAATATCCTGACCTTCCTAACAAGGTGGCTCCGTCCAAAATGTCTCCTGGGAACAGCCCTTGGCCCATGCCAGCTCCTGAGGCATGCCAAGGAATTCCTTGGGAGCGTGCTTTTACCTGAGCCAGAAGCATTTTCTAATATTTTAACAATATATTTGAGCGAGTTCCCGTGCCCAGGAATGTTCCTTGCCACTCTCTAAATGGGCTAAAATCAATGCAGAAATTCAAGTGTTCTGCAAATAACCCTCACAAGCCAAGCCTGGAGTGTTTTGGGTTGGTTCTTTGATTCTGCTGGTGGAGAAACCACGTTTCTGGAAGGCTGACCTTCCTGGTTGGACTTCAAGAATTAATTTAAGGAATTAAAAGAAGAAACAAGACCATGGAGCTGCTCCAGCACATCAGCCTCTAGCTACCCCTGAAGTAATGGTGAGTAAATATAATTAAACCTTATAAAACTCATAATTTTTTGGTATAAAACATGGCCAGACCTTGAAAAAAAACCTTATATCAAATGACAAAATGTGGATGATTCTTTTGGGTGCTTATCAGTGTTTGTAGACCCCTAAAACCCTTCCATGGCTTCATTCCATGTTCTCAAGGACTGAATGGCTACAGCTTTAATTATTTTTAATTATTTTAATGAGGTTAATTATTTAAATGAGGTTCCTGTCTGAGGAATGCAGGGGGTGCAGCCTCCACCTGGGTTTAATGGGGAGAGAATCCATGGGAATCAGAGGGAAGTGCTGCCCTTCACCCTCCTCTTCCTCCACTCTTCATGCCTTGGATTGTTGCTTCTGGCACTCATTTATCTTTCCTTTTTTTTTTTTTTTTTTTTTTGTATTCCCTGAAATTGGTCAAAAGTGTGTGGCTGTGGCACTTGGGGTGTGGTTAAATGGTGAATATGTCAGTGCTGGGTGAATTTGGTCTTGATGATCTTAAAAGTCTTTTCCAGCCTTAGTGATTCCATGGTTTACATTCCAATATCCTACAAAGTTAAAGGCTGGCAGCATTCCCTGCAGAATTCCAAACTCAGGGACTGCTACAAAATCTCCTTGAGTCAGCAGACCCTGGTGGCCCCTGACCAGACCAGAATCCCAGATCCACACAACTAATATCAGAATACCAATTATAAATATCAGAATACCAATTATAAATATCAGAATATATATAATAAATATCAGAATACCAATTATAAATATCAGAATATCAAAGATAAATATCAGAATTCAAGTCCAGAGCCTGCTTTTCAATCCATGTCCCACCTCTCCTTCTCCAGAATGGAATTTCTGTCCTGGCTTCTCTTTCATTCCTGGCCTTCTCAGCTTCCCAGGGTGGTGTTAATTTGCAAGGTGCTAATTACAAGGGCACTCAGCCTAAATTAGCACTCATTTCTCCCTCTCATTTGCACGGAAAAATCTCTTAAAGGATTAGGACAGGTTGGATGGGGCTTGGAGCAACCTGGTCTGGTGGGAAGTGTCTCTGCCCATGGGACAGGGATGATCTTTGAGTTCCTTCCCAAACCAAGCTGGGATTCTAAATTTTAAAAGCTTTTCAGGCTTTCCCTGAGTGATGTCCCAGATTTTGGGAGAGCTGAGGGAATAAAATTAAAATAAAGTGGTTGGGCACTGAGGAGTTGACTAAAGGGATCTCCAGCCTAAAAAAAATTCCCCCAAAACCCGCAGGGAAATTCTACCAGATAACCCTGCTGGGTGATTCAGGCAGAAGGCTGAAATTTCAGTTATTTTTGTAAGAATTAAGGAGTTAAAAACAGGGTTTGTTACTTCTAACCAGGCAGCACTAAAATTGTCATGGACAGAACTTAAAAAAGGAAAAAAAAAAAAGAGGTTTGGGACACTTTGCCTGATTTAGTGTCTTGGTTATGAATGGCCAAATGTCCCAACCATCAAATTTCACTCATTTTTGTAAGAATTAGGGAGGAAAAAACGGGGTTTGTTACTTCTAACAAGGCAGCACTAAAATTGTCATGGACAGAACCTTAAAAAGGGCAAAAAACCACAGCTTTGGGACACTTTGCTTGGTTTAGTGTCTTGGTTATGAGCGGCCAAAGGTCCCAACCATCAAGGCTGCTCTGCTATCACATTTTCCATGAGCCACCTCTCTCTTGCTCCTCTATTGTTGTCTCCTGAGGCAAGGAAATTTCAATAAAACCAAAGTTTTCCCCTCCTCAGGTGGGAATGACCTCACTTTTGCCTGTTTTCCTTTGTAATTCCTCGTGACTCTTGTGGTTCTTTTTAAGGTTGGGTGAAGAATGAATTTATTTTTAGGGATTGTTCCCTTTATATATAATTTTTTACAGACTAGTGTGATTGGTGAAAGAAATAAGCATTTTTATTTACGTTGGTCAAACTAGAGGGACATTAAAAGGAAATTTCTTTTACATAAAGAATTTATAATATGAATATTGTCACAAAAACAATTCTGTTGTTTGTGTTCCCTCTTTGGGAACAAGTTGTAAAAAGCTCAAACATTGGAAAACCAGAGTTTTAGAAACCCAGAAATTTCAGGCCTGAAAACCAGGTTGCCATTTGGGGAAAAAAAAAAAACAAAAAAACCATTCCTAACTTATTTTGGATGCTCTGGGCTGGTGGTGGCCTTGCCCAAACCACATTTGGTTGAGTCTTCTTTGGTTTGTTGTGGCAATAAATTGGATTTTGAGTTGAAAGTGGGATCTTAAGTGGGAGGGCTTTGCTGGGGAGAAGCTGAGCTGAAGTTTTCCACTTTCAGTCATGGTTTGGGGCTGCAGAGGTGGGAGAAGCAGGCACAGGGGAATTTTTCTGAAGCTTCAGCATGGTTTGGTGACAGAAAATGAGCTGGAAGAGTTCATTTCAAAATAAACAGGACCCTGGTGGGAGTGACTGCTGTGGATTGGATGATGCTGTGGGTATTTTCCTTTTTATCTGTGCAAAAAGCAAATATTGTTTTGGTTGAAAAAATGGAAAAAAAAAGAAAAAGAATGAAGAAAATTCAGCTCTGATATCTCACAAATCATAATTGAATTATTTCCATTCCCACTTTCCCAGAGGTTTGGGCAGCTGGGCACACCAGATTATCCTGGTGCATGAAATGTCCCCTCCATGGGAGATGAACTGGCCAGGAAGTTTGGGCTGTGTCTCAGAGCAGTGGCAGGAGATATTTGATTTTAATTTCTCATATAAAAAAAATAAAAATTATATTTTCAGTGCATGGCAGTACAAATGAAAGTGCAGCAGGGAGGAAATCTGATGAAAATAGCAACATTTTTCATGAAAATCAGAATATATTTTATAAAAAAAAGGTAACTTCACTGCAAGAATTTATGGGAATTTGTAGGTTTGCTGCAGAAGATCCTCAGAGATCATCAGGATCATCCTGAAGTTTCCCGATCCAGTTTCTTGGCTCCTGATGCCAAGATCCTCCCAAGGCCAACCTCACCCAAACCTCCTCAGCTTTACCTCTCACTCTCCTGAAATCTGCAGCACTCTCAGAAGGGGAAGGTTGTTTACGTAAATCCATATTTCGTTTTTATTTTTGGATTCTGTATTATGAATTTCTGAGAAATCCAGAGCCAGCTCTAGCAGGTTAAACACACTCAAAATGCAAAACAAGCACCTGTGTGGGAGGCTGATAATTTAAGTATTCAGGAGTTATAGAACTGAAAATATGATTCATAATTGAAGTATTATTCATTTTAAATTAGGGGTTTTAAAAAATTCCTGTTATTTTCTATACAACTGATCATTCTGGAATATTCTTTCTCTGCACAGGGCTTTTAATTCCCTATTTAAAGTGTCTGTGTGGAACATTTGGTGTAGGAATCAGCAATTGAAGGAATGTGATAGCGTTTTTCCAGATTATTTTGAGGAAAGGAAGGCACAAAATGGGAGTAGGATCTAAATAAAACCTTTTTGCTGGATGCCCTCCCCAGTGCTTTGCCCAGCCTGGCTCCCACTTGAACTCCCACCTCAACTGGAGTGGGAATTATTACGACAAATGCCAAATATTGGGAATTAATCAGCAATTCCTGACTTCCCTGTGGTTATTTCCAAGCATTTATTTTATTCTGGAGCTGGGAGAGAAAGTGTGGCCCCGACACTTCCTTTTTTCAGGGTGGGAATTCTCCCCTGTAGTCTGGTTTTCAGGTCTGAAGTTTCTAAGTTTCTTAGTACTGGTTTGTCTAATGTTTTAGTTTACTAAAATTCTTTTCTCAAGAAGAGAACATAAGCAACAAAATTGGTTTTGTAACAATATTCATGTTATAAATTCTCTAAGATTTTCTTTTGATGTCCCTCTGGTTTGACCGATGTGGGTGAAGAGCTTTGTCTGCCTCTCACCAATCACACAGTGTTCTGTAAAAAAATTGTATATAAGGGAATGATCCCTAAAAATAAGATCATTCTTCACACAACATTTAAAAGAGAAAATCACAAAAATCTGTGTGGTGTGTGTTGTCTCTACAACACTCCCCTGCCCCAGGGAAGAGCCAGCTGCACATTCCATGTTCCACCCTGGCATGGTGTCCTGGGGTGATGCTGAGTTGGATCCTGTTCACCTGTTTAGCTCAGAAATCAGATTTGCACCTTTAAACTGGGTCTGGGAGTGAAGTGGAAGCAGTGCAATGTCTGGTGGGGTTGTTTTCAAACCATCGAGATCAGAATTTTCAGCTTCCCCTCACACACAGCCTGTGCTGCTGCAGAGCTGTCTTGGGTTGCAGGATGTGAGCAGAGGTGAGGGTTCCATCCCAGCTGTTGGAACTGGGGTGGGGCTGGGGTGATCCTGTGTCCATCCATGGCCCAGCTGTTAAAATCCAGCTGGGGCGGTTTTCTGTATCCCTGCCAGGACCCAGCCTCCCTCCAGGACACATCTCCTGCTCAGGGGCCACTGAGTCTCCCTGCAGGGCTGAGAAAATTCCATCCTCCCCTGGGCAGAGGCTGCGCCCAGGGCAGGAGCCAAGCATTCCTGCCTGGACACACTGGGAGCTTTGGCAGCCCAGGGCAGCCTTGGCCAGGGCATTGCCAGAGGCAGAGCAGGCCCAGGGATCCCCAGGGCAGCTCCCGAGGAAAACTCCCCCCTTGTGCAGCTCCCTGCTCCAGCAGAGCCCCCTGTGCCCCTGCAGGAGGCTGCAGCCCCATGGAATGACTGCCCCCAGCCCCGACCCACGGGGGGCAGGGGGGATTCTGACCCTGCCAGGGCTGGGCTGGGTCACTGCACTTGGATTGGAATGCTCCCATACAGAACTGTTATTCCTGTCCCCATCTCTCTGCCTGAGAGCCCCTTAATTCCAAAATTATAATAATTTGGAGGGAGGGGTTTGCATTGGGTTTGCATTCTCCATTCCAGGGGAGGCTGAACCAGTTAAAGGAGGGACCATTTGAATTAGTTTTCTAGAAGAACCCCTTGGGAGGTGTTCTCCCAAATTAATCCTAAACCAGGACACATGGGCACCTCTCCCTTCCCACAGGGACATTCCCTAGAGGGTGGAGCAGCTGGAATCACCCCTGGAGATCCTGATGGGTGGGGATTGGATTGGGACATCTGCTCTGCTGGTCTCCACGTGGGGATTTATGGAATAAATGGGATTCTGTGGGATGCAGGGTGTTTGGAAGTGGCTCTGACTCTCTTCCCCACTCTTCCTGATCCCATATTGTCCCTCTCCAGCTTCACCAGTGCTTCCAAACCTGGAATTAGCCCCTGTAGCTCCCATCACTCCCTACAAAGGCTCCACTTCGCACACCCTGATGTGTTTCACACCAATGAGCTCAGCTCCTGGCATGTGGAAGGCAGGGGAAGATCCCAAATGGGTGCACCCAGAATTCCCAAGCCACTTGCAGCAACCATAAATAACAGTGTTTGGGATCAGCCTGATGATAGAAGTCACAGCATTGCCTGTTTGGGGCTGTGGCATCTTAATTAGCCATGAGCCAGGCCCAGTAATTTTTGCCAGCTCATGATTTTTGATTAAAATGATGTTTAAAAATTAGATGTTTAATATTTAAGAAAAAGTTGAGACTTTTTTGCGATTCCTTTTCTTTTTTCTCTTGTTATTTTCTCAGGGATATATTCTGTTACACATTTTAAAATATCAAATTTCTAGCATGCAAACAATAAGTGTCATTATTAATTCCTGCTTTTAGAGAATATTTTGCATTTCTGCACCTACCTGGATTTACTTTGCAATCTTCTTCCCCTCTTCTTGCTTTCTTTTTCTCCCTTTCTCTTTTTTATTTATCTTTCTTTTCTTCTCTCTGTTGATAACGGCAGAAACCAGACAATGATGTTGCTGCTGCTGTTCTAAGTGTGTCTGGAGAAATTTGTGTTAAGGCCTGGTCTGAGCTGTGTTTTGGATGTGGTACTGACCTGATCCTGCAGATATTTTAATCAGGATTTATTTTTTCAGCCGTTCAGAGGGCTTTGAAGGGTCCTGTACTGATCCAGTGTTATCTCATGGTGTCTATATCTGTGTCTTATCTTTTTACAACCCCTTATCACTGCAGTCCTGTCAAATACACTGATAAAGCTGAGCTTATCTGCACCAGCGTGAGGCAGAGGTGTAACCTCCCTCCTTCACCTGGGGAGCAAAGCAGGACAGGGGAGACACTTGAGGTTCTCTCAGAGGACATGAGAGGCCCAGTTCTGGGCAGCAGAGTCCAGCCTTGGACATCCCAAAGGCCAGTCTGGGAGATTTCATTGCTCTGATCCCACCTGGAGAAGTGTCCATGGAATCACAGATTATCCTGGGTTGGAAGGGACCCTTGAGGGTCATCAAGTCCAGCTCCTGACCCTGCACAGACCATCCCCAAGAGTCACACCCTGTGCCCAAGGGCGTTGCCCAAACTCTTCTTGATGGTCTTTCAGGCCAAGAAAACTTCAACCCCAGTGAAGATGCTGGGAGCAGCTGCCAGCCCCAGGCTCCCTCTGCTTTCCAAGTTCCTTCCTCCAGGCTGTGATTTCCACATGGAAGGGGAAGTCAGGCCATGGGACAGGGCCTGAATTTGCTGCCCTGTGCAGGAGAGGGCTGGACCCACCCCACAAGAGGAGTCACATCAGAGCCACCCAGACCGAGGGATTCTAGGCAAAACGACAGCAGCAGAAACAACCCCTGGCCCCTTGGAGCCCAACCCCATGGCCACAGCAACGGCCCAAATGTCCTTTTTGCCACCAGGTGGAGCTGGGAGAGAATTCCTTGGAAGGGGCCAGCTGAAAGCACCCTGGGATGAAGGCACGAACAAAAAGAGGAATTCTTGTTTGCTCATCTGGTTGGTTCCAGTGCTTCTCCCAGAAAAGTCTTTTCTTTCTCCCAGAGAAATTTCCTCATGAAAGACAAGAAAGGGGAAATCACAAGTTGTTTAATTTGCATGGAATGAACTCCTGCACAGCTGGTTGGAACTTGGTGGGGTTTGGGATCTCTAAACCCAAACCACTGTGGGATTCTGGGCCGGAGAGGAACAGCGGACACGACGATGTCATCATTTGCCTCGTGTGAGCTGATGGTTGGTGCTCACTCCTGCCTGTGCTCCCCTCATGGCTCAGGACTGCCCAGGCTTGCTGGGAGCCAGGCTGGCCTCAAGCTGTTCCCATGGAACTTCTGTCCCCACCCCTGGTGACTGCTCAGGGAATGGCAGCAGCGCTCCTTAGCATCCTGCTGGTTCAGCCTTTGGCCAGAGGGTGTGGAAATGCTCTGCCCTTGCTCTTCTCCCATCCACGAGAGGCTCTCCACCCCAGGAGACACTGAGACAGCTTCTCCCACCCAGCAGCTCATGGGAGTCTCTTCTGTGGACAGGTGGGGTTGGTCTTTTCTCCCAGGCAACAAGGAGGAACCTCCCCACCACCGGCTTGAACGTCCTTCACTGGGCAGAGCAGAGCAAGGCTTTCCCAGAGTGTTCTCAAGAGCATAAAAACCCAGAATGGTTTTGGGTTGAAGGAACCTTAGAACTCATCACATTCCACCCCTGTCATGGGCAGGGACACCTTCCCTTGCTCCAAGCCCATCCAGCTTGGCTTTGAACACTCCCAGGGCCATCCACAATTTCCCTGGGCAACCACCACCTTCACAGTAAAGGGTTTTTCTCTCTCAGTTTTCCTTACACCCAACCAGGGTGTTTCTAGCCTCTCTCTTTTTGTTTCCCCCAGCTGTGCCATTCCTTCCCCAAGCTGGTTTATGTCTTTTCCATACACTCGGCATCTTTCACAGGGCTGCTGGAAAGGCTTTGCAAGCTCCCATGGAGGTACCCTAGGTAATAAAATTCATGTTACTGAATGCTGTGCAAACAAGTGAGGTCACCCTGTTTAGTAAATCTGTTTTTCCCCGACTGAGGATAAAACCTTGTTCTCTCAGAATGCTGGAAAGTCTTAACACCTTCCTTTTTCCCTCTCTCTCTTTTTTTTTTTTTTTTTTTTTTTCCTTCTTTTGCTCATTTTCAATTCCCTCCATCGGTTCCCCTTGTGAGTATCCCACCTATTTATCCAAAGCTGTTATTGTTGTTGGATGGCTGGAAAAGATCTGCCTTTGGTGAGCAGTCTCCCAGCCCACAATGCTGCCTTTTTCTCAGCAAAGATGCTGAGGATCACTAATACCAGCTTTATTTTCCTTGGCACTTCCCAGAGCTGGAGCCACCCAGCCTTTCCTTGCCGAGTGCTTCTTAATCAATATTAAAGGGCTGAGAGTGCAGGCAGCTTCCCTCTGCAAATAATTATTAATCAATGGTGTGGGGCTTTGGTGGGGAAGGGAGCTCCAGAAGCCTTTAGGGTGGGAGGGTGCCTGAATTGGGTTTTGGCTGAGGGGATGGGTGTTTGTGTCAGGTATTGGTGTTTAGATTAGATAGAAAAAAGCTCTTTTTTTTTTTTTTTTTACAATGAGGGTGGTAAAACACTGGCACAGAGAGGTGGTGGATGCCCCATCCCTGGAAACATTTAAGGACAAGTTGAACAGAGCTCGATTTAGTTGAAGATGTCCCTGCTCATGTCAGGGAGGTTGGAGTAAGTGACCTTTAAAGGTCCCTTCCAACCCAAACCATTCTGTGATTCAAGAATCCACCTCAAGCCCAGACTTAATTTGAAATTCTGGAGTAGCTCAAGTTGTATATTGACATTTCTTTAATTTAAGGAACATTTAGGTTCTTAATTGAATCAATATATTTTGAAAACCAAGGGCATAAGAATTTAAATTCTGAGAAAATAAAGAACTGGCTCAACGTAAACACTGTTTGAATTTAGTCACTGGTCCTGCACTGCCCCTGAACACTCTGATTAAAACATTTAAATTCCTTCAATTTTAAAGGATTCAATTCCAATATAACAATTTTCTGTGAAATGCATCTTCTGGGAAAGCAATAGTTGGGCAGTTGAAATTCTTGGAGAGCAGAAACAAAACCCACTCTTTGTGACCTTGATATTGCAAAGCCCTGCTTGCGAGCCAATGGGAAATTTTCTGCAGGAATGTTTTCCTGTTGCAAGAAAGCCAATTTGATAAAACTGATATGGAAACAGCAACTCTGACAAGCTTTCTTTAAAAAGATCAGTTTTGGTTTTCAGTTTCAGGAAGTTTTTTTATGCCTATTGTGTGTGGTGTTTTTTTTAAAGATGCTGCAGCATATTCTCTATATAAAAACAATAAACCTCAACGCAGTCACGATTTTTATCTTTATTGACATTTATATCAACTGCAAGCATCCCTTTCCCTCTGAGTCCTGTTTAGTAGGAAATCTTGAAAATATTTTGCTTTCCCTTGCATCCAGACTGGAAAGATATTTGAAAGCATGGGATTTACCACAGGATGGAAAGTTGGATTCCCCTCCAGCTCGCAGGTAACAGGAGATTTTTGGGGCTTTTTGAGAAGGACACGGGACCAAATTGTGGAGAAGCCTTTCCAGGAACGTGGTAGAACCCCCTGTTGCTTGAGGAATGTTAAAGCTGATTTGACAAAGCCCTGGAGAATATGTTCTTGAGGGCAATTTGGGATTGGCAAGCAAGTGGATGGGTTGCCTTAAGACATTCTTTATGCTTCCATGAAGGGAGGACAAAATGTTTATTTTGGTTTCAGGGTTTAATAGGTTTGGAGATATTTCAAGCTACTGGAGGCTTCAGAATTATTCAGCCCAGAGACTTCTCCTTAGTTTTCTACTTTATTTTTTTTTTTTCAGGACTAAGAGCAATCTGGGCAGTAACAAAACTCCAGCTATTGACACAAACCCTCTCTCGTGTCACAGCTGGGGTCAAAAACCACTTTTCCACCTGAAAAAATGAGATTTTTGAAGGCAAACTTTTCTCCCTCTGTCAATGCACTACTAAATTTCCTGCAACCTTCGGCCAAATTGACTTGGGAAAAGTTCAATCTGAGAAATAAAATTCCTGAAATGAATATTAATTCCTCAAATGAGCGTTAATAGTTGTTTTCTGCAGCAGGGTGAGTGTCTCATGGCCTCCTCGTCCCCGTTCCCGCTGGCTGTTGACGTTTCCGTGAGGCTTTGCAAGGAGCCCTGTTTTCTCCAGAGCCTGGAGACTTTCTTGCCTTTCAGTTTTCCAACTGCACGTCAGGGAGCCAAAACCCTTGGAAATGTCAACTCCAAGGGGAAACAGGTGATGTGAACTCGCCATGAGTAAGGCTGGAGGAGGGTGGCAGCAGGAATATGAAATTCCAAGAGTTTTACATAAAAATGCCGATCTGCTGGAGCATGAAATGACCCTGCTGGTCTTTTTTTTTTTTTTTTTTTCCTTTTTTCCCTTCTTTTCCTGCCTGTTTTAATTGTGTGTGTCCTTTTCACTGCGCCGTGGGTTGTGTGTTTTGGATGAGGAGGAACCTCCCGCTCTCTCGTGTGGCGGGATCCAAGGACGGGCCCACCAAGAGCAGATAAAACCTCGGGAAATCTCCCAATCCAAGTGTGAGTCACCAGAAGAGTTGATTTGAAAGGACAGCTGTACTAACATTGACTAAGATGCCTATTAAAAATATTGGCAGCCATGGAGGGATCACTCAGTATTTGATCATCCATTTTGGAAATTAGTAAAACAATCCGCAGAGATTCTGAATAATATTTTCATGTCGAGATAAGAACTTTTAATTTGTGGGCGTTTTTTAGCGTTTTATGATTTCCTCCCTATTTTACTCAGGAAATCATAGAAACACAAAATGCTCCTACTTTGGTGGAACTGATATTTGAAACAAAAACAGAAGCCTAGGCTACGTTTGGTGAACCTAATTATGATTTTCCCCCATGATCCATTATTCTCTTTATTAGCCTGTGACAAACTGCCTGAGGTTTCTGGGAAATGAGCAATTAATTCCACGTCCTCGGGGGCTCAGTTTGTGTGTGGTTTAATGCCTGGGTAAGGCACAAGGTTTTGGGGGCACTTGGAACCTTTCTGGGAAAATCCTCAGTGATGAAAATGCCTTTCCCATGGGACCAGACGGACATTGCAAGTTCTGCTCCATCCCCCAAAATCCCATGTTCAGCTGTGGTTTTGGGGCCACATCACGAGGTTTGTCCCTGTACATGGCAGTCCTAGGCTTCCATGTATTTTATCCACCAGAAACACCTTCCTAAGCCCAGGAATGTGTCCATTCTTCAGAGAAGCTCTGCAGCCAAGGTTGATCCTAAAAATCCTTGGAAACAAGGTTGTTTTTCTGTGTGAATCCCATGGTGGGATGAACCTGGCTCCTCCTAAAGACAGGTAGAAATGCAGGGACAGGGTTAGGATGACATTGGTGAGGAAAGACCCACAGGCAGATTCCTGGGACCAGGGTGAGCTTCCAGAAGGGATTTTCCTGGAGTTTCCTTCCAAGGGATCCCAGTCTTCAACATCTGTCTGGGGCTGCAGTGCAGGATGTGCCCAGCAGTGCGAGTTCCATCCCCAGCTGTTGGAACTGGGCTGGGTGTGGGGTGATCCTCTGTTCATGGGGCAGCTGTTAAAATCCAGCTGGGGCAGTTTTCTGTATCCCTGCCAGGACCCAGCCTCCCTCCAGGACACATCTCCTGCTCAGGGGCCACTGAGTCTCCCTGCAGGGCTGAGAAAATTCCATCCTCCCCTGGGCAGAGGCTGCGCCCAGGGCAGGAGCCAAGCATTCCTGCCTGGACACACTGGGAGCTTCGGCAGCCCAGGGCAGCCTTGGCCAGGGCATTGCCAGAGGCAGAGCAGGCCCAGGGATCCCCAGGGCAGCTCCCGAGGAAAACTCCCCCCTTTGCAGCTCCCTGCTCCAGCAGAGCCCCCTGTGCCCCTGCAGGAGGCTGCAGCCCCATGGAATGACTGCCCCCAGCCCCGACCCACGGGGGGCAGGGGGGATTCTGACCCTGCCAGGGCTGGGCTGGATCACTGCACTTGGATTGGAATGCTCCCATACAGAACTGTTATTCCTGTCCCCATCTCTCTGCCTGAGAGCCCCTTAATTTCACAATGATAATAATTTGGAGGGAGGGGGTTTGCATTCTCCATTCCAAGGGATTCTCCTGCCTTCCTGAGCACACACCTGCCGTTCAAACTGGGACAGACACCAACACCCAACTTCAGAAGAATGCTTGGAGTCCCACAAGCTCAGTCTGGAAATAAAGATCCCTGGATTGTCACTGTGGATCCCAGCTGGAGCCATGGCCTTGTTTGGAGTCGTGGCAAGTGCAGGGAATGTTCAGCACAACAGGAAAGAGCCACTCAGGAAGGAGAAGAAATTCTTCTGCCCAGCTGGATCCAGAGTAGAGTCAACAAAAGGGTCTGAACGTTGTCCTGGTCTCTGCCCTCTCTGTGTCCCCAAGGGGCTCAAACCAAGCCAGGGGTGATGGGATCTCACTGGTGCTCTCCAAGCCCTGCCTTCAGTGGATTCACTCAGCATTCCTTAGCAGACACCTGTCACTCACACCAAGACATCCTCTGTCTGTCAGTCTTTCCTACTTTCCCCCTTGGCCCCTTATCCAGAGTGGGATACAGCAACGTAGGGGCTTTGCTGTTTGCTCTCTCCAGAGATTGGAATAAATGGCAGCACTGGATTCCGTGTGGAATCAGGGAATATCCTGAGCTGGAAGGGACCCACGAGGATCATCGGAGTGCAGCTCTGTAGTTGGAGCATTTCTATTTTGGCCTACATTTCCTCAGCCCTCTGCTGTGTTTGGGGTTTAAGGATATCTGAGTTGCTTCTTCTGCTTGTTGCAATAGAAATGATCATTTCTATGAGAACAAAATTAATTTTTAGTATGGAAATCTTCTTTAACCAAAGTTTTAACCGAAGAGATGAGACTTGTATTTCTTGGGGTTTTGTTTTCAGGTTTTTTGGTGCTTTCTTTTTGATTTGGTTTGATTTTTGTATGTTTGTTTGAGGTTTTGTTTTGTTGGGGTTTTTATTCTTCTCCCAAAGGAGAGAGGGACAAAACCTCTCTGATATTGTCAATGTTGACAGTTGGACTTTATGCTCTCAAAGATCTTTTCCAACCCAAACGTTTCTGTGATCCTGTGATTCTACATTTGTGTGAGCCTGCGTGCAAATGAAAGCAGAAGTAGAAAAACACATTTTGTTTCAAGTGCCATAAATATGCTGCTTTTTAAAGAGCTTTCACCCACTTGTCTTACCTCAGGACAAAACTGAGCATTTATTAAAAAAAAAAAACAGAGGCATGAGGCCCATGGGAGAACTGGTACCAAGAAGAGTGACCAAGGTTTTGCTGAAATTGGAATTTAGACCTGCCCATGTCCAAAATGATTTTCAGCCTCTCTCAGGGCCAGTGCTGAGGGAGGGTGATGGGTTGGTGGTACTCATGCCAGGACAGCAATAATTATCCTCCAATAATTCTGCCATAAATTCTGCCCTGCAGTGGCCCTGGCGTTCTCCTCCCTATTCCAGAGGAGAGGATCAAGGGATGGGAGAGATTTCCACCCATTCCTTGTCCCTGCCTGTGCAAATGCTCATAAAAGTCCCTCTGTCACCAGTGATGATTTGCACTGCTCTGACTCAAGCCAGGCTGTCAAAACCTCTCCCCATGAATCCACGTGTTGCAAAAAGTTGGAGATCTTCTGCCTTTCCAGCCCTTGAAGAAAATGGGAATGACTGGTGAAGGAAACCATTGAAAGAGAAGCAGAACTTCATCCCCCTCCCCAGAGTCATCCTGCCTCTTGCCACCGGATAAAATTCAGATTTGTACTACTCCCTGATGAAAATCCATTTTCCTCCGTGCTCCTGCTGACAACCTGCCAGGAGAGGTTATTAGATACCATCCCTAAAGCCTGTGCACACTGACCTGTTTGGAGGGAATCAAATAAAAGCCTAGTCCCTCCCCAGCCTGGGCCCACCCAGGGAGAAGCAGGCTGGTGGCTTGACAAAACTCGGATTATTCTGTCCAGAAAGCTGCACTTTTAATGGATTAAACATCTCTGTCTTTTGTGGTTGCCTGCTTAAGAAAAGAAAATCGTTACAAGGAGAAA
Source organism: Sitta carolinensis (assembly GCA_032173965.1). Classification (NCBI taxonomy): domain Eukaryota; kingdom Metazoa; phylum Chordata; class Aves; order Passeriformes; family Sittidae; genus Sitta; species Sitta carolinensis. Next base: position 1,844,356 of record CM063284.1, on the reverse strand, counting down.
AAGTTGAACCGGTGTATATTTTCATCTTTTGATTCAGAGTCATTTTTCTTTCCTCCCTGCCTTCCTCCTCTCCTGCTTTTCTCCGTACAGAGGAGTAAATTTTGCCTCCGTGATATTTCTTTGGCTGAACATGATTCAGCACCGCTGGTGCTCTAAATCAAGGTAATCAAAATAATCCTGTTCTTTTAATCCAGCCACTGGACCCAACACTGTGTGTACTACATATATATATTTTTTTCCAAACGTTTGGCTCTGACCTCACTGAAATATTGCAGCAAAATATCAGGAATAAACCAGCATTGTTCGTTCCTGCTTTCATCCCTGGCCAAGCACCCGCAGCTCTCCACAGGCCTCAAAGAGGACCTGGCTGCCTAGAAATGCCCGAGCAGGATTCCTTCTGCAGAGCTGGGCTGCTGCAGGGAGAGGATTCATTAAGGAGAAAAGCTGGAATTAAAGATTCCAGGAGAATTGTACAGAGAGAAAAAAAAAAAAACAAACCCACAACAACAACATGTCAAAAATCAAAGAGGATCCTGGGCTGGCTCTGGTCTGATGTCAACCAGCAAAGCTCTGACAATGTCCAAAGGTGTCTCTGCTGAATCCAGAGGGAGGTTTGACCCAGGATTGCCAAACTTTTATGGATCTGATTCTTCAGAGAGACGGGAGCAGCCGTTGATTGGCATAAAGCTGTTTATTACGTGAATACATCGGTCTGAGGGCGAGAGTCCAAAATATTGGAGTCCGTGTTAAAGTTTTTGCTTTGTCTCAGCCAGAAGCAACTGAAATAAATTCCCGAGCAGGGAAACCACAGCTCCCAATCCTCTCTCTGGTGCAGTTTGGAGCAAGGCAGCAGCAGCTTCTCCATCTCTGTCTCTGGTGCAGAATTCTGAGCAGGGCACCAGCAGCAGCAACTCCTCCATCTTTTATTTCTTCTTCTTTTCCTCTTTCTTCTGGGGGGCTGAGTGTAGCAAAAGCAAACAGCAGCAGAGGTAGGAAGGTGAATGGATGCAAACCTAATGCAGGTCTCTGTTGAGGGTTTTAACCCTAAATTGACCAATCAGCTAAAAACACGAGGTTAAAACAATTTCTTCCCCACCTATTAAAATTATTCTTCAATATGCAAAAGGCAGTGGCAGGTCTTACACTCCTCTGAGTGTTTTTATGCACATTATCTATCTATGTACATGTTCTATCTTGTTTATGTTCTATATTTATCTAGAAATGTTGAACAATATTCTGCTGTACTTTAATTGTGTCTATGAAGCATTGAAATTTTAACTGGAGTTTGGGGCATCCTGCTCAAGCAGTTAAAAAAAACATGAAATTCATTCTTATGTAGACTTACTTCTTACTTATTTATGTGATTTAATATATTTTAATTTCTCTAAAAGCTTTAACTGAGATTCTACATTCTTTTCTCCTTCTGAGAGGGATCAGAAGGGGATCCAGCTTCTTGAATTCCAACACAGGAGATTCCATGTGAGGCTCCTGTTGGCAAGGCATGGATGTGGAGTCAGTGTGGAGTCTCTTCCAGTTCTTCAGGGCTGCAACTTCTTTTAGCTGCCACAACTCTTCTCTCACCTGGCTTCTTTCAGCTGCCTCTTTTAGTTTTCTTTCTATTTTTTTTTCTCCGAATTTTATCTATGGGGCACCATTTCTTGAGGAATTTATGAATTTTATTAATTAGAGATGGGATTTCTGAGCTGCTTTAGATGGTGAAGTTTATTTTCTTATTATTTTTTGCACAGGCAGAGAGGGTGAGTTCTGCTCACAGCTCTGCTCATGGTTTAGGGTGTCCCAAGACCTCTGGTTAAAAAACCTTTTAAGGATTTATTAACCAATAAAATACTGCCACCAAGGATATTTACATTTTTAACCCAATAATCAGTTATTTTGTTTTCTTGACCAATCACCCAATGACACACAAACTTCTAACACCACACTTTAAAACTTCTTATTATCTTCATAACTACCTCTATATCTTAAATTCCAAACCCTAAACTTTCCTCTACCTAGATGAACACATTTCAATTTAAACTACAAATCTACATTTTCGCTTCTGACATCTAATTTGGAGGCTTTTTCTAAGTTCTCAAATCAAACCTTGTATTTAACTTTTAGCTTTAGCTTACAGGCTCAATATTCTGAGAGCTCTCTGTATTTTTGGATTCCAACAGTGTTTTTTCCCAAAAAAACGAGCTCCTGGGTTCATTTTCTCCACATCCCCTGAGCTCTGCTGATCCACCCCGAGGTCTGCTGGGCTCTCTCTCAAATCTCTTCTTTGCTGCATGAGTGGCTTTCTCTTCCTCCTTCCACATCTCAAACTCCTGGAAAGCAGAAATGTTCAGCTCAGATACAACATTTAATCCCAACTGTGTTGTTTAAAGGATTAAGCTGATATTTTATGTCGTGCCAGAATGGATTATATGAGGAAATTGGACAAAACTAAGTAAGATTCCATTGCTCACTGGAGATGTTCCTGAGTTTTGGACCTTTTTTAGGAAAGAAAACACCCACTGCCTTCCATGTGACTACTACAGGTGATTACCACTGTAAAAAATAGAAGTTTTGGTGCCTAAATCTTAAAATGCAGAAAATTAAATTAAATCCACAACTTCCAAAAATTCTGTGTGTGTTCTTTCTGATTTTTTTTTTTTTTTTTGAGGATATGAGGTCTAGAAATCAGCATGAACAGTCAAATTTTACACCCAGTCTCTCTCCACTGATATCAGGGGAGGCTGCATCAATTCCTCCTTTGAAACGCTGGCTCTGGGAAGTTGCTAAAAGTTCCTGGGAAGGAACCAGCTCAAAGTTTCAAGGAATCTCATTGAGAAGTTATGAGTAACAGAAAAAAACCAAAGGCCAAAGCTGGCTTTCCAGCTAACCATTTATTTTCCCAGAGAAGTCCCTTATTAATTTTTATGGTGCATAAATACCAGCAAACGAGACACCATTAATTAGTGACTGGTTTTGGTCTTCGTACTCCACTCAGTTCAATCCAAGCCAAACTGGATTTTTTCCCTTTAATATTTTTTTTTTTTTATAAGAGTAAAAGAAAAGTTCATATGTGGATAGACAGATTTTGGTGTTTATTTCATTTTCTGAGCAATTCTGATCCTGATTTAAATTAGTGCTGTTTTCTTTTTGTTCCAACCACTGGGACCCTCTCTCAAAAAAAAACCATTTTTCTTCACCTCCACCCCAGATATTCCAGGGTGTGCATCATGGTGTTTCAGGGATGGATACAGTACCTGGAAGAGTGAATTCCATTTGGTTTAGATCTTGACCCAAAATCTGTTGGCTCAACACAGATATCCAAGGGCATCCTTGGGACTGGGAGGTGCCTCATAGGGATGGATGAGTGCTGGATGTGCAAACACTCTCAGACAACATTTCCACTGCAAAAGAAGGAGAAAAAAGGCAGGAAATGATCCCCAGAAGATCCCTTGGACTCCAGCCCAAGAAACATTTTGGCTGCCAGAGCAACCCCACCACCATCTTCCTCCTCTGGAATCCCTGGAGCTGACCTTCATCTCTCACCAGGGCTGTCCCATGGGATGGGTATGGATGCAGCACCTGGAGAGTGAATTCCACTTGGTTTAGATCTTTACCCAAAATCTGTTGGCTCAACACAGATATCCAAGGGCATCCTTGGGATTGGGAGATGCCTCGCTGGGATGGATGAGTGTTGGATGTGCAAACACTCCCAGAAAACATTCCCACTCCAAAAGAAGGACAAAAAAGGCAGGAGATGATTCCCAGAAGATCCCTTGGACTCCATCCCAAGGAACATTTTGGCTGCCAGAGTGGCCCCACCACCATCTTCTTCCTCTGGAATCCCTGGAGCTGACCTTCATCCCTCATGATGGAGATAAGGTATAAATATTATGATGATAATTAAGATATATATATGTATACTTTTAAAAGTTTTTTTCTTTTTTTTTTTTTTAATAATGGAATATGGGTTAATTAATTAAATAGATTATTTAATTACAATTTTAAAAATTTTGAGTTTGGTGATTTTTTTTATTTTTGTTTTTTTGTGTATTGATATTGAATGGTTAGAAAAGCTTATGTAGTATATTTTATTAAAGTTTTTTGTGTTTATGTTCATGCATTAATAAAATGAAATAAATTGTTGCTTTGTTTTGTAGCATTGTATAATTTATATTTTAAATATTTGTTAATAAATTGTTAAATATGAGAGAAATGGCAGGAGAGTTTTTATTTGGATAATAGTTTAGTTGATTTAATTATTTTAAGGGCGGTTTTGTAGTAGTTTGAGGTAGAAGGAGAGGTGTGGCAATTTTTTTTTTCCAATTTTAGGTTTTAAAGTTGTTATTATAGTTAGGAGTATATTGCTTGATAAACCTGAGGTAGATAACCTGAGATTGATAATCCTGACAGGATCCTGTTGGCCACTGGCACTGATAAAGTTGCTGGATGCTTCTCCCAGCCTGAATCTGCCAATAAATAACACAGAAGTCTGACTTTTAATCCATTTGCGTTTTGGTGCCTCAGGTGTTAACCCTTCTGTTGCCAGGCTGTGTTTCAGGGCTGGCTGCACAGCTGGCTCCAACCCAACCTCCAGAAGAGGAATAGAAAGAGCATCCACTGAGTCTCCAGCACCTAAATTCACTTAGATACCAAGAAAAACAGCAAAATCTAAATATCTAAGCCCAGTTTGGTTTGAAAACCTCAGAGATTGGATTCACTGGCAGGATCACACGCTGTTCTGTCTGAACAATAGCTCCTCAACCCAAAGCAATAAAATCCTCCTGCAGAGACCAAGCTTTGGGGTTGGTGTCAAGGTCTCGTTGCAGAGCCAACACTTCTGCTCCAATTCCCACCTAGTCAGGAAAAGAAATCCACCTTACAAGGTGTTTTTCTGTATCCTCTGCTGTCCCACTGGATGAAAGATTAGACTGGTTACACCTCGTGCTGGTTTGAGGTGTAAAATTCTTTGGAACTCTCCCATCTGGAACAGATTCGCTTCATTGAGGGTGAGGGTATTGCTGGAATGTGGCTGGCTCCAGCTGAGAGATGAGTTACCTTGGTCACTGCACGCATGGTCCGACAGCCAAGCTACAAATTCACCTTCCAAATAAAGAATTCCTCCTTTTTTTCCCCCCCTTTTCAAAATTTTGATTACACAAATGACCTCTCGACCTCAATCAGCTGGAGGAGTGTGCATGTTTAGCTTGAAAAGATGGGCAAGGACTGAAAGTTTCAAAGATTTCTTCAACCCCCAAAAGGAGGAGGTAAAAGGAGGTGGAATGGACTTTTTCTGCCTCACTCTGCTGTGGTTTCCTCTCCAGCCCTCAGTGTCCCACCTCACTCACAGCTGTTGTGTAGTAAAACAATCATGGGACATCCATCAACCCACCAATGTCATCGTTTGGGTATTTTTCACCACTTTTTGCTTAATGAAGTAATTATTAAGCTGAAGAATTAATTCCAGAAGCCCATGTAAATCAGAGCAAGAAACAAGGCGCACTGAGAGCCTCTTGCCTCCAGGCTCTGCCAACCCTTTGGAATGAGAAGACAATGCAAAAATCGGAGATCTGGGTGTTCAGACCGCAGAGCTGGGGAAATGGAGTTGTCTGAATGTAGGGTGGTGAGAAATGGTGTGAAAATTACAGGTCTCAGGCTGGAGCCCAGCCCTAGAGCACCCAGGGGTACGTGCTGCCCTGGCTTTCTGCTATTCTTGGCTCTCGTGGTCCCTCTGAAGTGGCAGATGACATCCTGAGAGGCTCCATGTGTGACACGATCCCTGTGCTCTGGGAAAACTCCCCGCAGGATTTAACGTGCTGTTTGCTCAGGAGGTCTGGGAGAGGCCAAAACTCGGTGTCATTCCGGGGAATTCATTCCCAGGAGCTGCCTAAGTGGAGCAGCAGGGATTTGGGAGCCTTGGGAAAGGCTTGTGGTTGTTCAGAGGGGTGGATGTTCTCTCTGGGCTCCTCCTGCCTCCTCTGCTGTTTGCCTCAGTGCTGGATAACGTGTGTGGGCAAGGAGAGCTCATCCAGAGGCTGGTTTAGAGCCCGGCGCCTTTACCAGTAAAACTGGACTCATTTTTTCAGCATTTGCCTGAAATCACCGTTGACGTTACAGTTTAACTGAAGACAGACTCACTTGTGGCTTAGGAGATGTAGGTGCAAGTCCCAAGTGGGATTCTGGACAAGCCACTTGAACCTCCCCTGTGTCTTGGCTTTTTATTTTTTTTTTTTCTCAGAAATGAAATGTCTCGGTTTTTAAGCAAAACCGTTTTCCCCTCTTTAAGATGTTTCTCCCTCCCGTTTTTATATTTTAGATGGAAAATTTCTAAAAGTTGGGGTATGGTTTGTTTTGTTTTCCCGGTTCCAGTTCCTGTCGGAGAACATTTTTTTTGTGGAAAACACAACTTTTCCCATAAAGCGTTCTGAACTCTACCAGAGGAAAGCACAATATGAGTTCTATTATTCTTGTGGTGCAGTTGGGGTCACGACACATTCTCTGGTCACGTAGCCTTACCCAGCGTGCTCTCCTGGAATGGGAATGCTGATGGGCGAGGAGCCCTCAAGGACATGGCTTGGGGATTTTTTGGATCTATTTGCTCTTTAAACATTTCTAACCTCTTCTTAACTGCAGCCTTCTGCTCCCTTTTTTTCAACTCTTTCCAAAGGGAGGCATCCCAAATCCATTCCTCAGGAGGTTTTTTTGTTTTTTGTTTTTTTCTGTGTGGAAGTACCACACACAGCTCTTATTACCCTCCTTTACCTCTCCCCCTCCCCACTCCTCATCCTCTTCCCCGGATCCCTCCCAAACACTTGGGCTTGGCTCAATCCCGAAGCCAGTTTGGTTTTCCTTCAAGGAGCCTTTCCGCAGCTCTTGTTGCAAACCACACATTAGCAAACGGGCTCCTCCAAGCCTCTGAATCCAGGAAAAAATAATAAAATCCCTCAAGAATAACAAACATCCTTCCCCCTCTGCAGACCTGGTGAAAAATCAGGATGTTCCCATCCCGAAGCAGGAGGTCATCGGGTCGGCATCCCTGAAATCCACGAGGGCGCGAGGGGGATTTTCAGGGAGCTGTGCCACAACTCTGAACCCTTTCTGTTGGTGGATCCGCTGTCTGGTTTGGAGCAGAACCCGCGACCTGGAAGGGAATGTTTAATTTAAAAGGGAACCTGGAGTTTAATTGTCCTTTGGTTTTGGCTGTGCTGTGAGCAAAGCCCTGGTGTGCGTCTTGCGGAGAGGGAGCAAACCCAAATCCAGTCAGGCTGATTTGCTTCGGTTTATTTTGTTTAATTCGCATGAACGTAAACCAAAAACGGTTTTAAAAGCGGGGTGTCTGAGCAGAGGAGCCGGAATGTGACCAAGCAAAGGGACCAAGGAGAGATTTTTCCAGCAGCTTGGAGAGTGTTGGTGCCCAGCTCTCAGCTCTCCAGCCACAGCCTCTGGTTTCTCACTTGCCCCCAGACAAGAGGGGAGAGAGGGCTCTGAGGAAGACACCAGGAGCCTGCCTGAGGCTGCAGTAATGAACTCTAATTATTAGTTGGATGTCTGGGTTTCTGCAGGGGTATGTATCAGCGCAGTCATCTGCGGAGAGGCAGACTGGAAGGCACACAAAATGTGTGGGATCTGCCTCTGGCTTTGAAGAGGATTCTGTAGCTCAGAAAACACTGTCAGCTTTCCCCAGAAGTTAATCCCCTTCCTTAGCCTCTGTCTCCCCCAAATTGCTGGAATAACATGAATCATTCCACCCTGCACACTGCAGGCGAGGAACTTTTCATCTTAAAGCATGAATTTTCTATTGGTTTTGGGTTTTTTTTTTCCCTAGAATAAAGTCTTATCAAAATCAATTTATTTTCACATAGTTCCATCTTTTTACATGGCAAACAAACTTCCAGATTAAAACCTCTGGAGAGCTCAACAGCCACCAAGATTCTAACAAATTGTGTTACTGTCCCTTGCTTTGTCACTGCTGCTGGTAAAAAAGCCCTGTAAAAAAAAACCCAACCCATGGGCAGACAGTGTTGTGGGAAAGGAAGTGCTGGAAGCATCACTGGCTCTGTTTTGGATGCAAACCAAACCTTTGAGATGTTCTTCAGGCCACAGGTATCAGTGTTGACTTGCAAATGTTATAAAGTCCCTCCTTTTTTCTTTTTTTTTTTCTTTTTTTCTAATTTTTTTTTCCCTGAGGTTTTATTGGTTATTAAATTGGAAAAGTGACCTTCACACCTGTGTCTGAAAATGAAACAGGGTGAATTTGGAATTACCATGAGGGTCTGAACTGTAGGGAATGGAATACAGGGCCAAGTTCAGGTTTTTATTAAGGATATGAAATATACCATATGAAAGCATATGAAAGCATAGATGCTTCCAACATTTTTTGTTTTCTACCTGGAAAACTGAGAAATTTGATATTTCTTTGTCTAAAGTCAGCAGAACTTTTCAGGAAACCAAGGAGCTCCAAAGGCAAGGAGATAGGAAGGAAGGGAGCTTACAGAATAAAATATATTTTATTGGTTATTTTCATGGCCTGTTTCTCCTTGCTCTGCCCAAATCCCTCTTTTTCCCACTTCCTTTTTTATGAGTACAAAGTGCCTTGAAGCAGGACTTTCTGTGATGTTATGCTCATGGACTCATGAAATCAGAATTTAACATCCAAATGAGGCACAAGGAGGGAAATATTTTAGGAGATAATGGGCACAGAGTTGGTTTGTCTTTTGGGATGGATTTGTGGGGTTTGCTCCCTGTTTGCTCCCTGGCACAGGGAGAGGTTTGCTTGACTTCCAGCATTATTGGTTTTCCCACAGGGAAAAAACAAATGGGGTTTTCCTGCTCTTCATCCCGAAGGAAGGGCTGCTCATACAAATTTAGGATGGTTTGGGTTGGAAGGCACCTTCAAGATCCTCCAGTTCCACCCCTTGCCATGGGCAGGGACAGCTTCCCCTATCCCAGGGTGCTCCAAGCCCTGTCCAACCTGGCCTTGGGCACTGCCAGGAGCAGCCACAGCTTCTCTGGGCACCCTGTGTCAGGTTTCTTCACCTTTACAGTGAAGAATTTCTTAATATTTAATCTAAACCTACCCTTAAAAATCATTGCCACTTTTCCTGCCCCTCCAGGCCCTGGTCCAAAGTTCCTTTCCAGCTCTCTTGTGAGCTCCCTTTAGGCTGGAAAGGGTTCCTGGGAGCCTTCCCTTCTCCAGGATGAGCAGCTCCAGCTTTTCCCCTTTTTTTTTCTCTTTTATCACTGCCCACCTCATGTCCAGCTTCCCCCTGGCTTTTTGCCCTGGCCCCACCTCCTGGGTGATAAATGCTCCATAGGAACCATAAGCAGACAAATTTTGTGAGGGCGTGGGGAGTGATGTCAAGTCAAGGAGAGGAGATGAAATCCTCATTAGGATAATTCACTCCAGAGCTCCTCTGTTCGCTGGAAATTTCTGTACATCCCCAGAATAAATCCACCCAAATCTAATTATGTTCCTTTTTTTTTATTTATTTCTGCCACATCTCTGCACCTCCCTTGCAATGACCTCCGTTTCCTTTGGAGCGAAGGCATTTTGCACAATGAGTGGTATTTTCTCTCCTGCCCATCCTTTCCCCATTTTTCAGCCTGGAATGTGGGATTAGATGTTGTAATGTGGCATTAGGAGCCGTAAAGGCCAATATCCTGCCTTCCAAAGTCGCTCTGAGGCTGACGAGGCTTTGTTAATGAAAACCCCATAACCCTCCCCTGCTTCCCTCTCCCTCCCGAGAAAAAGGATTTAGGAAACAGGTCAGGGGGAGAAAGGGGGAGGAAAATAATAATGACCAATAAATCAAATAAAGACCAAGCCTTGTCCTGCCGTACACAGGAGTCAGGAGCCCTTTTGCATTTGAGACACCCAGCAATTACCAACTAATCCACTGGGCAAATGCAAGATGGTGCCTCCAGCCATTCTTCCCAGCCCAGCTGCGTTGTGTGGGGAATGTTTGCTGACTGAATTAAGGGACAAGCAGAGAAAATGCCCTCCTTGTTCCCCTCAGGGCAGTGGAGTGGCTGCACAAAGCCTCGGGCTCCTTGGGCAGCAGCTTTGGCCAGCGAGGCCGTGGAGGTGTCTGGGAAGGCTGGAGGGGCTGATAACTCAAGTTTTAAGTTTTCCATTCTGCATTGGTGTGCAGCTTTCAGTTTCATGTTAAGGGTCGCTAGGATCTTGTCACAGGGTGGTGAAGACACAACAATCTTATTTTAGTGCAGGGCTCAAGGGAAATCTCTCTGAACTTCAGGCCAAGAGCATGAACAACACAAAAAGAGGAGGACGGGCAAGCAGGCAGGCAAGGAGGAGGAATCTTCATAATTTGAGGCTACTAATTGGACAATTATGCAAATGGGCTGCATGCAAATGGGATAAAATATGTAAAAATGTGAGATCCTGTGCCCAAACCCTCTTTTGCTTCCACCTTGGAGCCATCTGGGCAGAGCCTTGAAGGCACCTCAATAAATCGTGACTTGATTCTTCTTAACTCTGTCCTGCCTCTGTTCCAGCTCCACAAGGCATCAGGGCATGGTGCTTTTGGGGGGAATTCCTGGCTGCAGGTGCACCTTGGCCCCCTCCCTGCTGGGGGAATTCATCCTCTGCTATTCCATCTGCCACTGGCTTAAGTAGAGTTGGGAAAGAGGAGGGTGGCAGAGCCTGAGGTGCCAAAATCATGGATTTTTTTGCACCAAAACTCAGGGATTTGGCTCTGGAAGCTCTGGCAAGGACAGGGGTTGGCATGGGGAGGGGACTCCTTGGAAAGGGTCGTTTACCTGCTGTCTTGGGCTGCAGGGCAAGATGCAACCAGAAGTATTCTGGTTGCAACCAGTGTATTCCATCCCCAGCTGTTGAGACTGGAGTGGGGGGGCTGGGGTTAATGGCTCTGTTAATGAGCCAGGTGTTAAAAACCAGTTTTCTTTACCTCTTCCAGGAGAGATCTCCTGCTCATGGGCCACTGAGTCTCCCTGCAGGGCTGAGAAAATTCCATCCTCCCCTGGGCAGAGGCTGCGCCCAGGGCAGGAGCCAAGCATTCCTGCCTGGACACACTGGGAGCTTTGGCAGCCCAGGGCAGCCTTGGCCAGGGCATTGCCAGAGGCAGAGCAGGCCCAGGGATCCCCAGGGCAGCTCCCGAGGAAAACTCCCCCCTTGTGCAGCTCCCTGCTGCAGCAGAGCCCCCTGTGCCCCTGCAGGAGGCTGCAGCCCCATGGAATGACTGCCCCCAGCCCCGACCCACGGGGGGCAGGGGGGATTCTGACCCTGCCAGGGCTGGGCTGGGTCACTGCACTTGGATTGGAATGCTCCCCGTACAGAACTGTTATTCCTGTCCCCATCTCTCTGCCTGAGAGCCCCTTAATTTCACAATGATAATAATTTGGAGGGAGGGGGTTTGCATTCTCCATTCCAAGGGATTCTCCTGCCTTCCTGAGCACACACCTGGGTTCCCACCCAGACACCTGCCCCCTGGGGATTTTGGGAAGACTGAGGTTCCTGAGCACCCAGGGTCTCATCCTGGTTGCATCCAAGGCTGGAATGGCTCCTTAGCCACTCTGCTTTCTCCTCCTCACTCTGCTACAGGTGCCCTCTCCCAGGACTGAGGACTTTTCCACTGCCATTTGGAAAAGTGTCCTTCACACCTGTGTCTGAAAATGAAATGGGTTGAATTTGGAATTACCGTGGGGGTCTGAACTGTAGGAAATAGAATACAGGGCCAAGGGCAGCTTTTCTCTTAAAATCCATACCCATCAGAAAGATGCTTTCAGCATTTTTTGTTTTCTACCTGGATAACTGAGAAATTTGATATTTCTTTATCTAAAGTCAGCAGAACTTTTCAGGAAACCAAGGAGCTCCAAAGGCAAAGAGATGGGAAGGAAAGGAGGCTACAGAATAATATTTCTGCATCATCATAAATCCCAGAAATTGGTCACCGACTCTGGTTTGCTCATCCGAGCTGTTTTCCCAAGCTTGGGAATATTTTTCAGGCTCTGATGGGAAATTTTACCCTGAACCTGACAGTGTCTAAGGTAGTATCTTCCTGAAAAAACAAGTTTTTCTGTGATGAAACGACCTTTTTCCATCAGAAAATTTCCCATTACCAATAATAACCCAGGAGCCCTTTTGAACCAAGTGAATTTCCAAGCAATCTTTTCTCAGTGGCATTTACAGGTTAATCGAGGGGGATTGTCATGCTCTAAATAAGAAGGTATAATTTTGCTAGGTCAGAAATATTTTGAAGGGGAAATCCCAATATATGATAATATCTCCTAAGCATGTAGAGATAATAACCACATCTGTTCTTGTTATTTCTTGAGCAATTCCATAAAATAAGAACAGTCATTACTCCTGCTCTGGACTTGGAGCTTTGTGCCTGTTTAATAATTAATAATTAATAATTAATAATTAATTCATTTAAAATTCTAATTTTTAATATCCAAAGGTGTCCAGTCAAGTGTGAGAATGAGCAATTGTTGGAATTGAACTGTTCTTTCAGGCTTTTTGCTTGTTTCTTTTCTTGGTTAAGGTATTTTAAAATGGAGAATATCCCCTGAAATCATAATAATCTCAGCATTGATTCCTAGAGCTGTTCAAGTGATAAAGCAGTAGATATATGAATCAATATATTGATTTATATTGAATAAATCAATAAATCAATACACTAGAAATACTTCAGATATTAGAACTATGTCCCACAGGCTCCCATCTATCACTGCACTGGATTTTTTTTGGGAATATCTGCACCATTTGATCCATGAGAAGAAGTCACTGTAACACTAAGTCACCCGAATCCTGTTTCACACCAAGATTGGATTGAGTTGGAATATTTGAGAGAGCTTTTTTCACACTCAGGTTTCCAAAATCCCCATCAGGAATCTGCTGGAGGCTCCGATCCAAGTACTAAAACAAGTTTATCACCCAGCCCAGCCCCTCCAGCACTCTGCAGCGACCTGGTGGCAGTGACAGCATTTCTGTAGATATATGAATCAATATATTTATTTATATTGAATAAATCAATACACTAGAAATACCTCAGATATTAGAACTATGTCCCACAGGCTCCCATCTATCACTGCACTGGATTTTTTTGGGAATATCTGCACCATTTGATCCATGAGAAGCAGTCACTGTAACACTAAGTCACCCAAATCCTGTTTCACACCAAGATTGGATTGAGCTGGAACATTTGAGAGAGCTTTTTTCACTCTCATATTTCCAAAATCCCCATCAGAGATCTGCTGGAGGCTCCGCTCCGAGTACTAAAACCAAGTTTATCACCCAGCCCAGCCCCTCCAGCGCTCTGCAGCGACCTGGTGGCAGTGACAGCATTTCTGCTGCCCAGCCCCTTTACAGGGAAGTGCCATAAAAAGCAGGGAGAGCTCGAAATGAAAATCCGTGATTGATGGTGCTCGCGAGGGCCGTAGACCCAGAATGGCTGCAGTGTTCATAAACCGAGGGCGTTCCACTCGGCAGCTCCGAGCAGAGGTGTCCCCTTGACACCTTGGCTGTCCTCCAGCTCCAGCAAGACCCCACACAGGGCCAGCAGGAGCTGAGGGAACACGGGATACCCTGAGCCCGAGGCCGTGGCACGGCAGGACCTGGAGGGATGGCGGAATTAGTCTGGGAGAATGGCTCCTTCCCACGAGCCTTGTGCAGAGCATGTTTGTGAGCTGGATGCTGTTGGGAACGGGAGGTTAAAGTCCTGCAGTGTTGGCTTGGAGAGTTTGAATCTCTGGTTAAGCCCAGCACTAAAAGACCAGAGCAAGAGTGAAGGAATCTTCTCCATCCTCCCCTGCTGGGGTTGGTTCAGTGCTGAACTGAAGGAACAAAAACACCTCAAATCTTGTTTTCCTTAATTTATCCTGCTTTTGCATGTCTTGGATCCTGTGGCAAGGGCAGAAGTCAAATCCTGTCAGGGGTACTAATTGGAATAATAATAACTTATCTACAGAAAGCAGAACTTCCCCCCAGATCGTTCATCTACTCAAAATCCTAGATTTTACAGAAGACCTGATGTGGGTTATTGGCTGTTTTTCTCCTTGGGAATTTCCTAGGGACAGCTGAAGACACGCAAATAATTCCAGCTGTGATAGACCACGGTGAGTGGTGAAAAGGAAGGAAAGAGAACACACCATATTTGGTCTTTGCAGAAGATTTTGCAGTGGTGGTTTTTTCTTTTTTTTTTTTTTTCTGAACATGGCTCATGCATTTTAAAGAGACATTTGTGAATCTGCACTTGATCCTCCTAAAGCTGCAGGATACAGGAATTGTGTCAGAGTGCAAAGGAGATCAGAGGGTACAGTGAGTGTGTCTGGGTCTCACCAGCACCAGGAAAAGGTGATTTTGTGCAGCACATCCTGGTGATGGTGGATGCGCTTTGGGATGATTTTAGGAAAAGGAATTGTAGCACAGTTCGAGTTGGAAGGGATCTTAAAAATCATCCAGTGTTGTATTTGCACTTTTTGAGTGTTTGTGTTTGAAGGGAAAGGGTGTGGAAAGATCCAGAGGGAAGTCCAAGAATGTGAGCAGGAATGGCTCACGAGGCACAGCTTCCACCAAGGGCCTCTTCTGCTGCTCCATTGTCCACACTGGCTCCAAACTTCTCCTGTCTTTGATCCCAGTGGAACTCACAGGTGCATCATCCCCCAGAGGGAGCACAAAGCAGTTTAGAGAAGTGATTAATGTCCTTCTCTGATCACTTTATGTCCAGCTCAGCCCAGGCTCAGCAGTGCTGCTGTGGATGATGGGAGGAGTGAGGTTTAACCTTTGCTTTAATCCAAATTGATCCCACGCTTCCCATAAAACATGGAATTTATTAATTATTCTCAAGAACCAGCTCTAAGTCTCGTCCTAGCCTTTCTTTCAGATTTCTTCTTTTGCTGCTTTGTTATATTTGCATTGCTGATCACACCCAGTGTCACTGAGCTGGGATCCTGCTGGGAATTCCAGGGTTGGATCTGGCCACTAAGAGAATTCCCTCCAACTTGCATTTACCTTGGAAAGATGGCTGTGAAAGCAGTTCAGGAAGTTCACCACCAGATAAACACGTCCTGTTATTTGTCTGGATTGTTATTTTTATTTATTTGTTATTTTTTGTTATTTGTAATTTGTTATTTGTTATTTATTTGTGTTTTTTTGTTATTTGTCATTTGTTATTTGTTATTTATTTGTCACTTGTCTGATTACACCTGGAAAAGAAAGGTCAGTGTTTGTTTTTATTCCATCTGTGGAGATTCTGTAACAGGGTCCCAGTATTGACCACCAAGCGGTGCCACCTAAGAAGCTGGATCCACTTTTACTGTGAAAACCAGAAAACATCCCTCTCCTGTTTCTCTCCTCTTTCGGAGCAGCCTGTTTTGTTAGCAGTGGCCAGAGGCTCTGGAGTGTTGGCGGTGCCTGACGTGGAATGAATTTGTGGTCTGAACCCATTTCCCAGGGCGTTCAGGGGCTGTGTCATCCTCAGCATCTTTAATTGGCCCAGCCCCGCTCTGGTGCAGGGGTTAATTAATGGTGTTCTGCAGAGCAGAGGCAGCGGGTGGGAAGTGGGGACAGGCACGGCGCTCTGACCCTGATGGAGTGTGGATTTGTGGGGAAGGCCGTCCCCCTCTCTGAACCTCGAGGAAAACCAAAGGAAAGCAAATAAAGGAAAGCAAAGAGGATCACAGAATGGCTTTGGGCTGGAAAAGAGCTCCAGGATCATTGAGTCCAAGCGTTCCCCCAGCACTGCCAAGGCCACGACTAAACCCTGTCCCCAAGTGCCGAATCCACACATATTTCAAATACCTCCAGGGATGGCTGCTCAACCACTTCCCTAGGCAGCCTGTTCCAGGGCCTGACAACCCCTTCAGGGAAAACATTTTCCCTAATATCCGACCTACACCTCCCCTGGCCCAGCCTGAGGCCATTCCCTCTCCTCCTGTCCCTGCTCCCTGGAGCAGAGCCTGACCCCCCTGGCTGTCCCCTCCTGTAAGGGAATTGTGCAGAGCCACAGGGTCCCCCCTGAGGTCCTTTGCTCCAGGCTGAGCCCCTTCCCAGCTCCCTCAGCCTCTCCTGGTGCTCCAGACCCTTCCCCAGCTCCCTCAGCCTCTCCTGGTGCTCCAGACCCTTCCCCAGCTCCCTCAGCCTCTCCTGGTGCTGCAGACCCTTGCCCAGCTCCCTCAGCCTCTCCTGGTGCTCCAGCCCCTTCCCCAGCTCCCTCAGCCTCTCCTGGTGCTCCAGCCCCTTCCCCAGCTCCCTCAGCCTCTCCTGGTGCTCCAGCCCCTTCCCCAGCTCCCTCAGCCTCTTCTGGTGCTCCAGACCCTTCCCCAGCTCCCTCAGTCTCTCCTGGTGCTCCAGCCCCTTCCCCAGCTCCCTCAGCCTCTCCTGGTGCTCCAGCCCCTTCCCCAGCTCCCTCAGTCTCTCCTGGTGCTCCAGACCCTTGCCCAGCTCCCTCAGCCTCTCCTGGTGCTCCAGCCCCTTCCCCAGCTCCCTCAGCCTCTCCTGGTGCTCCAGCCCCTTCCCCAGCTCCCTCAGCCTCTCCTGGTGCTCCAGCCCCTTCCCCAGCTCCCTCAGTCTCTCCTGGTGCTCCAGACCCTTGCCCAGCTCCCTCAGCCTCTCCTGGTGCTCCAGCCCCTTCCCCAGCTCCCTCAGCCTCTCCTGGTGCTCCAGACCCTTCCCCAGCTCCCTCAGTCTCTCCTGGTGCTCCAGACCCTTCCTCAGCTCCATTACCTACTCTGGACCTGCTCCAGCCCCTCAATGACCTAAAGACCTTCCTTTTCCCCTTCTCCCATCCCGTGGCTGGGAAAAGGTGGAATGCAGCTGTTCAAGCCTGATTTTGGTTTTGGTTTTCACCCCAGTCTGGAGTGTTTTATCCTCATGCAGATTTGCCCTAGCTTTAGGACAGCTGGGGTTGGATTTTATCCCCTGGTTCTTTGCATGGGGCTGTAGTTAATGCCTTATGTCCTCAGGCCACTCATGGATCGTTGTTGGGTTTTAGGGAAACCAGAGGATTTAGATGATAGAGTCAAAGGTTTGGGTTGGAAAGCACCTCAGAGGTCACCTTGTTCCACCCCCTGCCACAGCCAGTGACAGCTCCCACTGCCCCAGGGTGCTCCAAGCCCTGTCCAAGCTGGCCTGGGACACTTCCAGGGATCCAGGGGCAGCCACAGCCTCTGTTCCAGGTGCAGGTGGTGTTTGCATTGCATTCATCTTGGAAGGCTTTGCACCCCTCAACCTTGTAAAAACAGAAGTTGGGAACACCTTTATTTCAGCCCAGATTGTCCCAGGAGCTTTTCCAAACAATTAAATGAGAAGTCAGTGCTAGTGATATTCCTGCTCCCCCGTTTGTCATTTGATTTATAACAAAGATAAAGGATTTAGTGCATTGAAGAGACTTTAAACCTCTTTCTGGCAAGTGAGTTGCCTTGCCTCACTTTCCCCAATATGAATAAAATAAAAGGTCTGTCAGGCCTGATTTTCCAATATCCATGATTTTAAGGGCCTTTGCTTTACTGTCCTTAGCAGCTGGCCTGCTGTGCCAGAAGTGTTTCAGGCCCTCAGCACTCCACACTTTGTGGTGACAAATACATCGTGGGCAAGAGCACTAAAATTCCAGCAATTTAGCTGAGTCCTGTGTCCTGAAATTATTTCAGATTTCAGGGATTATTTCTCTGCTGTATAGCACTTTTATAATAAATTGATTCCAAAGGCTCAGTTTTATAATAAATTGAGCCAAAGGCTCCTGGACACTGTTTTTCAGTGAAAGAGAAAGGGGACAGTTTGACCAGGACAAAAATCAAACCCAGGACAGAGCCCAAAATAGAATCCTCTCTATTTTGAGAATTTGATTTCGAGTTTTAATTAAGGAAACCTTCAGATGGTCAAAGAGCCCTGTGGCTTCTCAGCGAGTACAGGAGGTTCTTGGTTCAGGGGTTGGAGTCCTGACCCTTCCTGTGGCCCAGGATGGGGATGCTTTCAGGGAGAAGTCATCCACACATCCCGAGGGGTTTGCGGGCTGGCTCTGGCCAGGGATGGACTGGGAGGGCAAGAAGGGTTTCTGGGATGGTGTCACCGAGGGAGGGTGACAAGCCCTCAGTGACACGCCTGGGGAGGGCAAAGTGATTTGTCAGAGCTTTGGGACAAAGGGGAATTGAGGGGGATCCTTTGTGTGGTTAAATGCTGGCCGGGCTGGAATTCCAGCCGGGAGGATCTCTGGCTTGGGGAGAGCCCAGAGGCTCTAGGAATGTCCTGTGGCAGAATCCCCGAGCCCAGTGCTGCCCTGGAGCCCTGGCTGGGCTGGCTGCTGGGTTTGGAAAGGCTCTCACTCATTCCCTTGGGATGCACGGGACACAATCCTGGCTGCGGGTCACCCTGCCAGAGACCGGGCTGGGCAGTGTCACTGGGGTGGGGACAGCTGGGGCGGCAAGAGCCAAAGGATGAGGGTGTTTGTGAGGGAAAGAGCCCCGGAAACAGTGCTGGAAAGAAGAGGCTGAGGATTTGATGGGAGGGATATAACCCATGGAAGCAGAACTGGAAAGGAGAGGCTGAGGGTTTGATGGGAGGGAAATAACCCTGGAAGCAGCTCTGGAGAGCCTGAGGGTTTGATGGGGGGGAAATAACCCCTGGAAGCAGCCCTGGAGAGCCTGAGGGTTTGATGGGGGGGAAATAACCCCTGGAAGCAGCAGAGGAGAGGGGAGGCAGAGGATTTGGTGGGAAGGAAGGAACCCATGGAAGTGGCACTGGAAAAGGGAGCCTGAGGATTTGATTGGAGGGAAATAACCCCTGGAAGCAGCCCTGGAGAGCCTGAGGGTTTGATGGGGGGAAATAACCCCTGGAAGCAGCAGAGGAGAGGGGAGGCAGAGGATTTGGTGGGAAGGAAGGAACCCATGGAAGTGGCACTGGAAAAGGGAGCCTGAGGATTTGATTGGAGGGAAATAACCCCTGGAAGCAGCCCTGGAGAGCCTGAGGAGCTGTGGCAGCGCTGCCGTGCCTCTGCCAGATGTGGCTGGGATGGATGCAGGGGTATCCAGCTGTTGCTCTGCTCGGGAATGCTCCCTCCAGCTGTTTCTCCTCACCAGCACGGACAAACCCAGTCCTCACCCTCCAAATGGATCAATATTCCCAGCCTCCAGCCCCCATTCCTCAGGGTGGCAATGGGGGGGAATTAGCTGGGTGGATGTTTTGTTTAATGATGAGGATATATTTGTATAATGACATGTTCAGGTCTCAAATAATGAGCTCAGATTCTTCTCCCCCCCTCCCCACCCTCCACTCCTCGTTCTCCTTGCTTTCCAGGGAATGCTGGCAGGTTTGGCTCTGTGCATCATACCACAAAAATCTCACTCCTCCAGAAGAAGGCTAATACACGGAGGAGCTTTCTACCAGGCTGATGTATCCCACATGCTTTCTATCTCAGCTTGGATTTCTTCAGGCCAGACAAAAGGATCAAAGCCAGGGAGGGGCAGGGCTGCGGGGAGCTTTAATCCTCGCAGACGTGGAGAGCAGGGCAGCGGAGCGGGGCTAGGAAGGCTCAGACGTAGCCAAATTTAAGAAGTGGTATTTATGAGCTGTGCCTAGAAATTGCCCCCGAGGATTGCAGAGCAGCTGGTGTCCCTGTGAGCAGACATTTATACGGCTGGAACAGCACCGGCAGGAGCAGGAAGGACAAATCAGGGATGGGATTGGTGGATGAAAGATCAGGAAAGACAAATCATGGATGGAATTGGTGGATGCAGGAGCAGGAAAGATAAATCAGGGATGGAACTGGTGGATGCAGGAGCAGGAAAGACAAATCAGGATGGAATTGGTGGATGCAGGAGCAGGAAAAAAAATCATGGATGGAACTGGTGGATGCAGGAGTAGGAAAGACAAATCGGGGATGAAACTGGTGGATGCAGGATCAGGAAAGACAAATCAGGGATGGGATTGGTGGATGCAGGAGCAGGAAAGACAAATCAGGGATGGAATTGGTGGATGCAGGAGCAGGAAAGACAAATCAGGGATGGGATTGGTGGATGCAGGAGCAGGAAAGACAAATCAGGGATGGAATTGGTGGATGCAGGAGCAGGAAAGACAAATCAGGGATGGGATTGGTGGATGCAGGAGCAGGAAAGACAAATCAGGGATGGAATTGGTGGATGCAGGAGTAGGAAATCAGTGTTGTGTGGCCCAGGTTGCCTTTTTGTGGGTTTATGTCATGTTATCTGCGTGGAGCTAAGGCAGGTGCTAATCCCAAGGCTGGGATGGGAGTACATTTAAATGTTTCCAGCTAAATCAGTCTTCAAGGGACTCCAGAGAGGGTCTGCTAAAGGTGTTCACTGTTCTGCAGGTGAATACCTGGAATTCTGCCATTCTTCTCCAGCTCTGAGGGTGCCCTGCAGTCAACTCTCCCTCTGGAAAAGTTACCTGGGAAGGAACACGAGTGGAAGTCCAGCAACAGAAATCTAGAATTACCATTGCCATAGGAAATGGAATACAGGGCCAGGTTCAGCTTTTCAATTAAAATCCATACCTGCCAGATAGATGCTGTCAACATTTTTTGTTTTCTACCTGGATAACAAAAATCTGATATTTCTTTGTCTAGAGAAGGATGTCTGCAGGAGGAGCTCCCCAAGATCAGTAATTTCAAATAAATTCCGACTCACAAATATTTGAAGGATTTTTCCAAACATTACTCACGAGGTTTGCTGTGCTTATTAAACACTTGTTAGGGAACTGCACGGTGCCTTGTCTCTTGAGTTTTGACTGGGAGTCATTAACACCCACTCAGTAACGTTTCACATGCCAGGCTCTGGATTTTAAGGCAGTTTGATGAATTCAGGAGACTCCAGGAGAGAAGAGAAGCTGGTGACAAATGAGCATCATCCTCGTGCCCATCTCCCATAACTGTCCCCCCCCAGAGATGAAATTCTTTTTCCTGGCCTCTCAGAAAACAAAAATAAGCAGGTTTTATGCTGAGGTGCCATGTGAGAGGGAAGGATTCAGCGAGGCACTGCTGAATCACATTATTTCCTTTAAATGTGGTGGATGAGTGTCACTGCTCCACAAATGGCCAGACAGGACAAGAAGTGGCAGCTCCTGTGTCCCAGGAAAAGTCCTGAGCTCTGGGCTCCTCCTGCTTCCCCATCCCATCGCTCCACAGGCATCCCTCAACCCCCAGAAAGAATTTATATTTATATTTATATTATATTATATTTATATTTATATTTATATTTATATTTATATTTATATTTATATTTATATTTATATTTATATTTATATTTATATTTATATTTATATTTATATTTTTTATTTTTGTATTTATATTTATATTATTTATATATCCATATCTGTCTTTATCTATACAGCCTCTTTATCTATATCTTTATCTATATCTCTGTCTATACCTACAGCTGCATCTATATTTATATAGTTTATATTATTTATATCTCTATCTCATTTCTATATATATATATATATTTATATTTGTATTTGTACTTGTATGTATATTTGTATTTGTAATTGTATTTATATTTATATTTATATTTATATTTATATTTATATTTATATTTATATTTATATTTATATTTATATTTATATTTATATTTATATTTATATTTATATCATTTATATATCTATATCTATCTATACAGCCTTTCTATCTATATCTATGTCTTTATCTAAATCTCTATCTATACCTATAGTGACATCTATATTTATATAGTTTTTATCTATCTATCTATCTATCTATCTATCTATCTATCTATCTATCTATCTATTATCTATCTAATCTCTCTATCTCTCTATATCTCTATATTATTTATATATTTATATTTATGTTTTTATGTAAATATATTTTATATTATATATTTTATGTTTATTATATATTTATATTTATATTTATATTTATATTTATATTTATATTTATATTTATATTTATATTTATATTTATATTTATATTTATATTTATATTTATATTTATATTTATATTTATATTCATTTGTGCCACTTTTGCTGAGGACACGAGGTTCTCTAGACCCCAAATCAGACCTGTCAAGTCCAAGAAGACAAAGCCAGGCTTATGTTGACAGCAGGGAAAGAGGGAAGGAGGGGAAGAGGGAAAAAGGGAAAGAAGGGAAGGGGAAAGAGGAAAGCAGGGAAAGAGGGAATAGGGAAGAGGGAAAGAGGGAAAGAAGGAAAGGGGAAAGGGAAAGAGGGAACAAGAGAAAGAGGAAAAGAGGGAAAAAGGGAAAGGGGGAAAGGGGAAAGCGGAAAGGAGGGAAAGAGGGAACGAGGGAACAACGGAAAAAGGGAAAGAATGAGGGAAAGAGGGAAAGGGAATGAGGGAATGAGGGAACGAGGGAAAGAATGAAATAGGGAAAGGGGAAATAGGGAAAGAGGGAAGGAGGGAACAAGGGAAAAAGAGGAAGAGGGAAAGAGGGAAATGGGAAAGAGGGAAGAGGGAAAGAGGAAACAAAGGAAAAAGGGAAAGAAGGAAAGGGGGAAGAGGGAAAGGGAAAGAGAGAATGAGGGAAAGAGGGAAAAGGAAAGAAGGAAAGGGGAAAGAAGGAATAAGGGAGGAGGGAAAGAGGGAAAGAAGGAAAGGGAAAGAGGGAACGAGGGAACAAGGGAAAAAGGGAAAGAGAGAATGAGGGAAAGGGAAAGAGGGGATGAGTGAAAGAAGGAGAGAGGTCCTGCTCCACCTCCTCCCCATCAGCCCAGCCCAGGTTTTCCTGCTCCTTGCCGCTTTATTTTCCCTGCAGGAAGAGCTGGAGAGCTCCGCGCGCGTTCCTGCGCCTCTGCCCCTGCCTGGGCTGGCAGGAGGGGTTGCTAAGCGCTCCTCGGGAGTGTTTGTACACACAGCACCAGGTTACCGCGAAAATTTGGGAAAGGCTCGCCCTGGAGGTGACGTTTGCATGGACGCAAGGTGACTCCCGAGCAGTTTTCCAGGGGTGCAGGGAAATTCTCACTCTTTTCAAACATCGATAGGATTTTTTTTTTTTTTAATTTTTTCAGATAATGCCAGTTGTTCTTCCAGCCTGCCCTATGACAAGGCATCAGCAGGGACAGGGAAAATCCTGCTTGGAGTAAAAGCAGGAAGAAGCTGTGCTTTCAAGCGCTGCACATCATTAAATAAATTCATTTGCATCACCCAGGGACAGGGAGGGGGCACGGAGTAAGCTTATTTCCAAATTTTGTTTGGAAACTGGGAGGGGATGCAGACCCAGCCCCTCTCTCGGGTGCTCTCAGGGTGGGAGAAACCAACCCATCCAAACCTGACCCCAATGCTGCTTTCCAGAGGATCTGGAAAATCCCAATTCCAGTGTCTTTAAGGGCTGGGAAGGGATTCTTGAAGCTCCAGGAGCCACGACAGGAGTGAGTGTGAGAGCAGTGCAGGGGAAGTCTTGAGCAGCAGGAGGGCAGAACAACAGCCCCGGTGCTGTATCCTGAGCTTGCTCCAGTGGATTTACAGCTGGTTCCTTTCCTGGAATGAAAAGATTAGGATCGCTGGAGCTGCGTGTGCGTCTTCCAGCGAGGAGAAGTAGGTATGCAGCAGCTGTAAAAATAAAGAGCCCTCTCAGGCCTTCGTAGTAAAAAGGTTTGGAAGCTGTTGAAAGTGGGGTAGGGTGGGAAAATCCTCAAATTTCCTACCTTTTCTCTCTCTCTTTTTTTTTTTTTTTTTTTTTTTTTTTTTTTTTTTCCGTATTGTGAATTTCAGCCTGTGAGTTTTGAGCTTGGTTTGAAAGGAAAAGAAAGAGGTTTGCATGAAATTGGTGGGAAAGGCTTAAAATTACAAAAAAGGCTTCCAAACTTCCTCGAACACTTGCAAAAATCAGTTTATTTTTGTAATTTTTTGCCTCTTCTCTCTCATTTTGCTGCCTTTCCCAAGAGCCCTGCTGGTGTTGGAGGGCCCAGCTGCGAGGAATCAAGGCCCCAGAACCTGATGAGAGGAATTCCAGAGCAACTTGACAAGACTGGGCTGTGAGCTTGGTTATGTGGCCGGTCCAGCTCCTATCCATGATCTGGGAGCTGAGAACCCAAGGGAATCACCCAATGCAGGTGACCAGGGGCTCACCTGTGACTGAACTGGTGATTTCCCCGGAGTGGGAATCTGCTAACAGAAGAATCACTAAGGAATCATGAAGGCTGGCAAACCCCTCCAAGATCATCACCCAGCAGTGCCCAGCCCAGCACTGATCCATGTCCCCAAGTACCACATCCACAGAACCTTTGGACACTTCCAGGGCTGGCTTGTATCTCACAAGGGTGAGAGATGACACTGGGACAAATGAGAACCCTTTTTTCTGGATCTGGGTGACTGGCATTCCCACAAACTTTCCTCCCAATCCAGATCCAGAACCAGGGAATTGGAGAATCAGGGAATCAGAGAATCAGGATTCCTCCTGCCCAGGGAGGTCCCCACCCCATGAGCTCTAGGGAATGGGATGGTGCCTCCAAAGCTTCCAAGCAATGCAGGTTTCCTTGGGATAACCACACCATGACAATGTCCATCACTAATCTGGCCATTTTTCTGGTGGAAAATCACTAAGGAATCATAAAGGCTGGAAAACCTCTCCAAGATCATCACCCAGCAGTGTCCAGCCCAGCACTGATCCATGTCCCCAAGCGCCACATCCACAGAGCTTTTCGACACTTCCAGGGTTGGCTTTTATCTCACAATGGTGAGAGATGACAAATGAGAACCCTTTTTTTCTGGATCTGGGTGCCTGGCACTCCCACAATCTTTCCTCCCAATCCAGATCCAGAATCAGGGAATCAGAGGATTCCTCCTGCCCAGGGAGGTCCCCACCCCATGAGCTCCAGGGAATGGGATGGTGCCTCCAAAGCTTCCAAGCAATGCAGGTTTCCTCAGGATAACCACACCATGACAATGTCCATCACTAATCTGGTGATTTCTCTGGTGGAATTAGGTTTTTCTTGAAGTGAACCCCCCCCACACCTAAATGCAAATGCTTAATTCCAAGCCCCTGAATTTCCTCGTTTGATTCCAAAACCAGGGAGGAAGTACAGGGAGAGTAGAATGGACTGAAATGAAAATTTCCATTTTATGAAAACATGCCTCTCGCCTGTATCAGTCAGTGATGTCAATGCCTTTACCCACTGAGGCAAAATTATTAATTGTGGACTTACTGGCTTGATTCTTCTGCCTAATTTTGAGTCCCTTGGGCCTCTTCTCATTTATTTACCTCTGGATGTGCTCCCTGGCTCGGGTGGATTTGGTAATTCCTTCCAGGAAGGTGCTCCTCGGTTCTGAGCTCCATGAGGCTCCACACAGGCACCACAGGACGTGGTTTCCTTCCTCTCATCCTTGTTCCATTTATTTCCTGGGAATGGAGGCTGATATCCTGACTCAAACACACATCCAGAACATCTCCTGACTCCCAGAGACAAGTGCCATCTTCTACAGGAGAAATATTCCTAATAACACTTTGGAAAAGCTGCTCTTGTACAGTTTCTTCCTGATTTGAGTCAGCAAGAAACCAGTTTATTTGGGGAATTTGCCATCCCAAAGTCTGTGATAAAATTCTTTATTAATCTTCTTACAATGTTATTAATCAACATTTATTTTAAATACACAAGGACAATACCGGAGTTTGCAGAATTATTTGTTGTGCAAAGATTTTCCTTCTCCCCCCCCAGCTTCATAATTTCTCACAGCCCCTCACAGAATTTTGTTGAGCAACCCCTGAGATTCGAGGCTGGTTTGGACTCAGTCCTAGAAAACAAGCCAAGTAGGATAAATAAAATAAAACATCTGGAAGTCTAGCCATCGGAATATCATCAGATATCCTCTGATTCCGAGGGTATCTTGTGTGTGGAAGGTAATAATCTGAAGCACTGGGCTGTTCATAACACATAACTCTCCGAAAGAATGTGGAATGAGACACGAAATAATGTTGATCTGTGTTGATTGTCTCGAAAATTTACTGTGGAAAATCATGAGGTCTGTAATGAATAGTTGGATCGCTCAAACAAATGCCTGTGCCAATAAAACCTAAACATATATTTAAAAAACAAAGATAACAGAAGTCAGTCTCGCTGAGCAGAGATGGGGGGAACAATGTGAAGGATAAACACTGTCGAACGGGGGGAAAAGGCAAATAAGGTTCTAATTAGGGGGAGGGACTGAATAGATTACACAGAAAAAGATAAAAGCAAGGAAACCTAATTGGAAACACAGCAGTGTGGTATCAAACAATCCAAAATATGTTATCTGGGCCAAACTGGGGGTTGGATGTTTCCACAGTGAGGAAAAAGGTTGATGCTCTGGAGTTTAGGAGACAGGAAGCAGAGAGAAGAAAAAATAGGAGTCAGGACTAAAATCCCATTTCCCAAATTGAGAAAGGCCGTGCAACCCTTCCTCCATGTGGAAAACTGCAAATTCTTCCTCAATCCTCGTGGAAATACCAGAGCCTGGAGTGATGGTCAATGTCCAAGGTGTCCTTCAAAGACCTGATGGTTCCTTCAGGTCTTTCAGTGCTGGTGGAAACAGAACCCAAATTTCAGCCTGGCAACTGCTCCCACATCATCTCTCCAGGAACAAGGAGTATTTCCCAGAATTTGGCCAACCTGCTGGAGATATTAACAGTGGACTTCATGGTGTGGGAGCTGGAAAGATCAGTGGGTGCAGGTTAAAACAGGATGGAGAAAGATTTCATGTTCAGTTTGGGATGGTGTCTGAACAGACACCTCATCAGGGGCTTCAGGGCTCCTTTTGGGATCCAACCTGAAATCCAGGTTCTGAGGAAGGATGGACAACTGAAGGAGCAGGAAATGGTTCTCTTGAGGTGATGGCACCCATGTTTATCTGATGGGATGCACCTGGAGGCTGGAATATGTTTGTTCTCTGGAATGTGTTTGTTTTCTGGAATATGTTCATCTCTGGAATGTTTGTTCTCTGGAATATGTTTGTTCTTTGGAATATGCTCTTGGGAATATGTTTGCTTTCTGGGATAAATTTGTTTTCTGGAATATGTTTGCTCTCTAGAATAAGTTTGTTCTCTGGAATATATTTGTTCTCTGGAATGTTTGTTCTCTGGAATATGTTTGCTCTCTGGAATCAATGTTTTCTGGAATATGTTTGCTCTCTAGAATAAGTTTATTCTCTGGAATATGTTTGCTCTCTGGAATATGTTTGCCCTCTGGAATATGTTTGCCTTTGGGAATACATTTGCTTTCTGGAATATGTTTGCTCTCTAGAATAAGTTTATTCTCGGAATATGTTTATTCTCTGGAATATGTTGCTCTTGGAATATGTTTGCTTTCTGGAATATGTTTGCTCTCTAGAATAAGTTTATTCCCTGGAATATGTTTGTTCAACCCCAGAATTCCATGGAATTCTCCTCCATGGCCTCCTCATTGTCCCCTTCAGAATAAAAAGCACAAAATAAAGTGGCCCATTTCCCCCCAAATTATTTATATTTAAAGAGAAGGAAAGATACTCAATCCTGGAAAACTCTCTGGTTTTCCTTCTGCTTCCCAGGTTGTGATTTCCTTGAACTGAGGCTCCAGCTTTGAGTTTTGACCCCCTGAGAATGAGCAGAGGTTCCTGAGACCCTGCAGGTGCCCGAGTCCCACAGCAGTGGGCTCCTCCTTTGATGCCACATGCTCAGCTTTGGGAAGCTGTTTTGTGAAAAAGGAAAATCCCTTTCCCAAGTTGCCCAATGGTTTGGATGCAGGGCAGTCCTGGGCAAACTCCCCCCTTGCTGAGGATGCTCCTGGTGGATTTGGCTGCTCCCTTTCCAGCCAGCCCTGCCAGCAGTGCCAGCTCCTCAGGAATTTCCAGCACAGGCATATTTGTGGTCATTTCTCCTTATTTCACAGGGCCTTGCTCAGCAGTCCTTGGAACACGTTGGCCTCGTGGATTTCTGGCAGGAGGCTGGAGAGTTCTGATCCCTCTAGGAACAGTCAGTCTGTCTGTCTGTCAATTCTCTCTGCATTTTAAACAATCTCAGCTATGCCTGGGGTGGGAAATCTGCCTTTCCTTCTGGGGGATACCCATCCAAAGGCTCATCCCTTCTCTGAGAAGCAGCTGCCCTGGTTTTCCTGACTTTTATTTTAGTAAATAGGACCATGGGATCATCTCTCCCTTCAACCTGCTCCATAGATAACTGAGTTTGTTCCTGGAGAGAATCTGCATTTTTAATCTTTTATAAAGGAAATGCATTCAAAATTTTGAACGTGGCCTTCTCCTCTGCCCTGCTATTCACAGCAGAAGTGTCACAGATGCTTTTCTCCCCCTCTACCTTTTCCCCCCCTAGATCTTGATGAATAAACAGACAAAAAGAGGACAATCTTAGCCTTCCCTGCTGTGTTTTTGAGGGTCAGTGAATAATTTAAACTTCCAGCACAGTTCACAGCACCATTGTGTTAGAACCCTAGACACAGAAGATTTCAATTTTTCTGTGCTAACAAAAACTAATCCTCAAAAATTATTTGACCTGAAACCATAAATAAAGCTTCCAAAACTAAATAATATCACTAAGATTGTAAGTCTGTAGTTAAATAAAATGTATTATATTATAAATAATCCTAACCCTAAAAAAACCCCAACAAACAAAAAACCCAAAAAAATTCACCACACCTTTGGGGTTATAAAAAAATCTGATTAATAATGTGGAAATAAAAGTTCACTGTTCTGTTCACCCCATGATGGCACCAAGTGCCCCAACCCCTCCAGAACTGACCAAAAAACCCCCAGCGAGCCCATGGTGAAACATCTCTAATAAGAGAGAAAAAGACTTTCATTCTAAAAATGAACGATGCCTCATCTCAGCATGTGGGAAAATTCTGAGGTTATTGCTGGGGGCCAAATATAAAAAGCAGCTCTCCATATGTTCTCTGGATAGATCTGAAGCAGGGGGACCGCACTGTGGTCGAGGTTTGCAGCTCAGATACGGAGTGATACAGTCACAGAAAAATTTGGCACGGCAGCCGAGGGTCGGGAGCGGCGGCGCAGACACAAACGGAAAACTGGGAGGCAGGACAAAGGTTAGGGAGCAGCAGAGGCATCAAAGAGCCTCAAACAGGAGCGAGACCCGAATGCAACATGGGCAGTGACTCATCCCTGCACTGCTCCAGGCCATGGGATACAGGAGGGTCTCGGGGGTTGCTTTGGTCAGGATGACCCTGAGATGTGTAAAAGATCACTGTCTCCCAACCCAGCTGTCGAAGAAGGAGTCAGAAGTCTTCAGCTGATGTTCTCCAGGTTGTTGGATTGTTCCTTCTCTCCGATATTCCCTGTCTGGGTGCCCAGCTCAGCCCCAGGCACACTCTCTGCCCTCCCCTGGGGCGGGCACTGATTTTTACACTACAAATTCCCTGTGAGTTATTGACAGGGATGATCCAGCGCCTCTCACCTGTGCCACACAGTTCCATTCCACTCCAATCCCATCCCCAATGCCACCATCCCCAAGGAGATGGGATCAGGGAGAAGAAGGAAGGAGCACAGGACAACACCTCAGTCCCTCCATCTCACCCCCTGAACCCCCATGGTAAAAATCCCCAAAATTTCCCTTTACACCCTACAACTCCTATTATTATGCTATCTAAATTTTTGTGACCTTTAGTTCCTCATTCACAGGTGGTAATTTGTTCCACGGGTCAAACTCAAAGCCCCAGGAGTCCCTGGCTGCTGTCAGGGTCTGTGACCCCCCTGCCAGGGCTTTGGAGCCCCCTGGCTGGAGCTGGGATTATTCAGGACTGTCATAGAGATGTCCTGGATTCCAACAGGAGGGAGTCTGTTCTTAGATGGGATATTAGGAAAGATTTATCCACTTTTTGGTGGTAGATGCCTAAAGTTTTAGCTTTTATGTTTTTTAGATTCTGGGCTGTTTTAGTGGGTAGGTCTGGGTTTCATACTCAGGGTTGCTGAGCTCTCTTCACAGAGGAGATGGACCAGGTGTATCCAGGTGGATACCAAGGACAAGTTCCAGGCCCAAGAGCAAGACCAACGGTGAAGTGAGAAGGAAAAACAAGGAGGATGGAGCTGCATAACCTGAAGATGGACAATTAACAGTTAACAGTTAATTGGACCATGAACCCCAAAGTGCAGCTGGAGCAGAACTGATCCAAGGCTGGGGCCTCGTGGCCCATTGGGCTCCATCCTGTGCCCATTTTGGGGTTCCCCTGGGTGTGGGCACTGCCCAGGTGTGTCCAGGGAGGCCTTTCCATCAATCCCAAATTTATCCTTCTGCTCTGGCTGGGCTCTGCTCCAGGCCAGCCTCCAGAGGGATCATGGTCAAGCACTGCATCAGGCTGCCCAAGGAAGTGGTGGAATCACTGTCCTTGGAAATGTTCAGAAAAATCTCTGGACAAGCAATGATTTATTGGTGGAGGTGGCAGTGCTGAGGCAATGGCTGGACTCGCTGCTCTGAGTGCTCCTGCCCAACCTCCCTGATTTCCTGGTTGTCCCCTCACAGTTCAGCCCCTCCCAGCTGAGTTTTCCTGGATTCCTGGCTTGCTTTACCAGGTTGTCTCCAAATTCCTACCTGTGGGAACCTCAGGCCCCTCTAGTGATTGTCTCCCTTCCTTCCCATTCCCAGGACAATATTTCCCTGGGAAATTCAGGTCAGAGGAGGCTTCAGCTCGCCCTGTCCAAGCTCTTGCTCAAGGCAGGGGCAGAGATGAGGAGAACTCACGGTCTGGGGAGAATGAGCTCTCAGCTTTCCTGAAAGGACCATGAAAAAGCACAAAGGAGAAGATTCCTCATCCTCTGACACTTCCATGAGCCGAGCAGGGGGGCATCCCCCTGGTCACCCCCAGCCCTGGGCCAGCAGTGATGTCAGGCTGGCAGAATTCCTGTGAGCCTCTGGAAAAGCCACTCCTTTCAAAAGGACACAAAGCTGTGAAGAAGAGCCCTTGTTTCTCTCCTTCCAGGGACTCTGAGTTCAGCACTGCTCATCATCCCCATGGAATGAAATCCAAAGTTCGGGTTCTGGGAGCAGAATGACTGATCCAGAGATAAATTAAAGACAACACTGGGTAAGTCTGGCTGCTCTAGGAAATGGTTTCAAGGTCTCCACTGCTACAAAACTGCCTTTTTTTGGTGGCTTATTGCACCATCTGAAGTGTGCAATGGCACCATCCTCGTTCTCCAAGTGAAAACTGAGGTTTTCTCCAAGTGAAAAGAGGAGGTGCAATGTCCATTTCAGTCAATATTACCCATCTAAAATGAGATATCTTATATAAATTATTTTATATATATTTTTTTTTTCCTTTAGAGGGCAAATTATCTGATACTACAGGCTCCTGTCATAAATGAATCCGTGTCAGAGGATCATTCTGAGGGTTAGGAATGGGAGAGGGGTGAGTCAAAGTGAGCTAAATACCTCATTTAAGAATATTACCTCTGCTTTCCAAACCTGTTTTGCTGAGAATTCTTTTTCCAACATTAAAGCAATAATTTACTCAGCGATAACAATGACAGAAACCTCCAAATTAGTTAATTACTAGCCCTTGGACACTCCAGACTCT
The DNA here is from genome assembly GCA_032173965.1 of Sitta carolinensis. Lineage (NCBI taxonomy): Eukaryota > Metazoa > Chordata > Aves > Passeriformes > Sittidae > Sitta > Sitta carolinensis. Next base: position 1,812,912 of record CM063284.1, on the reverse strand, counting down.
GACATAAACTAATTTTTCCCCTTTGAAGCCTATAATTTTTATTCTCTGCTCTTGATCACAGGCTTCTCACCGGGAGCAGATGAGGCTTCAGAATTAGTTACCAGGCTTAGTGTGATGGGTGCCCTTAATGACTCCTGCTCAGTGATTTTCCCAACTTTGTTAACTCCACTTGACGGCCTGACCTGTTTCTCCCAGATCCACCAAGCTGCCACGTCTCCTTGGATGTCTGTCTTTTGCAGAGAGCCCTCAGAATTCCCTGAGGCTGAGTTATCAGCTGGTTTTCATCTCATTTTGATATTTTTTTATTATTATTTCACCCCCTCTGCTTTCCCGGGCTTTTGTTTAGATCCAGAAAAATCAGTAAATATCCCAGCAAAAGGCATTCCTGGGAGGCTGGAGTGCTTGGAGCCACAGGAGGCATTCAGAGTGTCTGCAGGGCACAGTTCCCAGGCCATGAATGAGAGCTGGGGGGGGATTTCTCTCTTTTTTAATATCAGATGTCTGCGAATTATTGAAGTCTGTGCAAGTCACTCAATTCTGCCTTTACAGCCCCCAGACACCCCTTCCCTCCCCGGCCTCCAGGTTCAATTTCATCCAAGGCTTCTTTAAAACTGTTTAAAAGAGAAATAAGAGCAAAGTGAACCAACCAAAACACCCAAAATGGGTTTTTTGCCTTCGCAGCAGGTAGGATTTGAAGGCTGTCAGACAGGGCTGTCTCTGAGCATCTCAGGGATTTTTAAAATCTATTTTACTCCCAGCTGCTCTCTCCTCTCCTAAATTTTCCTCACCAGAGACTCTCTTAACCCCAGCCCATTACAGCTGACTTACAGCCCTGCAAGTCAAATAAAGAGCAGCTACACTTTCAGCAAAGCAGGGTCAGTTCTGGTTTAATTCAGAATGGAAAGCCAGGTGCTTTAAGTGCACTTTGCAAGAGGGGGTTAAGTTACAAAAATAAACTTCCTCGCCCTGGCACAAGCTCGTGGAGAAGGAGCAAAAGAAAAAAAATGATTATGCTCATCCAATTCTATACAGCTTGGCAGGAGATGGGAAAAGCAGAGCAGGGTTTCTAGGAAAGCTCAGGGAAAGTCACTGCTTAGAAAGCTGATCTGGGGAATTTTGCTTTTTTTCTTTTTTTACTTTTTTTTTTAATTTTTTTTTTTCCTGGATTCTCACAAAACCACACAGGCCAGGAGGGATTGACTTCAGCGTCTGCCGCAGCGCACCGGTCCAGATTTGTGCAGATGATTCTGAGTGTGCTGAGTGTTTCTGTTTGAAGAGATAAAAAGAAAGTCCCAGAGTGCAAAGAGCACCGAAATCCTCTCAGAAGTTCGAGCCACGTGGAAAGCCAGACACAGCTCATGTCTTCATCTCCACTGGCAGTTAAAAAAACATTGAAGTTATGACCTGAAAATGAGAGTCAGGTCTCTCCAGACACCTTGGAGAGGCAAGGATTGGATTTGGGATGAGTGAAACTCACCCCATTCCACTTTTCTCTCAAGCTCTTCTCATCTGGACCTTCTCCAGGTGTCCATGGTGCTGGTTATCCAGGAGCACTCATTCAGGTTCCTGCTCCTCCTTTTCCAAGGAATTTGGTGCACATTGATAATGAGGGCTGGGATCCTTGTGGGGTTTTGCTTCACATCCCTGAGCACTGGATGATGGGGCTTTTCCTCTGGCACAGGTGATCCTCTGGAATAGGGGAAATCAAGGATTCCTGGAGCATTTTTTTCCTTCTTGACCCCATCAGCAAAATGGAAACTCACGGAGAATTTATTTATGGATATTTGATATTCAGGAAAAAAAAGTACGATGTGAATAAATCAGTAAATGCTGATGCTGAAAGATAGCTCTGCACAAAAATAAAAGTGTTGGTGTTTTGGTTTTCAGGAGCATCTCAGACACCTTTTTTTTGGAAGGGAATAAAGGCCTTCAATCTCCATGAGCAGCTTGGAGAAAAGGAAAATGGCTCTCCCTTTAAAAAGCTGGAAGGTTTAAAATTGCTCCAACATTTCGAAGGTCTCACCATGCCCTCAATCCCACTGGGAAGATGGAGCAGTAATCACATGATTTTTTTCACTTGCATATTCCACATAATGAAGGAAAAAACAAGTAAGAGCACATGGATACAAGCAAAATGGGGAAATCCAAGGATTGTAGGAATTGTTTGTTGTCCCAGTCTTTACCTGGAGGGATTTTTAGGCATCCCTCATTCTGGAAGACAAGTAAATAGCAGGAAACATCAGGCTTCTTTTAAAAAGAAAATAAATTCCTAATCCTCAGAGGTGCCGAAGAAACCTTTAAGAGGCAAAAATGGGAAAATTTCCAGTCTGAGAAGGCGAATAAAGAGCCTACATTTATTTTTGCAGAAGTCTGATGAAGTTTAAGTCCATAATAAGCCCAGGGTGGGAGGGGGGAAGGCAGTGAGAGGGGCTGACTCATGTTTTTTGAATGTTTGGGGTTAGCACCAGTGTGTTTGGCGAATTCTTCTGTGTACTTAATACGTGTGAAGGAAATTATAATTGGTCCATAGATGATTTGTTAACTAAAAATAGGGCTAAAGCTGTAAAAATATTTGTAACATAAAATTTCAGCAGCTCTTCATCATTCTTTAGCGCTTTTCCCCAAACACGTTGCGAACTCTGGGTCTCTAAACACCTCTCCAGGGTAATTTATTGGAGAGCTGATGGCAGAGCTGAAGATGAATTTCAGCACTTGGGATGAGATCTGCAAAGGCAGCTGAACCAGACAAGGACCTACCAAGGTAATGGAGCAACTTCTTCTCCATCACGACCTGGAATTCCCTTGCCGACCTCGGTGTTGTCACCCTGCCAGCACCTTTTGTGCTGTTAGGAACTTGTATTTCTGAGTGAGGGTGCAGCAGCTGAGGGCTGGCTGTCTGAACAATCTCCCCTTGATGGTTGAAAATGTCCCCAGAGCCATAAACTCACCCCAGGATCTGCCAATCGTTTGCTGTTATCTTTCCAGTCCTAATTTTTCACGTCGCTTCCGTATTTAGAACAACTTTCTGCCTGTTTTTGGCCATTTCTTCCTTTGAAAAAAGAGCAAAAAACCCTTTTTGGACACTCCTGTTTCATGCAGCCCAAACAGGAATGTTCCCAGATGTCCTGAGCAAACTTTGCATGAGAGAGGAACCCTGAGCGAGTCAGCCCTGTGTGGTCTCACTCGTTACGCGGCGCGTCACCTCATTTTTTTGGGTACACGTAGGGAAAGTCACAGGGCGAAGCTGGAATTGATTGAAAGTCCAGTTGAACTTGGTGGAAAAATTCCTCTCTTGACCTTCCCAAGCTTTGGCTGCTTTCCAGGCTCATGATGTTCACACCTCCTTAATGCAACCCCCGGCGCTTGAGTCATGTTGAGCTGGGGCGGGGGAAATGTCAGGTAATGTGGCCTCAGCAGCCACCCTGGAGGGGGACTCAGCTTTTCCCAGCTCTGCCACACTCCAGCCCGGAGTTTATGACGTGTTCCTTGTCCCAGTGCATCCCATCCGAGCAGCAGAGTTTCAGATTTTGCTCAGCACGCGAGGGCAGCAGGCGGAACGCGAGCTGCTGCCCCCAACACCTTGACCTCAGCCTTGCTCCCACTCCTCTCTACCAGCTCTGTCCCCTTCCCAGCCATCCTCCCCGCCTCCTCTTCCTCTCCCCAGTCCCATGGCAGCTCCAAAAATCTGTCAGCTGGAGCTCCCACTCCCGGGAATTACGGGAGATGTTTCGCTGGAGGCCTGCTCAGTGTTACCTCCCTGTCGTGGCTCGTTTGCCCTTCGTTAAGAGGTGGATGAACTTGAGCAAATCCCACAAATTCCTCTGCTTTCCTCTTTTGGCCTTCCCAGCTCATCTCTCTTTTGCTGCTCTGCACGTCTCAAGCAACCCCTTCAAACCCGAGTCAAAAATCAAGAGTAAAGCCGCTGTCCCTCAAGCAGTTTTCAACCTCAGCATCAAGGTTATTTCTTCTTTCAGGAGTGGAGAGCTTGGGAGGGAGTTTATCTGGCAATGGGAGCACCCTGCTAACAGTCAGTTAAATTTTGAATTTGAATCTCCACGGTGGGATCATGAAGGCAAAAAGCTGAAGGAATCCTTGTGCCCCTTGTCCCCATAGGTCCAGAGCAGGTGCCTGCCAGGCACGGCCTCCACACCCAGCACCCAGCACTGGAAATTTTTCCTTTGGGGGAATTCTGCTGCTTGGAGGCTCTGGGTTGATTACAGGTCACATCTTCACTTAGGATGAAATCAGCAGTCACAGGGATCCACAGGACCTGACAAACCAACTTTCACTTCTCCAGCCTAACGCTGCAAAAAAAGAATTAAGTAGACTGGAGAAGACACCAAGTACAGGGTTGGATGATGATGATGATGATGATGATGATGATGATGGTGATGATGATTTCAGCATGCATGGTGGTAGCCTCTGTGAAGTCTCTTCAGGAAATAATTCCTCAAAAGATGATGACCCAAAAATCAAAATAAGTGCGGATGCAATTCCTTGAAAGTACTGGAAGACTAACATAAATTATCAGGGAACTGGATATTCTGGAAGCCAAATAAAGGGATTTAAGAGTTGGGAATTTAGTGTTTCCATCCATACTGTGCCATTTTCTTATATAGAACTCCACTCTTTATTATAGAAAAGAAGATTGCATTACAAAACAGCTATAAATATCTATATCTATATATTTATATTTATATATTTCCATATCTAATCTATATATCTATATAAATAAATGTGACATTTTCTTCTGTAATTGAGCACTTCAGCGTGGGCTTAACCTGCAGCTCTTTGCTGAACCAAGGCTTTGATATCAATTATTTTTCTGCTTCCTCCTCATCATTCCTCACCCCTTTCCTCATCTGCCCCTTCAAACCTCGCCTTGTTTTGTATAAATAAATCCTAAATAGATTTATTTTATTATTTTCATTTTTTTGTCCCATTTTTTTTTAGATTTTTTTTATGTTGAACCACTTTTGCTGTTTTTTTAGAGCTGAAGGCAACCTGAAAGATCCAGGCACAGAAACTCATAGCTCAGTGGCTCAAAACCAACCTGTGGATGGATGAGGCCAAATTTAATTAATTATCTGTACTTCTCAGCTCTTCTCCTGCATTTTTCCCCCTACCTGTTGCCCTTTTGTTAAATAAAAATTTTTAAATAATAAAAAAAAATTCTATAAAAATATTATTTCATTATTTTGGTTCACACTTTGAATTTGCTTCTAGGCTGACACAGAACCTTGCTTGGCAAAGCAAAATATTGCAAAGATTGCTGAAAACTGGATTTCTATGTGGGGTTTTTTTTTGTATTTTGCCCTCACAGGTGGATTCAACCCAGGTCTACAAATGAGGTGAGTCTAATTTAAGCTCCTAACTATTTTATCAGTGAAGTGACAAATTTGCTGGAATTGTTTCCTGAGGATATTTGTGTTCTTTTCTCCACTTGTGCTGAGAGTTGGGACATTATTTTTCTGTAGAAAACAATTTCCAGCTGAAACAGCTCCAGGCTTTACTACAATATAAATTTGTTTAAATGACTTCTAAAAACAAAGAAATAATAAAAATACCCCCTGCAAAGAACAGGACCTCGATTAAAATTCGGTTCTTCAGGCTTTACTAACATAAATTTGTCACAAATTTGCCACGAATTCCTTCTGTAATTTTGGAATATGATGTTACTTCTTTACTTTATTTATGAATTGATGGAAAACGCAAAAAATGCTCCCTTTGTCCCGTCTCTGTGCACTGATTTGTACAGGTTTCATAATAACTGTGTGTAATTCAGAGTCATTTAAAGGTCCCTTTATCAAGGCAGAATAGTGCATACATTTATATTTCTATATATATATAAGAATCCAGCCTTTCATCTTTGGGTCTGTAGTGTAGGATAATTCTTGCTTTGTGCCTGAGCTCTTTGATCCAGGGAGATTTCCACGTTTTGGGAGTCTCTGGCTGAGTGAGGACTTTGTTCTTTGTTGGGCCTACATTCCTGATTTCCTAAAACACAGCAGATGTCCCGACCCTCTCCCTTAGGTAGGGCTGGCACCACCCTGGCCCATCCAGTGTCCAAACATCAATGGGTTCCTCTTAGAAAAAGGCAATTAAAATTCTCTGTTATTGCCACGCTCTGGGGTTTGGCCCCCGGGTGATTTTCTGAAAGCTGCTGGAGAACTGAGCAAGGACCAAAACAAGGACCAGAAGAAGGATCACAACAAAGATCAGAACAACACAGTAGGACAGAACAAAGATCAGAACAAGCCCTTTCCCCCCTGACATCTCTGTCACACTCATATTTCACATCGCAGCCTCTCAGCCTTCTGCACGCCTCAGCTTCCTTCCCAGAGCGTCATCCCTTTTCTCAGGCAGGGTCTCTCCACCCCTTTTCTCCCAGGCAGGGTCTCTCCATCCCCTTTTCTCCAAGGAGGGTCTCTGCATCCCCTTTTCTCCCAGGAGGGTCTCCATCCTCTTTTCTCCCAGGAGTCTCTTCACTCTTTTCTCCCAGGAGGGTCTCTCCACCCCTTTTCTCCCAGGAGGTCTCTCCCCTAACCCCTTTTCTCCCAGGCAGGGTCTCTCCAGCCCCTTTTCTCTCAAGGAGGGTCTCTGCATCCCCTTTTCTCCCAGGCAGGGTCTCTCCAGCCCCTTTTCTCTCAAGGAGGTCTCTGCATCCCCTTTTCTCCCAGGCAAGGTCTCTCCAGCCCCTTTTCTCTCAAGGAGGGTCTCTCCATCCCTTTTCTCCAAGGAGGGTCTCTGCATCCCTTTTTCTCCAGGCAGGGTCTCTCCAGCCCCTTTTCTCCAGGAGGGTCTCTGCATCCCCTTTTCTCCCAGGCAAGGTCTCTCCAGCCCCTTTTCTCTCAAGGAGGGTCTCTGCATCCCCTTTTCTCCCAGGCAGGGTCTCTCCAGCCCCTTTTCTCTCAAGGAGGGTCTCTGCATCCCCTTTTCTCCCAGGCAGGGTCTCTCCAGCCCCTTTTCTCTCAAGGAGGGTCTCTGCATCCCCTTTCTCCCAGGCAGGGTCTCTCCAGCCCTTTTCTCTCAAGGAGGTCTCTGCATCCCCTTTTCTCCAGGCAGGGTCTCTCCAGCCCCTTTTCTCTCAAGGAGGGTCTCTCCATCCCCTTTTCTCCTGGAACTCCGCAGCTTTCCGGGCAGGGTCTCTCCAGGACCGTCTCGCTGCTGTAAGCCGAGCCGGTCAGGCAGGAGGTTTTAGCCCGCCTGAGGAATTTGGAGGAAGGGTTCCTAAGCTGCTCAGTGCATAAGCCATGCGAGCATATGGCCCTAAATCCCCTAAGCCCGGCACTTAGCGGTGATCCAATAGCGCTGGGCGGGCTCCGGGCAGCAGTGCTGCCCGAATGCAGGGGGATGCAGCGGGCAAGGGCCGGAGCCCCGGGGCGCCTCCGCGGGCTTTGCTGTCTCAGGAAAAGTGGCAAACGTCCACTTTGCACACAGCAATTCCCCGGGCAGCCGCTTTTTTGGAGCCCTTGATGAAGAGACGGCGCCCTGGGCACGCTGTGCCTGGAGGAGATTTGGGGAGAGCTGTGCTGATGTCTCCAGGGCACAGCTGAGCTTTCCCCCTGTCTTCCCCTCCCAGCCCATGGCTGAGGATGAAGAGTTTGCTCAGCCTTGTCACCCCTCCCTGCTCCTGCAAAGCGTGGCTCGGAGAACAGGAGGATCACAGGGTCACAGTCACAAAATCACAGAATCACAAAATCACAAAATCACAAAATCACAGAATCACAAAATCACATGATCACAGGATCACAGAGTGACAGAATCCCAGAATCCCAGGATCACAGGGTCACAGGTTCACAGAATCCCAGAATCCCAGGATCACAGAATCACAGGGTCACAGAGTCACAGGAACACAGAATCACCAGGTTGGAAGAGACCTTCAGGATCATTGAGTCCAACCCAATCAACAGACTGGATATCAGGAAAAAGTTTTTTACAGAAAGAGGAATAAAGCACTGTAATGTTCTGCCTGGGGAGGTGGTGCAGTCCCCATCCCTGGTGTGTTTCAAACAGACTGGCTGTGGCACTGGGGGCCAGGGGCTGGGTGAGGGGCTGGGGCTGGGTTGGACTCGATGGTCCTGGAGGGTTCTTCCAACCCAGTGATTCTGGGATTCTGTGATCCTTTTATCCTGGGATCCTGTGATCTTGGGATTCTGTGATCCTGGGATTCTGGGATTGTGTAACCCTGGGATTCCGTGATCCTGTAAATCTGTGATTCTGTGATAAAGGATATTTTTTTCCAGATTCACTTCTATTTGGTTACGAACCGATAGTGGCAATTCCTACCGGGGCTCGCCGTGCAGCACCCTCCCTCCCTCCCCTCTCAGATGTCCCGGGGCTGAAGGGGCTAATCCTTTACATTAACCAGCCCATTAACCATTGTGCCTGTAAAAACACCCAGCCTGTCACAATGACTCCTGGCTCTGCTCCCTCCTGTCCATCAACTTGATCGAAGATAATGTGTAAGGGGATAGCTCGGGCGCTGCGTGCTGTTGACACTGGGAAGAAAGATCCCGGGGCTGAAGTGCCACTCAGGTTACAGATGAGCTGGAAAATCCGCCCACTCCTGAGAGTGGTGACAGCTTTGTACACAAACTGCTGCTGCCCGAGGCACGGCGGCCGCAGGGGCTCTGCAGGCAGGGCTGGGAGGGAGCGGGCTGGGGGATGCTGCTGCGGGTCAGCGGGGTCAGAGCCTTTAAACCTTGGTGTTGGAGCAGGAGCGGAACGAGTTATCAGCTGAGAGAAATCAAACAGGGCTGTCTGCTCACTGTCCTTTTTGGGCTAGGCATCCAGCACAAGGGGCAGTGGAGGAGTTGGATACACACCAACGTTGTGGTGGCCATGAGCTGCTCTTGCAAACATCCCAGCCAAGTCATTGAGGCCAGCAGTGTCCCATCCAGGAGCCCGCCTTGTCCTCCCACTCTGACACCAACACTCACTCTCCATCTCTCACCAGGAGTTTTATAAATGCTTCAAGGCAAGCCTTCGATATTGAATTTTATTTTAACTTTGTTATCTATGTCAGTTGGGTCGTCTCTTTTTAAACCTTGGTGTTGGAGCAGGAGTGGAACAAGTTATCAGCTGAGAGAAATCAAACAGGGGAGCTGCTCACTGTCCTTTTTGGGCTGGGCATCCAGCACAAGGGCAGTGGAGGAGTTGGATGCACAACGTTGTGGTGTCCGTTGAGTTGCTCATTATGGCATTGAGTTGCTCTGGCAAATACTCCAGACTGTGGTGGATAACTCCTAAAAGCCATCCCAGTCTGCTGCCAGAATTTTGGTATCCCAGCTACAGCATCAGGGCCAGCAGTGTTCCATACAGGAGCCCTGCCTCATCCTCTCACTCTGACACCAACACTCCACTGCTCCATCTCCCACCAGGAGTTTTATAAATGCTTCAAGGCAAGCCTTCAATATCAGCTTTTATTTTAACATTGCCATCTACGTCAGCTGGGTCGTCTCTTTTGAAACTTTGATGCTGAAGCAGGAGTGGAACGAGTTCTCAGCTTGAGAAAATCAAACAGGGTGATCTGCTCACTGTCCTTCTTGGGCTGGGCATCCAGCACAGGGGGCAGTGGAGGAGTTGGATGCACACCAACGTCGTGGTGGCCATGAATTGCTCTTGCAAACACTCTGTGGTGGATAATTCCTAAAAAGTCATCTCTGGGATGTGTGGCACTCTGCTGAGCGAGAAGAATTTTGGCATCCAACCCAAGGCATCAGGACCAGCAGTGCCCCTCCCTGGGACAAGCCCTGCCTTGTCCTCTCACTCTGACACCAACACTGCTTTGCCTCACACCAGGAGTTTTATAAATGCTTCAAGGCAAGCCTTCAATATTAACTTTTTTTTTTTAACGTTGCCCCCCAAAAGTGTGCTTTTCTCTTTTTTTTTTTTCCATGGGAAAAGGTTAATATGTCAGCTTCCAACCTGCAGTGGCTCAGCCCGAAGCAGAACATTTCAGTTTTATCAGCTGGCACGAAGGGATCTGTTTCAAATCATTTTTGACAGCATATTAAGCTGCATTTCTATCCCAGCTTGAAGCTGGCCCGCCCATTGTCCTTCCCTTTCTCTGGAAACAACTCGCTTTTTTCCCTCTGAAACCAGGTGAAAGAGCTGAGTGAGGGAATCACTGGGACATGAACTTGGCTCGGAGGAGAAAAAGAGGGGCCTGGATTTTCAGAATGTGGCTCCAACAAAGGAGCAGTTTGATTTTCACTTGATCTGAGAACAGCCCGTGCAGCCAGGTCGGATAAACTGAAATACAACACTGCAGCAATGCTGCCTGTCCCTTACCCCGGACATTTATTCACCAGCAGGCATGGCCAGGCTTCACTGTTGGCTGTGACATTCCAGGAAACAGCACGAATGTGGAATAAAGGCCTCTGAGCACTCCAGGATTTCCTAGGAAGGATGCTGGGATTAGGTGCAGTTTTTAAAATAGAAGCTCACAGAGATGGATTATTGTTGGAATATTGGAAAATTATTGAAATGGAAAAAACGGACCAAAATTTGGTTTATATTTTTTCATGCACAGTCCTTCACTGCTGGTGCAACAGCTCCTCTTACAAAGGCAGAGAATGGAGTAATAGAAATTTATCACTGGTTTTCCCAAAGAAGTTGTGGCTGCCACAGCCCTAGAAATGCTCAAAGCCAGGCTGGACAGGGCTTGGAGCAACCTGGAGTAATGGAAGATGTCCCTGCCCAGGGCAGGAGCTGGAACAAGAGTTTGAAGGTCCCTTTTAATCCAAATCACTCCATGATCCTGATTCTAAGATTTAAAGAGTGTGGGGACTGTTCTGACTCCAACTGTGGGAGGTGGGGACAGAATTTGTGTTGAGATTTAAACCTTCTCTAAGGAAATAGCTTTGCATAATGAATAACCCCCTCAACAATTATGTGAAATTCTTTTTTTCCAATGGTTCATGTAGAAATAAAAGGGACTGATGGTAGATCTGTGATGACCTAAGCCAAGATGTTCTCTGTTCAGTCCCTCCTAACTGCATGCCAGGAGCAGGAGAGGTGTTCCTGCTCCTGCCCCATGGCCCATGAAGAGTTAATGGGATGAGATGTGATGCCAAACCCTTCATTCCAGCAGTTTGGATGGGAACCAGCAGCTCAAGTCAGGAGCACTTTAGAACCCAAGCTCAAACTTGCTGGTCCTGTTTCACCCCCAGAGAAAATCTGGTTTTAGTATTCCCTCTGGGTGTCCAATCCAATGAAACCCTGCCCCTCCCTGCCAGGTCTGCTGCTGGCAGCAAGATCGTCTCTCCCCAAAGGGCAGAGATGTTGCAAACATCTGGAAAGTGGTCAGCAACCAGAGCAAGGTGCACCCAGTGGATTCCAGCACCTTATTTCCCTCCAAACAGGCCCTGAGGGGAATTAATTTCCTGGAATGACCTTCCTAAAGCCAGAATTTCCAGTGATATCTGCCCTTAACAGTGAAAATAATAAAGGAAGGAATGCCACGGGATCATCAGTGCTCAATTCCCCTACCTGGGGATGCACTTTTGGGGAGTGAAGTGTTGATAAATCTCTTTTCTTGCCCTAGGGAGGAGAATAGGTGCTGGTCAATCTGTTAATATTTGTTTTATCACTTTAATAATTCTGTTCACTAAGGACACTGGGCATTACATGGATAGGTAACACCAGCAATTCAGCTTTGGAGACCTCAGTGAGAAAGGTTAGGATGAGGAAGATTGAGAGAGAGGTTTAGAAAAATAAAATAACAGAAAGCAGCAGCATTGCATTACAAGCCCTTCATGCTGGAATCTGGAAAAACATGGAGACTTTTGTTTAATAGATGCAGGAATTCGCCTTTATTTTTGTTCCCCTCTCTTCCTTTAACGAGGAATCCTGAGTTGAACTCCTTGCCTGCCTGCAGCACTCTGCCTTTGGCTGGCTCCCCCAGGCTTCTCCCTGCAAACCCTGGAGTGAATTGGTCTAATCCCCTGGACGGCAGAGAGGGAAGCTCTGGAGCAGCTCCCTCATTCCCTGGCGGAGCCTGAGCCAGCCCACGCATGTTCCACCGGGATCCGCTTCCCCGGCGGGGTCCAGCCGTGTGCTCCTGCATTCCTCTGGCCACAGGGCTGTAGGAAACCACCCCATTGCTCCTCTTACATAAGGACAGGCCCTGGCAGAGCCAGCCTGGCTTTTGTCATTCAGCTCCCATGCCTCCTCTCTCCTCCTCCCCTTTCTCTGCTGCTCGTAAAAGCAGCCACGAGGCCACCACAGGAATCGTTAATCCAGCGAGGTGGGGAGGTCTCCACGCAAATGTTGCTGACTTGGGCTTTCAGCAGAGGCTTTCAGGGCTTTTCTAGCCTGGGCTTTCCCCTCCAGGGCTTGGGGCTCGGTGCTGGTGGACACGGCAGAGGACTTGGCCCGGCGAAATGCAGAGGTTGGTGGTTCCAGTAACCACTGGCTCCAAGGAAGACAGAAAGCCAGGAGGGGAGGCATCGGGGTGAGGGAGGAATTTCCACCCCAGCGTGATGCTGGCTTTGTGATTCAATACAATCAACATGTGGGGATTTTGTTTCTCCTTTTCCTTCTCTTTCTCCCTCTCCTTCCTCTCCTTCTCTTTCTTCTCCTTCTCCTTGTTTTTCTTCTTCTCCTTCTCCTTTTTCACCTTCTTTTCCTTCCTCTCCTTCCTCTTCTTTTTCTTCTTTCTTCTCTCTTTCTTTCTTCTCCTTCTCTTCTCTTTTTTTCTCTTCTTCTCTTCTCTTTCTTGTTCTTCTTCTCTTTCTTTTTGTCCCTTCTCCTTCTCTTTCTCCTTCTTCTCCCTCTTCTTCTCTCCTCTCCTTCTTCTCCTCTTTCTTCTTTTTCTTCTCCTTTTCTTCTTCTCTTTCTTCTCCTTCTCCTCCTTCCTTTCCTCCTCCTTTTCCTGCCTTGGTTGAAAGTGGATGTGGTCTCCCTACAACAGACCCCAAGATCCCTCCAAAGATCCAAGGGCAAACCTGGCCCAGCAGGAAAAGCATCAGGGACATCCATCATGGTGCTCCTGAGCTCAGGATGGCTTAAAAAACATCTCCCACATGCACATTGGAACAATAAAATCATGAGTTTGAGGAACAGGTGGAACAGTTTTCCTCCAAAGCCAAGGTGCTGGTGGTGGATGTGTCTAGAAAATCTGCGGAGAATCTGTAGCCCCACACATTCCATTAATTTTCCATACTTACTCCAAGCAGCTGGAGCTCTGGAGCAATTTACACCATCCAGAAAGTTACTTCATGTTGTGGTGTCTTTACAGAACAGCCAGGTTTACTTTTCTACCACTGTCTTCACTCATGGCTGGCACTTCCTGAGGAGACAGCTCTGTGATGAAAATAGAGTTGATATTTTGAAATATTATTTTTTTTCACTTACAGAAAAAAAAAAAAAAAAGAAGAAAAAGCTGTGTCTGGAGCAGGCTGCGTTTTGCAAACATATGTGAGTGTCTGAGCATATGCAAATGTAGCATTTTGTGGGATGGAAACATTCTGGGTTAACCTTTGTCAGAAAACAGAATTACCAATTTTCATGTCATCGTGACTTTCCATTTTGAGGACTGTTTTCTGTGCTGCAAAAGCTATCATAACTCCTTAAATTATTAATTATTATAATAGGCCTCATCTGTTCCATACCTATGAGGGCTTTCTATTTCTATGTGCATGTTTTTATTGTGTCCTTTCCCTCAAAAAGTAATTTTCAGGTCATTTTCATATTGAAACAGTGATTTTCTTCTTGAATATTTTGAACTATTTCAGAGAAGAAAAGTTCATGTTTTTATGCAAACCTAGAAATGTCTCAGAGGCAGACAAGGAAGAGAAATTTCCACGGATGTCAGGAGTGTGGAGCTGTGACTGGAGGTGTCTGGTGGGCATAGGAAGGGCATCAGGAATGTGGTGGGAAGGCCACAAAGGATTCCCAGAGCACAAGGGTGCTGGAAGGGAGGTGAAGATCACCTACAATGCAGATGAGCAGGCCTGAGCAAGACCCCCCATTTATAATAAAACATGTTCAGAATGACCAGGGAATGAGTCAGTACAAGAGGGAATGTCCGGGATGGAATTCATCCCCCAAAATAGGGCAGTAAACACAGGTGGACGCTGGAGAGGACGGGAATCTGAGGTTGGAGCCTGCCATGCATTTGGAATCATCTTCCCTGGGCTCATGGTCCTTCATCTTCTCCATGTTGAGGTTCCACATCCCTTGTGATCTCCTGAGACACTGCAGAAAAGAAATCCTTTATCCAGACCAGCAGCTGCAGGAAAACAGCTCTTAATAACATCATTGATCATGGAATTCTAGGGACTGGGTTGGAAGAGACCTTAAAACTCAACTTGTTCCACCCAGAGGCACCTTCCACTCTTCCAGGTTGCTCCAAATCTGGCCTTGGGCACTTCCAGGGATGGGGAATGATGGCTGAGGAATGATGGTTATTGGTTCCACTGATGATTTCTGCCTGAGACACTTTTTCGAGGGCTTTTGCCAACAAATAAAATCCCATCCAATGTCTCCTATTGCTCCTCCTGGTGCATCACTACCATTGAGAAGAGATTTTGACCATGAAACCCGTAAAGAGTGACATCATGGGCCAGGTTGGTGACTGGTGTCAGTTGAAATCTTCAGGGAGATGCTGATTCACTCAAAGCTCAGGACACACAACTCTATTTTCTGCTTGGAAAATTAGACAAGCCACGTACGGGAAGGCTCAGTCTGGGATTTCCCGTCTGGAAATGTCATCTGGGAAAGGTATGGTGGCACCTAATTCAGTGGGTATTCACAGCCACATGGTGGTGACCACAAGGAAAAAGATGTCTTTCCCTTTCCAAGGATCTTCTGTAGTCCTGAGACTGCTGCTGTCTCTAGAGGAAAACGACTGGGAAAGAAAACATTCCTGGATCCATCTGTCCGCCAGCCTTTTCAGGTAAATGAGTCTCTCCCCATTTCTCAACCCTAGCCCAGTTCCAGATCATTCCAAGCAGTGGAAACTGCTTGTTTTTCTACCTCCTCTCCCCAGAAACACTGGGAAATAAATCCCCATTTCCCAAAGTGCCACGGCCGTGATCCTGGATTGCAGCAGCGCTAAGCCTCCTGTTGGTCTCAGCACCTGACTGGGAGCCCCGGCAGCCAGAGAGCTTTGCCCGGGCTCCAGAGCCCAGCACAGCCCCAGCTGGGGCTCAGCAGTGACAGGGCCCTCCTAGCATCCCCTTCCTGCCCTCTGAGCTCCCTTGGCACAGAATTTGCCTCCTTCCCTCCCGGCAGCAATGTACAGGCTTGCACCGTCCTGCCGTGAGCTACCCCGTAAACAACAACAAAATGAGCTTAGGGCTTTAAGCCTCCCAATGAAATAAGAAGCTAATTTGCCCCATCACAGTGCTTGCCATCTGTAAGAATTAGTCCCAGGGGGAAATGAATAGAGCCATTATTCCTCCCGGGCTCTTGGCTGTGTAATTCCTCCAGTGGTGAAACAGTAGACAGCGAGAGGAAAAACATAATACTTGTGTGACCGGGCTGCCATTGGCTAAAGGAGTTGTGTGTATCTCGTTGGTGAAATGAAGAGTCGGGCAGGAGGCTTAAGGGGTGACAGACCTCGCTGTCCCAAATGCCTCCTAGGCACCAAGTAATTAAAGCATGGTGTGGAGGGGCTAAGAGGGCCAGGAGGGGAGGTAAAGGTGCATTTATTGATGGCTGAGCTTGGGAATGGCTCTGCTGCAAGCTGTGGAGTATCGACCTTGGATTGTAATTTGTGCTCCCTCCGAAGGTCTCTCGCTCCTCTTCTGTGTTCTTTTTTTGCTGGGGGTGATGTTAAAAGGGAAATGTGACAGCCCCTTAACCCTCATGGGTCCATCCAAGCAGTTCTAGCCAGGGGAGGTTGGATTCTTCCCTGCTGGAACTGGCCTGATTCCTGTTTTATACTACGTGAGGATGTGGCCTCTAATTTTTTTCAGCTGAGCCAAACCCAATCCATGAAGGAAAAGGTTCACAAGGATTTTCCAGCTGTAAGTGAAAGTTATTTTATCTGAGAGGAATGAACAAGGAGCACCAGGAGCAGGGGAGCAGAGGGAGACTTCTGGCCAGGGGGGAAGAAACGTGTTGGGAAAAAATGGATGCTGTCCCTGAACACAACCAAATAACTGCTGTCTCCTGGAAGAGTCAGCATTTTATCCAGGATAGCATCTGGGAACTCATCTGAGCCCAAATCCTGCTGTCCAAACAAATGGAAATGCCTTTATTCCTGATGTCTGTGTCGAGGAGTGAGGCACGGTCAGAGAAACTCCTGACACATGTGAAAGACCTGCCCAGTGCCACACAAGGCTCAGGGAGTTTCCCCCCAGGCCACTCAGTTTTCCTTTGTCCCATTTATTCTGATGATTTTTGTGCTTTGCCAGTGAAGAAATAAATGAGCCTGCTCATGGCAGGACCTCCCTGGTTCGGATTAGATGCATCCAAAATGGAGAATCTTGGAGTCTGCAGGGAAAAGAAAAAGCATCATGGGACTGCCACCCCTTCAGCTGAGGGAAAGGCTGCTCTAGTAGGAGGGAGGGAGTCAAATTTGAGGACTTAGTAAGTGATTCCACATGATAAGCAGCTTTTCTTGTGCAGCCCAGCACCACTCCGTGCAGGCACTGGCTCCTGCCAACTTTTCGCTGCTGACACGACTTTCATAATTTTTGATTTGTTTTTCTGCCCAGAGGCAGAATAATGGAGGAAATAATGTCTCCATTGATGCTGCTGACCTGCCCTAATGCTTTTGTTTGCTTTTTTCCTTGATGTTCTGTGTGGCTTTTTAGTTTATTCAGAGGTATAACTGGAACTGTTCTTTTCCCTTCCCTTCCCTTCCCTTCCCTTCCTTCCCTTCCTTCCTTCCCTTCCCTTTCCCTTCCCTTCCTTCCCTTCTTCCCTTCCCTTCCCTTCCCTTCCCTTCCCTTCCCTTCCCTTCCCTTCCCTTCCCTTCCCTTCCCTTCCTTCCCTTCCCTTCCCTTCCCCTTCCCTCCTCCTCCTTCCTTCCTTCCCTTCCACCTTCCTTCCCTTCCCTTCCCTTCCCTTCCCTTCCCTTCCCTTCCTTCCCTTCCTTCCTTCCCTTCCTTCCTTCCCTTCCCTTCCCTTCCCTTCCCTTCCCTTCCCTTCCCTTCCCTTCCCTTCCCTTCCTTCCTCCTTCCTTCCCTTCCCTTCCCTTCCCTTCCTTCCCTTCCTTCCCTTCCCTTCCCTGACTTCCTCTTCCCTACTTCCCTACTTCCCGACTTCCCTCTTCCCTTCTCCCTTCCCTTCCCTTCCCTTCCCTTCCCTTCCCTTCCCTTCCCTTCCCTTCCCTTCCCTTCCCTTCCCTTCCCTTCCCTTCCCTTCCCTTCCCTTCCCTTCCCTTCCCTTCCCTTCCCTTCCCTTCCCTTCCCTTCCCCTTCCCTTCCCTTCCCTTCCCTTCCCTTCCCTTCCCTTCCCTTCCCTTCCCTTCCCTTCCCTTCCCTTCCCTTCCCTTCCCTTCCCTTCCTTCCTTCCCTAACTCCCTTCCCTGACCCTTCCCTTCCCTGACTTCCCTTCCCTGAACTTCCCTGAACTTCCCTGAACTTCCCTGAACTTCCCTTCCCTTCCCTTCCCTTCCCTTCCCTTCCCTTCCCTTCCCTTCCCTTCCCTTCCCTTCCCTTCCCTTCCCTGAACTTCCCTTCCCTTCCCTGAACTTCCCTTCCCTGAACTTCCCTTCCCTGAACTTCCCTGAACTTCCCTGAACTTCCCTGAACTTCCCTGAACTTCCCTGAACTTCCCTTCCCTGAACTTCCTGAACTTCCCTTCCCTGAACTTCCTTCCTTAACTTCCCTTCCCTGAACTTCCCTTCCCTGAACTTCCCTGAACTTCCCTGAACTTCCCTGAACTTCCCTGAACTTCCCTTCCCTGAACTTCCCTGAACTTCCCTGAACTTCCCTGAACTTCCCTTCCCTGAACTTCCCTTCCCTGAACTTCCCTTTCCCATGTCCCAAATCTGTGGTGGAATTTGAGCATCATTTTAAGACTGACCACCTCACACAGTGAATTAAAGCTGAGTCCAGCATTTACACTGAGAACATGGAATAGGAGCACCAGGAAGGAAATTAGCATCCACAGCTCCTCTAGGAAATCCATTCCAAGGCCTCTCCACCCTCACAGGGAAGGTTTTCTTCCCATCTATCCCTGTCCTCTGGCAGTGGGAAGCCATTCCCTGTGTCCTGTCCCTCCATCCCTTGTCCAAAGTCCCTCTCCAGCTCTCCTGAAGGTCTAAGCACTGGAAGGCACTCCAGGGTCTCTCCAGGGCTTTTCTTCTCCAGGCTGAGCATTCCCAGCTCTCCCAGCCTGGGCCTGTCTTTATAGCTGAGGTGCTCCAGCCCTCAGAGCACCTTGCTGGCCCTCGGATTTCTGACTCACAGCACATTTTGACGATTTCTTTTTCACCTTCGCTTATGAAGTAGATATTTTGAGTCTCGGTGAAAACAGATTTGCAGAGTTAGGGCCTCAAAGAAAAGAGCTTTGTATGTTTGGGTCTAAATGACCTGAGAATCCAAATCTTTTCCTGCTGTAAAGATCAGGAGTAGAAATTCCTTGGAAGCAGACAAGGCTTCTGAGGCAAGGCAGGTTCCAGAGGCTTTTCATGCCCAACAGCTGCCTTGGCTCTCCGTGTCCAGGCGGTGAGGTGGTGGAGTTCCGCACGAACGCTCTGGATGGGGAAAGAGCAGATCTCACATCTCCTCCAAGACCAGCAACTCCCACAGCTTTAGCTCCTATAAAAAGAAGCCTTAACCAAACTAATTGCTTATCACATTGGGAGCTGGCAAGGGCTGTTTGGGGGTGAAGCGAATATTTGATGTCGAGAAAGAAAAAGTATTGTGTTACTGACTCAAGAAAAACACTTTGCAGCCAATTTGCACAGTTTGAGCTCGTTTCCATGGAGCTCCTGCAGGAGTGGGAGTAGATAGGAACTTGCCGTGGGATTTGCAATGTGCTGAAGCCCTGAGGTCTCTTTCTCCATCCACCCCACGACCTCGTCCAGCTATGGATTGCACAGGCTTGGCTTAGCAGATGAGCCAAGGCTTTGCTGGGAAGGGCCCCAGGCAGAGCAGGGATTTCAGGAGGGGCAGCACCAGGCGCTGGGTCCGTGCCCGCAGGCGAAACCCCCTCGGATTTGCTCTCGCACAGGCAGTGGAAAAACGGAGGCTGGCTTGCTCCGAGCTGCCATGACGTTAACAAGATGGCTCCCAGCAAACCTGCAGCCCAAACTCAGATGTTCCTCCGGGGAATATCACGGCACAGAACATTACGTCAGCCCCACGCAGTTCCCCAAGAGCGGCTCTGCCTTTCCGCTCAGCGCGGCGTGTTCCTGCCTTTCATCTCTGGAGGATTACCAGCACTGCCTGTTCTAGGCATGGAAATCTGCCTCCAGATCCTAAAGCCAGTTCACACATCCCACAGAACGCTTGGGCTCACATGGGTGGACAGCATCATAGGTCAAGGGACTTGTGTTGCCTTCTCCGTGCCAACCTGGTGAGGCGGTGGCGACCTTCCCCTGTCCCTGGACCTGGTCCAAGGATGTGAGAAGGTCACCACCACCAGGGTAATGAGAAGAACAGGAGGCTGAGGCAAGTGAAAGCTTGGTGTGGAGAAATCTTCCTACAGCAGAGAAGAAGTTCAGTTCAAATGGCAGAAATGTCCCCAGAGATGTGACATAGGCAAGGTTGTATTGCTGGCGTTATTTAAAATTGGATTGGTCTCTGTGTGCAGGATCCCAGGCTTGGTGGGGTCAGAGAAGGGGAAGTTTGTTCCAGCCCTTTGGAGGGCTGAGATCCACACTGGAGAAGGACTCACCCTCCTCTGGAGGAGATTCCAGATGGATGGGTGTGTGCATCCATCCAAAATGTCTCAGGATGTGTCCAGGATTACATCACTGCGGAGTGACAGCAGATTTGTCTTATCTCAGGCCCCATTTTGACAGGCCATTGCCAAACAATTCCACCCTGCAGCCACATTTGGGTTCAAAACGTGACATAAAGTGCTTGGCTGAGCCATGACTTGGATCTCTTTGAATCAACATCCACGTGCTGCTTGTGGTGGCTTTTAGGTCTGGTACAAACATTGGGATTCCCTGTTTACAACTGATGTTCTTGACACCTTCCCTTTTCAGAAGAGTTCACAGCCAGGTTGGAAAGGGCTTGGAACAATCTGGTCTAGTGGAAGGTGTCCTGCCCATGGCACAGTGGATGATGTTTAAGGTTCTTTCCAAGACAAACCATCCTGTGATTCCATAAATCCCTCTTTTTCCACGGGAGACGTCTGGATCTCACACATGAAGAGTGGATTGTGTTTAGCTCACCTGTGGCAGTGCATGAAGAGGATAGAGGTGCTCCAGATGGGATTTTGTGGTGTGACAGGGATGAATCACTCCAACCACCTCCTCTGCTGAGCTCCTGGGTGCCATCCCCATGTCTATGGAACGGAGCAGTCACGACAAAAGAATTCAGCTCCATGAGTAGGTGGTCGAGAGGGACCCATCTTCCTCCATTCCCTGGGAAAGGAGCCAGATTCTGTTGCCCTGACTGATGGATAGTTTGGGTTCTTCCCAGACTTTTCATTACCAGATTGGTTGTCTGGATTCATGAAGGAACCACAGCTCCCTTCTCAGATACAGCCTCACTGTCCTTGTGAGAAGCTTCTCTGCCGCTTCCAAGTTTCCCTCTTGGACTGATGAGGGAGGTGCAGCTTTTTACCCAGCCCAGATCGAAAATCAGCCACCACCCAGCCCACGATCAGGGCCCCTCTCATTATTTTAATTTTGGGTTTGCAGTGAGACGAGCTGGCAGCCTTGCCTGCGCTTGGCACTGCAGAAGAGTTTAATAATCACCTAATAAAACTTTTCATCTGGCTTCCCACATCTCTCCCTTTCCCAGCTCCGTGCCCTTCCTTGCACTCTCTATCAGGGATGGGGGGTTTAGCCTAACACACATCACTGCTTCTCCCCCGCTGCTGCTGCAGGTATTTGCAGGTACCATAATTTCATTGCCTCTAATCCAATCCCAGAAATTCCAGCCAAAAGTGCAACTTTTAATCTGTCCCTGTGTGTTTCATCATGCCCCATTTTATGGGGCTCCTCACTGTCTCCAAGGATAAAGGAGAATTTCGATCTTTATTTTAGGTTTGTTTGTCAACAGTGCTTGGGATTGGTTCAGTATTGAGGTGGCTCGAGGTGTCATAATCCTGATTTTTCTGATGAAACTTTGAACTTCCCAGCCTGGATGCTTCCAAGGAAGGCCTGAGAATTCTGGCCTTGAGCAAAATGATGGATTTGGAGCTTAAAATCCTGATCAGTACCAGTCTGGGCTGACCCAAGGTGACTGCAATGCTGTCCCTTAGGGGCTGCAGGTTCCCTTCTTTCCCTTCCACTGTTAATGTCAGGCAGCAGCCTTAAAATAAATCCATGCAAGGGAACGAGACAGCTGGAAAATGAATTTTTTTTTTTTTTTTAAAGAAAGGAGGACTGGAACTATAGATGTGCTATAATTGACAGTTCTTTACAAAAAATTGCAGCCGAGCAGCAGGAGACAACTCTGCTTGTTTGTCTTGTATCAGATGCTCCCCTTTGGGCCAAGGAGAGGAAATGGAAATTACAACCCTCCTGAAAGCAGCAAAGCATTCCCAGGAAAAAGCCATTTGTGGAGGGCAGGGAGAGAATGAGGTACAGACACGGCCAGAGGAAAAGCAGGGAGCTGGCAGAGAGCACTGGGAGCAGGGCACTGCAGGGTCCAGTGTGACAAGGACAGATTCCTCAGGGTGCCAGAGGGGACTGTGTGGAATAATTTGCAATCCAGGATGCTGCTGGCAGCTCCTGGAATGAAAACAAGCCTCTGCAGAGAGGCTCCTCAGGCCACTGGGAACAGAGGGGGCAGGTGGAGAGTCCTGTTTGCAGCTCTTTGTATTTCTAATCCTGTCTGGTTTGAGTTTTCCCTACTAAACCCCAAATGAGGAGTTTATTCCTTTTCAGGTTCTGAGCTTTTGGTGACTGGAGGAAAATAGGACTGATTCCTTTATGATGGTTTAAAATGTTCATCAACCCACAGCCTGAGGGCCTGAGATGGTGCTAAAGCTGAATTCAGGGCTCCTAAAAATGCTGCAGAATCCCAAAAATCAGCTTAGTGAATTTATTGAGCCATTTTTCTTGGCCAATTGATAGAACACCACCATTTTCTTCACTTTAAAGTGGCTGCATTCACCAAATCTTGTGTCTGACATCCAAAGACCTCCTTTATTGACTCTGAGAAGAGCTGAGGGTTACAAGCTCAGGTAGATTGAGTTTAATCACCATAAACATCCCTATTTTTTGCTACTTGAATCCCACTTGACACAGTTTAACTCCTGAAATATCTGTGTGGGGGCTGCCTGGGGCAAATACTGAGCTGAGTTTGACAGCACCCCTCTTGCTGGGAGCAGGGAAGCTGTGCAAGGATTTCCCTGGAAAAGGGAAATTAGCAAGAGGGAGACCTCGGGCAGCGTTTTATTTATCTTGCAGAGTGTGGAATGCAAATTAAAAATCACTTTGACAGGGACATTTTGGGCGAATATTCCAATTGTACCAAGTTCCAACGGAGTCAGGAGGACATGGGTGGGAAACCACTGTCCGTAAGAACAACTCCAGCTGTTCCCAGCTCTGGAATAATCTTGGACTGAACAAAGTTCACTTCCAGTGGATGGAACAGCACCACTTTGGAATGGCAGTGGGGGTTTCGCTGCGAGGAATCTCATCCAACCTCTGCCCTGGGCTGACCTCGCTCGGTTTGTGAAATCCGAGAGGATCACGGCCCTCGGTGGCCCAGCGTGTGTCCAAGTGCACTTGAGGAATGCCAGCAGGCAGAGAAGCTGGGTAAATGTCTGAGCAGGCAAAGTTTCCTGCTCTGTTATTGTTAAAAACACTCCTATAGGATCCTCTCTCGAAGGGGTCGTTTTGTTTCCCGTGCACTTTTCTCAGAAGTCGCTTTGGCACCGCACACCTCGGGCAGTGTGTGATCCCTGTGGTCCAAAGAGCCCCAGGAAACCTGGAATGTTGGCATGGCTGTGAGGCCAGCTCCCTTGACACAGGGCTACCTGACTCCCCTGTGTTTGTGGGGTGCTCAGGAATCGGCTGTGGGCTCTGCCCAGGCAGGGAATCCAGGGAAAGGCAACCTGCAGGAGCCCCGGACAAAGAAGGTCTGTTCTTCCCAAAGAAGTAATAAAAAATAAAATAAAAAAATAAAAAGAAATAAAGGAGTGCTGGAAGAAATAAAACACTGCCTGTGCCCCCCTGGAAGGGAGGGGATGGCCAGAGGAGACATGGATTGAACACTGTGAGTCCTGAAAGCGCCTCTGCGGTCATGGATAAACTGGGGTGGGCAGGTTGTGGATCAGGGATAAATTGCATTTATTCTTCCATCTCTGGATAATTCACCTCTGGGCTGACAGCACCTCGGCCTGTGAATCCCTAACTGGAATCATCAAAGTTGTTGCTTTTTGCATTCCCAGGTAAATGGGAATTTACTGTCCCCCTTTTCCTCTGCAGTGACCTGAGGCTTGGGATGGGATCCGAATGACATTCCTGGGAAAAGGCTGCACCACACAGCTGGGCAGGATTGCTTTGCTGTATGGAATGCAGACATTTTGATACTATTAAAATTATTATTTTATTAAATTATGATATAATATATATTATATTTAATTATGATATTATTAAAATTATTTCAATTGACATCCCCTTTGTGGAAGGGATAAAATGTTGCAATTCCTCAAAGAACGTTATCTCCTGTTTTAAAGCAGTGATAAGGACAACTGCCAAAATTCAGTGATAAAATCCACTGTCAATAGTCAGTGACAAAATCAACTGCTAAAATTAAAAATTGATAAAATCCACTGTTAATATTCAGTGATAAAATCAACTGTCAATATTCAGTGATAAAATCAACTGCTAAAATTAAAAATTGATAAAATCCACTGTCAAAATTCAGTGGTAAAATCAACTGTCAATAGTCAGTGATAAGATTCACTGTCAATATTGAATGATAAAATCAACTGCCAAAATTCAGTGATAAAATGAACTGCCAAAATACAGTAGTAAAACCAACTGCCAAAAATCAATGATAAAATCAATTACCAAAATTCAGTAATAAAATCAACTGCCAAAATTCAATGAAAAAATCAACTGTCAGTATTTAGTGATAAAATCCACTGTCAATATTCAGTGATAAAATCAACTGCCAAAATTCAATGATAAAATCAACTGCCAAAATTCAGTGATAAAATCGATAAAGTCAATAATCAATAAAGTCGATATTCAGTGATAAAATCCAGTGCCAATCTCACAGTGATCTGGTGGGAGCAGATGATGTAAAATGGGATTTGGACAGGTGGAAGAACTCCTGGTTCCCATCAGCTGAGGATCTGATCCCCGGGAGTTTCTCCTGAAGGAATCTGCCTCAGCACTGTGGTAGGTTGTCCACAAATAAATCCTTGGTGGACCTAGAACCCTCCTTCTTCCTTCAGGAGACTTACAGAGCTGGAATTGCACACTTGAGAGACTTCCTTTCCCAGGAAAATTATAGCAATTAAAAAAAATTTCAAATTATTAATTGTAGTCATGCTTGGAGAACACTCACAGGAGCAATGCAATTGGAAAAAGGAAATACTGGTGCACATGGAGAAGACTCAGATTAATGGCTCCTAATTAACGAGAAATTTAGGATAAATTTCTCTCTCTATCTCTCTTTCCCCTCTCTCTGTAACCAGAATTAGAGAGAAGGGGCTTTTACAGGCCAGGCCTGATGTTAAATAAAGATGAGATTGGCAACTTCCAGCCCTGACTAGAAACTGATAATTAATAAGAAATCAAATCAGTGAATGAGAAATTATTATTCTCCCTAATCAGTTAAAAGTGTTAACTCAGGAAGAAATATAAATCTAAATTCTCTCCAGTTCTGGGAGAATTAAGAAGTTATTCCAGCATGAGGAAACCCATTTTTCTTAAGCTGAAAAATGGTCAAAAGCCAGGATTTCTACAAACGTGCAGCATGTGATGCTGAAAATGAAACACATTTCATTTCCATCCTTGATTTCTGTTGGGAAATGGATCCTAAATGTCAAATTCATCTCATCTGGCTTCAATATTCATCTCACCAAGGTTCTTTGATGGAGTGGGAGATGCATCCCTGAAGGGTGAGTCCTCCTTTCTGGAGGTGCCTGGTCTTTTCCCCAGGATAAAAATAAAGCCAAGAGAGACCATCTAGGACTTAAAATCCCCATCCAGATTCTGTGGTTAATGGTCAAAGTGACTTCCAACAGAAAGGGCAGGAAAACAGTCTTTGTGCAAAGAAAACGGGAGAATCTGGTGAGCAGAAAAGGCAGGGATTTTCAGCAAGAGGTGAAAGACCCTCCTTCCCATCCAGTTTTGTGTTTTCACAGATTCAGGAGAGCTCAGTCCCCTGTTCCACACCTAAAGATGCTGAGATAAGGAGAGGCAGAGGTGGAATGATGGCAGATTGCAGCTGGAAAAGCCCAAGCAGGGATCTGAGCTGTGCCTGGGCAGTGAGGCCAGCACGGGCAGGAAGCACGGCCGTGATTTGATGGGAACTGTGCTGAGAGTTTTACCTGCATGAGCTCAGCCTTCCACGATTCTTGGCCTCCACAAATCATCCAGGCTCTGCTAACATCATTTTTTCCAGTGCTTATTTTGTCCCAGAACTGGGAATTCTGCAGCTGCTGCTCTGGTGGGAAGTCCTGGCTAAATGGCCAAATTTTCATTTTCTACTTGATGAAATTCTGGGGCAGCTGAAGAAGGCATTTCATGGAAAGCGGAGCTGTCAGTACAAAACTGACTTTTCAGGAGAAAAGGAGAGGAATGCATAAGACAGGGATAATCTGTGGCGCTGCTGCATGGGTTGAGGGTTGTGCCTTTTGACCCACCTTCATCCCTGGATCCTTTTTCAGGATACCCATCTTTGTCTTGGGATCATGAGACAAGATTACCTGTGGCTTTAAAACACTCCAGAATGAAAACCGTCCCACAACCCAGGCACGGCATCCCCAGGGTGGGGGTGGGATCTGCAGCACAGAATTCCTGTGGCTGAAGCTGGGATTTTGACAAGAGAAAAATTGGCCAACTTTGACCTGCTGAGCTCAGGGAAGAGCTGGGAAATCTTTGGAGCACAGCTCTGGCTCTGCCCCGTGATTCATGGGGACATGAATCTCCCCGTGCCTGCGAGGACCAGGCAGCTCTGTCAGCAGCAGCAGAATTAGGAGGAGCTGCAGGAAGAAGGGATAAATGTGCTTTAACTCAACCACAAGCCATTGGTCACATTCCTGCAGAGGAACACAGGAACCAGCCGTGGCATCACCGGGAATCTGATCCCCATCATCAGTTTATTAAAGCTGCATCTTAGAAATGCAGGCACATAGTGGGGATAATTCCTTCCATTCCAGGAATCCCTGGGTAAAGTTTCGAGTCTGAGTTAAGAAAGGTCAGGGGGGATGATCGTAGGGTGTCTGCTGGCTTCAGTGTCTCCAAATCTCTGTAGGGATTTAGAAGGAGCCAACACATTTTCACTTGGAAGTTGGGATTTAAATAGAGATTTGTTAACGTGCTCCCTCTCTTTCTCTCTCTTTCCTCCGCATATCAGCTAATCAGCATCAGCACAGAAATATTTCTTGTCTTCCCCTCGTGTTGCCCCACTCCTCATTTCTCCTTCCTCTGTCTTTCAGAGCTGTGACAGCAAAAAACCCCACAAAACTAAACCCCAATCCCAGCAGGGAAAGCAATTCAATCCCACACCCCCTCTGCCTCCCTCTCTGCCCCAAATCCGCTCCCGACTCCAAGCGAACATGAAATATTCCATTATTCAGCAGAAAGCAGACAAGCTGAATATTTATTAGTGTTTCCAAGCTCAGTCTGCACAGCACCACTATCCCAAGGATTAGAGAAACCATGGAAAAGCCGGGCAAGGCTGGGGAGTGATGCCACCTCTTTTCCTGTGCCTTCATGAAAGAAGTGCCTTGAAGGTGCTCTGCTATTTCCCCTCTCTTTGGAAAATGGCACCTGGCTGTGGAAAATCAGGATAAACTTTCTGTTAACCTCAATTAACGAAGAACTGAAAGGTTCTGGGGTACCTGCAGGGCTGAGAGGAGGCAAAACCGTGCAAACCTAATTTGTGTAGTTCAGCAAAGTCAGGGACACGTCTGGGGATGTAAATTTGGGATTTCATTAAGGCTTCTGGACTTCTCAGTCATAGGATAAATTCTAAGCTGTCCCTGCTGAAAGCCAAGAGCCTGCAAAGGAGTGGGGTTTTCACTTTTTTTCCCCTGAAATAATCCACGTTTGTAGCTCATGCTCACATCGGGAAAAACTTACTGGCTCCGGTTTGATGCCAGTGACAGAATTGAGCAACTTGGCAAAGACCCCTGGAAAAAAGCCAAACCCCTTAAAAATAACGGCACCACCAACAATAATAATGCAAGATTCCAATTAAACTGCTGGGCCACTGCATGGGAGTAGCCCGCTGGCCACGGGCTACTGGGAATTTGAGGAGCAACTGGTTGGTCTGCTCTGATTTATTCAGCAGATCAGCTGCAGTCGCTCTGGGACTGAACACCGAGTTCTTTGCTTGCCCTCAAGTGAAATTATTATTGAGGTCAGCAGAGGTATAGAGATCCAGGCCAAGTGGGAATCTGGCACGGCAGTTCCCAGTGCTACAGCTACATTTTCCATGACTTTTTAATTTTTTTAATTTTTTTTTTTTTTTTCCAACAGAGAGTGCAAGTTTCAAGGAGAAAATGCTGCTTTTCGTGAAAAAAGGAGTGACTCAGCACACTGTAGGCAGACAGATAGAAAGACAGATAAATCTGGGGAAATCAGGTCCTAAATCAGTCAAATTTTTGTCAGTTTGAAACAAGCACGATGAGCTGACACTGATGAGCTGTTTATTGCGGAAGCTTCAGCTCTTTCCTTGCTCTGGGTTTCCAGGTGAATTCTCTAAGCATTTCATTAAAGATTCTGTCTCTTTTCTCCTGCCCCAGGCAGCCTTTCCTCCTTTTCCTTGCTCAGCTGCATCCCAAAGTGAAAGGACAAAAATTAATTTGTTCCTGTGCCTCTTGTCCAGGCCTGGTGTAGGACTGCAGCTCCAAACCCTCAGGACTGGCAAGGGAATTGAAGCCAATTCTGCTTTTTATTTTTGGTGACACATCCAAAAATTATTCCTTGGCCTATCGGGATCACCTCATCCAGCCAGATTCTCGGATGCAGCAGCCCCTGCTCCTAAATTCCACTGGTTTATCAGTCAGGAGCAAGATTTCCAAGGGGTTTGTTCAGAGGAACAGCAACACTCCAGCCACCAGATGAGCCAAGACATGGTTCCCAGGTCAGCAATTCAAAACTTCACAGTTTGTAGAAGTAGGAAACACTGGGAAATAAATTTTCCTACTTTAATTTTTATTTTTAACGTAGGTGTTTAAAAACATTTGACCCAATCAAGGGTAAGTTTTTTATTCAGTTCTTCATGGGCATGTTCTGGACCTGAATATGGGGTATAATTAAATTTTGGGGGTGTGGTTCCCTAGAGGTGAAGCTGAATTTTTTGGGTGGTTGGGAATGGAGGAACAGAGGATGCTGAAACACCCAAAGTTTCCCCTTTTTTTTACATGTCCAAGCCTGAGCTCTTCTCTCTAAACCTCTACAATCAGTGGAGGTGAATCACCCAATCTTGGATTTCTGGGAATATAAAAACAGGGCAGGTGAGTCCCAGCCTGTATGTCCAATATATTTATGGGATCAGAAAATAATGGAAAGTGCCATCAGCTTTTTGTCCTTGGCCCTGATGTTTTTATCCCTGAATGATTTTGCAACTAATTTTCGTAACTATTGGCAGAAGGAAGGTGGATGAGGGATGGCAGGAAAAATTCCTCTCTGTAAAACTTTTATAACCTTGTTAGCAATGCTATTAAAAACCTTCTCCAAGTAGTTATCAAGGTGTTTCGCTTCCTGAAATTTGGATTTATTGAAACTTCGTGACAAAAATAGTTTGGAGAGGTGAAATTAATCACTGCATTTATTAAAAAGAAAAACAAACCCTCCAGAAAAAAACAAAGAGAAGAATTTGTGTGCAAATATAAAAAGGAATTAAAAATAATCTATATCGAGGCCTGGGAAATGTTGGTATTTCTTCAAGAATTGTTTGAAAAACCTCCTTACAAACACAAACAAGGTTTTTCTAAATGTTTAACTAAAACACCTTTTGATTTCAGACTTCTGAAAGCTTTCAGCAGGTTTTCTGGGGGATCTGGAACCAGGACAATTCTGCAGGAGGGACTGTTTTTATAATATATTTGGGCTTGGGAAACAGAAATCTCCAAATAATGTGAGCTCATGTGGATTTCTCCTGTGGATTCCTGACCCACCTTCCAGTGCAACTAAGCCAACTTTTCATCTGGTCTCTATCAATGTCACAAAGGCACCTCCAACTTCTACCTGAACCAAAATATTCACCCTCTAAAATGCAGATTAATCATGGGGAGGTGCATTAGCTGGCTACTGGTGCTTCCCAAGGAGTTCTGCACATTTAAAAGCTCAGCACGAGGATTTATTGCCTTATTTTCCAAACCCTTTTTTTCTTTCCATTATCTCAGCGCCTTGCCCAAGTGACCCTCTGATGGTGATACACATAAATACAGCCCAGACATGCCCAGCTCGTGATTAAATACCCTGATAATTTTGAGGCCCTCCAAGAGATAGGATTTCACGCTATCACAAATCCTGCTGCAGTCACCCGGTAGCCACAATCAATTACTCGGCGCGGCCGCGCTCGTGTTCCTCCTCCGGAGTTTCTTGATCAGGTGCCAACAGCCTTCGAGGCCTGCTGCTTCCCAAAGGCAGGGAAAAGAGCAAAACTCCCACAGAGATATCCTTAAAAAACTGCACGAGTGGCAGCAGCCAAGGGGTGCCCAGGGCTCCCAACAAACAGTTAAGCCCCTGCCCCGCCGCGCATCCCGCTGGAGGGAACAAACTTGGATAAAGCCCCCAAGCGACTGGGAGCCACGGCCAGTTCCAAGAACACGCCGGGACCAGAAAGCTTTGGCTGGGTAGGATTTCAAGGTCTTGTCCACAAGGATCCACAATTAAAATTTCTCGTGCTAAAGTTTCATGGTGAAATAAAAAACCTGAGATTCCAACGCTTCCCTGCTCTCTCTCTCTCTCTTCCCCCCCCACCCCGCCCTTCAGAACACTGCTCACAATGCTCGGTGGAAGGAAAAGAAAACCTCCAGTATTTTGGCAATTGGCTCTGCCCTCTTTTACATATTTCAATTCCATCTTTTGGAAGAGCTGTAAATCTTTCCTCCTGGTTTTTTTTTCCTCCCGCTCCTTGTTCTGTCTTCAGCCTGCCTGGCCGTGTAATTGCAGTGTTCATGTTACTTGCATGCATAGGAAATGATGTTTAAAGGGAAGGGAACTGAAGGTCTTTCTCCTCCTCTCTCTCCTTGGCTTTGGGGATGCACTGGTGAGTGCTGGGAAGTGATAACTGGCAATAGTGTGGCTGGCAGGGTTAGGGAAGGAATCATTCCCCTGTGCTGGGCCCTGCTGAGGCCACACCTCGGATCTTGGGGTCACTTTGGGACCTCTCATGACCAGAGGGACATGGAGGGGCTGGAGCATGTCCAGGGAAGGGAACGGAGCTGGGAAGGGGCTGGAGGACAAGAAGGGAGTTGGGAAAGGGAAGAAGGAGGCTCAGGGGGGCCCTTGTGGCTCTGCACAACTCCTGACAAGAGGGGACAGCCTGAGGGGTCGGGCTGTGCCACCAGGAAAAGGGACAGGAGGAGAGGGAATGACCTCAGGCTGGGCCAGGAGAGGTTTATGTTGGAAATTAGGAGAGCTTTTATGGAAAGGGTTGTCAAGTTTTAGAGGAAGCTGCCCATGGCCAGCAGGAAAACAGGACATGATGCTTACCATTTATTCATGACACACATCATAATTCCAGAGGCATTGGGAGCACTTTGGGAGCATCCCCTGTATTAGAGCAGCCCATTCTTCATGTCTCTGCAGGTGGGAAAATAAAACTATGGATCAAAAATCAAGGCTGCAAATGGCTGGGAATTCAAAAGGAGTGCAGGAGGTGAAGGTCAGCTCTCCCAACAAGGTGACCTCAATCCTTGTCCCTTATTTGTCAGTTTATTTAAAATATTCTTCTCCCTTCCTTGGAGATGCACAGGTGGGCTCTGCAGGAAAACCAAAAGCAATGTTTTCAAGGTGCTATGGTTATTCATATTCAGGATCTGTGGGCAGAAAAAATTCAGGGAAAAAATCCCCACATTATAGTTTCAGAATAAATTTCTTCTCCTTCCCATTTATCAGGTGAACAAATTTGAATTCTCTCAACACATGATGGGATTTAAAGCTCATTTTGGTCATTTTGTAAAGGCTACTTGGGCAAGAACTACTGATCAAATTTCTTGTTCTATTTGATTTAAATGTTAAAAAGGAAGATTTTTTTTTTTCCTCCAGAAATGTTCCAGCCTCCATGAAATTTTCAGTGGGAAACTCTTCTGCAGTGGAGAATGATCAAAGAGAGAGAATGACTCACGTCCCCTCTAATGTAGAAACTGGGGAAAACAGAATCCCACGGGATGCAGAAGAATCAACTTCAAGTCCCTCACTGGCACAGCTTGCACTTGTGCCCCCCAAAATTCCTTTCTGCACCCCCAGAGCAGCGAATCCCTGGAATGTGTGGTACCAATATCCCCCAATTCCCCCTCAACCTGCCGTGCTTTGGGAAGGTTCAAAGAGTTTCATCAGCGGCTTCACTCCCACTTATCCATGTGTGGGAAGCTCATTCCATGGCCTCATCCCTCTCTGGCAAGTCCAGGGAGGTTCCTGGCCAGCTCCGTGATGAAGTGGTGGATCCAAGGTGTTTGGATTTGCCCTTGGCCTCGGGTTCCCTGTGACGTCCTCCCCGCTCCCAAATTAATGTGCAATTTGGGAGGGTGAGAGTGCCTCCAGCTGCCAGTGGCTGTGGAGATGGGATAATTATCCCAAAGAAACTCCTGACAGGCCAGAGCTGGAAAGTGTGGCCTCGATGGAAAGGAAAATCATTGTAGCCATGTAAACATGTGTGGATGCCCTTCAGGACTGGCCCGGTTTTAACCTATTTTTAACCTTGTTTAGCTTTGAAATTCGGTTTGGATTTTTGGGACAGAAGCTCGGGGTGGCAGCAGAGGGGAACCTGTCCGTGTGTTTTGTTGAATGGAACATCAAATAAATGGAATAAGGAGGGAGCGATGAGGTAGGAGAAATCGGATAATGATGGGTTGGATCATGGTAAGACAACGCTTTATCTGTGACAATCAGATTAATTGGGAAAATTACTGGGATTTTTGATTGCAGCATTGCTGTAACTTCTCTTTTATACACAAGGTCTGATGGATTTAAGAACCAGATCCACTTTAAGTCTGTTTCTGGACAATGGAATTGGAATCCTGGATGTCAGATATGCAAATAAACAATCATCTCTTTCCTCTTGATTTGAATTAAAAGGTCAAAACCACCCAAGATTAATTGAGGACCTAGAAACCAGATGAAATCCATCAGCTTGGAAGAGGAGGGAATTCTCCTGTTGGTTTCTCTACTGAGGCAAAGGATGAAGCTTGATTTCAACCTTTTATTCACACCAGAGAATTCAAATGTGGTGGCAAAATGACAAGAGTCTTTGTAGTCCCAGATGGAGCAAAAAAAATCAACCTCAAAAAACCCCCAACTTTATCCTCAAAATCAACCATCCTGGTGTTTTACACCTTGAGACACAAGTGGGATTTGTCTGACCTCATGATCCTGCTGGGTCCCTACCAACCCAGGATATTCTGTTATTCCAGGACCTGACATCTTCATTTCAGGCTCTCTTTGAAGTCACTGTCACCAAAGGCCTCTAGCACAGAATTAATTTCATCTTTTAGCAGAATCCTGCAATAAATCCAAGGATTCACCCTCAGAAAAATCTTGGTGGGAATAAAGGGAATATAAAGGGAGCTGAGGGCACAAACGACAGAATTTTAATGTGACATGAGAAAAATCTCTTCATCTGCTAAGAATGTACCAGTTCCTCCTTCCATGTCATCTTCCCCATCCTCCATAAAAGGTTTCCAGAGCTCCAGAATCAAAGGAAGAGCTGATGTTAACAACCTTGTCCTTTGCATTGGACCAAATTCCACGCCAGTCACAGCAGAGCTTTACCTAATCCAGATTCCTCTCACACCAGCCACATCTGGTGTTTTCCATCCTGCTTCCCTCTGGGTGGGGTTTATTCCCAGAGGAGGATAATCAAGAATTTCCAGCCTCATTTTCCAGCTGCATTTTGGCCTTTGGGTTTAGAAGGGCTCAAAATTCTTTCCGAGAGGTCTTGAGTGGAGCTTCCTCTTGTTTACTGCCACAGCCCAAGGTGGCCGGTCTTTCCAGTCACCCTAATAGGGATGTGACTTCCCAAAATTCATGCTGCCTTTCCCACAATCTCCCTCTCTTTATTCCCAGTGATCCTTTGGGCTGAATTTGCAGACATGGTTTAATATGGCTGATGTCAAGTGCAAGAATCCTTCACCACACACAGAAAATGATGAATCTGCTGCAGAGTGAAGGTGCAGATCCACTGATTGTTTTGCCTCAACTTTTAATTTTCCTTGATCCTTATAACTCCTTAACAAACTGTTGATGAGCCTGCTCAATGAAGAGATTAAATACGCTAAAAAAACGTAAGTATTTTCAAAATCCAACTGGCACATGCAGGCAGAAATTAGGTTGCAGTGTTTTAGTGGGGGATGTGCCTCTCTGGTGTAAAAATGTGCTTTTGGTAAGCATTTTTTCTCATTTTGCTCATTTATTCAGACGCCCAGGACTGGGAGGGAGGGAGCACAGCATTTGCAACATTACAATTCTGTCCAAAATCAAATGTCAGGGTGCATCTGTCAACCTTCATTTCACACAAACTCGGCATTGCAAGGAAAGATTTCTGCTCAGGATTTGTGGCTTGGCTGCTTTTCAGCCCATCAGGAGTGATGAGGAACCCTCAGCACAGGTCTCAAATGGGGTTTAAACTCCCAAAAGGACCCAAACTGCAACACTGGCCCCAGGGAGGAGGAGAAACCCTTCTGTGTGGTCACCAT
The DNA here is from genome assembly GCA_032173965.1 of Sitta carolinensis. Classification (NCBI taxonomy): domain Eukaryota; kingdom Metazoa; phylum Chordata; class Aves; order Passeriformes; family Sittidae; genus Sitta; species Sitta carolinensis. The sequence goes on along the minus strand of CM063284.1, from coordinate 1,778,769 downwards.
TGTGTGGCTGAGGGCACTTTCTGGAGGCTGAGGAAAGCCAAGCTGCCGTGTGGGCATGGTTTAAATTCCCAGCAGAGCTGATTTCTTAATCCCCTTCTCCAGTTATGCCATTCCAGGACTCCTGTGCTTTACCTGTGCTACACCTGAGCCAGGTCTAAGTACTCTGCAAGCTCAGTCCAAGGCAGAAATCACATCTCCCTTCTAAGGTTTCACTCTTTGTATGGCTGGCATGGAGAACCTCTTAGGAATGGAGCCAATTGTCGTATTACATGTGCTGCTGGTCCAGGAGGAATTTTCTTTGCTTTCTCCTCTTTCTCTAGGAAGTAGCCACAAACGTCCAGTGTAGGGTTACTGGGCCCACGCAAAAAAAAAAAAAAAAAAAAAAAAGAAAAAAAAATTATCAGATTTTAGCAGCTATTCCTGGAATGACAATATTGTTTTGTCTTTTTTTGAGCTGAAATGACAGCAGCTCAGGTGTCAATTTTCACATCAGGGGCTGCGGTTCTTTTTTATTCCCTAGGAGTTCAAATTTTACAAAGATGGCAAAATTGCAGGGAAAGGTTTGGACGGTGGAGGATCGACTTTTTTTTTTTTCTTGTTGATAGAGCTGAATATTTCTAAAAATCAAAGTTCGATACTGATTATGGTCCTTTCAAGGAAAAAAAAATAGGATCTCCCACCAGTGTGTGCTGGAGGAAGAGATCAGGACAGAGTGAGGATTTTGTCAGTGTCTGAGAGGGGTTTCAAGGAGGGGCTCTCAGGAGACCCAAGGCTCAGAGCCAGTTTTTAGTCCTCACCTCTTCAGGAAAGGGAAAGTTCAGACCCCCAGAGACACCTCTCATTGCTGTTGTCGTTTCTTGTCACTTGAGGCCCTTCAAGGTCAAAAATCAGCATTGTTGGCTGATTCCAGGGTTCTACACCAGCCCAGAACATCAAATCATATGAAAATCAGAAAATAAATCCTCTGCTTTACCCATCGTTGTAAAGAGTGTGAAATGGGAGATACTGGTCTTGTCATGGCTCACCCTTACATTCCAGATCAAATGCAGGTGACACAAGAAAAATGTTGAATTTTTAGAATGGGTCTAGAGCAGGCCACGGGGATGGAGTGAGAGCTGGACAGACTGGGAGAGCTAGGAACGTTCACCTGGAGAGAAGAAGGGTCCAGGGAGAGCTCCAGTGCCTGAAGGGACTCCAGGAGAGCTGGAGAGGCACTGGGGACAAGGCATGGAGGGACGGGACAAGGAGGAATGACCTTAAACTGAAGGAGAGAAGGTTTGGATTAAATATTTGGGATTCTTCCCTGTGAGGGTACTGAGGCCCTGGCACAGGGTGCCCAGAGAAGCTGTGGATTCCTCTGGATCCCTGGAAGTGTCCAAGGGCTTGGAGCACCCTGGGATGGTGGGAAGTGTATCCCACTGCTGTGGTAGCTCTGATTCTTCCACAGATTTCAATGTCAATATTGGGAAAGCAGCCTAGTGAAGAGCTGGCTTTAATTTACACATGTGAATTAAAACCCTTGTAGGACAACTCAGGAATACTTCTGAGTTTTTGCTTTTGGCTTGATAGCTCTGGCATTCTCGACTTGCTTTGTCACACACTGGAATTCATCCCTTCAACTCCTGTGCCTGAGATGTCCTAATGAGGAGGGTGTTGGCTTTCACTTCCCACACAGAAAAACCAGGAGAAACACCTCCAGCTCTGCTTCTGACATTCTCAATTTGCTTTGTCACACACTGGAATTCATCCCTTCAACTCCTGTGCTGAAGCTGAGATGTCCTCATGAGGATGATGCTGGCTTTCACTTCCCACACAGAAAAAAACCAGGAGAAACACCTCCAACACAGGTGAGGGTTGCTTCTGCTGAGGCCTCCTCCTCTCCAGAACCTGAAGATGGCAATGCCAATGATGGATCCCCCCCGGTTAAACCAGGATCAAGCTGGCCCCTTTGGCACCGAGCAATCCACACTTTGGGAAACGTGGGAGAGCATGGATGCAAACAATGCCCTTTGGTTTAGGGAGTAATCTCAGTGCTCTGGAGCTGGGACAGGCTCCAACTGTGCGAGCTGCCTTGGTTTGTTGATTGCTGGTTTTGGTTTTTTCTCTCTTGAGCATTTTCCCCTTTTTTTCCTTCCTTTTCCAAGTGAATCTCAGCAAATCTGACAACCCCAACACAGCCCGCCCTCACCACCCCTCCTGAGCTGATTTAAATGCCTGCCACTGCTGCTGGTACCAGCACTGAAAAAAGAACTGGCTCCCGTTCAAGTCCTTCTCCTTTCCAAATGTTTAGGGATTTGGAGCCCATACATACAATTACCGTGTGTTTCTGGGGAGGAGAAAATAGCCAGCAGCTGTTCAGTGTCTGATCAATTATGAGCTGAGGAAGAGGAGTGGGAGAGAGGGGGGCTATTGGTCAGAAATCTGCACACAATTAGGAAACAACGCTGGGAATGGGTGCTTGGGAGGTGTGGGAAGGACAGACACCCTGGAGGTGAGTTCTTGGGCTGACAGTGGTCTCCTCAACAGGGAGAGAAAATTGCCTGCTGCAGGCTGTAGGTAAATTTTCAAAGGATGTGGCAAGATGAAGGAGGAAGAGGAGCCAGTCCTAGGAACTGGAACATGTTCCTAGTCCTGGGAACATGGAGCATGGAGAGGGATGCTGGTGAGAGGGGGTCTTGGAGGAGATCTGCCCCAGCCAAACGCTGTCTTTGATGGCAGCTTAGACACCCAACTCCACCTTGGAGACACAGAAACATGAGGACATCTTGGTCTGCCAGACAATTCCTGCCTCCCAAGCTCCACACAGGAGCTGAGTGTCATGTGGGAAGGGAAAGACACACAGGGCTGGTAAATATTGTGGTGTACCTTCAAATATTTATCCCTTAGAAGTTTTGAAAGGGACTTTGAAAGAGAGTTAATCCAGAGAGTGGAGAGTTAAATCCAGAAACCTTTTTGAAGGTTTTCCAAAGTGCAGTAGACTCCCACCTTTGTACAGAGGAATTCAGCCTGAAATCTCCATTTCATTTGGAGATGAAGAAAATATTTTGTCTCTCATTTTACCTGAGGTGACTTGAGAGGATAACAGGGTGATAGATCTTTCACTCAGCATTACCTAGCACCACATAATGGAATCAGGAATGTTGTGGGCTGGAAGGGACATCAAAGCTCATCCAGTGGACACTTCCAGGGATCCAGGGGCAGCCACAGCTGCTCTGTGCCAGTATATTCCCTTTAACTCACAAGTTGTGGTCTGAGCAGCCTCCACTGACTCAGGTCATGACTGAATTTGTGTTTGGATGATGCTCACGTTTACCTGAGGTCCAGGGGGCACCTCTTTCATGGATAATGTGTCTGAGAGCCAAAGGATTGTTGAACATTATACCACAGAAATTTGGGATGAAACTGGAGGGAGCTGTTCGTTAGTGATTAATGAACCCATAAACCAAATTTTTACAGAGAATGTGGGTTCATCCTGAGTATGTCCAAAATTTTGATGTGTTCTAGAGAGTATCCTGTCCACTGTTGACTGAATCTCAGCAATGTCAGAGAAATTAAAGCTGTTTCCTCAAAATCCCAGTCCCAGCATGGTTGTGATTTGAAAGGACCTTTGGTGAAGTTGGCCAATTCTCATCCTAAAGCAAATTCTCGTGAAGTAGATTGTGGCCAGTTGTATTTTGCCTCTCCTGAAGAGACTCCACAGAGTCTCTGTTCCAGCCTGTCCCAGAGCTCTGTCACCCTCCCAGTAAAGAAGTTTCCCCTCACATTCAGATCAGACTTTCCCTCCAAGGCTGTGCAGCAATCAGTGATAAAATGAGGAGCGTGCGTCCAGTTCCAGTGAATGAGCATAAATGGGAACCATCGGTACCTTAGGGCAAAACCTAAAACGTTTTCAAAATTAGTCATTTCTTGGGAAATTCTTGGGAAAAGGCTGACGGTTGAAAATGTGTCAGCGTGTGGTTATGGGGACTGAGATCTTTATAGCTGATGAATTTAATTGCATCCAGCGTCCAGAAACGTGATTCCATAGTCACATGAAGCTGCAGAAAGACGGAATCTGTCCCTCCTTCCCACAGCAACAGGAGCATTTGGTAAGTTCTGCTCGGCAGTGTCATCGCCATGGATACATTAAATGTTTGTGTTGTGACACGTGGAATTTTACCTGAAGTCTCCATTCCTTTGCAATTACATAATATTATTTATCTTCATTAAGATTATTCATCTTAATTATATATAAAGTGCTTTTGATCAGGAACACCTGAAAACATGACCAAAAACACTTACAGGGTTTCAGCAAAAGAGGTTTGCTTTGCCCAAAAATAGATTTATTATCTCACCTAGCTACAGTAATATAAAATCTAGATGTTTAGTCAACAGAGCTCTCTGCATCACGTATATTCAGTGGAAAATAGCTAGAAAGTATTAATCTGAACCTAAAATATATGGAAAGAACCTTCCCCTGGACATTCCAGTCTTTCCATTGTCCAGAGACTTGCAGATGGTTAGTTTTGAACAGACATCCAACTCTTGGATGGGTCGGGTTAGGTGAGAATCCACCTTAATTCCAATCTAATTTCTTCCCAGGCTTTTTAGGATGGAGTCCACCCCCAGGATGACGGAGGAAATCTGCTGGACCAGACGTCTCCTCAGGCTACGTGAGAGCTCCAACGCATTTTCCCCCGGAGCCCCGCGCTGGTGCTGAGCTCAGGGCAATAAAATGGGTCAGGCATGGCTTTTCCAGATTAGAGCTGCAATTCGATTTCCCAGAACACTGATAGCCCTCCTGGCTCTGCCAAGTCGAATTCAAAGGTCGTGGCTCTTGGTGCCATGCAGGTTAAACCCACAGTGTTCTAACGAGCAGGGATCCCCAAACACCCAGGGAGCTCCAGCCGTTTATGGAATTATATCCTGGTTTCGCCATGACAATGCCAAGGCGAGTCAAAGATGAAAAATTGCCTTCTCAGATATCCCAGATCAGATTTTTCCATGGTGCTGCTGGAGTTTCCACTCTCCCCAGCTGATTTGATGCCACCTCTGCCGTTCCTCTTCTCTGTCCCAAATAACACAGCTCCTGGAGCTCTTCATTCCACCTGGGAAGGTCCCTCCACTCCTGGGGAGTGGTGTGGGCTCCTCCCCTCTGTTCCCCTGAGCATCCCACAGAACCAGCACAGACCTTCTGCTCTCCAAACTCTTCCTTCTGGCCCATCAGCTTCTCAACTGAACAAGAACCAGGGGGCTCAGGGAAAGATTGGAATGTTCCCCTTTTCAGTCCCCAACTCACGGATGTATTTTTGGTGACTGGTGGATGTTGTCACCTGAACATGGAAACCTCCAGGATCAGCTCAGCCTGGGGATGCTCACTCAACCAGGCACTTCCACAGCCACTAAAATTATGGTCAGCTGAGCTGCCAAAGCTTCCAACACATCCATGATGGGGTATTCCTATAATTTTGTGCAGTTTGGGTGTAAATATGTCTGTCAGAGAAGATTTGTTTCAAAATATAGTTTGGGATTTTTTTTAGCAAACAAAGATTGCAATTTTTTTAAGCTAGATTATGAAATATTTTGGATGAGGATGCACTGGTAGACTCAATCAAGCTGATCAAAAACATTCTATTTTATTTCATGTTTCCTAGGAAAATAAAGTTGGGGTTTGGGGAAAGGCAAGTGAGTTAATTTCTTAACTTTTGTTATTCAAGTTACAAATACATTATGAACATGCAATGACTGTTTTTTCTACTCCTTTTTTTTTTTTTTTTTTTTTTTTTTTTTTTTTTTTTGAAAGCTGGTGCATCAAGAAATGGAAAAAAATTCATGCCAAGTTTTTTTGGATAGCCCATGGAGAAATAAACACCTCTGGAAGATTATTTTTCCCAAATTCCAGTGGGTATCTAATATAATGAAAAAGATGATCTTTGATAGATGTGCTTAATTCCAGGGAATTTCCAGGAATTCTATGTGACCAGACCACTGGGTGGATTGATGTAAATCCCATGGCATTGATGAAATGCTCTCTACATGAATAAAAAGATTTTTATTCCAATGTCTTTGGAGCTGATATCCTGTGATTTCTTCCTTAGGAAAATTATAAAAAAAATGCCAAGCCTTCTTCTCTGATTGGTCGGATCCCAGATTTTCATCCCAGTCATCTTCTGCTTAAATGATTTCCCTGAGGTGTGTGGACCTCAGACAGATGACATCTTCCCACCTGAACATGGAGATGTTTATCAGCCATGCCAGATTCATAGATCAGGCAGAAAACACCCAAAGCTTTAAAATTCCGATCTTCTCTGGCTGATCCTTTTCTTCCCACAGAAGAGATTTGGGATATGTTTGGCTACATTTGCTATCCAAAACCCATTTGATTAATAAAGCTCCCCTGTAGCTTAATTTACTTTGCACACCACTTCAGGGATTGTTCCTTTTCCTCTCTCCATGTGTTCTCCAGCAGATACTTCCACCAGGTTCTTCTTTGTTCTCCACTACTTCCATCTTTAAAGAGAAAATTCCTACATCAATAAAAAACTCCATGAAAAGATATGAAAGGTTTTGTGCACCAAAGATAACACCTGGGATTGCAGGCAAAACTTGTCCAAAACTGTGGATTTTTTTCTTTCAAACCATAGAAGCTTCATGTTCCTACTTAATTCTTGAGATTTCCTCTCCATCATCAAATTCCCCTCGGCGCGTCTCCCATGGTTCTTGTCTCCATGGTTCTCCTTCACTGAGCTTTCAACACCAATTTCTGCTTGAAAATATTTCTACGTCTTCTTTCCTCTGAAAAATGCCTTTTTCTTCTAAAAGAAATTAAAGATGTAGCAACAATGAATTCAGAATATTGTGGGAAGTGCCCAAGCTGGATTAATTTTTTGTTTCATTATTTTATGTAAAACACATGAAGCAAAATTGCATTATCTTGGATTACAGGAAATCCTTTGTGCTTTGAAGCTGAAATATTTCTGTCAGAATATGCCGAAATTCAGAAAACAGCAAACATTGATTTGTCTTCCCTGCCAAAGAGATGCAACTTTTGGCAGCTTTGGCAAAAATTTCAACTTTTTTTCCTCTAAACATTTTATTTTTCTCATTTTTCCTCACTTCCACTCTTGGAATGAACTTCCCAGTGCCAGTAGAACTCTGGAAGTGCTCCTCATTGAAGAGTTGGACAGACCTCAGTGAGAGTTCCTTGGAATCTTCACTAAGGAGCACAAGAAGGGAAGAGCTTCGAGAACATCCATGCGGAATTACGAATTGAGAATGTGCTTCTCTGAGATAAATCCTTTATTCCAATAAATCCTTTATTCCAATAAATCCTTTATTCCAACCAAAGCTCTGCCTCCAACATTACCTTCGTTGATCAGCTGAGGCACTGCAGGAGAAGGCAGAGGAATTGTCAATGCTGGTCCTGTGGAAAAACTGATGAGAGTGTGGATTGTGGTCCTTCGACCTCCTTTGGAAAGGATCCTTCATTCCTCCTTCCCACCACACTGCCTGGCCTTCGGGGCTGTTCAACACTGAGTGACTTCTCAGATGTGAGACCTCAGCTTCAATGCATCCAAGCCAGAGCAGGGAACTTGAGGGGAAAAATAAAGGCACTGGAAAAAAAGCAAAACACCTCCGGAATTACCCGCGCCGCTTCCCGGAGCGGCCGTGGTCGGGTCTGGTTGGGAAAAGTTTCACCTTCCAGCCAAATTCTGACTCAGCCTGTCCCCATCTTTGTGTGCCAGACCTAATCTGATCGACCTGAAATTGCTGAAATTGGGGAAGCATGGAGGTATCCCAGCCAGGATCACTCTGGATAATCACAACACACAAATTATTAGAGATTTCCAGTCAAGGGATGTTGGGATCCAGCAATGGCTTCGGAGTTGACGTGGAATGGCTCAAGGATGGAGAAAGTCGGGGCTAGGAAATGGAATAAGGGTTGTTCAAAGCTATGTTTTACCCTTCACATCTGGATTAAAACCTTAGACTGAGTGTAAGTCTGAAAACTCCCCAAAAACAAGACCCTGGAGTTAATTTTAGGCAGGTTTGTAGGATGTGCTTCCTTAGCAGGAAGTTTTAGTGTGGGCAGAACTCATGGGAAAAACAGAATTCACCCCTGGGAGCAATCATCCATTTATATCATAAATGTTAAAGCAGCAGGTGATGCCACCTTCTAATTCGAACCATGCAGGTTTCAATGTTCATACTCTCACCAAAGCAAAATATTCCAAGATCTCTGTTTAATTTTTATTTCTTTCTTTATTTCAACCAGAGATTTGCAGCTTTCTACCCTCCTTATAACCAACAAAATCTAATTTTTCTCACTCTTTTTCTGTAGCAAAATACATTTTCTACCAGCTTTTTTCCAAGGTGTGGAAGGTCAATTTGGATTTTGTTTTTTAAAACTCCCTTGCACTTTTGGATACTGAGGAGAAAATTTTTGCCTGAGAAAATTCATTTTGGCTTTTCATGCTCAGTCAGAAGAACCAGGTGAAGGCAGAGCACATGAACACCAGAACCTTTCTAATTCGTGGTTTATGATAAACTTGGAATGGCCATAACGTAAATCCAGGGAATTTTTGCTGTGGAATTGTAATCTGAAAAGAAAATTGATGCATGGAAATCATATTACCACTGTCTTTCACATGCACGTTCTCAACGCTCTTTTATTTCAGAGTTTTTAACTCTTGACCTCATGGCAAATTTATCCCTCATTTAATACTTAAGATGTTTAGACCATTAGGTAAAAACAGCATTGTTATTTAGGTTACGTGTTGGAAGTCACAGTGCCTGGAAAGAATTCCACTTTGTGGTTTCCAGGCTGACTCCAGAAAATTAGAATTGCAGCAAGGCCATCCATGGAGTTCAATTTAAAGCAAAAATCCCAACCTCAAATCCAGACCGAAGCAAACCTTAACAGCAAAAAGGTTTCAAAATTTTTGCTTCACTTCCTCAACATTTGTCATTTCCTAAAGGAAAAAACAGACAGGTTAATTGTGCAAATGTGGACACACAGATATTTCATCCATAAATGTGTGCACAAGTGTGTGCGTGTGTATATATTAATTTTTTCTTCATATCAGACTTCACCACATGGCTCTAAAGCCGTCATTTAATGTGGAATTCTGAAGCTAATGGAATGTGGAGAATGAGCTTTCCTATTGCTCACCAGGCTCCCCTTTAACTGCTGGGGAACACCAACCCCATAAACAGGTCTGTGACCATAGAAACCCCATGATCAACTTTTCAATTTCATTGCAGTGAAATAATTGGCTTAATTTTTTTTTTTTCTCGATACATTAGAGAGGAAAAATGCCTGGCACGTGTGTTCAGATTTATACATTGCCCAAACCTTTGTATAAGGGTTCAAAATTTGGATGGAACTCACAAATCAGGTCATTTCTCCTAATGGGTAATGCCATTTTTTTTCTCCATCCAGGTTTTAGTAGCCCATTGAGATACAAGTAGAATTCAGAACCAAAAAATCTCTTTTATCAGTGAAGTTTTCCACTCATTCCTGTTTCAGGGCTGCATTCACAGATTTGATTACTGAATTTTTCTCAATAACTTTCCCAGCTCTCTATTCAGAGATTGTGCCCTTTTCCAGCTGAGTTTTGAGGATATTTTTCATTAATCCAGCTGTAATTTCCCTTTGTACAATTTGTGATTGTCCATCCTCGGGCTGCACCTCTGAGGAGCTGCATCTCCTCCACCTGCCCCATTTCTGTATGGAAATCTGACTCAAATAAGGCCAAAATTGCTAAGCCCAAGCTATTTGTTTTGTCAGTATTTGATAGAAATAACTTCCTTTTCCTCCCCTTGCTTCTGTCACAGCTACCAGAGACTTTTTATACCCCTTGACACTTTTGCTTTCATATTTGATACATCACAAGAGATGCACCAAGATAAAATAGGAATATGATCAACTCTCCATTAAAAAAACCCCTCAAATATGATTTTCCATCGTTGTCCCTAGAATTAATTCTTTTTACCAGCTGTCATTTTGTTCCCAGTTTCTTAACCCTCACCCAATCCTCCATCTTTCCCAAATCTGATGATATTCCAGCTTGCTCAAAGGTAATCTTCTTATTTAATACAAAAATACAACTGCTTGTCTCCCAACTTCACCAAGATCTTCAAATTTCTGCCTCTTCCTTTTTAATTTTCATGCTTATTATTCAATCATCTCCTTTCTTCCATAACTGAATATTCAGCCTTACCTTTGACACCCCAAAATAATTAAAAAAGGCCTCAGTTTTGGTTAAAGGAGGTCATTGGAAGTTGGTCTAAATGTCCTGGAAAGCTCCACTGATTTCTGCAGGCTCTGGGTTAAAGTTCACATTTAGAACTCTCATGATAACATATTGATTAACATTTCTTTAACCTCATTATCACCACAAACCTGATCAATTCTTTATTGCCATCAGTGTCTGCTGTTCCACAGTGGAGCTACGTGACCACAGACAAGATCCAGGCCCTGGAGTGACCTGGGGAAAAGCCAAGCACAGGGCAGACTTTGCCCTGCAGAAGTTTTGAACTGAGCAGAGGACTCAGACAATGAAATAATGATTGTTTTTTCCAGTGTTGGCAAAATCAACTTTACAGTCAGGGATCTGCCTCATTTCCTGTGTTCCTTGATTTACACCTGGAATATCTGAGCATGGAGCTGTGGTTCCAACAGGAATCCTCATTTGTTATTTACATAAATCAAGAGATGCCCGAGGAGACAAAGTTCCAGTGGGAAAACTTGGTGCCAGTAGAAATTCCAGGCTCCTTTCAAGCAGATCTGCCTCTAACACACTGGATGAAGAGCAGCTCCTTGGATCTTTCATTGCCCATGGATATTATGCTCAAGCACAGCATGATCAGGGAACATCCATGGATTTGTCCAATCTTCTACTTTGGAACGGGATGAAGTACATCCAATATTTTTGACTGGAACTCTACTGGCTCCCAAGGGGGAGCAGAATGGCTGATTTCAATGGAGAAGCCCAAATTAAATGTCTGATGAACACAGCTTCCTCCTCCTTGGGATCTGCTTGGAGTCCCAACTGCCCATTTGGGCTGGTTTGCCATCAAAAACCCGGAGCTTCCCAGAAAAGCAGCACCAACGTGGCCCTCTCAGAGAGGAGGCTTTGCTCTGGAGACAAAATTCCCTCCCTGGTGATCGTGTTGCAAACGAGTTCTGCCTCAGAGACTTGGGGCACAAAGAACAAAAAGGGATTTGAGCAGCCAGGTGGTGGGAGAAGGGAAGTGGAGGGAGGAGGGGGCTGGAATGGGAAAGTGCAGAAACAGTTTTAAATATTTGGAATCTGCAATTGTATTTCCCCCTCCTTCCCCTCCCAGAGCTTCTTTTTTTTTTTTTTTTTTTTTTTTTTTTTTTGAGCCCAGATTAACTATTCCCCCTACAATGCTTTTTCATAAAGGGATCAAGCCCATTGTTTATAGAATTTGCTAATAACAGCCTCAGTCTCTCTGTCACAGCAGAGTGATTCAATTACAAGACTGGACAATAAAAGCTCAATAAAGAAACGCAAATCCTTATTAAATTCTTTTTTTTAATTATTACTAAAAAAAAACCAAAAAAACAAACCCAAAACAAAACCCACCCGAGCAGGCTAGGATTGCCAGATTGGGAATTTGCGTGGAGCAGAAGAATGATATGATCTCTCTGAGTAGCACGGTGCAAATTAAAAGAGGTTTAGCGTTAAGTGTTCATGGCACAAAAGCAATTTTAAGTACCTGCAATCAGCTTAGGGTGGCTAAGCCTAAATATGTACAAATCGTGTAATGGGCAATATCCCTGGCAGTACCACGCGGAGCCCCCACTGATGGGTGCTCCAGCCCTTCCCGAGGGTCCCACCACCGAGGGGGAGCGAGTGGGACAGGCTCTGTGTGGCTTGTGGGCCACCTAGTGTCCTGCTGGCGACTAGACCAAGGGTTTGCCTCTCATTCCTGGTGGGACAGGTCGGGAAGTGTAAAAAAAAAAAAACCCAACCCCAAAGCCAATTCCATCGCCTGTGTTGGCACAAAGTGGGACAAGGGGAGCCGGGCTTTGCTGCTCCTCTTGGAAACTCCTTCACAGAGTTTGGTGTCTATTGGAAGCCTTCTTCCATTGGGAAATCCATCTCCATTTCCTGTTACCTTTGTTACTCAGGATTTAGGATTTTGGGGAGGTTGGGGGTTTTGTTGTTGTTGTTGTTTCCAGCCTGGCAGGATTAAGTCGTAGGTTTATAGAATGGTTTGGGTTGGAAGGGACCTTAGACTTCATCTTGGGATTCCTTCAAATCATCCCAGGGTGCTCCAAGCCCTGTCCAACCTGGCCTTGGACACTTCCAGGGATCCAGGGACGGCCACAGCTTCTCTGTGCACCCTATTCCAGGGCCTGCCCACCCTCACAGGGAAGAATTCCTGCCCAATATCCTGCTCTAAATCTCCTCTCTTTCACTTTAAACCATTCTCCTTTTCCCTGTCCCTCCATCCCTTGTCCCAGGTCCCTCTCCAGCTCTCTTGGAACCCCTTTAGGCACTGGAAGTGCTCTAAGTTATCCCTGGAGCCTCTCTTTTCAAGCCAAACAACATTTTCCCAAGTCTCTCCAGCAGGAGAGAATTTTGTCCTGTGGAAGCCCCGAGAGCCAGTGACTCAGACCCATCCTAATCTCCACTTTTTGGTGAGCAGTGGGAATTTTTTTCGTTTCCCATTGCAGTGTGTGACTTCCAGGCTTCCTTTGAATTCTTCCAGCCCCTCTCGGATTCTTTTCCATCCCACCCTCAGTTCCCTGCTTTGCCACCAGCATGGCAGTGAAAACCTGATTTATGACAGAGGACAAGTCATCTACAGGGAAAGGTTTGGTGCATTCGAGGTGTATGAGATGACTCCTGCTTTTAGCTGGTTTTCTGGCTAAAAAAGTAAGGAATTGCCCTAATAGGACAATTCCATGATCCTAAGAGGTTTTTTTCCAAGGTCTGTATTGCCAGGACAAGGGTCAGAAGTTATAAACTGGGAGAGGTCAGGTTTAAATTAGGTACTGAAAAGAAGAATTCTTTTTATGATGAGGATGGTGAGACACTGGGATAGGTTATCCAGAAAAGTTGTGGATGCCCCATCACTGGAAGTGTTTAAGATCAGCTTTTGAGCAGCTTGGTCTAGCAAAAAACATCGCTGTCTATGGCAGAAGGGTTGGACTGGATGATATTCAAAAGTCCCAAATCATTCAGGGAGTCTATAATTTATAAAAAAACCCAACCAAACAATCCCAAAACACAGCACTGGGAACTGGTCCCAGCTGAATCCAGCACCAGATGAGGCAGCAGTGCCAGGCAGAGGACAGCAAAGCTGGAGAGCCCTCCCTGCTAATATAAATAATGAGGAGAACATGACACTGCTGCTGGTCTTTGGGAGGGAGATCATCACCCGAAATTTACTCTGTTGCCACAGACCCCTCTGTGGGATTCATCCATCCTTAGCTAACTGCCCAAAATAGATGGGCTGAGTGCCCTCCGGAGTGACCTTTCCCTGATAAAAGCAGGAAACCTGGCTTAAAGCAGGGGCTTACTTTTGAAATGGCTGCAGTTAAGGGAGATTAATTCTCCCCTCGGTGCTCGGGCTGAGTTAATCAGCTCGGCTCTGGCCGGCTGTGAAGACATGTGGAGCATTCACCCCATTTTTGGGTGGTGATTTATGATCTCTGGGATAAACTGTTCTCCCAGGGGGAATAGAGGAGCTCATCAGAAAGGTGCTTCAGTGACTTTCTTAAAGAATTGAGCAGAATGAACAGAGGGTTTTAATTCTTTGGAGCAGAGGCCCAGAGATTTCTCAAGAGCTGCACTTGGGTCCTGCTTTTGCCACGCTGTGAAATGTTGGATGTCCCAGATTTTTAGGGATAAAACGGGTGTTCATTGCTGGTGGTAATAACAGCTATAGATGCACTTGATTTGGGGTTTGCCATTTAAAATTTAAATGTTGGGTCATATCTTTGGTTGAATATCTAAGACTTAGAGTGGAATAAGCTCTCTCCAAGTACCTGAATCTGCTCCTGGTTCATGAAATCAGAATATCCTGATTTGTAAGAGACCCACAGGGATCATCAAATCCCACTCCTGGCCCTGCACACACACCCCAACAATCCCACCCCATGCCTCCTAAGGGAGTGTGTCCAAATGATCCTAGAATTCTGGCAGCCTTGGAAACATGACCATTCCCTGAGGAGCTTGTAAAAACCCTTTTCCCAATATTCATTTCTCCCCAGCTTGGACTGAACTTCCAATTTTTAGATAGGTGAAAACCCTTTTCCCAAAATTCATTTCTCCCCAGCTTGGATTGAACTCCCAATTTTCAGTTGGCCATCCATAAAAAAGTGAAGTCTTTGCCTTTCAAGATGAGGAATGACCCGAACCTCTTATTTTCCTTCCTGGTTTAAGAAATGTTTAGAAAGAACAGTAACAGTGAGGCAAAGGTAGAATTTTTACCCCCATTAAATAAATATAAAATATACAGACTGATCAAATCCAGCCAACTGCTTTGGACAATATGAATTTTCCCATAGAAACTCCTCCAAAGTGGAATGAATTTCCAGGCTCGCAGACACGCAGGTTTTAATTAAGAGCAAAGCATTTATTAGAACGGCTGAGAGCACTAAATCTGACCAAAATGCCTTTGAAGCTGCCAGCCCCCCTGCATGATTCCATGGTCTTCCCCTCCCTCCCAACGCCCCGTGGCTTTCTGTTTCACAGCATCCATAACACAGATTTATCAAAGGTCACTATGGCAACATCCAGGCAATGCCAGCCAAATCCGGGGCCGAGCCTGGAAACAGCGCAAAACAAACTGAAATTTGTCCCGTTCCCACCCAGGCTGCTCCAGCTCCAGCTTGGGAGGATGCTGGGCTTAATCCTGCGGTCCAGATTACCTCAGTTAATCCTGTGGTGTGGATTACCTCAAATAATCCTGCAGTCTGGATTACCTCAAATAATCCTGCATTGCAGATTACCTCATTTTAGCTGGGCAGGCAGGAGAGGGATCGATCAGGAATGGGATTGGCACAAAACAAGCTGAAATTTGCCCCATTCCATTTCCACCCAGGCTGCTGCAGATCCAGGCTGGGAGGATGCTGGGGTTAATCCTGCAGTCCAGATTACCTCAATTGATCCTGTGGTCTGGATTACCACAACTGAGCTGGGCAGGCAGGAGAGGAATCAATCAGGAATGGGATTGGCACAAAACAAACTGAAATTTGTCCCGTTCCCACCCAGGCTGCTCCAGCTCCAGCTTGGGAGGATGCTGGGCTTAATCCTGCAGTCTGGATTACCTCAGTTAATCCTGTGGTGTGGATTACCTCAAATAATCCTGCAGTTCAGATTAGTTTATCTGAGCTGGGACAGCAGGAGAGGGTTTGATCAGGAAATGGACTGGAACAAAACAAACTGGAATTTGTCCCATTCCCAGCCAGGCTGCTCCAGCTCCAGGCTGGGCGGATGCTGGGGTTAGTCCTGCAGTCCAGATTACCTGAAATAATCCTGCAGTTCAGATTACCTCAATTAATCCTGTGGACTGGATTGCCACAACCGAGCTGGGCAGGCAGGAGAGGGATCGATGAGGAATGGGATTGGCACAAAACAAACTGAAATTTTTCCCATTCCTACCCAGGCTGTTGCAGCTCCAGGCTGGGAGGATGCTGGGGTCAATCCTGCAGTCTGGATTACCTCAATTGAGCTGGTCAGGCAGGAGAGGGATAGATCAGGAATGGGATTGGCACAAAACAAACTGAAATTTGTCCCGTTCCCAGCCAGGCTGCCCCAGGTTGGGAGGATGCTGGGATTAATCCTGCAGTCCAATTACCTCAATTAATCCTGTGGTCCAGATTACCTCAGCTGAGCTGGGCAGGCAGGAGAGGGATCGACCAGGAATGGGATTGGCACAGGGGAATTTTGGGAATTGTTGGGCGTGGCTGTTTCCATGGCAATAAGGGCCCTTGGTGTTGGTTCCCGGGTTTGTTACTGAGTCCTGGATCCCAGGATTTGGAGAGGGGGATATTCCCTTTTGCTCGGAATTCCAGGACATCTGTATGGATTGTATGTATGAGCCTGAAGTTGCTAAGACTAAATATGAATATATAAATATATAAAATAAATATAGAAGTAAATATATAAGAATTATAAATATATATATAAAATAAATATATATAAAATAATATATAAACAAAATATTATATATATATAACATTAAAGAAATATATAAAAAAATCAGAATAAATTTTCAAAAATATTAAAATATATAATTAAAATTATTAAATATTATTAAATTAATAACAACTGCATAAGCAACAAAATATAGGGATAAAATATTTATGCATAAATATATGAAATAGATATAGAAAGAATTATATAAAATACATATAAAATATATAAAAATATAAAAATAAATGTGAAATAATGATATAAAATAAAATTGATATATAAACCAAAATAAATATATAAATAAATATTAAAATGTAAAAAATAAATATAAGTAAATATAAGTAAATATACAATACATATTTATATATATATATATGCATAAATTAAAAAATTTTTTAAAATAAATATAAAATATATAAACAAGCATAAAATAAATATATAAATATATATTAAAAATCACACATTCATACAATATAGATCGTATTTTTATAGTATTATTCATGCTAATATTAACGTAATTAACATTAGATAATATTAGCATCTTGATTATGCATCATATAATACATAGATACATACAAATGCATAAATACATGTTGAACATACACATTAATAAAATAGGGATATATCACATATAATAAGGTATATATTATATAATATATGTAATATCTATATCAAATGAGACCCTCAGAATCACAAATCTCCACCCTGACCATGAAAACCATTTCAGAAGTGATGGAGAACTTGAAAATATCTCAACCCTCCTTTACCAACAATATTCAAAAATTGTTCTTTTGGAGGTGCCCAACCACCAACGTTGACCTGACTTTTATTTTTACTTATTTTGCACATTTCAGAAAAGAGGGCACATTTAGGATTTCAATCCTGAGAAGGAAGAAAAGAATATCCAGAGGGTGCAAGAATTCAGAACCCTTTTTGCTCTCTATTCTTGTCCAATTTATGGGTTTTTTCCCACATTGCACACAGACACAAATTCAGGTGATAAAAACCCAATGGACTGCCAGGTGCAAAGCGAATTTCTATGTCATTAAGATAAGCCAGAATAAAACCAGCTGATGGAACCTCACCTTTCTCCCTTTTATTGCTCATTATCTTCCTCCTTAACCACCCAGTATCCTCCTATATGGAAATGGTGAGAGCAGCAGAATTCCTCACAAAATTGGAATTTTTTTCTGCACAAATTGCCACCAGGAATATTTCCTCCCCATTGTTCAAAGGCTGTTCTAAAGACAGAACAGTCCATTTCCTCCTGGGCTTTTTATTTGTTGTATTTTTGGCATTCCTGAGTGGTTTTCCAGTGTTAATCATCTTTGGAAAATCCCCCTGAGATGGGAACATTATCCTGATTTTACTGATGGGAAGCCGATAAATAGATTGAGATTAATGTGAAAATATCCAATTATTTTGGTGTCCAGGCTGAGCTCGGAGTTCCTGCTTTGGCAAAGGTTTGAGCATTTCTACCTTATTAATCTTCCTCCAATTTTATCTGCCTGGAAATAATTTCTTTCTCGGAGCTACTCGTTTGCACTGGGGATTAAAAAAGCACATTCAGAGGTTCTTCATCTCAAATGTCTGGGGTAAGATAAATTTCCCTCTAAAACAGATTAATCCCGGATTTTTTATTTATTTATTTGGGGAAGTTTCCCTTGATTTGCAGTTGGGAGTGCTCCATATTGGTTAAGACACTGAAAATTAAAGGGGTTTTAGGGGTTTGTGGGAGATGGGTCCATCAGCCTTTCTGTCTGTCAGAATTCCAAAATTCAAGTCCCAAAAACTTGGATTTCTGACGTTTGCACTGGGAAAAAAAAAATCTTAGCCTTTTTTACTGGGAGTTGATTTTTTTTTAAATTGTTTTTTTCTTTGTGAGAGAATCATCAGCAAATCATTGTCAGGTGTGTTGGAAGTTAAATAAAATAATAAAGTGGTGGGAAAGGGACACGGGGAAAAATCCTACCTTGGTGGAAATCAGTGAAAATTCAGTATTTAATTTAATTTCATGGATTTTAATATTTAATGTGGTTAATATTTAATATTTCCCCTCTCCTTGGTGCTGTGCATGGATTTCTTCCCCTCCTCTCCCACGCATCCACATCAATGCCATGGATGGGGAAGTTTTCCTCTCATGGATTCTGAACTGAACTGAAAATCTCATTTAACAAACACAGGGTTCCCCTTCCACAGGTGCTTCAATCCCAGTTTTCCATGAGTTTTCCACTT
The DNA here is from genome assembly GCA_032173965.1 of Sitta carolinensis. Classification (NCBI taxonomy): domain Eukaryota; kingdom Metazoa; phylum Chordata; class Aves; order Passeriformes; family Sittidae; genus Sitta; species Sitta carolinensis. Next base: position 1,760,377 of record CM063284.1, on the reverse strand, counting down.
GTATAATTACACAGTTCGTTGATTTGGTCACATCTCACAGCGTTCAGAGTGATCAATTGAGAACAGGATTATTTTTGAGGACTGTTGGATTACTTCCTTGACATTTTATAGACTGAAACTACCCCCAAAAAAAACCCCCTAAATGTCATTTTCTGATCTGATTAAACACAGAGAAAATGCTTGTATAGACAGATATAAACAAAAATAATCAAAATATTGAAAATGAGATTTTCTTTAAAAAATGTAGAGTCAGAGATTATCAATAAAATCTCTGAAATCTTTCTGTGTTATTATTAAATAAGGAATAATTTGGGAGAAAACAAGGGTGGGGGTGAAGTGATTTCAGTGCTGGCCACCAAATTTCAGGAACAAGGGGTGAACCAACCATTCAGATTTGGAGGAAAACCACCAAAGGATCAGAATTCCAGCTCAAACTGCCCACTAGGGAATTGCACTCCAATATTCCCAAAACCCGAGTCTATACATGAGTTTAACAAGCACAGCACTTAGAGAAATTAAAAAGGTTTTTTTCCCTGCAATATCTTTAATCACCCTAAAAGACTCCAATTCCAAATATTTTTCAGCTGTTACTCGTGGAATAGCAGGGCTCCCTGTCATTGCTGCTATAACCTGTCTCCAAAAACGCCATGACTTCAAGAAAAGTCCTCCAGATCCATTTCCCCCCCTAATTCCACAGCTCTTTTCCTACCAAAAGGAACATTGGCCACCTCAGCTCTCCAGGGAACAACTTGCAGGTGTTCAGACTTCGGGAATATGGGTTGAGAAAGGAGATGTCCCAAAGCCTCAGGACAAAGAATTCTTAATTCAAATTCTTAATTTCATGTTCTCTGGGGAATTGCGTCCATAATATCCCTGACCTAATAAATGAACAAGATTTATTAATGCACTTATCTTTCTTTATGCTTCTCTCAATAAATCTGTGCTTCAGACTTCACTACTGGTTGCTTCCTCGAAAAAATTAATGATGGGAGGAATTTGGCTCCAGGGTTTGGTTGTAAAAGTTTTACTGTATTTTAAATCCAGAGCCTCCTGACAGCTGGAATCGTGGAATTCACCCTCGGACAGGGTATTGTTTTCCTGGCATGTTGAAGCTGATTAAATTATTTTCATATTATTCTAAATGAGACTTGGAGAGTCTGGGGGGGTTGGATGTTTCTGTGATGCCATAAACTCAGACACCTGCTAAGCAGCTGGGAAAATCGGGGAATTCTGGAGCAGTTTTTGATCGGTACAAGGTGAGAAAAATGACTGGGGCAGGCAGAGTGTTAAGAATTCCTCGATAATTCACTTTTTATTATTAATAAAGTTCATGACCTGTGTCAAAGTCAGGGTGGGGTTCTCACCTGGTGGATAGAAAAGGGACCCTGGAGGGGTGGTCACTCATGAGGGCACCAAGGTGGGAGGAAAGGCTGGGAGAGTTGGGAATGTTCACCTGGAGAGGAGAAGCCTTGGGGTGATCTCATTGTGACCTTCCAGGACCTGGAGGAGTCAACAGGAGAGATGGAGAGAGGGAATTTCTAAAGGCTGGAGGGACAGGACACAGGGAATGGCTTCAAACTGCCAGAGGGCAGGGCTGGATATTGGGATATTGGGAAGGAATTCCTGCCTGGGAGGGTGTGGGTCCTTAGCACAGGGTGCCCAGAGAAGCTGTGGCTGCCCCTGGATCCCTAGAAGTGCCCAAGGCCAGGTTGGACAGGGCTTGGATCACCCTGGGATAATGGAAGATATCCCTGCCCATGGCAGGAAGTTTGGAACGAGATGATTTTTCAGGTCCCTTCCAATCCCAACCATTCTCTGACTCCATGATATTTTTTTCACCAGTAAATCCTGGATAAAACACCCGAGGGGTGAGGTTGTGTGTGCAGCCAAATGGATCATTTTGGGGGTTGGTCTCTTTCACCAAAAGACAACAACTAACGGAACCAGAGGGCACAGTCTCAAGCTGTGTCCTGGGAAAATCAGGCTGGATATCAGGGGGAAGTCTTTCACAGAAAGAGGAATAAAGTGCTGGAATGTTCTGCCTGGGGAGGTGGTGCAGTCCCCATCCCTGGTGTGTTTCAAACAGACTGGATGTGGCACTGGGGGCCAGGGGCTGGGTGAGGGGCTGGGGCTGGGTTGGACTCGATGATCCTGAAGGGCTCTTCCAACCCAGTGATTCTGGGATTCTGGGATTTTCCACCAGCCCACAGGAAGCCACATCATTTCTTTGTTTTCATACTCCGTCCCCCCCTCTCCCGAACCCATCCCATTTCCTGCCTTACTGAAAGGATTTGAGACTCATAACCAGCAAAGACATCGTTTGAGAGAGAGATCACAGCAATTAGAAATGAATTTGGCTTTCAGGAACCACAGGAGTGGCCACAAGATGCATTTGGCCAGGGACAACAAATTTCCTGTGAGCTGTGGCCGTGTGTGGGATCTCAGTGCTCAGGAGATCTTCCAGAGTGTGGTGGTGTGTTTTTCTTTATTATGGGTTTTATATTGTAACTTCTCAAACGGATCCTTCCTGGTTTCCCCATGTTAGCTGGTTTGGTCCAAGTTTTCTCCTCCCTTTCCCAGTTGTCCATCTTACCCCAACCCTGTCCCTGAATCCAGATTGTTCTCTTCCCTCCTCATGTTAAGTTGTCAATTCCATGTAAGGGCCTGAGATGAGATGTGGGACTTCAGGCAGCTCTTCAAAAATGAGTTTATTGCATAAACAGGAGGAACAGGAACAGGAGGAACCAAACAGGAACAGGAGGAACAGAACAGGAACAGAAAAAGGAGGAACAAAACAGAAACAGGAGGAACAGAACAGGAGGAACAAGAACAGGAGGAACAGAATAGGAACAGGAACAGAACAGGAACAGGAGGAACAGAACAGGAACAGAACAGGAGAAACAGAAACAGGAACAGAAACAGGAGGGACAGAACAGGAGGAACCAGGAGATGTCCCAAGTTGAGCTGGTCACTGCTCCCTCACTGGCAGCTCCGAGAACCATGGGGGATCGTTCTCCCACCCCTGAGGTGTATCCCAGCTCGGAGGAATGCCTCAGGCTCCCAGCTGGAATTCCTTGGATATGAAACTCAGCGTGAGCCATGGGGGGAGCTGCAGCTCGGTGGAGGTCACATAGAAAAGGCAGTGTTGCTTTCAATGAGGTGAGTTACATCATCCCAAGCCAGGAGTGGGGAAAATCCCAGGATCTGAGTCTTCCCCAGCCCTCAGCATCTCCAACCGGTCCATGAGAGCTACAGAAAAACTTTGGAGAACTCTCCGAGCTGAAGGAGCCTCAGGAGGCTTTTGGAAAATGATAAATTTACTTCTTCCTAATCCCTGTTTTTCTTCCTTCTTTTTTTCTTTTTTCCCTTTTCTGGGAAGTCTAAGAAGTGATAGGCACATCCCTAGGTTCAGGTTAAATTCAATGTTTTGTGTGCTGGTTATCCAGATTCAGAAAGAAATGGGAAGTTCAGTGTTGATTTAATCAGAAAGTATTTTTCCAGTCTAATTCCAGTGAGTGATTTCCTTTTCAAGCAGCTCAAGTTCCATTAAATTTTTCTTGGTCTCCACAAAGGAAGAGGTGACCTGGATAAAGGCATTGCCACCAAATTAAAATCTGGCTAAATTTGACAATGAAAATGCAGCAAAATTCCAATTGGTTTTGGGTCACAGCGTAAATTTTCTTATTTGCCTTTAAAATATTGGCCTTTCACTGCCATGGCTGAGAAATGCAGATTTCTCACTGTTCAACTTAAAATAAGAGTTAATACTTAAAGCTTTAAAGCCTTTGCATCAAAAATAATTGGGAACTAATATTTATCCTCTGTTTTGCCGGAGCTGAGGCACAAACATGAAGGTGTTTGCCCAGGAATCACTGGCACATCTGGAAAGTCACTGACCTCTGGGAATGAAGGTTCCTTCCTCTAAAAACATATCTGTGACTTGGGAAGTGCAACTCAGAGCAAATAAAGTAAATAATTCTGTGAGCTCCCCAAAGGCAGAAGCTCAGAGAAAACCTACGCATTCAAAAGCCAGATTTTATTTTTCAATTTTTTTCCTCTCATTCTTTTTTCAACTTTGCACAACCTCTGAGATTTGGATCTGCCAAGTTTCACACAGCTCTGCTGAATTTTTGCTCAAGGAACGAGTCTTCTGACTCGGAGTCAGATCCTAAAATTCTTCCTTCGGAAGGGCTCCCACTTCCAAGGGCCAGCAGTGCAGCTCCGTTGGCTGATGGGATTTGATTAATCCCCCTCTAATGAGGAAGTGGAGCAGCTGAGATGAAAGGCTGAGCCCTCACTGGGACAAGGTTTGAACTAATAAGCCAAGCTCGGCTCATATGGAGATCCGGGCATTCCCAGAGGGAGTTGGAACCAACCTGACTTTGGTGTTTTGATCGAAACGATGCCAAAAAAAATCCCAGCAGGGTCCAACACCTAAAGCAAAAAGTCAACAATGCTACCACCTGTCTGCTCACTCCTGGTACTATTGGATATTCAGTGGAAAAAAGGGCTAAATTAACCCCAAATTTCACTGATGGGCAGAACTGGGACTCGTTTACCTATTTGCAGTGGACAGAAAATATCTTGGAATGTACTCCTGATGCTGAAGAAATCCATCCAATGTTTAAAACTGCACGGAGAGATGGGAATGTGAAAGAGAGGAATGTAATCAGAGGAATATGGGCTGAGTGAGTTTGGGATAAACCCTATGAACGACTAGATTTATTGGGCTGCAGAATTGAATTTTGTGAAAAATTGATCCGCTAAAAGGAGAAATTTAAAACTATCCCCAAACCACCCAGCAGAGAACATACTGTACATCCTTGGCTAATGGATATAAATCCTTTGGAGTGGCGTCTTCCAAGATCTGGAATGGAAGAAAAATATTTTGCTGTTGATGTTATGTGAGGCTGCAGACGTTGCAATGATGGTGGTGCCCTCACAGAATAAAACAGGCTTCACCCCGAGGAATTTCCTTCCTCAGACATCAATTAAATGCAGTTTTTAAGCATGACTTTTCCTTTATGTAACATTCCTAAATCTATCCCTAATTAACAAAGCATGCAGGGGGACTTGACTGAGCTTAAAGCAGGGCTACTCTTAAATTAGATGGGATGGGAGAGTGGGAAACCACGGCACAGAGGGTTGGAAGTCTGAGATGCCAGGGATGACACAAGGGGGAACAAATGGAATTTGCTCCGAAGCCAATTCCACAAGTGATTGACAGTCCAAAAAGACAGTCTGAGCCACATTTGAACAAGCTGCTGCCAATTAGCTGGGGAGCCTTGACGTGCCATTTTGTGATGCTGGTGTTTTTCTTTGCACAGAGAGATGGATCCGTGGAAAATTCCATTGGTTAAGATTCTCATTTTCCTCTCAGAGTGAATTACTGGTTGCAGATCACTGTTCCTGCGACAGCGAGAGGGTTTGCCAGCAGTTTCTCCCAGGAATGTAAATTAAAGTGCTAAACTGCATTGCACTGGATTTGGGAATGGCATCCAAATGAACTGTCTGGGACAGGTATCAATTCTCATTTAAAATCACAGAACCAGAGAACCACAGAATGGTTGGAAAGAACCTTCAGGATCATCTCATTCCACCCCCTGCCATGGGCAGGGACACCTCCCATTATCCCAGGGTGCTCCAAACCCTATCCAGCCTGGCCTTGGACACTTCCGGGAGATCCAGGGGCAGCCACAGTTTCTCTAGGAACCTGTGCCAGGGCCTCCCCACCCTCCCAGGGAACAATTCCTTCCCAGTATCCCATCCATCCCTGCCCTCTGGCAGTGAGAAGCCATTCCCCCTTGTCTGGTCACTCCATCCCTTGGAAATTTTCTCTCCATCTTTCCTGTGGACTCCTCCAGGCCCTGGAAAGTCACAATTAGGTGATCCCAAGGCTTCTTATCTCCAGGCTGAACATTCCCAGCTCTCCCAGCCTTCCCTCCCAGCAGAGCTGCTCCAGCCCTGGGATCCCCCTGGAGCCTCCTCTGGGCTCTCTGCAGCAGCTAGCTCATGTCATCCCTCCCGAGGGGTTTATCTGGTGTGAAATCACCCAAATGACCCCAGGATTGAGCACAGTGCCCAGATGGAGGTGGTGGGTGAGGAAAGTGGGCAAGCTGGGAAGGCTGAAGGTAGCCAAGTTGCTGGGAAGTGAGATGGGAAAAGCTGGGAAGCAAACTGGGAAAAGCTGGTTCTGCCAAGGGCAGGGAGGCCAAGTTGCCACTGTGATGGTGGGACAGGGGACGAGGGGCTTGGGATCGTTCCTGCTGATGAAGAGGGACTGTGTTACATCACAGCCACGCTCTGCTCCTCCAGCATTTCCAAGGGAACTACTCTGATCTCATCCCAGCTAAAACAAGTCCTTGGCTCGTGTTCCAAGGCCTTGGTTCCACCCCTGCCTGATGCTTGGAGCCACCCACCAAGAAGGGAAGCAACATCACGCGGTGTGGCCAGCTGGGTGCTGTCAGGGACAGCCCAAACTTCCACACAAACTGTAGAGGAAGAGCCACAGCCCCATGTCAGGCCAGGAGCAAAAGTTTTTCCCTGAATTCATCTCCTCCACTGACAATATTAATCAGGCTGACATTGAGCTGGGAGCATGAGGAGAGGGCTTGCTTTGACTCAAGTCAAACAAATCTCCTAAAAAAGTCCTCACTAATTACGTCTACAGACTTTCCCAGCCTCAGTTAAGGTGTATGAGCCTTGATTGAGGAGTTCCTGTTCCAAATGTCCCCAAAATTCCACCTGTGCCAAGTATTTCCAGAACTCTCTGTTGGTCACAGCTGGTCTGAGCTTTGCCAGCCATCTGTGCCTGGGTGTTTGGAGTCAGGCTGTGCAAGGGAAGCAGACAGGGCTCTGGAAAGAACAGTTTTATTTGGAAAGTGCATTCCCAGTGCTTCCCTGAAGTCCTTTCCTGCTGATGTGAACACACAGAGCCAGGCCCCATTGATGCCTTAAGTTTTGGCTTCCATATTTTTCAGGCTCTGGGCTATTATGGTGGGTAGTTCTGGGTTTCACACTCAGCATTGCTGAGCTCTCCTCACAGAGCAGGGACACAAAACAATTCCTGCTCCAGCTCGGCACCAAGCACAGCCCAGACACAGTTCAGGCCCAGGAGCAAAACTAGCAGGGAAGGGAGGAGAGAAAACCAAGGAGGGTGGAGCTGCATCCCCTGGAGCTGGGATTGCACCATGAACCCCAAAGTGTAGCTGGAGCAGAACTGATCCAAGGCTGGGACCTCGTGGCCCATTGGGCTCCATCCTGTGCCCATTTTGGGGTTCCCCTGGGTGTGGGCACTGCCCAGGGTGTGTCCAGGGAGGCCTTTCCATCAATCCCAAATTTATCCTTTGCTCTGGCAGGTCCCTGCTCCAGGCCAGCCTCCAGAAGGCATCACCGTCAATGATCCCACCTCCAACAGGTGCTGTGCTCCTCTCACAGACAAGCAGCCTGGAGAAGTCCAGCTCTTTTTCCCAAGGATCTGGTTGATCTTCCCAGGGAATGCACAGAAGGGTTTGAAAAAAAGGGTCCAGGTGTAACTGGAGGGAACTGTGTGCTTGTCATGGGGAAATTAATGAAATGTAATCATGGAATGGTTTGGGTTGGAAGGGACCTCCAAGATCATCCCATTCCACCCCTGGATGGGCAGGGACAGTACCCATCATCCCAGGCTGCTCCAAGCCCTGTCCAGCCTGACCTTGGACACTTCCAGAGATCCAGGGGCAGCCACAGTTTCTCTAGAAACCTGTGCCAGGGCCTCCCCATCCTCCCAGGGAACAAATCCTTCCCAATATCCCATCCAAATTCACTCTAAATCCACTCTCTCTTACTTTGAAATCATTCCCCATGGTTGTCTCTACTAGTTCAGCTCATTAAATCTACTGTAGAGAAACTCGAGAGGAACTGGGCTCTCAGTCCCTGTTTTCCAGTGAAATCCCAAAGGTTGATGGACTTCACTTGAACTCCCAAAGCCCACAAAGTAAGAAATGGGGATAGATTTTATCGCCATCAATCAATATATCAGAGATTACCTTCTCCTAGGGCAACTCTGCTTTTGTTTCTGACCTCAGAGTGGAGCGAGCCAAGAAGTGACTCAGATCTCCCAGGATTCAGAGTGAGGTTTATCCTGGATAAAAATGGAAATGCCTACATTGAATCCACACTCAAACAGATGGATTGTCTGTGTCACTGTTTCTGGTAACGCACAACATGGACTCTAAATTATCAAGAATTAGAATTATCAGATTGTTACTTTATTAGGGATTGTTTTCCTTTATATGCAATATTTTACAGAACAACGTGCTTGGTAAAAGAAAGGCAAACCTCTTCACTTACATGGGTTAAACTAGAGGGACATCAAAAGAAATCTCTCTTCTCAGAAGGAATGTACAACATAGATATTGTTACAAAAACATTCCGTGATGTTCTCTCACTTTTCTTGGGAAAGAATTTCAGAAAACTAGAACTTTAGAGAACTAGGACTTTAGAAAACTAAAACTTCAGGCCTGAAACCAGTCTGAAAATTCAGTGATGGTTGTAGGTGTCAGGCCCTGGCCTAGGATTCCTTCTGGAATGTTGTCCAGTGCTGGATTGTCCAAACAAGAGTCTTTTACATCACCACAATGATTTATTTTCCCCTTCTACAGGCAGGAGAAAGAAGTTCCCTCAATCCCTATGGCCAGTGATGGTCCTGCATTCCTTGAAATCCATGAGGAACCCTCAGATTTCCATGAAAAAATGGCCAATTTGCTTTAGCATTTGGTCTTCATGTTGCTACAACACTGCTGATGATGCTTTGCCTTCCTGAGATGTCTCCTCTGTTTGTGGAGGGGAACGTCTCCTGTCACTGTGGGATAACACACAACATATTTCTTGAGATTTTTGTCTAGGTTGTTGAATCTAAAAAAAATTATCTTCATTAGAAGTAATCTCCCTTTATATACAATTTTCCACAGATCAACGTGATTGGTGAAAGACAAACCTCTTCCCCCACATTGGTCAAACCAGAGGGACATCAAGAGAGATCTTCTTCTCAGAAGGAATGTCCATATGGATTTGGTAACAAAAACAGTTCTGGTGTTTGTGTTCTTTCTCTGGGAAAATACTTTCAGTAAATCTAAACATCAGAAAATTAGATTTTTAGAAAAGTAGAAATTTCAGACTTGAAACTGGACTACAGTCCCCCTCTGCCTTTCCCTTGTGGGATCCCACCTGGAGCGACTTGTTGGGATCTGGAGTCCAACATCCAAAGGACGTGGAACTCTTGGAGTGAGTCCAGAGGGGCCATTGTAGTCTGGGTCTCCTAGGCCTGAGGTTTCTGAGTTTCTAAGTTCAGTTCCTTGGTGATGGTTTAGGAAGGCCTGGGTCTCACGGGGCTTGGCATAAACAGTTCCAGTGTTTCAGTCACGAGTGCAGAGTTTATGTCAAGCCCTGTGGGACCCAGGCCTTCCTAAAACAAAACATCACCAAGGAACTGAACTTAGAAACTCAGAAACCTCAGGCCTGGGGGACCCAGACTACAGGGCCATGGAGCTGCTCCAAGGGCTGGAGCCCCTCTGCTCTGGAGCCAGGCTGGGAGAGCTGGGAATGTTCCCCTGGAGCAGCTCCAGGAGAGCTGGAGAGGACAAGGGCTGGAGGGACAGGACACAGGAATGGCTTCCCCTCCAGAGGACAGGGCTGGTGGGATTTTGGGAAAGAATTCCTGGCTGGGAGAGGCTGGGATGGAATTCCCAGAGCAGCTGTGGCTGCCTCTGGATCCCTGGAATGTCCAAGGCCAGGTTGGACACTAGGGCTTGGAGCAGCCTGGGACAGTGGGAGGTGTCCCTTCCCATCCAGGGGTGGAACAAGAGGGGCTTTAAGATCCCTCCCAACCCAGAACATTCTGGAATTCCTCAGGTGTGACCTGGGAGTTGTGTTCCCTTTTATCGATTGGAGCAGGGCCACCTGCCAGGAGTGGAGCTCTGGTGACACCAGCCCGTCCCACACACTGCTGATCCTCCTGGTGGTTTGGAGGAATATTCAGAAATATTTCATGGAAAAATAAGAGAATTAAGGAAACCAACACCTGGAGGGAATATCTCCTACAAGAGCAGCTCCAAGCTGCTGTTTCTAATGAGGGCAAATCCCACCTGTCTACAAAACTGCCTCACAATTAAACATTGTCCACTTCTGAAAGACACTTTTTACCACCAAAACTTCACATTTCGTGAGAGGTCTCCAGATTTTGGCATTATTTCCACAAGAAAACCCATTTTGAAATACAGGAATTTTCTCCTGGATGGCCACATTTATTTTTGTTTAGCAACATGGTTATTCTATTTCTTGGGTCATCGCTTTTGTAAAATGTTGGCCTTTGCTTTCTTTTTTGTTTTTTTACAAAATAATCCAGGAAGGATCACAAGTTCCATAGAATCACCAAGATATAAAGCTTTAAAATCCAGATACTGAGAAGTTTAAGACTTGCAATAAAATTTCCAGATTTGGCAATACAGACAATGTCATAATTTCCTTATGGCTCATTTTTAACCTTTTCTTTGAGTCACAATAAATGTTCCTGCATTTTTTTTAATGTCTGGTTTTATGTTATAGGCATAATCTGAGCATTCCAGCCTCTCCATTGATTAATCTGGCTGAATTCTTTCACCTCGGGGATTGATTCATCCTGGTTTTTCCTGCCTTCCATAATGCCTGATTCCTGACATTTAGATTTGTGTCACAGCAGCCTGAATTCATATTTTATGGGCTCTTTTCTCTCTGTTCTCATTTGTTGTGGCACCCTTGGGCACAGCTCAAACTCAGAGTAAGTGTGGAGAAAACCACACATGGTCCTGATGCTGTTCTTTAAATTAGGTCAGGATTTTAATTCTTAAGGCTCTGGACTACATCTGACACCTTATTGCACTTTAAAAAACCCCAAAAATAAACCATAAACTCAGTCTGGATTTGTCTCACTTAATTCATGCCTCTAAAGCTTAAAGAGCATCTTAAATTCATAATTAATCCAAGTGGAGGAGTTCTGGGTAAAGACAGAAACCTTCAAAAGAGAATTCCATGTATTTGAAGATTATTTGAGGGAGCTGAGACTTTCACCCCGAATTTTTCCCTTCCTGTGGCTGTAGGGAACCAACAACAACCATGGAGAGAGATTTTTTACAGGGACCTGCAGGGAATGGCTTTAAGGAGGAAGAGATCAGATTTAAATTGGATCTCCCTGGGGTAGTGGGAGGTCTCCCTGCCCATGGAATGAGATGATTTTTTACCCTGTGGAAGCTGCTAAAATTGGATTTTCTTTTGAATAAACCAATGTAAACGTGTATTTACAACTGTGAGAGCCCCTCAGCAAGGCAGAATCCATTCTGTTCTGTCTTTTTCTTTACTGTAATTCCAGTATATTCCATTGAAATGAAAATTCTGGACCCAAACACCAATTTTCAAGAGAAAATCATCTTCTAATCAATTTTAGAAATTTTTTTTGCCTGCCCTCCCCCCCTTTTTTTTTTTTTTTTTTTTTTTTTTTTTCCTCTTAGCTTTCTATTTTAAACAGATTAAATCACCCCAAAAATGGATTTTTAATATTCCTGGCCATCTTTCCACATCCAGATTGCTTCCAGTCACAGATTTGACTGTGTGAGGCACAACAGATTCCTGTTCTGCCTGTCACTAAAAAATGGATCATTGATTTAGGAAAAGAAAATGATTTAAATATATATATTTTTTTAAAAAAATCCCCTGCCTTTTCTCCTGCTATATTTTTTTCCAATGCTTCCTTCCCTCTTTTCCCTGCCTTCCAGGAGCCAATCTCTCTCTGTAGTGATTGCAGGTGAATTATAGGCCAATATCCTATGGAATACAATAAAACTTTGATAAACTGAGGCAAGATAAAGCTCCCTCTTGGTGTCTTTAGCCCTCCATCTGAACTTTCAGCCTTGATGCCAGCCTGGGAAGGATTGTGGTTGGCTTTTTGCTTTGTGAACACAATAAGCAGAATTATCAATCAAGGCAGTATCTCTGTTATTAATTATCCGTATCCTCCTTTCGTCTGGGAATTATTCTTACTCAATTATTTTTCATCTCCTCTGGATCTTCCAGATGGGTTTGGCAGGAGGTAAATTCTGCTTTTTTTTTTTTTTTTTTTTTTTCTGATTTATCTTATCACTTCTCGGGGAATTACATCCAAATCTGCTGAGCGTGCACCAGGAGGAATTCAGATGCCAGCTCACCTGTCGTGTGCCTTCTCCAAAAGAGAAGGATCATTTAAATTATCTTTCCCTGGGAGGCAATTCCTTTGCATCCCTCGAAATAATTCAGTGTCAGGGATCCAAACTAAACGAGTGTCAACAAAGGCAAGTTCAGCTGGAAAATTATGATCCACTCGAGCAACTCTCAACACTGATTAGTGCAGATTTACGAGGGAGGCTTGCAGGAATTATTGCTGGGCAAAAACTCCCTTTGCCTGGATTGGAAAAGGCCCTGGAATATCCCAGGCAGATGCATCATTTTTATGACTTTGTGGGGGACCTTTTTTACAGAGCTTTGCAGTAATTTAGCCCGTTTATTCCACAGCCTCCATTTCACCTTGTAAATCTGGTTGTAAATATGGAATCGGCCACACGCAGCAAAATCTGAAAGAGGCACGGGAGCAGCTGAAATTCAGCATTTCAGGCTTTACAAAAGATGGATTGCCTTCATATTCCAAAAGTTAAAATGTCTGGTTTCGCTGGGCTTTTGAGGGAATTTACAATTAAATACTGGACTGAGGCACTACTGCAGAAAAAAGTCCAAACTGGCGATGTTTAAAATTATTTCTAAATTTAGATCGTCGTTGTGACCTGAAGAAGGATCAGATTTAAGCTAAAAAACTTCAGAATTTTGTGACCTGAAAAGAAGGATCAGATTTAAGCTAAAAACCTCCAGAATTTTCAATGAAACCTTGCAAAAACATCTAAAGGGAAAAGGCAAATTTGCAATGAATTTAAAGGTGCATTCTTGGGGGGGGGGGGGGGTAACAACAGAAAATTTTCATTTGAATTTTGAAATTATTAGTGAGTAGAGTAAATAGGGAGACAAAAGTGGGCTCTAATTAGAAGTAATTAGCACAGCATCTGTTTTGTCAGTCAAAGATTTTTTGCTCGTCCATAGGGATTAAGGAAAACCTCACTCCACTGTTATTTTGGAATTCTCTGGATGAGAAACCCATGGAAAGGACTGGAAGCTGAACCTCGATTTGATGCTCCCTGGGCACATTAATGGGCTTGGGAAGCAAAATCCCTGGAGTTTTTATGCTTATCCACAATTTTTTTTTTTTTGTGATCCTTTTAATTGATCCCAGGCATCATCATCTAAAAATTTGGGTTCTGTTCTTAGCTATATTAGAATTAAATATTTAATTTAAAATAAAACCACTGAGCTGCTCTGTTCAAGATTATTATTATAAGATGGGGAGGTCAAAGCACTGGCAAATGGGGTGAAGTAGAATTAAAATGGCCAATTTATATTTTATTTATTTTGATTTTCAGCTGTTTATTTGAATTTATTTTTCTGTCCCAGTGTAAGCCAGTGCCTGAATGGCAATTCAAGAGGTGTTCAAATATCTTGGAGCGTTTCTCCCTTGACTTCTTTTTTCCTAAAGGACAAGACTTCATCCCCTTGCCAGTCACTTTGGAGAGAATGTGGAAATTTCAGAGGGATGGGATCATTTTGCTGCAATTCCCAATTTCTTCCATTTATGGTTTTCTCCGTGACTTTGTCATCAAATTCTTCGGCCTCGCAAAGCCAAGAGGTGAACAAGGGGTAGGGAAGGAAGAAAATTGACTCACAAAAAGAAAATACCAACCATGCTGCTTGAGAATTTCCCAACTGAAAGTCATCAGTGAGATTCAGAATTTTTATTTTCTTTTTTATTTTCTTTTTTATTAGTTTTGAGCTCAGGGTGGGGTTTTTTAGATGTTCTATTTTTTTTAAACATTTTTGTTCAAACCTGTTCTCTCATTGTTAATTATAAATTATTATAATAAGGGCCATGGAATAAAAATGCTCTTGAGTCTTTTCCTTGCTGTAAATCATGAGAGTGCCACTCTCTCTTTGCAATATGAGCCCGACTTTTCCTGAATTTCAGTAGGAACAAGGGGCCAAAGTCTGGTTTGTGGTCACTCAGATTTAAGATTTTGGATTTTTCAGTGCCCTCTGCAGCTCCTAGATTTGGGCAGAAATCCAGGAAGTGAAAGATGCACACCCCGTTTGCTCCTATTTTCAAAGTATTTCCTAATTTCCCGTGTTCCATGTGGGAATTTTGACTGGATAAATAGGAATCAGCTTATATAAATCCGTGGAGATGCCTAAATCTTGAGTTAGCCAACCCAGCCTCTCCTTAAAATGAATGAGGAAAAACAGATAAAAATTCATTGAAATCCTTTTAAAAGAAATTTTTCTTAATGGGAATAAAAAAAAAAAGAAACAATGGGAGAACATCTTAAAATTAGAATTTCCAGGCTAGGAGTTGAATGTGCAGAAGGATTCCTCCCTGTTTTCTAAGGGAAAACTGGGAATGTCACCAGCCAGGTGATTCACTGGCTTTAAAAAAAGTGGGCAAAGTACCCCAGTGCCTTTTAACTTGCCCTGACTTGTCTGATCCAAACTTTCCTAATAAGAAGCACAAAGAAAGAGCCATAAAATAACCTGGAGTGGAGATAATGCTTGGGAAAAAAAAAAAAAAAAAAAAAAAAAAAAGGGAATTATGGCCTGTCGTAAAATGTTACCCATTTTATGGCCTTTCCAAACAGCTTCACAGCTCCTGGAATTTGCTTTTCATCCTTCTCTTCCATGGAATCCAGGAGAAAAAGGTGGAAACAAAGGCAGGAAAAGTTTGGGAAAGCCCCACAAGTAGATTCTCCCTCGGCTCTTCCAGCTTTGGGACTTTTTTTCCAAGGGTGAAACACCCAAACCAGCAAAACTGCTGAGTGAGCTTTGTCCTGCTTATCATTTATACTGCACCTCTTATCACAAATAATTAATTTTTTTGATAAGCAAGAAGAGGGAACTTTTACCTGGCCACCAATTCTGGGCTGAAAAGGGCTTTGAGATTTTTTTTCCTGTCATTTACAGAAGCTTTGGAAAGGAAAAAGGCTCCAAAATGCCATGAACTCCACTATGATAATAAATTCAGAGAGCAAAATGTGACTTTTTCTTTCCACTTCTGGAGGAGGGTTTCAGGGCAGGGATGGGTCGTTGAAGGGAAGAATGTTCTGGATAACTCATGGATTTCTGCAGATTTAGGCAGATTGGAGCCTGAGGTTCCAATGAAATAATGTAGAGCTCCTTCTCCTCACTCTGGAGGGCTGGAGATTTGGGAAGTGGATATAATCTCATAAATTATTTCCTATAAATTGGAAGAGATTAGGTTTAAATTAGATAAATGGAAGAAATTGTTCCCTCTGAGGGTGGGGATGCCCTGGAATGGATTCCCAGAGAGGCTGTGGCTGCTCCTGGATCCCTGGAAGTGTCCAAGGCCGGGCTGGAGGGGTCTTGGAGCCACCTGGGATGGTGGAAATTGTCCCTGCCCATGGCAGGGGTGGGACTGGATGACCTTGAAGGTCCCTTCCAACCCAAACCATTCCATGATTCCATGATTCCATGACTCCATGATTCCATGATCCCATGAACAGCAAATATTTCCTGTGATATCAATTGCCCCGCAGAAGATGCAACATCGCTTTTAAAGGACTTTTTTTCCATTTTTTAAATTTTTTCCTTTTTTCTTCCATGGCCTTTGTCACAGATCTCGAGGCGTGAATGACAATTTCTCCAAGTCATCCATCACAAACATTTTTTCCATGAGTGTCCCAGCACCACCAGCCCTCACTAAGTTTTCCCTTTCCAACCTCTGCTCCAATACTGGCCGGATTTTACAATCCCAGATGCCAAACCCAGGGAGAGAAAAAAGAAATTCAAAGTCCTCTGTGTGGATTTTGGGGAGATCTCAGAGAATAGAATGGAGAACCACCCTCCACCCAGGGCCATCAGGATGAACAAGGCTGAACACAGGGAATTTGGGATTCTGACCTTGAGCTTGTCTCATTCCACCCTTGCAATGGACAGGGAGACCTCCCACTATCCCAGGCTGCTCCAAGCCCCAGTGTCCAGCCTGGCCTTGGGTACTGCCAGGGATCCAGGGGAGCTGCTCTGGAAATCCATCCCAGCCCCTTCCCACCCTTCCAGACAGGAATTCCATCCCAATATCCCATCAGATCCTACCTTGAAGCCATTCCCTGTGTCCTGTCCCTCCATCCCTTTTCCCCAGTCCCTCTCCAGTTCTCCTGGAGCCCCTCCAGGCCCTGGAAGGTTTTTGGAGCTCTCCCTGGAGCCTTCTCCTCTCCGGGGGAACATTCCCAGCTCTCCCAGCCTGGCTCCAGAGCAGACGGGCTCCAGCCCTTGGAACACCCCCATGGACTCCTCTGGGTTTGCCCAGCAACTCCAGCACCTCCTGATTTTGGAATGGATGCAGCTCTGCCGGTGGGAGAAGAGAGCAGGGCAGGGAATTCTGGTGGCTCAGGCTGGGTTTGATCCCTCCTGTGACTCCTGAGCGACATCTGACGTGTTCAGGGTGGGTTTGCCACAATCACAGCTCAGTCCTGGGGCTTGTGGAGAATGACAACCACCACTGGGCTGTAAAGCATCCCTGGAACGTGGAAGCCACTGGACGTTGGCTCCAGAAGTTTCTTTGGTCAGGCCGTCTGCAGCTCTTAATGGGAACGATCTCTTTGACTTTGCCAAAGGGCCATAAATCCCAATATCTTTATGGCATTTTGTTGAAAGGGAACCACACTGCAAAAGCTGAGTGAGGTAAAGCTGGAATGGAGTGCTAAATCAGTTTGATGTTTGTGGTCTTCTGAACTTTCTTATCTTAAACGTCTTTTGAGTCACTCTTATCTCCCTCACCTTCATTAACCTCCCCTCGATAATCAAAACACGGCAGGAGTGGAAAGGGCACTGGAATAAAGCTGGTTTAAAGGGAAACTTTGCTTTCACCCAGCCAGGAGCTCAGACCAGGCTTAGTCTCTGCAAACCTTGGTCTGGAGCCTTGGTAGGCTTTGTTCCTACACTTTGACCTGTGCCCTTAACTCTGGCTCTGAAATCTGGGATATAAACTCAGCTGAAGTCTTTGGGGTACAACTGGATGGGGGAATGGATCCACGGGTGGAAAAACTTCCTACGGATGTCCAGACAGAAATAGGCAATCCTGGAATTACACTGAGGTGCCTTTCTCCACTGACACAAGGCCCATGCAGAGCCAGGAGTAAAATGCAGCTGCCAGCCTCTGCTGGGGCATAAACCAGGCATGGATTTGGGATGTGCTGAGAGTTAATCACAGATTAAGCCTGGGTTTAAGGAATGAGCCT
Organism: Sitta carolinensis; assembly: GCA_032173965.1. NCBI lineage: Eukaryota > Metazoa > Chordata > Aves > Passeriformes > Sittidae > Sitta > Sitta carolinensis. Next base: position 1,742,987 of record CM063284.1, on the reverse strand, counting down.
CTTCTGATTGTGGTTTTGGAGGAGTAAAAATGACCTGGTGCTGAAACCTGGGAGAGCGAATGTTGGACCACCTCAAGTGGGAATTCTGCATGGGAGATGAGGAATTTGCCATGAAAATGAAACCATCAGGGTGACTTCATTTGGATGGAAGGGATTTGGGAGCCAAAAGGCTGATACTGGTCAATAGTCATGGAAATACCTTGGATTGGGATGAGTCTGTCTCAGAGTGGGAATGATATTTTCTGTTGGGACAGAAATACAATTTCTCTCCGAGCTGCCTTAGACACAAGGTTCAAATAACAACATTTGTGTCACAGGAGCTTAAAAATTGGGTCTGAGGGAAAAAAAAAAAAAAAAAGGGGTCAAACCTGAATGATGCTGGGAAAAAGCCATTTGAAAGCCAGATCATTCACAGAAATTTCATATGGCCAAGTGTTGGCTGATAATTGCCCTTCTCTTACCTAAGGACAATTAAATTATAATTTTTTTCTTCAATAAACAAACAATCTTCATTTCCCTGAAAGAGTGTTACCAACTTCAAAAGAAAATAAAAAAAAGGGAGAAATTAATAAAAACCCTCCAGCCTTAAAGAGTCAAATTCCAACTCAGGATTCCTGGAAAGCTCAGTTAATATTTATTTCATTTATTCAGGTCAAGAGCCTTGAGTCCTTTAGCAGGACCGGACTCCCAAAATCCACGTGTTCATTTTCATTATTCCACAGTTTCTGGAAAAAACTTGGTTTTCCCACTCAGCTGCAGCTGATGTGAAACTCTCCCACATTTTGCTACCTTCAGTGAGAATAAACCAGATTTTCCTTCTTATTCCCTGCTATAACATCTGGCCACAATTAGCCCGGGATCTCACATTTTTGGAGGAGATGTCAGCAATAATTTGGATTTCTCCCTTCTCCTCCTTTTTTTTTTTTTTTTTTTTTTTTTTTTCCTGGGGAATCTGTGGGCCACACTTCCACGGGGACATAAAGCAGAGTGTGAGATGCTCATTCCTGTCTGCGTCAGTCCTTCCCAAAACGGATTGCTCTCAGGACAACCTGATGGCTCACGTAGCAAAATCCATTTTTTCCTCCCATGTCATTGCCTGCATTTGTCACCACCTCATCCTTTAAGCTATAAGCACTGTCCAGGGAGTTGCATAACTCCTGTGCAAAATTCAAATACAAATCAATGCAGAACTCAGGCCTTAAGGAGAAGCCAAATTATCTTCTGCTAAATCATTCTTTATTTTCTTTCCTTTTCTATTTTTTTCAATTTTTTTTTTTTCAAAGACAACGCTAATTCTTCATTTTTATGGCTTTTTAACATGAAGTCCTTGTAAGCACATAACCTGCTGCATGATGGAATACACAGAAAAACAAAACCCCCAAACAGGCATGATATGAAAAACAGAGATAAATTTTAGCTTTGCAACGGAGAAAAAAAAATTTAAAAAATGAAACTGCTACCAGAAGGCTTTTTATTTCAGTGCCACTCCTGCTCTGTATTTGCATTTTAGGTGTATTTTAGTGACTCTGCCAGCTCTGTATTTGCATTTTTAGTGGGCAGCCATGGTTTTTTTTGGTGCAGGAGTGAATCCCTCTCCAAATGCCAGTGTTGGTGAAGGAGGCTGTGGTGAGAGTGGTGGCATTTTCAGAGAAGCCCCTGGCCCTGGGTGTGGTGTGGGTGCCAGGAATCACCAGCAGCAGCCTGAGCCCAGACTGGAGTGTCCAGGCTGCTCCCGCGTGGATGGGGAGGGGGAATAACACAGGGATCAGGAAAACTGCTCAGCCCCACCAGGACAGGCTCAAAAATCCTGATTTTCCCTAAATTGGTGTCACAGCTTTGGGTGCTTTGGTCCTTCCACAGGATCACAGGGTCACAGAGCGACAGGAACACAGAGTCACAGAATCAAAGGAACACACAGTCACAGAATCACAGGAACACAGAGTCACAGGAACACAGAATCACACAGAAATCCAGAAGCCCAGGATCACAGAAACACAGGATCACAAAGTCACAGAGTCACAGAATCAGAGGATCACAGGAACACAGAATCAAAGGATCAGAGAATCCCAGGGTCACAGAGTTACAGAATCACAGAATTACAGGATCCCAGAATCACACAGAAATCCAGAAGCCCAGAAGCCCAGGATCACAGAATCACAAAGCCACAGAGTCACAGAATCAGAGGATCACAGAATCACAAAGCCACAGAGTCACAGAATCAGAGGATCACAAAGTCACAGAGTCACAGGATTACAGGAACACAGGAACACAGAATCACAGAATCATGAAATCTCAGGATCACAGAATCCCCAAATCCCAGACTCACTGGGTTGGAAAAGCCCTCCAGGACCATCAAGTCCAACCCAGCCCCAGCCCCTGGCACCCAGTGCCACAGCCAGTCTGTTTTAAACACATCAGGGATGGGGACTCCACCACCTCCCCAGGGAGAACATTCCAGCACTTTATTCCTCTTTCTGTGAAAATCTCCTCCCTGCTCTCCAGCCTGTATTTTTCCCTGAGGCTGTGCCCTCTGGCTGTGTCAGTACTGCTGCAGACAGAGCCCACCCCTCTCTCAGGAGCTGCAGGGAGTGAGGAGGACACCCCTGGGTCTCCTTTTCTCCAGCTGAACATCCCCAGCTCCCCCAAACCCATCTGGTCTCCACCTGCTGTTGCAGGAGGATTTTGGCATCCCAACCCAAGGGGGCTGGGTTGGGCCTGCCAGCCATTTGTGAATTCCCAGACATGCTCCAGGCTCGGAATGTCTGTGTTTAGGGAACTGGGTTGTGTCGTCGTTGTCTGCTCACAGCCTGGGGCTGGTTCCTCCAAGGCTGAGCCCCTCAGGGTGCTCCAGACACGGGCATGGATGGCTTCTCTCTGCCCTGCACGAAAACAAACCCAGACACTTCAATTACAAACGGAAGGGTGTGTGTGGGGGGAACCAGGACACCCTTCTGACTGTCCTGGGAAGATTTATAAGAATTTAGATAGAATGATAATTAGCATATCACAGGGTGAAAAAGTAGAATTTTGGGGTTTTAGAATGTGGGATCAGGGGACAAAGATGGAGCAAACAGGGTGTGTTCCTGTCCTTCTTCTTCATCTTCTTGTTCTCCATCTTCTGTGGTGGTTGGCACATTTTGGTTGGTCTAGAATGGAAACACGCTGTTCAATGTAGTTAATAGATATAGGAAAATTGTAAATAAAGCATACTTAATTTTTAGTATAAAAGACAGCTCTTTTATAGATGTGCCAAATCTCATGTCTCCAGGGGTGTCTGAGATCCCTCTGGGTGTCTGAACATCTGCACGGGGCTGGCAGAGGTGACACAGGACCCACGGGAACAGGGTGTCCCCAGGCTTGGGACATTCCTCTCAAATGAAGGGATTCTGTCCCCTAAATCAAGGTGCTGCCACTTCCAGCAGCTCAAGTCCTCCCAGTGTCCCTCCCAAGGACAGAGTGCTCCCCAAATCCCTGCACGGGCTCTCCAGGAGTGCCTGTGGCTGCCGCTGTAACCTGAGACCACTCGAGCCTTCAGCATCAGCTTTCCCTGAAGCTCCTAAGCTCACACCCGCATTTCCCTGTCAGTTCATCCCCACTCCGTGGCAATCCAAAGGATTCACAGCATCCCATGGGAGTGGCACACCCCACGTGGTGAGGGGACAGGATTATTTGTGCCTCTGGTGTCACCGAGACCTCTGTGCCCTAAAGCAGGCACAGGAGTTTGATCTACGTGAAACAAGAGACAGCACAAATCTGTGGAGTACAAGTACTGATCCAATGATTATTTTGGGGTTTGGGTGAAGTATTTCGAGGAAAGAGCAGACTCTGACAGGCAGCACAGCTCGGGTTCGGGTGCGTGGTGTGTTCTGAAACACAGGAGAGGTTTTGTGGTTGTCTGAGCACTTGGATCCTCTTGGTTCACTGCATTCAGTGAACCATTATTGCACCTGCTCTGAGAAAATTGTGTTGAGACACTCACAGATAAAGCTTTTACTAATTTTAGAGATTTTTTTTTTTTTTTTTTTTTTTTTTAAGAAATTTGAGCTTCTGGAAATTGTTTTTATTTTATTTTCTGCCAGATTTTCAGGAGCATTTGGACAACACTCCCAGGCATGGTGTGGGATTGTCGGGGCTGTGCAGGGCCAGGGGTTGAACCTCATGATCATTTTAGCCCCTTCCAAATGAGGATATTCCATGATCCCACAGGACTGAGAACCATCTGAGACGCCCTGGAGTAGTTTGTCCCCAGCTGGTGCTGCAGAAAGACACTAGTTGTTGTCCCTGAAAATCAGCCTTCTGATTTGTTTTAGTATAGTGGAGTCAGTTCTCATGAATTGTAAGACAAACAAGGATCGTGTTTACATTCCTGTGTAAAAGATCTCACCTGATGGACTTCTCAAGTGACCAGTGAAGATGGAGAGGTGGGAACTTCTCTGTCCAATCTCTGATCACTGTCCAGAAACTCATAGATATGAGGTCAACAATAGACTAGAGACTTCCTTTCTTCTTCTCTGCCTGAACACCTGTTTGTGTGTGTTGTGTGTGTTTCTATCTACATCACAGTAACAACAATTGTCCTGTAGGTCACCTCTCCCAGCCTGTGCAGATGCCCTCGACACCCCAAGGTCCTTCAAACAGCACTGAATGACTCCATGTGCCAATGGAATCCAGCCTTGGATCCCCACCATGTCCACAGAGAGCTGAGAGGCTGCTGCTCACCTGGACAACCAAATCCAGCTGTCTTCATCCAGAGCTGGGGATAGTAACACGTGTCCACCTGGAAACGCGGTGCAAACGCAGCTCAGAGCCCACAGCCAGGATTTGAGCCCCAAAGGCTGCGGCTCCCAGGCAGCTGCTCTGCCGTGGGAATGTTCCTCATCTGTGCCAGAGAAAACTGAATCCGTTCGTCCCCGGTGGAAGTGGTTCCTCCCAGAGTTTCTCAGGTGTCAACACTGCGGAATGAGTGCCTCGCAGAGCCATAAATCAAATCAAGTTGTGCACTGAAAGACAGAGCAGATGGATGGAAAGGAGACCCTTCCTTCCTTCCTTTCCCTGCTCCTGTCCCTCCTGCCAAACAGGGCTTTCTCCCTGTGTTTTGTAGGGTTTGTGTTTCACGGGGTCGATTTTCACTTCCTTTGCCTTTTAGGTCTCGTTCGCTTCCTCAGCATCTTTGGAAGCCTTGGGAACTGGAGAGCACCAGCCCCGAGCTGGGAGGGGTTCAGGACATCAGAGCTGTGCACAGTTCTGGTCCAAATCCCAAAGGAGGAGCTGCAGCTCCCCTGTGCCTCCCAAACTTGCAGATTTTACAGGAGTAAAGGAAATTCTCTACTCTGGTCATTCCATCACTGATTGGGACTGTGCTTGGTAAGGACTGCGCAAAAAATAGGGGAAAAGTGGAGAAAATGTAATGTGAACTACATGGGCACTGAAGTGTAAAAGATGAGGATATCTGGGAATGTGTGGAATAGGAGAGCAAACCAGTGTCCACAAAATAATGAATAATGAACAATAAACAATAATAAATCATAATGATAAATAATAAATAAAAATAAATTAGAAATGGGAAACATGGGATAAAGGACGGTTCCCTTCCTATGGAGCTGGATGATGTTTAAGGTCCCTTCCAGACCAAACCATTCCAGGATTCTGTGGATCCTTTAGGATCTGGAGCTGTGAAGCAGCAGAAAGCTGTGGATTTGTGCTCAGGAGGGAATGAGCGTGGGGGAGATGTCACTGCCCAGCTGTGCCTGATGCCTTCTGGAGACTGCCCTGGAGCAAGGACCAGCCAGAGCAAAGGAGAAATCTGGGATTCATGGAAAGGCCTCCCTGGACACACCCTGGGCAGTGCCCACACCCAGGGGAACCCCAAAACGGGCACAGGATGGAGCCCAATGGGCCACGAGGTCCCAGCCATGGATCAGTTCTGCTCCAGCAGCACTTTGGGGTTCATGGTCAAATTCCAGCTCCAGGGATGCAGCTCCACCCTCCTGGGCATTCCTTGGCCTCCCAGGGAAGGGTTGGATTGACCCAAGAAGAATTCCAACAGCACTCATTGCAATGGGAAAAAAACCCTAAAAACATTTTTAACTCAAATTTCTGTTGATTTTTCTATTGGTTGTGTCATTCCATGATGATCCAGAAATCCATTCCATGACCCAGAAATCCATTCCATGACCCAGAAATACATTCCATGATCCAGAAATACATCCCATGATCCAGAAATCCATTCCATGACCTGGAAATACAGCCCAGGGCAAGCTGTAACCAGCCAGATCATTTCTTTCCTCACCCAACAAGCAGGTGAACTTTCCTGAGTGGGAGTGTTTCCCCTCCATGCAGATCCATGGAATGAAACCCCCCTGCAATACAGAAATCCCAGGGAACCTCTCCTGCCTTGCCCGTTGGTTTTGCTCCTGGGCCTGAGCTGTGTCTGGGCTGTGCTTGGTGCCGAGCTGGAGCAGGAATTGTTTTGTGTCCCTGCTCTGTGAGGAGAGCTCAGCAATGCTGAGTGAAACCCAGAACTGCCCACCAAAACAGCCCAGAGCCTGGAAAACACAACAGATCCAATTGGAGGCTTCCTGCCAACAGGAGCTTGCTGGAGATGGAACCCATCCTTATTGGACAAAATGACTCAATGAACCAAGCGTGCCAGGCCTTGTCCCAGTTTTTGTGGCAGCAGGAAAAGGATGGGATTGAGGACACACAAAACCCACGTGGAAGAGAACCACAGCTGAGCAAGACATTGGCTTCATCCATTCCCAAATTTTTTCTGTTCTACCACCTGCAGCAGTCTGGGTTTAGGGCTGATCCAGAGGGTCACTGCTGAAAATCTAGGAAATTCTGAATCCCAGGGGAATGGGGAGACTGCACCCTGCTAGCACACAGCTTTGTCACCAGCTCCTCCTTTCCCCCCTACAATTTTGCCTCCCACAGCCCAGAGCAGATTTGGGGAATCCCCTGGGGTTCAGCAGTGGAGCAGAAGGAAGAAAGGAGCCTCAAACCACTCCAGGAATTTTCCAGACTCTCGTTTTAAACGTAGGTAGAGGCTGTAATTAATTTCCTTGTTCTCTAAGCTTGTTGACTGATTTAACGAGGGCTGGTTATAATAATAAAAAATTTATGTCCTTAGACATTAAACACGAGTGTTGCTTTTGATACAGAGCACGGGGTTTTCCCAGCTCTCCTTCCTTTTCTTTTTTCCTTTTAATTTCCTCCTGGAATTCCTCACATCCACTCAAATACCTGAGTGCACCACACTTTTCCTCTGCCACCAGGGAGAAGATGGTTAACACCAAGGATCACTGCATTTTTTCCCCTCATCCAGACTTGTCTTCCTTGAAAAAGAGCTTCTAGTGTGTGATTTATATAATAATAATAATTTTATAAATGCCCAGAGTGTCAGAGTCTCAAATTTCTCCTCTTTAATTTATTGATAATCTGGGAGAAGAGAGATGAAATTGAATTCAGACTCTCCTCTCTTGCAGAGAAATGATGAATTTTGCCTCAGTGTTTGGATTTCAATATCTTTTGATTAATCCTTCTTTAAGTCCAATCCCAAAATTAAAAACTGATTTTGAAAATAGCCCTCAATTTCTCACCAGTTTTAATAAAAACTATTGATGTACCCTGAGTTTCCTTTCCAACTCTGCTCATAGACTTCAATGAGTTTTTTCCTGGAAACAAAAAATTTGTAATTTATTTCAGTGTTGTCAAAACTGATTTTATTTTTTTCCCTAAGAATTTTTTGCCTAAGAATTGTCACCCTGTGATGCTGATGTGACAAAAAGCAAAGGGTGCTCATTCCTCTGATTTTATTTGATATAAAAGGGTGGGAAACATCTGTAGGAAAGATTTCCACCAGTTGGGAAATCTTTACAAATCCTGCAGAATTGCTACTCCTATGATTCCTTTTTTTTCTTTTTTTTGTTGTTGTTTTGTGGGTTTTTTTGTGTTGTGTTTTTGGCATTTCCAGTGTGTTAATATCAGACTGGAAGTATCCATCCAGGAAGAAAGGGAATATTCCATTTTTTTTATCCCAGCGAGGGTAAAAAGTGATGACATTAAGTTAAAATAAGGAAGATGCAGGAAATCTGAGGAAAAAAAAAATTCAAAACAAAGGACTAAAGAAGAAACAAACAAACAAAAATAACCAAACCCTCAAACAAAACATCTCCATGAGGAGACTTATTTTTTATTTTTAATTTTTATTTTTTCCTTTTTTGCAGCTGATTTATGAAAAAAAGGTTGGAGTCTCCCTCACCAATTTTTTTAAGACCAGATTGTACAAACTTCCCTCAGAAACCATGAGGCTGAGTTGGTTTTATTTTGGAGAAAAGGCAGAGTGGCAGTTTTGTCTTTTTGCCAACATTTAAAATTCCAAGATTAGCGTTTCTCACTTAAACCAAGCTGGGGAATTTTGTTTTTCCCAGAGATCCATTTATTTTTCCATGCCATTAAATACTCAATATTTCCCCTGGAGGGAACTGTGGAGTGGAGAAGGTGAAGAGGTAAATTTGGATTTAATCCAAACCAATGAAAAACTGGATGAAATGGGCAGAACTGGGTGACCTTGCAGGACTATTTTGGGGCACTCTGTGAAAGGCAGGTGGGAACAGAGATCCTAAAATCCTTCCAAGTCCAGCTCCAGAGGGGACACCCAGCCTAAAAAACATCTCTCTGTTTTCCTGGAGGCTGCAAACCCTTCAAAAAGTCCAAAAAACACGGAATCATAAAATAATTTATGTTGGACAAGACCTCCAAGATCATCAAATCCAGCTTTCAACCTGATCCCACCAAACCATGATTTGCAATATCCACTCATTTTTTGAACACTTCCAGGGAAATTCTTCCATCCCTTCCTTTCACAACCTGTTCCAAACTTGAGCACTCTTCCAGTGCCCAGTTTCCTCATCTGGCACATTTTGAAGGCTTTTCCCCTGGTCCTGCCTCATGTCCTGACCTGCTGTGCCATCTCTGGAAGCCACAAAGGAATTTCCTCCTCCCAGCAGGGAAGGTGTGGATTTTCTGTGATGGAAGCTGGAATTGCTACTCCCACAGAGTGTGCAGCCCCCCAGACCAACCTGTCTTGTTCTTGTGGGGTGCTGAAATCAGAAATCAGCACTCCTGGCTTAAGGAAAGCAAAGCAGAAGCATTGGACACCTCATTTTGGGGCATTTTGGGCATTTTGGAATCTCATCTCATCCATGGAATCTGGGGAGCTGCCAGCTGCCCAGGCTGGTGGGAGGATCTGGGCAAAGCTTCTCTCTCACTGCACCCTGCAGCAGAAAAGCTGCTCTGACCCAGCAAGAATGTGAAATTTGAGCATTTTAAACCCAATTATCAGCTCTCCATTGTCAGGACCCTCCCTGTTTCCAAGAGGGAATCCTCTCCCTGTAGGAGTCCAGACTGCAGAGAATATTTCCCTGCATGTTATGAGGGGTCCAAATCCTGACAAACACCACTGGTAACCTTCATCCATGGAAAGGGCTGCCCAGGCTTGGGGATGGAACAGGATTTTCCAGAGTGTAAATCAGAGAGTGGCATAGTTTGTCATTTATCACAGGGTGAGACATTCAGATGTTTGGGTTTGTTAGTGTGGTCAGTAGATGACACAAGCTGGAGGATCCTTGTGGATTTTGGGTTTCTCCCTTCTCCCCCTCCATCCCCTCCCTGCTGTGCAGGGTGGGGGGCACAGGACCATTGGCACAATTTGCTGCACGAACAGGAATTGAGTTGGTTCTGGGTAGAAAAGCAGCAATGATGAACGTTCCTGGTGCTGATGGGGTGAATTATCTGTCAGAGAACCTTGACCCCGTGTGTTTGGGGCCTTTTGGGGTCTGCTCTCCCTCAGGCTGAGCTGGGTAAAGCCTGGGGTGCTGGGATTGCTGAGGAGGAAACAATGAACAACCTGGGCAACAACCAAGAGCCCCGTTGGCCTTTTCCCAACAAGGAATTTTGCAAAAGGCCTCCCCTGCCAGGGACAGACAGTGGGAGAGGCAAAAACTCTCACACTCCATCTTTCAAAGCCCTTCCCTGCCTTCCCCAGCTGGCTGGAGTTGCTCTGGTGGATATGGGAGTCAGGATTTGGAGAAGCCACGCCGAGAGCTGGTGTGCTCAGGAAACATTTGGGAATGGCCTTTGCTTACACTGCTGTACCTTGCTGGAGAATTCCACGGCTTGTTCCAAACACATAAAAACAATTAACAGCCAAAAAAAAAAAGAACAACAACAAAACCAAAACCAAACCAAACCAAACCAAACAAAAAAAAAAAAAAAAAAAAAAAAAAAAAAAAGAAAAAAAATTCTGGGATTCTTTGTACCTCGCCATGAAACTGAGAAAATGATTTCTTGTCTTTACCCAGTGAAACGAGAGCACCATAATTTATTTCATGTGTAAGCTGGGCTTAAAATCCGTCCCGTTTCAGATGGAAATCCCCTGATTTAGCTAGAAAATAACTGTATGGATAAAGAACTTTAATTATCTTTTATTAATCTGGTGACAGAGTAGGAGAGTAGGAAAGTTTGGAGACCCTTCTGCAGGCCTGGGACTAGTAACAAACTAAGAACTTGTGGGGGAAAAAGTAGTTCTGAGCATAATTTAATGCTTAATTGCCTGCAGAGGGGATATTCGAGGAGCAGGAAGATGTGTTAGGGAGGATTTGTTAGCAAGGAAGAGGGGAAGAGGTCAGCAGTTCCTCAGGGAGAGGGAAGGGGATAATTGTTAATTATCCCTTGTGGAACAGGGAAATGTTAGGGCAGGGTCAAGGGCCAGGAAAATTGTGCTCCAAAATTGTGCTGTAAAATCAGTATTTATAATTTTTAGCTGTCAGTGGATTAATAATCTGATCAAGTTAATCACTGGATATCCTGGCAGATATTTTTGAAGGACCAGGATAGAGGGAATGTTTGCTGGAATTTTTTCCCCTGATAAATGAAATGTTTCTGACTTTGGTGATAAAACACACGACATAGGCTCCTGTGAAATTTTTTAAAAGGTTGTGTGAAGAAGATTTTTTATTTTTAAAGATTGGGGGGTTTTATATATAATTTCTATAAGTTAGTGTGATTTGTGAACGAGAGACAAAATTTTTCACTTACATTGGCCAAATCAGAGAGATATCAAAAGAAATTTTTTCTCCTAGAAAGAATGAACAACACGAGTATCATTACCAAAACAACCTTGATGTTCGTTCTTGTTATTCTTTAAAATATTTCCTTTAAAATTCTTGGAAAGAAATTTCAGTGACCGAAAATATCAGGAAAACAGAATTTTAGAAACTCAGAAATTTTAGGTTTGAAACTCAGACTGCATCCCTGCTTTCTGCAAGGGCAGGAAATTTTCCGTTGCCTCGCTGAGCGAATCCCTGCTTTGCACAGGCTGGGGTCTCATCCTGCCTCTTCCCTGGGAAAAAAAAAGCTTCTGGCTCCTGCTGGCATTGTCCTAAGGACCTGTCCATGTCACTCGAGCCACCCTCAGTAGAAAAATGAGGTCCAGAATGATTAATGTCCTTCCTAGGAGCGCCAGGATGATGGATGGAGAGGGAAAAGCCTGGGGAGGGGGAGGTGGGAACGTGGCATGAGGGTTCTGCTGTCCCTCCTCTGCAGGGTCACCCCTCGTGGTGACACCAGCACTGGAAACCCTGGCAGCAGGTGAGGCAGCCAAAAAACCCTTCGTGAAACTCTTCAGCCTCCAGAGGTGGAAAAAGGCTCCCAGCTCCCACCTCTAAACAGCAGGAATGGACTGGATCGAGTTCCGTGGCTGCATTTCCTCAGGGGAGCACGAGGAACCCTGGAGGTTTGGGGTTTTAGGGAGTGGTCCTTGCCCCCACACTCCGTCAGAGAAAGGTCCTCTGTGGTGAATGTGAGGGAATTAGTTCTGATGGAGCTAAGCCAATCTCAGTTAATTTGGCAGGTGAAGCTTGGATTTACCCAGGCTGAGGAAGCAGAGGGTCTCAGAGCTCATATGGGATATCCCAGATTTTTGGGGATATCCCACATTTTGGACATGTGGAGTTGGCCTGCTCATCAGAGAACCTTAGGGGTGGAAAGGAACTTTGAAGATGATCCAGTTCCAGACCTGCCATGGGCAGGGACACCTTCCACCAGCCCAGGTTGCTCCAAGCCCCATCCAGCCTGGTCTTGGACACTTCCAGGGATCCAGGGGCATCCATAGCTGCTCTGGCACCTGTGCCAGGGCCTGCCCACCCTCACAGGGAACAATTCCTTCCCAATATCTCACCTGACCTTGTCGCTTTGAAGCCATTCCCTGTGTCCTGTCCCTCCATTCCTGTCCCCAGTCCCTCTCCAGCTCTCCTGGAGCTCCTCCAGGCCCTGCCAGGGGCTCTGAGTTCTCCCTGGAGCCTTCTTCTCTCCAGGGAACATTCCCAACTCTCCCAGCCTGGCTCCAGAGCAGAAGGGCTCCAGCCCTTGGAAGATCTCCATGGCCTCTGAGCTTGCTCCAGCAGCTCCACATCCTTCTTCTGGGGACTCCAGAGTGGACGCAGCACAAGAATGGAATGTGAGAATCCCTTCACTCATCCTGCTGGCCACATTTCTTTCCCTCCATCCCTGCATTCAGTTGTCTTTCTGGCCTGGAAGTGCCATTCCCAGCTCATTCAACCCATGGACACATTCCTATTTATCTATAAATTTATGGAAATGCACTCCACGGCCCTTTCCCATCACTGGTGCCATGGTTCTATGTAGTCTGACTCTCCTAGGCCTGAAGTTTCTGAGTTTCTAAACTCAGTTTTCTTCGTGATGTTTTGGTTTAGGAAGACCTGGTTCTCACAGATTGGGCATAAACATTGCAAGTGTTGTTGTAACAAGTGTAATGTTTTGGATTCCTTTCTGTGGGACAGACTTTCTCTGATGTCTTTTGGTATTTTGGCCAATGAGAGGAACAGTTCTGGCACTCTTCTGACCAATGAGAGTGGCCTGTTCAAAATGCTATATAAAGGGGTTCTGGAGTTCAATAAAATTGGAGTCAGATGATTTTTGCTAGACGAGGTTCATGTTGTTTGTTACTTGCCACAGCAACAGTTCTAGGATGCATTGTGGAGCACAGGGGATGTCATGGACCCACACGTGGACCAAAGGAGCTGCTTTCCATTTCTTGTCCACCTCGCGTCCCTTGACTCCCAAAAAAGCTGCCTCAATGAGCAAAGGGGCTTTCCCAGCATCTTTTTACTCCTGGTTGAAGGGAAGGCAAAGCAATCTGCTGTCAGGCAGCAGGACTGCATCCAGGCAGGCTGACCTTTTTCAGAGGAACATTTTACCCACTGGAAAACATTGCCAACTAATCCTATTAAATGAGTGTGCAGACAACAATTTTCCTTGAATTTCTTATTTTTCCTGCCCTGTCTCTAAACGGAGCCGTTATCTTTTTGAAACCAGACGTGTGCCCACTGTCTTTTCCTTCCACAGCCTAGAGGAATAAAATAATAATAATCATCATCCTCATAATAATAAAAGCCTCATCAAATCATCTGTTTAGTCTCATCTCCTTGGTTTTGTTGCTGGTCAGTCTGGTGAAGTACTGAGCTGGGAATATGAGTCTGGAGTGTCAGTGTTCATTAACGTAACTACGAGCAAACGGAAAAATATTCCAAAGGGCTGGATTCACACTCACTCTAAGGTCCCTTTTTACTGCTTTGGCAGTGAAAAGAGACTGAGAAGTGGGTGGCCGTGTCATTTACTGCTCTGTTCCCATGTTTACGGCACAAGGACTCGCTCACTTTTCAACAGCTCGGCTCAAATCTGCTAAGCTGGGCCGGTGGAGCCGTGACTGCGCAGCTTCATTCATCAAACGGCTCCTGCTCCGTGGAACAGCCCCTTCTCCAAACCCCCGGCAGCAGAGGAGCAGCTGAACTCATGCAGAGAGGGAAACCTCGGGTCATGAGCTGCTGAGAGTCCCCCAGAGCAGCACCAGCTCGGGAGATCCTTTCAAGTCACTTCGGAATCGTTTTCAGCGCGGAGGTGTTGTGAACCCCCTCGGTGATGTCATCCCCTCCTCCTAAAATTCGTGGGGAAATAGGTCAGGCAGTCTGGGCCTGAGGAGTTTATTGCTCTCCAATGCCAATGTGGGGATCCAAGTGTGTCACTTCCATCCAGAGTCACCTCCATTCCTTGGATTCCCCTCAAGTTTGGCCCATAATGGGGTTTTGACCTTTCGGTGTTCCCTAAGGTTGTTGTGTCCCACCTTGGTCCATCCAGCTGGCTCCGTGCAGGGAATTTGAGTTTCCAAAGAGCAGTGCACGTGTGTTCCTCTGAACCAAGAACTGTCCTGGGAGAAGTTCCAGGGGGTATTAAGAACTCTCCAGGTTTTTCACAAGACAGGAACAAAGGAGGGGTTTGCACGTGGCTGGTCAATTCAGGGCCCTGGAAAAGAAGAAAGGGTCACTTCCAGGATCTCCTGCTCTGGGAAGGGAAAGGGAATCTTGTGGGAAGTGCTCTGAGAGCCAAAGTGCAAGGGATGGAGGGATGTCCCAGGGATATCCAGCCCTCAGCCCAGCTTGCACAGCAGAGTTCCTGGTGCTGCCATCACCACATCCCTCCACATGATTTGGTGTCCCCCCAAGTCATGGCCAATGCCACCCCTCAGGCCAAAGCCACTACTGGATCTGACTGGGAACTTCCTCAGGCTCAGCACAACAAACAAATCATGTGGTTGGCCACAGGTGAGTTGGGAAAGGCCAAGCTCCTCTTCATTGGTGTCCCAGGAGGACGCGATGCTTCTGCAGAGCCGGGCCCTGGGCAAACTCAGTGATTCCCAACCTGCTGAGGCCAACAGCAATCTGAAACCTTTCCCTGTTTATCCAAGGCCACCAAGGACTCTCATCACCAAGCCTGAGGCTGGAAATGCCAGACAAATCCTCCAGGGAGCTGCTGGAAGGACCACCAAGGCTCTGGAGGCGAGGAACAGCAGCCGCTCTTCCATTACAGCATGGCTTGTCCCGTTCCATAGGCAGCACCCGGATGCTACCAGTGATGTTTTATCCATCTGCAGCTCTTTCCCTCACCTGTCATCATCTCCAAGTGCTTGGCATCTCTGACACCAGCAGCTGAGCTCAGGACAGAAGGAACTGGATGGAAATCATGTGGCTGGTTTACATTGGAGATGATTTTAAATAATCCGAAAAGCCCTTGGCCTTAAAACGCAGAAATCCTCTGCTTTTTTTTCCTTCCCTCATGGCTTGCAAGAGTTCAAAGACCTCAGAAAGCATCTGCTAAAACACTCTGGACTGACTCAAGACTCCAGAGCAACTGTAAATAGGCCTTAACTCCAAAAATAGAGAATGAGCAGATTCTCCCTATTGGATGTCCTGGACAGGGATCAAATTCAGAGCACAGGAAAAGTCCTTGAGGTCCTCTGAGTCCAGCCTCCTGCCATCTCAAACTCCCAAACAACCCAGGAGAAAATCCACAGAGTGTCCTGCACCTATCACGAGCCACTGAAATCCTGCAAGGCTCCTAAAATCAGAGAGGAAAGGAGGGGAGATAAGAGGCAGAACTGAGGTCCCGGCAGCTGCAAAAAAAAATGTTATGGGGATTTTTATCCCCTTCTTGCATCCACACCATTGTAGATAAAGTTAAAAAAAAAAAAAAAAAAAAAAAGTCTAAATAAGTAATACTCCAAATCCCAGAACTTTCCAGGAAAGCAGGTGAGGTTATCACAAAGGAAACGGCGAGGAAGGAGCACAGGGATATCTCCGAGGGTCAGTTCATGGCAAAGAGCAAAATCCTGAACTTCACATCCTTTTTTATTTCCTCTGCTTTGCTCTCGTTCCAGTCTCCTCCTGTCCAAAACAGGAATTCCCCAGGCAGGCATTCCAAGAGGCTTTTCCATCATGGATTTTCTGTGAATATTTGAAGGTGAGTTGAGATCTTCCTGAGTTAAAATTCTCTGTGTTAAATATGAGACCCAATGGAAGGAAGAGTCCACCCCCAGCAGAGAAGACACCTGCAGGGAATGTGCCACAACTTTGGAATTCTTTATCCTCCTTCAAATTCCACTTGTTGGACTCGTATGAGTTCCTAAATTTTAGATTATGATTTAACAAAATATTTCACTTTCTATTTTGTGGTTATGGACAAAAAGGTGAAGTTGCATGGCAGAGGACAGACAAAAATAATCACAAAATTATTATTATTTCTGTTGGTTCTAAAAACAAAATCTTCTTGGTTTATAGGTCAGCTCTTTCCTTCTCCCACTCACCTGTGGCACAGAAATTTGGGACAGTGAAGCAGGATTTGTCTCGAATCTTCATTTGAGTGAGATTTTGGTGCTCATGAGGTCCAGAACTGCAGTTAATTCAATTTATTTTCTAAAAATCACCTTATTTCTAATGTGTGTCATTTCAGAAAAGGGATTTGGATGAGCATCCAAACCCCCAAAAAATATTTTAACAAAAGGATTTTTAAATTTGCCATTTTTTAAGGGGAAAATTGGAATAAATAATGCAAAAAATCAAACAAAAACAAAACAAGAAGACCTCCACAAAACAAAAAACAAAACAAACAAACAAAATGTTATTCTTTTATTCTCTGGTTTGTTTATTTGCATTTCTCAGTGAATATCTTGACTATGTGAGTTACCTTCATACAGCATATAGATATCTGGAATGCTGGAGAAATGCTGCAGACCTTAGAGGAAAAAAATAGTTTAGAGAGACCAACAAAAAAAAAAAAAAAAAAAAAAAAAAAAAAAAAAAAAAAAAAAAAAAGGAAAGAAAGGAAATTATAGATGGAAAAATTAACTAAACTCTTAAACAATCCCTTATTTTCCATCAGCTAAATTAAATTAATTGCAAATAAAGAATATTCTTAGGTAAAAGAGTAGAAAATATACCAGTACTACAAAATGAATTAAAAAATATAATTAAGCCTTTTCTTTCCTCACTACTTATTAATTCATGGCATTTATTAACAATAGGTAGTAAAATATGAATATATTAAAATATTCCAAAAGAATATTTTATTTCAAATGCTCGGAATTATTTTGTTTTCTCTCAGAATAACCAGGATATTGCGATGCACAGAGGGAAGAAATTCCCTTTTTCTCTTAAATCCCATTGGATTTGAAGGGACAAAGTGGCCTGGAAGTGGTGGGGACCCGGATGCTGTTTCTGGAGATGAGAATGGGTTTGACTCCACATTTATTTGGTTTATCTTATTGCTAAACACCCAGCCAGCATCACCTGGAAGGGGAAGAGGGAAGTGGATGGGAGCTGGAGAGAAAATCACTGAGCAGGAATCACCCTGAACTCCAAATCCACCCGGATTTGCTCCATCATGATGAGGGAGAGGCAACTCTAGGATGATTTTTCTGAAGAAGTTCAGATAATAAAATCCAGAGCAGAATTTTGTCCTTGGGCCAAAACGAAAAAAAAAAAATAAAAGGGGAAAAAGAAAAAAAAAAGTAAATTCTTCCCCTGAAATGCCACAAGGGTAAAACTTTATGTTTCAGAGTCAGACCCATGAGGTTTTTATTCGGGAATGCCACGAGAGGCAATGTTCTTTTGGGATACTCCAAACGAGGAACACATGGATGCAGGAAGTGCTTGGGGTGGTGTGACCCTCCATAAACACTCCCCTTCAAGGCAGATAAAAGTGGGGATCAGGGGAAATATCCGAGGAAATTATCAGCTGATTCCTGTCCTGTGACCTGAGAGAAGTGATTATTGGGAGTTAATGCTCTCCAGGCGCTTGGGTGTCTGTTAAGGATTTCGTGTCTTCAAAATTCCTGGGGCGGAAGGAACAGAAATAAAAACCCTAAAGGAAAAACAAACAAACAAACAAACAAATAAAAAAAGAAGTGTTTTTGTGCAGTTTTAAAGAGAGTTAAACAATTTTATTAAGGAGGGAGAAGCAGCTGAGGGCACGTTCTCTTCCTGGTTTTGTTCTGTCCCCTTTTCCAGGCTGTCCTCACCCCTGTCCCTGCTCTCACCCTGCACACCCCTCTGCTTCCAGAGCTGCTTCCCGGCTGGAATGACCACAAAAAGGGAACCAGGGCAGAATTAATGGTGATTTCTCTGCAATTCCTCAGATAATTCATTACAATTTAGTCGTGTGAGCGTCCCTGGGGTGGTTGCAACTGGATGATCTCTAAGGGCTCTTCCATCCCCATCCATCCTGGAATTCTGGGATTCTAATTTAGGGGAGGGGGTGTAGCCTTGAGATCCTGATGCTCCTGGCACACGGGGAAAAATCCCAAAGCAGAAAGAGGCAGAGGTTCTTCAGCAGAGCAGGTTCAGGGGAACCTGCTACCCCAATTCCTGCTGGAGGGAATCACTGGAGCAGGTCAGATTTGGGATTAAAGGCTGGGAAAAGATTTGTAAAAAAATCTTTGTTAAACCCTTCCCTCTGTTTCCCCCCCCCCCCCCCCCCCCCCCCCCGTGGCTGCAAAGGAGGTGTGTGGAGGCATTGAAGAGAATAAATAGAGTGGTGTGGTCTGGGATGAGGTTATTGGGATCAGGGAAGCAGGGATCAGGATTGGGAAAAACTGGGAAAGGTGAGAGACAGAACAGAGCAGGGAAGAAAAGATGGACACAGGCGAGAAACCAGAGGAGAGCAGAGTTGGGAAAAGCAGTTTATCCCTCTCCTTTGGGGCATGGAAATGTGAAACCAGCTCCCCATGAGCAGGATAGGAAGTTCTTCTGAGAAAGGGATTGGGGTGAGGATGGACAGGGAGCAGAGCGGGGGCATTGCAGGGCACTGCTGGGCCCCCACTGAGGCTGGGATGCACCCCCTGGAATGGTGTGAGGGGGCAGGAAGAGGAGATCCATGGGCTGGAGATGGGCTGGAGAGAACACACCTGGGAGACTGAACTGATACCTGGGAGACTGAACTGACACCTTTGGAGTCTGAACTGACACCTGGAGTCGGAACTCACCCTCAGGATGCTGCACTCACCCCTGGGATGCTGCACTCACCCCTGGGATACTGCACTCACTCTCAGGATGCTGCACTCACTCCTGGGATGCTGCACTCACTCTCAGGATGCTGCACTCACCCCTGGGATACTGCACTCACTCCTGGGATGCTGCACTCACCCTGGGATGCTGCACTCACCCTCAGGATGCTGCACTCACCCTCAGGATGCTGCACTCACCCCTGGGATGCTGCACTCACCCCTGGGATGCTGCACTCAGCCCTGGGATGCTGCACTCACCCCTGGGATGCTGCACTCACCCCTGGGATGCTGCACTCACCCCTGGGATGCTGCACTCACCCCTGGGATACTGCACTCACCCCTGGGATACTGCACTCACTCTCAGGATGCTGCACTCACTCCTGGGATGCTGCACTCACTCCTGGGATGCTGCACTCACCCTCAGGATGCTGCACTCACCCCTGGGATGCTGCACTCACCCCTGGGATGCTGCACTCAGCCCTGGGATGCTGCACTCACCCTCAGGATGCTGCACTCACCCTCAGGATGCTGTACTCACCCCTGGGATGCTGCACTCACCCCTGGGATGCTGCACTCACTCCTGGGATGCTGCACTCACCCCTGGGATACTGCACTCACTCCTGGGACGCTGCACTCACCCCTGGGATACTGCACTCACCCCTGGGATGCTGCACTCACTCTCAGGATGCTGCACTCACTCCTGGGATGCTGCACTCACTCTCAGGATGCTGCACTCACTCCTGGGATACTGCACTCACTCCTGGGATGCTGCACTCACCCTGGGATGCTGCACTCACCCTGGGATGCTGCACTCACTCCTGGGATGCTGCACTCACCCTCAGGATGCTGCACTCACTCCTGGGATGCTGCACTCACCCTCAGGATGCTGCACTCACCCCTGGGATGCTGCACTCACTCCTGGGATGCTGCACTCACCCTCAGGATGCTGCACTCACTCCTTGGATACTGCACTCACTCCTGGTATGCTGCACTCACCCTCAGGATGCTGCACTCACTCTCAGGATGCTGCACTCACTCCTGGGATGCTGCACTCACTCCTGGGATGCTGCACTCACCCTCAGGATGCTGCACTCACTCCTGGGATGCTGCACTCACTCCTGGGATGCTGCACTCACCCCTGGGATGCTGCACTCACTCCTGGGATGCTGCACTCACCCCTGGGATACTGCACTCACCCCTGGGATACTGTACTCACTCCTGGGATGCTGCACTCACCCCTGGGATACTGCACTCACCCCTGGGATGCTGCACTCACTCTCAGGATGCTGCACTCACTCCTGGGATGCTGCACTCACTCTCCGGATGCTGCACTCACCCCTGGGATACTGCACTCACCCTGGGATGCTGCACTCACCCTGGGATGCTGCACTCACTCCTGGGATGCTGCACTCACCCTGGGATGCTGCACTCACTCCTGGGATGCTGCACTCACCCTGGGATGCTGCACTCACTCCTGGGATGCTGCACTCACCCTCAGGATGCTGCACTCACCCTGGGATGCTGCACTCACTCCTGGGATGCTGCACTCACTCCTGGGATGCTGCACTCACTCCTGGGATGCTGCACTCACTCCTGGGATGCTGCACTCATCCCTGGGATACTGCACTCACTCCTGGGATGCTGCACTCACTCCTGGGATGCTGCATTCACCCTGGGGTGCTGCACTCACTCCTGGGATGCTGCACTCACCCCCAGGCCCTTCATTACCACCAAGATACGGATAAGCCAGGGAAGGCACCATGAGAGAAAGCCAATTCCATGATTAATTGGCTGAGGAAAGCAGCCCCTGAGTCATGTCAGGATGAATGGCTTGGCTCCGAAAGCACAGCACTGGAAACAGCCTGCAGACACTCCAGGAGAGGCTTCCAGAAAGCAAAGAGAATTTATTCAGCACAGGGCAAGGGAGTGATGTCTGAATAGGGAAATTGAGAAAAATTGCTGGAGTAGGAGCCACTCGAGATGGGGCAGGACGCTGGTGGGAATGGCAGGGTTTAGCTGGCATCAGCACTCTGGGAAGGTTGGAATAATGAGAAACAGTTATTTTGTGGTCTGGAAAGAGAGGGAGGCCCGCTGTTTATTGGGGTTATAAACCTCAACCTGCAGGAATGAATTGATGCAGCAGAGCTCTGGGAAGAGCAAACAGGGAAGCAATAAACGGCTTCCCAGATAAGATCTGGGAACACGCTGGAATCACAGAACCACGGGATCACTGAGCTTGGGAAAGACCTCCAGGATCATCAGGTCCAACCGTCAGCCTGGCCCCACCACCACGACCAGCACTGAACCACATCCCCACACGTGCCACATCCACTTGACTTTAGGACACTTCCAGGGATGCTGACTCCATCACTTACCCAGGCAGCTTGGCCCAGGGCTTGGCCACCCTTCCTGTGAAGAAATTTTTCCTGGTATCCAATCCAAACCTCTCCTGGTGCAACTTGGGATAACTTGTTACCTAAGAGAAGAGGACAATCCTCACCTCACTGCAGCCTCCTGCCAGGGAGTTGGAAGGGGTTGGGCAAAGCCATCAGCTCTCAACAATCTCTCCCCTTTTTTGGGCTGTGTCAGAGCCCAAATTACTGCTGGATTAAAGTGCTCTAAAAATCAAAGAGCAGCTTAATTCCTTAATTAACTCCTTAATTAAGGATTTACAGAGATCTTACTGACAAAATATTTCTGCTATCCCAACACAGGTGATCACTACATGTTGAATTAATGCCTGCCTTGGTGTAGGAACCCAGGACATCCCTCTGACTCTCCTGGAAAATTTATAAGTCACAAGAATTTAAGTAGAATGACAGTTAACATGTCACAGGGTGTAAAAGTAGAATTTTGGAGTTTTTATATTGGGGGTTTAAGGGACAAAGATGGAGGATTTGGGGTGTGTCCCTGCCCTTCTTCTTGGTCTTTTAGCCTCCATCTTCTGCTGTGCTGGTGGCACTTTTTAATTGGTTTAGAACAGAGACACACTGTTCAACATAGCTGATAGGTGTTGGAGAACTATTGTAAATAAAGCATACGTAATTTTTAATATAAAAGATAACACCAAAGGAGTGGGGAATTTGCCCGATCCTGACCTGCAAGAAAGATCTCAGCAGGCCAGAGCATGAATGTAGAAGATAACAAGAACAATAAACAATCCTTGAAGAAGAGAACAGATGATCTCAGGCTGTTCTTCAGATGCAGGGCATGGGGAAAACAGAGACTTTCACAGATTTGGGTTCACGACAACAACAGAAAACAGAAAAACCTGACACCTTGGCTCTTACAAACTGCATTTAAAAAAAAAAAAATGACACCTTTTGGATGCCTTTGCTCCAAGGACTCCATCTTCCACTTTCCCCCTCGGGAAGCTGTTAGTCGTTAAATATCCGTTATCATTTCAGTTATCAGCACAAAGAGAGCGGGAAGGCTGGCTCGGAGACAAGCCAAGATAGTTTGGGTTGTTATCAGGCAGGTGAGATAACCTGGAGGTGGAAAAGAGCTTTATCCTGCCCCTGGAACCAAAGGGCAGCCTGGGAATACCGTTGGGTGTAACAGGAGTTCCTTTGGAAATCCCGGAATAATTGTGGAAGTCCCAGCACAGGAGTTGTTTGAATCCAGCACCACAAGACAACCTGTATCATATGCCTTTAAGGAATATGATGGACACAAATATTTGTTGGGAATCTTTATTTTCCAAACTAGGTCCTGAGGGTTTTGGATCACTGGGTCATATTTTAGTGGTTGGAGCTCACGTTGGAGGTTCCACTGAGCTCCATCAGCTTCCACTGCTTCCAGCACTGGGAATGAGGAGATTTTTTATTTTAAAGGCAGTAGATGGAAGTCTCAGCAAGGTTTTAAGCACCCTGCACATGTTTGAGGAGCAAGAACCTCACTTTTAAACCATGGTAAAAGTCCCTGTTCCTATGAGCAGATAGAGAGATGTGAAGTGACTTTTTAAGGTTAAAAAAAATTCCTCTGTGGAAGAAACACCTACCAGGAGCTGTGTCTCCTCTTCTGCGAAGAGCTGAACTTGTGTTCCTGAGGTGGAAACTCGTGCCTGGTCGAACTTTCGTCCACACACAGAGGATTCCCTTTGGAAAAGGTCTGTGCAGGGGTTATTTTGTCAGGAATCAAACTCTTTTCCACATCTCCTGAGCTGGGCACTGGTGAGGCCACATCTCAAATCCTGGAATCAGTTTTGAGTCTCTCGCAAGGAAGACCCTGAGGGGTTGGAGCATATCCAGAGGAGGGAATGAAACTGGAGCACGAGGAGGAGAAAAGGAGGTTCAGGGGAGAATCCATTTCTCTCTGCCACTCCTCGAAAGGAGCCAGGGGCAGGGCAAGGATCAGCCTCTTCCCCCAGGGAACAGGAAGACAAGGGGAAATGGCCTCAAGCTGTGCCATGTTGGATGTCAGGAAAAATTTCTTTGCTGAAAGAATGATTAAAAATTGGAACAGGCATCCCAGGGAAGGGGTGGAGTCATAATTCCTGGAAGCATTAAAAACATGAAGGAATTTAACACTTCCCATATGGTTTAGTCAGCATGGGAGTGTTCAGAGGCTGGTCTTGATGGTCTTGGAGGCCTTTTGGATCCATAGTTAGTGATTCCATGATTCTGTAACTCTTTCCCATTTGCTGCATGGTGGGATTACCCTGTGTTCAGGAACTGGGATCTTTCCACCTTCTCCCACTTCTCAAAGGCCCCTTCAGGATGGAATTTCTGTGTTCTTTTCCATGGGAAGCAGGGATGGAGAAGAGAAGGATGTCCCTGCCAGAGCATGTAGAGGGTTATCCACAGGCTGGGAGGTGTCTTGGAACACAGATGGATCCAGACTGTGGATCCAGTGTGGGATCATGGATCCAACCTCTCAAAGGATCCTTCAGGATGGGATTTCTGCCTTCCTTTCCATAGGAAGGAGGGATGGGAAGAGAAGGATGTCCTTGTCAGACCATATGGAGGATTATCCATAGGCTGGGAGCTGTGTTGGAACACAGATGGATCTGGACCATGGATCCAGTGTGGGATCATGGTCCTACCTTCTCAAAGACCCCTTCAGGATGGAATTTCTGCCTTCCTTTCCACGGGAAGCAAGGATGGAAAGAGAGGGACATGTAGAGGGTTGTCCATAGGTGGGGAGATGTGCTGGGACACAGGTGGACCCGGGCTGTGGATCCGGTGTGGGATCATGGTTCTACCTTCTCAAAGGCCCCTTCAGGATGGGATTTCTATGTTCCTTTCCACGGGAAGGAGGGATGGGGAACAGAAGGATGTGTCAGAGTGTGTAGAGGGTTATCCATAGGTGGGGAGATGTGTTGGGACACGGGTGGATCTGGGCCATGGATCCAGTATGGGGTCATGGATCCCACCTCTCAAAGACCCCTTCAGGATGGGATTTCTGCCTTCCTTTCCATGGGAAGGAGGGACGGGGATCAGAAGGACATGTCAGAGCATGTAGAGGGTTATCCATAGGCTGGGAGCTGTGTTGGAACACAGATGGATCTGGACCATGGATCCAGTGTGGGATCATGGTCCTACCTTCTCAAAGATCCCTTCAGGATGGAATTTCTGCCTTCCTTTCCACAAGAAGGAGGGATGGGAAGAGAAGGATGTCCCTGTCAGATCATGTACAGACTTATCCATAGGCTAGGAGGTGTGCTGGGACACGGGTGGATCTGTGCCGTGGATCCCATGTGGGAATGTGGTTCCATTTAACTGCACACGTGTATGAACATACAGGAGGAGCCCAAACCCCCATGAGCACGCGATATCCACAATCCTGGAATCTCCCCGGGATCTCTGCCAAGGAACACTCATCACCAGCTCCTGAGACCTGCTCTTCCAGCTCCTGATCCAGGGGAACCAGGAGCTGTGGGTTCCAGGAGCAAGTCTCACCCCTCTGTTAGGGAAAAAGGCCGTGGGGATGATTTCTGTCATTGCTGGCACGGAGAGAAAGCAGAATTAAAAATTAGGAAGGGTTCCTCAAGGAATGCTAGATGTTGCTCACTGTCAGCTGAGCAAATAATGTTAATAATAAAATAAAATATTTTAACTTAAAGTGGGTTTATGAACATCCATTACTCCAGATTGGAGTTTTAGGAAGGGGGTGAAGTGGGATGAATGAAGGAAGTCTCTGGTCAGGGATGTGACAATGAAAAACTTCAAAATTCCTGAAGTGAATTTGATGCTGAATTTGATATTCATCAAAATAAAGATGAAATAAAGTTGACTTCAGTTTTGTAATATGATTTAAAATTTAAGATTTGGATTTAAAATAATAATAATAAAAAAAGATAACCTAAAGATGACTCCTAATGTCACAAGAATCAAAGGTAAATCAAGTCAAATCAAAGGTAAATTTTCCTTTAAATTTTCTGCTGAAAGAGCTCCTAAAAATACAGATAAAAAAGCTGAAGGGAGAAGACTTTTATTTCTTTTTCCAGTCTAAAATATCAGAGATTATTTTCATCAATACTTCAGCCCCAGAAATAATTTAAATAAATATATTTGTTTCATTTGATTTTTGCTGGAAATCTCGAAGTATTTCCTGAGTGGTTTTTCCTGTTGTTTGAATATTCTCGAGATCCCAGACTGAAGGGATAAAAAACACCCAAACAAAACCAAATCCAAAAAAATTCTCTCTTTCCAAGTTCCCAGTCAATCTTCATTAGGAAAATCGGAGATAGAATGCAAATCTGACTTCCAGCAGTTGTTGGAGCTTCTGGTGTTACGAAATTTCCTTCTCTGATTTGGAGTGAAGCGAGAACGTGGCAGCAAGTGAAGGTTGGAACGTGTGTAAACAAGTCTGGAGCTCGAGGAAAAACTCAGCGTGGATCACACATGGGAGAAGATTTTATCTGGTGCTGAAGCTGGCTGAGAAATAGTGGAGAAAAATTGTTTTATGGCAAAATACGGAAATACGCTTTGGAGAAAATTATTTATTCCTAAATTTTCACCACAGTTAAGGTGGTCGGTGAGGATTAGAGTGAAATAATAGAGAGAACCAATAAATCATTTCAAACACAGTGTGCCTGTGGGTTTCCCACGTTTGTGGTGGATCTCTCTGAATTATCCCACCCTACCTTGCTGGTTTTAATGGAAAACGTTTGCTAGGTGGTGTTTCCTCCTGCACCAGAAGGAAAAGCACCTTTGGAGAGCCCCAGATGCTTTCCTGAGGTCAGCACTTCCAGGGATATCAAATATCCCACTAGGTATTTTCTGTGGTCAGAGATTATTTGTGAAGATCTTTCCTTTTCCAGACAAGGAATCACCATCCGTGCTGGTGGAATGCGGAGTGCCAGGACGAGGAGGAGAACCGAATTAAACTGGAGGAGGGGAGATTTAGATGGGATATTGGAAATAAATCCTTCCCTGGCAGGGTGGGGAGGCTCTAGAAGAGATTTCCCAGAGATTTGTGTCTACCCCTGGATCCCTGGAATTGTCCAAGGCCAGGTTGGACAGGGCTTGGAGCAGCCTGGGATGGTGGGAGGTGTCCCTGCCTATGGAAATGTGGAAGTTCCCTTCCAACCCAGCCCACGGAATGATTAATTTTTATGATTAAGGCAAATTGTTGCAGTATTTTTCCATTAGTAATTGTTTAGAAAAGACTTTTTTCTTTATGCCCCCTAACAGTCATTTCAAGTAACAAGCGTTGCCATTATTCAGTGATTTTGTTATCACAACCTGAAAATGTAAGTGGGGACAAGTGTGCAAGAGAGAGAGGAATTTATTGCAGATTTTGGTCCAGTTATGAACCTTGAGGAACTCAAACTCTACTTTGAATTAAAGCCAGGAAGAGAAATGAGAAATAAAATCCAAGTATTTGTTCTTCAGCAAATTTTAAGTTGAAAAAAAAAATCCCCCCCCCCAAAAAAAAAAAAAAAGTTTTTTAAAATCCCTGCCTGACTTTGCAATTTCATTGTTATTAATTTTACACGAGGTGTCACATGTGTGGAGCAGTAACTTCATGCTCTAATGTGTCAAACAGAGAAAGCAGAAATAAAACCTTTCCCTTGATTGGAACAAGATGTTTCCCTTTTCATAAATATTTTTCTGCTGGCAGTGTCAAAATGTGACAATTCCACGCTAATAAAATGAAATATTTCTCTGGTTCTGAACGGTATTTTCCTTAAATTAGCGTTGTTTTCATATGACATCTTGGAATTCTCGTGTTCATGGCTGGTTTAAGAACAGCTCTTGGAATTTAGGTGGGACTGGTCTCACCTGATGAGGGCATCTTCCCTCCAGGGACTTGTCTGGGGAGGCAATAAAATCTAAATTAAATTCAGCTAATTGTAAAGCAAATAATTCCAACCTGTTGGATAAATACAATACAAAAATATATATATTTATTTTTTTTAATCCATCAGTAATTTTTGGCAGTGATGAGTATTTCTATATTGAAAATAAATGCACCCTGTGTAATCTTTGGGTCTAAATTCAATTTTAGTTTTATTTCCCTTCCCTTTTCATCATGTCATTAATGATAACTTTTCCTGGCAATCTTCACTGGAGAGTTTCTGAATTAAAACTCAGTGGTCACTATTGATCCCCTGAACATTTTTCCAATAGAATTCCAATCCCAAGGATCTCACTGATAATAAACCATAAGCATGGAGATATTTTTGGTGGCAGAGCCAACCTTGTTTTCCCTCTATGGGAGTTAAACCAACTCAGTTTTCCATGGAGTCGGAGTGTGCTAAAATCCCATAGGGCAACAATTAAAGACAATTAAAGTTGAAAATCCAGGGATTTTATCTGTGTTGGACTCCATGGCCAGCTTTGTTCTTGAAAAGGTGCAGATCCATTTTGCTCCTTGAAATCCAACTGCAAAGAGCAGGACATGGACAGGACACAGGCAGGGTGGGGCTGATCCGTGTGCCCCAGAACCTTCCCAGGATTCCACAGGTTAAGATATCCCAACCTGGAAAAATTAAAGTTGAAAATCCAGGGATTTTACCTGTGTTGGACTCCATGCCCAGCTTTGTTCTGGAAAAGGCAGGAGATCCATTTTGCTCCTCAAAATCCAACTGCAAAGAGCAGAACACGGATGGAGCTGATCCATTTGTCCCAAAACCTTCCCTGGATTCCATGGGTTAGGATATCTCAGCCTGGAACGATTCCCAAATGCGTTGCCCATAGGGCAACAATTAAAGACAATTCAAGTTGTAAATCCAGGGATTTTACCTGTGTTGGACATTGTACCCAACTTTGCTCTGGAAAAGGTGCAGATCCATTCTGCTCCTCGAAACCCAACTGCAAAGAGCAGGACATGGGGTGGGGCTGATCCGTGTGTCCCAGAACATTCCCTGGATTCCAGGGGTTGGGATCTCCCAGCCTGGAAGGGTTCCCAGATGTGATGGAGCTAGGGCTGGCGCCTCATCTTCTCCCTTCTCCAGGAGTTCCCTCCCTCCTCTCTTGTCCAAATGAGGGGTCCTGAGCCTGTTGGAGAAAATGATATTAATAATAATAATAATAAAAATTGTAAAATAATAAAAAAGAAATAGAAATTATAATAAAAATAAAATTAAAAATAAAAATAAAATGAAAAATAAAAAAAAAAATAAAAATAATAAAAATAAAAATAAAAATAAAAATAATAAAATAAAAATAAAAATAAAAATAAAAATAAAAATAAATTAATGACAGTGATGACAACAGCAATAATAATAATAATAATAATAATAATAATAATAATAATAGTAAGCGACGACAACAGCAGCAATAATAATAATAATAATAACAACAATAATAATGATAATAAAAATAGTGATAATAGTAATAATAGTAATAAAAATAAATAAAAATTATAACAGTGATGGCAACAGCAATAATAATAATTAAAAATAGTAACAGTGATGACAACAGCAGCAATAATAATAGCAATAATAAGAATGATAAAAATAAGAATGATAATAATAATAAAAATAAATAAAAATTATAATAATAGCGATGACAGCAGCAATACTGCTACTACTACTAATGGTGATAATAAAAAATAAAATAAACCAAAAAATAATAGCCGTGATGCCAACAGCAATATTAATAATACCAATACTAATAATACTAATAATATGAATACTACTACTAATACTACTAATAATAATAAAATAAAAATAAAAAAATTAAAAAAATAAAAAAAATAAAAATAAAAATAAAAATAAATAAAATAAAAATAAAAATAAAAATAAAAATAACAGCCATGACAAAAGCAGCAATAGTAATAACAACAATAATAAATGATGATGATGATGATAATAATAATAATAATAATAACAGCAATTACAATAATTTACTACTACTACTGGAATGTGGAGCTCAAAGACTGGAAGGAAAAGAAGCAGCAATGACCAGAAACAGGAAATTCCCATCAACATCACATTAATTTCTGAACACCTAATTACTGTTCTGTCACATAAACCTTTCTTTTTGCCATATTCCTCCTCCTATGTTAATTGTACTCATTTTAATTAGGAAGAACTCATCACAAACTTTTAATAAAGACCCAGGGTTTGGGTGGGGCTCGGGGACTGATGTGGAATTTCCTGGCATAAATTGTTTTCTAGGCGTCCTTGGAATTTTCAGCCTGGATCAGCCCCGTTCCATGTGGCCAATACTTGCCTCCAGCACTGATGGATTTAGGAAAAGATGAAGTCTAAATTATTTGGGATGTGTGTGATAGATCTCCCTCTATGTCTAGTTTGTGAAAAATATTCGTTTGCCAGAATTTTAGAAATGTTCCTCCTTATAGGTCGGGTTGTAACAATTTGTGTGGGTTTATTAATTTTTTTTTTTTTTTTTCCAATTTAAGGAAGTCTTTGGCTGAATTGATGTGGAATTGACCAAGATGGAAGTCAGAGTATCATGGAATCATAGGATGCTGAGCTGAATGGGATCCACAGGGATCATTGATCCAAGTCCTGCACAGAACCCCAACAACCCCACCCTGGGCACCCCTGGGAGCCTTGTCTTGGAATTCTGGCAGCTGTGGGAACGTGCCCATTCCCTGGGGAGCCTGGGCAGTGCCCCAGCACCCTCTGGGGCAAGAATTTTTCCTGAAATCCAACCTAAACCACACCTGACACAGCTCCAGAGCAGCTCAGCAGAAGGAAGAGCTCAGTGCTCCTTCCCTCTCCACTTCTCCTGAAATCAGATGTGACTGTCCTGGGGTGATGCCGAGTTGGATCCTGTTCACCTGTTTAGCTCAGAAATCAGATTTTCACCTTTAAGCTGGGTCTGGGAGTGAAGGGGAAGCAGTGCAATGTCTGGTGGGGTTGTTTTCAAACCATCAAGATCAGAGTTCTCAGCTTCCCCTCACACACAGCCTGTGCTGCTGCAGAGCTCTCCTTTGCTCTGTGTCAGTTTTGGGCTGGCTGGAGCACAGAAGTTCTCCACACTGTGGTTTTTTTCCCCTTTTTCTGGCACTGTTTGCCCCTGCTCTGCACTAAACCCAGCAGAGCCCCAGGAGCTCTCCCTGTGTCCCCCCAGGATTTCCCAGAGCCCAGGGATTGACACAGCCTGAGGGAGCCGAGCTGCACCCAGGGCACAGACTGCCTGCATTTGGCATCTCTTGGGAGCACCAAGGAATTTTATTATTTAGTATTATTCATTTGTTGTGCTGGGGAGTGCTTTACCTGTTAAATTTTTGCCACTTTCCCCCAAGGAAAATCTTTTTTCCTGAACCAGCTGGGAAGGAGCCATTTGGGTTTGTTTTCTAGAGGGACCCCATTCAGAGATTTCTTCCTAAACTTGTCCTAAATCTCTATCCATGAAAATTGTATCCAAATGACCCATGGAAGGCAGCTCCAATTTCCATTCTGGAATGGCTTCACCAAGCTTGCATCAGGAGATTTCTCCTGGAGAGTTTATTGCATCCCAAACTTGGGGAACCCATAAAAATCTCCCTCCTTCCCTTCAGTCCCGGGCTGTGGGGGCAGTGACTCCGAGGGTGAACAGCAGCTTTACCTCCCCAAAATGAAAACCCAATGTGCTCCCTGCGCATCAAAGAGCCAAGAGTTGAAGAGTCCCAGGCTCCGGGACAGCTGAGCCTTCAACTCCAACATAAAAATCTCATTAGCACATGAAAGTGTTACATAAACATGTTTGCATTGTTATTTACTGAGTGGCCCAGGAATGCTTTGTACCACTTAATCAACTCAAGGGCTGGAGCAGCGGGGAGGAAATGGCTTTGCCATAATGAAAGACAAAGATTCCAGATCAAATGGAAGCGAAAAAGAACAAATAATCCTCCAGAAACAACAATGAAAGCCCCAAATCCGTCCAAAACTCCGTACAAAAAAAAAAAAAAAAAAAATGAAATAAAATAAATAAATGCAGCCTCCAAACAACTGTCTAGAAATTATTGCAATTGTTTGGGATGGCTGCTTTGGAATTACATCTGCATTTTAATTAATATTTCACGTATTGTTGGAACTCCCCAGCTCGTGCTTTCAGGTCATGAATGTGAATCACCAAGGGGGCCGGAGTTTCAGGCAGAAAACAGATCCTAGACAGGGCTGAAAAGAAATTTCTTCATCAGGGCTTTTCCTTGGAAGGCTGTAAAATTCCTGACAGCAAAGGCAATGTGGGTTGCACCAATGGGAAAGAGGATTTGGGCAGGATTCTGAAATGTGGGGAGGGGAAAAAAAAAGAGGATTATTTTGCAAAAAAACAGAGATTTGTTTAATTATGAGCAGCTGACAGGCAAGACCCTTTCGTTGCATGTCATCCAAAGCTGACATGGGCTGTTTTCATTTAGAGCAGGGAAATTGCAAGGACGGGCTCTTTTCAATCCAACTTGATAGGAATTTTTGAAAGCAGAACTTTGAGGGCACGGTGTCACTTCAAAAATTATTGTCTCCAACGTACTGAGAGTTGAGATGAAATTAGATCAACCCCAAACGTGGGGTCGAGTTCTCGATGTCCACAATTCCTGTCCTTGGGAACCATGGAGGGACACTCCACAGCTGGAGGAAATTACTCTGGAAAATATTCTTTTTTTTTTCAAATATTTCTTTTCTTCTGGATCATCCTTGGAAGACCCAGTGGTGACCATGTGGGAACAGAGCTGGGGAGGGTCTGGAGAGTTCTGGAGGGAGCTGGGAAGGGCTCAGCCTGGAGCCAAGGAGGCTCAGGTGGGACCTTCTGGCTGTCCACAACTCCTGCCAGGAGGGGACAGCCAGGGTGGGCTCGGGCTCGGGGAACAGGAACAGGAGGAGAGGGAATTCTCAGGTTGGAATTCCTTCCTGGAAAGGGCTGTCCAAGCCTGGGCAATGGTGGAGTCCCCATCCCTGGAGGGATTTAAAGCCATGTGGATGTGGCCCTTGGGGACACTTGGGGTCAGTGGTGACCTCAGCAGTGCAGACTCGATGATCTTGGGGGTCATTCCCACCCCAGGGGATCCCAGGATTCTCTCTTGACCTGCCTGCTCTCTTTCAGAACATCCATTTTGGATGACGTGGTGACCGTAAACATTTTGAAGGAAATTCAGGCACAGCATCCAATAAAAGAAAATTCTACTCCCTTCTCTCAACACTTCAGTGATTTAAACCAGGCCTAAACTCTGAAGGAAGTTCTCAGGAGCAACCTCAGCTCAGAATGTGTTCTGCAACCTGACAGTCACCAAACAGCACAGAATTTAATTTTCTTTTTTTTTTTTCCTTCAAAGAAACGTTGCCAAGTCTCTTTCTTGTTTTGCTTCCAGTATTTCTTTGACATTTTGCCTGCTGGTTTAAGTTACCACCAGAAAACAGCAGATTGTGATTCACTGGGGTTAAACTTCAAATCTGATAGATCACTGCTCACTGGAAGTCCGAGAAGTGACTTTTATTTAAATCAGCTGTGGAATCATGGTGATAAACGTAAACAACACAAAATAAAGGCAGATTTTAGGAGTGAGGCTGCTTTTGTAAGGTTTTGGAAACCATCAGGTGAGAACAGACTGAAACCAATTTGCAGCTGATTCCGTGGTGTGGGTGCGCTGATGAGGCAAGCTGAAATTATGGAAAACATCCTTTAAATCTGTAGGGAGTCAATCTTCCCTTCTGGATTCAGAGAATATTTTTTTAATCTAGGGAAGATAAACAGGGCAGAATTGAAAATTTGATTCCTGTTTGATACAAGGAACTTTCACCTGTGTTTTTTTCTGAGCACAGACAACAAGAATTCAGCAAAATCTTCTCACGGCCTGTCACACACATTTGTGTTTTCTTGTGGGGCTAATCCCAGGAAAAATCGCTTCCCACTGGACAGATCCAAAGATCTGGAGAAGCTGATAAAGCTCAGATTGTTCTCTGAGTTTTTTGGCCTGGCACCACTGGGTGATCTGTATTTGGCTGTCACACAAGGTTGCTGTGTTGGCCACAGAGGGCTCAGGTCTGGTCCCACTGCCATGAACAGAGTTGAGGTTTTAAGCCCCAAAATTGAATTTTTAAGCCAAAGTCAAGAGTCCAAAGTCCTGTCACCTCAAATTCCCAGGAACTCGGAGGTGGCCAAGCCTTGTGCTGCAATCAGGGGTGCAGAACAGAAACTTCAATGGAGAAATTGAAGTATTACTACAAAAATCAAGGCCTTCCCAGCTGCATCCTTCATCCAAAGTCTGGCAAAGGTAGGGAGGGATTACCACCAGCTCAGGGCTGCTTCTGGGAGTGAATCCACTGAAGGCAGGGCTTGGAGAGCACCAGTGAGATCCCATCACCCCTGGCTTGGTTTGAGCCCCTTGGGGACACAGAGAGGGCAGAGACCAGGACAACGTTCAGACCCTTTTGTTGACTCTACTCTGGATCCAGCTGGGCAGAAGAATTTCTTCTCCTTCCTGAGTGGCTCTTTCCTGTTGTGCTGAACATTCCCTGCACTTGCCACAACTCCAAACAAGGCCATGGCTCCAGCTGGGATCCACAGTGACAATCCAGGGATCTTTATTTCCAGACTGAGCTTGTGGGACTCCAAGCATTCTTCTGAAGTTGGGTGTTGGTGTCTGTCCCAGTTTGAGTGGCAGGTGTGTGCTCAGGAAGGCAGGAGAATTCCCCTGGAGTGGAGAATGTAAACCCCCTCCCTCAGAATTATCATAATTTTGGAATTGAGGGGCTCTCAGGCAGAGAGATTGGGATAGGAATAATGTTGGAACCCAGAACATTCCTCTGGCTGACCTGGGTGATCAGAGACCCTGGCACAGAGTCAAAAACACCTGTGCATTTAATTTGAGTCCATGGAAAAAGTTACCAACTTTGTATGGAGAATTACAAGACACTAGAGTGTGAATAGAGTGATAGTTAACTTGGCACAGGGTGAAAAATGTAGAATTTTAGGGGGTTTATAATGGGGGTTTAGGGACAAAGATGGAGAATTCTGTGTGTGTCCCTGGCCTTCTTCTTGGTCTTTTAGCTTCCATCTTCTGCTGTGGTAGTGACACATTTTGATTGGTTTAGAGTAAAGGTACACTGTCTAATAAAGTAGATGGGTATTGGAAAATTATTGTAAATAAAGAATAGGTAGATTTTAGTATAAAAGATAAACACCCCCCAGAGGGTGTCAGTCTGTTTCATTTTGGCTTGCAAGTCAGACCTCTGCAAGCCAGAGCCACAATGTACCAGATAACAAACAATAAATAATCCTTGAGCACGAGAACGAAGAGATCTTGGGCTGTTCTTCTGTGCTGGGCTGGGAAAAACAGGGACTGTGAGCAATTCTTGGGTCACAGCAACAGCACAAAACGCGAGAGAATATCAGTTCTGTATGGGGAGAATTCCAATCGAAGTGCAGTGACCCAGCCCAGCCCTGGCAGGGTCAGAATCCCCCCTGCCCCCCGTGGGTCGGGGCTGGGGGCAGTCATTCCATGGGGCTGCAGCCTCCTGCAGGGGCACAGGGGGCTCTGCTGGAGCAGGGAGCTGCACAAGGGGGGAGTTTTCCTCGGGAGCTGCCCTGGGGATCCCTGGGCCTGCTCTGCCTCTGGCAATGCCCTGGCCAAGGCTGCCCTGGGCTGCCAAAGCTCCCAGTGTGTCCAGGCAGGAATGCTTGGCTCCTGCCCTGGGCGCAGCCCCTGCCCAGGGGAGGATGGAATTTTCTCAGCCCTGCAGGGAGACTCAGTGGCCCCTGAGCAGGAGATGTGTCCTGGAGGGAGGCTGGGTCCTGGCAGGGATAAGGAAAACTGCCCCAGCTGGATTTTAACAGAGGATATCTCCAGTTCCAACAGCTGGGATGGAACCCTCACCTCTGCTCACATCCTGCACGGGTGCCTCTGGTCAGCTCAGGGAGCCTCCCCTCTGACAGCCCCTTCAGGATGCATTTTTGGGGGTTCCTGCCTTTTCCCTGCATTTCTCACCTCCGGCTCCACCCTCCGTGTCCCAGCCCCCAGCCAGGTGCTCCTGTTCTCAGGAGTTTTCTCCATTATCCAAGGGTCTCTCCCAGCTCAGGAATTCTGGAATTCTGTGACTCTGGGACCTCTCCTGCTCTCCTGTGAGGTGTATCCTTGGCTTTATTTGGTTTTTGTTCTCAGGGTTAGGATTAAAAGTGAGAGAGGCAGAATTTTTGTTTGGATTTAGATGTTTATTCTTTTTTATTTATGTTATAGTTTTACCATATATTTACTATATATTGTGAGTGTTTTTATAAACTGAGTTAACAGAGTAGAAATGGAGTAGAGTTTTGTCTTTAAGGTTTTTTTTTAAGTTTAAACTACTTAATTATGAGATGTTAACTAATTAATTTTTATTTTTATCTCAATAATTAACTATTTATGTGTTTTTCACTGCAGACTTTTCTAACTAATTTCAAAAAATTACTTAAACTAATGGAGAAGAAGAAGTAACTCTTTAAATTCCATTTTGTTACATATATATTACTATCTCTTACAACTTTAAATTTAAAATTCTTCGTTTTTTGACACAACACACTTCTATTTAACTAGGCACAATCTCAATGCTATTCCTTAGTTTCGGATGCTTTTTTCCTATGGCTTGAGGTGAAATGCAGAGTGTTTTTGAGCACACAAAAGCCTGAAATCCTCTGTGTCCAGGGCTCTGATGCTGCCCTGGGGTGAAATCAGTGCAGACAAATCCTTGTCCTCCTGCCAGCCCTGTTGGTCACCTGAGTGGCCCTTTCTCCTTCTGCCCCCACATCTGACACAAAACCCCCACCTCCTCCAACCCCACATGGCTTTGAAGTCCTCCAGCCTTTCCTCTTTGCTGCTCCTTTTTATTGTTATTTTGTTTAGACAAACCTTTTCCAGGGACTGTGTTCTTTGTTAGCCCTGTGGGAGAGGGACAGTTGTTTTTTTACCCCTTCCACAGCATTTTTTTTAATATTTTATTTTCCAGGCACTGCCCCGATATGGAATTTGCACATGTTTGAAGCAGAAATAAATGATTAACATTTTTTCTCCCCTTTCTGCCTTTTATTTTTTTTCCCCATTTTCTTGGAGCTGGATGAAGGTAAGAACACGACATCCTTTCCTAGAGCCATCATGTGCAAGCGATTACAGAGCTGCCCTTAACTTGTACCATATCCCCAGTCAGCCCTAATAAAAAAGACACAAGAAATAGGAACGTGCCACCAGATTCCTGGGGGGAATCAATCCCTGCTGTGTTGTTAAAACAGCAGAGGAAATTTGGTGTTGAAAGAATGAGCATTCAGGGAAAAAAAGAAAAAAAAAAAAGCCACTGGATAAATAGGGGGCTCTAACACCAGAAAGCCAAACTTAAACAAGATAAAATCTTATCACAAAATCCCTGTTTTATGGAGCTGTTGGCCATTACACTGATATCTGAATATCTCTGCTAAGTCCAGGCTTGAAAAGAGTATAACTTTTAAATAAATATTGGTTGGAAGGGTTCCTGCACGTGCAAATGTTGGAGCCTGCACGGACGAGGATTAAGCTCAGCTTGGAGCTCGTGGATTGAGTTTGGACTGATTTCAGTTCACTTTATCTGTGTTGTCACCCCCTAAAATCACTGAATATATCCAGAAAGGGATTTATTCTCCCTCTCAGGATGGGAAATAACCCATCTCTGTCTTTAACTCCAAAGCCAGGCTGGATGATTGAGGTTTAAATAGTCAAAATTAGGTAAAAACGTATTTACAGATATTTCTGACGTGATAAATGGTCCCTGCAGCAGAGCCAAGATCTCTTTCCAGGATTTTTGAGGTGCTGCTCAACATCATCATCGTGATGCCCTCCTTTCTCAACCAAAACCCAGGATCTCTGGGAATTGCCACGGAATCACAGATTAATACTTGGACCAGATGATCTGAGAGATCTTTTCCAATTTAATGATCCTGCCGTTAAATTGGAATTTAAATTAATTAATTTAACGTTAATTAATTTAATAATTAAAAATCCCATAAAAGCACGTTCCTGTGAAAGGAGGAACTGAACAGGGAGAAGGGAGTCAGGGCCCCAGATTACCAGTGGTTGCATCTTTATGCAGGAATATTTTTGGGAAGAATATTCCAAATATGCACCACAGGATGTGTGGGACCTGTTAGATTATGTGGGAAGGTGAGTGAGAGGAGGCTGTGACACTGAAATTCGGAGAGGTGAGGAATGTCCAGCCCTGACTGGCTGAAAACAGAAGATTTAATCACAATTCCTATTCCTGATTCCCCATCCCAGAGCCAGAGGATCTCTGGAATTGGTGCAGGAATAAAAGGAGCTGGAATAAGATAATAAGGGATGGGAGAAGAGCTTTGGTTTTATTTCCTTTTCTATCCTATCCAGGGTTTCCTAAGGAAAAGGGAAAAGGGAGAAGGAAGGAAGGAAAAGAAGGAAAGGAAAAGGAAAGGAGAAAGGAAAAAAGGAAAAGGATTTCCTGAGATCTGTCAGTCAGATCTTTCTGGTTCCCTGCATCTCTGGTGACCCCCAGGGATATCCTGAGCAGGAAGGAACCCACAAGGACCCCAACTCCTGGCCCTGCACAGGACAATCCCAAAAATCTCACCCTGTGCAGATCCCCAAAATCTCCAAATCCCAAATCCCCCAAAATTTCATCTCCAAACACTCCTGGAGCTCTGGCAGGGTTGGGAATGTGCCAATTCCATGAGGAGCCTGGGCAGTGCCAACACCCTCTGGGGGAAGAACTTTTTCCTGATGTCCAACCAAATCCTTCCCTGGCACAGCTCCATGCCATTTATTTTTATTTTAAAAACATTTTAACTCCCTTTTTCCAGGTCTTTGGGGGATCAGGAATAATCAAGTAATTTATCTGCAGGGTTTGGGAAGTGCTGGGGTGTGGAGCAGGCTCTGGGATGCTGGGAAGGGTCAGATTTCCTACAGGATGAGGAATCCCACAGGATCCCAGAAGGGAAAACCCACTCCAATGCCTGACCCAACACCTAATTCCTGCACAAAAAAATATAATTTTTATGCATTTACATAAACCTGTAAATTCCTGTTGGTCAAAATTCTCATCTTACAAAACCAAAAGAGGAAAAAACCCACAAAATTCCTGGAGAACATCCTTTGATCCGAGGCTCCTTTATCTCAGGATAAACCCCAGTCTGGCTTTCCTGATTATTTATTCCCTTTCATCTGTAAATAATTTCAGCCATGTGACAGAGAGGAGATGAAATGTGCAAAGCATAAAGTCACTCAAGTGTCCCAAAACTGACATTCCCTTAAAATGAGTGGCTTTGGAGCACAATTCCTTAGGTTTATAATGATCCCAAGGATTTGGTTCATAGTGATCCCAAGGATTTGGTTTATGGTGATCCCAAGGATTTGGTTCATAGTGATCCCAAGGATTTGGTTTATGGTGATCCCAAGGATTTGGTTTATAGTGATCCCAAGGATTTGGTTTATGGTGATCCCAAGGATTTGGTTAATGGTGATCCCAGGGATTTGGTTGATGGTGATCCCAGGGATTTGGTTGATGGTAATCCCAAGGATTTGGTTGATGGTGATCCCAAAGACTTCGTTTATGGTGATCCCAAGGATTTGTTTTATGTTGATACCCAGATGGTTTACGGTGTCCTAAGGATTTGTTATGGGATCCAGATTTAGGATTTGGTTTTACGTCAGGAGTGTGATCCCAAGGATGTTTCCAGCCACCCCCTGTGCAGCCATGGAGAACAAATTCAGGGTCCAGTTTAAGCGAGACCAGCATCTCTCAGGAAATGCTTTCCAGATTTTCTTGGGAAGGTGTCACCAAATATAAATCCTCCCACAACTGAAGGGTGGAGATGAAAGGGTGGAGAGCCTGAAGGGAGCTCCGGGGAGGTTTTGTCATTCCCTGTGCTCAGCTCCTGCTCTGTGTCCTGCCCAGCTTCATTCCCAGCCACATCTGGGAGCAACATTGTCCCTGGAATCCAGGCAAATTCTCCCTCCAGTTCAAACATTCTGTCTCTTGATAGGAAAATTATCCCCAAATTTGTTCCTGTGTTCCTGAAGGGAAAACATCCCTTAATCAGCCAGGCAAATTTGTTTTCGTGTCATCCAAATTAAGTGTCCTTGCAATGTTTTCCAAATAGTTTATCCAAGGGGAAAAGCAAATAAAAGCAGGCAGAGAAGGAAAAAGAGAGAGGGCAAGGATGGAAAATTGCTCTTTGTTCGTTTTGATTTATTTTTGTCAAGACCTGAAGCCACGGGAGAACATTAATGAGTCACTTTTGAGGGCTGGGATGAAGAAAAACAAGATTTTATCTGGTTTGTGCAGAGCATGAAGAACTGGACATGGAGGGATGGTGTGAGGAAAACCTGGCTGAAGGAGAGTTGACACTTTCAAGGGTATCCATTGCTTTTAATAATTATTAATAAATTAAAAATAAAAGCATGGCCAAGGAAAATCTGTGGGTGGGAGATTTAGAAAGACACGAATAAGGCTGGGATACCCAACCTCTTCCTTGCTTCAGTCTTCCAGCAGGATTCCCAGGCCTTTATGACAACAGGTGAGGAGAATTCCATGAAGTTCATGATTCCCAGGATTCCCAGGCCTCTATGACAAGAACTGAGAAGAATTCCATGAAGTTCATGATTCCCAGGATTCCCAGGCCTTTATGACAAGAACTGAGGAGAACTCCATGAAGTTCATGATTCCCAGGATTCCCAGGCCTTTATGACAAGAGGTGAGGAGAATTCCATGAAGTTCAGGAGTTGAATTCCAACAGTGAATGGAAGTCAAGCCAGGGATTCCTTGAAGGATCTTCCTGTTCAATTCCACGTGCCCTTGAAAAGTATCAGGTCATGGAGAACCCCTTGTTCACCCTCATAATATGGAATTTTTTTCCCAAAATCCCATCTAATCCCACCCTCCTCCAGTTCAAAGCCATTCCCAGTGTCCTGTTCCTCCATCCCTTGTCCCCAGCCCCTCTCCAGCTTTCCTGGAGCTCCTCCAGGCCTTGCCAGGGCTCTGAGCTCTCCCTGGAGCCTTCTCTTCTCCAGGCTGGACATTCCCAACTCCCCCAGGCTGTTTTTATAGGAAAACCCTGTGATCAGCTTAGTGGCTCTTGTCTGGAGATGCAGCAGAGATCATTTCCCCAAGGAATATTAAAGATATCATTCCAAAAGAATTCATTCCACCCAGTTTAAAACCCCCCAAAAAATCCGATTAAACGAGCTCAAAGTTTTCACCAGCTGATTCCTGACTTATCCTCGAGGATGTGGCTCCTTCAGCTTCAAACTTCATGGAAATCTATGGAAAAACTGGATTTGCCTCAGCACCTCAGTAGGGTGGAATTTAAGAGCCTTTCCCAAATAACTGCTGGAGTTGGACCAGATGATCTCCAGAGGTCCCTTCCAGCCTGACCCATTCCGTGATTCCAGGATAACGTGGAATTTCTGGATTGCTTTTTTTTATTTATTTTTGCCCAGTTGGGATTGTTCTGTAAATACTGGGCAGGCAGATGTTTGGGTTTTTTTATTTTTTTCCTTAATAATGGTCACTGCTCTTTGATCCTGGGACAAAGCAGAAGGGAAAATTCTGTTCTCATTAAGGTTTGGGACCAAGGAAGGTTTATTTATTTATTCGTTTATTCATTTCTTTCTTTATTTTTATTTCTAGACACACATATTTAATTAGTGAATGAGTCATGGAATCTTCTAGGGAGAAAGCAGAACTTCAATCTTCTGCTCCTTTCTTCTAGGGGGAAATGGAGTCCTTTTATTAGGGAGAAATGAAGTCATTTTTTAGGGAAAATTCCTTATTTTAGGGAAAAATAGATCCTTTCTTACAGGTGCGTGGTAAAGATTTGCACAGGGTTTTAAAGATTTCAGCTGCAGAACGTTAAATCAGATTTAAAAGTCCTACTCAGCAAATCACAGGGAAATTACAGAAAAAAATTGAAGACTTCCTTGAAAAATTTCAAATTTCCGTGGTTTGCAACGTCCCTTCAGTAAATAAAAATATTTATGCAGTGCACATCTAAGAAACACAACTCCACAAAACAATGGGAATTTTATCCCTACCCAAACCCTCGGGAATTTCAGCCACAACCAAACCTATGGAATAAACAGATGTGGAAAAAATTGCAGGAACATAGTCCCATATTTTTAGTCTAAAAGAATTTGCTAAAATTCCACATCTCAAATGTGGAGGAGGGAACAAAAAGTATTTGTGGAATTAATTTCCAGTTTGGCAAAATTTTTCAGCCAAGAAAAAAGAAGAAATGTTTCAAAACTGCTTGTTTTCATATTTTGAGAGAAAAACTTTGAGATTTTTCATAGTGTCTGGTATCCAGGCTATAAAATGTCATTAATTTTAGATGAGGAAAAACAGTTTGCTACTATTATTATTATTAATTATTATTATTATTATTATTATTATTAATAATAATAATAATAATAATAATAATAATAATATTAATATTATTATTAATTTTAAACCAAAAGTTCCAGACGAATCCAAGTGTTTGGTTTTTAATCTTCCTGCTTGAAAAACCTGTAATAATTCTGCCTTCATCTCACCAAAACCCACTTTTCAACAGGTCACCTGGGACAAAACCCAAATGCTCTCTGGAAAAAAAAAAAAAAGGAAATATTTAATTTCCTAAAACCCAAATGCACTCTGGAAAAAAAAAATTAAAAAAAAAAAAAAAAAAAAGTTGAAGTCTTTAATTCCTTTTGTTTCTCTTAATTGCCAAAATTTCTATGGCACAAAGACCTAAGTCACCCCAAAAATATTTCCTTAAATCATGGTACATTTTTGTTATTTTTCTCCATCACTCCCAAAAAACTCCCACCAAAAAAACCCCGTTGGAATGCTGGACCCCAGGCCCAGGGAGGTAAGTGAAGTGGGAATTCCCAACCTTTTCCCAAATTAGGAATTCCCGAGGCACCTGGAGGGAGTGTGGGTGTTTGGTGCTCTCTAGTGACTGCTCCCCAAAGACTTTTGCCACTCGTGGTGGCTCCTGGGAGTAAGAGCTGAGTTCTTGGATTTTTCCTTGGGATTATTTGAGCTGAAATCCATGGAAAACCTCTCTGCTCAAGCAGCACAGGCAGGGCTGGTCCAGCTGGTTGTGACCGTGTCAATAAATTGACTTTTTAATTTGCTTTTAGTTCCTCTCCTAAAAAATAAAAAATCCTTGTTATCCTTAAAATCCCAGGCAGCTCTTCCAAAACAATTGGATTCTCTTGGGATAGTCAGGGGGAGTGGATTTAAGATGGAACAGGGTAGGTTTGGATTTGATATCAGGAGGAAATCCTTGGCTGTGAGGGTGGGGAAGGACTGGGATGGATTTTCCAGAGAAGCTGTGGCTGCTGCATCCCTGGAAGAGTCCAAGGATGGGGCTTTGATCCACTTGTGAGAGTGGAAGGTGTCGCTACAATCCCAAAGCAGCCAGGAGGGGTTTGTGTGAGATTTTCGAGCATGAGAAGATGCTGAACCAGCAAAGCCGAGGGGCTGATCCGCAGGAACGCGCTCGGAATTCCTCCAGAGCCACATCCCAACCCTTTGGCACTCAAAAAACAAACCTCACAAAAAAAAGGGATTTTTGCAGCTCTTCTCAAAAGAAAAGTTTTGTATCCGTACCTGTCAAGAGGTGCAACTTCTTTTTTCTAAAAGCAAGCTGCTCTCCAAACAGATCTTTCCATCCTGAATTTTCCAGATCCACGTGTCTCAGCTGCCAAATTCGGTTCACATTGGATAAAAGGATTAAAA
The DNA here is from genome assembly GCA_032173965.1 of Sitta carolinensis. Classification (NCBI taxonomy): domain Eukaryota; kingdom Metazoa; phylum Chordata; class Aves; order Passeriformes; family Sittidae; genus Sitta; species Sitta carolinensis. The sequence goes on along the minus strand of CM063284.1, from coordinate 1,699,986 downwards.
GCAGGCCTAAAGTCAGGCTTGTATAAGTTCAATTTCCTTAGGAAAGCAGAGCAGAAACCTCCCATGACGTGTTTTCCATACAAAAAAACCCCCAAACATTTATGGAAATTATTTCCATAGGAAATTTAGGATTTACCTGCCCGGGGTGGGAAAGTCAGAGCCCTTTCTCCCTGCCGTGGGCTCGGGGTCTGCATTTCCAAAATGCAGCTGCCAAAGGAGCCTCTTCTGCTCAGCTGAGAACAACCCTGCTCAGAGCCTGTCCTAAACCTGCTTTTCCTGAAAATTTGTCTAAGGAATCCTCATTTTTGCAGTCTCAGGACCTGTGTGTGTGCAGGTGTAATGACTGAAGGCTGGGGGGAGTTCTTTTTCTCTTGGTTTTTTGTTAGTTTTTTTCTGGTTTGATTTGATTTCTTTTTGTGGTCTTTTTTTGTTTGTTTGTTTGTTTGGGTTTTGGGGGTTTTTTGTTTGTTTTTTGGTTTTTTTTTTTTTGTTTTTTGGGTTTTTTTGTTTTGTTTTGGGTGGAGGATTTTTCAATTTTTTGAATTTTTTGAATTTTTTGAATTTTTTGTATTTTTTAAAGCAACTCCCCCTGGCAGCTGTGGGCAGAGCTCTGCAGCTGTGTGTGACACCTGTGTGTGACACCTGTGGGGTCACACACAGGGAACTTTGGGGCTGTGGGGTCACAGACAGGGGAATTTTGGGGCTGCCACTGCTGTGGGGTCACAGTCAGGGGACACTGGGGCTGTGGTGTCACAGAGAGAGGGACACTGGGTCTGTCCCTGTTGTGGCGTCACAGACAGGGGGACTTTGGGGCACACTGGGGCTGTGTGGTCACTGAGAGGGGACATTGGGTCTGTGGGGTCACAGAGAAGGGACACTGGGGCTGTGGGGTCACACATAGGGGACATTGGGGCTGCGGGGTCACAGATGGGGAATTTTGGGGCTGGCACCTCTGTGGTGTCCCAGAGAGGGGGACATTGGGGCTGGCACTGTTGTGGTGTCATAGAGAGGAGACATTGGGGCTGTGGTGTCACAGACAGGGGACACTGTCTGTCCCTGTTGTGGTGTCACAGAGAGGGGACATTGGGGCTGTGGGGTCACAGAGAGGGGGACATTGGGGCTGTGGGGTCACTGGGGCTGTGGGGTCACAGAGAGGGGACACTGGGGCTGTGGGGTCACAGAGAGGGGACACTGGGATTGTGGGGTCACAGACAGGGCCATGGAGAGGAAGGAGAGCCCCACCTCCCACTTGGACCTTGCTTCTCCTTCACTCTTCCACCTGCATCAGAACAACATGCACAATTTCCCGTTTTCCCCCCCAACCAACTTTTTGCTCATTTCCTAAAATCTATTCAGGCCAGATATCAATTACTTTAATACAAGGCAAGAACCCAAAACTCAGCAGTGAAGCTCTGGCCTGAACCCTCTGCTTGGAAGATTGATGGCAGCCGTAGGCTTCAAATGGCTGAGCCTGGAAAGATTCCTTCCTTTTTGGCCCCTTCCCCGTTTGCCTGTGTGTGCATAAAAGAGCTCCTCACACATCTGTCTCTCTCAGTGCTGGGCCTGTGATGGGGCTTGGATTTATGGTTCTGTGAGCTTTTAAAAGTGTTCATATTTTACTGTCTTGCCTGCTGAAAGGATCCCAGTAGCCTTCGGGATAAACCTCTGGCTACTCACCTCTTTGGGGTGAGTCCTGCTGGGCTGAGCTGCCAAAAAATGAAATCTGGGCTCTCTCAATCTCTGAGCATCAGCAATATTCAGAGGACACTGGAACTTGGCTGAGCTTGTGTTCTTTCCCCCCTCCTTTTGCTCTTTTGCTCTTTTTTCCCCTCGGTCATCCAGCTGGGTTGTTTTGTTTGGGTTTTATTTTAATTTAAAAGCTTAAAATCTGCTTAATCCCCCCCCCCCCCCTCCTTTCAGCTGTTCCATCCTTTTTTTTTTTTTTTTTTTTTTTCCATGTTCACTGTGGCAAATTCTTGTTGCTGGCTTGGAGCTGAATTTTCTTCCCTTACCACTGAAAAACAACAGCAAAATCCTAATAAAATTAGGAAACCCCACATAACTCCAGAGCAAACCTTCCACTGGTGTAAATCAGCACCGAGCCATTGAAATCAACGCCAGTAAATGTCTGCATGAAGGATAAAGAAACGGACAGCTGCAAAAAAATTGATAATTTTAGAGCTTCAGGATGGGATTTTCTTTCTCAGCAGGTTTTTAGCTCTGGAGGAATCTTAGAATCTGAGAATCCCAATGGTTTGGGTTGGAAAAACCTTAAAAATCATCCATTCCCACCCCCTGCCATGGGCAAGGACACCTCCCACTCTCTCAGGTTGTTCCAAGCTCTGGAAGCTGGAACACCCTAGGTTGTTTTCTCACTTTTCCAAGAGTCTTATTAAGATTTTTATTCCCTCCCCTCTCGTTTCCAGCCGTTGGAAATCATCAAAGCACAATGCCAAACACACCAACATCAGGCAGGCAAAGCACGAGACAGGAGTGATGTGCAAACCAGCCCAGGGCAGCAGCTCAACTATCCCAGCAAAACAGAAAATATTCCTGATAAAAGGTGTGCTCAGAGCAGTTTTGGTTTTTAAGTACATCTATTAAAACCATCCATGTACCTCTGTGCATATTTGTTTATTTGTTTTCTATATAGAAATATAGTGAATTTTTTAGGAATTTGGATTCCTGGTTACAAGCCTGCACATTCATCTTCGAAAAAATTAGATTAAAAAAAAAAAAAAAAAAAAAAAAAACAACAATAAATTAGATTAATCTCCTATTCCGTGCCAAGCAAGTCTTGCTCAGGAGGATTTTGTTAAAATTGGGTCTTCAGAAATCATGGCAAGCTGCAGGAGAAAATAAGCAGAAAGTTGTGGTGGCTCCTGATCTGCCTGCTGCTGCTGCTCAAGAAGGTTTTGGGGTGGCTCGGGACATTCCACGTGCCCAATTCCTCATCCCAGAAGCTTTCCCAATACACTCAGACCTCCCTGGTCTGGAGGAAATAGAGCAGGACAGCTCAGGTTCCTCAGGTTCCTGTGCCTGGTGTAAACTCCAGGTGGAGAATCCTTGGATATTTCTCGTGGCACCAGGCAGAGCTCTCGTTGCTCTGTACGAGATGGGGTCTCCTGGCCTGTTCTGTTCAGGATTTTCCTGTTCTGCTCCTCCCAATCCAACACTTCTCCAATGGGATTAATGAGCATTGAGAAGTTCAGCTCTGGGCTGAGGTGGAAATTGGGAGGCTCTTGTGGGATCCAGGATATCCCTCTGACTGTCCTGGAAAATTTATAAGTTACAAGAAATTAGGTAAAATGATAGTTAACATGTCACAGGGTGAAAAAGTAGAATTTTGGGGTTTTAGAATGTGAATTTGGGGGACAAAGATGGAGAATTCAGGGCGTGTCCCTGCTCTTCTTAGTCTCTTGTTCTCCATCTTCTGCTGTGCTGGTGGCACTTTTTAATTGGTTTAGAGGAAAGGTGCACTGCTTGATGTGGTTGATAGGTATGGAGAGTTATTATAAATAAAGTAAACATAATTTTTTAGTATAAAAGATAACACCATCCCAAAGGGGAGGGAATTTGTCACAACCTGGCCTGCAGTGAAGATCTCAGCAGGCCAGAGCCACGAATGTGAGATAACAAAGAATAAACAATCCTTGAACAAGAGAACAGATGATTTTGACCCCTTCTTCAGATGCAGAGCTGAGAGAAACAGAAACTTTTACAGAAACAGAGACAAAGTCAAGTCAGGTGAAACAACACCACAAAAAACATTTTATATTTTTAAAAAAACCTGAGAGGCCGTATCCCTTTTTAGCACTCTCAAGGCTTGTTGGGAATAGGAGATCTCAGGATATTAACTCACCTTCTTCAAAGGCAAAGCACAACCAGATCTGAACACACCCCCCTACACCAGGTGGATCCCTGGGACCCTCCTCCCTGGTTATCCTGCTCTCCAGAATCCAGAATTACAAAGCCCAGACCCTGCCCTGGGTCTGCTTCCCAGAGCACTCACAACACTCTGTGGAGTGTAAATGGGATTTATCCCACCAGGAATGGAAGGATTCTGCCATAATCCATAGTTTCCACCTCATTTTCTCTGCACTCCCCTGCACCTCTTGGAATTTTCATGAATTCCCATTTATAGCATCAGTTTTATCCATCCACTGGTTCATCTGCATTCCTCCTAAAACTGAAGAGGTTTGGGTTATAGACTTTCTAAGGAAAATTTTAGGATGTTCCACAATGTCAGGGAATTAAAATTACCATGTCTTTAAGAAGTTTCAAGGATGAGGTAAAAGAAGATCCAGATATTTTGCCCATAAAAGAGAACAGAATTCCTACTGAGGAATTCTCCTGAGGGTTCTGAGCTCTGCTGGTTTTCTCAGGATAAATTCAGGGTTCAAGGTGCTGATAAGAAAAACAATCAAAACCCACCCAGCCCAACCTGAGTAGAGCATCTCAAACAGATGAATGGCAGGGCCTGAATTAAACCAGGCAACAGAAATGAAATTCTTAAGCTTGGAGGAGCCTTCGAACGTTTCCTATTGGTCACGATTTTTTGCTCCGTCAGCTTCTCCAGGCCTGAATTTTGTCATGGAATTGCTCTATTGCTTTAGGCTGCAAGGCAAGACAAACAGCTGGAGAGGAAAGGAGAGCTCAGCTGCCTTCCTGACCCACACTCAGTGCTGCTCAGCAAATACCAGAGATGTCGAGGCTCCAGCTTCAGCTGTGGGAGAAAGAGCGGCCCTGACTTCACTCGCTGCTCTTGGGTCTCGTCCAAAGCACATGGAAATCAAAAGGTCTTTTCCTGCTGACATCAGTGGCCTTTGGAACACCCCTAGGATGTCCCCAAGCTAAAAGTTGTTGTGCTCTAAGGGTGGCTCCTCAAGCACAGGCGGCCCCTGCTCCCTCACTGACCCCAGAATTGGTGATGCTGTCACTGTTCCTGGAGGCAGGATTCCATCAGGGCTCTCCAAAATCAGCTTTCAGCAGTGGCCGAGGGATTTTGGGACAAGGTGCTGTCCAGGGAGCGGTGGCAGGGATTTGGGAGGTGCAGGAGGCTTTCAGGAGTGTTGGTGATACCTTCTGGAGCAAAGCCCAGCCAGATCAAAGGATAAATTCAGGATTTATGAAAAGGACACAGCCTGGGCAGTGCACACACCCAGGGGAACCCCAAAATGGGCACAGGATGGACCCCGGCCACGACCCTGCTTCCACCTCTTTCCAGCACAGCTGGAATCCCTCTGAGAAGAGGAATTGCATCCTGCTGCCATGAACACTGGGACAAAGCCTGGCACGCTTGGTTCATTGAGTCATTTTGGCCAAGAAGGGTGGGTTCCATCCCCAGCAAGGTCCTGCTGGTGCCTGGAGTTGGATCGGTTGTGTTTTCCAGGCTCTGGGCTGTTCCAGTGCGTGGCTCTGGGTTTCACACTCAGCATTGCTGAGCTCTCCTCACAGAGCAGGGACACAAAACAATTCCTGCTCCAGCTCAGCACCAAGCACAGCCCAGACACAGCTCAGGCCCAGGAGCAAAACCAACGGGCAAGGCAGGAGAGGTTCCCTGGGATTTCTGTATTGCAGGGGGGTTTCATTCCATGGATCTGCATGGAGGGGAAACACTCCCACTCAGGAAAGTTCACCTGATTGTTGGGTGAGGAAAGAAATGATCTGGCTGGTTACAGCTTGCCGTGGGCTGTATTTCCAGGAAATGGATTTCTGGATCATGGAATGTATTTCTGGATCATGGAATGTATTTCTGGATCATCATGGAATGACACAACCAAGAGAAAAATCAACAGAAATTTGAGTTTAAAATGTTTTTTTTTTTTTCTTTCCCATTGCAATGAGTGCTGTTGGAATTCTTCTTGGGCCAATCCAACCCTTCCCTGGGAGGCCAAGGAATGCCCAGGAGGGTGGAGCTGCATCCCCTGGAGCTGGGATTGCACCATGAACCCCAAAGTGCAGCTGGAGCAGAACTGATCCAAGGCTGGGACCTCGTGGCCCATTGGGCTCCATCCTGTGCCCATTTTGGGGTTCCCCTGGGTGTGGGCACTGCCCAGGCTGTGTCCAGGGAGGCCTTTCCATCAATCCCGGATTTGTCCTTTGCTCTGGCTGGTCCCTGCTCCAGACCCACCTCTCAAGGCCTCTCTGGAAGGGATGGGCTCCTTTTGGATTCCTCTTGTGCCTGCTCATTCTGGGAACGCTGCTTCCCACCCCGGTGACGCCAGTGGATTATCTCCCATCAGGAAACAGGGATCTCAGGCCAGTCCTTCAGGAAAGATTGGGCTCAGCAGCGTGAGGCTGAGGAGAGGGAGCTCTCAAAGCACTCCAAGCACCTGAACCCATCGAAATCCTAAATTTTCTCTGCCCCGTGCTGGTAAACACAGAGCTGCCACTAAATGACATGGAGCTGATTCCGGTGACACTTTAATGACACCAAGCCCAGCCAGCTCAGGAAACAATAAATCCCTGTGCCAGCATTGTGTCCTGGCTCTGATTCCAGGAGTGACCACAGCTCCTGACAGCCCCAGCCTTGGCTGCCTTTTAATGATTGTTCTGTGAGCTGTGGGCCTGTCCCTCAGCTAAAAAACAAAATATCATCAGGGACCGGTGTTTTCTCTCATTTCCCTTCCCTTCACTGCTTCCTTCTCCCTCTTCTCATGTCCAGGCAAATTCCCACAGCTCCAGGGCCAAGCCCAGCAGCTGCTGTGGGTGGTTTAGGGCTGGACCAGGTTCAGGGCTGGACCGATGCCTCAGGGGCCGCCCCGGAGCAAGGACCAGCCAGAGCAAAGGAGAAATCCAGGATTTATGGAAAGGCCTCCCTGGACACAGCCTGGGCAGTGCCCACACCCAGGGGAACCCCAAAATGGGCACAGGATGGACCCCAATGGGCCACGAGGTCCCAGCCTTGGATCAGTTCTGCTCCAGCTGCACTTTGGGGTTCATGGTCCAATTCCAGCTCCAGGGGATGCAGCTCCACCCTCCTGGGCATTCCTTGGCCTCCCAGGGAAGGGTTGGATTGGCCCAAGAAGAATTCCAACAGCACTCATTGCTATGGGAAAAACCCCAACATTTTTATCTCAAATTTCTGTTGATTTCTTTATTGGTTGTATCATTCCATGATGATCCAGAAATCCATTCCATGATGATCCAGAAATACATCCCATGACCCAGAAATCCATTCCATTTCCCAGAAATACAGCCCAGGGCAAGCTGTAATCAGCCAGATCATTTCTTTCCTCACCCAACAATCAGGTGAACTTTCCTGAGTGGGAGTGTTTCCCCTCCATGCAGATCCATGGAATGAAACCCCCCTGCAATACAGAAATCCCAGGGAACCTCTCCTGCCTTGCCCGTTGGTTTTGCTCCTGGGCCTGAGCTGTGTCTGGGCTGTGCTTGGTGCCGAGCTGGAGCAGGAATTGTTTTGTGTCCCTGCTCTGTGAGGAGAGCTCGGCAGCGCTGAGTGTGAAACCCAGAGCCATGCACTGGAACAGCCCAGAGCCTGGAAAACACAACAGATCCAACTCCAGGCACCAGGACCAGTTCAAATCCCAGCTCCAGGTTTCCTGGGAAACCTCGAACAGGCATCCCACCTGTGTCTGGAGCAGAAGAATATTCCCAGTCTTCTCCAAAATTCTGAGGAATGCAGTCCTGAATGAATGTGAGGAGGGTCAGGAAGATGGGTGGAATTCTGTTTCCACATCAATATCATTCTGAAGGGATTTTTTAATGGTGTTTCTTTTGTAAGTGGGGCATTTTTTCCCTACAAATTGAGTTTTTGGGGCATTTTTTTCCCTTCCCATCTTTCCTTATTAATTTTCAAGCTTTAGAAGTACCACTGCGTTCATAACCCAGTCATGAAGAGAGAAGAACAGAATTTTAGGAAAGAAATTATCCTAATTTAGCAATGAGATTTTCCCAATCCATTTGCCATCTCTAAACCTCCCTGACAATGTTTGATTTATACCAAGCTCAGGGTCTGATTTCTGTACAAAACAACAGAAATTTTAAACCCTGTATTTTAGAAAGAGAAACAAGCATGGAATTTTGTCATTCTCTCACCTCAGCTGAAGCAGAAATATTTTTTTTTTAGAGCCTGAATTTCAGTTGTCCTAAATAATTCAGCCTCTACTTGCATCCAGTGCTGGGTTATTCATTTACACCAGAGGAGGAGCTGGCCCTGATGTCTGCAGGGAGCCACTGGAAGCCAAAATAAAACATGGAATTAAGTGGGTTTTTATTAAATCTGACTACAACTTCTTCAGTTGGTGTGAAATTCACCTCACTCTTCTTCTGCCTGTAAATTCCTGTGTGGAATCCAACACAGGATTGGGATTTGCTTGGCAGATTAGGATGGCAAGAATCAGCTCTGTGCATATCAGGGCTTCCTCGTGAGCAGGAATTAGCGGCAATTAATTCCAAGTTGTTGTTGATAATTGGTGGCCTCGATGAGGTTTGATGAGTGGAGTTGGAAAATCATCCAGCTGGACGAGTGTGGGTGGCTGCAGCAGGCTGGGATCAATCCCTGCCTGGTTTTTGGGAGACTTTCCTGAAAATTTAATGGAATTTGAGGGAAGGTATCTGGGGATCTTTTGGAGGGTGGAATTATGAGTTAGGAAGTGGAATCATAGAACTGTAGGATCATTAAGGTTGGGAAAATGCACAAAGGCACCAAATCCAGCCTTTGACACCCAATCCCACCACGCCCACGACCCTGGGGTGGGACGTGTCACAACCACTTGGGGTTTTTAGGACACTTCCAGGGATGGGGATTCCACCACTGCCCTGGGATCTCTTTTTTCAGGGAAGAAATTTTGCCCAAAATCCAACCTGAATCCGAGAGAAAAACGTCCCGAGCCAGACCTTTCTGCCTGAAGAGAAAAACTGAATCCCAACCTTTAAAAGCAGCAACTCTCTGATCAGAGCTATCCCAAATTCCAGCAGAAAAACACTCTTGAAGCATAAAATACAAACTGCTGACTCCTTTCTCTACAAACAACTTCTGCTTTGCCCTGGCCTGAAAAATAAATTTATTCCTAGAGTGTGACTTTGGGAGAAAATGCCAACAAAGCGCTGCGCAGGGCAGGGTTTATTTTGTTTATGCTGTTAGCTTGGCAAGGAAAAATAAAAAGGTATCAGTGCATACCCTGAGCAAAAATAATGGGAAATTGTAGGAAAACAGAGCCTGGATTCCCAGGAGACAGCTTACAATTATATGGGACATGACAGGATTTAAAAAACAACAGGCGGAGCGTGTAGGATAAATATCCCGAAATATCCCTGAGGCCCCGCGGGGTCTGAGGGGCCATAAATAAAATAAATGATATTTAGGGAAGAGGGGCAGCTCCCACGGGGGCTCCCGGCCCTATTAATTTCCAGGCTGAGTTTTTAGTGACTGGTTAAGGTTGGATTTGGATGCCTTTGGTGGCAAGGAGATAATTCAAAGGGCAGCAAAATCGGCGCAGTTCAAGTTTTTAGTGTGAAGTAACTGCAAGTTTTTAGCCTTGTTCTGAGGTGCTGAAAAAAAAAAACAAACCCCAAACCACAAATCCATAGGGGATAACATGGTGTTTGAGGAGTAAAGTCTCCTTTTTTCTGTCATTACAGCAGGGAAAATCTCTATTTTCCATACCTGTGAGCGTGAACTTTCCTTTAGCTGCAGCGGGGAGGTTTTGGGTTATTAAATTTAATTCCTGAAATAAATATTCCTAAATAGTGGCCACCTTTGGACTTCTCTGCCCTGCATTTGGAGGGAATTCTGTTCTCTTTTATCAGCAAAATATCTGGATCCAGTTTTGCCTCGTCCTTGAAACATCTTCAAGACATGGTGATTTTAATTCCCTGTGGAATATCCTAAAATTTTCTTTATGAAGTTTATAAACCAAATATCTCTTCAGTTTTAGGAAGAACTGAGATGATGGATAAAACTGAGGCTATAAATAAATATAATAAAATAAATGGGAATTCAGGAAAATTCCAAGGTTGTCCTGAGCTGCAGGGGAGTGCAGAGAAAATGGACTGGGAACTGTGATTATGGATTATGGAACATGGTTTAAATATTATGAATTATGGATTAAATATTATGGATTATGGTTTAAGGATTATGGATTATACATTAGGATTATACATTATGGATTATACATTATGGATTATGGTTTAAGGATTATGGATTATGGATAAATCCCATTTACCCTGCCGAGTTCTGTGAATCCTCTGGAAATCAACAGAAATGTGCACTGTGGTGAACTTTTTGGGTTTATTTAGGGATTTTTTTAGAGTTAGGATTATGAATGTGAGAGAGAAAATTTTTGCTGGGATTTGGATGTTTATTATTTTTTACCTATGTTATAATTTCACTGATTGGAAGTGCTTCTATATGTTAAATTAACAGAGGAAAGATGGAGCTCAGAGTATGTCTTTAGGGTTTTTTTTTTTAATTACTTAAATTTTAAATTTTTTAAATTAATTTTTATAATTTATTTTTACTTTTAGCTTACTAACTACTCACATTTTGCCCTGTGGATTTTTTTAACTAATTACATAAAATTACCTAAACCTGTGAAGAAGAAGGATTAATTTATGGTTTAAAATCTTTATTTTTTAATATAATATATTATTATAACTTACAACTTTAAATCCTAAATCTCTCACCCTGTGATATATCACACTTCTATTTAACTCCACACAATCTCAGTGCTGTCACTCAATTTTTGGAAGCATTTCCCATGGCCTCTAGTCAAATGTAGGGAATTTTTAAAGATCAATCTTTACCAACACAAAAAACTCAAAATCCTCTGTGTCTAAACATGGCAGGAGAGACCAAGCCAGGGTCGTTAATTACTCAAGATATTTAAAAATCTAATTCCAGAGTCTTTACAGAGCTTGAAATAAAGCAAAACTTTTTTGGGGGAGCAGCGTTTTTTGCCATTTGTGCACATCCAGAATTTGGCAATTTGGGAATTAACCCCTCCCTGCAGCAGCCTGGGGGTGCTGAGGAGCCCCAAGGATGAAATTCAGCACTCGAAACCTCTGAAATCCCAAAATTCCAAGATTTTCACACGAGCCAAAAACACCTGCACCTTTAATTTGAGTCCATATTAAAATCCAACCAACTTCGTGTGAAGATTTAGGAGCCACAAGAGCTTGAGTAGATAAATAATTAATTTGTCGCAAAGCGAAAAAGTAAAATTTTAGGTTTCAGAACGTGTGGTGTAAAAACATGAAAGGTGTTTTTTGTGAAAGGCTCCAAATCAGAAGGAAAATAAAAGCAGCCAATTTTTATGGCTAAAATAGTGGACGTCAAAGCTGGAATTTATGGGTAATTGGTGTTTTTTCATTAAATTCTCATCCTAGAACCTTGATTTTTTAAAGATTTTTTTATTATGAGATTCACGTGTTGAATAAAGGCTTGAAAGTGGTTTTTGTGAAAGGCTCCAGATCAGAAGGAAAATCAAAGCATCCAAATTTTATGGCTAAAATAGTGGGAAAAAAAAGAATTATGGGATACCTATCTAGGAGGGGTTTATTTTGTTTTTCCCACCCTTGATATCCTTTTAGCTCACCTAAACCTGGGAAATACAAGGATAATTTTTTTTCATTAAATTCTCATCCTAGAACCTTGATTTTTAAAGATGTATTATAGGAGCCATGTGATGCATAAATATATATTGAGAGTTTTTAACCTTCTCCTTTATCTTCTGCTTTCTGCAAAATGTCCTTGTGCTCCATAAATCCTGAGCTCCTTGTATCCAATCCCAACCATTTCCCTCTCCCAGGCCTTGCTCATTGAAGCACCTCAGGATTTGTTTAGAAAAACTTCAATTTTCACTGATTTTTTTCCCCAATAAAATCTGCAAAAATACTCAGCTCTGTGGCTAAAAGTGATTGAAAACCAACACGATTTTTCTAGTTAGTATCCTGGTTATGATTAATTAAAAAAACCACAAAAACGAATTTAAAAATTCTATAATTCCCAACATATCTACTCAGTTTAAGGCCAGGAGGTTTTTGCAGCAGCCTCCTCCTGCCTTTTGTTACACATTCTGTCATTAACCATGTCATCCTCCTAAATTAAATGGCAATTTCTGTCCAGGTCACTCCCCAAATCCCTTTGGGAATCTCTCCAAGCTGCTGAGCCCTGAAAGTCTCCCAGGAATTCCAGGGGCAAAGATCTTTATTTGGTGAGGGCTCCTGGACCAGCTGCTTTTGGTGGCCTCCAGCAAGGGATGAGCTCAAGGCAGAATTTGCTCTCCTGACCTTCCGAGGGTTAAAACGCAAATTAAAATATCCCAGGAAATTGGAATCTGGGGGAAAACCTCGAGATTTTCTTTGTTAGCACCTGTAAATCAACAAACACCCCCAGCAACTGCTGACCATCCACTCTGCTCTTTCATTGCTTTTATCATTAAAAAATTCCACTCCCAGTTTCCAAATGGGCTTTCCCTGACTGGAGTTGAAGGCCAAGGTCTCTTGGTGGGCGTGGAATTTGGTTTATTTTCTGTCAGAGCTGCTGTCTCCAGATTAGGGAAGAGCTATCAGGTTTCCCTTCTGTTTATTTTTCCCTGGCCTTTAAAAACACAAAGAGTCTGGTCCCTGGAAGGGAGAGGCACCAATCCCAGAGGGAAAAACACTTGCACTTTTCTTCCTGCTGAAAGTTTATTCCTCAAATAATAAACAGAGGATGAAGCCCGAAGTCAAAGGGCTTTGTCATCAAATCAGAAATTTCCTCAGTGAATGAAACTGAGTTTTGTCATTTGCCATCAAATCAGATTCCCCAATCCCAGGCACGTCCTTTCCTTCAGTTTCTTCGGATTGAAGAATGGATGATGAAAACTGTTCCAAAGGGACTGTGCCTGGGATTGATCATTTTGACATGAAAATGAAAGGGAACAGAAACCCATTTCTATTTTTATTTTTTATTTGCCCATTTTAATTGAGGTTTGGAGCAATTTATTGCTGTGTAACCCAACCTGATTCCACCAATCCCTGCCCATTTTTATTTTGTTTTTTTTTTCTTCTTCTTTTTGGAGTGCAAGAACTCTGTCCATTATTTCTTAATCCCAGAAATCCCCAATATTATTTAACCCTCATGTGACTCCTCTCTTCTTCCTGCTCCTCCTTGTTCCAAATCAGCAGCTTTGGAAGAATTTTGCCCACATTCCCTCGTATCCCAGTGGAATGTTGCCCCTGTACCAGGGATCATCTCTTCCCTTTTCCAGGCTGCCTTTCCATCCCTTCCACCCTTGGCTCTCTGCCTGACATTCCCATGAAAAACAAAATTGGCCTCCCTCCAATTACCCTCCATTTCTCCCTTATCCTATTTTCCCCTTCCTTCCCTTATAATATTAGGAATGTGCCTACTCTAAAATATGGATTTATGGAGCCCAGATTAAAGATGACCTTTGCAAATTGCAATTTCTTTGAGGAGAATTTGTTTCGCTCACGGGGGGCCCAGATGATCAATAAACCTGAATAAAACCAGAGCAGTTTGCTCCAAGGCCAGGCTAAGAATGGAGGCTGGCTCGGATTGGATCAGGAATACTTGGAAGGATTGGATTTTTTATGCTTCATATGGGGTAGGATTAACTCCAGCTGGAGCCAGGAATTCAGCTCAGAGGTAAAGAAAGAGGAATTTTAGGGATTTGCATGTGGATGGCCTGGGGGGTTTCACCTGGCCTTCAGCTGCTGCTCCGGTCTGCCCCAATTCCTTTGGCATGGGAGGCCTTGTGGATGCCTGGGAATCCCTGTTCTCCCAAGGGTCCCTTGTTGTGTGAGATCCATGGATGTCTGGGAATCCCTGTTCTCACAAGGGTCCCTTGTTGTGTGAGATCCATGGATGTTGGAATCCTGTCTCCCAGTTGTGTGAATCATGGTGCCTGGAATCTGTCTCCCAAGGGTCCCTTGTTGTGTGAGATCCATGGATACCTGGGAATCCCTGTTCTCCCAAGGGTCCCTTGTTGTGTGAGATCCATGGATGTCTGGGAATCCCTGTTCTCCCAAGGGTCCTTTTTTGTGTAAATCCTAAGGATACCTGGGAATCCCTGTTCTCCCAAAGATCATTTACTGTGTGAAATCCATGGATGTTTTGGAATCCCCTTCTCCCAAAGGTCCCTTTTTGTGTGAGATCAATGGATGTCTGGGAATCCCCATTCTCCCAAAGGTCTTTTGTTCTGTAAATCCCATGGATATTTGGGAATACCAGATCTCCCAAAAATCCTTTTCTGTGTAAGTCCCATGGATGTCTGGAAATCCCTGTTCTCCCAAGGGTTCCTTGTTGATGAAATCCATGGATATAAGGAATCCCTGCTCTCCCAAGGGTCCTTTTTCCTGTAAATCCCATGGATATCTGGGAATCCCTGTTCTCCCAAGGGTCCTTATGCCATTAGTAACCCGAAAGGCTGCAGGAAGGAGGTCACAAATCCCACTCTCACTTTTGGCAGATCTACTGGCTCTCCTGGCAAATGGAGAAGAAAAAGTGGGAATTTCTAGGGAAATGAGGGTTTCTGGCAGCTGTGAGGAGGCAGCTGAAGGAATTTGTGTTTCCTTGGACTCACAAGGAGCTTTAATGTGTGAGCTGCTCCTCCCAGGGACATAATGGGAATTCTTGGCAATAAAACGGGATCTCTGGAGGGCCCTTCAGGCTTCACAAGCTTTTGTGGGAAGATTAAAACCCCATCTGAGGACCATCCACTCTTGCTTCCCAATTATCCCACCCTCCTGGGCTGCCTGGCCATGTTTTGGGAAGGAATGCTGCAGTGTGGGCAAGGGATCCTGTGGATTTTCCAAAGTTATTCCATCTCCCCCCATCCCTTTCTTCCGTCTGATCCTTTCCCGCCTTCCTGACACACAAACACAGGCACCCACAAGATTCTGGAATTTCTGTGGGAATAAAAACTTGTGGATTCCCCATCCTGGAAGTGTCCAAGGCCAGGTTGCACAGGTTGGGATAGTAGGAGGTGTCCCTGCCCACGGCAGCTTTAAGGTTCCTTCCAACCCAAACCATTCTGGGATGCTGGGATTTTAAAAATCCTCATTTATTCTGGGGAGGAAAGAGTTGCTTGGGCAGCTTTTGTTCTGCTCACACTCTGTCACTGCTGCTGGACCTTCTCTTCCTCCAGACCTTCTCTTCCTTCAGACATTCTCCTTCTCCAGACCTTCCTTTTTCCAGACCTTCCCGTTCTCCAGACCTTCCTTTTCTCTGGACCTTCCCTTTCTCCAGACCTTCCCTTCCTCCAGACCCTTCCCTTCCTACAGACTTTCTCTTTCTCCAGACCTTTCCTTTCTCCAGACCTTCTCCTTCTCCAGACCTTCCCGTTCTCCAGACCTTCCTTTTCTCTGGACCTTCCCTTACTCCAGACATTCCCTTGCTCCAGACTTTCTCTTTCTCCAGACCTCTCCTTTCTCTAGACCTTCCCTTTTCCAGACCTTCCCTTTTCCAGACCTTTCCTTTCTCCAGACTTTCTCTTTCCCCAGACCTCCTCTTTCTCCAACCTTCTTTCTCCAGATCTTCCCTTTCTCCAGACCTTTTCCAGACATTGCCTTTTCCAGACCTTCCCTTTTCCAGACCTTTCCTTTGAGGGGTTCTGTGCAGATTTTAGGGTTTCCTACTGCAGGAACAGAGGCAACTTCATTGTTATGTGTTAAAAAATTGATATATATTATTGATATATAATATTGATATTAATATCAAATTAATAAAATATTGATATGTAATAGGGAATGCCACGAATGGAACTAATATTAATAATTACAGGCTGAAATAACTCAGGGCATGGAAGGCTGGGATGAAAGAATCCATTAATCCAACCACCTTTAAAGAGTACAGGATCTCTCTTTAGGGTTTTCCAATCAAGATTTTGAGCCTTAGTTTGGGGATATTTGGTGTTAACATTTTCGGGCCAAGAATTTGGGATTAATGTGTATAATTTTCTGCCTTGTGCAATGGAATCTTTGGGATTTCACTTGTTTTTTGGTTTTTTTTTTTTTTTTGTTGTTGTTGTTTTTTTTTTTTGTTTTTTTTTTTTTGTTTTTTTTTTTTTTAACCAAATAAATTAATTGAGTCATGGATCCTCAACAAGAAATTGAGCCTTGGTTCAGAGCCTGTTCCAGCGGATAAATCCTCTCCTTGTGCATCTATGCCTAATTTTTATCTTCTTCCCAGTAGGAAATACAAAAAAAATTATAAAAAATAAAAAATTCTGATCCAGAATCAGAATGATTTTATGATCACAGGACCCCGGACTGATTCGGGTTGGAAGGAACCTTAAATCCCATCCTGTCCCACCCCTGCCACGGGCAGGGCCACCCTCCTCTACCCCAGCTTGCTCCGAGCCCTGTCCACCCAGTGAAGACCAGGAATCACAAAAATCACTATTTTCTCCTGGGAAAATGAGTTTCCCTCTCCCTGACCCCTCCCTGGATCATTGAATATTCCATTTCAGGAACCCTCTGGCCTTTCCTTGTGGTGATTGAGGGAGCTGTGAGAGGGATTGTTTGGGGCTGCCCGGTGGAACCGACCAGAGATGGGAAGATAAAGCCGGGCCCAGGCAGAGCCTGAGTTTGCTGCTTGTTTGTGTTAGCAGGGCGGGTTCCAACTCACAGGTCCCCCAGGAAATGTCACCCTGCCTCACCTGGCAAGGGTTCCTGGGAACAGGCTCGCTGTGAGTCATTCCACTGCCTTGAAACAATGGATAAACAGCACAACTAATCCGGGGAAAGGGCACTGGAGGGGATGGATTAACAGGCTGGGCACCAGACTGAACACTGCAGCCTCTCTTGAGCCATGGCACTGAACTGAAATGATGGAATTTGCCCCATTTACCCCTTTTTACCTTTTTTTCTTACTATTTTTTTTCCATTTCTTTTCCTTCTTCCAAGGGTTGAACCCAAGGATTATGAACACAGAACCCTGCAGCCCCTCTGGAACCACAGCACTGAACTGAAATGCTGGCATTAGCCCTGTTCAGCCTTTTTTATCTGTTTTTTTCCCATATCTTTTCCTTCTTCCAAGGGTAAAATCCAAGGAAGAGGGGTTTATTCCATCTCTTTTCCATCTCTTTTCCTTCCTCCAAAGGTTGAACCCAAGGATTATTAACACTGAACCCTGCAGCCCCTCTGGAATCACAGCACTGAACTGAAATGCTGTCGTTAGCCCTGTTTAGCCTTTTTTAATCTATTTTTTCCATCTCTTTTCCTTCTTCCAAGGGTTAAATCCAAGGATTATGAACACCCTGTAACACCCCAGGCTGTTGGGATGGGCCTTGAAGAGCACAGAAATGGGAATTGTTTCACCCAGCTGCCCTTGGTCGCGCCTCTCCTCCCTTCCCTTTGTTGTGGCAGGGCCAGGCTGGATTCCAATCCCTGGATGTGCCCTCTGGAGGTGCCATCTGCAGATCCAAGATCCAACCCCCTGGATGGTTCCTTTGGAGGTTCCACCTGCAGATCCAGCCCTGGATGGTTCCTTTGGAGGTTCCACCTGCAGATCCAGCCCCCTGGATGTCCTTTGGTGGTGCCACCTGCAGCTCCAGCCCTGGATGGTTCCTTTGGAGGTTCCACCTGCAGCTCCAGCCCCCTGGACGTCCTTTGGAGGTTCCACCTGCAGCTCCAGCCCCCTGGATGTCCTTTGGTGGTGCCACCTGCAGCTCCAACCCAAGATGTGCCCTCTGGAGGTGCCATGTGCAGATCCAGCCCTGGATGTGTCCTTTCAAGGTTCACCTGCAGCTCCAGCCCCCTGGATGGTTCCTTTCAAGGTTCCACCTGCAGCTCCAGCCCCCTGGATGTCCTTTGGAGGTTCTACCTGCAGAGCCAACCCCTGGATGTCCTTCGGAGGTTCCACCTGCAGCTCCAGCCCTGGATGTGCCCTTTGGAGGTTCCACCTGCAGCTCCAGCCCCCTGGATGTCCTTTGGTGGTGCCACCTGCAGCTCCAGCCCCCTGGATGGTTCCTTTGGAGGTTCCACCTGCAGCTCCAGCCCCCTGGATGTCCTTTGGTGGTGCCACCTGCAGCTCCAGCCCCCTGGATGGTTCCTTTGGAGGTTCCACCTGCAGCTCCAGCCCCCTGGATGGTTCCTTTGGAGGTTCCACCTGCAGCCCAGCCCCCTGGATGTCCTTTGGAGGTTCCACCTGCAGCTCCAGCCCCTGGATGTCCTTTGGAGGTGCCACCTGCCGAGTGCTGTGGGATCAGGAGGTTTCAGGAATCCCAAACCCTTCCTTATTAGCGGCTGTGAAGGGACTGCCGGCGACAGGTGGGACTCGGGGCTGGCGTAGCTGAGGCTTCCTGCTGGGCTGCCTTGGCCACCTCTGCCCTCTGCCACCGCTCCCAAAGCTCGGCCTAAGCTCCACAAACCCCTCCACGCTTCCCACCAGGTCTATTTTTAAAGGCATTGTCGAAGTGGAATGAAAGCTGAGGATCAGCTGGTGCAAAGTGGGAAATTCCACTTTTGCAGCCTGAAGTTTGGAGATTCCTGGTGTCCCACGGGTTACCTGGAAGGGATCAGTGCAATATAAGTCAAGCCCACACTCTTTAGGATTTAAAACCAATTTTTATTTAAAAAAAACTCCACAGAGATCAAACTGAAACTAAAGATTTTAAGCTCTAAAAAGGAATCCAAGGTGTCGGTCTGGCACTGTAAATTCCATTACAGAAATCGCATCGGGATATCTGGGAGATCTAAATGTGCTGGGATGAATCACATCAGAATATTCCGAGCTGGAAGGAATCCAGCAGGATCATCGAGTCCAAATTTAATGAATGGCCCAGACAGGGATCAATCGCACGGTCTTGGCATTATCAGCTCTCGGATCTTGTTACAAATATCCTGTGTGAGCTCCCCCTCCTTGCCTGTAAATAATATTTTCCCTGCTTTTTTCCCCGTGAGGACGGGAGTTAAACTCTTACTCCACCTGCGGCGTGATGCCATTATTAATTCCTTCATTAATAAAAGGCAATAATACCGACTAATAACTTGGAAAATTGTGATTCTTGGTTGTTGGTTTTTTGTTTGTTTGTTTTTTTTTTCCCTTTTCGGGAGTTGGGAAGCGCTGTTGGGATTGCATCGCTCCCTCCTGCCCTCAGCTGCCGGTAATTACAGCCTGATAGCATCGGTGTCAAATGACAGGCACCGGGAAACAATTCCAGGAACAACCTGGGGATTGCTGAGAGCCGCCGCGATTTTTTCCCAGGGATTGTCCCAGGAGATGAGGAAAAAAAAAAAAAAAAATTTTTTTTGCAGTTGGAGCCAGGTAGGAGCTGGAATTTTTTGATGGGTACAGGTGTTTTCCTTGGGGTAACTCACTGAGTTCCAGAAATATGGGAAAACTGATGACTCTGGATGCCAAAATTTGTGTTTTCCAGGAGCTACAAGAGGTTTTCCACTCATCCCAGGATCCTGATTTGGGATTTCTGAGGGATTTGCCCCCATCCTTGCCCAGGCTCTCTCCTGCTCCTCCCCCACCCAGCACACTCCTGGCTTTCCCTATTTCAGTCCTTGTTTGGTGCAGACACATCCAACAAAAGAAAATAAAAATAAAATTAGGGAAATAATAATAATAATAATAATAAATTAGGGATTACTGAAGCTGAGGATGGGTGAACATCAAGGAGCTGGTTCAGGTGTTACCAGACAAACACCCACACTCAAATCCCTATTTTTTGGAGGGTTGACCCGAATCCAAACATATTCACAACATTTTTCCTCCTTTTTCAGGCTCCAGGGACAGGGATTTGCTCCGGCCATGCCCTGGCTCTGCAGCCCTGACTCAGAGATTTGTCCTCTCTTCACCGAGGGTTGGTTTTGTAAGATCACTTGGTAGGAGAGACAAAGTTCTACATGAGGGCTCAGTTTTTCCCTCTGTGTGTTCCCACTTTTATCTGATTGGAAAAAAAGCAAAAATCTCACTGGGATTTTATTTATTTCTCACAGTTACTGGGTTTTCCTGTGGTTTTGGTGCCTGATTTTTAACCAATTTGCTTCTTACTCCTTGAAGTTTTCTTTTAGGGAAAAAAAAAATCTTATTTTTGAAGTTTTTCCACACTTTAATGTTGAAAATTTTGTTGTTTTTTAATCTCTATTTCTAAATTTAGGAAGCAGTTTAAAAAGTATAAATTAGCAGCAATCCCATTTTGGACTCTGCCAACTTTGCTGGTGATTTTGTCGTCCATCCTTTTTTTATTCCTGCAGCTGAAGTCAGCCAGTGTTTTCATGGATTTATCCTGATTTAGGGCCACCGTGGATGGAATCTGTTTATTCCAAGGAACAGAAATCACCTGAATTGGGATTATTTGGATGTTCAGCAAATCCATGTGCAGGGAGGGCTGGGAGTGACTCCCTTGGGTGATGGGATGGATCCTGTTTGCCCACCTGGGCAGGGATTTTGGGAGAGATAGGGAAGATGGGCACTGATGGTGATGCCTTCTGAAGGCTGGCCTGGAGCAGAGCCCAGCCAGAGCAAAGGAGAAATCTGGGATTGATGGAAAGGCCTCCCTGGACACAGCCTGGGCAGTGCCCACACCCAGGGGAACCCCAAAATGGGCACAGGATGGAGCCCAATGGGCCGCGAGGTCCAAGCCTTGGATCAGTTCTGCTCCAGCTGCACTTTGGGGTTCATGGTCCAATTCCAGCTCCAGGGGATGCAGCTCCACCCTCCTGGGCATTCCTTGGCCTCCCAGGGAAGGGTTGGATTGGCCCAAGAAGAATTCCAACAGCACTCATGGCTATGGGAAAAAACCCAACATTTTTATCTCAAATTTCTGTTGATTTCTTTATTGGTTGTGTCATGATCCAGAAATCCATTCCATGATGATCCAGAAATACATCCCATGATCCAGAAATCCATTCCATTTCCCAGAAATACAGCCCAGGGCAAGCTTTAACCAGCCAGATCATTTCTTTCCTCACCCAACAATCAGGTGAACTTTCCTGAGTGGGAGTGTTTCCCCTCCATGCAGATCCATGGAATGAACCCCCCCCTGCAATACAGAAATCCCAGGGAACCTCTCCTGCCTTGCCCGTTGGTTTTGCTCCTGGGCCTGAGCTGTGTCTGGGCTGTGCTTGGTGCCGAGCTGGAGCAGGAATTGTTTTGTGTCCCTGCTCTGTGAGGAGAGCTCGGCAGCGCCGAGTGTGAAACCCAGAGCAGAACAGCCCAGAATCTGATAAATATAAAAGCTAAACCTTGAACCATCAGTGTCCTCACAATTCCACGGGTGAGGGGGTGAGCAGCTCTGGGATGGGGTTCAATGTCCGTCCCCATTTCCAGCCGCGGGTTTATTCCAGAGCTGCCCAGCTTGACTCCTGGAACAGCCCCAAGGCCGAGTCTCTGAACTTTGGGGGAAAAGGACAAATTTAAGGGGAGATTTGGGAAAGCTGCACCTTCCTGGTACCGCAGCCACGGGGGAGGGAAGAGGGAACAAGAGGCTGGGATTTGGGATAAAAGCGTGTGGAAAATCCCGCTGGGGCACACGTGGGGTTTTCGCTCTGGAGGTTTCCTCCTTTACAGAGGAACCTTTTGATGGTTCTGTGTTTTAATATCCTTAGAAAAACTTTGATTCTACATGAAACACTTCCAGTTCCATTGATTGAAATGTAGAGATTTAAAGCGGATGAAACATATATTAATATATCAAAATACAGGATTGAAATTAGAGGTAATTATTGTCCACATGGACACAAAAATGCAAATTTTATCCAAATTTTAGGGGGAGAAAGGTGACCTTTCCACTCTATTTTTTTTTTTTAATAGTTGATATTTTTTATTTATCATTTATCTGTGTAGACTTTGAGCCTGAGCCTCAGGTAGGGAGTGCAGGGTGGGAAGCTCATGGCTGAGAATTCCATGTGGGCAGGGTCATTCCTGTGCCATTTTTCCAGGTAAAACCCAAGGTTTAGCAGGTGGACTTTGGTTCTTTATCACCTTTATGGGATCTTCATTTCAAACTCAATTTGGTCTCCTCGGCTTCAATTGAAATGCTTGAAACTCAACAGCAGCTATAAATTTTTTTCCAAGGAAATCCAAAACCATTCTCCTGGTTGATTCCAGTCTCTCACAGCTGCAGCACTTTGTTTTGCCTTTCTCCCAGCAGAGGAGCAAGTTAAATTGGAAAAATTAATTGGGAAAATTAAAAGGAAAAATTATTTTTCCGTTTCCTTCTTCCTCCATGAACTTCCCCCCTCAGGTTGGATTATCCCTGAGGGAGGAAGGAGCACAGGAGGCACCATTCCATGAGGAGCCCCGGGAGATGCTGCAATTCCAGAACATCTTCCTGAGGTTCACTTCCTTCCTTGCTTCCTCTTATTTTGGGATTTTTTTGAGCAACCTGACACTGGTTAGTGCTCTATTTCTCAGCACTCTTACACTGACTGGTGAACAGCTGGGTAATTCCAAGCCTAAGTCTGGAATTCTGTTTGGCCACTTCCTAAAATCTCCATTTCAAGAGGAACAAATCCTAGAAAAAAAAATTAAAAATTAAACAACCATATTTTTCAGCACTTATAAATGATTTTATGGAGCATCTCCTCACCCTGAGTAGGATTGTTCCCAGCTGCTTTCCTTATTTCCTTGATTTTTCCGTGATTTCCCCAGCAGAACTTGCCGGAACACACCGAAGGTGAGGAAGTGCATCCATCCCAGCAATCCATGGCACTCCCTGCCCGTGGGGTGTGAGGATGCCAGGAAGCTTTGGGATCATTAATTAATTACTGTTCACATTACTCTGGGTGAGCACTGGGATTTCCCTGGCTGGAGAACCCAAGGGAAGGCAGGGAATGATTCCCTCAAGGCAACCTCGCCCAGGAATTGCTGCCAGAACCGGGAGCAGGAGAAGCCAAGTGCCAGAATCCAAAGGGGTTTTTTTTCCATGATAAAACAACTCCTGGGTGTTTCTCAGTGTGGGAGCCCAGCCCCAGAGGTCACTTGGGTGGGGAATGGTGTCTTTGACACCAACGGAGCTGCTCTGGGATACCTTCATGAAGAATCCATATTTACTCTCCTAGGAATGTTCTGGAGGCAGCTGCATTCCAAGAGGGAGAGGAGGAAGGAAAACCTCTTGGCAATGGACGAAACTCCAGAAGTCTCCTGCAGAGCAGCAGTGAAGGCTGAGCTATCTCCTGCCACCAGCACTCCAGAAATATCCTAAAAGATAAATCCCATATATCCCACAATTCACTTCTCTATTGGGAATCCACCAGGCGGAGGAATGGGGGGTGGAGAAATTTAAATTTTACAGAAATTTCAGTCTTATGGCAATGATATCCATGTGTTGAAAGCAAAAGAGAATTTGGGGATACTGAAGAGGAATTCTGTGCCTGATTAAGGAATGCAAGGCTTTGTTAAGGTAATATTTAAGGGAATATTCCCAGTGTTTTATCCTGAGATGGTGGGCACTGACCTCAACTTATAATTCCTACCCCAATCCCTTTAAAATATATGGATATCCCTGGCACTTCCAGAGCTATATCCAGATGTGATATAACAGCCATCCTTCATTTCTTCTGGCCCAATCCCACTCCTAATCCTTTCCTTCCACTCCTTATCATGTCACCATTTGTTCATCCCATCTTTTGTCAGTGGGAGAACAGAATTTGGAGTTTTTTCCTTTTTTTTTTTCCCTCCACCAAGACCAGCTCCAGGAACAGATCCGGTAATATCTGGAGTTTACCTCCCTCTTGCCTTTCTAGATCCCTAGCCGTGTCCCTGATGCCAGGCACCAGAGGTTTTCATGGATAACTTGCCCAAGTGGACACGTGCAATGTGTTTTTCAGGAAGTCCCTTCCCTCCTGCCAGCTCTGAGTCATTGGCAAGGAGCTGATCCTGTCCCCATGCCAGGAAGAAATTCCGGAGCCCTGGAAGGGGAGAGGCTTGAAGTTCCCTGAACCCAGTGACCGACTCTGGGAAAATCATCAGGGAGCCAAATGGGGAAAGGAGGAGCCATCAATGCCCACGGGAGGTGTGGCAATGCCAGCCAGGAATTTTTGGGGATTTAAAATATTCCCAAACGCGCTTATCAACACAAGAGTTCGTAACTCACGGATGAGTCAGAGCTGTCTCGAGACAGCAAATCTTTCCTCACCTTTCCCAATCCTTAGGATAGAGATTTATCCGGTCATTAATCATGGATCTCAAAGAAAAATTCCACCCTTTTGCTGACAGATTTGTCCTGAAAATAATTACCAACGTTTCTCCCTTCTAGGATTAGGAAAACATTTTCAATCCCTATGGAAAATACCCACATCCCTTGTTTTTTGTGTCTTCTGAGCCCATTCCCTGGAATAATTTGTCCCATCGTTATTCAATCCCGGCTCTGTCGATTCCATTGGTGTGGCACAGAAAAAAACATAAATAAAAAGTGGTGGCTGATCTTTTAAATCCCTATTTTTATTCAGTTCATTTATGAGTCTCCAGGGAGGGAAAGTGATCCTGTGTCTCCACATGGATACCAGAGCCCTTCCTGATCCTCCACCCTTCACTCCTTGGATTTGAGGCTCCTTTTCCTTTTTTCCACATTTTTTTTCTTTTCCACATTTCAAAGTGCCCAGTACAAGACAAAGAACCATCCCCAAGATTTCAGAATATCCTCAAACCACAATGGGATATTTGGGGATGGTTTGGAGGGAGAAAACTCACAGAAGGAATTTTCTTTAGGAACTGAACATGGAGAGCGGGAATGATTGAAGGTTCTGTGCCAAATAAAAAACATCTGGCAGAAAAAAACCCCTGAATTTTAGTGCCTGAGTCAGTCAGTGGCAAAGATTTGGCATCAAGTGGGGCATGATCAAGCCAACAGACATAATCAGCTCCCAATCCTGCCCAGGGGAGGCCATGGATACCACTCTGGGATTATTAATTCCTGTGGAATTGCCAGTGTTTGCTCCAAAGGAGTGCAAAATCCTTCCGACAGCCAGAATTCCACTGCTCCCTTGGGTGGAGATGTGAGAGGGAAGTGACGCTGGGAGAGGTTGGGTTTCCCCTGGATCACTCCCTTGGAGATTTCTTCTCCCTGTTTCCCGTTTTCTGTCCCCTTTGCCATGAGGGCTCCTCATTTTCCCTCTCAGCATTCCTATGGATTCCGTCGGGGAGAGATGGAGTTAAGGATTGTTCAGCCTGGAGTAGAAAAGGCTCCAGAGAGAACTAATTGTGATTTTCACTAAAGCTGGTGAGGCCCTGGGACAGATTTCCAGAGGAAATGTGGATTCCCCATCCCTGGAATTATCCAAGGCCAGGCTTGGAGCAACCCGGGATAATGGAAGGTGGAATTTTTTTTTCCTGAAAATACCTGAGCTGGCTCAGTTGGGAAAAACTTCTGGAGAACAGGGAGCAACGAGAGGGGGAGAGAGGCCTCTGGCCAGGAGCCCAGGGAATGAGGAGAGACTGGGACATTTCCTGAGGGCAGCTGGCCGGGAGCAAAGCCACAATGAAGCCTCAGAAGTGACGGAAAAAAAGGGACTTTCTTTGAGATTCAGAGGGAATGGGGTTCCCGCAGGAAGTGACAGGAGATGGTGGGAAAGCCAGGCAGTGGCCAAAAGACCTCCCAGAAATCCCTGAAAGGCCCAGTGGGGAGGCCTCGTTTGCAAATCTTTTCATTTGATGACTCCTGCTGCTCCAAATTTCACTTTTTAATGAGTTAATTGACAACACGGGTTGGGAACGGCACCACTGGGGTTGGATCCCTCGTCTTTTGACACGTTCCAGGCACGATTGGCACGGCCTGATCCGTCTCCAGGCTTGGACTTGACTTCCAAGGCAAGGCACGAGGCCAGGAAATGGGAAATCTGCCCTCTGGCAGCCCCTCCTCCCCTTCCCTCGCCTTTGCAGGACTTGAAGGGAATTTTCCTCCACTCGGTGGGAATGAGGGGGGTAGGAAACATTCCAGCCCTCAAGGTCATCACACAGTTGGAATAAGGCACGGAGAGAAGCAGGAGCTGGACAAGATTTTACTGTTGTGCTCACTGCTGCTGCTGCTTCCTATTTATTGCGGATTTATTGGTGTGGGGTTTATTGTTTTGGGGGGGAAATGGGAGAGCTAAAGTCAGCCCTGGTCCAATCCCTTGGATCCCAGTCCAGAGCATTCCATTTTCACTTTGCACAGGAAAAGGATCTGTGCTCTGAGTCTGGCCAGCAGGAAAATCCCTGCAGAGAGAGGCACTTGTTCCGTTGAGAAGTGTAAGGAAAATTCTGGAGGTCTCCCTGTTTCTCCATGATTCCTTGGTGCTTTTGAAGAATGGATCCTGAGATCCCAGTCAGGAGATGGATAGAATTATTCCATCCCAACTGGATAAACCGCTCACCCATCAGCACTGAGGCAGAAACTCTTGTCGTGGATCAATCCCTAAAAACGTTCAACCCACAGTTTTCCCAAAATTCCTTTTCCTGCTGGTTCAGCTGCTCACAAATATCAGGCCAGGCCTCTCTTTTCCTTATCCACTAAAGAATTCCATAAAATATCCTCTTGACTCTCGGTTTCTGGGTCAGGAAAGGACCACCAACAATTTCCAGAGGAAAGGTCCATTTTGCAGCAGCTCTTCAGAGCTCGGGAAAATCCAACAGAAAGCATTTTTATGGGAATAATAAACTCCAAACATGATGTAGGAAAAGGAATTTGTGGCAAGTGCTCCTCTGGTGCTGCTGCAAAGCTGGGGAGGAGAGGAATATCAGAGGTGAGAGTTCCAAAAGTGGCTGCTTGGGAATAACCTTCCAGGAGTTCTTGGGAATCTGGGAAATTCAGCAAAACCCACATCATTCTTTTCATGGAAAACACTGTCCTCTCCCAAATACCTTTCTTCATCTTTAATCAGGGGATGAAAGCAAATATTTGGGGGAAAAAATAATAAGGCAAAAGGTTCAAGAAGGAATTTTTGTCATCTTCCAATGTCTTGTTTATTCCATCTGTTTCATTTTTCCTATTAATTTTGTTTTAATTTTGGATAATTAAGGACAGCTGCTTTTAGTACTAATATAAACATTCTTTTTCCCTTATTTTTTTTAATATTATTTTTCCCTGTTCATCTCACTCCGAAATAATTTCACAATCTTTTTTTTTTTTTTTTCTATCTAATTTCCCTGAAAAACCTAAATAAAACCCTGAATTCCATTGCTCAGCTTGGGATGGGAGTGTTGGATAAGGAAGATGTGGCTGGTGATGGGATTGAGGAATTTATCCATTTAGTGGAAACACCATAACAAAATAAAAGGATACAAAGGTGCAGGAGGGGAAATCTTCATCCTGTGGAGGAGATTATGGGAATTCTCCTGGAGCATGGAATAGTTCAGCAATGTTTGGTGCTAAAGCAGCCACATTCCCTGTCCTGGACTTGAACAATTCCAGGGAACTGTGTTTGGGATTCACTGTAAAACCAGGAAAACGACCGTGAAAATATTCAGGATATTTTGTGTGTGGTAGTGTTTGGATTACACAGGAATAGGATTGGGAATTCTCCATGGATCCAGGGGTTTCAGTGTGTAATGGGAGCAGGTTCATTTTTAAATTTCTTACTGAGGGTTCCTTCCATGTCCTCCCCAGAGAGCTCCCATCCTCTCCTCATCCCTATGGAGATTATCCCAACATAAAGAGCATTCCCAGCTCATGAGATCCTCATATTCTCATTTTAATCTTATTAAATGATTTTTAACATTTTTAACCTGTTTCTAAAGCAAGGTCTCTGCAAAGTCAGCAAGAAAAACACAAAGCTCAGGTAAAATCCCAATGGAATTGTGAGGTGAGGACCCATGAAACATTCCAGAGCTCAGGAGCTGAATCCTACAAATGAACACTTTTTCCTGAGCAATAAAAGGTGGGGAAAAAAAGGAGAAAACAGGGAAAACTTCTGCTTGGGTCTGCTTCCCATGGCTTTTATCCCAACTTCTGGTTCAAGGCAGGCACAGCCTGTCCCTGTGTGGAGGTTTCAGTTCAAACTGGGCAGAAACATCAATTTTGTGTCGTGGTTTAGCTTTGCCAATTTGGGATTTATTGGTGTTTTTCGTCTTCAAATGTGTGTTCACCAACCCCTTTCATTGGTTTAATCACGTGTCAATATTCAAAAATTGGGCACTGGTTGGTTCTGTCAGGCCCCAGACAGGAACCCTCCACACCAAAAAATGAATTAAAACCAAACCAGGACATGCATCCCAATATAAAATAACCTTCATACAAAACCAAAAGCTGCACACCAATGCAGAACAGGAAAACTTAAAACTTGAGGAATCAATTTCACCCCTCCCCTTTGTGAATACTCATCTCAAAATTACCATCAAAATTACATTCAACATACAACTTCTACTCAAAACCATAAAGACTACTCAATTAAACAGAATAAAAACTTCTTACCCTAATCTCTACTCCTAGATATTTCACCATAGTTACAATATAAACTTTTCACTGTAATTTTACTTCAACCTCATGATCTAATAAGTGTTTGCCCTTTATTTCTCTTAATTAATCTTTATCTCACAGCTCTCATCAATTGCCTGAATTCTCCACCAAAAGATGTGATGGTTTCTCTTTGAAACCAGGCAGAAACACCAATTTTGTGTCGTGGTTTAGCTTTGCCAATTTAAGATTTCTTGGTGTTTTTAAGTCTTAAAATGTGTGTTCACCAACCCTCTTTCATTGGTTTAATCATGTGTCAATATTCAAAAATTGGGCATTGATTGTTTCTGTCAGGCCCCAGGCAGGAATCCCTCTGAAAAATGAATTAAAACCAAACCAGGACTCCCTGGATTTGGCTCCTCTGCATCATCCCCATCCTGCTCTTCCTCTCCAAGCCCTGGTGCAGCTCAGAGAATGACCCTGGAGAACTCAGGGATTGAATTGCACCAATCCAGGCTCCCTCAGCACTTTGGGATTCCCACAGAACCGGCTGCACATGGAATTGAGCGTCTCCAATACATCACATTTCCCAAATATAATCTTTGGGGAAGGGCTGGACTTCCCAAACCGCAGCTGGAGCAATTATCCAGATTTTAATTTCAGTGTTTATGGAGTTCATACAGATTCAGAGCCGTCCTCTGCTTAAAAAAAAAAAAAATCTCTCTCCAGGAGAATTCCTCTTAAAATGTGTGTTTAAAATATAGGATTTACATTTCTTGGAGGATGAAATTCAGCTGCATTCGGTGTTTCCAGAGTTTACATGGGGAAAAACTGAAATTCCAATGAAGTGAATGTTTTCCTTCAACTCAGCACCTCTCTCTAAAGTGGGATTTTTATTATATTTAAAAGAAAGTTTAAAATAAACCATTTAAGAAATAAAAAAAAAAAAAATTAACATTATTTCAGGTTTTCCTCTATGGAAAGTTTATTTTCTTCTCCAGACCCAGTTTATTTTCCTCCTCAGAAAACAACTTTTCCTCTTACGAGTATTTGATTTAATTTGAGTTTGCTTTTTCTATCCGTGTCCCAAATAAATATCGGAGCTGTAATCAGAGGGGATGCTTTAAAATCTCCATTTCCATACAGGACAGAACATTTTAAAGGAAACTCTGGTAGGAAAACAGCAGGAATTTTGTGTAGCACTTGCCATACTCACACTCCCAGGAAATACTGAGGGTTTTTCCTCCACCTGCAATCTGTGGATTAAGTCACACAAGTTTGGAATATCTCCTCTGACTTCCAGCTGCTGTTCCATAGAAAATAATTTCCTCTTAATTTCTTCTTTTTTCTCATTCAAAATCAACTTAATCAAAGTTTAAATCTACTTAACATCCTTCAAACTCCTTTGAAGAGGACAGAGAGGGGCTGGTTCTCACCCAGGTCGTGTTTTCCAGAGGATTTCCCAAATCCACTCAAACCAAAGCATAAATTACACAATTTGTAAACCCAAACCAAAGGCAGAGACTGAAGAGATTTCACCTCTCCAAGGGGTGTCTCAACTCCTGGTGTCGTAAAAGAGTTCATCTAAAATCTGTACCAAACCTCCTCTTTTCCATGGAATATTTATCCCTGAAAAATGAAGAAATAAAGGAGGAAGAGGGATAGAAATAATGGGAATTATTAGGGGGGTTGGGTTCTGTCCTTACCCTGCCTGACTGGAGTTATTTATTTCAGCACAGCCTCAGATAATTTAATCCCGAGGGACACAGGAATTAGGATTTGGAATGAGGGGCTGTGAACATCCCAGGTGTTCCCAGAATTAAGGCTCTGCTGACAAATGAGATTCCTGCGAGGTGGAGGATCAATGCAGGACCTGGAATTCACCTTTCACCGCAGTAAAAATTTCGGGATATCCACTCCAGAGCCTGCAGGAATTTGTTGACAGGTTTATCCACGAAGGAAGAGCTAAATTAGGGAAATGTCTTCTTTGATTCCCTGTGTCCTGCATGAAGGAAATTCACCTTTCAGGCATTTTTCTCACTAGATTTCCCATAAATCATTTCACAAATATCCCTGTGCTGGAATAAGATTTTTACTAGAACATGTTTTTGTTTTTTCCAAACCCCAATTTTCTTCTCTTTTTCTCAGCATATTTTAGGCAGGTTTGTAACATTGCCAGCAAATTTCCAAGAGTTTCATTTGGAATGTGCTACCTTTCACTTAAAAAAAAAAAAAAAAAAAATCCAGGTGAAAGATCAGAAAAATTTTCCCTGGAGCTTCCTGAGGGAGAGATGGCTGGGAAAGCAGCTTCATTCCTTCTTGTTCACCTTTTAGTTTTGGGATAAAATGGCAGGTTGGAATGTAGCAGCTGGAAACATCAGCACTGGAAGCCACCTCAGGATTTGGGGACAATGCCACTCTGCTCCTGGTGGGAAAGGGAAGGAAGGAGAGGACATTACCCAAAAAAAAA
The DNA here is from genome assembly GCA_032173965.1 of Sitta carolinensis. Taxonomy (NCBI): domain Eukaryota; kingdom Metazoa; phylum Chordata; class Aves; order Passeriformes; family Sittidae; genus Sitta; species Sitta carolinensis. Next base: position 1,669,224 of record CM063284.1, on the reverse strand, counting down.
AAGAGTGAAGGGATTTCAAACCATGGAGGGCTCTTCCCTTGGGATCTGGCAGTGGCTCCCATTCCTGGAGAGTTTCCAGCCACCAGCAAAGCACTGGATCCTGCTGGATGCCAAAAAATGGAGACAGAAAGAAGTTGGTGCAATTTGATCTTCTTTCCATGATAATTTAAAAAAAAAACAAAACTGTTTTCCCTCAATTTCTTTTCTGTAGGAAAATCCTTTAGGAGCTGTTTTCTCTCTAGGGGTTTCACAGCCAGCAAATCCAGGGTGGGAATTCTGCCCCAGAGCGGCCCCAGCCCTGGATCCAGCACAGAGCCCCGAGGAGGCTCCAGGGGGATCCCAGGGCTGGAGCAGCTCTGCTGGGAGAGCTGGGAATGCTCTGTGCAGACAGCAAACAGATGGCAGAAAGGCACCTAAATTCGGGTTTGTTTTTTTGCTCACTGGGATAAAATTCCCTCTTCTCCCTGGTTCAGCAGTGCCTGGAGGGCAGCAGAGGGATGAGGGAGGTGTCACTCGAGGCGCTGCAGGGATCCATGGGGAGAAGTCGCAGAAAATGAAGAATTAAAATGAATTGTGCCGTCCCTGTTTGAACGGGAGCAAGTGCCAAGTGCAATGTGGGGATAACCCCGGGATGGATCCAGGCTGGGCGTGAAGGGATGGAGAGAGACAATTCCCAAGGGAAGGAGGGACAGGACATGGGGAATGGCTTCAGAGTAGGATTGGATGGGATCTTAGGAAGGAGAGGAGAAGCTCTGGGGGGAACTCAGGGTGACCTTCCAGGACCTGGAGGAGCTGCAGGAAACCTGGAGAGAGACAATTCCCAAGGGATGGAGGGATAGGACGCAGGGAATGGCTTCAGAGTAGGATTTGGTGAGATAATGGGAAGGAATTCCTGCCTGGGAGGGTGGGCAGGGGCTGGGCTGGAATTCCCTGAGCAGCTGTGGCTACCCCTGGTTCCCTGGAATTGCCCAAGGTTGGACACTTGGAGCAGCCTGGATCCATGGGAGGTGTCCCCCCATGGAATGGGGTCATCCTTAAGGTTCCTTTCCCAACCATTCCAGGATTCCCTGAGCCTCCTTTCCCTACAGTTCTGTTTTCCCTCTGGGATCCCAGCCCCGGCTTCCTCAGAGCAGGATGACCCTGAAATCCCAAACTTTCCTTGGGAAAAAAAACCCCAAACTAAATCAAACCAAATGTTTGCCCAGGCTCCTTCTGTGACCCTTGGGAGGAAATCAGGATTTCAGGAGAGGAGAAGCTTTGGGGAGAACTCAGGGTGACCTTCCAGGACCTGGAGGAGCTGAAGGAAACATGGAGAGAGACAATTCCCAAGGGATGGAAGGACAGGACCCAGGGAATGGCTTCAAACTGCCTGAGGGCAGGGCTGGGTGGGAATTGGGAAGGAATTCCTGACTGGGAGGGTGGGGAGACCCTGGCACAGCTGTGGCTGCCCCTGGATCTCTGGAATTGCCCGAGGCCAGGCTGGAAATTGGGGTTTGGAGCAGCCTGGGATAGTGGAAGGTGTCCCCGACCATGGCAGGGATGGAAGGGGATGAGCTTTAAGGTCCCTCTCAACAAAAGCCATTCCATATTTCCCAAGTACCCATAAGGCACATACACCCTTTTATTTTGCATAAAATTTACCCTTCTACTCCTCAAAATTATTAGAAAAGTTTAAAATTGACAAGGTAACGTTCAGTATTTACAAAAAAACCAGCTGAGCATCTTCCCAACCTCAGTGATCTTCAGGCATGGAAACCTCTTGGAACGTAATGCTCCAAAGCCAGAGCCTTCCCACTTTTTTAAAGAATGTTTCAGCTTCTTTTCCATCAGTATTTGGAGCAGAAAAGGAAAAGCCAGTCTTTGGAAAGCAGGAAGGGTCCCAAATGCATGGCAGGAGCCAGGAGCCAAGCAGCTCATAGCTGGAATATTTACTCTGTGTGGAAATAGGTGCTTTACTCCTTGAAGGAACTCAAAAGTATTTTCTAACTCTTCTGCTAATCAAAGGCTACTTGGAATCCTGCTGCCCTGCCCTGGCCAGCTTTAGCAGAGAGCAAAACCAGTGTCAATCCGACAGGAAACGTCAGTCTTGGAACCATCCGTGGGGGAATCTCGGCGGGATGTCACCGGAGCAAAGAGAATGGGGACAAAAAGAGCAGAAAGAGGCGCTGCCTGTCTCCTTTGTGTGCCAACAGCTCCTTCCCCTCCGGCTCCACCAGCAGGGGCTTGGCAAATCACCAGGCGAGGAGCAGGATGAGCTGTGCAGGAAACCCCAGACGAGCCTTGTGTCGCTCCCCTCTGTCCCGTGGGTGTCCTTGGAGTGCCCTCCCAGGGCACGGAGGGATTTTCCTCCTGCTCTGAGCCGGGCTCTGCTCCCTCTCCCCTCTGCCTGCCACCCAGTCCTTGCCCGTCAGCCGCTATTGCTCCAGATTAAAACAATAAATGACCCCGGGCTCCCCGCTGGCGATTGACACTGGCAATTACAGGGGAATTAAGGGGGCTGTGTGCTTTGGATGCGCTTCAAAGCTTTGTGGGATTCCCACACATGCTCCCAGAGCTGTGGGGTCCCGCCTGAGCTTGCAGACACACGGCCACTTCCAAGGCTGCCATCTCCTATTATTCCTCGCTCCCCAAACGCTTCCTGACGCTCTCCAGTCCAGGAGAACAGCATCCCTGGGGAAAGGGCTTGGCACACGGGTTGGTTTCCCAAGGAGCTGTGTCCAGAGGGATTTATCCGACTTTCCGCTCCCCCAGCGCTGGGGGAGGTTTTGGGGTGATGTCATTCTGGGCTGTGGGGCTCAACATCAATTCGAGCACATCTCAGCATCAATTCGAGCAAATCCGTGAGCTTCGTGCCCCCAAGGAATTGCAAACACCACGGGAAAAATTCCAGCTCCCCCCCAGGCGAGTCCTAAGCCTTGTCCTCCTGTGTTCTTGCTTATGGAATTATTTTGCCGGTTCTGAACATGCTCAGATCCCTGTGGTGGTGCTGGTGGAGGAAAACCCTTCCCAGAATTGTCCTCCCAGCACAGGAGGATTTTATATCAAATCCCTCACTCCGCTCTTGAATGTCTCATTTGAACAGAATAAAACATGACAAAAATGTTATTTCCTAGTTTTCCTCAAAGTCTGGATTTTCTGTCCTATTCAGGTTCTTCATTCTCATGGAAATGGTCTTGGAATTGAGGGTGAAGATCCCACTGAGATGACTTTTGAAGCAAAAAGCTCTTTTTTTTTAAAGAAAGAATAGTTCTTAGCCACTGCAGTGTCTTTGTAATCAAGAGAGGGGTTTAGATGCCTCCTTTTGGAAGATCTGGTCCAAATCTGGGATTTGCTTAAGAACGTGGCAAAACTGGATAACAGGAGTAGGTTTTGAAGAGGATCCTCCTGCCTTTTTCCACGGGGAACCTTGAGATATCTAGAACATTGCAGGATGGGGGCGTTGTGGCCAAAACACAGGACCTGGCACTTGGACTTGTTAAACCTCATCCTGTTGGACTCTGCCCATCCTTCCAACCATTCCAGGCCTTTCTGCAGAGCCCTCCTCCCTTCCAAGAGATGGACACACACTCCCAGCCTGGTGTGGGGAGCCAAATGTCCCCGTGGTGGTGGTGGCTGCACAGAGGGCACAGCAGGAGCTGGTTGGAGATCAGCCTGTTCCTGGTGTTCCCAGGGAATGGGCTCATTCCCAAGGCTGGTCCAGGAGCATTTGGAGCTCTCGAGGTGCACAGGGTGGGGTTGTTGGGGTGTCTGTGTTGTGGTGACTCAATCAGCTGGGATAAATCAAAGATTGGCCCAGGTTCTTGTCCTGGTTTAGGGCAAATTTGGGAGAAAACCTCCAAAGGGGGACTCCTCCAGAGAGCAAGCCCACACAGAGTCTCCCCCCAAGTGGATTGGGAAGGATTCCTTGGAGAGAAGTGGAAAGAACCTGTTTATTGAACAGGCACAGCACCCACAGCACCCAAAATGAACAATACCAGATGACAACACTCTTTCACAGCTCTGAAAAAGATGACAAATTCAGAAAGTCTCTCTTGGGGGTGCTTGCTCTGTTACTCCCTCCGGTGCTGGGAATGGCTGCTGCAGGACACAAGGGGCAAATCCTTGGTGTTTCTCAGGTCCCAGTCCAGAGCGGGTTTGAGTAGTTCCAAGAAAAGAAAAATAGAGAAAAAAAAAAAAAAAAAAAAAAAGAAAAAATGAGAGCAAAGCAGGAGCAAAAGCAAAAGCCAGAGCAAAAGCAAAAGCCAGAGCAAGAGCCAAGCAAAAAAGAGACCGGCAAAAAAACCAAAAGCCACACTATATACTGCCCCATCTCTGTGTCCCACCAGTCATGGGGGGAGCAGGCTGAGAACAGAACCAGAACAAAACATTTGTCCTTCAGAGCCCGTCTCACAGGCACAGAAAATATCCAGCACAGCAGAACCCACAAATGGGGATACAAGCATCACCCTAGAACAGTTCTCCACACCAAGCATGGGCTTAGGACCCTGGGGAGCAGGAGGCTGGACCCCAGACTTATGAGGTCACCCCCTGCCCTGCAGCCACGAGTGGACACCCACCCCAGGCAAACCCTGTGTCTGGCACCTCCTGGTCTCTGGATGCAGCCTCTGGACCAGGAGCTCCGGGCCATGCAGCCTCTGGGAGCTGCCTGGAGAGCACTGACATGGATTACAGGACATCATTGTACTGTTCATGGAAAGAGATAAAGCACTGGAATGTTCTGCCTGGGGAGGTGGTGCAGTCCCCATCCCTGGTGTGTTTCAAACAGGCTGGATGTGGCACTGGGGCCAGGGGCTGGGTGAGGGGCTGGGGCTGGGTTGGACTCGATGGTCCTGGAGGGCTCTTCCAACCCTGGGATTCTGTGATCCTGTGATCCTATGACTTTGTGATTCTGTGAATCTGGGATTCTGGGATCCTGGGATTCTGTGATTCTGTGATTCTGTGATTCTGTGATCCTGTGATTCTGTGAATCTGGGATTCTGTGATCCTGGGATTCTGGGTTTATGTGTGATTCTAGGATCCTGTGACTCTGTGACTGTGATCCTATGATTCTGTGATCTTGGGATTCTGTGATCCTGGGATTCTGTGATCCTGTCACTCTATTACTCTGTGATCCTGTGATCCCATGATCCTGTGACTCTGTGACTCTGTGATCCTGTGATCCTGGGGTTCTGTACCCATCCCATTTTCCATAGCCATGCTCCCCAGCCAGGCTGGGTCAGGGGGGGCAGGGCAGGGCCCCCTCTGCCTGTTCCACCTGTGCAGGGCAGGATTTGGGCTCTCTGGGCCCTGGGGGTCCCTCCCCAACTCTGCAGATTCCGTGGTTCCATGACTGAGGTCAACCAGCCAAGGCTGGCCATTACCTCATTATTCCCACTCCTTTTGTGGGAAGGCACCAGGTCCAGCTGGAATCAGGCTCAAGGAATTCCTGTGTGGAGCTGAGCTGGGCTTCTCTGCACCCCTACTTCATCCCCAGCACCCTGGGAAAACTGGGAGAGAGACAAGGAGGGGTTGAACTCACCTGAACCAACAGCATTTGGGGAGGAATTGGCACTTCCAGGCTTGTTCCCACAGCAATTCCCACCACACAACTCTTTCCTGAAAGAGATTTTGGGAATCAGCACTTACAGGTTTGTCCCTGCAGCAATTCCCACCACACCAGGGCAAAACTCCTTCCTGAAAGAGGGAATTTTAGGAGATTCCCAAAATCTTCCAGGCAGTTCCAGGCTTGTAACCTCAGCAATTCCCATCACACAATTCCTTCCTGAAAGAGATTTTGGGAATCAGGCCACTGTCCCTGCTTTGATTTGCTCTCTGGGAGCTCCACCAGCCCTGCTCCATGTCTCACCCTCTGAGAGGATTTTAATTAAAAATAAGGAAGGATTTTAATTAAGAATAAGGAATTGATTATGTGGGAAGAGCCCTCTTGCCATCCCTGGAATTTTTCAAGGCCAGGATTCTTTGCTCTTTCCACATACGAAACAAATCATCCAAAATAATACAATATCACCAAAAAAGGTGTTATTCTAATTACATTTTAAAAAATCAGTTTCTCTTAAAATAATTTGAAAATTGATGTTTTCCATAGGGAAAAATATCCAACTGAAAATAATCACAAGCAGAAAAGTGAAATATTCATTGGTTTAACCCCAAAATAATTCCAGGGGAAATCGTGACAAGGAGCCATCGCATCCAGGTAAAAAAAAAAACAACTCAGCTTTTAAATGATGACAATGACATTTATTTTCCCTTGTGTTCAACTTTGATTCTGTGTATTTAAACATTTTTACACGGTGTCATTCCCCCTTTTTGCACAGTAAAGCACATGAGGTTTTGTTTTCTCCCTTGGCAGGTGATCCCTGACTCTGAGTTTGTGCTGTCTGGTGAGCCAGCAGCGGGAAATCCCCATGGATATCCAACTCCAACCTCTGTAAGAAGGGAAAAAACTGAGGATGAAGGTGCTGAGCTGAATTTTATGGAGCTATTTCCACGAGTTCTGGAGAGAATTCCCCGTCTCCAAGTGTTTTTGCTTGTTTCTGCTTGGAGACAGGGATATTGGTCACTGCAGACAATGAAATCATCCCGTCCCATGTCTGATAAACGCTGGGAATGATCCCACATCCTAGAGAAAGGACCCCACCCACCCCTGCCTCATTACAAACCCCACAGCACACAGCTCGTTTGGTGTCTCGTAAAGGGAAAAAAATAAAAATACCTCCGGAATAAATCCCGAGCCTCCTGCAGACAGGGACTTGTTATTAATTCCCTCCTCGGCCAATTAAGCGTGGCCTCAACATCCCGGAGGATTTGGGATGTCAGGGGGAGCCTCTCCCTGTCTCTGAGTCCTGGGTGGTTGCTGAGCTCCACTGCTCGCTCTTGGCTTGGCTCTGCCTCCTCTTGCACATCAGTTACGGCCCCCCCGAGCCTGCACTCCATAAATATTTTATATAAAACCAGGAATAAAACCCGGCCCAGCCCAACGCCTTGGTCGGAGACGCTGAACTCACCAGGGCAAGGTTTGGCTCCTCTGCCTCACCTCCCCTGTCACGAGCCAGCAGCTGGAAGGGAGGAGAAAAGATCCACTTTAGGTTTGGAAGAATCCCAAAAGGAGTTGGGTTGGAAGGGGTCTGAAAGCTCATCTTGTTCCATTCCACGGGCAGGGACAATTCCCACCATCCCAGGGAGCTCCAAGCCCCATCCAGCCTGGCCTGGGACATTTCCAGGGATCCAGGGCAGCCACAGCCTCTCTGGACCCTCCCAGAGAAGAATTTCCTGCTGAATTCTAATCTAAATCTCTTTTTTTTAGTTTAAAACCTGTCCCCCTCCTCCTATCACCCAAAAAGAGCTTCTGTGCCTGAAAAGTCAGGTTTTTTCCCCCAAACTCCACTAATTAATGTAACAAAATATGACTTGATTCCAGGCTTTGTCTCATTGTCTCCATATCAAGTTACTGAAGCAATTGTACCTGGAATATAATTTATTCCTAAACATCAGAGCCAGGTGAGGTGGATTCCCCTCCCAGGCAGGTTTTGTGACCATAGAATGAGTGGAAGGAGATCCAGCAGGAATCCAGGAATGGTTTGGGTTGGAAGGGACCTCAAAGATGATCCAGTGTCATGGGCAGGGACAATTCCCACCATCCCAGGGAGCTCCAAGCCCCATCCAGCCTGGCCTGGGACATTTCCATGGATGGCAAGAGGGCTCTTCCCACCCACTCAGTTCCTGCTTTTGCTCCAAACCCCATCCAGCCTGGCCTTTCCCACCCTCTCAATCTCCACCTTCAGTGTCCCCCTGGACCTGCAAAATTCCAGTTCACGGGGACTGATTAACCACAGAGCGAAGCGAAATTCCCTTTATTTTTGGTGAAAAGGTGGCTGTTTATTCCCCCTCTGCCTTTTTCCTGCCCTGCCTTTCTTCCTCTGGTTCTCCACAGATGTTAAAGGCAGCTCTCCTGTCCAAATCAGCCCGAGTAGCAAAACCCACAAACCCAATCCTGTGGCCAGGGGCCAAACCCATTCCCGTCCACTCCAATTTACTGGGAGACGAGTGCTGGCACGTTCCTTCCAGCTCCATCATCAAATTAATGGCCATCAGAGGCCTTTCTTGGAGAAATGGGGAGTGAAAGTTATAACCCCAGCCAGGACATAAATAACACACCCATGGCATGGCAAACAAACCAGCATTTGCTGTTAGTTATGGCCTTTCAGCCTGGAAGTGACAAAAAACAAACAAAAGGAATTCGTTATGTACATTGAGGTTGGAGGAGTGGAGGAACCACGCAGCTTTTGGGAATATTCAGGGGGAAGAAAGGGATCCAGCCAAGTGTGTTTCTGCCATAAATCTCTATTTCTGCCTGCTGGTTGCTTGTTAGAACAGGGGGGTTTGTTTGAAATCCGGGGGAGTCGAGCGGCAGAAAATTGAAGGTAAATAATCAAGCGAGCAACTTCTCTTTCTCTTTCCTTAAAAATTGATGAAGGGTGAAACCAGCCCTGAGCTGGAAGGGTGGGGACTCAGCAGAATCCCACTAGGAGCTGAGGCGTCGGGAAAGTTATACCCAGGAATTTCAGGGTGGGGCTTCCAAAGGAGCTGGAGAGTGAAAAACTCAATTTAGCCACCGGGAAGTGAAATATCCCCAATCGCCTGCAAAAGACAATTATTGATGTAATTATCTAAAAAACCTGAAATTACTCTTTGGAGGGCTAATTGGAAGTCTGTTCCTCCACTCATATTCCTGGGATATTTTAGTTTTCCCCTTATGGAACTGAGGCCTGGATGTTTACAGGAATCGGGTCTAGAAAATCTTGGAAAACTCAGGGCTGGTTTAAATCAGTTGAATAAAGAGAAAGAAGTGAGGGAGGGAGGTGATTCACAAAAAAACCCCCAAAAAAACGCCATTTAAAACACAGAGTATTCCCACAAGAAACCTGTAGGAAACCTGCTGCTTTCTTGGAATGACTGGAAATCCCCATGGAATAATAATTTAGGGTGGAGGAAAACTCTGAGGAACAGCTGAATCCTGAGAAGGAAATGTTGAGGGGAGAAGTTGGTGAAGGAATTATCCTGGAGGTGGGAGATGGATCCTCCAGGAGAATTATTCCATCCCTGGGAATTCTGCATGCTCAACTGCTGATCAGAATTCTCTCTCCAGGGCCGTTTTTCTGCCTGAATCCTTGTTAATTTGGGTCATTCCAGTTTCTCCTGGGTGGATCCATCAGGATTGTGGAATTAATCCCAAGGGGAGGTAGGACTTTAAGATTTTTACATAATGCTTTTACACTTTATTTTATTTTTATTTTAATTTTTATGTGCTGGGATTATTTTTTTTTTTTTTTTAACAGAGAAACAGGACTTTTGAATTTTGTGAGAAAGTGCACTTCATTTGTTTATTTTTTCCAGAGGCAGGGAGAGGATGGATCCTCTGACAGGTGTCAACAGGGTGGCCAAGGAGTCCCCAGATTTCTGCTTAGGAGAAATTTAGTTTTCATTTTTATTTAAGGTTTCATGGGCCAATAAAATTCTGCCAACCAGATATTTATGTAATTAAACCAATACTGAGCTAATTGCTGTAATTGAAGTGGGAACTTTCTTAACTCATTGCTTTTTAACCCCCAAACCTCACAGTGCTCCATCCTAAAACCTCTTGGTAACTTTTTTAACCATTTTTGCTTTGTCCATGACTTTTAAGCTCTAAAACTAAACTTAACTCAACTCTGCTTTAAGTTCTAAATCCACATTGTCACTTCTAGCCCCTAAACTTGGGAGCTTTTCCCGAGGTTTCAGGACAAACCCTGTCTCTAATTCTAAATTTTGGATCACAGACCCGATATCCTGAGATTTCCCAGCGCTCTGGATTCTGACAGGGATGGATCCCACCAGAGCACCTGGCCCAGGGAGCAGGAAAACCCCAGAAATTCCAGAGAAACCCCAGAGAAATCCCAGAGAGCAAGCCCTGGAAGTGCCAACCCCATTCCCTGGGCATGGAAAGGAGCAGGGGTGATGTTGGGAATTCTCATGGAATTCTCATGGAATGCCAGAGCCTGGTGCCTGCAGCTACTCATGGGGAAAGCCAAGGAATTCTTCCTGCTTTTCTCTAGGGAGAGAAGTGACAGCAGCGACTTTCTGGAGGAATTCAGCAAATTCCTTTGGCCAATCCTCTGCTTTTTTACAGCTTTTCCTTGGCCTCTCCAACCCAAAATTAACAGCTGGTTTGCTGTTCTGATCCTTCAAGCGGCTACAAATGATTAACACCCTGTGATTAACACCCTGCTCAGCTAATTGCTGAGTTTTTTACGGCATTAATCGACAACCAAGCAAAGGATTTCTTCGAAAACACCGCAAAATCTCTTTCACCCACCCATTTTTCTTTCATCCTGGAGAGTTCCAGCCTTGTGCTCCCAAATCCCAGCGGGGGGAAGTGCCAAGCTCTGGTTTCCCCGGGCATATGATTCCCATTTTGGGCCACACTCGCATGGATCCACGTCAAAAACTCCTTTAAAAAAAGCAAAACAAAAAAAAAAAAAAACCCAGAGCAATTCTTGAAAGGAGCTCAGGGCTCAAGCACAACCAGGGATTGAATTTGCCAGCTCCAAACAAATTAAGAACTTTAAATAAACATCTTCTCCTCGAATAAACATCTTCTCCTCCCTTAAACCAGGCAAAGGCAGGCTGCTTTTAATAAAAATGTTGTGGAAAACCAGACAGTCCCAGATGGCAAAGTTTATTTGCTGTTTTCCAAAGGGAATTTTAATTGGGATTGAGGCTGGGTAATTTCTTTTCTGACTTGGTTTCCCTCAAGCAACGTTCCAGCAGTTTTTCCGGTTTGGATACTCGGGCAGAGCTGAGCTGAAATTCTGAGCTGAAATTCTGAGCTGAAACTCTGAGCTGAAATTCTCAGCTGAAATTCTCAGCTGAAGTTCTCATCTGAAATTCTGAGCTGACATTCTCATCTGAAATTCTCGTCTGAAATTCTGAGCTGAATTTGTGGGGATTCATCTGTTAGAACCCTAAAAAATATGCCAAAAACCCCTCAAATTTTTTCAGATGACAAGAAAAAGAAGTTTGAAAGAAGGCAGATGCTTCAATAAATAAATAATCAAATTTTTTTCAATTTTTTTCCTCTGGAAGGGTTTTTCCCCATTCATGAAAGTTGTGATCAAAGTCCATAGGATTCTTTCTAAGATTCCAATAGAGTTTGGGTGAAATCCAAAGGGTTGGAGCTAAAATCCAGGGAAATCATAAAAGGATTCTCTTAAGAGAAAGTCCTTGAGACTCTTTGAAAGCAGTGAACCTGTTCTGGCAGAGGCTTGCCACAAATGAAAACATTTAAATTTATAAGAAATTTATTTCTTTCAGATTTTTCAATATATGGAAGTTAAAAATATGAATTGTTTTGGTGTCAAGTTGGGGGTATTGTAAAATTTATTGTCCTTTTTTTACCCTCTTGTAATAGAAAAAAATAAAAAGGAATAAATAAAATTAAAAAATTTAAATGTTAAATTTGTTTTATAAAAGGGTTAAAAGGCATGGGATAGTGGCAGGGGATGGAACAGGATGATCCAGAAAATCCCCTCCAACCAAACCCATTCCATGATTCCCTGATTATTTCAAAGCTTTTCCAAACCCTGATATAAATCATTTTCATCCCCTCAAAAAAACAAAAAACAAAAAACAAAAACTTATAGTAATTTATTTAACTTCATTTTTAAGTGAAAAAACCACGGAATTTTTTATCACAGAATTTAAATTACAAATCCTGCTTAGCATCAACCAGAAACAAACAGTGACTGGGAATGGGACTTAATCCTGGCCTAGAGAAATGAATTTGTGAGTGGGTTTGGGATATAATCCTGGTCTGGGTTTGGGAGTTAATCCTGGTCTGGGTTTGGGAATTAATCCTGGTCTAGAGGAAGGATTTTGTTACTGGGTTTGGGATTTAATCCTGGCCTAGAGAAATGAATTTGTGACTGGGTTTGGAATTTAATCCTGGTCTAGAGAAATTAGTTTGTGACTGGGTTTGGGATTTAATCCTGCTCTGGGTTTGGGATTTAATCCTGGTCTGGGTGTGGGATTTAATCCTGGTCTAGAGAAATTAGTTTGTGACTGGGTTTGGGATTTAATCCTGGTCTGGGTTTGGGATTTAATCCTGGTCTAGAGAAACGAGTTTGTGATTGGGTTTGGGATTTAATCCTGGTCTAGGGAAAGGAGTTTGCGACTGGATATGGATTTAATCCTGGCCTAGAGAAATGAATTTGTGACTGGGTGTGGGTGGAGCCCTCTCCTTGCTGGGATCAGTCCTTGGCCTGGAATATTGGAAAGCTCCCCAAGACTGTGGGAGACAAACTGAGATCAGGAGGGATGAGTCCATTAATTGTTTTTGTTTCCCAGCCTGAGGGCAAATGTTGGATCTTTAACAGAAGGAAGAGCAGGTCACGCTTGTCCTGCAGGAAAAATGAATCCACTCCAGAGGATCAGATATGTGGGGGTTCCTCTGGTAAAACTCTAAAACATAGACCAAAAAACCCCTAAAACTCCAATCTTTTGAGATAAAAGGAGTTGGGCACTTCAATAAATAAAACATCAATTTTTTTCCTTTTCTTCTGCAATTTTTCCAGGTTCCCTTTCGAGTCACCAGCCAGAGGCAAGCAGTGCTTGGAGAATTTCTTGGAATTTCTCTGTGAGGAAAATCCAAGTGAAAAACAAGAAAGAATTTTTTAAAAATTGAGTCATTTTGCTGAATTAGAGGATTTAATTTGATTTAAAAATTCTCTTCAGGAAAACTGTTGAGTGGAGGGGAGGTGGAGAAGAAACAAGATGTAAAATGCTGGTGGAAAGTTATTGTAATGGCTTGAGTAATAAATACATGGCTCGAGGAATACATCCATGGTTTTATTGGTGTATCCAGCATTGTTTTACAGCACATTTAAAGTTCCCAGAAGATGTGCAGGAGGTCTCGCTCTGCTGGAACTCAGATCCTCGGGCTCAGGCAAAGAAATCCCACCCAGGAGCAGAGCAGGAGTAGTTGAGAGGAGAAAAACACTGAGAAATTAACTCTAATTAGAGGATTAATAAGCAGGAAGAGGCACCCAAAGGAGTTGCCCACCCAAAAAGAGCCCATCCTGCATTTCACTCCCATGGAGGCTCCCTGAGAGAAATAATCTGGAAGCTGCTCTGGATAAAACTGAGTCTCCCTCTCCCTGCTTTAGGGTTTGTCTGGGTTCTGTTCTCTTTGGGGAGGTGAGAGCGGGGCAGGAAGGGCTTTCCTCCTCTCCTGGGGCTTTTCCAGAGGTGCCACTTGGCTGGAATTCATCAGTGCAGGCCCAGCAGAGCTCCAAGATCCCATAAAACAGTCTGCCAGGCTGCAGAGAGGGAACAGGAACCAGGAGAGCTGGGATAGGGAATGGTGAGAGCACAGAGCTCTGATCAGAGGCTCTCGGGGGTGGCTTTGGTCAGGGTGACCCCGGCTGTGTCCAAGTCTCTTTTTCCCAGCCCAGCTGCTGCAGAAGGAGTCCGGAGTCTTCAGCCGCTGCTCTCCAGGTTGTTGGATTGTTCCTTCTCTCCGATATTCCCTGTCTGGGTGCCCAGCTCAGCCCCAGGCACACTCTCTGCCCTCCCCTGGGGCGGGCACTGATTTTTACACTACAAATTCCCTGTGAGTTATTGACAGGGATGATCCAGCGCCTCTCACCTGTGGCACACAGTTCCATCCCACTCCAATCCCATCCCCAGTGCCACCATCCCCAAGGAGATGGGCTCAGGGAGAAGAAGGAAGGAGCACAGGACAACGCCCCAGTCCCTGCATCTCACCCCCTGAGCCCCCAGGGTGAAAATCCCCAAAATTCCCCTTTTCCCTCTACAACTGCTACTGTCATGCCAGGGAAACTTTGGTGCCCTTTAGTTCCTCACCCACAGGTGGGGATTTGTTCCACGGGTCAAACCCAAAGCCCCAGGAGTCCCTGGGATCTGTGACCCCCCCTGCCAGGGATTGAGATCCCCCTGGCTGGAGCTGGGATCAGCCAGGAATGTCCCAGACACAGCCTGGGTTCTGACAAGAGGCTGAGCTCAAAAAGCTTTGGTTCAAAGTCAGGGAGACTCTTTTAACCTTTCTGTCAACCTGTGATGGGTTCTGATCTGGAAAAGTCAAGGAACAAAGAGCAAAAGCCTCAGAAATATTTTTAGGTTCACCAAAGGTTTAGGCTGTGTGGAGAGCAGAAGAGGTGGAGCCTCAGCACAGAGAATTCCACTGGTTTTCTTCCTGCTCCTGAAATCTGTGAGCTCTGGAGTCTTCCTTAAAATCTGCTGCCTCAGCACAAGAGACCAGGAATGGCTTGTGTACAGACAAACAAATCATTCCCAGCCATTTCCATACAATTTGTTTTCTTGTGTCTTTATTCAAGCAGGAACTACTTTAACACAACTGCAGATTTTACCTGGGCAGGGAAATACTGATGGAAAAGAATCCCCAAACAATTGGACAGACGTGCAAAACCACGGGAGGGATCCCAGAATTTGCTGGCCTGTCCATCCCACATTATTCCCCGGAGTCAAAGCTCAAGGTGACCAGGCTGGGACTATTTCACCACCAGCTTTAAGAGCTGTTGAAGCTTTTTTTACATCCTCAGGGGAATATTCTGGGTGTAGCCTCAGCCTGACCATCAGTCCAGCCTCTGTTTACCCCATAACTGCCTCATGAGAGGTCTAAGGAATATTTGATCCTGCATGGAAGCACCAAAATCTACACAGGACAGGGAATCTCCCAGGAACGTTCTGAATTTCAATCTGCTCCACAATACAGCCAAAGAAACTCTCATTTTTCCTTTCTGCCAGAGTTCCAGGCTAATGATAATAACTTTAAATCCTTTCATCCCTTAATGGGCCGGTTATTCCAGCAGAAATGCACATCAAAATGGATATTAACATGCAAGAGGCAGAGCTCAGGCTGAGACAGGATCAAACTCTAATCCTGGAGCTGGAAGCACTTTTTTCCCTCATCAGAACTCCTCGTGCAGATGTTTCTCAGCAGGGTAACCCAGCCTGGCCTGGGTCTGAGTACCTGAAGTCACAGCTGGATTATAAATTCTGCCAAGAAACCTTCCAAAGCAGGGAGGTGCTTTGTGGGGGAAGCAGCCCTGCAAAAATCAGCTGTGGGGTCCCACCTCCAACAAAGCTGCACTAGGAAATGGGAACCTGGAAAATATTCCTGTGCTGGGATTGTTATTCCAGATGAAGATCTTGCACCTGCTCCAAAGCTCCGTTGCAGAGGCTGGAGCGTTTTTGGTGCTGTTTGTCTGTCTTTAAAGGGATATTTGGGTGGTTTAGAGCGGGATTTGGCAGAGCTGGCCTCGTTCAAGGAAGCTCTGGAGATCCCTCAGGAGGACCCTGAGTGCAGCTACCATGACCACACCACGAGGTAAATTTTGGAAGGATTTTAGGATGAAGGAATTATCCCAGGGCCAGTTCTCAGCCTGAACACTCCTGGTTTTGTCTGGTAGAATCAAACCTGCCAAAAATCCCTGGGAGGAATCTCCTGGGGAAGAAACAGGCTGCCCCAGTCTCAGGGGTCTTGGAGGTTTTAGCTTCTTGTTGCCAGGTGGGCAAGGGGAAGTTTTGGAATCAAAATTCCCTGTGCAAGGAAGAGTTTTGGAAACAAAATTCCCTGTGCAACAAAGAGTTTTGGAATCAAAATGCCCTGTGCAACAGAGTTTGGAATAAAAATCCCATGTGCAAGGAAAAGTGGATGGCATAAAGTTGGAACAACTTCTTCTTCTTCTTCTTCTTCTTCTTCTTCTCTTCTTCTTCTTCTTCTTCTTCTTCTTCTTCTTCTTCTTCTTCTTCTTCTTCTTCTTCTTCTTCTTCTTCTTCTTCTTCTTCTTCTTCTTCTTCTTCTTCTTCTTCTTCTTCTCTCCTACTCCTTCTCTTCTTCCTCTTCCTCTTCCTCCTCCTTCTTCTTCTTGCAATTTTTGACTCCTTTGTTCACCTGCTGTCAATTTTGACAGCTTAACTTCCAGCTTCCTACAGTTTTGAAGAAAAAACGTGGCTGGGAAGGAGAATTTAGGACTCTTGCACCAAAACAAAACTGGGATTTGCCCAGATTAAGCACTTAGGGGGCACAGAGGCAGGAGATCATACAAAATCCCTGATTTTAGATTTCCTCCAGTCCAAGCTTGAGCAGACACCCCAGAATTTAACCCTGAGAGAGATCTCATTCTCTGGGAATCCCAACTTCACCTGTTCCATCCCCCAGGACTGGTTAAGCCTCTTGCCAGCAATAATAATTCTGATTTTTCCTTTCCTCGTGTCTCTTAACGAGGATTGTTTGGCTCTGCCTGTTTGTTTTTGATCAATCTCTGCCTTTTTACAGAGTATCCCTGAACTCCAGGGCTCAGAGCAATCGCCCGCGTACTTGGGATTTTTTTCCTCTTCCAACTGGGATAGAGCCAGCTTTATATGAAATCGAGTGCATTTTAGGATTTCTCCCAAAGCCATTTCTTGTCAGAAGCCCAGGGACTGTGATCCCTCCGTGCTTGGGGTTTTCTTGGAGAATTCCAGGCAGAATCCTGCTGGCCAGGATCCCAAACAGATTCCAGTGTTAATGGATTTTGCTTGGAGCCAATCCACTTCACCCTACCCTCACTTGATGCTGAATTCAAGCGCCTCATTGTCATCAGTTGTCACCTGACCAGACCCACAACAGCCCCAGGACTCATTTTTATTTCTGTTCAAAATTAAAATCAAATGACAGGCTTTGGAGAAGACACTCTCAGGGAAGCATTTCCACTTTTAACTAGAAACAGCTTGGTCTGCTCTGAACAATCGCACTTCTCAAATGCCAAAATTCATTCAAAATTCAGATTATTTTGCTTTTTTATTTCATAAAATTAAGGCAATTTGCTCAAGGAGAGCCATGGGTGAATGGGACCGGCTCAGAGGTTTTGCTGCCTGTTCCACAGCCATGTGGAGACCCCTCAGACCATAAATGATAAGATTGAGATAAGAACATCTCCCCTCAGCAGAGCTCTGCAAGTGGCCTGAAGAGCCCAAAACGACCTGGGCAGAGTCCTAGTGATGCCTCAAGTTTTGAGTTTTCCATTCTGCATTGGTGTGCAGCTTTTAGTTTCATGTTAAGGGTCGCTAGGATCTTGTCACAGGGTGGTGAAGACACAACAATCTTATTTTAGTGCAGGGCTCAAGGGAAATCTCTCTGAACTTCAGGCCAAGAGCATGAACAACACAAAAAGAGAAGGATGGGCAAGGAGGCAGGCAAGGAGGATGAAATTTCATCATTCAAGGCTACTAATTGGACAATTATGCAAATGGGCTGCATGCAAATGGGATAAAACACGTAAAAATGTGAGGTCCTGTGCCCAAACCCTCTTTTGCTTCCACCTTGGAGCCATCTGGGCAGAGCCTTGAAGACACCTCAATAAATCGTGACTTGATTCTTCTTAACTCTGTTTTTATTCATCTTAACTATTTATTTAGCTTAACTCCACCTTGCCCCTGTTCCAGCTCCATGAGGCATCACCAAAACAATTTGTGAGGAATTGTGGGCGATCCAGAGGAATTGGGTGGGTGGTAAAGCCTTGGTGCAGCATTCCCACATCCAGGCTGGACCTAACCTGAGCTGAAGTGATGACCTCCAGCACTGGAAGAGTTTTCCCTGGGATTTCCCAGTGGCTTTGGAAAGCAGTGGGAGCAGCACATGGGGAGGCCAAATTCCTGCAGTCATGCCTCATGCTAACAGGAACTGAGCTCCCATCAGCCAGGCCAGCCCAGGGCAGGAACACGAGTTCAGTCTGCTCTCCAGCCCTTTTTGGCTCTTCCCTCTGGAGCCACGGCAGCTGGAGAGAGGGATCCATGACTCTTTATCCTGGAAAATAAAGAATAAAGCTCCTATGAGTGCCTGTGTGTGTCTCTGTGTGTGTGTGTGTGTGTAGGCTTTGTTTCATAACTCTGCCTGAGGGCGAGTTCTTTCAGGCTTCAGTGTTTAATTTATTAAATTTTTTGGGTTGTGATCTCAGGCCCCTCCTAGTGAACATCACTGGAGAGAAACATCATTCCTCAAACAGGACAGCCCAGGGGGGAAATCTGCTCCTTTTCCCAGCAAATGTAGTGTGTCTTCTGCTTATCCCTTTTTCCTGGAAGGCCCAGGAAGGAGGGCTGGTGACACACAGGCACCCAGGGCTCTGCTGGAACAGGGGACACGCTGGGTCCTGTGTTTGTGAGGTTCCCTTTGTCCCTGAGCAGCCAAATCCTGAAATGCTGTGGGCAGTGCTGGTGCCTGCAACATGAAAAGGACGTGGAACTGATGGAGTGAGTCCAGAGGAGGCCATGGAGTGGAAAAGGGGATTGGAGAACCTTCCCTATGGAGCCGGGCTGGGAGAGCTGGGGCTGTTCATCCTGGAGAAGGAAAGGTTGAGTGGAGACCTGAGAGCAACTCCAGGACCTAAAGGGGCCACAGAGAGCTGGAGAGGGACTGGAGCTGGAGAGACAGTGGTGACTTGAGAGGCTGGCCTGGAGAAGAGCCCAGCCAGAGCAAAGGAGAAATTTGGGATTGATGGAAAGGCCTCCCTGGACACAGCCTGGGCAGTGCCCACACCCAGGGAAACCCCAAAATGGACACAGGATGGAGCCCAATGGGCCGCGAGGTCCAAGCCTTGGATCAGTTCTGCTCCAGCTGCACTTTGGGGTTCATGGTCCAATTCCAGCTCCAAGGGATGCAGCTCCACCCTCCTGGGCATTCCTTGGCCTCCCAGGGAAGGGTTGGATTGGCCCAAGAAGAATTCCAACAGCACTGATTGCTATGGGAAAAATCCCAAAATTTTTATCTCTAATTTCTGTTGATTTTTCTATTGGTTGTGTCATTCCATGACGATCCAGAAATACATTCCATGATCCAGAAATCCATTCCATGATGATCCAGAAATACATTTCATGATCCAGAAATCCATTCCATGACCTGGAAATACAGCCCAGGCAAGCTGTAACCAGCGAGATCATTTCTTTCCTCACCCAACAATCAGGTGAACTTTCCTGAGTGGGAGTGTTTCCCCTCCATGCAGATCCATGGGATGAAAACCCCATGAAATACAGAAATCCCAGGGAACCTCACCTCCCTGTCCAACCAAGCCTTGAGCATTTCCAGGGATGGGATATCTACCCCCTGTCTGGGCGACCCGTGCCAGTGTTTCTCCCCTGGTATGACAAAACATTCTTCCTTTTTTCTGGCCTGAGTCAGCCCTCCCTTAGTTAAAAACCATCACCCCTGTCCTCTCACAGCAGGTTCTGGTTAAAAAGCCTGACCCATCTCCCTAAAATATTGAAAGGCTGCAAAAAGGGCTGAAAAATCCCAAATCTTTTGGCTTTTCCTCATGGGATAGGCACTTCAGCTCCTTCTCTTTCTCTTTCTCCTTCTCTTCTCTCTCTTTTTCTCTCTTTCTCTTTTCTCTCTTTCTCTCTTTCTCTCTTTTCTCTCTCTATTTTTCTCTTTTTTTTCTTTTTCTCCTTCTCTTTCTCTTTTTCTCTCTTTCTCCCTTTCTTCCTCTTTTTCTCTTTCTCCTTCTCCTTGTCTTTCTCTTTCTCCTGCTCTTTCTCTTTTTCCCTTTCTCTTTTTCTCTTTCTGTCTTTCCCTTTCCCTCTTTCTCTTTCTCATCTCTTTCTCCTTCTCTTTATCTTTCTCTTTCTATTTTTCTCTTTCTTTTTGTCTTTCTCTTTCTCCCTTTCCATTTCCCTTTCTTTTTCCCTTTCCCTCTTTCTCCTTCTCTTTCTCTTTAGATTGGGGCAGAACAACCACTCCCATCTCAGCTCCTTCCTCACCTCTGCAAAAGGTGAGAAAGAAAAACTTCTCAAAACCAGAACCAATTTTTTTTTCTATTTTTCCCTCCTCAACCCCCATTTTTATCTGGCAAAAACAAGCTGGCCACACCAAGGGGTGATACCAACAATTTTCAGCCAGACCATGCTCTGGTTTGTCCCTCAAACCTGGCTTAAAAAACTTTTTTACAGCTCCTGATGATGAAGGAAATCAAGAAGATATCGCTATTTCCACACTTTAAAATTCAGCTTTTTCTGAGCAATTGTTGCCCTATAAAATCTCATTTTTGGCAGGGTGTTCAGAGTGAATTTAAGCATAATGGGACAAAAAATGGCAGGAGATCCCCACTACCTCAGGAGAGCTCCAAGAATTCTGTCCATCCATCCACCAAGGAATTTAGGTGTTGTTAAAAGAAGGCCTGCCTTCTTTTCTCAATCAAACAATTTTCAAATTTCTCACAAATCCTCCACAGATTTCCATAGCTCCCAGGGAATTTGAGGCCAGAATTTGAGGCTTGTTCTGCTCCAAAGAGACAAAAAGCAGCAAACAATGGCAGGAAATATCATATCAGGAAATGTCACATCCAGGACCTTGAAAAATGGCAGGAATCCGACCGAGGAAGGTGAAGGTGTTTATTCCCAGGAGGTAACAGGGAATTCCAGCAGAGCTAAGGCAGGAGAACATTTTGATGATTTTTAAGGAAGAATTTTTTCCTGGTTTTGCCATCATTTAAAATTGCTAAATTTGGGAAAGAGGGCATGGATTTGATTTACTTGTTGGGCTTTTCTAAATCAACGGAATCCATCCAATTCCTGCACAAAATTTTGGGTACTAAGATTTTTGTGCCACTGTTTTGTGCATATTTAAGTGTGCAAGGCTATGGAATAGATTTCCAGATCCCCCAATTCCAGCAGATCTGGAACTCATTGACTTCCCTCATTCCTTAAACTGAATTTAGGATTTTGGATTCTTCGGAGGGGGAGGGATTGCACCATCTGCTTTCATTCCTAATTAGAATGAGAAGATTAATTCTTCCTTCTTTCACTAAATGGAAATGCATCTGTCAAAATGTTTTCCTTCAGCATTTTTTTTTTTTTTAAAGAAATATTTCAGCATTCCTTGCAAGGGGATTGTTTCACTTGGATTCACTGAGCTGACCGGAAGTATTTTATTTGACAGTGGTTCAATGTTAATCTGATTTTAGGGTTGGGATTTTTCTTCACTGTGGCCTGGTGCCACTTGGAAGTTCTCATCCCAAGCCTGCTGCTGTTGCTGTCAATTTTGGGAAAGGCTTTTTGTCCTTCCCCAGTGTCCTTCCTAAAATTCCACAGCGGCAAAATCCCCATCCTGGGGCATTCTCAGGACTGAACAGATTTTGTTCGAGTTTTTCCATCGCTCTTCCAAAGCTGGTTGGACAAGAGACTGACAGACATCCAACAAAAACTTTCCCATGGGTTGGAGATTAAAAATCTGTTTCAGAGCACTGGAGCTGCTCCTCGTACAGATTTGGCAAATCCAGGTTTCCTTCCTCCCACATCTGACCTCTGCTGGGAGCTGCCACAGGCTCGGATCCTTCCCAGCACTCAGGCTGGGAGGGAATTCTGGGGATCAATTGACACAGCTGACACCAGGTGGGTGTTCAAAAAATGGATCAACGTGGCCACGTGTGGTTTAGTGGTGTATTTGTTTTGGTTTAGGGGAAATCTGGGAGAAAACTTTTAACGGGGTTTTTCTAGAAAATAAATTTAAGCGTCTCCTTTTGTATTCAGTTTGGGGAAAAAGATAATATTTTTGGAGAGAAGGGGAAAAAACCTGTTTAACAGGCAAAGGATTTCTAAGCACGAAGAAATGAACAGTATTAAACAATGAATATTTTACCCACTTTGAAGAGATGATGAATTCAGAAAGTCTCCTTCATGGGGTGCAGCTCAGCTCCCTCAGGCTGTGTCAGTCCCAGGGCTCTGGGAAATCCTGAGGGGACACAGGGAGAGCTCCTGGAGCTCTGCTGGGTTTAGTGCAGAGCAGGGGCAAACAGTGCCAGAAAAAGGGGAAAAAAAACCCACAGTGTGGAGAACTTCTGTGCTCCAGCCAGCCCAAAACTGACACAGAGCAAAGGAGAGCTCTGCAGCAGCACAGGCTGTGTGTGAGGGGAAGCTGAGAACTCTGATCTTGATGGTTTGAAAACAACCCCACCAGACATTGCACTGCTTCCCCTTCACTCCCAGACCCAGCTTAAAGGTGAAAATCTGATTTCTGAGCTAAACAGACAAATGGGGATCTAATTCAGCATCAAACCAGGACATGTGTTTGATTAAAGGTGGGACTGATGACCTTGGAGCTTCTCCCCAACCCTGGGATTCTACAAAACTCCAGCAGTGCCGAGATCCCAGCTCTCTCCCAATTTCTTTTCTGTGCTTCCCTGCCTCTAATTCCCTGCTGCCCCTGGGATAAAGGGAAAGAGCAAGCCCTAAACTTCCCCTGCTGCTGGTGCCAGGGGCTCTGGCAGGAATGCGGCTGGAAGCTGTGGAGCTTCAGAGATATTCCCGAAGAAATTCCATCTAAAAGCTCCAGAAAAATCCCGTGTTTCTTAGGAACCAGATGTTTTAATGCCTAATGAACGGCAGAGTATTCACAGTGTCAAGGCTGGAAAGGGAATAAATGACATTTAGTGCTGATATAAACACAGAAAAGCAGGCAGAGAAGAGACGAGGGGAGTGTGTCTGGTTTGGGAGGGGAAATGGTGGTGGGAGGTTTCACCCAGGCACGGGCGGGGGTGTGTCTGGATATACCTGTTTATATCGGAATATATCTGTTTATATCTGAATATATCGGAATATACCTGTTTATATCGGAATATATCTGTTTATATCGGAATATATCTGTTTATATCTGAATATATCCGTATATATCTGTTTATATCTGAATATATCTGTATATATCTGTTTATATCTGAATATATCTGTTTATATTTCTCTATATATCTGTATATATCTGAATACATCTATCTATATATATCTATATCTGAATATATTTGTTTATATCTGAATATATCTGAGTATATCTCTTTATATCTGAATATATCTGAATTTGTCTGTATATATCTGTTTATATCTGAATACATCTGCTTATATCTGATTATATCTGTTAATATATCTCTCTATATATGAATTTATCTTTATATATATGAATATGTCTGTATATATCTGAATATATCTTTATACATCTATATATATTTTTATATATGAATACGTCTGTATATATCTATATCTATATCTATATCTATATCTATATCTTATTATATCTATATCTATATCTATATCTATATCTATATCTATATATATATATATATATATATTATATCTTTATATATGAATATATCTGAATATATCTGAATTTATCTGTATATATCTGATTATATCTGTATATATCTGAATGTACTGATAATATCTTTATATATCTCCATATATCTTAATATATCTGTATATATCTGAAATATCTGATTATATCTGTATATACCTGATTATATCTTTATGTATCTTTATATATCTGAATATATCTGATTACATCTGAATATATCTATATATCTCTGAATATATCTTTATATATCTCTATATATCCCTATATATATTAATATATATGAATATATCTGAATATATATTTTTATATCTCAATACACAAGTGAATGGTACCAATTACCTGAATGGTTCTGGGTTACTCAAGCAAGACTCACCTGCAAAAAAAATAAAAATATAATTTAAATAGGGGGGAAAAAGGAGAACTTCTCATGTTTTAAAATTGCCGTTCAATTAACCCTAATTAAAGCTTCCCCCAATTCATCTCCTTCTTTCCAGCCTCGGCGCCCTTTGTATTGAAAATTAACGTTATTCCAGGGAATTCTGACAGCAACAAAACAATGATGTCCAGAGCCAAGGCTTGGGGGAGTCAGGACTGCCAGGGACCAAATCCTGGAGACTTCTGCTCCATCCTCCTGCAGTGTGGGGACAAATCACACCAAAATCACAAATATACAAACCAAATCTGATACAAACATCTCCCCTTCTCCCCAGCTGCCTTCATACTGAAAATGAATTTACACCAGCAAAACCTCCTGGTGCAAAACCTGCTGATCCTCAGAACTTTCCAGGCTGGCCCAAGTGATGGAGATGAGCAAATATTTTGGATTTTTTGTGTTGGTTTTTGGAGTCAGGACTGCCAGGGACCAAATCCTGGAGACTCCTGCTCCATCCTCCTGCAGCGTGGGGACAAATCACACCAAAATCACTGCTGAAAACAAATATATAAACCAAATCTGATACAAACATCTCCCCTTCTCCCCAGCTGTCTTCATACTAAAAATTTAATTTACACCAGCAAAACCTTCCAGTGCAAAGTCTGCTAATCCTCAGAACTTTCCAGGCTGGCCCAAGTGATGGAGATGAGCAAATATTTTGGGTTTTTTTGTGCTGGTTTTTGGTTACACATGTGGGGTGGTGCTGTCAAGGCATTAACAATTCCCCCTGGCCATTCCTGCAGCAAAATCTGGCCAATATCTGCTTTAATTGCCGTGCCTGAGGCCTGACTGAACCACTCCAAAGTCCAGGAAAGTCTTTTTTTCCCTTGGTTTCAGCACGGGTTCGATGAGATCTTTCCCATTCCGGAGCAAAATTCGATGCTGTCATTGATACCCTGGCGAAGCTCTCGCCCGGATCTGTCGTTGGGGATATTTTATTCCCACTTTAGTCCCGTTTCAAACCTCCCAGCCGCTGTGAGGCCACAAAAAATTGACTTCATCCCAAGTTCAACCCCAAATTCAAACCTGAAATGCTGAAATTCAGCAAGAGCAGGAAAGGAGTAGGGGAAAAATTAAATCCTCCCTTTGTCCTGAGACTGGTGAACAGCAGGGACTCAGCATTTTCTCCATCCCCAACCTTGGAACTTGGAATTTCCTCCTCTTTGGCTTTTATCCAGGCCTCCTGTTCGCACCTTCAGGGTGAGGTATTTGGGTTGTTTAACCCTTTGCCTCCTAGTGATTGGTTTTCCTTGGTTTTCCTGCTGTGGGGAGGATGCACCATCTTTGACTTTGGGATTGAACCCAGACTCCTGGGTTTGGGTACCTCCCCAGCCTCTCTGAGTAATCTGTCACAGTGTTCAACAGCCCTCCCAGTCAAAAAGAAGAAAGTTTTCCTGCATTTAAATGGAATTTTTCTGAATTTCAGTTTCTCTTTTTGCCTGGCTCTGGTATCACTGAGAAGCTCCTGGTTCCATCTTTTTTTTTTTTTTTTCTTCACCATCAGGTATTTCATAGAATCCCAAAGTGCTTTGGGTTGGAGGGGACTAAAAGATGATCCAGTTCCACCCCTGGACAAGGACACCTCCCACTATCCCAGGTGGATCCAGCCTGGCCTTGGGCACTGCCAGGGTTCCAGGGGCAGCCACAGCTGTGCCAGGGTCTCCCCACCCTCCCAGCCAGGAATTCCTTCCCAATTCCCACCCCGCCCTGCCCTCAGGCAGTTTGAAGCCATTCCCTGGGTCCTATCCCTCCATCCCTTGGGAACTGTCTCTCTCCATCCCTTCACGCCCAGCCCGGATCCATCCCGGGGTTATCCCCACATTGCACTTGGCACTTGCTCCCGTTCAAACAGGGACGGCACAACTCATTTTAATGCTTCATTTTCTGTGACTTCTCCCATGGATCCCTGCAGCGCCTCGAGTGACACCTCCCTCATCCCTCTGCTGCCCTCCAGGCACTGCTGAACCAGGGAGAAGAGGGAATTTTATCCCAGTGAGCAAAAAAACAAACCCGAATTTAGGTGCCTTTCTGCCATCTGTTTGCTGTCTGCACATGAAAGCCGTGTAACCACGTAAACAGCGTTGGGATTTCTGCCCAATTGCAGCAATATTCCCATTTGTTGTTTTTCCTATTAACCTTCCAGTGATGGAGCAAAGAGATTAGGAAATGAGCTACATGAAAGAATTCAGAGGGATATTCCCTATCAGATCTGGCTGTTCCCGAGGCGTGTGAGCAAGGAGCCTTTCAAACGAGGGGAGGGTTATTCAGCAGAGCCCTTTAAAGCTTGGAATTCACGGGTCAGGATGAAGGGAAGGTTTTTTCCCTTCTTTCTAGGAAATGTCTGAATCAAAGGGGACACGGTGACCTTGGAAAGAGGAGGAGAAGGAGAAGGAGAAGGAGAAGGAGAAAGGGGAGGAGAAGGAGAAGGAGAAGGAGAAGGAGAAGGAGAAGGAGAAGGAGAAGGAGAAGGAGAAGGAGAAGGAGGAGAAGGAGAAGGAGAAGGAGAAGGAGAAGGAGAAGGAGAAGGAAGGAGAAGGAGAAGGAGAAGGAGAAGGAGAAGGAGAAGGAGAAGGAGAAGGAGAAGGAGAAGGAGAAGGAGAAGGAGAAGGAGAAGGAGAAGGAGAAGGAGAAGGAGAAGGAGAAGGAGAAGGAGAAGGAGAAGGAGAAGGAGAAGGAGAAGGGAGGAACTTTGGGGTTTGGATGTCGAAAGCTTCAAACCCCAGTGATGAAAACCAGCTTTTATCCTGCTCACAGCCCTTATCAGCCTCCCCATCTGATAACAGCAATCACGACTGGCTCTGAACCACTCAGCAGGAATAAAGGTGACCCAGGATCCCCTTGGGGCTGGAAGGAACCTTGGAAAGCATCGGAGACTTGGCATGGTGCAAAGCCCAGCAGCCCCCAGCGTCTGTTCCAATGGCTCATGTCAAAAATACCCAGCAGTGAAGGCAGGCCGGAGCTCTGGCAGCACTAATTAACAGCAGGTTAATCAGGGTGTGTTCCAATCTGCCTGGATCCAAATTCCACATGGAAAGACTTCTAGGAAGCCCATCTGGTTGCTTGGCTTGCCTGGAAAAGCAGACAGTGCCATCATTTCCACAGGGCCAGCTCTGCCCAGGCTTGCAGGGCTGTCCTGAGCAAATCTGGCACTGGGAGGGACAATAGGGAGGGAGCAGCTTGGAGAGGGAAATTTCCAAAGTTCTGAGGCCACATCCCGGTGCCGTGTCCAGCTCTGGATCCTCAGCACAGCAGGGACAGGGAGCTCCTGAGGAAGGGTCTGGAGCAGCTCCATGCCCAGGAAAGGCTGAGGGAGCTGGAGCTGCTCAGCCTGGCGAGGAGCCCTGGCTGAGAGGGGCCCTCAGCCCTGGGTGTCCCTGGGTGTCCTGGTGCCCTGTCCATCCTGGGTGTCCCCTGTCCATCCCTGGGTGTCCCCAAGTGTCCCTGTGTCTCTCTGTCTGTCCCTGTGTGTCCCATTCTGTCCCTGTCTGTCCCTGGGTGTCCCTGAGTGTCCTTGTCTGTCCCTCTCTGTCTCTGAGTGTCCCTGGGTGTCCCCATCTGACCCTGTGTCTCCCTCTCTGTCCCTGTCCATCCCTGTCTGTCCCTGTGTCTCCCTGTCCATCCCTCTCTGTCCTTGTCCCTCCCTGACCATCCCTCTCTGTCCCTGACAATCTCTGACCATCCCTGTCCATCCCTTTCTATCCCTCTCTGTCCCTGTCTATCCCTGACCATCCCTGTCCATCCCTCTCTGTCTCTGTCCATCCCTTTCTATCCCTCTCTGTTCCTGACCATCCCTGACCATCCCTGTCCATCCCTCTCTGTCCCTGTCCATCCCTGTCCATCCCTCTCTGTCCCTGTCTATCCCTGACCATCCCTGTCCATCCCCAGCCCCTGAGCAGAGCCCACAGAGGGGCTGGAGTCTCCTCCTGGGGATATTCCAGAACTTTCTGGCTGTAACCCTGAGCCCTGTGCTCTGGGACAGTCCTGCTGGAGCAGGGAGGTGCCACCAACTGCCCCACCCTGGTCCCTTCCCACCCGACCCATCCTGGAATTCTGGGATTTCCCAGCAGAGCAAAAAGGGTTAAATCCCATAAAAAGCAGCTATCAAACCTCCCGACCTTCCAATCATTTTCCACAGACTTTGCCCCAAAGCATTGGAAGAGCTTCTCCAGATGCTTCCATATCCCACTGAAATTTCAGACCCTTCAAAGATACTTTTTTTACCTTCAAAAAGCAAATATTACAATATTTCCATATAAATTTTACCGCTATTTTAATGGATTTCATTTTCTCTGCTCCTTTAAAAGACGGGATTTTTGTGGATGGAGGATGTCAGTCTGGGGTTATTTCATCTCTAAAGTTATGAAGGGAAAATAACAATAAAAAATCACAAATAAAGCTTTTATGGAGAAGATATTAATTTAGAATGGAAAACTTATTTTTATTTAAACAACATAGCCTGAATAAAAACCACTTAACCTGCGTGTAAAAATGGACTTGAAAGAGCAGCAGGAAACTTAATAGGAAATAAAATTTCCCAAAGGAATCTCTGTGACCTTTTCCTGTTCTCTATTTTGGACTGGGTGCCCAGGTACTGTTTTCTGGTAATAAACAATAAAATTGCATTTTCATTTAGATAACTTCAACATTTTGTAATCCATGGTTTAAAAAGTGCTTCAGAGCTACACAAAAGGCAAAAATTTGTGTAAATATTTTGGAACTTGGAGGAATGTCGTGTTGTTTTAGTCCCTCCAAGTCTCCTCTCTTAAAATAATTAAAAACAAAGGAAAAAGAGCCACAGACAAAAAAAAAAAAAGAAAATTTAAACTCAGAGCAAAAGTTCTCTGATGGTACAAAGGGAAAGGAGAGCAACAGGAAATAAAAGGGAAGAAAAGGATCATTTTTGATCAAAACTGGAAATCAAATTAAAATATAAATACATTATTTTATCTGGAAAAAGCAACGAAGCTTCTCCATTTCCCTAAAACAGTGAGGAAAACAAGGAAACATTCCCGAAAAACAGCTTAGAAAAGAAATTAACCTGCTTGAGCCTTAATCATAATTAAAGCCTCATAAGAATGGGTCTCATCAAATCTAAATTATTTTAGTTGTTTAAGTGATAACTTAAACTTTTAAACCTTCAAATTAATTAATGATGGGATTAATCTGATTATTTGTAAATGACAAAACCCAAGCCAATTAACTTGCTTCTGGGATTTTTAAGTTCTGGTGATTTTTCTCCTGGTCAAGGTCGTAACAATTTGCTCAGAACGAGGGTCTGGCTTGTCCATAAAATTCACCTGGAATTCGTACAAATTTGGATGCATTCAGTTTTATTCCTTCAACATCCTTTATTGCAGCTGAAAAACGGAAGAGAGCAAAGGAAAATAATTTAATGATCCCAATTCCTCCCACTTTTTTTTCCCAGCTATTTGAAAAAACCAGGAAAACTGCCTGAAAAGAGAGGCTGAGCTGCACAGTCCAGGATGACTCCTCCACCTCATCCAACATTTCCAATGAGAGTTGGAAGTGGATTCATCAAGCTCCCATTCTTCCTGCCCTTCCCTCCAAACAAATCCATCTCCAGGGAACCAGGGAATGAGGAACTTGGGTAAGAAAATTCCTTGGAGAGTTCACCCGTGCTTCCAAGGCTTCCTTGCTGGTAGGAGAATTGGAATATTTTGATTGCACAACTACTAATTAATTGATCAATGAATTAATCAATTTAATGAAATAATTTAGACAGAACTACAAAATCCACCTGAAAAGAGGCTGAGCTGCGCAGTCCATGATGACTCCACCAGTTGATTCCACATTTCCAGACAGCTGGAAGTGGGTTCACCAGGCTCCTGTTCCTCCTGCCCTTCCCTCCAAACAAATCCATCTCCAGGGAACCAGGGAATGAGGAAGTTTTGAAGAAAATTCCTTGGAGGATTCACCCATGCTTCCTTGCTGGCAGGAATGCTGGAATATTTTGATTGCCCTGCTACTAACTAATCAACCAATTAATCAATTTAATTAAGTAAATCAGGCTTAACCATGAAATCCATCTGGACAGAGAGGCTGAGTTGCCGAGTCCAGGATGATTCCTCCACCTCATCCACATTTCCAACAGATCCTTTCCAGACAGCTGGATGTGGATTCACCAGGCTCCTGTTCCTCCTGTTCTTCCCTCCAATCAAATCCATCTCCAGAAAGCCAGGGAATGAGGAACTTGGGAAAGAAAACTCCTTGGAGGACTCACCCGTGCTTCCAAGGCTTCCTTGCTGGCAGGAGTGCTGGAATATTTTGATTGCTCTGCTATTAATCAATTTATCAACCAATTAATCAATTTAATTAAGTAAATCAGGCTTAACCATGAAATCCATCTGGACAGAGAGGCTGAGTTGCCCAGTCCACGATGATTCCTCCACCTCATCCACATTTCCAACAGATCCTTTCCAGACAGCTGGATGTGGATTCACCAGGCTCCTGTTCCTCCTGTTCTTCCCTCCAAACAAATCCATCTCCAGGAACCCAGGGAATCAGGAACTTTTGAAGAAAATTCCTTGGAGGACTCACCCGTGCTTCCAAGGCTTCCTTGCTGGCAGGAAAATTGGAATATTTTGATTGCACAACTACTAATTAATTGATCAATGAATTAATCAATTTAATGAAATAATTTAGACAGAACCACGAAATCCACCTGAAAAGAGAGGCTGAGCTGCACAACCCAGGATGACTCTTCCAGTTGATTCCACATTTCCAGACAGCTGGATTTGGATTCACCAAGCTCATGTTCCTCCTGCCCTTCCCTCCAAACAAATCCATCTCCAAGAACCCAGGGAATGAGGAACTTTGGAAGAAAATTCCTTGGAGGACTCACCCGTGCTTCCAAGGCTTCCTTGCTGGCAGGAGTGCTGGATCCTTTTGCCTGCTCCAGGATTAATCAATTTACCGGGAACACGGTCACGCTCTGGGCTATGAGGTCACCTTGGGTGAGCAGCTGGAGCGTGGAGTGAGCTCAGGCCTGGCCCAGGGGATTTTGGAGAATTTCCATGTTTTCCTTACGTCTTGGAGAAGGGCAGGTGGGAGGAGAGCTTTGGTTTCGCTCTGCTCCAGTTCCAGTGAAACACCTGCGGGGCTCTCGGAACATTTTCCTGGGAGTGAAGGAAAGGGGACAAATTTTCCCTGGGAAAAGAGGGAATGGGAAACAATAATCTTGGATCTCAGTGGGGTCACAATCCCGTGTACGAACGTGGAAATGTGGGGGTTCATTTTTGATGGATTTGTAGTGGGTCAGTTGTTCCATAAATTCCAGGACAAAATCCTGGCAAATCCCATCACCTCCTGCATGTTCTGCTGGGTCAGTCCCAGGGCAAAGTTTTTTTCTGGATATAAACACAAATTGGAATTCCATGCCTTTTTTTTCTGGATTTTACCTTAGATCATTTTAGGAAGGGCTTTGAAAGGCTTACACAGGTCTTTGTTTAATTTCATTATTTGCTAATAACAGAATTTTATTAGTATTTTATAATTGCTTTTGAATTGTTTTGTGGTTATTTATAATTTATATTGTAATATATGATATATTATAATAATATAATTATATTATTTATCCATTATGCATTATATTATGCATATTAATATTATATTATATTATATTATATTATATTATATTAATAATATATATATATAAATATATATCATATCATACCACATTATATTACATTTGTAATTATTTTATAGTTATTTAAAAATATTTTTTGTTATTTTATAATTATTTTCTAATTATTTATAATTATTTTATGATTATTTTAACCCCATTAAAGTCAAACCCTGTGGGCTTGGTCAGCCTGGGTTTTAAAAGCAAGACAAAAATCTCTTTGAGGTGTTTTTTTGACAAATTGTTTGTGATTTATTAGAAGATATTTTCTAAACCTCAGATTTCCATAAAATGAAATTTCCCCAAAAAGAAGTGATCAGGAAAAAAAACATTCAAGTCTTTTTTTCCAGGCTTGAGACAAACTGGGAAGGAGCCTTTCCTGAAGCACAAAATCATAAACTTCTGCATTCTGTAGGAAGAAAGTCGACATTATTGGGAATTTTGAATTTTCCCATTAATTTCTCACCCCATTTCCAGTCACAACACTCGACCCGAGGGGCTCAGTGTCGAGGCTGGGATTTAAAAACTCAACATCCGATTGCTCCATCAGTTTTCCAGCCCCACAGCTGGTTCAGTGTGGAAAAATGGACGTCTGGCATTTTTATAACTATGAATTTCAGGGGGAAAAAAACCCAAAAAAACCAAACCCAAACCAATCTGATTCCAATCATCCCGGAGAAATGCCCTGGAAAATCACAGGGTCGTATTTTATGGAGTAAAACCACTGTAACCAGAGCCTGCATTTGCTATCAGCTGGGGGATTCTGCCCAATTTTATTTTTTTTTTAATCAAAAGCCCTTGATATCCCACTCCATATCAAAGTCAAGTCCCTAAGGAGGTTTTTTTGATTAAGCAAAGATATTTTTAGCTCTGCGCTTGGCAGGAGAAAAATCATCCGCAACCATGGATCCCAGAGAATTCCACGGGTTAGAAAAATGTTTGGACAAAGGGAGAAGGCAATAATAATAATTAAATAAAAATTAATAATAATAATAATAATAATAAATAATTAATAATGTATAATAATGATAATAATGAATGATAATAATGATAATGAATAATGATAAGAAATAAATAATAATAATAATAATAATAATAATAATAATAATATAATAATATAAAAATAATTAATATACAACATCTGGCTTGATAACCTCCCTGCCAACATCCTCAGCCAGCTGGAAGTGGAAATGGGAATGACATGAAGCTCTGGATGCGTGGTGGAAACTGAAACTCCAAGGGAAAATAATGTACAGTAAACTGGAATTATGACTTGTTGATCAGGGTTGGTTTTTTTTTTTAACAAGGAGAGTCAAAAAAGTGTCTGTAAAATGTAAAATTCACATTTTTTCTGTAGGAAAAGCTGATGGTGTTGACCAGGAGAGCTAGGTGGTGGATACTAGACCTCGGATGAAGGATTGGAGATGGGAGGTGAGGTCCTGGTGGGAGGTTGCAGGTGCCAAACCTCTCCTTTCCCTCACAGGATCACAAAATCTTGGTGTAATTGGGGTTGGGAGATCCTTAAAAAACCTGATCCTAGGTTGTGTAGTTTGAGGCTCCTGGGCCTGAAGTTTCTGAGATTCCAGACTCAGTTTCTTCATGATGTTTTGGTTCAGGAAAACTTTGTTCTCACAGGCTTGACATAAACATTGTAAGTGTTGTTGTAACACGAGTGATGTTTTGAATTCTTGTCTGTAGAGTGAATCTCCTCTCTTGTCTTTCAGTTTGGGCCAATGGGATGAAGAGTTCTGGCACTCTTCTGACCAATGAGATGACCTGTTCTAGAAGATATATAAAAAGAGTCAGGTTTTAAATAAAGATTAGAGTCAGATAAAGTTTTCACAAACCAGGTTCATGTCGTTTGTCACTCACCCACAACGACAAGGTTGCTCTGCTGGGAAAAACCCCTTTGGCAGAATTCCATGGTGTGGAGACCCGGCTGGGGTTCCACGAGGGTGGTTTGTGCCCAGATGGCTCTTCTTCTCAATCTCTCTTCTCATGGAAGAACAACAAACTGTTTCAAAGCTGTTTCAGGGTGTTTATTCTAAAGTTATCAAAGGGTCAGGAACACAGTGTTACCACTGGCCCCAGGTGCCAAAAATGGTCGAAAAATGTACAGTACAGAGAGTTTATATAAGGTTTATCATCAAATAGAAAAGTTCTACGTACATTATTTTGTCCTTAAATCTAATAACTATCACTATTATTAAGAGGTCTTTTC
Organism: Sitta carolinensis; assembly: GCA_032173965.1. NCBI lineage: Eukaryota > Metazoa > Chordata > Aves > Passeriformes > Sittidae > Sitta > Sitta carolinensis. The sequence goes on along the minus strand of CM063284.1, from coordinate 1,635,764 downwards.
TAAACTAAATTCCCTCTACCAATTGTTACATGATAGGAACTGAAGTCACAGAAAAAAGAAAAAGAAAGAGAAAAGGGAGAAAAGAGAACCGACTCCCTAAAATCTCCATCTTGGCCCCATAGAAATATATGAGGCATTTTTAAAACTACAAACCTATCTCTCCACAACACATCAAATATTCAGCTTCTCATTTTTTTTGATGTTTACTGTTCACCCAAGAGTGGAAACAGCTTTTCCTAAGAATTCATCTCGATAGCAAAACCTTCTTATAGAGCTTTAAGAGTAAATTTAATCCCTAAGAGAACAGACAAGGCTGTAGAGCTTTGCTGACCTCCAACACATGGGGTCCCCCCAGAGCTGGGCTCTCCCCGCTCATCTTCCAGGCATGGGGAATAAATCTGCACTAAATTGAGTGAGTCTCCTGCTCTGAGGGCACTCCAGGCTGCTCAGAGGACATTTCACTGTGGTTGATACCCCAGAACAGTGACACTCTGTAGCTTAAATCAATTTAAATAGGATTTAAACCTGTCCTAAACCACTGCACGTTTTCAGCGAGGCTTGAGTTTAAATCCTTGCAAGGTGTTTTCACCAGGGCAAGGTTTTATCCCAAAAAAAAAAACCCAAATTAACAAAAAACACAGCGCAGGGATATCTCCCTTAAACCACTGGGAAAAATGCCTTAATCACCTCCTCACCCATTTCTGGATCCACCTCCATGCTGGAAAACCATTCCCAGTTAATTCAGAAAATACTGGACCTCACTCGTTGGGGAATTTATGGATATTAGGAATTAGAGATGGGATTTCTGAGCTGCTTTAGGTGGTGAAATTTATTTTCTAATTTTCTCCACAAACAGGGTGAGTTGTGCTCACAGCTCTGCTCGTGGTTCAGAAAGTCCCAAGACCTCTGATTAAAGAATTTTTAAAGATTTATTAACCAATAAAATACTACCACCAAGGATATTTACATTTTTAACCCAATAATCAGTTATTTTGTTTTCTTGACCAATCACCCAATGACACACAAACTCATAATTCTACACTTTAAAACTTCTTATTATCTTCATAACTACTTCTGTATCTTAAATTCCAAACTCTAAACATTCCTCTACCTAGCTTAACACGTTTCTATTTAAACTACAAATCTACATTTTTGCTTCTGTCTTCTAATTTGGAGGCTTTTTCTAAGGTCTCATATTAAATTGAATTTAATTTTAAACTTTGGCTTACAGGCCCAATAATCTGAGAGCTCTCTGTATTTTCAGATTCCAGCACTCAATGCTCAGGGAACCTGACCACAGCAAAGAAAACTGAGTCCATTCTGGACTTGATTTTAACTCTGTGTTTTAAGTGGTTAATTAATTTATTGCTTTAATTTAAATTGTTCAATTAAAATGAATTAATTAAATTATAATAGCACTGGTAACACCCAGCCCGGGTTATGGCTCTGTCTGTGAGGAGGGCACAAGCATCAGTGGAGAAGCTGACAGGAATTTCACCTCAAATCCAAGGATTTGGTGAAAAGTTTGAGCACAAACTTTGAGATTTTGCCTTTTTTACCTTCTATAAAACGACCTGGGAACAATGGAAAACCTTTAATATTCCATGTGTTGCAGTTTCAACAAGCAACTCTAAATGTGGCTTTTCCAAATCCTTAAAATTCTACACCCAGCTTAATTCTGACACACGTCAGGAACAATGACCTCGGAGATGAAAACTCCTGAGTTAACTTTAATTCTTTTTCCATTGAAATCCCATTTTATTAATGGAAAACACGTCCCTCTCCAGCTCAATCATCTCCCAAAGCGGGTGAGCGCACAAAGGGAAATAATCATTAATTATTCTCATCACCATTATTATTATTTTGGTTTGGGGGGGTAATTACATCATGCCTGCTCTCATCTCATATCTGATCCAAAATGGCCCTGAGGTGACCAAGAAAAACGTGGATTGTTTCCTTAACCTGATTAGGAAGCCTGGAAAAGGGTGTGGAGACGGATTTCTTAAGCAGGAGGGGTGCCCTGCAAGGGAAACAGAGATAGAGTCTGGGTGGAATTCCCAGAATACAAGGATTCCAGGATCCCAGAATCACAGGATCCCAGAGGCACAGAATCCCAGGATCACAGAATCCCAGGATCACGGAGTCAGTGAGTCACAAAATCTCAGGATCCCAAATTCACAGAGTCACAGAAACACAGAGTGACAGAATCACAGGATCCCAGAATCCCGGAATCAGAGAAACCCAGAATCCCAGGATCCAGAATCCCAGAATCCCAGGATCAAAGTGTTACAGAATCACAGAATCCCAGAATCTCAGAATCCCAGAATCATTGGGTTGGAAGAACCCTCCAGGACCATCGAGTCCAACCAGCCCCAACCCTCACCCAGCCCTGTCCCCCAGTGCCACATCCAGCTGTTTGAAACACACCAGGGATGGGGACTGCACCACCTCCCCAGGCAGAACATTCCAGCACTTTATTCCTCTTTCTGTGAAAAACTTCCCCCTGATATCCAGACTGTATTCCTGGTGCAGCCCTCGAGGGGTGACCCCAGCATGCCCAGCACAGGGGAACAGTGACCCCCTGCTCCTGCTGGCCACACCAGCCCTGATCCAGGGGAACAGTGACCCCCTGCTCCTGCTGGCCACACCAGCCCTGATCCAGGGGAACAGTGACCCCCTGCTCCTGCTGGCCACACCAGCCCTGATCCAGGGGGAACAGTGACCCCCTGCTCCTGCTGGCCACACCAGCCCTGAGCCAGGGCCATCCCCCCTGCTCCTGCTGGCCACACCATCCTGATCCAGGGGACAGCGACCCCCTGCTCCTGCTGGCCACACCAGCCCTGAGCCAGGGGAACAGTGACCCCCTGCTCCTGCTGGCCACACCAGCCCTGATCCAGGGGAACAGTGACCCCTGCTCCTGCTGGCCACACCAGCCCTGATCCAGGGGAACAGCGACCCCTGCTCCATGTGGCCACACCAGCCCTGATCCAGGGGAACAGCGACCCCCTGCTCCTGCTGGCCACACCAGCCCTGAGCCAGGGGAACAGTGACCCCCTGCTCCTGCTGGCCACACCAGCCCTGATCCAGGGGAACAGTGACCCCCTGCTCCTGCTGGCCACACCAGCCCTGATCCAGGGGAACAGTGACCCCCTGCTCCTGCTGGCCACACCAGCCCTGATCCAGCCAGGGGCCGTTGGCTTCCTGTGTGGAATTGTGTCCTGGGGGATGAATTTGCCCCTTGGAACCATTCCTGCAGCTCTGCCTGGATCCCTGGATCCTTTAGGGATCATGGAATGGTTTGGATTGGAAGGGACATAGAGGATTATCCAGTGTCACCCCTGCTGGGCAGGGACACTTCTGCCACCCCAGGGTGCTCGAAGCTTGTCCAGCCTGGCCCGGAACAATTCCAGGGATCTGGCAGCCACAATTCCATCCCACAAACACATTTCCTCCAGGATCTGAAGGTTTACACTCCCAGGACAAGGGAGAGGCTTCTCCCACACTTATCCATGAATGTGGCACAAATGTCCTGGGATGGCCAAAATCACCAATTTTCCACCACTGGCAATTCTTTCCCCTGGAGGGAGATTTTTCCATCTTTCCAGCTGCATGGAAGGACAGGGGTGTCTGTAAAAAGTGGGATTCCTCCTCCTCATCCAGCACTTCCATCGGATCTGATCATCCCTGGCTCCCTCTGTGTTCATGGAAATGCAATGCATGGCATTGGTGGTAACTGGAAAGCTCTGAAAAATCAGATCAGTTAAAGCTGATCACATCAAAAATCAGATCAATTAAAGCTGATCACATCAAAAATCAGATCAATTAAAAAGCTGATCACATCAAAAATCAGATCAGTTAGAGCTGATAACATCAAAAATCAAATTAATTAGAGCTGATCACATCAAAAATCAGATCAGTTAAAGCTGATCACATCAAAAATCAGATCAATTCAAGTCCACAGGAAGATGGGAATGCTGAAACAACTGGATGATTGGATAGACCCTTTTAAGAACAGGTTTCAATTTGTGGGATTCTTCCACATTTTTTTTTTCCTGAGGTAGTATTTAAAGGGGAAATATGCTTTACTTTGAGAACACACAAGGTTTTAAAATCTCTGGCTTAATCTTTAACTCCTCTAATCCTAACAAGTGCCCCTAATTGACCCTGGCTGAAATCCTTTGGGAATGGCTCCTCTGGGATTCATCCTGAACTTAAAACCAACCAGGCTTAAAGGCAATGTTGATTTTTCTATAGAAAAAATAGATTTTTGGTTAAAATTCCTTCTGCTGAATGAACAAATGAATGAACAAATGTTTTTGGCTAAAGCCTGAAAAGACAGGTTTGGAAAACATGTGGCAATTTCTCACCTGAAAATATAATAATAAAGTATAATTCCAATACTTTTTGCTCCTGCTCACTTCAGCAAATAATTCAGTTTCACCTCCCTGGGAAGATCACGAGATTCCTTGGGACTGCAGCACCATGGGAAATGCAGTCCAACCAAAAAACAGAATCCAGAGATACCCAAACCCACAATTCCCACAAAGTCCTGCTGTGCTTTGTCCTTGGGAACATTGGTGACCTTCGGGTAATTTCCTTTTCCTGCAAATATCGGATTTTGCCATGGAAAGCAAAACACTGCTGGAAGGAGCACGATGTTCCTTTGCCAAGAATTCTCAATATTCTATCAGCAAGTCATTTGAGTGGAATTTTTTTCCAAGTTCCACAGAGGCTTTTGGAGAAGATCGTGTGGAAAACGTTGATGGTGAGGATTGTCTTCCAAAAAAAATCCAAAAAAATCACTTGGCTGAAGGGAGTTGGGATGGAAGATGCAGCTCAGAAGCTGGAGGCTGAAAGCCAGGTTTGCTTTGGGATTAAATCTGAGACCTCACAAACATCATCACCAAAATAATTATAAAAATTTGGAGATCCTTAAATAATAATTCCCACAATATCATGGAGGCTAGAGCACTGAAAATCCCCAATTTGTATTTCTCCCAAATCCTTGCAAAGTTGAAGGTGAGGGATGAGAGGCAGCACCAGGGTTTCACTCTGATGAGGAAAGGGGATGAGGGAAGTTGCTGACAGGGAGGTTCCAGCAGGATTCATGGAATGAAAAGTAGGAAAGAAGTGGCTCAACCATTCTTGACTAAGGTGCCCTGCTGTGAATACCATGCAGATCACAAATAAAGATTTTTTTTTTTTTTTTTTTTTTTTAAGATTTTTTAAAATTTTATATCAGTTTCCATCCTCTGTTGTCTCCTGTCATCTGGTTCAGGTGAATAAAATCCAGGCTGGCACACTTCCTTGGCCTTCCCATGATCTCCAGGTGTGTCCAGCCCAGGTGAGATCACAATGCCAGGACAGGACATGGTTTGGTCATTGAGGGATCAGGAATTCTCTCTCCTTAAAAACTGGGGCTCAAGACTCCCCTCAAATTCATGATTGATTCCCTCTTAGCCCAGAGGGTTCCTCTGGGAGTCAGACTCCAGTTTGTGTTAACATTGACAGATGTTTATCCCACTTTCCCTGCTGGAACCCCCACATCCTTGCCAGGAAATTAATTTTAATATTTCCTGCTCTTCCAGCAGCAGAAGGATCCTCCTGGGATCCCAAGAGAGCCCCATATTCCCTCTGGGGCTGTGTGTGGAACAGCTCTTGGAAGGAGGGTGTGCTCAATTCCAAGACATAAAGAGAAAAACAGTTTTATTACAGCTTCAAGCACTCCCTTGTTCCCACTCTGTATGGAATTCTTGGATGTGAGTCCTGACAAACCCAATCAGCACTAATAATTCCCATTTTTGATAATCAATAGCACCTCACTGTGAGGTTCCCAGCCCACTTTTCCAGCAGCAGAAGGATCCCCCGGGGATCCCGAGAGAGCCCCATATTCCCTCTGGGGCTGTGTGTGGAACAGCTCTGGGAAGGAGGGGGTGTTCAATTCCAAGATATTAAAACAGGTTTTTTACAGCTTCAAGCAGTCCCTTGTTCCTGCTCCTTATGGAATTTTTGGATATGAGTCCTGACAAAAAACCCCCACAAACCCAATCATTCCCATTTCTGATAATCAATGGCACCCACTGTGAGGTGCCCAGATTTCAGCCCAAGCTTTCTCTGGAGATTCTTTTAGCTCCAGGTGGAGAATCCCTGCGGGATGGATGTGGATGGGCTGTGTCATTCCAGAGCTCCTCCAAAGCTCGGAGAGCTGGATCAGAGCCACGGAGTTACAAACCACAAGATTCCTCCTTCCAGGAAATATCACAGGACACAACCAGCTTGGCAAGCAGCACTTTCACTGTGATCTGAGGAAGAGCAGCTCGGTCTTTCCCAGCTTCCCTTTGACATTCAGAGAGCACAAAGAGCCGGGAGCTTCAGGATGAGGGATGAGGTCACGGATATCCTGCCAAACCCTTTTTTTTTTTTTTTTTCTACAGGAATATCCAGCCTCTTACAAACTGGATTATTACAAATGCCCAGCACCTGTCTGCTGGTTTCAAAACCCTGTGGCTGCACATCCCAGCAGAGCCCCTGGATATCAGGACACAGCTCCCTGTCCCATCCCAACCGGATCATCCTCCTCCGACCTCTCCTTTCCTGCGTCGGGGAAACGACGTCAGATTTTTGGGTGGGGAAGGGAGGGAATGTTGAGCCAAGCTAATCTCCAGCAGCAGCCTTGCTCCGTGGGTTCAAAGAGCGTGGCAGGGATTGTTTGGGACACAGGGAGAGCTCCGGGACACATCCAGGCAGGAATTCTGTGCTGCTCTCCGAGGTGAAACACGTCCTGGCCTCGGCAGCAGCGCGTGATGGGAAAGGGAATTGCTGCTGGTGCTTGTAATCCAAGCCTTTTCCATTTTTAATCCCTTGATGACAAATTATTTCTAGGCTCCCAAGTCATTGCTGTCAGCTCCATTCATTCAATTTCCAAGGTGTGTCTGGACAGTGGGATCATTATTCCCTTTTTATTTAATGCTGGGAAATTTTTCCTGTGGGAAAAGGCAACTTTTGGATCTCCCTTTCCAGGCAGATCCGCTGCACAAATTCCCAATTCAAAGCCAGAAATACAAACCCTCAGTTCCTTGCACTCTAAACGTGGGGAAAAACTTCCTGCTGGGGTGTGCTGGGATCCCAGAGGCTTCCTGGAAGGAAAAGTGAATTCCTACTGGCAGTGGAGCTCAGCAAGGACTAATTGGACTCCCTGGAAATGGAAAGGGGTGTCTGGAATGATGCAGGAATTTTTGTCTTGTGTAATCGACTAAGAGCAGTTTGGGGTTTGTTCATGAGACAATTAAAACACTGAAGGGTAAATAATTATAATAAATCAGTCTGAACTCATCTGTAAATTAAGGAAAACTTCCTGGTAACGGGAATGGGTTTCTGGAAGAACATCCTGTAATAATAATGAGGAGAAGCAGGATGAATGGGGGCAGTGTGGATGAGGCTGTGATCCAAGAATTCCCACTTTAATTCTGTTTTCCTGTAAGGAGAATCCTCATCTCCCCTTCATGCAGCCACTTCAGAGTGCAAAGCAATTCATTGTTGGGTACACCTGATGAAATATAACAACCACCAATGGACAAGGCAGGAAAGAAAATTCCCAGGAGTTCTGCCCATGGACATGACTTTTCACTAAGACTTGTCTGGAGATTCCTCAAATTTATCTTTATAGTCTTCTCTGCATTTATCCACATCCATTTAAAACCATTAAGGACCATCTCTTACCATTATGGAATCTTCCCAAAACTTTGCTCTTCTGTTTTCTGACCCAAAATTGTTATTTCTATGAATTTTATTATACATTTCTATCCCACCAGCTTTTTTTTTTTTGCACACTCAGATTTCTACCTTCTAAATATTCCCACACCTCACGTGCTTCTGGACTAAACAAAAATTGATATTGGGATTTCCTCATCCTAATTTCCCTGATCCAGCTTCCAGCCTTGCTGCATTGACTCTTCCAGAGAAAATCCTGCTGGATTTCTGGTGGAATTGCCCTCATTTATTTCCCTTCTTTGTCAAAAGGAGCCTCACATGATTCTCCTGCTCATCTTCTGAAGCCCAGGGATTTTCATCCCTGAAGGAATGGTGGATTAAAACTGATGGACTAAACCCCCTGGATTTGGCCACCATGATTTCTCTGACTACAACAGAATTTTAGAAAGCAGCAGGAATTAAAAATAAAAGGATGGGAGAGGGATTTGAGGAGAGTGGCTGCTCGGTTTTCCTTCTCCTGAATTTCCTTTGAAGTTCTGCTGACTGTGTACCTCAGCATGGTCTGGGGAATAAATCCATCTTCAACTCTTTCCCAAGGATGGGAACTTCCCTCTTCCTTCCTTTCCTCACAGTCCCACCCTGGGCTCACCCCGTCTCCCACTTGTCCCATTGCATGGGAGATTTGGAAAAAGTTCCAGCCTTTGGTCAAGAAATGGGTCTGGATTCGCTGCCCTGAAGGAGGGCAGGGTTGGATGGGATTTTGTGAAGGAATTCCTGGCTCTAAGAATGGGGATGCAATTCCCAGAGAATTCCCTGGAAGTGCCCAAGGCCAGGTTGGACAGGGATTGGAGCACCCTAGGATGGTGGGAGATGTCCCTGCCCATGGAATGAGATGATCCTTAAACTCCCTTCCAAAGATTCTGGGATTCTATGACTCAGCAGCTCGGACAGACTGACCCATTCATATAAAATGTAATCAAATAAAATCAAATTAAATCAAAACAAATCAAATCCAAGAATCATTGGTGCCGAGTCATGACTTTTCTTTTAGGGTCGTAGAGAGAACGGAATCAGTGCCTGTCCCTAAAAGCTTGGTCCAAAATGTGTTTGGGTGAGATAAAACAATGAGGGAGGAGTAGAAAGTCCAATTAAATGATCTAATTCCAGTTAAATGATCTAATTCCACTCAGACCTGAAAATCTGAGGAACTTGGCAGCTTCCTTATGGTTTCTGTCTTTCTGTCGGGCTGATGTTTCCACAAGAGGGTTGGAACTTGCTAAAGAAGCTGAAAAGAAACTTTAAAAACCTCTCTTAATTTTTAAATCCACCATGGTCTTTATTAATATTATGCAAATTATTTAATATTTGGCTGTGATTTTAATTCCTGATAGAGGCAGCTCTCCCTCTGCTCCAGAAATTAGTTTATTTTTAGGAGTTTTTCAGGAGTTTCCAGGAGTTTCTCAAGACAGGGATGGCCTGTTGGGAATTAAGACTCTCAGCACAATAAAATCCTAATCTTGTGTGCACAGAGCTTCAGGACTAATTTTAATTACAACGTGCAAACAGCTTTTTGGGATCCGATCCTCGGCTGCAGGAGCTTATCCCAGACTTCCCCCTCGGGATGGGAGCTCAGCTCCTGCTCATCCCCACTTCCCATTGATTAATTCAGCAAATTAGGGAATTAATGCTCATCTTCCAGCGATTGCTTAAGTGCCTGTGAATGTGTTTATGATGGGAGGTGGAATTCTAGGAAGATTTATGGGGCCTGGCAGGCCGGGAGCGTGTTTGTTCCATGATTAATGCATTCAACGGCTCCCAATCAACAACTTCCAAATATTGTCTCAGGATTTGCCAGGGAAAATCTGCAGCTCCGACCCACCCAGGGAACAGTAGCAGCTCTTGTGCTACCGGATTTCACTTGTGTGGGCTGGGGAGAAGAGCTGGAAGAATCCTGGATTAAAAAAAGGAGATGAATTACGGGTAAAATTTGGGCAGGCGCGTGGGGAAAAAATGGATGAACAGAACTGAGAGTGGTGGATTTAAAGTGGAAGTGAAAGTTCCTGTGCCCCCCATCCTCTTCCAGAGAAACTGGAGCTAAAAGATTGTTTCAATTCCTTCTCCTTTATTTTCTTTTAAAAATAAAAAATTTTATTTTATTTTATTTTGCTGCCTATAGAAATGGATGGCAAGAAGTAAGAACTGGAATTAAGAACTAAGAACTGGAACTAAGAATGCTGGACTAAAAGTCGAAGAGCAACTTCTTGTGTTCCCCATCCTCTTCCAGAAAAACTGGTCCCAAATGGGAAGGAAAATGCAGCTAAAAATTTGTTTTAATTCCTTCTCCTTTATTTTCCATGGTTTTTGCTGCCTATAGAAATTGATGGCAAGAACTAAGGCTAGAACTAAGAGCTAGAACTAAAAATGCTGGATTTTAAGTAGAAATGCAACTTCTTGTCTTCCCCATCTCTTCCAGAGAAATCAGGCCCAAACAGGAAGGAAAATGCGGCTAAAAATTTATTTTAATTCCTTCCCCTTCTCTTTTCCATGATTTTCTTGGCCTATATAAATGGATGGCAAGAACTAAGGCTAGAACTAAGAACTGGAACTAAAAATCCTGGATTTAAAGTGGAACTGCAGCTTCCTGTGTTCTCCATCCTCTTCCAGAGAAACTGGGCACAAACAGGAAGGAAAATGCAACTAAAAAATTGTTTTAATTCCTTCTCTTTTATTTTCCACGTTTTTTGCTGCCAGTAGAAATGGATGGCAAGAACTAAGACTAGAATTAAGAACTGGAACTAAGAGCTAGAACTAAAAATGCTGGATTTAAAGTAGAAGAGCAACTTCCTGTGTTCCCCATCCTCTTCCAGAGAAACTGGGCACAAACAGGAAGGAAAATGCAGCTAAAAAATTGTTCTAATTCCTTCTCTTTTCCGTGATTTTTTCTGCCTGTAAAAATGGGTGGCAAGAACTAAGACTAGAACTAAGAACTGGAACTAAAAATGCTGGATTTAAAGTGGAAATGCAACTTCTTGAGTTACCCATCCTCCTGCAGAGAAACTGAGCTCAAATGAGAGAAAAATGACTAAAAATTGTTCTAAAAAATTCTCATTTATTTTCATTGTTATTTTTTCTGTCTACAGAAATGGATGGCAAGAACTAAGAACTGGAACTAAGAACTAGGAACTGGAATTAAGAATGTTGGATTTGAAGTGGAAGTTCAAGGCTGAATGGCTCCCACTGCCAGAGGGATGCGAGATGGGATTTTGGGAAGGAATCCTTTTTGGGATGGGATTCTGTGAGGGTGATGAGGGGTTGGAATAGAATTCCCAGAGAAGCTGTGGCTGCCCCTGGATCCCTGGAAATGTCCAAGGCCAGGCTGGACAGGGCTTGGAGCAACCTGAGATAGTGGGAGGTAGGAATGGGAGGATCCTTAAGGTTACTTCCAACCAAAACCATTCCACTATTCCATAATTTCTGAACAATACATTCCCAAATTTATATCATTTTATCTACTCTGAGAAAGCAAAAAAACAGTAAAAGCATTTCTATTTTTCTCCTTTTTGGTTTTTTGTTTGGTTTGGTTTTTTCATCCCTAAATGTTATTCCCGAAAACTCGCCTTTTGGAATGCAACCACCAGAAATTTATTAAGACTTGGAGAGAAAGGGGCAGCCTAACAAACCTTTTTATTGCTGTTATTTAGTCCTTAATTTAAGGTTTGGCTTGGAAAGAGTCGCAAAAGTCTCCTCATAACTTTATGTCTCCAACCAAAATTAAACAGGATTGTTTAAACGGCTGTAAAATGTCCAGTTCTCATCCATTCCCTGGATTTTGTGAGGTTTAACTCTCCTGAAATCCTTAGGAATTGTCCTAGCACTGCTCACCACAGAGATCTTGGTGGCTCAGTGGAGGCTCCTGCACCTGAATCCAGGAGGATATTCCAGAACCTGTGGAAGTTTTCAAGGCAAGAATCAGCTGGGAATTCCAGAGTGCCTGATGACTTTTCCCTTTTTCAAGCTTTTCAAGGAAAAAACAAAAGTCTGGAATTCAGCTCAGCAGTTTGAATAAGAGGTTTGGTTATCCAAGGTTCTCAAGGAATTCTTTTCCTGTGGGTCTCTGAGGAAAATTAAATCAGGGTGGGATGAGTGTGGGTCACCTCCAGGAATGCCCCCCAAGCAGCGCTTCCGAAAAATCTGGGGTGAGCACATTCAGCTCTGGGGAAAACTTAAATCCTGGGGGGATGAGATTGGTGGAAAAGGATGGAAATTTCCATGGTGTGAATTCCCAGTGGGAAGCAGCCTGAACAAACACAAGGGATAAAATTCAGGTGTGTTGGTTTGAGTGACAGGTGTGTGCTGAGGAAGGCAGGAGAATCCCTTGGAACAGAGAATGCAAACCCCCTCCCTTGGAATTGTTATAATTTTTAATTTAAGGGGCTCTCAGGCAGAGAGATGGGGACAGGAATAACAGTTCTGTATGGGGAGCATTCCAATCCAAGTGCAGTGACCCAGCCCAGCCCTGGCAGGGTCAGAATCCCCCCTGCCCCCATGGGTCGGGGCTGGGGGCAGTCATTCCATGGGGCTGCAGCCTCCTGCAGGGGCACAGGGGGCTCTGCTGGAGCAGGGAGCTGCACAAGGGGGGAGTTTTCCTCGGGAGCTGCCCTGGGGATCCCTGGGCCTGCTCTGCCTCTGGCAATGCCCTGGCCAAGGCTGCCCTGGGCTGCCAAAGCTCCCAGTGTGTCCAGGCAGGAATGCTTGGCTCCTGCCCTGGGCGCAGCCTCTGCCCAGGGGAGGATGGAATTTTCTCAGCCCTGCAGGGAGACTCAGTGGCCCCTGAGCAGGAGATGTGTCCTGGAGGGAGGCTGGGTCCTGGCAGGGATAAGGAAAACTGCCCCCGCTGGATTTTAACAGCTGGGCCATGGACAGAGGATCACCCCAACCCTGGAGTTATGAGGGATGGGTCCTGGCATGGATAAGGAACCCTGCTGTATTTGGGTTGAGCTGCTGCCCCATTAACTGAGGAAATCCCCAGCCCCACCCCAGCTCCAACAGCTGGGGACAGAACTCACACCTCTGCTCACATCCTGCACTGCAGCCCAGCACAGCAGGGATCAGGAGTTATCCAAGGTCAAAGATGGAGTGGCAGGAGAGGGAAGAATGGGAATTCCACAGCTGAGATCCCAGCTTGCTGCTGTCTCCATCATCCTGGAATGATTTCCCTCCTGCTTTGGGGTTAGAAATTAAAATAATCTCGATTCTTATCCTTCTCCTGAGTCATCTCTTCTCCATCCATTCCTTCTCTGACCCTTTCTCCTTCTCCTTTGCCATCCACCCCTTTCCCCTTGGAACCCCCTGGGAGAAGCAGCTGAAGATTAATGGCAAACCAAGACCCCATAAAAGATTCTCCTGCAAGTGGATTTAATCCAGGCTCACAGTGACCCCCCCAAAGGGCATCTTGGGGTGTAATTAGAAGTGATCCACTCCACAGAGAGCTCATTTATTCGGAATGAGCAGGGCAGCCGTGTTTGCTCAGGTTTTTCCCTCGCACCTGACGCTCCAGCATCAGGACACAAAGCTGCAGTTTCCCTGAAAATAATGAAGTGAGATGTTCCATAAAGTCATTCCCAGCTGATGGGCTCCATGCTCCATAAATAGCCAGGAGACTCCCAGAGGAAAGCAGCAGGTCACTCAGGCTTGCACCAGATTCCATCCAGCAGCCACGGGAGATCCCTCTTGGAAGGGGAGCAGTTTCCATGCAAGCTCTGCAGATGTTAAACTTTGAGAAATATATTTAATTTAGATTTTTTTTTTTAATTGCTACCAGGATCACACCTCCTGCTAAGTACAGGCTGAGTTAATTGGTTCAATCCCTGAGGATTCAAGGGAAAGGATGGGATGGAAAGCGTTAAGAAACACCTGTGAACTCACCTAAGGTGATTTTTCACGGAGGAGGCTGAGAGCAGAAATGCCAGCAGAGATTTTCTGGAAAATGGGGACAGACTCAGGACAATTTGCCTCAGACTGGGAAAGGTCAGGATTTCTGGCAGGAGGCAGAGCTGCTGCTCTGATTCAACTCAAACAGAGCCATTTCTTCCTCAGGCTCCCCGCTGACAAATTCAGAGCGGCTTGGATTGGGATGAGGGCAGTGTGTCAGGAAAAACAAGACCTAGACATCCACTCTTGAACTGAACCTGAACCCAGGCAGGCCTTGGAGCTGAACCTGATGAAAGCTTCATTGCTTTTTCTTCTTTTTTTCCTTTCCTCCTTTCCTATTCTTTCCCTTTTTCTGAAAAAAAAAAAGTGATCTTTCTGTCACATTTTCAAGGTCTAGAGAAAAAATCCCCCAGACAAGTGATGAGGCTTTGGGTACCTGCTCAAATTAATGGAAACTCATTTGTCAAACTCGCCCAGTTGGATTTGAATTAACTAATTGCTATTTGTGCCTCAAAGCCAGCTATGGTTTGAGCTTCTTAATAACAGGGGTTGCAAAAGGCAGGAAAAAAGTGAAAAGAAATTAATTTTAATTAAACCAAGGGGCACTGCTGCGCCTCGGGTTGTCACAATTTCTATCTGAGGAATTTTCCCTCTGTGTTTCCTCACTGCTGCCTGCTCCAGGATCCCCAGCAGTGAATTCCTGCTGAAGGCTGATGGCCTTTCTCCAGTCCCACCTCACTCACCGCTCCCTCCGTTTGTTTTTGCATGGAGAACAAATTAAAATTGAAGTGTCTGTGAAGGAACATTTCGGTTCAGAGGCCTGAGAATACCTGAGGGCTGATCTCAGGCTGGGCTTTCCGTGCTGCACTTGGCAGCAGAAAAAAATCCCGAGTTAAAATCACAATCCCTCTATCCCCTTCTTGCTGTTGGCGTCTGCAGAAAGGAGAATTTTCCCTTAAATTATCTAAAAAATCAGATTCAAGGCTCATCTTTCAGTGACATTTCCATTTAGAGGCCCGAAATAATTCCTTAATCTGAAAGCAGTGGCAGCAGGAGCAGTGAAGCTCCTCGTGGCTGACACTGAGGATGTTTTATCAGGGACATCCCTCTCCCTTTTCCACTCTGCATCAGGAGAAACCTGGAATTTCCTTTCTCCTTTGAAGGAAAGGGGAATTAAGATCTCGGCAGCGAGTGCTGGAACATTCATTTCTTGTAAACCCACCAAGAAATCTGCAGATTTAACTTCTGTTCTCACAGGACACGAGGGCACAGCAGCATCCAGAGAGCACGAGGAGCCCAGGGGGGAGGAAGAGCTGGAGAGGGAAACAAATAAAACCCCAGGAAAGGACGAGATGTGATCTCCTGACACTCATTTGCTCTCAAACCACCTGGGAGTTCTCTCCAGAAGCAGATTGTGTTCCAGGCAAACAGCACCACAGCTGCTTCTTTTGGCTGCAGACGCCAGGGCTTGCCCTGGACAGCTAAAATTCATGAATATCATCCAAAACAAAGCTTTCAAAAATAGGAGAGCCGACCTTTGTGTCCTGTCTGACGGCTCTGAGGAGGGAAAAGCACATGGAGAAAAGGGCTGAGGGATGATTTCTAGACTGAGGGCTTAGCAGCTCTTCCAGGCAACACCAAATATCCTGAATCTGGTCCTGAAGGGAAAGGGGTTTCCTTACAGGATACTTTGCCTGAGTTATTCATCCCCTTGGGATGGAGAAAAATCCTGATTTTCTCCATAAGACAGAGCTCCAACTTCTATGGGATGAACTACAGCAGCGCCCTGCTCTGCTGCCTGGCATAAGGAGTTTTCCCATAATTTGGGGCATATTCCACTGCTTTTTTAGGCTGCACCTCCAGGGAAAGCCCCACCATCCTCCCAGCCCTGAAGGGTCGGGTGGGAAGGGATGCTTTGTTTTGCTTTCCTGTCACCAACCGGCTCCTCTGTAGGAGAGACCTCCCCCAGGAAGGTTCAATCCTGCTGGAATTCCCCTGGGACAGCAGGCCCAGACTTTGTGAAATGGCTCATGAGAGGGTGGGGAAGCCCTGGGATGGAATTCCCAGAGATTTGTGGCTGCCCTTGGATCCCTGGAGTGTCCAAGGCCAGGCTGGGATGGTGGGAGGTGTCCCTGCCCATGGGATGGGATGGGATGGGATGGGATGGGATGGGATGGGATGGGATGGGATGGGATGGGATGGGATGGGATGGGATGGGATGGGATGGGATGGGGATGGGATGGATGGGATGGGATCTAAGGTGCCTTCCATCCCAACCCTTTCTGGGATCTCACCGCCACACCAAGCAGTTCCTGCACCTCTCTCTCCAAAAATCACAAGCTGATGGATTGCCAGTAACTACTGCCCTGCCACAAATCTTGGAATAAGCACAACTGAGCCATGCTTTCTTTCATGAACACACCCAAGCCACCGTGCAAACATTTACCAGAAATTGGGTAAGTGCCTCAAAAGACCAAAACAGACAATAGTCCTGCCCACCCATCCAAAAGTTTGACCAAACTTTTAAGAGTGAAAACTCAGTTTTGGCATTCCTCACTCTTCCACAAGCCAAGTAATTGTGGAAAGAACGTATCCAGTTTGAAAGGGATTTTACATCAACAAAAGGGAGGGATGACACAGACAACACCATTCTAAAGAGTTTTGGGTTTTTTTTCTGGAACCTAGCTCTCCAACCTTCAGATATGTTTCTAACAGCACACATGATATTTTCTGTATCACACTGTGCTACAGTACACAGGTATCTGTTGGAGCCTGGAATGCAGGGAATATTTCCCTGCGTGTTCTGAAGGGTCCAAGCCCTGACAAACACCACTGGTAACCTTCATCCATGGAAAGGGCTGCCCAGGATTTGGGGTGAAACAGGATTTTCCAGAGTGTAAAAATTATTATATTTTAAATATAATATATTAGATATATTATATATATGTTACATTGATTATATATGTATTCATATTTTTATTTATATTTTATATAATTTTAATATATTTTATATATTTATATATTTTATTAATATTTTAAACTGTCTGTTTTATATAAGTATATACATGTAAAAATATTAAAAATACATATAAAATATATACATGAATATAAATATAAATAAATACATCTATGGGTGCTTATATAGATGTAAAAAAATAGATAAAATATAAATAAAAATATATAGAGATAGAGAATTTATTTTATATTTTATATATAATATATAAAAATAGATGAATATATAAATATACATATTATAAATATGTAAAAATATATAAAATATAATATATAAATATACATATAAATATATATGAAAAATATAAAAATATATCTATAATATATATAAATATATAAATATATATACACATATATATTTTATATATATATATATATACATATATATATTTATATACACATATATATATATCTTTTATATACACATTTTTTTTAATTAATTTTTTTTTTAATATATATTAACTCCTATTTTTGAAGTGTTCCCTGCCTTGGCCAAGGCCTGTTTTGGAAAGGAGACAGCAGTGACCTTATTAAGAATCCCCACTCCTGTTAAAATCCCTCTTTAGCACAACAAAACCCCCGATTGTTGACCTGGGAAAAGATATTCCATAAATCTCCCAAAGTCAAACACCGTGCCGGGAATATGGAAAAATCCATCCATACATTAACTGCTCTTTTAACAGCATTATTTGACCCTTAGAAAAAACAAACAGAGGAAAGAAAAACGTTACAAGCACAGAAAAAAATTCTCTGCCTCTTATCAAAAGCACATTTGAAGAGAGGCCTCGGAGGCATCTATTGTTTAATGGGCTGGGCTTGATTTATTGATGATTATGGAGCAAAAAAAAAATTCATGTAATCATTCCAAGGCCATGAGAGGTGCACGGCTTCAATTTATTACGGCTTGGAACGAGAATATGGATTTTTTTGTTTGTTTGTTTTAAACTCCTTTTTTTTTCATTCAGAGTTTTGTTTGCCCAGCAGTGTGAAACTTTTGACGGGCAAATCCCTGGGAGCAGAGCCATTCCTCTCTGCTTTTCCAGGAGTGAGTGGCCACACGAGGCTGCACTCGGAGTTTACACAGCTGGAGCTGGAGCACGGAGCTCGTGGCTTGGAATTTTGGCCTCTTTCAGCCACGGCAACAAAAGCCCTGTGCCTTCCAGGGATGGCTTCTGGAGGCTGGCCTGGAGCAGGGAGCAGCCAGAGCAGCAGGGGGAATTTGGGATTGATGGAAAGGCGTCAATGAGCACACCCTGGGAAGTGCCCACACCCAGGGGAACCCCAAAACCAACCCCTCACCCCAAAGGAACCCCAAAACCAACCAACTCACCCCAAACGGAACCCCAAAACCAACCCACTCACCCCAAAGGGAACCCCAAAACAACACCCTCACCCAAATGGAACCCCAAAACCAACACACTCAGCCCAAACTGAACCCCAAAACCAACCCACTCACCCAAAGGGAACCCCAAAACCAACCCTCTCACCCCAAAAGGAGCTTCCCTTTTCCATGTGCAGAATTTCTGCCTGTGGATGCTCCAGGCTCTGGAGCTGAGCAGGCAAATTCAGCAGGATTCCCCATTCCTGGTCCTGCTGGTGCCTGGAGTTGGATCTGTTGTGTTTTCCAGGCTCTGGGCTGTCCCAGTGCATGGCTCTGGGTTTCACACTCAGCGCTGCCGAGCTCTCCTCACAGAGCAGGGACACAAAACAATTCCTGCTCCAGCTCGGCACCAAGCACAGCCCAGACACAGCTCAGGCCCAGGAGCAAAACCAACGGGCAAGGCAGGAGAGGTTCCCTGGGATTTCTGTATTGCAGGGGGGTTTCATTCCATGGATCTGCATGGAGGGGAAACACTCCCACTCAGGAAAGTTCACCTGATTGTTGGGTGAGGAAAGAAATGATCTCGCTGCTTACAGCTTGCCCTGGGCTGTGTTTCCGGGTCATGGAATGGATTTCTGAATCATCATGGAATGTATTTCTGGATCATGGAACGTATTTCTGGATCATGATGGAATGTATTTCTGGGTCACGGAATTTATTTCTGGGTCATGGAATGTATTTCTGGATCGTCATGGAATGTATTTCTGGATCGTCATGGAATGACACAACCAATAGAAAAATCAACAGAAATTTGAGTTAAAAATGTTTTTTGGGTTTTTTCCCCGTAGCAATGAGTGCTGTTGGAATTCTTCTTGGGCCAATCCAACCCTTCCCTGGGAAGCCATGGAATGCCCAGGAGGGTGGAGCTGCATCCCCTGGAGCTGGAATTGGACTGTGAACCCCAAAGTGCAGCTGGAGCAGAACTGATCCAAGGCTGGGACCTCGTGTCCCATTGGGCTCCATCCTGTGCCCATTTTGGGGTTCCCCTGGGTGTGGGCACTGCCCAGGCTGTGTCCAGGGAGGCCTTTCCATAAATCCTGGATTTCTCCTTTGCTCTGGCTGGGATCCAGCTGTGCCTGGCACTCTCCAGAGCTGGGCTGCACCTCAGCTCAGAGCAGGAGTCCCAGGAGTGCTGGATCTCCACTGCTGGGTGTTGCTGTGATCCTAATCCTGCTCTGTTTTGATCCTAAACCCGCTCTGCTCTGATCCTAATCCCGCTCTGCTGTGATCCTAATCCTGCTCTGCTCTGATCCTAATCCTGCTCTGCCGTGATCCTAATCCCGCTCTGCCATGATCCTAATCCCGCTCTGCTGTGATCCTAATCCCGCTCTGCTCTGATCCTAATCCTGCTCTGCTCTGATCCTAAACCCGCTCCGCTCTGATCCTAATCCTGCTCTGCTTTGATCCTAATCCTGCTCTGCCATGATCCTAATCCCGCTCTGCCGTGATCCTAATCCTGCTCTGCCGTGATCCTAATCCTGCTCTGCCATGATCCTAATCCCACTCTGCTGTGAATCCTAATCCTGCTCTGCTCTGATCCTAAACCCGCTCCGCTCTGATCCTAATCCCGCTCCTGGAAGGGTTGGGGTTGGGAGGAGCTGCAGGATCCTCTCATCCCCGGGCAGGGACCCCTCCCAGTGCCCCCGGTGCTCCAAGGGTCCAGCCCGGCCTTGGGCACTGCCAGGGATCCAGGGGCAGCCCTGGCTGCTCTGGGAGACTCTCCCGAGAGGGAGTCACCTTCTGAAATGAAATTATAAATGGAATGAAATGAAATGGAATTAAATTAAGGTAAATTAAAAAAATTTAAATGAAATTAAATAAAATTTTTAAAATTTAAATTAGATTAAATTAAATGACATGAAATGAAGTGACACGACACGACATGACATGAAATGAAATGAAATGAAATAAAATGAAATGAAATAAAATACACTAAAATACACTAAAATACACTAAAATACACTAAAATACACTAAAATAAAATAAATAAAATAAAATAAAATAAAATAAATAAATTAAATTAAATTAAATTAAATTAAATTAAATTAAATTAAATTAAATTAAATTAAATTAAATTAAAAAAAATTTAAAGAATTAAAAATTAAAATGAAATGAAATGAAATGACATAAAATGACATAAAATAAAATGACATAAAATAAAATAAAATGGCATTTTAAAATTGAATTGAATTGAAATGAAATTAAATGAAATAAAATAAAATAAAATTAAATTAAATTAAATTAAATTAAATTAAATTACATTTTAAAATTAAACAAAACAAAACAAAATAAAAATAAAAATAAAATAAAATAAAATAAAATAAAATAAAATAAAATAAAATAAAATAAAATAAAATAAAATAAAATAAAATAAAATAATCCCCACAGGTAGAGAGAGCTCCTGGTGCTGTCCAGCACTGGATGAGCTCCATCCCAAACAAACAGGATTAACCCCGAGTTCTGTGGGAATTCCCAGCCATCTGCATCCCTGGGAGCCCCTGCATGGCAACAAAACCCAGGAGTTCATCCCCAACCAACCCAGCAGGCACTCGGGCCATGGTGCACAACACAATCCCCCAGCTGGAAACACTTCCCTTTCCCTGTGCTGAAGTTTTCAATGAAAAATCAAAATATTCCATAAAAAACAACGCCTTTTTTTTTGTGGTGGAGATAATTGAGGTGAAAACCCCACTTGCCACTGCGAAATGCCTTTGGCAGAGCTGTTTTTTCCTGGCTCCTCTTCAAGACAGTGTGGCTGCTCCTCCCAAACTTCCTCCAAAACTCTCCTTAAAAAGCCATTTTTCTGGGCTGGCTCTAAAAAATGTGAAAAATAAATGTATTTATTGAACTGCTGCTGTGCCCAGAGCATTGTCTGCCTTATCTTAGTAACCTGGTTTTGTGGATTCCTCATCCTGACACGTTTTTTCCTCCCTTTTTCCCAGCACAGATTAAAATACTCTGCATCTTGGCACCAGTTGTCTCCAGTGGGATATTTCCCATTGGAATATCAATGCTAAAGTTGCTAAAATTAGGAATTCTGATATTGATTTGGTGATTTTTTTGGTGTTAATAATGATATTTGGAGCTGCTGCAGACACAAATCTCTTTGTGAAGGCTGAGGAAGGGGTTTCCAGGTGGATTTTCCAGGTGGGAATCAGGAAGTTGGGCTCTGATAAGGTGTAATTTTCCTCTGAATCCCTCTAAAATTGTGTTAAATTCTTTTGGTCTTATTCATATATTGGAAAGCAGGAGAATCCTGACTCTAAAAAACCTTAACATGATTTCTGTTGGAGATTTGGGGAGAAATTTCCAATGTGTCCTGCAGATCATCCTGGAGTTTTTCCTATTCATTCAAGGAATGGCACCTTGGCATTCCCCCTCCACGTGCATCCAACATCACCAGAGTTTGGGGGAGAAAAAAATAGAGAAAATTTAGAGTTTTTCAGAATAAAAGTGAGAAAAGGTGAGATTTGAAGGTCAGTCCTGTAAGAAATACTCCACAGGACTCTGGAAATTTCCTTTTGGATTGATTTTTATGTCCCCCACTGCCATTCCCTCAGGAATAAAAGTAAATTTCACCTGAGGGATGTGTTTAATAAAACAAAACCGAGGTCTCCCCGAATCCTTGGTGGGCTGCAGGACAGATCTGTGGTGCTCAAGTAATTCTACAAAAATCATATTTTGAGAGTTTATTTCCCAGTTTGGATGGCACCTGATCCCAGCTAGTCCCATGTTCATGGAAGGTCTTTCCCAACAGGACATTGGTCCTCAGGCTGGGATTTGTCAGGGAGGGATGTGCTCATTTTTCCCTAATCTGAGGCCCTTCTGAGACCTCCTTGGGTGTATCCATCCTGTTATGGATGGGGGACCACAATGCTCCCTCCTGGAAAAATCCATGGATTTGATTTATGAACTATTTTCCTTTCCTTTCCTTTCCTTTCCTTTCCTTTCCTTTCCTTTCCTTTCCTTTCCTTTCTTCCTTTCCTTTCCTTTCCTTTCCTTTCCTTTCCTTTCCTTTCCTTTCCTTTCCTTTCCTTTCCTTTCCTTTCCTTTCCTTTCCTTTCCTTTCCTTTCCTTTCCTACTTCCTGAACTTCCCTGAACTTCCCTGAACTTCCCTGAACTTCCCTTCCCTTCTTCCTTTCCTTTCCCTTTCCTTTCCCTTTCCCTTTCCCTTTCCCTTTCCCTCTTCCCTTTCCCTTTCCCATAGACCAGGTTGCTCAATTTCTCCAAAATTTGAATATTTCCAAAAATATATAAAGTTTTTAATTGCAATTTTAATTATTTTTGCAATTTTACTCCCATAATATTTTTCCTCTATCCCGCATGAAGACATTTTCCAGATCCGCAAGGAGCACCCATCAACAGGAGCGTGACCTGCAAATTCCTGGCATTAAAACTTGAATTTTTCATTTTCATTCCCTCTCCTGGATTTCTGGCCTTTCCTGTCCTTTGCTTCATCTTTTTCTCCGGCCTGTGAGATAAAAATCTGAAACCTGAAATAAAAGAGATCCCTGTGCTGTGAAAGAGTCCTCTGTGTTGAAAAAGAGTAAAAAATAAAGGATTATTTAATGGAAAAAAAATTTAATTCCTGAGGGTAAAATCTGTCAACCGTCTTGGTGTAAAAAATATTTGATGTGTAATCATTTAATATTAAAATAAAAAGAGGAATTGCAAATCCCAGTGCAAAAATGGGAACCACGCTGGCGAGGAGAAGATGTGCAGGCAGAATTTACTCTGTGGTTAATTCTCCAGCAAGAGGGGAAAAACCCCCAAATATCCAATAACTCTTAATTCCATGGAATATTTTTTTTTCTCTTATTCTTGGAAATAATCATCCTACCCAGGGAAGTGGTGGAGTCCCCATCCCAGGAGGGATTTAAAAACCCTGGGGATGGGGCACTTGGGATTAGGATGTGGCACTTGGGATTATTGAGAGTTTTCCTTGTTTGGAAAAATCTGGAAAACGAGACGACAGGAGCTGAAACCAGACTTTAAGCGTTTTTAGTTGATTAATTACTAAATGACAACTGGAGCTCACTTTCATTTCTCAAAGCTGTGCGAGAGGCACCGAAAATCAACACCAAAATTCCCTTTATAAAGAAGAGGTATAAAGCAGAAAATATCCCCTATTTCTCTCTCAACACACGGAAAAATTATCCCAGGAAATCCAGTTTTGTCAAAGTCTGAAAGGAAAGCAAAAACCAAAATGTGAAATCCCATCTGAGCAAATCCGCAGGGCGTTTGCTCCTCCTCTCCCACGCCCACGGCTTTTCCCAGACTTTTCCAGAAGCTGCCGTTTATTCCATGGATTGACTCCCGGTTCTTCCATCAGAACTGGGAAAGATCAGGCAGGGTGGGACATCACATCTCGTTTAACAGCACCATTTGAGGCTCAGCAGCCTGGGAAATTTGATTTAAAGCAAACCCGCCCTGAACCGCAGCGGGATTTTGAGCTCTGGGTTTGACAGGGTTCTTTATTAGCACGATTATTTTAATATCCCTGTCCTTGACATTCCGACGGAGCAGAGCTTTCCAGGGAAAATGAAGCTGGAGGTGGTGGGAGGATGGAGTTTCTCAAGGAGAGGCTCTCACAGAGGAGTGTTTTGATGGGGAAGGAAGGCTCTGAGTCCTGGAAGAGAAAAAATTCAAGGCAGAAGAATCAGGTGAAAACGGGATCCAAAATATAAATATAAATATAAATATAAATATAAATAATAAATATAAATATAAATAAATATAAATATAAAATAAATATAAATATAAATATAAATATAAATATAAATATAAATATAAATATAAATATAAATATAAATATAAATACAAATACAAATACAAATACAAATAATATATATATATAAATATTTTTGGGAATTAAAGGAATTCCTTGGGCCAGGGGTAGACTTCTGCTGATAACTGTGAAAGAAAACCATGGAATATTCAGAGGGAATTTCTGCCCATCACCCATGGAAGTGCTTCAGTCAGAGCTGGGATGTGGCTGATTTCTGTGTGTTGGAATCCTGAATGCAGAGAATATTTCCCTGCACGTTCTGAAGGGTCCAACCCCTGACAAACACCACTGGTAACCTTCATCCATGGAAAGGGCTGCCCAGGCTTGGGGATGGAACAGGATTTTCCAGAGTGTAAATCAGAGAGTGGCATAGTATGTAATTTATCACAGGGTGAGACATTCAGATGTTTGGGTTTGTTAGTGTGGTCAGTGGATGACACAAGCTGGAGGATCCTTGTGGATTTTGGGTTTCTCCCTTCTCCCCCTCCATCCCCTCCCTGCTGTGCAGGGTGGGGGGCACAGGACCATTGGCACAATTTGCTGCACGAACAGGAATTGAGTTGGTTCTGGGTAGAAAAGCAGCAATGATGAACGTTCCTGGTGCTGATGGGGTGAATTATCTGTCAGAGAACCTTGACCCCGTGTGTTTGGGGCCTTTTGGGGTCTGCTCTCCCTCAGGCTGAGCTGGGGTAAAGCCTGGGCTGCTGGGATTGCTGAGGAGGAAACAATGAACAACCTGGGCAACAACCAAGAGCCCCGTTCTTGGGGTTTTCCCAACCGGGACTCTGCCAAAGGCCTCCCCTGCCAGGGACAGACACCTGGGAGTGCAAGAACTGCCACCCTGTGGACTCCAGCAGCCCTGGGGTGAAGCTGGAAGTCGTTATCCAAAGGGATTTGGGTGAATATTCCAGTGCTCTCCGTCAGGAATCAGCTGGATTTGTTAAATCCTTCCTTTTCCAAATGCTTCCCCTCTGCCGTGTCAGCTCCCAGATATCGTCCTCCCAGATTAAGATGTCACTGTGGTTCTTTGATCCACCCTTTCCACTCCTCAGTTTTCCATTTCCAAGAGTTCTTCCCCCATTTCTTGTCTTGTCAGGTTTCCTTGTTCTCCTGAAAAGTCAGAAATTATCCTGGTCTCTCTTCCTGCAGCGCCTATTCCATGACATCCTGGAATGATCGTACCCCAGATGGTTCTGTCTGACAAAGGGAACCTGAATTCAGAATTAAGATCACATCTCCTGGTCACTGGGAAACCCAGAATTCCTGGGAGTTTTCCCAGACATCTGACAACACTTGGAAATCCTCTGGATTTTCTGGGAGAGGAGATGAGCAGGAGGAAGGGAAGTGCTCCAGCCGTGTGTTCCTCATGAATTCCCAGGAGGGCACAGAATGGATATCAGGACCAATTCTCCACAGGCTGGAACAAATCCACATGAGGAGTCATTCCATGATTCTCCGGAAAAAAAAAATAGGAAAATAAGGAAAAGTTTGCAGTGTCTGGGTGGTGACAGTGTCACTGCTGGGAGCCAAAACACCAAAGACATTTTAAGGCCGTCTGTAAATGTTTTTCCTGTGTTATCCAATGTCCTGTGGATTTTTTTGGAGTGAGGAGCTGAGATGATCCTGCTGGAACAGATTCCAGTTAACAAATCCAACGTCAGGAAAACACCTCAGGAATCCAACATTTCCTTCTGACAAGAACTGAGGCTGAAAATCCATCAACTTTTCCCCTAATACCTCCCGGATCTCCCAGATATTCTGATTTCCCGGTGACAAAATTCAAGGTGCTGGAAACAGCAGCTCTTGAAGTGTAACAGCTGACTGCTAGAAATTCCCTGCTGGAATTTTAGAGGGGATATTGGGAAGAAATTAATTACTGTGACGGTGGTGAGAGCCTGGAATAGAATTCCCAGAGAAGCTGTGGCTGCCCCTGTATCCCTGGGAATGCCCAAGGCTGGGTTGGACAAGGCTTGGAGCACCCTGGGATAATGGGAGGTTCCAAGGGAATGAACCAGGTGGTGTTTAAAGTCCCATCCAACCCAAAATATTCTGGAATTCTGGGATTCACTGATCTCCACTGGGATCATCTTTTCCTTGGACACCTGGAATTCTGTTTCCTTGTTATAAAACAAGTGAGGTGGAAATTTATTTCCGAGAATATCCAATCCAGAAAATCCAGGACAAACCCTCCCAATCCCTTAAAACTCCTCTCAGACTTTTCACTGTTTCCTGATTCTCAGAAAATCTCAATGCTGAAAATAAAAGCTCATTGGGAAAAAGGATTTGGGGCAAAAGAGGAAGCTCCCAATCCTGTGAGTCACTTGGGAACGTGTGGAGCTGGATGTTTAAATCCCAGGATCTTTAGGTTTGTCATGGAAAGGCCTGGAAACTCTGAGAATGCTCCAGGGTCTGGAACAGAGGGAAATTGAGCGAAATTGAGGGAAGGGAAAGGAAGAAGGAAAGGAAAGGAAAGGAAAGGAAAGGAAAGGAAAGGAAAGGAAAGGAAAGGAAAGGAAAGGAAAGGAAAGGAAAGGAAAGGAAAGGAAAGGGAAAGGAAAAAGGGAAAGGAAAGGAAAGGAAAGGAAAGGAAAGGAAAGGAAAGGAAAGGAAAGGAAAGGAAAGGAAAAGGAAAGGAAAGGAAAGGAAAGGAAAGGAAAGGAAAGAAAGGAAAGGAAAGGAAGAGGAAAGGAAAGGAAAGGAAAGGAAAGGAAAGGAAAGGAAAGGAAAGGAAGGAAAGGAAAGGAAAGAAGGAAAGGAAAGGGAAAGGAAAGAAAGGAAAGGAAAGGAAAGAAGGAAAGGAAAGGAAAGGAAAGGAAAGGAAAGGAAAGGAAAGGAAAGGAAAGGAAAGGAAAGGAAAGGAAAGGAAAGGAAAGGAAAGGAAAGGAAAGGAAAGAAGGAAAGGAAAAAAGGAAAGGAAAGGAAAGGAAAGGAAAGGAAAGAGGAAATAGTTCATAAATCAAATCCATGGATTTTTTCAGGAGGGAGCATTGTGGTCCCCCATCCATAACGGGATGGATACACCCAAGGAGGTCTCGGAAGGGCCTCAGATTAGGGAAAAATGAGCACATCCCTCCCTGACAAATCCCAGCCTGAGGAGCAAAGCGCTCATTTGCCCTCCCTCACACTCCTGATTTATTTGTGGGTGATTAATTTTGTGTCCTGTCCACCCTGGCTATTGTATGACTGCTCTTTCCTAAGATTCCAGAGGTTTATTCCTTTGGAAAAACTGACTGTGCCTTCAGTGCCTCGCTCCTGAAAATAAATCACAAAGCCCAGATATAGAACGGGAGGGGGAGGTGTCAGAGTTTACCTTGAGTTTGACAGGGAGGGTGTGTGGGAGGGAGGTGAAAAATGAGTTCAATTGATTATAAACCTGGATTTATTACTCCTAAAACAAACCAATGGATCAATCAAAGTGACATCATCTGATTCCTACACCACAAACCTCAGCTGGCTCTGAGTGACGCCGGCGCTGGTAATGATGATAAATAAAAGCTCCAATAATTCCCATCCCTCCAGGGCTCTTGGCAGGGATTCCTTCAGCTCCAGGAGGAACCATTAGGATCGTGTGCTCCGACCTGTTCCATAACCCCTGCCAGGGAATTTCATGCAGCAATTCCTGCTTCAGGACAGGAATTTCTGCAGCAAGTCCCCCAGATGGATTGCAGTGCTGATTTAAACCCACCCAGTCATGGAGGAGGCCGTGGATTCAGTTCAGGTGCAGTTGGGACAGCCTGGCCTTTGTGTTTAGACTGGGGCGATGTGTAATCATTGGAAAAGCTGGATTATAAATCTGGAATGACTCTTCACGTCTGAATGAAACATCAGACAGGCTTAGGAGCTGAAAGAAAGATTTACAGTGATTTCAGGTATGAATGAGCAATGCCATTCCAAGTAATTTCCAAGTATCCCTCCTTGTCCTAACTGGGCACCTCCTGTTCAGTCCCTAAAATCCTTAAAATTCCATTTCTGGGCACCCCCAGAGGTCCTTGGCTGGGGCAGGTGGGCACTTTGCATAGGAATCATCACAGATAATGAGGAATGTGAATATTTCCTTCCAGATTTGGATTTGCCTTAAAGACAGGGAGGCCAGCAGGTGATTCCAGAAGCAGAGGTGACATTTTTGTTTGGTTTTTCACTCTCTGGAGCTTCTCCTTCTCTTCTGTTGCTCTAAAGGGACACCTTGGGCTGGCAGGAGTGGCCTGAAATGTCCCATTCTGAGATGATTTTGATTTATTCATCCCATCCCTGCTGGACTCTGATGTGTCCCAAAATCCACCCAGAGCAGGATTAAGGTGCAGTGATTGAGCTCTGAGCCTGATTTCATCATTCCCAATGGGAACAGAGCCTCCTGGAAGACACAGAGGTGAAAGTCTCTCATTTTAGTGGAATGGTTGAAAATGAAATCCTCAAACTAAAATCCTGAGATACTAAAAAGAATACTCTGTATACTAAAATTAAAATCCTGAGGCACTAAAAAGAATATTCTTAATCCTAAAATTAAAATCCTGAGGCATTAAAAAGGGTACTCTCAATTCTCAAATTAAAATCCTGAGGAACTAAAAAGAAGATTCTCAATCCTAAAATTAAAATCCTGAAGCATTAATAAGAATATTCCTCTCCACTTTCTCTTTGCAGTCTCAATCAGCCAGAAACCATAAATAAGGAATTCAAGGAGGAGCAAGTTTGGCTCCAGTCTCCTAGCTCAGCCCCTTGGATAAGGGAAGCATCCCACCTGATATGGAATTACATAATTCCCAAATGATGTGGGGTTGGAAAAGACCTTAAATCCCATCTGGTTCCACCCCCTGCATTGGGCAGGGACACCTTCCCCAGTCCCAGGTTTCTCCAAGACCCATCCAACCTGGCCTTGTGTCCCAGTTGGCCTTGATTAATCAATTTTTAATATTGACACATGATTAAACCAATCAATAGCATAGATAATCCTTTTGTGAACACACATTTTAAGATGAAAATCCAAAAAATCTGGTCTTTCAGATTAGCAAACTGAAACCACTGCACCTTGGACACTTCCAGGGCTGGGACACCCACAAATTCTCTGGACAAGCTTTTCCTCATGGAAAGCATTTCTCCCGAATTTCTCACTCTCAGCATTTGTTTGGCACAAATTTCCCACACCAGTCCATGGCCTGTTTGTTTTTTCAGCCTCCCCACTGGAATATTTGGCTGTGGATGCCATGAATTTCTCTCACCTTTGCCAGATATCGAGCCTTGTTCCTGAACTGCCAAAATATTCAGATACTTCCAGTGGGGAGTGATTAATGCCCAGCTGTCTTGGGCTGCAGTGCAGGATGTGAGCAGAGGTGAGGGTTCCATCCCAGCTGTTGGAACTGGAGATATCCTCTGTTAAAATCCAGCTGGGGCAGTTTTCTGTATCCCTGCCAGGACCCAGCCTCCCTCCAGGACACATCTCCTGCTCAGGGGCCACTGAGTCTCCCTGCAGGGCTGAGAAAATTCCATCCTCCCCTGGGCAGAGGCTGCGCCCAGGGCAGGAGCCAAGCATTCCTGCCTGGACACACTGGGAGCTTTGGCAGCCCAGGGCAGCCTTGGCCAGGGCATTGCCAGAGGCAGAGCAGGCCCAGGGATCCCCAGGGCAGCTCCCGAGGAAAACTCCCCCCTTGTGCAGCTCCCTGCTCCAGCAGAGCCCCCTGTGCCCCTGCAGGAGGCTGCAGCCCCATGGAATGACTGCCCCCAGCCCCGACCCACGGGGGGCAGGGGGGATTCTGACCCTGCCAGGGCTGGGCTGGATCACTGCACTTGGATTGGAATGCTCCCCATACAGAACTGTTATTCCTATGTTGCTGTGGGAAGTAACACACCACACGAAATTCCTCCAGTCAGCTTGGAGATCGATCTGACTCCGTTTATTCCTAACATTCATTCCCTCTTTATCCATTTTGGACAGGCCACTTTATTCATTTTGGACAGGTGATTGGTGAACCGGTGACAGAACTCTTCACCCACACTGGCCAAACCAGAGGGACAGCAAAGACAGTCCATCCTACAGAAAGAATTCCAATCATGAGTTTTGTTACAGAATCAATCCTGATGTTTATGTTCAGGCTCTGGGAACAAGCTTCAGAAACCCAAAACATCAGGAAAAATGAGCTTTAGAAACTTAGACGCTTCAGGCCTGGAAAACCAGACTACGTTCAATCCCATCTTGTTTCCTGAGAGACCCTCAATTCCAAAATGATAGTAATTTGGAGAGAGGGGGTTTGCATTCCCCATTCCAGGCTCCTGCCCTCCTCAGCACTCTCCTGCCACTCAAACCCAGGCGCCATCCCCACAGCATTCCATGTGTCACACACGGGAAGCTCCCTGAGGGACCGAGTTCCTTTGGCCTGGCCACGGGCCAGCCAAGCTGGCAGCTGAGGCTGGAGCAATGCCCACAAGGAATTGCAGATGGATTTTCCATGCACCTGGGCCCATCTGGATCCCCAGGAGCAGCAGCTCCCTGGGATAAAATCACCTGGAGACGGAGATTCCCGGCAGTCCAGCAGAGCAATAAATTACAGAAATTACAGCACTGGGCCTCAGAGATTTGATTGATTGACAGGCACTAACTGGGAAAGGGATTTCCTTGGGAAGCTGTGGGTAAGGTCACCCATGGTGGGGAGGATGGAGATTTGAGCTTGGGAGATGTTTGGGAATTCTCGTGCAAGGGTTTGTTGAGCACCCTGGTTTGGTAAACATAGCAGGGCTGAGGAGGACAGGAGGTGACAAAGAAGGTGCTGGTGCCTGTCTTGGGGCAGCCAATGAGCAGGAAATGAAGAAGAAATAAAAATCAGATGAATTTTTGCCTCAATAAACTCAGCTGAGAGAGTAACAAATACAAAGGGAAGCAGTGGTGATAAATATCTGTTGGTGCTTTACCCCATCTGTTCTTCTGGGATTTTTTTTTTTTTTTTAATAGAATGGATTGGGTTGGAATGGAAACTTAAAAATCATTCAGCCATGGACAGGGACGCCTTCCATTATCCCAGAGTGCTCCAAGCCCCATCCAACCTGGCCTTGGACACTGCCAGGGATCCAGGGGCAGCCACAGCTGCTCTGGGAATTCCATTCCAGGGCCTTCCCACCTGATAAATAAAGAATTTCTTCCCAAAATCTGACCCACCCTTTATCAGTTTATAACAATTATCCCCTGTCCTGTCACTATCTGTAGGAAAAGTCCCTCTCCCTCCTTTTCTTTGGATTGCCAAAGAATGTTGGGAGACAGGGCACCAAATGAAACCCTCTTGGCAGCAAAAATCCCAAAACAAAGGATGCAGGAGGTGGGAAACAAGGTCCTGATCTCCCAAACACAGGAATGGAATTGGGAGTATTGGCAAAGGCACCTGGCAGAGAAACACAAGAATTGTCATTTTTGACATGGTGTAAAATCAGGGTAGTCAGAAAGCCAAGTCAGGGGAACAAAGTTTAGGCAAAACTGGTGTTGGGTTTAATCATCTCCTGGCAAATTTCTCAGGTTGCCTGGAGAATTTGTGGATTTCCCATCCCTGGCAGTGTCTGAGGCCAGGTTGGACATTGGGCCTTGGAGCAACAAGAAAACCAAGTCAGGGAGAAAAGTTTAGACAAAACTGGTGTTGGGTTTAATCAACTCCAAGAAAATCTCTCAGATTTCCCAGAGAATCTGTGGATTTCCCATCCAAGGCCAGGGTGGACACTGGGGCTTGGAGCACCCTGGGGTGGTGGGAGGTGTAGGACAGGGTGAGATTTAAGGTCTTTCCAGACAACCCAACTCTAATTCTGTGATTCTATGAAATTTAGGGAGTTCAAACAAGAAATCCACCTCGAAACAAGACCTTGGGGCAATTTTGGAAGACTGATTATTCAGACTCACAACTCTGGACTTTAAATCCTTTGAACAGTTTTTTTCTTCTGTGATTCTTCCCTCACAATTCTCCTTTAATGAACTCATCCTTACCCAGCAAGAAATGCAGCTGAGACTTCTTGGAGACATTCCCGTCTTGCTTTTAATGCACAGAATGTATTGCACACATGAAAATCTACTTTTAGTCTATTTTTTTTTTTTTAATCAGATTGACAACCAAGCTACCAAAAGTGTAACCCAACAGCTCATAAAGGTGAGTTTTCAGCTCCTTTCTGAAAAGTCACAGTAAAACTAAGCAGAGAGCCCAGACATAAAGAGGACTTGTCCCTTTGCCAACTTGTTATGGATTATTTTACAAGAGCTTTCAGTCTGGAAGTCCTTAACCTGCCACTTCAGCTATCAACATTCACTATCAGTGATTAAATCTTGACTACTCCAGGACTGGAAACGGTGCCAAAGATAAACCTGGTTCAGCTCAGCCCAGTCCTTCCCTGTTGGCTTGAGGAGCTGCTCCGGGGTCACTACGGAGTCAAAGCCCCCAGGAGTCTCTCAGGAACCACTCAAGACTCAGGCTCCAAGCCCGTGGAGTTTAAAGTTTTATAATCTGGTTCTTTTTTTTTGCCAGGACTGTGAACTTCTTACCACGTGGCTCCTAATAAAAACAGAGCCATTCCATTCCTTCCTTCTTCCCAGACTCGCACAGCGTTCCCCCATTTCAGCTCTGCTGTTTGACAGAAGGCATTTTATCTTTCTGGGGACATCTCCAACATGACTTGCTGAGGGAATTTAATCTTTATCCCTCTTCCTGTGGTTGCCAGGCTTTCTCTCCCTTGGTTTCCATGATTTTTTATTCCATTTGTTTGTTGAGAGTTATGTTTTAGGGACACAATCTCCAAATCACCACAGGAAAATGGAGAAGCTGCTACAAATATTCTCCTCTTGTTATCCTGATTAATACCCTGAGAGTGATTTTATTTAAGAAGCAGACTCCAACCAGCCACACCCTTCCCTTCCCTTCCCTTCCCTTCCCTTCCCTTCCCTTCCTTCCCTTCCCTTCCCTTCCCTTCCCTTCTTCCTTCCCTTCCCTTCCCTGAACTTCCCTGAACTTCCCTGAACTTCCCTGAACTTCCCTGAACTTCCCTCCTGAACTTCCCTTCCCTGAACTTCCCTTCCCTGAACTTCCCTGAACTTCCCTTCCCTTCCCTGAACTTCCCTTCCCTGAACTTCCCTGAACTTCCCTGAACTTCCCTGAACTTCCCTGAACTTCCCTTCCCTGAACTTCCCTGAACTTCCCTGAACTTCCCTTCCCTGAACTTCCCTTCCCTGAACTTCCCTTCCCTGAACTTCCCTTCCCTTCCCTGAACTTCCCTTCCTAACTTCCCTTCCCTTCCCTGAACTTCCCTTCCCTTCCCTGAACTTCCCTTTCCTGAACTTCCCTGAACTTCCCTTCCCTGAACTTCCCTGAACTTCCCTTCCCTGAACTTCCCTTCCCAAACCTTCCCTTCCCTGAAACTTCTCTGAAACTTCCCTTCCCTGAAACTTCCCTGAAACTTCCCTTCCTCCCATTATCCAGGGTTTATTAAATTGGAATTCCCTCTTTTCTGAAGAACAGCTTTTGCTTCCACACTTGAACATTGAGGACATATTTTTCTACTTATCCACTAACTTTGGCCCCTATCAAATCAATTATTCATTAATTGTCCTCAAATCTCTCTGGTCTCGTGACCTCTTTATCCCTTCTTTAAATACCAGTTAAACCCTAATAATCCATCCCCTGATTTATTAGCACATCCCCATCACTGAATTAATTCAGGAATTAACCCCCCCAGCCTGTTCTGGTTTGATTTGAGGCAGCCACTTTGCCCCAAGGCTCGTTTCAGCTGGGTTTCAATCCGAACAAGAGGAGCAGGGAACGAGGAGAGAGAATTCCACATGCGCAGGATTCCCAACACCCTGCAAGCCATAGCAAGGCAGGAGTTAGGCTGGGCTTGAGGCTGAACAGAAGGAGAGCCGCAGGCCAAGTCGATTAACAGAATTAATCTTCAGAGCTGTCAGGTTTCGCTTTTATTTCGCGGTGACTTTGCTCCTCGCACACGCGGCCCTTCATTACGGGGCTGTTTGGGATCCAAGGCAGGCGGAACGAGCAGCCTGACCCCGCTCGTAAACCCCACTACTGAGGCAGCTGCACAACCTGAAACCCTGCAGAACTCACCCTGAACCTCAGCTTTCCCTTCTCCTGCTCCCTCTCCCTGCCTTGATTAGTTCCCACCTGTTTAGTCTTCATGGAAATGTTGATTTTTATACTTTCCTGTCTGGCAAAGGCACATCCCTCTCCCTTTCTTTCTTTCTTTTTTTTTTTTTTTTTTTTTTTTCCTTTCCCTTCTTTCTCTCTTTCTTTCTGGGTAAATTGCAAAGTGAGCTTCACGGTGTCATTTTAAGGTTCCCAGCAGACAAAACACTTCTGTGGGCCAAAATGAAGTCGTTTTCCTGTGTTTGGAGTGGAAAGGTTCAGCTCGTGTGACACAGAGACCAAAGAACACGTTGCAGGAATGCTGTTACTCCTTGATGATCTTTTCCATCCAATTTTCTTTTCCAAAGGAATAATCAGACATAAAGGTCCCACGTGAGGCTCGCCTCCTTCTGGATTGGGGGCTGGAGGCGATTTTTGCTCCTTCCCAAGCCCATCTTTTCACCTCCTTCTGGACTGGGGGGCTGGAGGAGATTTTTCCTTGTTCCCAAGCCCATCTTTTCACCTCCTTCTGGACTGGGGGGCTGGAGGGGATTTTTGCTCATTCCCAAGCCCATCTTTTCGCTCGGTGGGTTCTGGATTGGGAGCTGGAGGGGATTTTTGCTCATTCCCAAGCCCATCTTTTCACCTCATTCTGGATTGGGGGCTGAGGGGATTTTTGCTCATTCCCAAGCCCATCTTTTCCTCGTGGTCTGGATTGGGGGCTGGAGGGGATTTTTGCTCATTCCCAAGCCCATCTTTTCCTCATTCTGGATGGGCTGGAGGGGATTTTTGCTCATTCCCAAGCCATCTTTTCGCTCGGTGGGTTCTGATTGGGAGCTGGAGGGGATATTTTGCTCATTCCCAAGTCCATCTTTCGCTCGGTGGTATTCTGGATTGGGAGCTGGAGGGATTTTTGCTCATTCCCAAGCCCATCTTTTCACCTCCTTCTGGATTGGGGGCTTGAGGGGATTTTTGCTCTTTCCTGAGCCCATCTTTTCGCTCGGTGGGTTCTGGAGCCCGTGGTTGGTGCTCAGCTCTGAGTTATCCCTCTCAGGAGAGCTACTCCTGGCTTTGGCAGGACCCACAGCCTCGTTCATTCCTCTGGAGTAGACATTTGGCAGTTCCAGGGCTGACCTAAATTGGCTCCGTCAGGATCCCTCACCCCTAGGAAAGGTTTATCT
Organism: Sitta carolinensis; assembly: GCA_032173965.1. Taxonomy (NCBI): domain Eukaryota; kingdom Metazoa; phylum Chordata; class Aves; order Passeriformes; family Sittidae; genus Sitta; species Sitta carolinensis. Next base: position 1,600,672 of record CM063284.1, on the reverse strand, counting down.
TCTGGAACAGCGCGAAGGTCACCGGCAGGACAGGGGCTCTTCCTGTAAAAGTCTGGATGGAGCCTGGGAATGTTGAGGAGAACTGGAGCTCTGCTGCTCAGTGATGTCATTTTCTGCTCCCTTCCAGCCAAATGTGATTGGATCTGACCATTTGTTTCGTGGGAGGCTCCAAAATATCCTGATTTCTACCCTAAGGCAGGGAAAGCCATTCCTTATGCTTTTCCATAACTCCTAAAAGCAGAGCCTTTCAGACAAGCAGGTTTTGCACCAGACATGGAAAAAAAAACGGATGGAGAAAGAAGAGTTTATCCAGGAGCATTCGGAATTTCAGCCCTGGATATTTCCCTGTGTAGACACCCATTCCAAGGGTCTCTCCAAGCTGGAAGCCACCTCTCCCAGGCAAATAAATCTCGGGAAAGGAGCTGACAGCCCAAGATTATCAGGTTCAGCCAGACCCTGTTTCATGTCCTGATCCAGGGAAGCAAATTCCTGCACTTTTAACAACCTGTGGAGCAGGTGGCAGAACTTGGTTTTCCCGACTCCATAAAGTGCCCCGAAACCCCCGGGGACAGAAGGGGCCGTGTAAGGAGCGATTGTTCCACGGATTCCTTTGCTGTGGTTTGGATTTCATTGGGGCAGCTTCGAGGCTGAAGTGGCAAAGAATTAACCTGGAAAACTTGATGGATTGGGATTTGAGTCACTTAACTGCTCCCCCTTGGCTCGTTGGCTGCTTTATGAGGAGGGTGGGGAGACAGGGAACTGTTCTCCCCTGGAATTCCCTACCGTGGAAACGAGGGAGAAGTGGATGACTGGGCTTTGGCACCACCTCCCTTACTCTCATTTATTCGTGTTATTTTCCACCCAATTGTCCCCTGAAGATTTGGATCTCCAGCAGACTGAAAAGCCAGGATTTCTTTTTTTTCCCTTCTATCTCCTGGGAGGATGGAGGTCAGAACCAGAGAATTTCTATTTTCTTTTCTGTTTCCAGCGCTCGTATCTAAGAGCTCGTCAGGAGAACAAATTAAGCCCCAATTAAATCTGTCCCATTGATCAGAGTCCAGCCATGCTCTGTCATGGAATTAATGTGGAAAAAAAAAGGGAGGAACCTGTCAGAAGTGCTACTGTATTCCACATGTGCCAAAGTGTGCCTGGAAAAGAGAGAAAATCCCAATAATATTAATGTTCATTAATTCCTACCACAGCGCCTTGGACTGGTGTCACTTTTAGCTCTTTCAGCTCAAGATGGCCCCAGTTTTCCAGAGGTCACAGTGTCTGAAATATGAAAATTGTCCTTAAAGTAGATATTTATGGCATTATGTGGGATTATTTAATTGGTGACGAGCCATGGTTTGCTAATAACCAGCAGGGAGTTAATTACTCCAGAGAAGTTGTGGATTCCCAATCCCTGGAAGTGTCCAAGAGCAGCTTGGGCAGGGCTTTGGAGCATCTTGGAATAAAGGCTACTTTATCCCAAAAAAATATCATTTGAGCTTTACTCCCTCTTCTACCACTGAAACATAATGAGAAAAATAATCTCATACATATATATTTGGGATATAAGATTTTAAAATGTTTTCAGGCACTTGGATATTCAAAAAAGCTTAAGGAGGAGGAGAAAAAATATTATAGTTTGCTCCATATGATAATGAAGAAGGAAAGCTAGAAATGAGGAAGGGAGAAGGAGATCAAGGGGGAAGAAAGGGAAAAAATTAATAAGAAACAGAACAAATAAAGAGAATAATGAGTAGAGAAAAAAGGAAAAGGGAAGGAAAAAGGAAAAGGGATTACATGTTCCTTTTTCCTTTCCTTTCCTTTCCTTTCCTTTCCTTTCCTTTCCTTTCCTTTCCTTTCCTTTCCTTTCCTTTCCTTTCCTTTCCTTTCCTTTCCTTTCCTTTCCTTTCCTTCCTTTCCTTCCTTTCCTTTCCTTTCCTTTCCTTTCCTTTCCTTTTTCTCACCATTTTTCTCTGGGTTTTGGGGGTTTTTTCCAAGATTTTTTTGCTTTTTTCCTGTCCTTTTCACATCTCTCTTCTGGTTTCTCTGTATTCTCCTGATCTGGAATTCGTTTCCTTCTTTTACTTTGATAAATTGCTTCCCTCTGGATTCTCTTCCCAGCACAAAATCCCTTTTCCCTGTAACTCCAAGATATTTTCTGCCCCTGGTTCTGTTCATCTTTCTCAATTTTTTGTCCATTGTGTCTTTCCAGGGATTTAAAACCCACTTTTTCCTCCTTTTTGGTCAAATACATTTATTTTCCTTCTTTCTCCTCCATTTTAAATGTTTAATCTCCTTTTTATTCCCTTCCATTAACGGAGGCAAGGATTCAGCTCAGAAATATCATCAAAAAACTTCAATTCTGCAGCACTGCTGTCAAAATATTACTTTAAAAAACACATTCCACGACGGGAAAAACAAAAATATTTCTGCCAAAATTCCGAAGTTTCCTAATCAGCATTCGGATTCCACCAACAATTTCAGTTTCCAGTGGAAATGGGGATGAAATTCTGTTTAGTTAAAATGTCCTTGGGTGCCTACATCCTAAACTGAGCTTCAAATCCTGCGTTTGTGTAGTAATTTAATGTAAAATTAAATAAATTATTTAGTGTAAAATTCCAGTTAATTAAAATAATTAAAAATTAAAATTAAAATTAAAATTAAAATTAAAATAACTCATTTTTTCTGGCATATCCAGTGAGTCCAGCTCTATTTTCCTTTATCCAGTGCAGGGTGGAATTTCTGATTGGCCGCAGAGGAAGAAGAAGTGTGAGAAAAAACAGACAAAAATCAATTTATTCAGACAGGATGTGAGAATTCCAGAATCCCATTGCAAATAAATCAAGGTCTGCAGGTTCATGAAATTGGGAATTTCACATCCTCTTGCTGGGGAGAGATTTCAGAATTTCTTCTCTTTCCCTCCCATTCATCCAGGAGAAAATTTTCATGGATTTAAGGTCGGCTCAAGCAAGCAGAAAAGAAATTTTCTGGCCAATCCTAATAAAAATAGAGCAATTATTTGGTTTGATAGGAAAATAAAAGGTGGGAATTTGTTTATAGGTAAAAAAAACCCAAAAAACACATGGAAAAATGCCCATCTGCTGAGGAATCTTTTATCTGGAGAGCTGGGAACAGGGAGCTGAGCCTGGATCAGCATCTCCCAGAAAATCAAATTTATTTCCTTCTTTTTAACAAATGCTGTGGATAAATTTGTGTTGGGATAAACAGCGTGGAAATTTCAATTATAATAATTAATTATATAATTATAATATAATTATAATTACATTAATATTATAAATTAAATTATATTTATATTATAAATATAAATTATATAATAATATATTATTAATATAATTAGTAGTATTATAACTATAAAATAATAATTATAAAATTCTCTGGAATTTTAGGAATTTTATCTCAACATGGAGAGTGCCCAGAGCAGGTGTGGCTGCCCCTGGATCCCTGGGAATGTCCAAGGCTAGGAGGTGACCCTGGGCACAATTTTGAGCCCAAATCACAAAATCCTGGAATAGTTTGGATTGGAAGAGACCTTAAAGCTCATCCTTGGTGGATGAGCTCGTAATTATGTCCAGGGACAATTGTCCAGCCCGGCCTTGGACACTTCCAGGGATCCAGGGACAGAAAATTCCAGATTTTCTGGGAATTCCAGCCCATCCCCTGCTCACCCTTCTAGCCAGGAATTCCATCCCAATATCCCATCCAGCCCCGCTCTCTCTCACATAACCAATTTTTCCTGCAAAAGCCACGGTGAAGAGTCAGGAAAAATGCTCCAAGAGCATCTCTTGGATGCTGGGATACCCAGGAAACTTAGAAAAATCCTTTCTTTTTCCTTTTTATTCTCCGCAGATTACTTGGAACCGACCTGCCCTTTTGGAAACTGCCAGACGGATTTTACCTGGTGCCACCGTGAAAACTTTGGAATTTTTTTTTTTTTTACATTTCCAGGTGAAGTTTCCTTGGACAAACAGCCCCTGCAGCCAGAGCAACCAGGGAGAACAATGAGTGGGCAAAAAAAAATCTGGAATTAAAAAGGTTTGCTTTGGTCACATCCTGGATTGATTTCCTCTAACGATTTCCCTCCGACGGCCGCGGTCAAAAATAATATCAGGAATCACAAAATGAGGGAATCTGCCCCTCCCTGCTGCTTTTAATATAGGATTTGCTCACCATGTGTTGACAGACCAAAATGGGAATTCAGGCAGTGAAACTCCAGGGAAAATTGGGATTTTCCTGCTTTTTGTTATTCTTGCAGCGGTCGCATTGTGCTCGTAAGGTGGAGGTTTAAAGTGAGGCTCTCAGGGAGCATTTTTGGGGTGCCAGGTCTTTTTTTCACTCTTTTTGGAAGCTTGAATAAATATTTATTTTGTTATTTAAAGAATATTTAGATGGATAGATAAATAGATAGCTGATATAATATTTTTCAATATAAATGTGTGGAAATTCAGATTTTCCATCCGCTCTTTCTTTCCATAAAATTCCATTTTTATTTTGTTCCATAAAATTCTCGCTTTTTTTTCCCCCCAACAATTATACAATGACTTCACAAGGAGTGAGGTCGTTGCATCACTTCTGTCGTTGTTATTCCACCAAAATCACAATTAGCAGCAGGAATAATTAATCTATTTTTTTCATTAATTGAGGGGAGAGATCGTTGGAGCATTAATATGTAAATATATAAATATACAAATATACGAATATATAAATATATAAATATCTATGAATATACAAAAATATAAATACACAAATATTTAAATATATAAGTATGCAAATATATGAATATATTCATATATAAATAGATGAATATATGAATATATAAATACAAATGGAATAATATTTTATTTAATATTATTTAAATATTTATTTAATAAAAATATAAATATAAATATAAATATAAATATATATAAATATAAATAAAATATAAAAAATAAAAATAAAAATAAAAATAAAAATAAAAATAAAAATAAAAATAAAAAAAATAAAAATAAAAATAAAAATGTTGCACAAAAAGTGGGAAATCCACAAGTAGACACATGAATATATAAATATATAAATATATAAATATAAAAATAATATAAATATATAAATATATAAATGTATGAATATATGAATATACAAATATACAAATATATAAATATAAAATATATATATACATTTATAAATATATATGAATATATAAAAATATAAAAAATAAATATATAAGTATACATATATTAATATATAAATATATTAATATAAATAAAATTATGTTATTTAATCTTACTTAAATATTTATTTAATAAAAATAAAAATAAAAATAAAAATAAAAATAAAAATAAAAATAAAAATAAAAATAAAAATAAAAAATAAAAATAAAAATATAGATATATAAATAAGTATATTAATATATTAATATATAAACACATGAACACAAAAATGTAAAAATATGCAAATAATATATAAATAAATTATATATAAATATTGTCTGAAATCAAATAAATTTTTTACAAATCCAACCCCAAAACCACGACCCAGGGCAGATTTGGGACCCAATCTCTTCACTGCTCTTCATTTTGCTGTCGTATTCCATCTTTAAAACTGGATGAGCTGCACCAAGCATTCCAGGGAACATTTCAAAAATTCAATCAAAGCATGTTATTAAACTTAATCCTTCCCCATTTTCCTGCTGAAAAGCTGCAGTAATTCCCTAAAAAACCAAGAGAAACTGGGTTGTTGTGGCCTCCTCACTCCTCACAGTGCCAAAACTTGCAGGGAACACTTCGAGTTTCCATGGCAAAATCTCATGGGCCAAAATATTTATTCCATAGATCAGGATTTTTTTTTTTCACAAAGAAATCAGGTGGAAGACAGAATATATTTATTTTGGAGATTTATAGCCTTGAAAAAAAAAATTTTTGATCTCTTCCCAAAGGATATAAACACGCAGAACACAAATTGCACCACATGTTAATTTTGGGGGGGGTTGTGGATATTTTGGGAAAACACAGAACAGCAAATTAAAATATTCTTAAAAATTAATAATTTTTATACTCAATTTATATTCTTGTGCCACAAAAGAGCTGGAGCGTGTCCAGGGAAGGGAATGGAGCTGGAGAACTCCTGAAGGAGCTGGGAAAAGGAGGCCAAATTTTATATTTGTAAATTTGCAATGATCAGGAATGAGAAATTTTAGGGAAGAGATTTTTTTCATTCAGAAAATATTAATTTTAATTAATTAATTCAGAAAATTAATTTTTACAGGAAGGAAGGAAGGAAGGAAGAGGAAGGAAGGAAGGAAGGAAGGAAGGAAGGAAGGAAGGAAGGAAGGAGAAGAAGGAAGGAAGGAAGGAAGGAAGGAAGGAAGGAAGGAAGGAAGGAAGGAAGGAAGGAAGGAAGGAAGGAAGGAAGGAAGGAAGGAAGGAAGGAAGGAAGAAGGAAGGAAGGAAGGAAGGAAGGAAGGAAGGAAGGAAGGAAGGAAGGAAGGAAGGAAGGAAGGAAGGAAGGAAGGAAGGAAGGAAGGAAGGAAGGAAGGAAGGAAGGAAGGAAGGAAGGAAGGAAGGAAGGAAGGAAGGAAGGAAGGAAGGAAGGAAGGAAGGAATTTAAGCCATTAAAAATAATTTGAAACATGGGTGTGAAAAACCTCAATCAAAGTTTCCAAGAAAAATCCCTGTCTGGCAAAGCTGTTGATAAAGAAAAGTGAACATCTGAGCATGAAAAGTTCAAAGTCATCAATAAGTGTTTGCAGATAGGAGAGAAAAAGGGAAATTTTGTGTCAAAGCATAGCAAATCCTCCTGTTTTATGGTTATTGAATGGTTTATCAAGGTCCTGGAAAGTTGTTGTAACCCAAACAGGAATTATGGACTTGAAGCGAGTCAAAGAAATTCTTTCTCAAGTTATAAAACCAAAAGAGGGAAAATCTTAATTTTTTTTTTTCTTTTTAAATCATTGCATAATTACAGGAAGGCCACGGTCACCTCAGTAATTTAGGATCCCAAAATCGGCATAAATTTGGAAAATCTCTGATTTTTCACAAGCCACAAGCAACTCACTCCAGATCATTCATCTTCCTTGGAAAACTTGAGGAGAATTTTAATAGAGATGTCACATCCGGAGTGACCACATTTGGTTTAATTTATGGTACCCACTGTAGGATTTATTAAAAATAGATCCATCATCCCTGGAGAGGCTTAAAGGATGGGGAAAGGTGGCACTTAGGGATGGGATTTAATGGGGAAACCCATTAAATCTTCTTTGGTTCTGCTGGGTTAAGGATTGGACTCGATCCTCCAAGGGCTTTTCCAACCTGGACCCGGATCTGAAGGAATCGAGTCAGCTGCTGAGATCCAGGTGGATCAATTTCCACTGCCTCAGAGCTTTTTGGAGGCAGAGAAACATCCAGCTCCTTTGGGGGATTAGTGATACTCCCTGTTTTTTGCAGTAATCACCCCGTGGCAGGGTTTGTGGCTCCCCTGTTCTGGGGGAGAAATGCAGCAGGTCCATCCCAGCGCCAGCACTTCCAGGGAGGAAAACACATCCCAGCCTTCCTGCTCCGGTTTGGGCCAGGCCTGGGAAAGCCACAGGCCTTCACTTAGCTGAAGGGAGTGGGAATGAAAGGACAGACACAACATTTCCAGAAAACAGTCTGGAGTTCTTTGTTTTTTTTCCCTTGGCTCTCAAGAGAGATCTGAGCGTTGCTGCAAGGAGCTGATCCAACCCCTTTGGAGAGGGACAAAGTGAATCCCACCCCTTTATCCCCCTTCTCATTCCCAAACCTCCTAAAGGAGCTGCCCCTCTTCCCACTGGAAGATCCCCTTTCTCCCCTTGCATTCCCGCTGTGCTCTGACCCCACTATCAAAGCTTCAAAGAATAAAATTTTGGGAAACCCTCACATTTTCCATTTTGTCCACGCGCCAAGCTCTGCGTCCTGTGTCTGGACCAGACACTGTTTGAGAGCTTGCACTGATAAATTATGAGCATTAGGGATATTTTTGGGGAAGTAGGGGAATTTCAGAGACATGCCTTTACATGAACAGCTGCCTGGAAAATTAAGAACTCGGAACGAAACCAATATCCGATCGGAGGAAATCCTAATCCGTGTCTCTCCTACGTTTCTGGATTTTAGCTGTGCTGTTTTCAAGTCGTCCCTGGGTTATAAAATCCTCCCTCTCTGTGGTCCTTGGAAAGGCCCATTTATGGACAAAAAAGGAGGATAAAGTCTCTTTGCTCCTACAGAACATGGCTGCTCCCAAAATGTTAGGGATTTAGTGCTGGCAAAACCACCAGAATGACAAATTTGGAAGAGCAAATCCTCCTGACTAACCCAAGCAAAGAAGCTGACAAGGAACATGGAGAAGATCCTTACCTCTATGAGGGCTTTCAAATAAATCAAAATTAAAACTTGGATTTGTTGATGCGGAGCCAGAATCAACATCAAGAGCCGTGGAAAACTCAGATCTGGAAAAGTGGAGACATGGAGAGGCTCCCACATGGACCAGCAGGTTCTGTCAGTGACTGTGTTGACACATCTCACAGGCAAATGGAGATGTCCACTCAGGATGAGTCAGATTTTGGAAAAGGATGAACCAATGCCTTAAAAGAGGTGAAATCCATGACTGGATGTAAGAACTCCAGAATTCCTTCTCAGCTTCTGGATTTTGGGAAAAGTGAGACTTCTGCATCTCAGGTGGCTTCAACATCTCCCTTTAGGCAGTGGAGTTAACCCTCAGTGGAGGTGCTGGTGGTGACCCAACACTTCCTTGCAGGTGGCCAAGAGGAGCTGGATTCCTCATTTAGGAGGGATTTTTCCAGGATCCAGGATTCACACTAAGCTCAGGAACAGCCAGACCCTGGTGATTTGCTCACGCACTCGGTCACTGAGGATTTTGTTCAGCTGGGGCCAAAATATGAGAGTTTGGATCACTGCATTGAATTTGCTTGGAGTCTGATTTTATGGAAGTTCTGGAGGTGGCCTCCTGGAGCGGTCCAGGAATCATTTTTGTAAGGAATGTTTATATGGACCCACCAACATCTCCATGAGGAACATGCCAGTCTCCCCCACCAAGGGAATTCTTGGGCACTGTGCCTTGATGAGCAGGAATTGCTCGGGCTGGGGTGGGATTTGTGTCCATGGGAACATCCTGGAACATTCCAGCTCCCAGGGAATGCCAGCAGGGAACAGCAGCGTTTTCCAACATCTTTTCTTCCTTCCCGTCTTTCTCTCCATCTCCCATGATATTTCTCTGGGAGTTTGTTTGTTATTGATTATCTCTCTAATATATGGATTCTGGATCCGAAAAGGATCCATAAATTATCCCTAGGGCTGATTTGCACTTATTCCCTGTTGCACGTGGGTGTTAAAACAGACAAAACTTGCCTCTCCCTTTCCTCAGTAATTTTTCCAACCCCACTGGCTTTTATTAAGCTGATTTATTTATTTTTCCCTCCTTTCCCACCCAATTTGAAGTGGCTGCTCCCTCATCCCCAGCACTGGCTCACAAAACATATATGGAAAGTGAAATAATTTATTGTTCAATTATTTGCTTTTCTGTTGGTAGATGTGACGTGCTCCCTTTTGTTTCTTGGGGCTTTTTTTGCCCCAGTAATGTGGGTGGAAATAAATGACATTTTTCAGTCTTTTATTTTTTAATTTTGACTTCACCCTTGTATTTTTTACCTTTGAAAAAAAGAAACTCCTTTGTGATCTCAACAACCACGTAATGAATACGAGTGAATAACCAGTCTATCCACGAAATGTTTTCCTGGGTGTTCCCTCCTGTACCAGCCAATTTTTCCTTAGTTTCAGGAAGGCAGCCAAGATAAGGAAATATTCATCATTTCTGCACTGCATTATTTCAGTGGAAACAAAAGCTCACGCTGTGCATATTTGTGTATATTGTGCCTCAATTGTAGGCGCTGTCATCCTAAATTCAGGATTTTAGAGAGGCTTTGGAGCCTTCCTGCTCTCCAGTCATTCATGGAAAAGCCACCCGGATAAGTGAGGGAAGCTGTGGTTGTAATTTTGGTGTTCCTGCAAAGCCAAAGCTTTGCATTTTTGCTCTTTCATCCCTAAATCCTCTTGTCCCCTCTGACACAAAAGTTTGTGTGGCTGCTCCCCAAACCTGAACAAGGGGCTGATCCAGGTGAAAAATAACCTGAGGAAAAAAAAATCAGAATTTGGTTTTGCCTCCAGATCAGAGCAAAAGTTGGAGCTCAGTGAGTGGTCAGGAAAGCTGGAGGGTTGGAAGAGCTCTGGGATCAACATCAGGGCAGGAGAGAGGGAAGCAGGAGGGGAGGGATGTTTAAACTGGCATTGACACCAAATCCAGAAAAATTTCTGGATTTTGTCTGTCCAGTCACCCGGATGAGGACTTCTCTGAGGTGACCAACAGCAGAAACATGGAATTGTTTAGGTGGGGAAAGGCATCTAAAATCAAAGACCAGCCGTTAACCCAAGGCCACCACTGACCCATGTCCACAAGTGCCACTGATGCCTCGAGTTTTAGCTTTTATATATTTTATATTCTGGGCTGTTTTAGTGAATAGTTTTAGGTTTCACACTCAGCGTTGCTGACAGAGCAGGGAGACAAAACAATTCCTGCTCCAGCTCGGCACCAAGCACAGCCCAGACACAGCTCAGGCCCAGGAGCAAAACCAACGGGCAAGGCAGGAGAGGTTCCCTGGGATTTCTGTATTGCAGGGGGGTTTCATTCCATGGATCTGCATGGAGGGGAAACACTCCCACTCAGGAAAGTTCACCTGATTGTTGGGTGAGGAAAGAAATGATCTCGCTGCTTACAGCTTGCCCTGGGCTGTGTTTCAGGAAATGGAATGGATTTCTGGGTCATGGAATGTATTTCTGGATCATGGAATGTATTTCTGGGTCATGGAATGGATTTCCGGATATCATGGAATGTATTTCCAGGCTGTGGAATGTATTTCTGGATCAACATGGAATGACACAACCAGTACAAAAATCAACAGAAATTTGAGTTTAAAAATTATTTTGGGTTTTTTCCCCATTGCAATGAGTGCTGTTGGAATTCTTCTTGGGCCAATCCAACCCTTCCCTGGGAGGCCAAGGAATGCCCAGGAGGGTGGAGCTGCATCCCCTGGAGCTGGGATTGGACCATGAACCCCAAAGTGCAGCTGGAGCAGAACTGATCCAAGGCTGGGACCTCGTGGCCCATTGGGCTCCATCCTGTGCCCATTTTGGGGTTCCCCTGGGTGTGGGCACTGCCCAGGCTGTGTCCAGGGAGGCCTTTCCATCAATCCCGGATTTGTCCTTTGCTCTGGCTGGGCTCTGCTCCAGGGCAGCCTCAAGAAGGCATCACCACATCTACACAAGTTTTTAGGGATGGGACTCACCAGAGCAGTGCCAGGGCTGGAGAACCTTTCCACTAAGAAATTGTTCCCAATATCCAGCCTAGCTGTGGGCTAGGAGAGATTATGATATAGGGGATTATTATGGAAGCAATGCTATGTGTCAGACTCCTTTTCCTGGAATATTTGCTTATGCTGGGAAAGAAGGGAAAAAGAATCAGGGAATTCTTTTTCACCTCTCTGAACTAAATCTTACTGAAGATCTTGCTGAGGAATCACTGAAGTCATCAAGACACTTTGCATTCCCCCCTGGAACCAGATGTTGGGTTGTCCATCCCTAAATAATGGCATTCCAGGTGGGGGAGGAATCTGAGGAGAGCAGTTGGAAAAAGCTGGACTGAATATTTACACCTCACAGGACAGCAAATATGTAGAAAATAGGAAATAATTTAAAATTAGTAATTATGAAGAAAGAGAACCAAGCCGTGATTAAAGGCAAGATGAGGAGTTCTCTCAACATTTTTTTACTGCACACAAATTGGAAATTAAAAAATTTTTGAATTATGAACAAGTAATCAATAATTACCCGGTGTTACCGCAGTTATAACATCTGTGCGTGAAAAATTAATTAACTCAATTAGTAAGGGAAGGTTCTCTGCCTTTTCTCATTCCCATGAAAAACTCCTCCTTAAATCTGTCCCATTTGTCCAAAGACAAACTCCAGGACTCTCCTTGCCCAGCAATTCCCAGCCTAAGCCAGATTCAGGCAGCTTTGGGAGCGTTCCCTAAGGGATTAAAGGTTGGAAGATCAGGAGCCTGCCAGGGAAGGTCCAGTCAGGAAGGAAGGCTGTGGTAATGCAATTAATTCAACCTTTAATGACTGGGCAGGAACACAGCAGCAGCAATCCATGGATCTCTTCAAGGATCTGGAAGCATATGTGAAAAAAATTCCACATTCTGCTTCCTTCCCTCAACATTGGTAAAGAGTTCCTATGTGGATTTTTGGCCAAAATAGACTTTTCCAGGCCTGAGATAGCAGAGAGGAAAAGGAGAGGCAGGGAGCAGGGAAAACTCCCATGAATGTGTCATCCCAAGCCAGATAAAATTTCTGTGACACCGGAATTATAATTGTAATTGTAGCTATAATTAGAATTTTGATCAGGGTTCTCCAGCTGATTTTAGCCTTGGTGGGATGGACACAAGACCCATGGGAATGTCACTGCCATCCTGGGAAGGGAAACAGGAGCATTAAATTATTTATTCACAGCTGGGGAGGAAATTCCTATGGGGTCTACAAGATGGACTCTATCCCAAATCTTTGTCTTATCCCATTCTTGAGAAATAAAATGTTCAAGGTAATCACAGAATCCCAGAATGATTTGGGTTGGAAGGGATCTTAAGGGTCCTCTTTTCCAACTTCTCACCTCCCACTATCCCAGGGTGCTCCCAGCCCTGTCCAGCCTGGCCTTGGACACTTCCAGGGATTCAGGGGCAGCCACAGCTGCTCTGGGAAATCCGTTCCTGGCCCTCACCACCCTCACAGGGAATTCCTCCCTGATATCCCATCCAACCCTGCCCTCTGGCAGTGGGAAGCCATTCCCTGTGTCCTGGGAGAAATGTACAGGATGGATGCACACATAATGAGAGCTGTAAAGGGGAAAATATTTTAGGGATGGGATTAGACTTTGGTTTTAGGAGTTTGGGGTTTTTTGTATCCATACATGCAGAGCAGAACATTTCTCCAGTGGATGTCTCTGCATTAATCAGCTTTAAATGTACCCTGTGGAAAATCCTGCCTGTTACAGCCTGGAAAACAGAAGAGCAGCAATTGGAATTTAAATTTCTCCTGCTCTGCTTTGTCCACATGCACAGGGTCCAGAAGAGCAGCCAGCTCCTTGTTAAAGTTCTAACCATGGCTCTTCCCAGGCCCCAAATCCATCCATTATTCCTCCACTTTCTTATAGTATGGGAAGTTTATTAAATTCCTTCCCAATAGTTTGAGGAGATTGGAAAAAATCCTAATGAGGGGTGGTTCCCTCAGAGTAGGGAATGCTGGTGGTGATGTAACATGGAATCTGTAGAGGAGGGGAGGATGACGATGCCAGAAGTAAGGAAAAAGGAGAAAATGCTCTTTTTTACCAGGTGGAAGTTTGAGGAGCACACCTCAGTCAGGATATGCAGGGGATGCTGTAAACTGTCACTGCTTATCCTGGTTTGTGCCCAGGTTGGATCCTAGCTTGGATCAAGCAGGGGATTTTCTGGTGCCCAACATGTGGAAACAACCTCAGGCAGAAGTTACTGTAAAACAAGAGATTTCAGCTTGCCAGAACAACTCGCTCGTGTCTGGAGAAGGATTTTTAATGGTTTTTTAAATTTCGGATCTATTTTTCCTCATGTGACAGTTTCGGATTTAGCGTTGCCCATAGGGTGACATTGAAGATTCCCAGCTGAAGTGATCTCCAAATTTCCATTGGCTGAGAGGTTCCCTTGATTCCTAAGTGGCACTGCTTCTACAGAATGTGATTTTTTTCCTGAGTGCTTTGATTTTTCCTCTTGGCACTCAGGAAAACCTTGGCCCTCTCCACACCATTCCTCTGCCCTGGCAAGGTCCATGACATCGAGCCTCAAAGCCAGGGGTGTGGCCTAATTTATTCAATTCTTCCCTCTTTCCCCTGCTTGTTCCTGAACATTAATTGTGCAGGGACTGGGGCAGGAGCAGTGTGTGCTCCGGAGGCTGCCAAATCCAACGGATCCGGCCAAGTGAAAAATAAAAAGGTCAGGTTCAAAAGTCTAAGCGGGAGAGCCGCAGGTTTTCCGATGGCTTTGACATCTCAAAGGGTCTGATGGATGTTTCCTTTGTTTGTTCTGTGACCACGCAAAAGCGCTGTAGAAATCCAGGCAAATCCCAGGATCTCCTCCCCTTGGCTGATCGGGGCCGAACGTAGCTGGGATTATTTATCTTGGTTTATTATTCCTTGGGCCACATCAAAAGCTCGTCCTTCCCTCTGACGCTGTTTCGAGAGGCGAAATACGCACAGTCCGCGAACAATTTTCTTCCATCATCCCTGCAGCATACTGTGGGAAAAATAAATTACAAGGAACTTCGATTCTCCACCCAAAATTCCACCAGGGAGCCCTGAGAACAGTTTACCTCTCGCTTCTTAATTTGAAGCCTTACAGAAAGTCTGTCCTCGGGGTTGGGAGTGAGTCAGAGCTCGCTGCAGATAAAAGCGGGTGTGGTGGTGGAAGGAGGGAGGGCAGGAAACAGATGTGTCTGTGGGGTTTCTGTCTGGGCAACTGGGTGAGCTCAGGGGCCCTTGGTGAAGGGCTGGGACAGTGCTTTAATTGCTGCAAATTAAGGTTGGATTCACTCTGATTCACTCAGCAGAGCAGCGACCCCTTTCCTGTTTGTGCGGATCACTCAGAATCCGAATCTCGATGCCTCTGAGGAACCAAATCCATCTCCCTTTGGGCTGTCCCTCTCCAAGGGGAAGCTCACTTTATTTAATTCATGTTTTAAAAATCAACATCAAAAAGAAGATTAAAAACTCTCCTTGATTTAATTAATTAATTTTGCTCTGCAAAAGAAGAGGGATTTAAGGCGAGAGACTAAAAAACCCCACCTGGGAGCTCAGCGGCAGCCAGGTCTCCTTTGCTGTACTCAAAGAAGCAAAAGAAAAAATAAAAAATTGTCAAAATAAAAGAGGCACTTTTCTTTCCACAAGGCATCAGCATCGGAAAACGATGGGATAATTGGTTTCCTTTAGGAAGGAGAATATAGAGACTCTCAGTTCTGCTTCTCCAGATCTCCAGCCCTGCTTTGGAAAAGGTTTCCGTGCATTATCGGTGATTATCCCATCAGCGGGGAGGACACTGGGAAGCACCTGATGAAGAAACACGGGAAGATCCAAAGTAAATAGAAGTGGGAGCAGAGGAGCCAGCTCTGCAGAACATTGGATAACTGCAGCCTTTAATTTTTAAAGGAAAATTTTCCACTTCTTCAGTGAAAGGTCACATCTGGCAAACATTGCGGGAGTGTTAACAATTAGAAAAATGAAATATCTTTGCCTTCAATTTTAGTTGACAAAATAAATACGAGAATTCCATTGATCCTTTTAACAGACCATTGTATTATTCTTTGGGATATAGTGAATTTCCAGCCTATTTCCAATCTGATCCAATTAAAGGGAATGAAATTTGAATGGCAAATCACGAGGCCTTTCCCACTTTGGTTCCAAAAAGCCTCTCATAAATTCCTCAAGGAATTGCTTTTACCCTCTGGTGACTCAACAGGATCCCCATAAAAATCAAGAGCCACATTTTAGATGAGATGTTTTACATGGATGGACACCAGTGCTGGGACCTCTAACAGGGAATTTTCGTAAGGAATTTATTCCCCTTCCTGGGGAATTATCCTGTGTTATCCTGTATTATCCTGTAATGCCTTGGAGATGGGGCAGGAGGAGATGGGAATTACTTCCTACACCTTGAAACTGTGATGTTGTCTTGGAGATCATCGTAGGTGGTCCAAAAAATCCCTTTTTTTGATGTTGACTCAGGAGAAACAAGATCCAATTTCCTTGGTTGTTCTTGTCCGTGCTCCATCATTCCGGCAGAATTTTTCCAGAGCATCCCAAGTCTTCCCCCGAGCTTAAGGAATTGCTCTGGTGCTTTGCTAAAAGGAGTTTTTAGGGTGGTTTCTGTCTCTGTGCACCTCGGAGGAGGAAGAAAATTCCACCAACACCTCAGTGCAGCCATTATTTATTCTCTTCCATCCGGAATTCCCGGTCTCCTGAGCTGGGTGTCTCCATCCCAATGAGATGTGGCAGCACAGGATGGAGTTCAGAGCATCCAGGGATGGTTTGGGTTGGAAGGGAATTTAAGGATGACCCTGTTCCACAGGCAGGGACATCTTCCCAGCTCCTGTCCAGCCTGGCCTTGGACACTGCCAGGGATCCAGGGGCTCAGGGAATTCCATCCCAGCCCCTCCCCACCCTCCCAGCCAGGAATTTCTTCCCAAATCCCATCTAAACGTTCCCTCTCTGAGTTCAAAGCCATTCCCTCTCATCCTGTCCCTCCATCCCTTGTCCACAGCCTCTCTCCATCTTCCTTTAGGTCCTGGAATATCATGATTCCGTCACCCCAAAATTTCTTTTCTCCAGGCTGGAAAAATTTGCTGTAGAAACACGCAGGGGTTTTGTCCCATCTAAAAAAAAAAAAAATCCTTTTTGGTTTTATGAGCAGGATTGATTTCTGATGGGGAAAATAGTCCATATTTGATTGCACATTCTCCATTCTGGAATTCTTTCCAGCACCTCTTTAAAATACACTGGTTTCCCATCAGGTTTTTTTTTTTTTGCAACTCCTTAACATAAGGAATTAGAATATCAAGAATCAGATTTTACATATATACATCTTAGAGAACTTACAGAAAATGTAAATATTTTTAGAAGACATTAAACTTTTTCCCCGAACATGTCACACAGAGTTTCTTTTTATTCTCACAGGTTTCTCATTGATAAATAAACACTGAAGCGCTGAGGAAACTTTGGAATCTTCAAAATATCTTTTGGGAAATAATTATCTTGATTTCACTCAACAAGAACCAATGTTGTTTATTTTTATGGAGTTTTTTTTTTTCTTTATTTGGCACTGGCTGACTTATGCAGGAATATCCAGAAATACATAAAATAAAATGAACTGACAGAACATTTTTGTTTTGCTTCGTAATGGGGAAAGATTCGTACGTTGAAAAAAATAAATAAACGGGTAAATAAATAACTCTGCAACACACTTTACTCTTTTAAACATTCCCTGAACTTTTTGTGGAGTAAGAGCAAGAGGAATAATTGGAAAATGAGTAAAAAAAAATTCATTTCAATCAGTACGTGAAAGTTCAGCTTCTTGTAGCATCCATCCAGCTAAACCCGCCCCTGGTCTGCAGGTACAGCGTCAATCCCACAACTCTTCCTCCCCTCCAACCTTTCATTTCCATCTGGAATTCCTCCCAGAACATTTTAACTCTTTTCCTTGATCCTGGAGCAAGGCTTTGATTGCTTGCAGCTGACTAAAGCCGAAGACAAGACATGGAATCGCATCAGAGGGAACTGAACTTGAGGAGCGAAACCCGGAGTGCTGTAAGGAAATCAGGATTATCCCTGAGGCTTTGGGAGCTTTTCCATGCCTGAAGGAGCTGTAGGATGACCTCTGTGTCCTGGAGAAAGTCCACGGGCCTCCAATCTGGATGGCAATCCAGAGAAATTCTGGAGGTGACATCCCTGGAAGTGTCCAAGGCCACAGTGGGGCTTGGAGCAGCCTGGGATAGGGGAAGGTGTCCCTGCCCATGGCAGGGAGAGGAACTGGATGATCCTTAAGGTCTCTTCCAACCCAAACCATTCTGGAATTCTGGGATCCATACCTGCTAAGAAAGCAGATTCCCCAAAAAAAGGAAATGGACCTTCAGTCAAGGAATTCTGTTTTCCTTAAGGTTTTGCACTCCTTGTTCCTGAATTCATCCAGGTCTGGCGATGGAGTTTGAAACATTTTCCATGGAGCTTTTCTGGGAAGAGTTTGGGATTAAAAAGAGGGAATAATAAATAATATTTGTCCATGAATTTGGGAAGTGATGATCCAGAGTGAAATCCCAACAGGAACAACGATGTCCTGGAACCAAGGAGTGTCAGAGGAGTATCTGGAAAGGTTCTGCTCAAGGGACAAGAACAAAAATCTAATTCCTGGGTTTGGGACAGTCCCCATTCCCACCCACATTCCCAGCCATATCCCAGACTCTCCATGCTCCTCCCAGTTCACTGGTACCTTCAGAGCAGCCATGCCCGGATCGTCTCCTCCTCTGCCAACCTTTCCTTGGCACTCCTATCCCACCAAAATCCTGGCTCGTTCCTGAAAACTCCCACTTGCCCACTTTCCAGTTTCCATGCCAAGTTTGGGCCCATTTTTCTCCTACAAGAAGCAGCCACATTTTCATGGAATCTCCCCAGTTTCAGAGATCATTCCCAAGTTGTATCACTAGGGAACAAATATTCCCAATATTTTGATTAGGAAGAGTTAAAGAGCCAAGTTGCCTGATTTATTTTCCTGTTACAATTTTCTGATAGAATTCCCACTCCTTTGCTGATGCTACCAACAGAGAATCATGGAATTCCTAAAAGGGTTTGGATTGGGAGAGACTTTAAGGATCATCTCATTCCACCCCCCCTGCCATGGACAGGGACACCTTCCACTGGAGGAGGTTATATTATGTTGGAATAAAGGATTTTTAAGCAACAAAACAATTTTAATTAGAGGCAAATCCTTCATGAAATCAATTATCAACAGAATTAATTCAATGAGGGAATTCAACACATTCCTATTTAGAATAAATGGAGAAAAAAGAACATTATGTTTTTCCATCTGAGGAGAAAAAGACATGAAAATATTTCCTTCTGGGAAGGCATCTCAAAAATCCCAAAATATCCTTAATGAACAGAAAGTCCTTATTTGGTTTGAGACAAAGGTGATGCTGCCCTAATTCTAAAGGATTTTTTTTAAACCAAAAATACATTTTTAAAACATATTTTTGGAGCTGGAAATAGAAAACCTTCCATTAACAACGCTGGAATGAGACATTTATAAAATTAAACTCTTCTATTTATTGAAACAAAAGTCACTGGGATTTAATTACATTATTTTAATTGTATAAAAACTTTGGCCTGGTAATTATATTTCCATATTTTCCAGGCGGGAAGCTGAGATTTCCTACGGAAAGTCTAAGGAGGAGAATTGTCTCAGCTCTGTGTCTGAAAAGCACTCAGCACAACCAGACCCTGCTTTACTATCCACAATTTTTGGGCAAAAATATCCAAAGAAAAAACATGGTCATAGGATTTGACTTCACATTTATCCACAAATAAAAACATTGAGTGGAAAAGAAGTTGGGAAATCTCCCTCATGCCTGACTTTGGGAATGTTGGGTCAGAGACCTTGGGCTGATCATGAGATCTTGAGATAAGCTGGGATCACAACCAGGGAGATCCCGGTTTGCTCCAGAACTTCAGGGACATAAAACCAAATTTAACTGGATAATGCGGGGGGTGTATTTGGGAAAGAGTTTAGGAATCGTAGCTGGAATTCTTCTGCCACGTTTCATGTTTTCTTTGCCGATAAGAGCTAGAACCTGGCAGATCTTCCCGAGATCCTTCCACCCTTGTGGGAGCGCTGAACCTTGCTGCTGTATCCATGGAAACATCCGGAGCGGGCCCTACTGCTGGGAATGGCAAACGACAGGAGAAAGGGTTTGTTTGTCCTTTCAGATGGGCATTAAAAATAAAATAAAATCCTTGGAAACACGAAGAGGTGTTGGGGAGATCATGAAATCATGGAATGGGTTGAGCTGGAAGGGATCTTTAGGATCATTTCATTCCATGGGGGGAGACACCTCCCACTCTCCCAGGGTGATCCAAGCCCTGTCCAGCCTGGCCTTGGACACTTCCAGGGACTTTGTTCTCCTCTGGGAAGCTGTGCCAGGGCATCACCACCCTCCCAGCCAGGAATTCCTTCCCAATATCCCATCCAACCCTCCTCTCTGGCAGTGGGAAGATGCCCCAGTTCAGTCCCATTCTGGGAAACAAGGATTTGGGAACACTCAGCATCCATCTGTCAGTCTGGAGATGCTGCCTGAGAATTGTGTTTGTGGGAATGTTCAGAAGAGAGAGCAGGTAACAAAACCTTCCCTTCAACAGAAGGAACTTAATCTAATTCCTGGTTGTCCAACACAGCCTAAAGAATTCAAACCCAAAGGAAACCTGCAAGGAAATGGAAGATGGAAAACAAGGTGGGACTTTTATCATTTTGGTTTGGAGTTTTTTTGCTTTGTTTTGGATTTTTTTTGAGTTATCCACTCCGAATTCCATAAAATCCAGAAAATGGTTTGGTGATACAGAACCAGGGAAATGCTCTGAAGAGAATTTTCCAGCAAATTTTCCAGAACCAAGCAGAAGATTGGGCTCTGCAGCAGATTTCAGGAGCACCCTGGCTTAGGTGGTCAAAGGCTGGACTTGACCTCAGAGGTCTTTTCCCACCTTAATGATTTTGTAATTATCTCCTCAGGCAATGACCAAACCCTCAGTCATCAAAACTCCAAGAATTGGTTGGATACTTTGAGGAACTGGTGTCCTGACAGATTTTGTCGGGATAAACTCTGAGTTTTCACTCCTCTGAAGTTTAAACCTTTCATATCAAGAGTCTCAAACTCCCGCGGGCTCTGAAATCCTAAATCCTCCCCAAATAACTGAGTTCCCATTTGGACAACCTCTGCCTCCAATTAGTGGGAAGAAAATAATTTTCCTTCCTTCACTGTCCCTGCTAACATTAAAAACCTGTTTGCACCTCTCAGTAAAATTTTATATAACATTTTAAAGGTCACAGTTCGTCGGTGGACGCCTTTTGTGTGAAATATGACTTTGTGTTGGCAGCTCTATCCTGAAAAACCTTTCAGCTTTCCTGTAACTCCACTAAGGAGCAGGAAGGACATTAGGGCTGGATCCTGCTTTGGATTTAAAACTAATAATCCCCATCCCACTTTTTGTAAAACTTGTGACTCGTTTCACTCAGCTGATCGACAAATTCACCTTTTAAAGTGCTCTACAATTTCGTTTTCTTCCAGGACACAAGCCCTGATGATTTATTTTCTACTCAAAAAAAAAATGGGAGGTCAAGACTTTCCATCATGAGGAGAATTCTGCTGTTCAAACACAGCAGTTGAAGAACCCTGGATTATTCCAGAGCCAAATAATTCTGTTTTCCTTGAGGTTTTACAGTCCTTGTTCCTGAATTCATCCAGGTCTGGCAATGGCTTTTGAAGCATTTTACATGGAGCTTTTCTGGGAAGAGTTTGGGATTAAAAAGGGGGAATAATAAAAGATATTTGTCCATGAATTTGGGAATCGAAGACCCAGAGTGAAATCCCAACTGGAACAACGATGTCCTGGAACCAAGGAGTGTCAGAGGAGCATCTGGAAAGGTTCTGCTCAAGGGACAAAATCAAACCTGAGCCATCCTAAATATTAAATAGGTAAAACTTCAGTGGCATTCAAATAATTTATTGATTACATTTTAAATTATCAATTTTAAAAGTGGTTCTGGAAAATCCAGGACTTCTGTAAGCAAATCCAATTTTAGGAGGAGCGGTGAACACACATAAAAAGGAATGAACAAAGAAAATTAAAAACCTGAGAATTTACTTAGGTTTCCCTTCAACTTCAAAATCCAAGCTACCATTCCTGAGCACACAACCCCAATATTCTGGAATTCTGGAATTCTGGATGTTGGAAGAGCTCATAACCGAAACTCCAGCTTGAAGCAGGTTGTTCAAGGCCATGTCCAGTTGGGTTCTGGTATCTCCAGGAATGGAGACTCCTCTCTGGACAGTCTGGCCCAGTGTCCAAACACCTTCCCAGAAAAAAAAAAAAAATTAAAATTCCACATTCAGAAGGAATTTTGTGTTTCAGTTTATGCCTCTTTTTCCCTCACTGCTCATGATGGAATAAAATTTTATTCCGGATCCTTTATTCCTTTTTTATAATTAATTTATCCCACTGTTAAGAGCCTCCTGAACCCTCCCTGCTCCAGGCTGAATTCCCATTTTTTCCAGCCTCCTCTCATATGGCAGATGTTCCTGATGTGTCCTCCCCGCTGCTATTATCAATTTTAGGGAACAAAATTGGAATTAACGGGCGAAATATTGGATTGGCGCACATCGCTTTTCAAAGAGAGCTGCCAAATCTACCCAAGGGAACACAGGAAAATGGGATGAGGAAGAGGGAATAAGGTCACCAACACCAAATTCCTGCTGTGGGAAAGGAATCACTCTGCCAAACAACTGCCTGTGGTTTTCCAAGCCTCTCCAATGAAGGAATTCCCACAGCCTTCCCAGGCAACCTCAGCACCTTCTGTCCCTGCTGTCCTGAGGATTTTGTTGGAATCTGCCCTCTTGGAAGCTGGGATAACACAGCGTGCCAGTTCTATTTCATCCCAGGAAAAGCTTAGTGAGATTTTTCAGGAAGAATTCAGGCCCTCAAGCAAGGAATTTGGTGTGGAGCTCGTGCTACACCCACTGTAAGAACATTTCTGTGGGGCCAGCCATGGATTTGGGAATTCCTAAATGGAACAGGCTCACCTGCTTGGCTCACCTTGGAATTTAATGATCTTCCCCTATGCAAAATCCCACTTTTAATGGCCAAACTGGTGGAGTTTTCCAGGATGGATTGCCAGGTAATTCCTTTTATTTTCCTGTGGGGTAGAAAAGAGGATTTTAGAGAGGGAGCCTTCCTCCAAGCTTCCCAAAGATGCGTTTCATGGGATGGTTTGGACTGGAAGGGATCCCTTAAGGATCATCCTAGGTGGGCAGAGACACCTCCCACCATCCCAGGCTGCTCCCAGACCCATCCAGCCCAGACTTGGGCACTGCCAGGGATCCAGGGGCAGCCACAGCTGCTCTGGGAAATCCATCCCAGTCCCTTCCCACCCTCGCAGCCAGGAATTCCATCCCAAAATCCCACCCAGCTCTGCCCTCTGGCAGTGGGAAACCATTCCCTGTGTCCCATCCCTCATCCCAAAGTCTCTTTCCAGCTCTCTTGGAGCTCCCCTCATAAATGCAGGGAAGTTTCACCATCTCCTCTCTGGGAAATCTTGGTGTGAGGGGTAAAAGCTGATTAATCCTGGTGGCACATCCGACTGGAGTCACCTGAATGAAAATGAAAATGAAAATATCAATAATCATAAATACATCCGTGTGATTTAGGGTGCCAATCAGCCATCTTGAATTGGGTTTCTCCTGACATTTGGGATTTCCTGGAGACATTTGGGAGGAGCAGCCACAATCCCAGAGAACCTTCAGGCAGCCCAGGTGGGACAGAGAAAGGCTTGGGAGGATATCCTCGTGGAAATCCAGTATCTGTGTCCAAACATTGGATCGTGGCAGAGCGCTCACACATTCCCAGTCCTTTAATTAATGAGATTAACTTTCAGTCAAATAACCTGACAGATCACATCCCATGTATCTATTGGTGGAAATTTGGGATTTTTTCTATAAACAGGAGAGACCACACCAATATTTGATGATGCAGAATTGCAAACACACGGATTCTTAATCATGTTCCTGCTTGTTCCACGTTTTGGGAGACACAGGGCCTGGAATTTCAGGGATCTGTCAGAGCTGGTGTCTTCTGGATTAGAAAAAATTCCTAATTCTGGGAGGGGATTGTAAAAAAAAAAAAAAAAAAAATTGTAAAAAAAAAGGAAACCCTTCAGAGTGACTTTTCACTGCCCAACAGCAACATCCATCTCTCCTCAACTGTACCTCCACATGGAAAATTGTGTTTAATTGGATTCAGGAGGACTGGCTGGAGGACGTTCAGATGGGATCCATCCCAGTTAATTATACTCTCCCTGCCTTTTTGGGAAGCTTAAAAGGTCACTTAAATATCAAAGCAGATTGTTCTAGGGCTGGTCCCTCTGTCATTTCCAGGTTTCATTCCTCCCTTTGAACGGGATTCAGGATCTCTGCACAAATCCACGGGAGAGTGAGACAAGAGAATTCCAAAATTAATATAACGCATCCAAAAAATGTACACGGGGTAAAGATAATTTTTTTAAAGGGCTATCTAGGAAAACAAGAGGGGTTTTATCCCCATTTTGTAGCTGAGAGAGGGAGTAAGAAGACAATTTGATGATTTTCCAGAGTTGTAGGAGACTCCACAGCCCGGCGAGAAGATCCATCAAAACCTCCTGAGGTTACGTGGCAACTTCGTTTTCCTGCTCCACGTGGTCGAGCTCCACTTTTAATTCTTTTTTTTTTTTTTTTTTTTTTTTTTAGCGGAAAATAAATGTTTCCAGCCCGCAGCTGATTTCAACTGCTCTGAGGTTTTCTGCCTGAGCAGATCCTGCCGCAGAGAGGCTCCCGGAGGGCTGGGGGTTTGTTTAATCATCATTACTTTCCCTGCCTCTCTCATCTTTCCTCACCAGCCCTAATCTGTGCTGCTGCATCTGCAGATAAGAGTCAGCAGAATCCCGGGGACCGCGGGATGGTCTGAGGGAGGAATTCCTTCCTTTGGAAGCCGGGGAAGTGTTCCCCTGGGTGTGTCACTGATGCGGGCTCAGATGATCTGCTGGTGACAGCCGGAATAAAACACAGAAATTGGCTGGGCAGGGAGGGGGAACAGGCGGCCACGGCTGCGCTGTGGGATCTGGATGAGGGAGGGCTGGGGGAAAACGGGATTTTCCCGTGAAAATAAAAATATTGGAGTTTCACTTCTGCGTGCAGGGAATGAGGGTGAGGGCTGCGTGCCCCTCCTGCAAGCCGGGATGGTGAGGGTGCAAAGGGAAAATGTCGGGTTTGGGTTCTCTGTCTGACCAAATGTTTTCCTCTCTGCTGTGCTGGGGTTTTGTTTCAGTGCTTGGCACCTGGGAAGAAGTGTTGTCTCCGGGGTTTTTTCAGGAATGAAGATTTCTCTGAAGCCTCCCCTCTAATCCTTGACCATTTTAATCCTACTAGGGATGGAATCGTGAATGGGTTGGGAAAGGACCTTAAAGATGATCTGGTTTCAACCCCTGTGCCATGGGCAGGGACACCTCCCACCACCCCAGGCTGCTCCAAACCCCATCCAGCCTGGCCTTGGAAATTCCAGGGATCCAGGGGCAGCCACAGCTGCTCTGGGAATTCCAGCCCAGCCTCTCCCTACCCTCCCAGCCAGGAATTCCTTCCCAAAATCCTGCCTAACCTTGCTCTCCTTCATCTTAAGGTCATTCCCCCTGTCCTATCACTCCAGACTCCTGTCCAAATTCTCTTTGCATCCTTCTAGGAAGCCAAATATTTTATGGGAAGCAGAAGGATGTCTGTCCTTCTGAGTGCTGTCACTGTGGCTCAGCACTCGGTCACCAGGACAAAAGCTGGGGAGTAAAACCAACCAATAAACCAAACAGAATTCCTGAAAATATTTGTCCCCTGCTCACATGAGCCTGAGGAAGCATCCAGGACAGAATATCCTTGCCCTCTCCATAGGTGCTCCTGGCTAACCCAGGCAGCTGGAGTTGCTGGTTGGTTTAGCTGGGAATTTTGCAGGATGTCTGATTTCTAGGAATGGGCATTGTGGATAAGGTTTGTTTGTTTTGGCTCTGTTTCCATGGGGATAAACAGAAGTGGAGTGATTAATTTCCATTCTGTTGCCATGGTTATTAATAATAATGAGGTGATTATTACTGCACTGTAAACCTGACAGCAATTCCAACGCTGCCATTAAAAAGGAGAGAGGGAGAGTGAGGGAAAAAAAAGCAACAATGAAAGAGCTGGAGCTGATCCTGAGCCCGGGAAAATCAGCACTCACACGTTGCCTTCGACGAGAGGCAGTGAAATAAAAGATGTGTTCTTGGAGAGCCTGGACTTGCAGACAGAGCAATATTAATAAAACAAGTGATAGATGAGAAGCCCTCACTGACTTCAGCAGATTTGCACCCACTGAGATTTGATGAGGCCGGAGATCTGCCAGCACAAAAGTCCCACCTGGTTCACACATCCAATGGAAAATCAGGATGTGCTCAGCGTTCCCTGTGTTTGGGCTCTATCTTATTATTTTCACAATAAAAAGTGGTGGTGCTGCGCGGGGGTGAGGAGCAGAGGCGAGTAAAAATATAATAAAAAAAAAACCAAAAAAAACCAACCCAAGCAGCAGCTCTTCCCCCTGGGTGAGTAATGAGCAACTCCCACATTCCTGGTACCTGCTCAGCTGGCTCTGCCTCCCTGCTCCCAGTGATTTGTGTTCCTCCCGGAGACATTGCCATGGTGTTGGAACAACAAGTAACACTCCGTCCATCAGATTGTCCCCGCGGGTGAGATCACATTCGGCGAGGATTCCGCGCTCGCAGCCGGGATGCTTTGCAGACTTCCGTCCCTCCCGGTGCCGGGGTAGGTGCGGAAAGCTCGGGATTGGCAAATCCCAGCCACCGGGCAGAGGTGTCGTTGTTATTTTATGGCTGACTGGGACTCGGCATCAGCCTTCTCACACACAGGAACAGGATGAGAAAGTGGCTGCTCGTGTTTTTCCCCCCAAAGCCGCAGCCTGGGCTGCGAGTCTGTGAGTTTTCCACGTTTCCTTTCCCAAACCAGAGGGAATTATTTTGTGTGTTTGGTTCTTCCTTCCTCCTGGGTCTCGTTTTAGCTGGCGAGGGCAGGATCAGCCTTCCCATCCTATCGTTTGCCGTCCTCTATCAGGATCTATCAATTATCAAAAAACCTTTGGCAAAATCAAATCCACAACCCAACTGCTTCCCAGATTTTCCTTGTCTGCAGAGGTGGCTTCGAAGGGAACAGGACAGCAGAACAGCACTGGCTGTCAAACTCTGCCACAGAGCCAGGGTGAAAAATGAAAAGTCTTGGCTCTGGAGAGATTCCAAAGCAAAATGGGGCTGAAAAGGGGTTTACCCCTTCAAACAGGAATCCCTGTTCTCAGAGAATCACAGAATGGGTCGGGTTGGAAGGGACTGATAGGGAAGATGTGCGTTGATGTCTTCACAATTCCATGGGTTGGATTTTCCACAGGGAAGGGAAGAGGGTAACACACGGCCAGGAGTTTGGGATAAAAGGAGGCTGTGCCCTCCTGTAGGGAAAATCCCGCTGGGAAAAGCCAGTGTCCATAAAGGAGACAGAGGAGTCCTGGAACTTTGTTAAAATAAAGGGAGAACGGCACTGGGGTGGCCCGTGGAGTTTTCTCCCTTGACGTTTCAGAGGCAGGCACATTAAAGGCAAAACAGATTAAAAAGGTGTTTATAGTCATACTTAGAGTGGGATCATCACTTGTCAAGATGGACCTGAAACTCGAAAAGTGCGGAAAATAAATTCCAGGATCATGAAAGAGCTTTGGTTGGAAGGGACCTGACAAATCACCTCATCTGGAGAGGCAGGGCAACCTCCCACTGGACCAAAATTGCTCAGGGACAGCAAAACAAATTAGCTTTTAAATCGTAAACAACCACGCTGAGCTGAAATCTTCGGGAACACGGAAAAAAAAAAAAAAAAAAAAAAAAAAAAAAAAAAAAAAAAAGCCGGGATATTTCCAAAAGCCGTGTGATTCCTGCGGAGCACCTCACACACACACATCGCATCAAGCTCTTGTAACAACAACCCCCTTTGGCCGGGAGCGCACGGAAACGGGAGAAAATCCCAGCGTGTTTCGTCTGGAAGAGAAGAAAAGGGGAAAAAAAAAAATAAATCCCAACCCCAAGTTCCGGGGCGGTTTGGATCACAATCCTCCCCCGGCTGGGATGGAGGGAGGAGGGAAGGGGATGGAGAGAGAAAGAAAAGGAGGAGGGGGCAACAGGAGTTCGCGGTTAGGTGGGAGCTCCCACCCATTTCCTTTCCTTGCCCTTCCCAGGCATGTCAGAGGCGGGAGCCAAGACAAATCCGAGTCTCCCGAGCCCGCGGACAGACAGACAGACGGACGGACAGACGGACGGACAGCCCCGCTCACCGAGAGCCACCCCTGGAGCGGCGGCGGGGAGGGGACGGGGGGGGAAAATTATGGACAAGGGGGCAGTGCCCTCTGCTGCCAAAGCACCCAGCAGGATGTGGAGGATTTCGAGGGGAAAAGTGAGGGATGGGGCCTCTGGGAATTTGGGGATGAACGGCGAGGGCAGCGGGGATCACCGGGGGGCTCGGATTCCTCCGGGGTGGAGCGGGTCCTGTGGTGTCTGATTCCCTCAGCGCTCCGCTCCCGGAGTGTGGATGAGCTGGGGGTCACAGAACCAGAAAATCAGAGAATCACAGAGTCACAGAAACACAGAATCAAAGGATCACAGGACCACAGAATCCCAGAACTACAGAGTCACAGAAACACAGAGCCACAGAATCTCGGAATCAGAGAATCCCAGAATCAGAGAATCAAAGGAACACAGGATCAGAGAATCAGAGAATCACAGAGTCACAGTATCACAAGATCACAGAATCCCAGAATCTCAGAATCCCAGAATCAGAGAGTCACAGAATCAAAGGATCACAGGATCACAGAATCCCAGAATGACGGAACTCCAGAATCACAGAATCCCAGGATGACCAGGTTGGAAGAGCCCTCCAGGACCATCGAGTCCAACCCAGCCCCAACCCCTCACCCAGCCCCTGGCCCCCAGTGCCACAGCCAGCCTGTTTGAAACACACCAGGGATGGGGACTGCACCACCTCCCCAGGCAGAACATTCCAGCACTCTTTCACTCTTTCTGTAAAAACCTCTTTCCCAATATCCAGCCTGTATTTCCCTTGGCACAGCTCAAGGCTGACCCCACTGTCCTGTCAGTGCTGCCTGGACCAGGATCCCAACCTGACTCCAACCACATTGACCACCCTTGGATTCCTCTAGCTGGAGCCCTTGGAGCTGGGATCCCCTCTCTGGGGAGTTCCCAGAGCTGTGTTTTGGTTTCCCAAAGCTGTGCCTCTGGATGGGATCCTTCACCTCCATGGCACCAGAGTTTGAACCACAGCAGCTCCTCGGGGAAACAGAGGGCAAGGGCGAGGGTGGGAGGGAGCTGCACCTATTGGACACCTCCCCAAAAATATCTCCAAGAGAAGAGCGGATATTGCTAAGGAAAATTGGCAGAACTCCTGCTGTGGTGGAGGAACCCAGCAAGGGCCAAGGGGCACAGGCAGAGAAGAGCAGCTGCCTGTCCCCACTTGGGGCCACCAGACCAAAATCAGGAGCCCTGCCACCTCTTTTGGCTCTCTGAGTGCTCCTCATCCATGAAAAGAGCCTGGATCTGCCTGCCCAGGGGAAGTGGGGTCTGGAGGACACCTTGAGATGTCCCCTTCTCCTATTCCAGGTGTCCTCAGTGCCACCAGGACACCTCCCCTTCTCACATCAGGAACCTCCTTATGGGCGTTGGGATATTCCCGGGAGCTTTCTCCCAGTGTTAATCCATGATCTAAAAAAAAATTAGGATAATAACATAAATAATTTGTGTCTAAAACAAGAATTTAGTTGTATATTATTCATGATATGTTAATAATATTTGGTCTTTAATACTTAGGCTCACAGTTTCAATACTTTTTATTTGGTATTTAATACTTAGCCTCACGTTTTCAAGACTTTTTTTTCCTGACATCTGAGGAATCCGAACTTTCCTCCAGCAGGTTTTTTTGGCACATGCCCCCTCCTTTGAGATTTGAGGAAAACATCAGTCATTAAGAGAGAGTTATAGGTAAGTTATAAAGGGAAATTGAGAAAAAGAAAACAAAAATCAGCAATAACAACAACAACAACAAAAAAAACCCACCCTACAAAAACAACCAAACATAAAGAAATCTTGAAATCAGGAATTGATGGTCTGGCTGACACAGGTGGAGTCCCCAATCTGATTTTCATGTCATTATGAGCAGGAAAGCCTGAAAATCCATGGATTTTTTAATGGAAAGCCTGAAAATCCATGGATTTTTTTTTAATGGAAAGCCTGAAAAATCTATGGAGTTTTTAATGGAAAGCCTGAAAATCTATGGATTTTTTTAATGGAAAGCCTGAAAATCTATGGACTTTTTAATGGAAAGACTGAAAATCTATGGATTTTTTTAATGGAATAAACACTCCAATTTGCAGGTATAATTAGGTAACCCCCTAATTTCGTATCCTCGTTAGAATTATCTCCATCACAAACCCACGCAGCCGTAGCTCTTTGTTTTCCACTCTTTTACCTTTCCAATCTTTTTCCTGTCCCTCTTCTTCCTCTCTTGATCCCACCCAGTCTCCAGAAGAAAATGTTTTTGTGTCTTGCTCATACCTGTTCAGGTGGGATAAGAGAAACCCAAGGATTGTTCTTCTTCCTCTTCATTTTCTTTTCCTCCATGTTTTCCATTAAATCAGACCTGGTGTCCTGCACCCAGAATGGAAGAAAAGGAGCAGTTGGATGCTGTGGAAATTTAGGGGCTGCAGCATGGAGGAAAGAACCAGGATTCCCATTTCCCAGGCAAAGCTGGAATTTCAGGGAACACCTGCTTAGTTCTGACGTGGAGTGCGAGCAGAGCCAAGGAATTCCAGGTTTTCAGCCTCTCCATCAAAATCAACGTGGAGGAAACTGAATCAGGATCTTGGGGAATTGAAGGAACTGCAGCCAGGGTTTGTGTTCACACCTACACCTGCAGCTCGTGGGCCCTGGGGGAAGGGATTCATGCAGATTGGAAAAGCAGGAATGATATAAAGCCCCAATCAGCAGTTCACACTCCGTCCTTACTCATGGATATCACCACATCCATGCTGGATGAGGTGCCAGAGACTGGGATTCTCCACTTTCCCTGTGTCTCCACTGCAGCTCGTGCGGGGAGGGAAGGATTCCAAGGTTTAATGAGAAGCTCATGGATTGGGATGAGGACAAGGAGAGGTGTGAGGTGTCCCCTCCAGCTCCAGAGGCGCTGGATCTCTGGGATGCAGGCAGCACTCAGAGCTCTTGGGATGGTTATGGATGAAGGAAAATGAGAACACCCACGAGCTAAATTACGATGGAACCAAGTAAACTCCAAATGGGCCAGGTGCTGGACTTCCATGATCCTGGTGAGTTCCTGCCACCTCCAGATATTCCATAATCCTACAATTAAAACAATGAGAGATTAAGATGGGGAGTCCCTCTCCAAAATCTTGGACTTATGGCCTAAGAAGGTCACGAGTCCTTTTCACCACAGGTCTCCAACATCAGGGGTCAGAAGAAATCCAGGGATCTTTTCTCTCATATAAAACTTTCCAGTCATTTTGAGGAGGGGTTGACCTGAGCCTGAGGTCACCCAAATTATTTCTGTCTCTTCCAGTCTCCTCGTCTGCGTGTCGCTGCTGGGAAAAGGTTTGTGTGAAACCTCAGCCATGCAATGACCTCGTGAGACCCCGGGACCACCTGTGGGAGGCCGGATCCTCTGAAATTCCTTATCAAATCCACCCCACCTTCATCTGGGGAGCACAAACCCTCTGGTTTGGGTTTGTCCTCTCTGGCCAGCTCTGAGGGCGAGTGAGGCATCCAGGCTGATGGATTTTTCGGACACGGCCGCCAAGTCAGACACTTGAGAAAAGCCAAAATAAGGAACGGGAGAAGCCAAGGAATGATTCAGAGCAAGTGCAAGACAAGAGAGTGGGAAGCCACAGAGTCTCCTCTGCACGTCCAAAAAGGGCAAGGATCCCACAAGGCAAAAACAAAAGTCAGGTGGGCTGGGAAGAGGCGAAAAGAAGGCGTCAGAGCTGAGAGAGGCGGGTGAGAACAAGCCACGGAAATGCGGCCGCAGCCAAGCTGTGCATGGAGCAGCCAAGAGCAACTGAGAGGCTCCTTCTGATCCCAGATGGGTGGAGAAACCACAGCTCGGGGTTTCTGCTCCTGTCCAGAGTCCCCTGGGCAATGGGCTGTGGTCAGCTGGAACCAGAGAGGTCAGGGGAGAGGGAGAAAGGGGAGGGTGGAAAAGGGAGCAGGAGAAATGTTCCCCTGGATCCTTGGAAGTGTCCAAGGCCAGGTTGGAGGGGTTTGGAAGTAGAAGGTGTGGCTGTGATCCCTTCTGGAGGCTGCCCTGGAGCAGGGAGCAGCAAAAGGATAAAGCAGGGATTTATGAAAAGGCCTCAATGAGCACACCCTGGGCAGTGCCCACACCCAGGAGAACCCCAAAACCAACCCATTCACCCCAAAGGAGCTTCCCTGTTCTCATTTCTGCCACTGGGATCCTCCAGGCTCTGGAGGTGAACAGGCAAATCCAGCAGGATTCCCCATTCCTGGGGCTGCATTGTTGCCTGGAGTTTCAGCTGTTCTATTTTTCAGGGCTGTTCCAGTGCGTGGCTCTGGGTTTCACACTCAGCGTTGCTGAGCTCTCCTCACAGAGCAGGGACACAAAACAATGTGGAGAATGCAAACCCCCTCCCTCCAAATTATTATCATTTTGGAATTAAGGGGCTCTCAGGCAGAGAGATGGGGACAGGAATAACAGTTCTGTATGGGGAGCATTCCAATCCAAGTGCAGTGATCCAGCCCAGCCCTGGCAGGGTCAGAATCCCCCCTGCCCCCCGTGGGTCGGGGCTGGGGGCAGTCATTCCATGGGGCTGCAGCCTCCTGCAGGGGCACAGGGGGCTCTGCTGGAGCAGGGAGCTGCACAAGGGGGGAGTTTTCCTCGGGAGCTGCCCTGGGGATCCCTGGGCCTGCTCTGCCTCTGGCAATGCCCTGGCCAAGGCTGCCCTGGGCTGCCAAAGCTCCCAGTGTGTCCAGGCAGGAATGCTTGGCTCCTGCCCTGGGCGCAGCCTCTGCCCAGGGGAGGATGGAATTTTCTCAGCCCTGCAGGGAGACTCAGTGGCCCCTGAGCAGGAGATGTGTCCTGGAGGGAGGCTGGGTCCTGGCAGGGATAAGGAAAACTGCCCCAGCTGGGTTTGACAGCTGGGCCATGGACAGAGGAAATCCCCTGGAGTTATGAGGGATGGGTCCTGGCAGGGATAAGGAACCCTGCTGTATTTGATATGAACAGAGGGAATCCCCCTGGAGTTAGGAGGGTCCTGGCAGGGATAAAACCCACAGCTTTATTTGGTTTATTTGTGACACCTCTGCTCACATCCTGCACTGCAGCCCCAGACAGCTGAGAGCTCCTCCAGCACCATCACTCCAGGCCCTGTTGGTCACAAACGTTAGGGAATGCACATTCTGTCAGGGGAAACCATCCCACTTCCATCCAGCCATCCCAAAATAAAGTGAGTGGCATCCTCAATTCCATCTTCTACCGTGGAAATTAGCCAGTTTTTCAATTCTGCATCTCCAAAGGCAGTTCAGGCTCTACACAGCTTCAGAAAGGCAAGGAAAGGAAATGAAATCAACTCTTGATGGTTTTATTTTTTAATGCCTTTGTTATGAATGTCTGAGATCCTGTTTTGATGATGGTATTCCAAACAAATTTAATTTTG
This sequence comes from Sitta carolinensis, assembly GCA_032173965.1. Classification (NCBI taxonomy): domain Eukaryota; kingdom Metazoa; phylum Chordata; class Aves; order Passeriformes; family Sittidae; genus Sitta; species Sitta carolinensis. The sequence continues at coordinate 1,567,429 of CM063284.1, read as the reverse complement.
TCTTCATTAATAGGTCTTGAAGTAGAATAAATCTGTTTGAATTGGCGTGAATGAATAATAGCATTTTAATTGATTCATCCTCTAAGGGAGCACAGAAAATCTGTGAGAAATAAGAGATATAAAAGAAGGAGGAAGACCTTAAATTCTGATTTAAAAATTCATTGAACAGGGTGATATTTATTTTTCTTTTAAAGTTGACTTCCTCAGGATTTGTTTGAGCACTATGAAAGCTAAAAAAAAGAGTTGAAAATTGGTTTGTTTTTTGTTTTGAGTTACAAGAGCTCATTTCCCCTTATAATGACTAATTCCTTCAAGCTGAAAATGCAAGAAAAATATCAAATATTGTGAAGACTGGCAAAAGTGCTTAATCAACTCATTTCATCATCCCTTCCTCCATAAATAAGGACGGAAGTCTCAGATTTCACTATTCCTTTTTTTTTTTAATCAAACTTGCCCCAGTTTTATTATTATTATTAACATTATATGTTAGTCATAAATTAATTATTAATGTATTGTTTGGTTTAATTTCTATTTCTTGTGAATCATGCATTTATTTCTTGTGGGGGGACAACTTTTTGTTTTTCTAATTTTTGAGGAAGATGATTGAAAATCTATTTTTCTTTTCCTGTAAATGGATGTTTCTCCCCAAAGTCAAAGGAAAATCATCAGTTCAGGTACTGGGGCTTTAATTAGTTAATGTTTGAGTTTAGCAGCTACCTGATGAAGTCAAGTCATAACACAGCCCTGAAATTTCCTGCAGAATCCCAGAGTGGGTTCAGTTGGAAGGAACCTTGAAAATTATCTTGTTCCAATCCCCAGCCAGGAGCTACTGGTGCCTGGAGTTGGATCTGTTGTGTTTTCCAGGCTCTGGGCTGTTCTGTTCTGGGTTTCACACTCAGCGCTGCCGAGCTCTCCTCACAGAGCAGGGACACAAAACAATTCCTGCTCCAGCTCGGCACCAAGCACAGCCCAGACACAGCTCAGGCCCAGGAGCAAAACCAACGGGCAAGGCAGGAGAGGATCCCTGGGATTTCTGTATTGCAGGGGGGTTTCATTCCATGGATCTGCATGGAGGGGAAACACTCCCACTCAGGAAAGTTCACCTGATTGTTGGGTGAGGAAAGAAATGATCTCGCTGCTTACAGCTTGCCCTGGGCTGTATTTCTGGGAAATGGAATGGATTTCTGGGTCATGGAATGAATTTCTGAGTCATGGAATGTATTTCTGGGTCATCATGGAATGATTTCTGGATCATCATGGAATGAAACAACCAATAGAAAAATCAACAGAAATTTGAGATAAAAATATTTTTGGGTTTTTTCCCCATTGCAATGAGTGCTGTTGGAATTCTTCTTGGGCCAATCCAACCCTTCCCTGGGAGGCCAAGGAATGCCCAGGAGGGTGGAGCTGCATCCCCTGGAGCTGGGATTGGACCATGAACCCCAAAGTGCTGCTGGAGCAGAACTGATCCAAGGCTGGGACCTCGTGGCCCATTGGGCTCCATCCTGTGTCCATTTTGGGGTTCCCCTGGGTGTGGGCACTGCCCAGGCTGTGTCCAGGGAGGCCTTTCCATCAATCCCGGATTTATCTTTTGCTCTGGCTGGGCTCCAGCTGTGCCTGGCGCTCTCTAGAGCTGGACTGTGTCCAGGGGAACCCCAAAATGGGCACAGGATGGAGCCCAATGGGCCACGAGGCTCCAGCCTTGGATCAGTTCTGCTCCAGCTGCACTTTGGGGTTCATGGTCCAATCCCAGCTCCAGGGGATGCAGCTCCAACCCCCCTGGGTTTTCTCTCCTGCCTTGCCTGTTGGTTTTGCTCCTGGGCCTGAGCTGTGTCTGGGCTGTGCTTGGTGCCGAGCTGGAGCAGGAATTGTTTTGTGTCCCTGCTCTGTGAGGAGAGCTCAGCAGCGCTGAGTGTGAAACCCAGAGCCACGCACTGGAACAGCCCAGAGCCTGGAAAACACAACAGATCCAACTCCAGGCACCAGCAGGACCAGGAATGGGGAATCCTGCTGGATTTGCTTGCTCAGCTCCAGAGCCTGGAGCATCCACAGGCAGAAATTCTGCACACGAGTCTGGGAAAAGGGGAAGTTCCTTTTGGGGTGAGTGGGTTGGTTGTAGGCACTGCCCAGGGTGTATCCATTGAGGCCTTTCCATAAATCCCAAATTTACCCTTCTGTCTGCCTGCCCCCTGCTCCAGAAGCCATCACCCCACCGCTGTCGCATCCCTCGGAAGAAACCTCCGCCAACTCCAGGGCTCGGGGAGGGGATTTCTCCCATCACATTCCCCTAATCCCTGTCTCTGCATTTTCTGCAAAGGGGAGGAGCAGGAGAATGCAGCCTGGAGAGTCGGGAGTCATGGACACCTCGGGTTGGATGCAGGACAGGAACCAGCCCCGCTCGTTAGTCCTTAAATTAGCAAAGTGCTGCCAGGGCAACGGCTCTCTCCACAATATTGTTGTCTTGACTAAACAACTTTGCCTAAGCTCCGTTGAAATAATCTGTTTTTTCACCTGCAAGGAGTGAAACATTCGAGCTGACATTCCAAGACGGATCTGGTTAAGGCCGTAAAAATTTTGTGGTAACCTATATATTATTTTTATGCATATGCTTAACGCGCTGTGTTTTATGGATGTGCTAAAGTGCAATAAATCACCTAAAATGTGGTGTAAAACACTTCAGGCTCTTAGCAGAGTATCAGTATCACATATTCCACATAACCACGGGCTTGTGCAGATGCTGGAGGGTAGGGACATGTCATCTCCTGGGAATGGCAGAAAGATGGGAATGTGGCTTCTCTTCTGAGTGGGAGGTCGGGAGAGCAGTCCCTGCCTCTGGGATGGAGCAGCAGCTACAGTGAAGATAGAAAATGGGGAAGAACAGCACGGCCCCAGCCTTTCCTGGGTGTAATCCCAACAACTGGAGTTCCAAAGGAATTACGTGGCTGGAGAGAGGGATTCTGTCATTTCTGGTGGATAAATTCCTGCTTTTGCAGAAGCCCAGAGTGAGAAATCCTAAGGAAAACTGAACCCCTTGGCTGGTTCTGCTGAGGGTCAGCACCCAGGGTGGATGAGCCCTGGGTTAGCCTGCTGTTCCCAGCTCCCTTGGATTTCTGGGATTACAGCACCATTCCCCACCAAATCCTTCTTTTCTTCAACTCCAGCAAGCGTGGCCTAAGTTTAGGTGCTTAAATCAGGCTGGAAGAGCATCCAAAAAGCTTTTCAAGTGAAGGGATTGGAAAAATGTGGAGATGAAGGTGCTTCAGTAATTTTAATATCCTGTTCATGGTCTCCAAGTCATGTTGGAAAAACTGGCACGAAAGAAATTTCCCTCTTCTACTTAATTTTTGTAATGAAATGCGGCCATAATGACCCTTTTTGTTTCTAACACTTACAAAATGCTAGAAATGAGTTTCAAAAAGGGACTTTTCACAGGAATTTGGGCAAAGATTTGATGTCGTTGGTATCCTGGTGCAGTGATCATCAGGGAAGGACACGGTGGGAATCTGGGAATGTTGGGCCAAAATTGGATTCAGTGATCCTCGTGGCTCAGGATATTCCATGATTCAACATCCTAAAGCTTTAAATGGATAAAAATCGGGTGGATTTCCAAACAAACAGTGCTCTGAGCAGAGAAGGGATAAAGAAGTGAGTGTTTAATTTTAATGGTTTTGCTGCTTTTTTGACTGCCTGGCATCGGGGAGCTCTTCCTGAGGGAGCCGCTGGTGATTTCAGGAACTCCCAATCCCTACACCCTGGAGTTTAGGATAAGGCAGCTCCAAGAGAAGCATCAGATGGGTGAGGTGGCAGGAGAGCTGGAAATATCCCAAAAAGTTTCATATCCTGCCAGTGCTCCACCAAAACCAACACATTTCCCCAGGGCACTTCGCTCTCAGCGAGGTGAGGAAGTGTTTTCCGATGGAAAAATATTCCACGCCACCAGCTCTCATAAAAGGTCAATTCAGGCCCCAGTAAAATTAATTTGAGTTCTTTGAAAGTGGGCATCCACAGGGACCAGGTAATTTTTTTATTTGTTTTAACAAATAATTTGTTTGTTTTGACGTGAGGAAACTCCCGTTGACTTTGGCCGAGCTCGGGTTTCAGCCCTAAGAACAGTGAGAAAACTCCAAATTCTGGATTTAAACGTGCTGGGAAAAGGGCTCTGGAGAAAGGGGATGGGGAATTATGGAATTTTGGGGGTTGTTTTGGTTAGCATGACTTTGAGATGCATAAAAATTTGCTGGTTTTAAACTCTGCTGTCGAAGAATGAGTTAAGAGTCTTTGGCTGATGTTTTTAAGGTTGTTTTATTTGGTCTTTTTTAATCTAAGATATTTTTTGTTTGGGCTGCTGAGGTTTTTTTTGTAGGGCAGCTCGAGGTATACTTTCTGCTTTAGGGGCAGGCATTGATTTTTATGCTAAAAATTACGTGTTAGTTATTTATAATTATGATTTAATGCTTATTATTTATGCTGGACTGTTATATTTTACTTTAATTTAATTTTTAAGTGTTAACATTACCAAAAAGATGGGGGTTAGGAACAACAAGGAAGGAGGACAGGACAACGCCTGATTTTTTTTTATTTTGTTTTCTAAGTCTTTATGGTAAAATTTATAAAAATTTGTTGTTTTGTTAGGTTTGGGTTTTTTAGGGTTAGGATTAAAAGGGTGAGAGGCAGAATTTTTTTTGGATTTTTATTTTTTTTTTTATTTAAGTTGTAATCGTATTGATTGTCAATTATTTTTTTATGTTAATAAGGTAAAAATGGAGTCTGGAGTAATGGTTTTTAAGGGTTTTTTTTAAGTTTATGTTACTTAATTATGAAATGTTAATTTATTTTAATTTTTAATATAATAATTATTTATGTTTTGTATTGTGGATTTTTTTAATTAATTATATAAAATTATTTAAACTGTAAAGAAGGAGAACAAGGAGAAGAAGAAGAAGAAGAAGAAGAAGAAGAAGAAGAAGAAGAAGAAGAAGAAGAAGAAGAAGAAGAAGAAGAAGAAGAAGAAGAGCCTCTTTGCTGCCCTCAAATTTAAATAAATATAAATAAAAATAAGCAATTATTTCAACAAATCTATATTTAAATTTTATTAAAAAATGTCCTAAAGGACTTTTGGCAGCCCAGTTGACGTGTTTTTGGAAAACAAGATTAATTTGAGCAGACAAGATTAAAAAAAAAAACAGCTTGCGTGAATTCCCACTTCCAAATTTGGGATATCTTCCCTTTGGTTCTGCTGTAAATATTCCAAGAAGAAAGCAGAACATTTCCTTTGTTTCTCCCTCACAGTCCCGATTATTAAAACGTGATTAAAATATTGATTTATTGCAGTGTTGAGAGCGATAAGACTCCAGTGTTTTTATGTAACTCGGACCAAAGCTCCCTTTTTATCCCTGCTGCCAAGAGCTGGAATCGTCCCTTCCCAAGGCTGGAAATGGCTGCCAAGAGCAGGAGATTCCCAAACTGCTACTGTCCATGAAAAAAAGAACAACTTCCAAAAGCTTCTTCCAGGCTGACAAAAATATCAAACCGCCCCAAATTTGGAATAGCATGAGGAAATTTAGTGCTCTGCTACCCCAAAACCTGGAATTGTCCCTTCCCAAGGCTGTAAATGGCTGCCAAGAGCAGGAGATTCCCAAACTGCTGCTCTCCATGAAAAAAAGACTTCCAAAAGCTTCCTCCAGGCAGACAAAAATATCAAACCGCCCCAAATTTGGAATAGCATGAGGAAATTTAGTGCTCTGCTACCCAAAACCTCTCCCTAGACCGAAAATCGGAGACATCAAAGCTCGGGCTGGCCTCAAGGCTTAAATCCCTAATTATTTTTAAGTGCCACAGCTTTAATTTTGCTCATTCTGGGCGGGTTTTTGGTCTTCCTTTCCTCACTTGAATCGCGCCGTGACCTGGAGCAGCAGAACAAACGCGGGCACCCCGACCTCCAGACAACCTGCAAGTGGTAATAGCCTTTCCTCACCTCTCCCTCTCTCCCGCTGGAAGTGGGAATGTTGCAGCCCACTGGATTTCGTGCTGCTGTCCCTGCGGAGCAGCTGCTTTGGATCTGGAAGTTGTGTCGCTGCACTTGGCTCGGTGCTGAGCCGGAATTGTTTTGTCCCGCTGAGCTGAGCCATTGTCGAGCCATAAATTTTCCCACTGGAAGGATTGTGTCTGGATTTTTTAGGGAGAAGGAAGGAGGGGAGAGAGAAGGAAAAGGAAAAGGAAAACCAATATCTCTGATGATTTTTATTTTCCATTATATTTTATTTTCTTTCCTTCTCTCTCTCTCCTCTCTCTCTTTCTTTTTTTTTTTTTTTTTTTTTCCCTGTAATGTCGAAAATAAAGGAAAAACAAATTTTCCTTTAGCCAGCCCGTGAAAATCCAATACCAACGCAGTGAGGATTAATCTGAACAATCTCACTTTGCCATTTCAATTGCTTCCCAGTGTGACTCCAAGTGGGATGGGAAAGGGAAGGATCCTCCCAGCGGGCAGAGCCCGGCAGGCCCTGTCCAAGGTTCTGGCCCAGCTTCCCAGCAGCAGCATTCCCTGAGATCCCAAATCCCAAACTGATGCTAAACACCCCTGGGGAGCAGCTTCTGGCTGTAATTTCACACTCACACCTCCCAACCCACCTGCAGGGAAAGAGGGAGGAGGGAGGAGAGGTGTTGGAATCCAGAGCACTGGGAAATCTCAGGATATCGGGTCTGCGAGCCAAAATTTAGAATTAGAGACAGGGTTTGTCCTGAAACCTTGGGAAAAGCTCCCAAGTTTAGGGGCTAGAAGTGAGAATGTGGATTTAGAACTTAAAGCAGAGTTGAGTTAAGTTTAGTTTTAGAGCTTAAAAGTCATGGACAAAACAAAAATGGTTAAAAAAGTTACCAAGAGGTTTTAGGATGGAGCACTGTGAGGTTTGGGGGTTAAAAAGCAATGAGTTAAGAAAGTTCCCACTTCAATTACAGCAATTAGCTCAGTATTGGTTTAATTACATAAATATCTGGTTGGCAGAATTTCATTGGCCCATGAAGCCTTAAATAAAAATGAAAACTAAATTTCTCCTAAGCAGAAATCTGGGGACTCCTTGGCCACCCTGCTGACACCTGTCAGAGGATCCATCCTCTCCCAGCCTCTGGAAAAAATTAAAAAATAAATGGCACTTTTCACTAAACTCAGCAGTTTCTCTGTTTCAAGAAGAAATCCCTGCACACAAAACATAAAGTGTAAAACTGTCCTGTGAGAAATCTCAAACTCACAGAGATGGAGGAAGGTTTGAGGGGCTTTTTTTCCCAGTGGTGCCTTTGGAGTTGTCTGAACCCATGGGAAATCTGCAGGGAACGGAGGTTTGTTCTGAAAAATGGGAAATTCAATGTTTGTGCCTTTGTTGGAGATTTTCACCAGGGTTTTGTGGCCAGAAGGATCTGCTAGCCTCAAATTTATGTAATTTATTAATGGTTTATTATTATTATTATTATTATATTATTATTATTATTATTATTATTATTATTATTATTATTATTATCATCATCATCATCATCATCATCATCATCATCATCATTATTATTATTATAGTTAATGTAACATAATTTTATTTAAATAAGTATAAACAAAAACAGATGATTATTTCACTAAATCTATATTTTATTTTATTATTTTATTTTTATTTTATTTTATTTTATTTTTATTTTATTTTATTTTATTTTATTTTATATATTTTTAAATTATATTTTATTCTATTCTATTTTTTATATTATTTTATTTTATTTCATTTTAATTTTTTCTGTTTTACCCATGTTCGTATGACCTAAAGCGGCAAAGACTTAGAACTCCCATGAAGTTCCCAGTTTTCAAAAACATTTTTAAGAAGTTCTTGCCAATCTTATGAATTCCCACATTCAGCACAGCGCTGCACCTCAAATCTCTGCTTAACAACCTCTCAAAAATCAATTATCCTCTGCAATTTTATTAATTCATCTGTCACCGTGGCAGCTTCCTTTGTCGGTAAACCAAAGAGCTGCTCCTTCTTTGTCACCTTCCTAGGATCATTTTCCAGCTGGGATAATTTTCTTCCCAGCCACCATTCCTGCAGGAACTCCAGGAGCTGGACCAGAAACCCCGGGAATTCAACCCAGGAGCTGCCTCAGGCTGAGCTCGCGCTCCCCAGGCGGGGTTGGAAGGAGCACAGGTTCTGAAAGAAAGAGGGGCAGGGCACGAATTCCAAGGAGATTCCAGAGGGGAAAATGGGGAAAAGCAACAACGTTTTCATCTGCCACGTTTCAGGGATGAAAGTGGAGGAGCACAAGCGCTGTGTCTGTGTGGGGGAGATGAGGAACAGCAGTTAACGGGCTCGGAGGGGTTTATGTCAGCATTAAAGTCTTAAGTGCTTCGTGTTTGTAGGGCTTGTTATTCCTGGATATTCCTCCCAAAGCTGCTGAGAGACGTGAAGCACATTTCTGGAAAGTTTCCCTGGAGTTTCTTCACGCAGAGCAAAGTTTGGCTTGGGCATCCCGAAGATCCTGAGCTGCAGGAACATGAAAGGCGACTGCATTCCAGGAGCTCCCGGTGTTTCTTTAAGGTTTGGGATCAACCCACCCATCCCAGCTCGGTTTTATCCCTCTGTCCCTCTGGGTCACACCCACCTTGCATTACACAGGCCGGTGTTCCTCCTCCAAGGAATTGGTTTAAGGATCTGCGGAATGTTTTCGTTTTCCCCGTTTTCCAGTGGCGCTCGTCAGGCTGGCGGAGTCGCTGAGGGCCAGAGAGTGATGCAAGAAAACCCCAAAATGTGCAGCCTAAGCCCACCCAAAAAGTGAGGGCTGATGTTTCTCTCTCCCAGGCTGGAGGTGAAGAGAAAGTTGCCCCACCAAAGCAAATTCCAGCTTAATTTGGTGGGACAGGACTGTGCAAAAAGCTGGAGAAGCGAGCCTGGCGCTCCAGAATAAAGGCTGTAAACACGGCTACGGGAACAAGAACGGAATTTTCCCGGTGCAATGAGTCAGGCGGGGCTGAAAAGGCAAAGCCCTCGAGTCCAGCTCCTGACAGACGTGGAGAACCCCTTGGCTTTATCAGGTTCTTCTTCTCAGGGTCAGGATTAAAAGCACAAGGGGCAGAATTCCTGTTTGGATTTGGATGTTTATTGGTTCTTATCTGAGTCCCAGCCTCACTGACTGTGAGTGTTTCTTCATGCTGAGCTAACAGAGCAAAAATGGAGCAGAGTTCTGTCTTCAAGGCCCTTTTAAGCCTAAACTACCCAATTATGAGATCCCAACTAATTTATTTTTATTTTTTACCCAATAACCAGACTCCCATGTCCCATACTGCGGATTTTCCCAGCTAATCACACAAAATCACCCAAACTTGTGAAGGAGAAGGAGAAGGAGAAGGAGAAGGAGAAGGAGAAGGAGAAGGAGAAGGAGAAGGAGAAGGAGAAGGAGAGGAGAGGAGAAGGAGAAAAAGAACTAATTTACATTTAAAAATTTTTATTTTGATACATATCTTTTATTATATTTTAAAATTTTATTATTTTTTTATTTTGCGGTATAATGCACTTTATTTAACCACATACTTATAATTTTTGTGTTATTATCCAGTTTTGGCAGGTTTTTTCTATGGTTTCAGGTGCAATGCAGTCTATCTTTGTGGATCATTCCTTGTCAGCACAGAAAACCTGGAATCCTCTGGAATTCCAGGGTTCCAACAACTGAGGGCTCTGCAACGGTCCCCGGAAATCCAGCATGGAATTCTGGGCCTGGTGCTTTCCCATGCCCACATCCCTGCTCCCTGCTGGGGTGGGATGGAGCTCTGGGTTCTTCCTTCCCTCGTTTTTATCCCCAGGAAATGAGAACACCCAGCTCCTGGTGGGATCTGTGCTCCAGGGCTGGGCCAATCTCACATTTTTGGTCTGGCCAGGGTGAGCAGCTCGGTAAATTCCAGAGAAAGGCTGGTTGTTTACATTTCAGGGGCTGATAAATCTATTTCTTGGCTTGATTTGGGGGCCTGTTTATGTATTATTATTATATTTATTATTTATGTTTTATTATTCGTTAATTATTAATTTTGTTTGTGTATTATTATATGATCATTCCCTCCTTGCTCACAGGATTTCTGACTCATTCAGGCAGCAGGACTGAATCACACGTAGGGTTGATTAATGAAGACTTCTATTATTAAAACCAATATTTTGGGTGTGTTTTTTAAGCAGAATTAAAAATCAGACAGAGGTAAAAACATGGAAAGAAAAGAGAAAATAATTTAATATTGCAGCTATGGAGATGTTGGATTTTACCCCCATTTATGCCCAGAATTCCATGTTGATATATGACATCAAATTTTATTTTTTTTTCCCCTAAAGCTCAATTCTTGCATAAGACCTTGGATTTACTCCAAGATCTTTACTTAGAGATTACTAAGGACTCAGTTACTTTAAGAACTCTTAGAGATGTTGAAGTTGAGTAGAGATTTTCTTGAAACAGCGCTGAAAAATGACAAAATTTATGAAAAATCACCCTGCAAGAATCAGAGCAGTCTCCCCTAAATTCAAATTCCTCAAGTTGTGTCAGAATTTCTCCAGATCTCTGGAAGAATCATTACATGTATCCCCAATCCATCTTTGGAGAAGCCACCAAATTCTGAATTTAGGGAAAATTATTCACAGTAGGTTAATTCGGGTCCTGGGGCTCAATCCAAACTCCATGGAAAAATTAAGTGTCCTGCTCCCCATTTTATAATTCTGTGTCCTCGTTTGCCACAAGAACCCTAAAAATATTGTCTAAAAATGTTTGGATAAATGGGATGTGATCTTAAAACATCTGCAAATGTGAGCGGAGCAGATTGGCAGCAGCTTGGTGTGAAGAAGCGTGGAAAGCATTTTCTAAAATCTTTTTTAGAAAGATTTAGAAATTTGCCTCAGTGTCCAACCTAAACATCAACCGGTGCAACTCGAGGACATTTCTGCTCCTCCTGTCCTTGTTCCCTGGGAAAAGAGGGAGCAACCTGCAGCTCCACCCACCTGGCAGGAGCTGTGCAGAGCCACAAGTGCCCCCAGAACCTCCTCTGCTCCAGGATGAGCCCCTTCCCAGCTCCCTTGGGAATTCTCCAGATCCTTTCCCAGCTCCTTCAGGAATCCTCCAGCCCTTTTTCCAGCTCCCTCAGGGATTCTCCAGCCCCTTCCCAGCTCCCTTAGAAGTTCTTCAGCCCCTTTCCAGCTCCCTCAGGAATTCTCCAGACCCTTCCCAGCTCCCTCAGGGATCCTCCATTCCCTTCCCAGCTTCTCAGGGATTCTCCAGACCCTTGCCAGCTCCCTCAGGAGTTCCCCAGACCCTTCCCAGCTCCCTCAGGAATCCTTCATCCCCTTCCCATCTCTGTGCCCTTCCCTGGACACACTCCAGCCCCTCCATGTCCTCCAGGTCACGGGGGGACCCCAGGATTTGAGATGTGGCCTCAGCACTGCCCAGCACAGGGGGAAAATCCCTTCTCCTGCTGCTTCTCCTGGAACCCAGGATTCCCTTGGCATTTTTGGGCACACCTGGGCTCCTGTTCAGTCTCTGTTGACCAAAACCCCCAACTCCTTTCCCTCCGGCCACATTCCAGCCCCTTTCCCGCCACCCATAACAACGATGTGGCCAAAAAAAAAAAAAAAAAAAAAAAGAAAAAAAAAAGATGGATCTCATTCCTGACTCTGTGGTAACACATCCCTGAATCCCAGGCCTGCTCTCACATCTCTCATCTGCAGCAAAAAATAGATTTTCCCCCGACAGAGCCGCGAGCAGGTTTGTGGTGCTTGGCGCTCGTCCTGACGCGTCCCTTGCTGCCACAGCCACGGGGGATGAGTGACATAAAAGCCACTTTTGCCAGGATTTTCACTCCTCCCATCCTCTGGAAGCTATTCTTGGATGGGTCAGCTCCTCTGCACCAGCAAACTCATGGAAAAAGGCTCGATTGTACCCGAGGCTGCAGCTCCGGGAATTTTATCTCCCCGAAAGTCTGATCCCTGGCAAGAGGCAATCCCAGGAATTCTGGGGGTGCAGCAGGGAGTTGGATTTAGCATGAACTCCTAGGGAAGAGTTTTACTGTTTTGGGTTTTTTTTAAAAAAAATTTTTATTTATTTAAATTATTTGTGTATATTTATATTTTATATTAAATTTTTTTATATTTAAATTATTGCTGGATTTAGCTTCCATTCCCGTGAAAAGGATTTTGTTTAAAACGCTGAGTAACCCATGGCCCAGCAGCTCCTGGGGATATTTTGGGAATAAAATCCCAAAATTGGCTTTGTGGAATTTTTTCCAGGATGAGAACCATCACCTGCTTTCGGCTCCAGAGACACAAAGTGACTTTAGCAGAGGAGTTTTCTTCACAAGCCAAGAGATTATGGCAGGGCAAAAAATCTCGGGAAAAACAAAGCACTGCAAAAATCCCAGAACAAACCTTGCCATGGAATGGCACTGAAAAACTCCAGGGGAAACCAAACCTTTTCATGGAATGGCAATGAAAAAATCCAAAAGCCAACTTTTTCATGGAATGGCACAGAAATAATCCCAGAAGAAACCTTGTCATGGAATGACATTGAAAAACTCCAGGGAAAACCAAACCTTTTCATGGAATGGTGCAGAAAAAAATCCCAAAATAAAGCTTTTCATGGGATGGCACTGAAAAAATCCCAGAAGAATCCTTTTCATGGAATGGCACTGAAAAAATCCCAGAACAAACCTTGTCATGGAATGGCACTGAAAAAATCCCTGAAGAAACATTTTCATGGGATGGCACTGAAAAAATCCAGGGAAAACCAAACCTTTTTATGGGATGGCACTGAAAAAAATCCCAAACAGACAAAAATTCACGGGATTCATCCCAAATTTTCTTGGAATATTTTTATTTCTGTATTCTCAAATCATATGGAAACAAAATTTATAAATTTCATTTTTTTTTAGAGGTCAACTGAATATTTTCAAATCTTTCACCTCAATAAAAAAGACCCAGAGATTAAATTCATTCACTGAAGTATTTTCAAAAAACCATCATTGTAAATAGGCAAAACAGATTAAAAAATGTATCAATACCCAAAATTTTTGGCTGGATCTTTGAAAAATTAGCATTTTCCCCATGGCCACAGGTAGTGTGAGTTTGAATGAGGCACCTGAGTTTATATTAATCTGTCTGGAGCCTTATTTATCCCCAAAATAATCTATTTTTAGATTTAAACCCCCATATTCCTGAGAGCAATTTAAAGCATCACCTGCAATATTTTTCCCAGCGATTTTTCCCAGTTCCATGTAATAAAAAACCCCACAAAGCACATTTAGCACAACCCTTGTATACTGAATTTTTTCACACTCACGTACACGCAAAAGATGCTCAATACAAACTCATTCCTTTAGGAGAGGGAGAAAAATTAGGATTTGCTGCCGTGAACCAGCTAAAATGAGGGAAGCAACTCCTGAACTTCAGCCAGCTCTGCCATAAATAATTTTGGCTAAAAACACTTGAAGACTTTTGATATTTTAAACCCCAATCCCACTTCATTAACCCCATTTAATAATTCATTATTAAATTGTAAATTATTCCCAGCAGGAATTTTTTTTTTTTCTCCTGTTAAACCCTCAGGTTTAATCACAACCCAAACAAGGAGCGACTGAACAATTGGGAATTTCCTGGGAAGATGCCAGGAGGAGCAGCCACGCAGGAGAAATCCCTCCTCAGCGTTGATCCCGCGCTCTTCTGAGCGGGAAAAGCCGACAAAAAAGTTGTCCCAAAAAAGGAGTTTGGGATTGGTTTCCAAGATAACAACACAAATAAAGCTGTTTTTGACGGAGACCCCTGGGTGGTCACGGCCACCTGGGTCAGAATTTCCACAGATCCTGGTTTTCCTGAATAATGGAGTTTATTTGGAGATTAACCAATGCCAGGGGTGTCTTCCCAGGGAATGCCATGGATCCTGCTTTTCCTGAATAATGGAGTTTATTTGGAGATTAACCAATGCTGGGGGTGTCTTCTCAAGGAATGCCATGGATCCTGGTTTTCCTGAATAATGGAGTTTATTTGGAGATTAACCAATGCCGGGGGTGTCTTCCCAGGGAATGCCATGGATCCTGGTTTTCCTGAATAATGGAGTTTATTTGGAGATTAACCAATGCCGGGGGTGTCTTCCCAGGGAATGCCATGGATCCTGGTTTTCCTGAATAATGGAGTTTATTTGGAGATTAACCAATGCTGGGGGTGTCTTCTCAAGGAATGCCATGGATCCTGGTTTTCCTGAATAATGGAGTTTATTTGGAGATTAACCAATGCCGGGGGTGTCTTCCCAGGGAATGCCATGGATCCTGGTTTTCCTGAATAATGGAGTTTATTTGGAGATTAACCAATGCCAGGGGTGTCTTCCCAAGGAATGCCATGGATCCTGGTTTTCCTGAATGATGGAGTTTATTTGGAGATTAACCAATGCCAGGGGTGTCTTCCCAGGGAATGCCATGGCAGGAGAGCCGGGAGCTGAAAGGAAGGAGCCGCTCCAGGAGATCCAATTATCCAAAATCTTCCCTTCTGGCCTGGGAGTGGACGCTCTCCGGGACAAGGGAAAATGTCTGAAGGAGGTTGTTTGAAGTGGTTTAGCTGACACAATCATTCCCCTGGGATATACTCCACGCCTCTCCCTTTATATCTCTTTTTTGAGGATAATCCTGGTGGCGACCTCACTGGAAACCCCTGACATTCGTTGTCATTAAACCATCTGGGAAGAGATGCAAGGAGAACAGATTTCTTAGGGAAAACATAAAAATAAAGAACTGCTCAGTGTTTCTTTCCCTTTCTGAAACCATTTTCTGGTGAAAAATTGATGCTCGACCCTAAATTTATTTTTTTTCTCAGTGCAATAGCATATTTCAGTGAAAAATGTGTTTGTGTGTGCTTCTTCTTTTACTATTATAATTTTCATTATTATTTTCACCAAAATCTTAAAGCCAGACCTGGTCTAGCACTGCTCATCTCTTGGGTGCTCCAAGAAATCAAAGTTTGGACTGGAGAACTTTGCTGGTACCTTCCAACCAATTCTGCAATTCCAAAATTAAGGAGACACACGGAAAGACAATTAATTCTGCGAGGAGTCCTGAAGAAATTACTGTGGAATTATTTTTTTAATAGCTGAGAGAAGACTTCAACTCCTCTCTTTGGTTTTGTGGCTTCCACAGGTTCTTGGGAAAATCCCACCCACTGGACCTGTGGAATTATGGAGAGATTTTCCATTAATCCTAGAAAAGCACGAGCCTAAACCCCACCCATATCCAATGTCAACCCGTCCTTCCATTTCCTTCAAACCTCCCAGGTGATATCCATGGCTACATAATTTATCCATATTTATAGTCCCCTGTCAATCAACCACTTATAAATTATTGGCGTGGAAAAGAAAGCAGATTTTTCAGGAGAATGTGGTTTCTTTATGTTCCAAAAAAAGATCCGGGCCTGTGAGTTCTTGGAAAACAGGACTTGAGGAGAACTCAAGGTGTGTGGACTCCATGGGAGAATTCCATCTGTAGTGTTTGGAGAAGTAAAAAAATATCAGTGAGGTAAAAATCGGCTGATTTAAGGTAAAAAAAATCATATGATATGAGGTAAAAATAAAATTATTAATTGAAACTCTTCAGACAGGAAAGAAAATTCGGGCTCCATGAGCTATTCCATGTGCTGGGCCTTCAGCATTAAAAACTGAATTTTAAAACTGGAAATAATGACAAAACCCAATGGCTGAACTCATTCGCCATTCAGACCATTTTCAGGAGGGGAAGGGATTTGTCAGAATGAACTGAAAAACACAAGAAATTATTTTGGTTATTGAAATTATTTTGATTTTTGAAATGAATGATCAGAATATGACTTGGTTGTACGCTGCATGATTTTGCTGCAAGCTTTTCTTTACCAAAAAAATTAAGCTCTGAAAAGAATCACAGAGGCTGGAAATTCAGGAAAGACACAAGATAGGGTTGTGGTTTTTTTTTGCCCAGGAGAGTTTTCAGGACCAGACAGAAGAATGATGCAAGAAATAAAATTTTATCACTCTTAAGCAGATCTGGAATTAAAACCCCGAGGGATTAAAGGTATTCTCAAATGTATTTTGTTCATTTATTTGTGAAGACGATAATTTCTTTAAAAAAAAAAATTAAACTTTCTATGGATTGATGCTGGAAAATCAAGGATTTGAGCTCTGATTCCTATGAGGGTCCAAACCTCCTGGTTCTTTAGGATCCATTATTTTCTCTTCTCTCTTTTTCCCTCTCTCTGTTCATCATTTTTGTTATATTTTAACTTCTTGAAGTCCCTCGTTTTCCTTCCCAGCTTGCAGGAAAAAGAATCCTCAACCTGTCAAAGCCTCTTCCCACCTCCCAGTACAGATTATTAATAAATGACAGCGTTTCCCAAAGCTCAGATGGGAACAACATTCCTGGAGTTTTCCTCCAATTTTTCAGCTATCCCTGAGTTCTTCCAGAGTGCTGTCAGATGATTTTTATAAATACCTGTGAAGACACCCAGAGAATTTGGTGATAAAATCATCTTTGGGGTGGTCTATGAACAAAGGGAATAAAAAAAAAAAAATTCCTTAAAGAGTCAAGACTAAAAAACAAATTTTGCTATGGAAGAAGAAAGTTAAGACATTTAAAGAGGGAGAAAAGTGGGCAAATCATGGAATATTTATTTGTTTCAAACACAAACAAGGAGAATTCAGAGCAAAAATGAGCCCAGATGCCCAGAAAGGCCAAGAAAAAAAATCATAAAATAAATAAAAGCTGACATAAACCAAATTAAATGTCTCACTACAGACAGTAGCAAGCTTGTAGCTACAGCAGGAGCTGCCAATGCACACATCGATTTTATTGGAGCTGTTCACACTGTCTCAGATGACATTCTCAGAAATAAACAGAGAATGGATTAAATACCACGGGCTGGAGGCAAAAAAAAGGCTGGAAAAGTGAGTGGGAAAATTGGTACAAATGGACATTTATGGAGAGTGAGTTCTGCAGGGGAAACATCTGACAAGGAGGAAGGGGAGGTGATGAAGCATGCTCATCTTCGGCATCTTCATCATCATCATCATCGTCGTCGTCATTATCATCATCATCATCATCATCATCATCGTCATTATCTTCACCATCATTGTTATTATCATCAGTGTCATTATCATCACCATCACCATCATCATCATTGTCGTTGTCATCATCAGTGTCATTATCATCATCGTCATCATTGTCATTATCATCATCATTGTCATCATCATCAGTATCATCTTCATCATTGTCATTATCTTCATCATCATCGTTATCATCATCATCATCATTATCACCATCATCATCATGTCATCACCATCATCAGTGTCATCATCGTTGTCATCATCATCACCATCATCTTCATCATCATCACCATCATCTTCATCATCATCATATGATCATCACATCACCATCACCATCACATCCATCATCATCACCATCATCACCATCTCACCATCATCTTTAATCTATCACCATCATCATCATCACCATCACCATCATCATCATCCATCACCATCATCTTCATCATCATCATCCATCATCTTCATCACCATCACCTTCACATCACCATCACCATCATCACCATCACATCACCATCACATCATCATCACCATCATCACCATCACTATCATCACATCACCATCATCATCATCACCATCACCATCCATCATCATCACCATCACATCATCATCATCACCCTCACACCCTCACCATCATCATTCATCATCATCACCATCATCATCATCACCATCACCATCATCACCATCATCTTCATTGTCATCCTCATCCTGGTTGAGAATTCCGAGTGGAAGAGGAAGGAAAAGGTTTTGGATTTTTGACAGCTGTAAAAAAGGCTGGATCAACACCCAAGTTTCCTGACCTGGTCATTTGTCCAGAGGAAAAACAGGATCATAGTCAGGAAGGGGCGTGGGGAAGGTGGGGAAAAATCTCTACAAAAAGTGAGGAATTTGGGAATGGTTCCCCTGAACTCCTGCAGGGAAGGTTTGGGAGTTCTGGTGGGACACAACTGAGTGAGGACCTGTGGGCAGAGCAAAAGAGCAGCTGGGAATGTGTGGACAAAGATCTCTTAGGAACGACCCAGGAATAGCAGGTGCTGCCCTTTGTTCCTTTCAGAATCCCAGAAGGGTTTCCTTTGGAAGGGAATTTAAGGATCATCTTATGGCAGCCCCCAGCCATGGCCAGGGACACCTCCCACTGTCCCAGGGGGATCCAGCCTCCAACCTGGCCTTGGCAGTCACAGCTGCTCTGGGAATTCCCTTCCTATCCTGCTCCACCCTCCCAGTCAGGAATTTCTTCCCAAGATCCCATCCAATCCTACTCTGAAGCTTTTCTCTGAGTCCTGTCCCTCCATCCCTTGGGAATTGTCTCTCCACATTTTTCCTTCAGGTCCTGCAAGGTCACAATGAGGTGACCCCAAAGCTTCTCCTCTCCTTCCCAAGTCCCATCAAATCCTACTCTGAAGCCATTCCCTGTGTCCTGTCCCTCCATCCCTCATCCCAAATCCCTCTCCAGTTCTCCTGGAGCCCCGTTAGCACCAGAACACCACAGTAAGTTCTCCTTGAGCCTTCTTTTCTCCAGGCTGAACATTCCCACCTTTCCCAGCCTTTCATGGAAGAGATGTTCCATTCCCTCTGAGCATATTCACCTTCCAAAGATTCCCTCATCCTCTTGGCTTGGGAACAAAGGATGGTTTTTCATGACAGCTCCTCCTATGACTCTGATGCCAAACTCCAGAGTTTTCCCAACAGAACGGGAGATCCAAAGGGAATCCCTGGGCTTTGATCTGAAGTGGATCCAATGTCTCTGCAAGGGACCAAGGACCAGCTCCAAGCTCCTGGATTTCTTGATATGGAGAGTCTGGATCTGGATTTCATGGCTTAGCCTGGTGCCTGGAGTTGGATCTGTTGTGTTTTCCAGGCTCTGGGCTGTTCCAGTGCGTGGCTCTGGGTTTCACACTCAGCGCTGCCGAGCTCTCCTCACAGAGCAGGGACACAAAACAATTCCTGCTCCAGCTCGGCACCAAGCACAGCCCAGACACAGCTCAGGCCCAGGAGCAAAACCAACGGGCAAGGCAGGAGAGGTTCCCTGGGATTTCTGTCTTGCAGGGGGGTTTCATTCCATGGATCTGCATGGAGGGGAAACACTCCCACTCAGGAAAGTTCACCTGATTGTTGGGTGAGGAAAGAAATGATCTCGCTGCTTACAGCTTGCCCTGGGCTGTATTTCAGGAAATGGAATGGATTTCTGGATCATGGAATGTATTTCTGGGTCATGGAATGGATTTCTGGATCATCATGGAATGGATTTCTGGATCATCATGGAATGGATTTCTGGATCATCATGGAATGAAACAACCAATAGAAAAATCAACAGAAATTTGAGTTTAAAATGTTGGGGTTTCTTTCCATAGCAATGAGTTCTGTTGGAATTCTTCTTGGGCCAATCCAACCCTCCCCTGGGAGGCCAAGGAATGCCCAGGAGGGTGGAGCTGCATCCCCTGGAGCTGGAGTTGGACCATGAACCCCAAAGTGCTGCTGGAGCAGAACTGATCCAAGGCTGGGACCTCGTGGCCCATTGGGCTCCATCCTGTGTCCATTTTGGGGTTCCCCTGGGTGTGGGCACTGCCCAGGCTGTGTCCAGGGAGGCTTTTCCATCAATCCCAAATTTATCCTTTGCTCTGGCTGGGCTCTGCTCCACAAGGCATCAAGCCCCCCTCTAACTGTGACTTTTAGTGCTGCCATGAAAAACCCAACATTCCAACTGCTACAGGCAAATCCCTCCTTTATATTTTCCTTCGGAGACCTCCAAATGCTCTTAAAGCAGCCGAGCCCTTCCTGAAGAATGCTGTTTATGCTTTGCTGCACACAGCTCCAGCTGGATCCCTTTCTCCACGTGGGACACTGGAGTGGGAAGGCAAACAGGCTGGCAGGTTTTATGGGATCACCTTTATAAGGAGGAGAAGTCCCCACACACCATCAACAAGGATTCTTTGTAGAGCAGCCCCCCTCACACTCTCTGGGTGTCCTTGACAGGAAAAATTTGCTCCAACTTGGAGGTTTTTTATTTTCGCTCTCCCACTGGGATGAAGTTTATCCACTGTAGCTCGTGTTGCCTCCTGGAGCATGGAATGATTTGGTTTGGAAGGGAACTTAAAGATTGTCCTGTTCCACCTCCTGCCGTGGGCAGGGACACCTCCCACCATCCCAGGCTGCTCCAAGCCCCATCCAGCCTGGCCTTGGACACACCAGGGATCCAGGGGAAGACACAAATCTCTGGGAATTCCACCTGAGCCAGGAATTCCACCCGAGCCAGGAATTCCACCCCAAAATCCCACCATCCCTGTCCTCTGGAAGGGAAGCCATTCCCTGTGTCCTGTCCCTCCAGCCCTTGTCCTCTCCAGCTCTCCTGGAGCCCCTTCAGGCCCTGCCAGGGGCTCTGAGCTCTCCCTGGAGCTGCTCCAGGGGAACATTCCCAGCTCTCCCAGCCAGGCTCCAGAGCAGAGGAGCTCCAGCCCTGGGGCAGCTCTGGGGCTTTCTCTGGATTCATTCCAACTGATCCACAGGCTGGGAAGGTTCTCAGATGGATCCAGTGAAGGTTCTCACATGGACACAGTGAAGGTTCTCAGATAGATCCAGGGAAGGTTCTCAGATGGATCCAGTGAAGGTTCTCACATGGATCCAATGAAGGTTCTCACATGGACACAGTGAAGGTTCTCAGATAGATCCAGGGAAGGTTCTCTCACAGATCCAGGGAAGGTTCTCACATGGACACAGTGAAGGTTCTCAGATAGATCCAGGGAAGGTTCTCTCACAGATCCAGTGAAGGTTCTCACACAGATCCAGGGAAGGTTCTCTCACAGATTCAGGAAAGGTTTTCACATGGACACAGTGAAGGTTCTCACACAGATCTGGTGAAGGTTCTCACACAGATCCAGGGAAGGTTCTCACATGGATCCAATGAAGGTTCTCACACAGATCCAGTGAAGCTTCTCACCCAGACCCACTGAAGGTCCTCACACAATGTGCTGGCTTCCCACAGCATGGCCAGCTCCAAAGCCTTTGGAATCACAACCTCAGCGTTGGTTTCTCCAACATCCAAAATCTTCTCCCTTTGGTTTCCATCTCTGCTGCCAATGAGTGAAGGTGATGGCCAGCAGAGGACAAGCAGGTCTTCACTTCTCTTTCCCCACATTCTCCCCTTTTCCACAGGATGAGAGATCCACCGGAGATGAGGTCAGGAATTGGTGGCTGCAGGAAGTTTTGTGAGCTCTCATTTCCCCAATAAATCTTTAACTATCTGGTTTAAACTCCTCATAATTATCCAGCATCATCCATGGAGAGACAAAAAGGCCCAAATTCACCCATGGATTTTATTTTCAACCACTGCTTCTCTTGTTTTGTTGCCTTTGGTTTGAGCTGTCCAATGCCCAAATTTCTGCTTATACAGAGAACTCATCTGCTATTCCAGTTCTTTTTTCCACCAAAAATATCCACTGGGAGCATCAATGTGACATGCATTCTCGGAGTTCTATGTTCCTGGAAGGAGTAATTGCTATTAAAATGGAAATTTCAATTATTCTTCAAATTGCTGCGAGTTTTGTGTGACTGAGACCACCTTCATTGTTAGAGAACATAAAAGTGGGAAAGGGAGGGAAGAAAGATGGAAAAGAAAGGACAAAACCTCCCTTGGCAGGGTGGAAGATTTCTGTGAATGCCCTGGGAGCAGCACCCCACTGGAGGGATTTTTTTACAGTAAATTATTCCTTAATTTCTTCTTGCTTATTCTTCCTGTGAATAATTAAAAAAAAATTAAAATTAAAAATAAAGAAAAAATTAATTAAAAAAAGAGAAAGGCAGAGGGAAAGAGACAGCAAGAAATAAAAGAATCAAAAGAACAAGAAAAGGGAATAACAATAAAAAAATCCTTGTGGTGGAAACGGGTGGGGGACAAAAAAAAAGAAGGGAAAAAAAAAGGATTCTGGCGCTAACTCCGAGCAATTTGCACCTTGTGCCCAGCTCATAACTCTCTGCTCCACGGCTTCCACAGCCCAGGATTTATGGCTGACAGTCCCAGAGTGGTTTGGAAATGGCACAGCCCCGAGACCTTGTGGTGGGGCTGAGGGATGGTTGAGAAAACAACACCGAGTTAATTTATGGGAGTGTTCCTTGGGGCTGGAATTCCAGCTCTCCTCTAGTGGAAAAGTTTTGCACGCACTCACAGACACAAAATCACCTCTTCTTTTTTTTTTTTTGGGTTCTGGCTCTTTCTGTCTTTATTCTCCCCATTTTTGCTTCAGAACCTCTACTCACCCTAAAGAAAATCTCAGTGTATTATTTTTAAAAAATCTTGTTCTTCTTTTTTCTGTTTCATTTCTGAAACTGTTTTTGACCAAGGACAATAAAATTTCCTTACTTTTTAAAATTCCCCTTTCTTCTGTCTCCTGTCCTGCTTACTCATAAGCACTTTGGAAATTTCCTTGGAAAACAGAAACATGAAATTACTTTAAAAAAATAAAAATAGGAATTTCAATGAGCTTCAGACATTTTAAACTTGTTGAATTTTCAGAAGATCAGGGAAATAATTATTCTTTTAATCTCCAAAAGTGGAGAATCGGGAAAGAATTAAAATGTGTATTTTCCAACCCTTCCTTACATGATAAATGTGGTTTGGGAGAAAATCCTTGTTTTCCATGGGATACAAAGAGGATCCTACAACCAAAATCTTCCTTCCCTATGGATTTAAATCAGGAAGCAAGGGAGGTGAAGGGAGGCAGACATGGAGCCAGTGGATTGTCCTCCAGCATTCCCAACATCTGGAATGTCTGCAAACACCTCTGGAAACATCCAGGATCCAGCCAAGAAGAAAGACCTCGGTTCTCACTGTCACAGCTGAGATGGGATGGGTTTGGATCGCACTGGAGGAGATGGCGTTTTCCAAACTTTTCCTGGGAATTCTGGCATGGGTTAAATCACTCACACACCGACCAACAGCCCGGCCTGGAGTCTGCAGGTGCAAAGCAGATGTGAACAGCACAGCTGGGCCATGAAACGTGTCAGATTTACCAGATTTATCCCATTTATCCCATTTATCAGTATCTGGTAGTCCACACTTCCTCCTTCCTAAACATTATCCTTTGTCCCATGCACCTCTCCCAGTGCCTTGTGTTTTTCCAGGAGCGGATTAACATTCCCAGGTCAGTTCTGGCCTCTCCTTAATGGTTTCCCACTGCCAGAGGGCAGGGCTGGATGGGATTCTGGGAAGGAATCTTTCCCTGGGATGCTGGGAAAGCCCTGGCACAGGTGCCCAGAGCGGCTGGGGCTGCCCCTGGATCCCTGGAATTATCCAAGGCCAGGTTGGACAGGTCTTGGAGCACCCTGGCTGTGGATCTCTCTTTCTGGGTGTGAAACATCATAGATACATTTTCCCCCTTTTCCCACATTTTTCCCCATTTCCCCACATTTTTCATGTTTTTCCACATTTTCCCCATTTTTTTTCTATTTTACCCTCATTTCTCACATTCCGTCTCTATTTTACCCATTTTAAAATTTTACCCTAGTTTTCCCATTCCTTCCCCACTTTCCCCCATTTTTTTCCCCACATTTTTCACATTTTCCCCATTTTTTCTTGTATTTTAACCTAATTTTCTCACATTCCTTCCCTATTTTCCCCATTTTTAAAAATTTAACCCTAATTTTCCCCCCTTTCCCACATTTTTCCACATTTCCCCACATTTTTCACATTTTTCCACATTTCCCCTTTTTTTTCTATTTTACCCTCATTTCTCCCATTTCCTCTCTATTTTTCCCTTTTTTTAATTTTACCTATTTTCCCATTCTTTCCCCATTTTCCCCATTTTTCTCCATTTTTCCACATTTTTTCCATTTCCCCTCCATTTTTTTCTTCTATTTTACCCTCATTTTCCCATTCCTTCCCCATTTTTTCCCCATTTTTCCCCATTTCCCCCATTTTTTTCTATTTTACCCTCATTTCTCCCATCCCTTCCCCATTTACCCCCATTTTTCTCCCTTTTCCCCATTTTTCTACCACTTTTCCCATTTTTTTTCATTTCACCCTAACTTTCCCATTCCTTCCCCATTTTCCCCCATTTTTCTCCATTTTTCCACATTTTCCCCATTTTTTCTTCTATTTTACCCTCATTTCTCCCATTCCTTCCCCATTTTTCCCCATTTTTCCCCATTTCCCCCATTTTTTTCTATTTTACCTTTATTTCTCCCATCCCTTCCCCATTTCCCCCCATTTTTCTCCCTTTTTCCCCACTTTCCCCATTTTTTTTTTTCCATTTCACCCTCATTTTCCCATTCCTTCCCCATTTCCCCCCATTTTTCCTCATCCTTCCCCAATTTTTCCCCCCAGCCAGCCCCTCATGCCAGAACCACCGGGCCACCGCCGCCTTGGATGTTCCTGCCGCTCCTCCCTGCCCATCCAAAGGCAGCTCCGGCGGTTTTCCCCAGCCCAGGCGGGGGTGTCCCCCGAGGCCGGGGCCGGCTGTAAATCCCGGTTTTGGCCCCGCTATCTCCTCCCCGGGGTGACAAGAGGCGTTATCAGAGATAAGGGCTCAGCCCTGAGTGACAGCGCCGAGATAAACGGCCCCGCGCCGCCTCCCTGATAACGCCCCGGCTTCCATCCAGGAGCTGGGATTCAGCCCCGCCAGCCGGGAGAGGGATGGAGGCGGACTCCAGGAGTTATTTTTGAGCACGGCTGAAATAGCTTCGCACCAAAAAGGGTTAATCGGCTCCTGGATTTAAGCCCTGGCTTTGGCATCGCCTCCTGTGGGAGGCAGGGATCGGTTCAAGCACCCAGGATTTTGTTTTATCAGGCACCAGGATGATTACGGGCAGGAAGTCAATCCCACCCCATGGATGTGAACTCTGATTCCTGTCTTAGCCCCTGAGCTGCCCAGTTCACCACCAAGGATCCAGCTCTAACATCCTGGCTCCTTCCAGGATTCCAGGAGATTGCCCAGTCCACCAGTAAGGATCCACCTGTAACATTCCAGCTCCTTCTAAGAGTCCAGGAGATTGCTCTGTTCACCACCAAGGATCCAGCTGTAACATCCAGGCTGCTTCCACAATTCCAGGATTCTGGGACATTGCCCAGTTCACCACCAAGGATCCACCTGTAACATCCTGGCTCCTTTTGGGATCCCAGGACATTTCCCAGTTCACCACCAGTAAGGATCCAGTTGTAACACCAAGCCTGATCCCAGGATTCCAGGAGATTGTCCAGTTCACCACCAGGGATCCAGCTGTAACACCCAGGCTCCTTTCGGGATCCCAGTCCTATTGCTCTTGGAAACCTCTCCTAAGGTTCCCAATTTGCCATCCAAATTTTCCCCATCCCATCCACTGGAATCATCCCCCTGGACTAACACCAAATAATTGCTCACCCTCTCCCGTGCCCCACACTCTCCCTGGAATTTCAGCCTTTATTCCTCTCCATTTAATTGCTGTCAGTCTGTGTGACATCTTTCAGGTGTTTATCAATTCTGATTTCATTCTGATCAATGTATTGATGAGCTTTCAGGCCACATCCCATCTTTAAAGAATTGTGGAATTCCAGGATGGTTTGGGTGGCAAAGGGACTTTCAAGTTCACCTCATTCCACCTCCCACCATCCCAGGCTGCTCCAAGTCCTGTCCAGCCTGGACTTGGGCACTTCCAGGGATCCAGGGGCGGCCACAGCTCCCTTGGGAATTCCATTCCAGGGCCTCCTCACCCTCCCAGCCAGGAATTCCTTCCCAAAATCCCATCTAACTCTGCCCTCCAGGAGTTTAAAGCCATTAAGGAAAACCCAGAACTGAGCTGGGAATGTTTGGTGAACTCAGGAGATGCCGAGACTTTAAGTAAAAAAAAATCTAATTTCAGTTCTAGTTCTTCTTCACTTCATGGTCCAATTAAAAATTAACTAATTCTGAGGCAATTGTTGAAATTTCAGCTCAGAAGAGATGGAAAAACCCCGGTGGGAACCTCAGAAAATTCCCCGAGGGAACAGGAAAATTCCTATGGCTCTGGGGCAGCTGCAGAGATTTTGGGATCTTTTCAGAAGCACAAATTCCCCAACACTCTGGAACGTTTCCCCAAAATCCGTGGTTTACGGCACTTTTCCTTTGGATGAAGAATTGAACAGCAGAAAAAAAAAATCTTCTGTTGGACCATTTTCCATAAAATTCTAAGGATCTCCTACTGCTTTCTTTCCCAAATGTTGATTTTGTGGACCACCACAATGGTCTGTATGAATTATTGGTGGTCTGTGCTCTTTAATGTGGGGAGTTACTGCTTTAAAATATATTTAATATTTTTTTTATGTTGTTTTGATTCAATATTTTCAGTTTTTCAACCAAAAAAAAAAAATAAAAAATTAACTCAACAAATGCCAGAAAATGTAATCGCTGTGGAGCTTTCTGTCCTTACCCTCACATAAAAATATTATGGTTTTTAATGGAAAAATAACTCATAAAGCATTTTCTGTTCAAAATGATTTGGGGAGTTATCAAAACTCATGGTTTATTTAAAATCTACATTCTAAGTGGGACCAAAATGGGTTTCAGTAGCAAGGAGAAAAAAAAAAAAAATTACACCAGTTTTAAGAAAAAGAAAAAATATGGGACTGAGAATTTTAATAGGAAAGAGTTTATTGGGAAAAGGGAATTGACTTTCAGCGCTCGGAGGTGGTAATTAGGTGCCAATATTGAAATTGTTCACGACATCAGCTTGGCCATTTTTCCCTGGCTCTGGTTGCCCATTTGGGATGGGATCAGACACCTTTGGATGCTCCCCAGGGAGTTTTTCACTGCCTGGGCTTCCACCACAATTCATGGGAAACAGAGGGAATGGCGAGCAGCGACATTCCCAAATCCCAGCCAGGCTCCTGCTCTGAATCATCCCAACTTTTTTGTTGACAACAGGAAAACTCGGCAGCTGAGTCAGCTGAGAGAGGAACCAAAGTTTTGTTGGGATGAGGATCCACTTCTCCCAGATTTTCGGCCCGTGTTTTATCCGACATTAAACAACGCCCAATATTTTAACTCCGGATGCAATGTGAGATGTTTTATCTGTCGATTAAGACAAAAGTCTGAATTTGTCCCGAATATCAGCACCTTGATGCCAATGAAATTCCCAGTGGGAGTGGATTTTGGGAGGGGAGGTGTCTCCATTTCAAAGAGGTGTGTCTGTGTGCCTCAGTGCACAAATAGACACCCTCTCGCACATTCCATGTTTGGAAGCCTTTTGGAGCAGAAAGTTTGGCTTCCCAAGGAATTTTCTGTGTTTTCTGGCAGCCACTTCCAGCCAGGTTAACCTGATATTTCCCACAGAACCTCAGGCCAGGGAATGTGATTATAAAACTTTAAATTCTTCCCATCCAGGAAGAATTGGTCCAGGCAACGCTTTTGAACCAAACTCATGACACCGAGGGATGGACGGATTCCATTCCCAGGGTGTTTGTGTGTGATGAATCCAATGGATGGGAGGGCTTTAGAACATCCATACAACATTTTTCCTTCTTTTTTCTATTTTTCCCCCCATTTCCCCCCCTTTTTTTATTTTTTTTTCCCCTTTCCAGAAGTGAATTAACAGAAGAGAAACCATTGGCCAAAAGATCCGGGTCCATCAGAGCTGACTGGGGTTGAACTCTTGGAGCCAAATCCGAACCTCAAAGACCCACCACAGGCTTACATTGAAGAAAATAAAAAGAAAACAGGAGAAAAAAAAAAAAAAAAAAAAGAAAAGAAAAATCATCAGACTCCTCCTTTTAACGGGATTTTGCGGCAATGTAAGCGCGGAATTCCGAAAAATCAAATCAGCATTCGTGGAATAAAATACACGAGCAGAGAATTTAAACCAGCCAGGGGTTGCTCCCTAAAACCACAAAAACACTGAAAAGCCAATTTCCCCCAGAACTACCCTGATTAATCTCTTTTCTGTACAGACCTCACATGAGAAAATTGATAACGTGCTGCAAAATTCCCTCCAGCCTTTGGATCCCAGCAGAAATTATCTTGGAATTCCGGAATGGTTTGGGTGGAAGGATCATCTCATCCCAATCCTCTGCCGTGGGCAGGGACACCTTCCACAACCCCAGGGTAATTCAGTTATTCTCATGAGGGGTTCATCATGTCTTATCTCCAGGATCCTCTGGAATTACGATGGAAAATCTGAGTGGTTCCGGCCAGGAGCCATCTCCTCAAGCAGATGATTAAATCCATAAAATGTCTTTTATTTCCATTTTTCCTCTGAGGAACAAAATCAAGGGAAGGGCCCTGCCAGCTTTGCTTCGCTCATTTTATAATCTTGGTTATGAACTCTATTCCCTCTCAATTCTTCAGGAATTCATTCCTTCAGGAGCAGGAATTTCTCCTAAAATGAGATTTAAAGCCAGCACTGTCCCAGAATGTCCCAGGAGAAGGAATTCAATCCCAAAGTCTCATCTGCCCTGTGCCTGCTCCTGGGTTGTCCATCAGCCAAGGATTCTGACCTTAATTTCCAAATGCGCTTAACGAGATTTTTATCCAAGCATTTTTTTAGGATGGAAATTAATTTTCCGAAAATTTAATTTATCCAGAGAAAGATGTGGAGTTCCTGGGTGGAGTCAAGTGGAGGGTGACACAAATTTTGAGGAGATGGGAACACCATGAGGAGGAGCTGAGGCTGTTTGGGCTCAAGAAGAGAAAATTGAGAGAGGATTTGCCAAAGTTAGGAAGATCTGCGAGCATGGACCAGGTTCTGCTCCAGGGGGCCAGGAACTGATCCCAGGAAGTTCCACCTGGACACGAGGCAGAACTTCTGAAGCTCTTTGAGAAACCAGAGAGGGGCTGGGATGTCCTCCCTGGGGATATTCCAGAGCCTCTGGACACATCCCATGGGCTCTGGGATGACCCTGTCACCAGTGACCCACCAGGTCCTTCTAACCTGACCCATCCCAAAATTCTGGGATTTACCCAAATCCCACAACTTCCTGAGCTCACCCTGGTTCTATCAACTTTTTCACCCAAAACTGGGGGTGACCAATACTGCAAATAATTTGTCAAGCAGATTAAATTCCTGGGATTTACTGGCTGCCACTCCTGTTATTAATCCAAAATTTAAAAGCTCTTAAAAACATCTCCTGATCATTAGAAAAGTTTTGCTGCGCCTTTAAATCGATTTTTTCCCCCTAGTAATTCCTAGAACTGACCCAGAAGCTGCATCCAAATATTTTTTCCTCCTAAAAGGCAGAAATCCTTAAAAATCCCCTCTCCACTGTTACTTCTGACAAATTTGGAGAATGGAAAGTGAGTTCTTAAAACGTGAAAAAGGAGCTCTGGACCAAAGATTTGGCCATTTGAAATTAAAGGTGGCCAAAATCAGCAGCCCTGGATTTTATGAAATTCCCATGAAAGTTCAAAGGGAATTTTGGGGGTGGAAAATGCCCATTTTTTGTGTTTATTTTTAGGCATCTCCCAAGGGTTTCTTCCTAAAGAGCTTCCAGGTCTGAGCTGTTGTGTCTCCCCATTCATTTTTTTTTAATTGAAATAAATTGATTTAAGATGATTTTGGCCGGATTTGGAGGCATTTAAAAAGAATCTGATGAATAACCTCAATATTTCTGAGCAATCGATCTCACCTTTATGAGAATTCCTTTCCAAAAGTGTGGCAAATTTTTTTTTTTAGGTGAAGTTTTGTATATTTTTTTTTTCTAATTCTAAACTTCAGGAGCAAAAATGTCCTTGGAGAAATCGGTCATTTCGTAATCTTCAAATATAAAAACAGAAAAATTTGATTTTAGATTAATTAATGAGCTCTGGGCTTTGCTAAATGATCCCACAGCCTTAAGGAACCATGGAGGGAAAGAGGATTGGTTATTCCACATGGATAAAATTCCACTTTCATCCCTGTCTCCATCCAGATCCCTCCTAATCTGATTGTATCCCTTATTTTACTAAAAATTGGGATGAATTACCTGGATGGACCTTCCAGAACAGCCAGATAAAATCCGACCAAATTGAAGTAAGGCATGAACATTCCACGAAAATAATTCCACAAAAACCTTCCATCACTGCCTTCAACCACTGGAACATCCTAAAATTCCATTCCAGGTTTGGGCTCAGCTCCCACTTTTCCCATCTTGAATTTTCCTTTGGGGTTCGGCATTTTTTATCCTTATATTTTAATTTTTTTGGAGTGTGAATGCAAATATTAACCCCAAAAACAATTCCCGGTAGGACGGGAGGGAGACACACAGGGAACACCAACATTCTCTGGAACATTCCAGGGATCTCACCCACACCTGGACCATCCACCCTTGATTTCCCAGCCCAAATCTCTGCTTTTGGAGCCTCTTGGGTCCAGCCCCAGCCTTGTAAAGCTGAGCTTTGCTCACACTTGGGCTGTTGACTCAGCTGCCCGGGGTATCCGGTCCTTTGGGCTCTGGAGCTCCGGAATTCCGGCCAAATCTCTCCGTCCTGAGCTGCTGGCTGCAGGAACAGGCACAGAAGCCCTCAGTTGGCCACCTGGATCCAGGCTGGCCCTTTTCCTGGCAGGGCTGAGTGTTATTAATTCCAGTTGTTGGCAGCCAGGGGAATTCCAGGGATTTATTTTATTCCTGCCTTCCCAAGGTTCTTCTGTTTATTTCCAGATCAGTGGGGCAATGATTCTCCTGTGGGAAACAGGAGAGGGGGGGAGGGAGAATCCAGGGATTTTTAAGAGGGGCACAGCAAAAAAATCCCTGGAGATTGGGGGCATCTTTGCTTTGCAATTCCTCGGATTGATTTCAGACAGCAAAGACCTCACCTGAAAATGGAGACTTGAAAATCGGGAGCCCCTCAAACTAAAATCTACAGGCAAAGAGCTGAAAACGGATGCAGTGGAAAAGATGGGAGTTAAGGAATAAAGGATAGGGAGGAAGGACCCCTATTTAAAACTGACATTTACATTTTAAGCTTACAATCCTAAAATTTCAGCCAAGGCTTTGAAGAAATGTGTGGGTTTACTGAGCGATGTTTAGG
Source organism: Sitta carolinensis (assembly GCA_032173965.1). Classification (NCBI taxonomy): domain Eukaryota; kingdom Metazoa; phylum Chordata; class Aves; order Passeriformes; family Sittidae; genus Sitta; species Sitta carolinensis. Next base: position 1,536,389 of record CM063284.1, on the reverse strand, counting down.
AAAAACAAGGATTGAAAATTCTGAGGAAGTGATCAGGGGATGGGGGTAATTAAAGTTGAGGAAAAGAAAGGAAGAAGGAGGAAAATCCAGGTAATGAGCTGCATGGATGGCAGGGAGAAGGAAACTTCTTCCCTCTTGGCTGCTTCTTGCTGGAATTTTGTGTCAAAAAAAAGGAAATCTATGTGTGGAATCACAGAATTCCAGGATGGTTGGGGTTGGAGGGACCTTAAGGATCATCTCGTCCCCTGGGTGCTCCAAGTGTCCAACCTTCCCTTGGACAATTCCAGGGATCCAGGGGCGGCCACAGCTTCTCTGGGAAATCAGTGCCAGCGCCTCCTCTCCTTACAGGCCAGAATTCCTTCCTAAAATCCACTCCAAATCTATCTAAATATTCACCTGAAATTAATCCAGCTAAACATTGAATTTACAGAGGCAGCAATACATTATTTATGTCACCAAAGAACGCAGATTTAACAAACAATTAGACATTCCCGGCTTTTCACCTTTCCATTTTTTTTTCCCTATTTAAACAGGCTGAAATCTTCACCTCGGGGGAATTTTTTCCTCCAGTTCCAAGACCAAACCCCCTAAAATTTTGGGAGGAGCTGAGCCTCAGATGCCAGCGTGATTCAACCCCGCTCACCCAGCCCAACTTTATCCCTCAGGAATCCAACACAGCGCTCCCGGGCAGCCCCGAATCCTGGGAAAATCGCGGGGTGAAAACACCAGGGGTGAAGATTGGAAACATTCAGAAATGTTTTCCTCCAGTCCCATTCCCTTCATTCCTGACTCATTTTTTATTCCCTTCATTCCCTATTGTCCTGTGTGCGTGACATCACAGGCTGTCGCCATGGCAACGGCGATGATGTCACAGGGGTGAAATTCCCAAATCCTGGGAAAATCGTGGGGTAAAAACATGGGGGAAGTTTGGAAACACTCAGAAATGTTTTCCTCCAGTCCCTTTCCCTTCATTCCTGACTCATTTTTTATTCCCTTCATTCCCTATTGCCCTGTGTTTGTGACATCACAAGCGGTTGCCGTGGCAACGGCGATGACATCACAGGTCTGGAATTAGCACCTATTAACAGGAACAGGCCCGGGGAAAGGGATGAATAATGAGCTCAGGGCCTGGATTCGACACAAATTACCAGGAATTTTTTTGGACAGGAAAAATCCTTGAAAGGTAAATGGGGCTTATATTTAAATATTATGTTTTCATTGGGCTTGGCCGGCGAACAAAAGCTGATATTTGAGTCATAAAACTGCAAACACCGGGCGAGAACAGCTGGAGGGGCAGGGGAGGGGTTTTTTCCATGCAAATGAGCCAAGGATTATGAATTTATTTGGAATGCTCACGGACAGGAGCGTGTGCCCTAGAACCCAGCAGAGCCCAGGGCTCATTAGCATCAGCTTCCTCAGCCTGACAGAGAACTGAGCTGTGCTTAACCACACTTTGCTCTGTCTTTCCCTTCACAATTTGCTTCTTTTCTTTTTTCTGATTAACTTTATTATTTTCTCCTTTTTCCAGCCTCAAACCCTTTTGGTTTGGATTAGGCTGGATCCTTCCCCCATCACCAACCAGCAGGAATGAAACCAGTGTTGAAATGCTGAATTTTATTAAAAATCATCGAGCACACGAACTCTGGTCTGGATTAAAGCAGAGCTATAAACATTGCCTTTTTCTTATCCCTGTTTTCTCTCGTTTCCCGAGGGAAAAAATGAGGACTGAGATAAAGGAGGGTAGATTTAGATGGGATTTTAGGGAGGAATTCCTGGCTGGGAGGGTGGGCAGGGATGGGAATGGAATTCCCAGAGCAGCTGTGGAATCCTGGGAATGCCCAGGGCCAGGTTGGGCATCGGGCTTGAATCACCCTGGGATGGTGGGATGTTCCCTGCCCATGGCAGGGGGTGGCACTGGATGATCCTCAAGATCCCCTTCCAACCCAAACCATCCACCAGCTTTGGATATCTTCGATTTGGGACAGGGAGAACTTTTCCAAACATCCAGCTGGTCCCTGGGGAGGAGATAATCCTGACTAGGAAAGGATTTTTTTCCCTCTGGGATGGGTGTGGTGGTGCCTTTGCCCAGGAGTCCTGGACAATTCCTGCTGAGCCAAACCCCTCTGACAAAGTGCTGCTACTCCCACCTTATCTCCTTTATTTTTCTGTTCCTTTTTTTTTGAGTGTGAATTCAAATATCAACACCAAAACTATTCCCAGGAGAATGGGAGGGAGACACACAGGGAATATCAATCCTATAATCACACCCACAATTAAATTTTCTGAGCCCACAGTGCCTGTGACACTGGATGATCCTTAAGGTCCTTTCCATTCCAAACCAGACAGGGATTCTGGGATTCATCAGAACCCTTCAAATCCAGATTCCAGCCCCCTGCAGCTTTCCCAGCATCCCGGAGGGAACAGAAGCCACCTCCAAACTCCAACCCTGCTGCTGCCCCAGTGTCCGTGAGGACACGGCTGAGACCCAGGCATCCCAGCCCTGATAACTGGAATATTTTGGGGTTAGGAGAGGGAATTCGATGAAATGTGAGAGGTGATTTTATCCGAGGAGAGCCACTTGAGCACGGAATCGCCACCTCTGACCCGCAGCTCCACGGAGCTCCAAAACAATTCCTTCACTGAGCAGTCACGTCCCCACTTGTCACACTGGCCTTGCTGGCACCTTCCTCCCCCCTCTCCTCAATCTCTGATATTCCTTGGCATTCACTGGGACATTTCCCTCCTGATTTAACTAAAAAAAAAAATAGTTTATTGTACATTTTTCCCTATAGCAAAATAATAGCAGCATGCAGCGTTCTGTTTTGAACATTTCCTAAGATATCCTTTTTTTTTTTTTCCTTCTTAATTTTCAGAATGAAACTGGGACATCATTTTAAAAGGAAAACAAAAAAAAAAAAAAAAAAAGGAGCATGACCTGGAAATTGTGGCTAATTCTGATCTTCTCTTAATTAAAAATCTAAGTTTCAAAGGCGGGTCAAGCTCTGAAATTCTGATGGAAGTTTCAATCCAGGTTGAAAATTTAGATACAGGTTGAAAATTTAGACTCAGGCTAAAAATGCTTCATCTTCAGCACACTCAGCGAGGATTCCCAATCTTCCCAGGAGCTCCTGACTGCTGGAACACCCTGTCCCAAGCACCTTCCCAGGCTGAGTGTTTTTCCAGAGGCCCCAAGGCCTCCCACTCCATCCTCTGGCAGGTGACAGCAGCACCAAAGCCTCGGGGCGGGCGGGTGCCAGCCAAGGCTCGAGGGTGCTGTCAGCAGGGAGGGATGTGCCGGGATGGGGGGATGGAGCAGGGACCAGCCAGAGCAAAGGAGAAATTTGGGATTGATGGAAAGGCCTCCCTGGACACAGCCTGGGCAGTGCCCACACCCAGGGGAACCCCAAAATGGGCACAGGATGGAGCCCAATGGGCCACGAGGTCCCAGCCTTGGATCAGTTCTGCTCCAGCTGCACTTTGGGGTTCATTGTCCAATTCCAGCTCCAGGGGATGCAGTTCCACCCTCCTGGGCATTCCTTGGCCTCCCAGGGAAGGGTTGGATTGGCCCAAGAAGAATTCCAACAGCACTAATTGCAATGGGGAAAAAACTCAAAAACATTTTTAAACTCAAATTTCTGTTGATTTTTCTATTGGTTGTGTTCATTCCATGATGATCCAGAAATCCATTCCATGACCCAGAAATACATTCCATGATCCAGAAATCCATTCCATTTCCTGGAAATACAGCCCAGGGCAAGCTGTAAGCAGCGAGATCATTTCTTTCCTCACCCAACAATCAGGTGAACTTTCCTGAGTGGGAGTGTTTCCCCTCCATGCAGATCCATGGAATGAAACCCCCCTGCAAGACAGAAATCCCAGGGAACCTCTCCTGCCTTGCCCGTTGGTTTTGCTCCTGGGCCTGAGCTGTGTCTGGGCTGTGCTTGGTGCCGAGCTGGAGCAGGAATTGTTTTGTGTCCCTGCTCTGTGAGGAGAGCTCGGCAGCGCTGAGTGTGAAACCCAGAACAGAACAGCCCAGAACGTGAAAAATGGAACAGCTCAGACTCCAGGCATGAGCAGCTCCGGGGATCCCAGCTGGATTTAACCCCCAGCTCCTTCCCCTGGGGGATGAGGGGTCCCGGGGTCACTGCTCACCCCAAACACCCCGAGCTGGAGCAGGAACAGCCCCGGGAGGGCACTGACACTGCCCAGCTCTCACCCCCTGCCCAGGAACAGCCGAGCTGGGAGACACTGCCCAAACCCAGCCCGAAATCCCAGATCCTGGGCTTATCCCAGCTGGGAGACACTGCCCAAAGTCAGCCCTAAATCCCAGATCCTGAGCTTATCCCAGCTGGGAGACAGTTCCCAAACTCAGCCCTAATCCTTAAATCTCTTCTGATCTGATATCATATAATCTATATTTACATTCATCTCATCACATTTATATTTATATTTATATTTACATTTACATTTACATTTAAATTTACATTTACATTTACATTTACATTTACATTATTACATTTATATTAAAAAAACCCAGGCCCAGCATGGCAGAGCTCGGCTGACCCCAGGAGATCTTTTCCACTGTGACTCCTGCGAAGCCGTGTGCTTGTTTACGGGCAGGACAGGGAAAATTCCCGTTGGGATAACGAGAAACACCCGCTGGAAACCCTTCCTGTGCCAGGAGGAGCGGGGGCAGAGCACATCTGGCCCCAATTCCCAACCATCCAGCAGCACGAGAAACACCCAACAAGCATCAGCCCCGCGTGCTGGCTGCTCCCAGCTCCTGGTGTTTCCCTGGATGCTGGGATGGCTCCTGCGCTCCGGCTGAGTCACTGGGAGCGCCAGGAGCCAAAGCTCCCCACTCTGCACCCCTCATTTATCACAGCCCTGCCCTCCTGGCTGTCTGCACCGACAGAAACAGCGAAACCAGAACATTCCTCTCCCATCTCCATCCCATCTCCCACCAGACAAATCCCACTGGCTCCGGGATATTCCCCTTCCAGGGAATGCGCCACAGGGAAAACATTCCTCCCTCTGGGCCTGGATGGATAGACAGGTATGGATAAAGGTGTGCACAATTTGAAAACACGCCCTCCAAGTGCCTTTTATAACCCTTCACCCCCTATCCATAAATCTCTCCAGTGTAAATTTCCCTGGAGCTCAGCTGCGGATGGTTGTGGATAAAATGTGAACTGGTGCTCCCAAGATCCCTCTGTGCTGAAGGTGGAATGGAATTGTGGTAATCTCAGCACACTAAAAGTCAGATTTTAAGCCTGGGATGGTTTTTCGGGGTTTTTTGTTGGCCAATAAAAAGGGACAGGTCCATCCCGAGGGGAATTTGATTCAGTTTGGGATTTATGGGTTGGAGAGAGATGTCGAGTGGGAAGCAGCACGGAGAGGGGGAAATGAATGGGAATGTTTGGGTGGGGTTTAGGTGCTTGTTCAGAGCCCTAATTCCAGTTTTCAGTGCTGGTGAGTTCCTCAGAGCTGGACAGGAAAATTCCCATTGTAATCCTTGGGAAACCACTCAGTGTAGCCAGGAAAAACACAGGTGAGCCCAAATCATTACCTGTGAGCTGATAACCTGGATTTTGGCCTCTGCAGAAACTAAACTAAACTCACCTCAGGGAAACTGTGGTTCTGCAAATAAATTTATGGATTGGTGGAGCCTCTGGATTCATGAAAATTCCCATTTTAATCCTTGGGAAACCACTTGGTGTAGCCAGGTGGATTCTGAGGAACAACACAAGTGATCACAAAATTGTTACCTGTGAGCTGATAACCTGGATTTTGGCCTCTGCAGAAATTAAACTAAACTCACCTCAGGGAAACTGTAGTTCTGCAAATAAATTTATGGATTGGTGGAGCCTCTGGATTCATGGAGACACCAGCACAGGGATCCCAGCCATAGCACAGGAACTCTGGAAAAGCTGCATTTTTCTGAAGTGGAGCTGGAGGACCCACAGGCTTCTCCAAAATATTTCAATATTCAAATCCGAGTATCCAAAGAGCCTCAGAATTCCAAGGAGTGGTAGTGCAGGAGATAATCAGATGATAAATGGCCACAGAGACATGTGGGATTCCAATGTTGGGAAGTCTGGGAGGAGGAGAAATGGATCAGGAGTTTATCTCCTGACTGAAGGACAAACCTCCAAGAATTCTCAGGAGATAATTCCAGAAACGGATCCCGAGAATTTTCCTTTTCCTGAAGCATTCCAGAAAATCTCCCTTCTGATTTCCTCCCGGTGCTGTTCCCCTGGACAGAGGATGTGGAGGATCAGCTCCATTTTGGGTTTTGCAGGAATGCCAGGGCTCACCAGGAATGCAGCTTGACAGGAGAAGCAGCTAAAAAGAGAAGAAAAAGTGAAGCAATAAAATATTAACAAATTGCAGGGTTCAATCCCCATTAGAGATTCCATGGCCACTGGAAATTAAATTCACGTTTCTAGCAATTACTGTTCATATTTTTGACTAATTAGTTGGATCGTTTAGGAAATTATTATAACTGAGGGTGAATGCATGTGGAAGTATAAATTTATTTAATCCATTCATATTTTCACAGCTCTTCCAGAGCAGCAAAGCTGACCCTAAATGCAAAACACGGAATCTGGGAGAAGAGCAGACCCCGTTTCCTGGGATTGTCCAGGAAAAACCCTAAAACCACCCCTGGTTAAGAGTGACAAAAAAAAAAAAAAAAAAAATGATGGAGACTCCAGAATTTCCTGGAGAAATTCCACAGCTGTGGTGTCTTGCAGGAGCTGAGCTCATGGGTGTGATTCAGCGCGATGAATTTCCAGCACAGGGCCTTCCAAGCTCAACCCAGCTGGAAAAGCACCCAGCTTCTCCTCCGGAGCCGTTGGAAGCAGGAATTCCACACCAGGGGCTGAGCAGAGCCAGGATGGGCAGAGGGTTCAACCAGACCATGAAGTTCACCTGGGGGTCAGAGCAGCTCTCAGCCAAGGCTCGGTCGAAAATCCGCTGACCTCAATCCAAAGTTTTCCATTGGGCTCCAGTTAGTTTGGAAATGTTGGGAAAATTCCATATTTTCATGGGGGGTTTGGAATTTTTTGTTGCTAGATGAGCTGGATCTGCTCACTCAGGGCTTCAAAGTTCCAGCCTGGGCAAAAGAAAAACATGAATTAAAATTGAATTTAAACACTCAGAGAGGTGAGCATTTAAATTGGGACCCGAGCAGCTCTCAGCTGAGGCTCACTGACCTCAATCCTCAATTTTTCTGTTGGGCTCAAGTTAGTTTGGAAATTATGGGAAAATCCTGTATTTTCATGGGGGTTTTGCCCTGGTTTGGAATTTGTTGGTGCTAGGATGAGCTGGGATCTCCTGCTTCACTCAGGGCTTCAAAACTCCTGCCTGGGCAAAAAAAAAAAAAAAAAAAGAATTTAAACACTCAGACAGTGAGCATTTAAATTTGGACATTCTCCAAAAGCGTGATTTTTAAAGGAAATTTGTACAGTGTTGAAAAGGAAAAAAATATGAATTTAAACACTCAGAGAGGTGAGCATTTAAATTTGGACCTGGAGCAACTCTCAGCTGAGGCTCAGTCAAAATCCACTGACCTCAATCCAAAGTTTTCCATTGGGCTCCAGTTAGTTTGGAAATGTTGGGAAAATTCCATATTTTCATGGGAGGTTTGGAATTTTTTTGTTGCTAGGATGAGCTGGGATCTCCTGCTTCACTCAGGGCTTCAAAGTTCCAGCCTGGGCAAAAAAAAAAAAGAATTTAAAGACTCAGACAGGTGAGCATTTAAATTTGGACATTCTCCAAAAGCGTGATTTTTAAAGGAAATTTGTACAGTGTTGAAAAAAAGGCAAAATTATGGCAGTCCTCATTTTCATGGAATATTATTTTCTTTACAATTTTGAAAACTTTTTATGCCATTTTCCCATCAATATTCATTAATAATTTAACAATTAATATTCCAGTTCAAGGAACCCTTTTCTAATAAAGCACTTTTTAAAAACCCATCTCTTATTTCTTTTTTTTTTCCCCCAACGGCAGAACTCTCCTTCCTCCTGTTATTTTTTTATATCCTCGGATTTTTTTCAGGGATATTTTCCTGATTTTATTTTTTCCGTACTTTATTGCAATATGGCTTTATGGACCCCAAGTGCACCGTAATAAATGATGGGAAAAACAACTTACAAGGGCAATAATCCCAGTTATGGCTGCCACGGAATATCCAAGAAGGAATTTCAGCTGCTCCAGCAGCCTGGGACAAAGTTTTGTTTATCTGCAAGGCTCCTGGAATTTCTCCTTTTTATTGGGGATATTTTGAAATGCTCCAAAAATTCAGTTTAATTCCCAGGCTGGGCCTCCACGGCAAAGCTCTGTCCTGGAAAGGATTTCGGTTCAATCCCAAAAATCCCTGGCCAGGATTCCCACAGCCTTCCCTGGCCTCTCAAACCTTGCTCCATTTAATCTTTGAGGAGGCAGCGGTGCTAAAATCGATGGGAGGAGGGAATTTCCCAGCGGATTTTGCCAGAAGCTGCTTCAAATTTTTCCCGGAATCCTCAGGGTTCGGGAGCAGCGGATAATCCTCACTTGTGGTCTTTCCAAAGTTTTTTTTTTTCTTATTCTGGGTTTGAGGGATCAATAAAAAACCTGCAGGTCATGAGAGCCAGGCTCATTCCCTTCCCCTGGCTTCATCCCGGGATTTCTCGGGAGAGGGAAGAGGAGAGAACAAGGATGTGACACCAAGTGGGAATTCCAAAAAGCTCTAAAAGTAAACTATAGGAATAGAAAAGGATAGGATAGATGGAATAGAATAGAACAATAAGGATTACAATGATTTTTAGCATATTTTACATGAATAAGAGTTGGTTATTTAAGGAATTAAAATCCGTATTTAAATTTTTTCCAATATTAGACTTATTGTCTGAATTGTCCATCCAGGCTCATTCCCTTCCCCAGGCTTCATCCAGGGATTTGTCAGGAGAGGGAAGAGGAGGGAACAAGGACGTGGCAGCAGGTGGGAATTCTAAAAAACACTAAAAGTAAACTTTAGAAATAGAAAAGAACAGGATAATAGAATAGAATAATGAGGATTACAGTGATTTTTATCATATTTTACCTGGCTAGGAGTTGATTATTTAAGGAATTAAAATCTGTATTTAAATTTTTTCCTATATTAGACTTATTGTCTGAATTGTTCATCCAGGCTCATTCCCTTCCCCAGGCTTCATCCCGGGACTTCTCAGGAGAGGGAAGAGGAGGAAAAAAGGACCTGGCACTGCTGTTTATCCCTTGTTTGCAGCCAGGAAACACAAATTTATTTCTCCAAACCTGCTGAAAATTTGGGGAAGTTTGGTTCATCTCTGCTTCCACGTTTGTCTCCATAAAGAGAGGCCACAAACTGCCAGCAAACTTTTCCATCTTTTTTTTTTTTTTAAACTTTTCCCATTCCTGCCTGGAGCAACCTCAGCTGATCTCCAAAGGTCCTTCCAAGAACTTCCACTGTGAATTTTCACACAAATCATGACATTAATCACCACAATATATTTGAATATCTATGTCTGTACCCACAGGTATTTCACAGTTTATATTTATTTACTCTGTGTCTCCTTGCACCTCGGTTTAGACACAGAACCTATAATTATTAATATAATTATTAGCATTATTAATGCCGAGACCTCAAGAAATCTTTAACTTTTTAATTTCTTTTTATGCAATTCCAGGTTTAGAACGAAGAAAATTGGAAAAGGGAGTTGTGGTACAAAATGGGAAAAAAAAAAAAAAAAAAGAAAAGACCCCAGTGCTACAAAGAGATGGGCAGCAAAGGTGTTGTCTCTAAATTATCTGTTCTCCTCAAAATCCACCCATTTTCCAATTAAACCAAAGCAAATATTCCTATTTTTTTTTTTCCCTCTGGGAATGGGGATCCACTGCTGGTGCTCCCAGGGCAGGATTTGACAGCTCCCACCAGGAATGGGTGTGAAGCTGCCCAGATGTGTCTGAAGGAACCATTCTCCTGGTGATGACAGAAGCCTGGCAAAATTCCCAAATAAATCAGAGGGAAGACTTTTTTTTTCCCTCCCTCTCTCTTTCCAAACAAAAAAAAAATAAATCAGGAAAAGAGAAACCTGAATGCATCAACCACACATAAATGAGAAATCTCCTTGTTTCTTTCTTTTTTTTTTTTTTTTTTTTTAAGAAAAGACAGGAAATCTTAACACTGCCCTCCCCAGGGCCTCATCCATCAATCAGGGCTTTCCTTTGGATATTCCAGCCCTCTCCCTCTCTTCCTCAATTTGCAGTATCTTGTACAGGAACCCCAGGCCGTGTTCAATATGTTTGGGTTTTGCACTGACAACGTAAAGGTCAACATTTAAGTTAGATTATGGAATCAGGGCAGTCCCTCGGGATGAGCACAGAGCCAAATAATTCCCATTTAATTGTCCCCATCTCCCTTCCCCCTCTTCTCCTCCCAAACAGCAAATTTATTCCCTCATTCCTTCTGCCCTGGAATTCTGTCAAGGCTCAGCTCAGGTTTATGTGAAGCCAGAATTAAATTTTCCAAAGTGCTTTGGTCATAAAAGACTGAGGGATTTGGGAAGGAGGAAAAGCCTTTTTTTTTTTTTTTTTTTTCCATAGTGAAACCCTTGGGGATTTGGTGAACACCTGAAGTCCGTGGCTTTGTGAGACAGAGAGAGGAATAAACAAAATCCTTTAAATTTGTGTTCAGTTAGGAACATTCTGGATTTTGGGTGGGTGGTTGATTGAGGGTTTCTTTCAGTGGGGGTGGGCAATCCATTATTTTCCAGGAAATAATTCCTTATCTGCTCTACTTATAATGGAAAAACCAAAATAAATCCCTGGTTTGGATTCCACAACGAACGTGGGGATAACTGGGATTTACCCTGGAAGTTTTCTCCCCTGCCTCCAACATTGTGATATTCTCCAAGACAGTAAATATTGGGGGAAAATAAAATTAATTAAAAATTAACACTGGGAAAGGCAAAACCAGGAGGAGTTGGGGATGATGGAGAGTGCCAGGGGGAGCACAGGTTGGGGATAAACCTGAGGGGGTTTTACACCCCCTGTAAATCAGGCAAAGCACACCTGGATGTTCCAGAGGATCACAAAATCCCGTGGGTAAAGTTGTGGAGATCCCTTTGAATTTATCAGGTTCTTCTTCTCAGGGTCAGGATTAAAAGCACAAGGGGCAGAATTCCTGTTTGGATTTGGATGTTTATTGGTTCTTATCTGAGTCCCAGCCTCACTGACTGTGAGTGTTTCTTCATGCTGAGCTAACAGAGCAAAAATGGAGCAGAGTTCTGTCTTCAAGGCCCTTTTAAGCCTAAACTACCCAATTATGAGATGCCAACTAATTTATTTTAACTTTTAACCTAATCATTAACTACTTACGTTCTACACCACGGATTTTCTCTGCCAATCACACAAAATCACCCGAACTTGTGAAGAAGGAAAAGGAGAAGGAGAAGGAGGAGAGAAGGAGAAGGAGAAGGGGAAGGGGAAGGGGAAGGAAGGGGAAGGGGAAAAGGAGAAGAGAAGGGGAAGAGAAGGAGAAGGAAAGGAAGGAGAAGGAGAAGGAGAAGGAGAAGGGGAAGGAGAAGGAGAAGGAGAAGGAAGGAGAATGAGAACTAACATACATCCTAACCCCTCCATCTTGTCACACATATATTATTATAATCACAACTTTAAATTCTAATTTTTTGCCCCCGTGCTCTAACACACTCCTGTTCTCCTCCCCACTCACACTCTCAGTGCTCTCACTCAGTTTTGGAGCCTCTCCCCTGCCCTCAGGTCAGTGCAGTCTATCTCTGAGGATCAGTCACTGTCAGCACAGAAATCCTGAAATCCTCTGTGCCCAGGGCTCTGACAGGGACCACTGGAGGCCCTGCTTCCGGAGAAGCTCTGGAATATTCATCCTTCCCGGTGTGCAGGGCACAGCCCAGGCTGCCCTGACCTGCAGCTGGCTCCAAGTCCTGTCCCACCTGGGATTTTGAGACCTTTGCCTGTCTCTTCCCAATAACATTTCCATGATTTGTTGATTCTGATTCTATCAGATTGCCCTGAAGTTGCCCTTCCCCAAAAATCCCATTTTTATTTCCTCCTAAAGATCCACCGAAATCAATTCCGTAAGGAGATGAAACTCAGCGCTAATGGCATCTTTATGTGAATATTTAAATCCAGGCTGGAAAAACGCCCACATTTCATTGATGTCTGTAAAATGCATGACAAAAGTTGCTGCATTTTTTGAGATTAAATTTAAATGAGAAGATGTGAGGGCTGTCAAGGAGGAGAAGTCTCTGCAGCCAGGGTGAGGCAAATAAAACCACCCCGGATTTTATCCATAATTCCCTACTGCAAGAGGAGAGAGGAATATTTGTTGCCTGGATATAAATTAAATTTTAAAAGGTAAATTCAACAGTCCTGGAACAGGACTGGAGGACACAGGGAGGATTAAACACTCCCAGAAAGAAACATAAAAGAATATGAAACACATAGAAAAAATTGCATTAAAAAAAAAAGAGGGGGGGAAAAAAAGAAACTACTTCTTTTTTCTTTTTTTTTTTTTTTTCCTTTTTATTTTTTCTTTTTTTTCCAGGCCATGCACAGAATAATTCAAAGCAAATGTGGAGCCTTTCTCTGCAAGGAGACAACCACAGAGGGTCACATGAGCTCTGTGGTGGTTTGGGTTCCTGTTAATCCACACCATTATCCCAGCGGCCCCGGAATTATTAGTGGGAAATATCCCTTGAAAGGCCGGGTTTGCCAACTGGCTGCTTTGCATTTATTTCGTAATTATCCTGATTATTTGACAGATGAATTCTGGGCTGGGTTTCTCCCCCTCCCAGGAAAAGAGAAGCAGCAGCTCCCCATACGTTTCTCATCTTTGGGATCAAACGGATTCGTGGAAAATCCGCTTTGCTGTGGGCAGGGCTTGGATACTTCCCCAACGTTTGGAGAAAGGTTTTGAGCACACACACAAAACTCCACGTTTTTTCTGGATTTTTGTCCATAAACCATTCCCCTGGCGGCAGAGACACCCAGGCTTGGCTTTGGGGAATGGAAGATGAAGCTTTCCATGCTCCAGAACTTTCTGCAAGTTAGGATTTTACCACAAGGAGAATGGATTCCAATGGCTGCTCCTGTTCCCAACTGCCAGCCCCATTCCCAGCTCCCATTCTTGGATCTGATGCCTTCTGGAGGCTGCCCTGGAGCAGAGCCCAGCCAGAGCAAAGGATAAATTTGGGATTGATGGAAAGGCCTCCCTGGACACAGCCTGGGCAGTGCCCACACCCAGGGGAACCCCAAAATGGGCACAGGATGGAGCCCAATGGGCCACGAGGCCCCAGCCTTGGATCAGTTCTGCTCCAGCAGCACTTTGGGGTTCATGGTCCAATTCCAGCTCCAGGGAACACATTTCTGACTGCTGGGGTGTCTTCACCCAGAGAATTCCTGCCTGGAATTGCTGGACCCTGCTCAAATCCCTGAAATCCAGACTCAGGCAAATCTTTTATCCTTTCTGACTCAGCTGATGCTGGAGAGCTTTGATCTCCGCTGCTCAGCTGTGTTATCCCTCAGGATTCCGGGGAATTCTCCTGCAGACAGCACAGTCTGCAATTCTTGGGAGCGTTTTCCTTTAGAATTGGAATTAGGATTTCGGATCTGCCAGCTGGGATGAGGCTCTTCTCCCAGGGACCAAGAGGGAACAACCCCAAGTTGTGCCAGAGGAAATTTAGATGGGATTTTAGGGAATATTTCTCCATGGAAAGGGTGGCCAGGCATTGGAACAGGAGGAGTTCCTGGAAGGGATTTAAATGGGATGTGGACATGGATTGGGTGGATTTGGAAGAGCTGGGTTCCTGTTTGGACTCAAGGAGCTCAGAGGGCTTTTCCAACCTTAATAATCCCGATTTCCAGAATCCTCTGTTATGTCAAAAAACTGGGATTGAGGGAATGGGTAAAACCGAGATTATCCCAGAAATATCCCCGGACATCCTGGAACTGTCCCAGTTCCCTTGCTGTGGAATTACTCTGACTTTTCCAAGGAATGGCATTTTCCACAGCAGAGATCTGGAATCAGGGATAACAGCTCCATTTTCCTGGGCCCAAAATAAAAGTGGGGTTATGTACAGGAACTTCAAAAAGACGTTTTCCAACCGTGTCCCATTGTATCCAATGAAAAATGATGTTCAGTTTTTGTTTAGTATCTTCCATTCACTGAAAATTTCATACAGAGAACAAAAGTAACAAAAAATGCACAAAATCCCCCCAAAAAGTTCTAAAATTCTGTCGTGGATATAACTCGATTTTTTTTTAGTTTAATAATTTTAAAGTACTTATTTTTTATGAGTTATTGATATTGAAATAACACAAGAGCTAGGAGAGATTTTGGGGCTGAGGATTAAATCCCAACTGAATATCCTGTTCCATTCCCAGTCCATGGAATCAGAGAATCACAGAGTTGGAAGAGATCCACAGGGATCATTGATCCAACCCCAAAAACAGACACCCCAAAAACCCCACCCTGTGCATCCCTGAGAGCATTTTCCAAACACTCCTGGAGCTCTGGCAGCCTTGGGAATGTGGCCATTCTCTGGAGAGCCTGGGCAGTGCCCAGCATCCCTCTGGATGAGGAAGCTTTCCCTAAAATCCAGCTGGAACTATTCCCTAAAATCCAACTGGAACCTTTCCTTAAAATCCAACTGGAACCTTTCCCAAACATCCCACCAGAATCTTTCCTTAAAATCCAACTGGAATCTTTCCTTAAAATCCAACTGGAATCTTTCCTTAAAATCCAACTGGAAAATTTCCTTAAAATCCAACTGGAACCTTTCCTTAAAATCCAACTGGAACCTTTCCTTAAAATCCAACTGGAACCTTTCCCTAAAATCAAATTGGAACCTTTCCCTAACATCCCACTGGAACTTTTCTTTAAAATCCAACCAGAACCCTTCCCTAAAATCCAGCTGGGATCATTCCCTAAAATCCAATTGGAACTTTTCCTTAAAATCCAACCGGGACCATTCCCTAAAATCCAACAGGAACTCTTACCTAATATCCCTCTGGAACTTCCCCTGGCACACTCCAACCATTCCCTTGTGTCCTTGCAGGTTCTCCCTGAGAATTCCTCCGAGGTAAGACACAGCTTTTCCAGAGGGTAAAACCATGGGAAACCATTCCTCCTTTTTCAAGCCCTCATTCAATATTTACCATATGTACCATCCAAACCTCCAGGCTCCCAAAATCCTGGGATTGTAAAGAAAAGGAAAGCACGAATGTGGGAATGCCTGGGATTTTTTGGAAGAACAAATGTGGGATCGCCTGGGAATTTTTGAAAGCAGAGATGTGGGATCACCTCGGAATTTTTGAAAGCACAAATGTGGGAATGCCTGGGACTTTTTCAAAGCACAAATGTGGGATCACCTGGGATTTTTTGGAAGCACAAATGTGGGATCGCCTGGGAATTTTTTCCCACGTTGCTTTTGCTGGGTTTTATCCTTCCAGGAAGGATATCCCAAGGTTGCCAAAGGTCAGGATCAGAGCTCTCCCTTCCCTGGCATCACCGACACCTTGAGCTGGGCTTTGACTCCCTGGAATTGTCACAAAAATCATCGAGTGTCATCCCCAGGGCTGGAGTCACCTCTGGAGCAGGGTGGTTCTCTCCCACCACTCCCATCCCAGGGAGAGCTGGCAATCCCAGACATTTCCTTCCCTGTTTTAGCACAGCTTCTGCCCTTATTTCCAAGAAATTTCAAAGGAAAGCAAAATCAGGAAGGTGCCGCTCATCCCCGCCCACGTTTGGATTGTTTGAGGTACAAACATCCCCATTCCAGCTCACCATTCCATTTTCCTTACAGCACGCAAATATTCCTGGGATTATAATATTTTTTTTTTTTTTTTAAGTAATTCCTGCACAAGCCAGGCTCGGAACCGTTTTCCCACATAACGGGGGGTTTGTTTTCCAAACCCAGCAAAGCCTGGCTGCCTGCGCCTCGCCCTGGTGAAGAGCTGCTGAGAAATAGGGAGAGATAGGAGCCCTTGGGAAGGGAAGGGAAGCAGGAGCGCTGATATCCCTGGGAAAACATCCCTGGGTGAACTGTCAGCACCGGGGGCTGATAAGGAAAGCCCAGCCTGGGATTTGGGAAGGGTGGGAGGCACTGGGAGCTGGCTGAGTTAACTCTTGCTGGGCTCGCTCACTCCTCGTGTCCCAAATCCCTTTTCCCACTCCTCTCCATGTCCCCTTCCAAAGCAGGGCCCTCATCCCGAGGTGCTGAGCACACCCATGGCTGGGTATCCGTGCTGTGATTCCCCTTTTTTTCTCCACCCCAAACCCCTCTTCCCCTCTCCTGGAATTTCTCCGACATTCCTCCTCCTGTCCAAACCACAGCCTGAATTCCACCTGCTGCTCCCCTTGGGAATTCAGACTCCTGGTCCTGCAGGGATCCTCTCCTCTGATCCCCAGGACACAGCCAAGGGAGGAAGGAAGCAGGATCAGAAGAGAAATCCAGGTTAATGAGTGGATTCTGGGATAGCCCATTTAATGAACAGCTGGGAATATTATGGTGGGAATCATGAAATATCCTGGGTTGGAAGGAGTTTATGTCGCCTGATACAGAGGAAAAGTGGCAGAGGAGGAATTTTTGGGGCTCCTGAGGGGTGGGAATTTTCTCCCCAGACAGTTCCTGGGTTCTTTTCAATCCTGGTTCCCTCATCAATGGGAATCAGTGACAACAAAGGGATAAAAAGTTTCCTATGACGATTGAACATATGGAATAGTTTTCCCTAAGAACCAAGCCCGCACCAGGAAATCAGCAGTGAAGAGAAAGGTTTGGTGCTGGATACGATCAAAAGATATAAAATCAGGAGTTAAAGGGGGAAATGAGCAAGGAATGAGAGTTTATTCCAATAAAATCTCTAATGGAAGGAAATGAATGGGTGTTTCCAAAGAGCTCCACACAGCCTGGAGGGGAACTTTGGAATTCCCTGTGGGATTTTGTGGCTGACAACAGTTTCTATCCATCCAAAACAAAAACTCCAAACCCACAGATTGATGGATTAAAGAATATTTTCTTTTTTATTGACGGGAATTATGGGAGTGTCCAAACAGATA
The DNA here is from genome assembly GCA_032173965.1 of Sitta carolinensis. Lineage (NCBI taxonomy): Eukaryota > Metazoa > Chordata > Aves > Passeriformes > Sittidae > Sitta > Sitta carolinensis. The sequence goes on along the minus strand of CM063284.1, from coordinate 1,519,291 downwards.
AATTTCCAGAATTTATAGACAGATCCTCATCATTTATTTCTCCTGGAAGTAGCCACTTAAATAATCCTTGTAGGAATAACATTCAAAATGCATTTTCCCTCACTGCTAATCATATATAATCTGATTGTTCCAAGAGTTGGGGTGTTTTGGGTAAAGATCTGCCAAAAAAACCCAAACCCAACCCTGTGTGCATGGGAATCTTCATCCAAACTTGCATAATTAAATTTTAAGCAGAGGCAATAATCCCTACAAAGTCATGGATTTGTCTGTGGCTTTGGGTTCAAATGCATCCCAAGGTTGGCTGGGATCACACCCACCCAGTCATTCCAAGGTGCAGGAGGAAATCTTGGAATCCTCCAGAGCTAAAACTGGGAGCAGCTGTTAAAAACCCCTGGATCTGCTAATGGATGTGGGAACAGCTGCCCTGGATCAGGGAAAAGGTCACTCCAGTCCAGCATCCTGTCCTGGAAGAGGACAAGGACCTTTGTCCCTCTTCTCAGCTTCTGGGGAAAGAGGATCTGGAATCTCCGTAGGATGGTGGAGGTGGAGAGCACCACACACAAAACTTCATCCACAAAAATGGGCACCAGACTCTGAAGGGACACCACGAGGGATGAATTCCCAGGGTACAGCAGGTGGAATGTGAAACAAATTGAAGGATGGAGAGCTCTCCTTCCTTCCTACCTTCCTCCTTCCTTCCTTCTTCCTTCCTTCCTTCTCTTCCTTCCTTCTTCCTTCTTCCTTCCTTCCTTCCTTCTTCTTCCTGCCTTCCTGCCTGCCTGCCTGCCTGCTGCCTGCCTGCCCTGCCTTCCTGCCTTCTGCCTTCCTGCCTGCCTGCCTTTGCTCTCCTGCCTTCCTGCCTTCCTTCCTGCTTCCCTCTCTCTCCCTCCCTCCCTCCCTCCCTCCCTCCCTCCCTCCTTTTATTCCTTCCCTTTTATTTTTAATATAACTCCTTTCTCCAGGTAGCCACCACTTCCCAGATGATGAGGAGTTCAAGGAGTCCTGGAATGGTTCAGTTGGAAGTGACCTTGGGCACCATCTGTTGTTTCCAAGGGCCAGGACACCTCCCACTATCCCAGGTTGTTCCAAGCCTCATCCAACGTGGCCTTGGACACTTCCAGGGATGAGGAACAGCTCCCTCTGTGCCATGCTCTGCAGCCTCTCAAAGCAGAGTTCAGGAACCATCTTTCCTCCTTTCCTTGCTCTTCCAGCACAAACGGGGCCTTATCAGCTTCCTTATCAGTTTGGAATGTGTACCTTCCTTATCTGACGGCTCCTCGTTGGAAATTGTGCTCTTAAACCAAATGTCAGCTCTCCTCCTCAGAAGAGGAATCCTGTGGAGCTGGCAGGAGAGCACTTCAGATGGTCCTGGGAGATAAGGAAGTTGGTGATTGACCAATGCCTCTCTGCTCTGCCAAGGTATCCAAAAAGAGGTTCAGCAATCTGTGAGAGATTCACAGGATCACAGGATCAGAGAATCACAGGATCACAGGATCACAGAATCCCAGAATACCAGAATCCCAGAATACCAGAATCCCAGGATCACAGAATCACAGAATCCCAGGATCACAGAATCATAGGATCACAGAATCACAGAATCCCAGGATCACAGAATCACAGGTTCACAGAATCCCAGAATCCCAGGATCATAGGATCACAGAATACAGGATCACAGGATCACATAATACCAGAATCCCAGAATTCCAGGATCACAGAATCTCAGGATCACAGAATCAGAGTATCCCAGAAACACAGAACCCCAGAATCCAAGGATCACAGAATCCCAGAATCCCTAGAATCCCAGAATCACAGGATCACAGGATCACAGGATCCCAGAATTTTTTAAGCTGGAGCTCTCCAAGATCACAGAGCCCAACCATTCCCAAGGCCACCACTCTCCCCTGTCTCCAAGTGCCACAACCCCATGGATTTTAAATCCTTCCAGGGATGGAAACTCCACCACGGCCCTCAGGCCGGACAACACTTTTGATGAAGGAATTTTTCCTAATATCTAACCTAAACACACCCCACAGTTTCCATTTGGGGAATTTTTAATGTCCCTTCCAACCCAAACTATTCTGGGATTCAAGGATTCTGGAATTTAGACATATCCTCCAAACCCCACTGAGAGGTTGCTCCCCTTTGGCAGGAGCATCAGGAAACATTGAGGGATCTCTGGATATTCCAAGGTGCAGCTGAGAATTCCTGGAAAGAGGTGACAGGAAAAATGTGGGACCTGCATCACCCTGCAGAAGGGACATTCATGGAATCACGGAATGGTTTGTGCTGGAAGGGACCTGAAAAATTCCCTGAGTTTGGATTCCATTTCCAAACTCCTGGCACTGCTGCCCTGGCCCTTTTCCCACCCCAACTCCTGAACCCACCACAGCCACTCTGGACTCCTGACCCCCATCCTGTGGCCACCACAGACACTCTGGACTCCTGACCCCCATCCTGTGGCCACCACAGCCCCTCTGGGCTCCTGACCCCCATCCTGTACCACCACAGCCCCTGCGGGCTCCTGACCCCCATCCTGAACCCACCACAGCCCCCTGGGCTCCTGACCCCCATCCTGTGGCCACCACAGCCCCTCTGGGCTCCTGACCCCCATCCTGAACCCACCACAGCCCCTCTGGGCTCCTGACCCCCATCCTGAACCCACCACAGCCCCTCTGGGCTCCTGACCCCCATCCTGAACCCACCACAACCACTCTGGGCTACTGAACCCCATCCTGAACCCACCACAGCCCCTCTGGGCTCCTGACCCCCATCCTGAACCCACCACAGCCCCCCTGGGCTCCTGACCCCCATCCTGTGGCCACCACAGCCCCCTGGGCTCCTGACCCCCATCCTGTGGCCACCACAGCCCCCCTGGGCTCCTGACCCCCATCCTGAACCCACCACAGCCCCTGCGGGCTCCTGACCCCCATCCTGTGGCCACCACAGCCCCCCTGGGCTCCTGACCCCCATCCTGTGGCCACCACAGCCCCCTGGGCTCCTGACCCCATCCTGTGGCCACCACAGCCCCTCTGGCTCTGACCCCCATCCTGTGGCCACCACAGCCCCTCTGGGCTCCTGACCCCCATCCTGTGGCCACCACAGCCCCCCTGGGCTCCTGACCCCCATCCTGTGGCCACCACAGCCACTCTGGAATCCTGACCCCCATCCTGTGGCCACCACAGCCCCTCTGGGCTCCTGACCCCCATCCTGTGGCCACCACAGCCACTCTGGAATCCTGACCCCCATCCTGTGGCCACCACAGCCCCTGTGGGCTCAGCTCCTTGCAGAAACCTCCCCCCTCCTCGCAGGGCAGCTCCAGGGACCCTTTCCCATCTCAGGAAATTCCCCGGATCTCTCGAGGGCTGATTAAGGAGCCCGAGAGCGCCCAGAGCTGCTCTGGCCTCTGTCAGAGCTCCTGACAAGGGTAATTCTGCAGGAGGCTTCTTCCCTCAGGTTCTACAGACCCTGCTCGAAGCTCGTTAGCTGTAATTAATTAACGGGCTCTCTCCAGGACAAATTAAGGCTCCCTCAGGGATCGGGATCACTCTCTGCTGTCACTGCCGTGTCCTGGGCAAAGCTGCCCCAGGCTTTGTGCAGCTTTAATTAAGACAAAGTGGATTTGCTCCCTCGGTTTATGTTCGGTGCCCTTTGCTTTGCTCTTCTCATTAAAATAGGAAAGAAATCTGGGATTGGGGGTTCTTTTTGGGAATCTTTTCCTCAGGATGGCTCAGCTGGAGTTCAGTGTTGCTAGCAAGATTTTGCCGACAAGGAGGATTTATTTATCAGGAAACAAGAGAAGATAATATTCCTTATTATTTATATGTTAACAATATTTCTTTTCCACTCCCTGAATTTTAGGGGCTGACATGGGAATTAGGGGGGAGGATGATGGGTCTGGAGCAGTATTTGGTGAAAAACTTTTCAGGCCAGGCTGGAATAGTGGAAAGTGTCAGGGGGCTGGGGCTGGATGATCCTTGAGGTCTCTTCCAAACCTAAACCATTCCAGGATTTTCTGCTGGACCCTGGGAATGCTGAGTGCTTACAATCCACGAGGAGCTCCTGTGCAAAGAGCACAAGCCAGGACTGGGGGGTTCATTTATGAAGTTCTTGAGAGGGATCAAATTGCTTTAAGTGTCATTCCTTGATGTTCCTCCATCCTGCCAATTGCCACCACCTGGAAAACGTGGATCATGGAATGATGATTCCCTCCATGAAGTTCTTTCATATCTCCAGTAATGAGACTTGGAAAATACTGTCAGAAAAATTCTTTCCTTTCCCTTTCCCTTTCCCTTTCCCTTTCCCTTTCCTTTCTTTCCTTTCCTTTCCTTTCCTTTCCTTTCCTTTCCTTTCCTTTCCTTTCCTTTCCTTTCCTTTCCTTTCCTTTCCTTTCCTTTCCTTTCCTTTCCTTTCCTTTCCTTTCCTTTCCTTTCCTTTCCTTTCCTTTCCTTTCCTTTCCTTTCCCTTTCCTTTCCTTTCCTTTCCTTTCCTTTCCTCTCCTCTCCTCTCCTCTCCTCTCCTCTCCTCTCCTCTCCTCTCCTCTCCTCTCCTCTCCTCTCCTCTCCCTCTTCCTCTCCTTTCCTCTCCTTTCCTCTCCTTTCCTCTCCTTTTCCCTTTTTTTCCTTTTTTTTTCCTTTCCTGAATACCCCTGGACTTCCCTGAATTTCCAAAACTGAAGAGCTGTGTCTCAATTTTCCCCTGATTTTACGAATTTTCATGTCTATATCTAAATTTAGTCCTTTTAGGCTGCCTTAGACCAGGCAGGAGAACACAAACATTCCACTGGGATTTTCCCAGCATTCCCCCAAGGAAATTCCAATAGCAGAAGAGCCATAACTCCTTGTGCACTCCCAAAACCTGAGGGAGGGAGACCCAAAAATGTTCATTACGGAGCCCGACCTTCAAGATTCACCAGGAATCCCCTCCACTAAAGGGGTTGAGCTGCCAGATCCCGAGGAAAAAATCCCAGGATTTGAGCTCCCTCTGCCCTACAATTCCCTGATTTGGAATTTGTCTTGGGAAGAAATGCAAACATCACAGCGTACACATCCCACCGGAAGCTCTGCTGGAATTTCTCGCATTTTCTGGACACTCAGGAGTTGCTACGCTGATATTTTTATTTATCACCAATCCCTTAAAAACAGGGATTGGGAATATCCATCTCTCGCCCTGCTGCAACAGAAAATTCCTTTCTCTTAACGGACAATCCTTGGAAAGCTGATCCCCACACCAAATAAAACTCCAGGAATTGTTTAACCTCCACGGCTCAGCTTTCCATGACACAGGATTTTATTCTCGGCCCTCTGGTCAGAAGGTGAAGGCAGGGAATGAACAGGGAGAGATCCAAATCCCAAATATTTCCCCTGCAGATGCTTAGTCAAGGCTTAAAAATAAACCACCCCGTGAGCAAACAGGAATATTTGATTTGCTCTGGAGGCAAACACACTCCAGGTTTCCACTCCTGGCCTTTTTTTGTAGGGAATTTTTGAAGTGATCCCTTGGCCCTCCGCCAATCCCCACCTTTTATGATGTCCGAGAATCCATTTGCTCCAAGTTCTCCATTTCCCTCATTAAACAGCCCTAAAAAGGGAACTCCAAGCCACAGGACCACACACGTTGGCATCAGGCGTCCGACATCCAGAGCTGGCACCATCCCATAAATTAATGTTTGCTCCCATCTAGTGGGTGGAAGAAGAAACTGTCTTCAGGTGGAATACGATGCAAATTTAGTTTGCCTTGAGCTGGGAGAGTTCATGGAAGATTTATTCCTTCTTGGAGCTGTAGGATTTTAGGCGTGATCCAAGATTTTCACTCGGATTTGTTCAATTTTGTTCAATTTTGTGCCGTGTTTTCACACAGGCCTCAAGTTACAGAATCTTGTAGGCCTCAAATTCCAATATCATCCAGGAGAAACTCAGGTGGGATAGGAGGACGAAATTCCTCATGGAAAAGGTGGTCAAGCCTTGGAAGAGGTTGCACATGGTAGGAGTTAAGCCTGATCCAAGATTTTCACTCAGATTTGTTCAATTTTTTGCCTTGGATCTGTTCAATTTTGTGCCACGTTTTCACGCAGGTCTCACGTTACGGAATCTTGTAGGCCTCAAATTCCAACATCACCCAGGAGAAGCTCAGATGGGATAGGAGGACAAAATTCCTCATGGAAAAGGTGGTCAAGCCTTGGAAGAGCTTGCACATGGTAGGATTTTAGGACTGATCCAAGATTTTCACTTGGATTTGTTCAATTTTGTGCCGTGTTTTCACGCAGGCCTCAAGTTACAGTATCCTGTAGGCCTCGAATTCCAATGTGATCCAAGAGAATCTTAGGTGGGATAGCAGGACAAAATTCCTTATGGAAAAGGTGGAGGTTGCACAGGGAAGGATCGGAGTCCCCATTCCTGGAATTTTCCAAAACTCTGTGGATGTGGCTCTTGAGGCCAGAGTTTAGTGACCATGGAGGTGCTGGTTGAGGGCTGCACTTGATGATCTTGGAGATCTTTTCCCACCCTTAAAAATCCCTCGATTCCATGTTTTATTTCCATATTTAAGACCATCAAGGCCAACCCTCAACCAGCACCATCCCCATGTCCTCAATGCCACATCCACATTTTTTTTTTTTTTTTACATTTCCAGGGGTGGTCACACCACCACTCCCCCATTCCAAAGCCTGACAGCCCCTTCCCTCAGGAATATTTTCCCAATATCCAATCTTAACCTTCCCTGGTGAATAATTAATAAGTAATAATAAGTAACGATGGGGAGAAGAATGAGAACTGTGAATATTCCAAGTCATTCAATAATATTTATTTAAAAAAGCATTTCTGGAGGATCCTGGGGAAAACCCCATGGCTCACATGGCACAGGAGGAAACAAATCTGGAAAATCCAAGACGTGCTCAGACTTTGAAAAAAGCCCAGAACGATTCAGGAATGTGGAGAGAGTGCAGCTGGAATTAAAGAGGAGGTCAGGAGGAGACTTGGATTGTCCTTTTCTGCATTCCCACAGAATATGGACACGAGAATCACCTCCCAGTTCCAGCACTGATTCCGTCTCTTACAACATTTGCTCAGCCTCATCAGCTTGAAGTTACATTTTGACATTTTTTCTCTAAAAATTAAGAATTTCCCTCCTTTTTTACCCGTAGAAAGCAGAGAAAACGTTCTGCACTGTGTGGTTAAACAGGGCACAGACTTCCAGAATGGTTTTAAGCTGAAGGGTGGCAGGGATAGATGGAATATTGGGGAGGAATTCCTGGCTGGGATGGAATTCCCAGAGAAGCGGTGGCTACCTCGTCCCTGGAAATGTAAAAAAAAAAAAAAAAATGCTTGGAGCACCCTGGGATAGTGGAAGGTGAGGATGAGCTGATTTTATAGGATCACAGAATCCCAGAATCACTGGGTTGGAAGAGTCCAGGATCATCGAGTCCAACCCAACCCCAACCAGACCCAGTGAAACATCCCACCCTTTTTAAGGTCCCTTCCATCCCAAACCATTCCAGGTTTCCATGAAATCAAGGGAAGCTCTTTGTGTTTCCATCTCTTCCAAAAAATTCCAATCCCTGGGAGCAGACACAGCTTTGGGGCTCACAGCCACACTCTGGACCATGCCTTGGAATTATTTTCCCTTTTTTTCCAGAGCGATTTCAGCCCTGTTTTACCTGCTGAAATAATTATAATAATTCACATAATTATGAAATAATTCACTTACAGGTTCCCTGCAGAGCCTGGAGTTTCCTCTCCCTCCCTTTCAATGTGGCTTTGTTTGCTGAGGATTGAAATCCTGTATTCCAGAAAAAACTCCATGGGCTTGTTAAAGGGTGACCAGGTGAAACTTGAGGACCTTAGAGAGACAGAGAATTCCCAATTCCACCTCCGGGACTGGAATTTAAGACAGCCTACAGGCGTAAATAATTCCAGCTTCCTCACATCCCTGGAATTTATTGTCTCACTTGGAATTTCTTGATACATGAATATTCTCTTGGGGGTTTTCCTACAAATACCTTCCCGAGAATTCTGCTCTCAGGTGAGGGTTTTTTCAGAGCTCCTTTTAAAACCCTTCCCATCCCTCAATTTCTGGTAATTGAATAATAAATGAATGAATAAATTAATGATAAATTTAATAATAAATCAATAAAATTAATGGAGGTGTCTGATTAATTTTAGACACTGTGGAGCATCCTGGATTTCAGATGCTCCTCCAGAAAGGAGTGCAGATCAGGGGAATAAATCTAATAAATTTCCAGAGTTATCCCTCATAGGATTCCTGGTGGCATTTCTGAGGGAATTATTGGTGGACAAGTCTTGGAGCTTTACTGGTTTAATGTGGGACATGTGTTAGGGAAGGAAGGAAGCGCAGAGATAAGGTTTGGCTGGAAATTTTGGGATTCTGGTCATGTGGGATCTGTCTCCATGGAGTGTCAGTGCCTGCAAAAAAGCTGGAGAGGGACTGGGGACAAGGGATGGGGGAACAGGACATGGGGATTGGCTTCAAAGTAGGATTTGATGGGATTTTGGGAAGGAATTCCTGGCTGGGAAGGGGCTGGGCTGGAATTCCCAGGGATTTGTGGCTGTCCCTGGATCCCTGGAAGTGTCCAAGGCCAGGTTGGATCCACCTGGGATGGTGGGAGGTGTCCGTGCCCACAGCAGGGGATGGAATTAATGAACTGTCACTAATTCCAACCCAAACCATCCTGGGATTTGGGATTCCATGATTTTGGGCACCCCTCCCCTGTTTATGGATCTCAAATCCCACTGGTATTTTATTTCCATGCCTGTTTTTGTTTTCCTTGAAGTTTTTATGTCTTAAATTTCATTCCACGCCACTTCCTCCTTTGAAATCCATCAGCAGGATTGAAAACAAAACAATCCCATGACTCGAGCAATTTTAGGTCTTGAATCTCAGAATCCAGAACCCTGGAATCCAGAATCCCAGAATCTCAGAATCCAGAACCCCAGAATCCTGGAATCCCAGAATCCTGGAATCCAGAATCCCAGAATCCAGAATCCTGGAATCCAGAATCCCGGAATCCAGAATCCCGAACCCTGGAATCCCAAATCCCAGAACCTGGAACCCCAGAACGCTGGAATCCCAGAATCCCAGAACCCTGGAATCCCGGAATCCAGAATCCTGGAATCCCAGAATCTCAGAATCCAGAACCCTGGAATCCCAGAATGGTTTGGGTTGGAAGGGACCTTAAATCCCATCCCATCCCATCCCATCCCATCCCATCCCATCCCATCCCATCCCATCCCATCCCATCCCATCCATCCCATCCCATCTCATTCCCAGCCCTGGGCAGGGACACCTTCCACTATCCCAGGTTTCTCCAATTCCCATCCAACCTGACCTTGGACGCTTTACCAAGGTCCTCATTGAGCCATAAATCATTGGAAAATGTATCCAGCTCTGAATTCTTGGGAACAAAAACCCAGGGAAGTTGAGCTGAGCTCGAGTTTCTTTCCACCAGCAAGCTTTGCCTCTGATCCGTGAGGAAATGTGTCATGGGCAAAGGGAAGGAATGGAAAGAAAACAAACTGAGGATGGAATCCAGCAGGAAGGAGAGTGGGAGTCTCTTTTAGGAGAACTCTTGGATCTCTCCAGACCTAATCTGCTCTTCCTGTTTTGGAGTGGGCAGATGGAACAGCAGAGCCACCAGGAGAGGTTTGGTAGCCCCTCCCATTTCCAAAGATAACGGCTCACACCTTCCAGGGGAGCAGAATAAAATCGGCAGGATCTGCTCCAGGCTCCAGGGAGTGTCCCCTTCCATGTTTACCTTTTTTTTTCCTGGGATAGGAGAGGATTTTTCATGGCTTGTTTCCCACTGGGAGTCACCCACCCGCCCCGGCAGGCTCTTGCCAGCGGCCCCCAGGTGTTCTCCAGTGAAAGCAGCACCATGGAAGTGGCAGTGAGGGATGTGGAGACAGCTCCAAGAATTTAATTTACATCTCCCAGCCTGCCCCGGGGCAGCTGTTTCCTATTTGGGTGTTTTTTTAAGTTGACATTTGGGAAAATCTGGAATATTTGGTCATTTCCCTCCGTGCAGATGTACAGGAGGGAGAGGTGCGGTCAGCTGGGAACTCGGGATCAGCTGGAAAAGGGGAATTTTCTCCCTGTTAAAGGGTCAGATTAAGGAAACAGGAACTTGTGTTTGACTCCTTGCGCTGAGGGCAAGCTCCAGCTTCATCTGTTATGGAAAAAAAACGGGAAAATCCCAATTTTCTTGCTTTTATATCTGGTGAATGGTTTGTAGAGAGCTTTAAGGAAAAGCAGCTGGGGCTCTGGAATTCCCTGTGGAATTTTAGGGCCAGATTTGCAGAGACTTAAGGAATAACTCCTGGGACTCTAAGGATTCCTATGGAATTTTAGGAGCAGGTTTGCAGAGACTTAAGGAATAACTCTGGAACTCTGAGGAATCCTATGGAATTTTAGGACCAAGTTTGCAGATATTTAGGGAACAACCCCTGGGCCTCTGGGATTTCCCTGTGGAATTTTAGGAACAGGTTTGCAGAGACTTAAGGAATAACTCCTGGGGTCTGAGAATTCCCTGTGGAATTTTAGGAGCAGGTTTGCAGAGACTTAAGGAACTCCAAGGGAATGTTACTCCAAGGGAATGTTACTCCAAGGTGTAGGATGTGGGCAAGGATAGGGAGAGAAACAAAATCCTACAATCAGACCCAGTTTTAATTCCTTCTGGTGCTAGAAAAAACCCCAGGAGAACAACTCTGGGACAACACAGGAGAGAAAATAGGGAATCAATTCCCATAAAAATCCAAAGCAGAGGATGAGGCATTAAATAAGGATTATTTTTCCTCAGTGGATCTGGACTCCAAAGTCGGGAACGGGCTCTGAGTTGTCCCAGGGGATATTTTGACCCAAAGCCCCAAATCCCTTTGGATACTGGAATATTGAATATACTTTATCCCAATCCCTCCTCCCCTCCCACACATCTTCCCTGGTCTCGGACATGTTTAGTCTGGACCAGACAATCCCATTATGTTCCCTAATTCCTGATCCTTCTTAAAATCAACCTGGATAAGATTCCAGGCCAGATAAGGCAGAAAATCCACCCAAGCCCGTTTGACCTCGTTAAATGATGCCTTAATTCCTATCTCTGCTAATTAGAGGGATGTGCTGAGTGGAATCCCAAGAAGGCAAATTCCAGCAGCTTCTTCCCTGTCTCCTGATTTCTCACCTGGCTGCAGCCAAGGATTTCCAGGAATGAGGTGGTTAAGGGCAAAAGTCACATTTTAGAGGGATCCATCCTCTTCTCCAAGGATTTTTTTTCCCCTTCTTTCCCCTTTTTTCCTTTTTTTCCCTTTTTTCCTATCCCTCTGGGTGGGATAGAAAGGGCTGGAAACTCCTCTGGATGCTCAGCTTGTAAAGGAGGATTTGCCTCCTTTATTTCACCTGCTGGGAATATACTCTGGGGGAAAAAATAAAAGGGATTTTCCAAGGATATTTTTGCTGTGTATTAAATGGAGATGGTGTAAAATCCTGACAGACAGATTTGTGGAATTCCCTCTATCCCGAGCCAGTTCCTTGGATTAAACACTGATCTCTTCAGGCACTCCTTGCACAAACCCCAGAGATAGATGGGATCAGTCCCAGGATAAAGGGATGAGTTTATGCTGTCCTAAAAAGAAGCGATGAACAAACTCCTCTTTATCCAGAGCTGTGGAGCGAATTTCAAAGTGCAGAATCAGCTCCTGCTCGCGGGGAGAAGCAGGATCCAGCTGGCCTGGCTGCTGCTCAAGCTGGGAGCAAGGAAACATGGAAAAGCTCCAGGATTTGCCGGAGACCGTTGGCTCCCGGAGGGTTGTGAGGGATCAGAAGATCACAGGGAGGAGAGAGGGGCTTAGGGACACTAAAACCACTCAAATTCAAGAGCTGTCAAAGCTCAGCATCCTCAGTGCTGGGTAAAAAAACAACAACAGCAACAAAAAATTCATTTATTTCCCTGTGGCTGCGGAAGGGGGAGGATTTTGTGCTGCAAGAATAAAAGGTGTTTTGGGGGAATTTTGGTTCTAGCACTTCTGGATCATGACAGGTCCAGCCGGGGGCCAAGGGAGAAGGATTCCCCTCTGTTTGGAGCCCAAAAGAGGTTTCCAAAGGGAGCAGGTTTTGAAGGAATGATGGCTTAGGATCACAGAATCACCATGGAATGGTTTGGGTTGGAAAGGGATTAAAGCCCATCCCATTCCTGTCATGGGCAGGGACATCTCCCACCAGCCCAGGTGGATCCAACCTGGCCTTGGACAATGCCAGGGATCCAGGGGAGCTGCTCTGGGAATTCTAGCCCAGCCCCTCCCCATCCTCCCAGCCAGGAATTCCTTCCCAAATCCCATCCAGTCCTACTCTGAAGCCATTCCCTGTGTCCTTGTCCCTCCATCCTTTAATCTCAGTCCCTCTCTAGCTCTCCTGGAGCCCCTCCAGGCCCTGCCAGGAGCTCTGAGCTCTCCCTGGATCTTTCCCTTCTCCAGGCTGGACTTTCCCAGCTTTCCCAACCTGTTCACCCAAGCTCTCATTCTCCACCAGCCATTTGGAACCACCCAACCACTCGCAGGAGAAAAAAACAATTTCGATTCAGAAGCAAAATCGACCCAAAGGAGCATCCGGAACCCAGAGCTGTGAGATCACCACTCTGAACCTCCGGGCCAAACTCGGCTGCTGTTTAATGAACAGAGCCAGTGCCAGCTAAAACGGGAGCTCATCAATCACCGTGGGACGTGCAGGGGGTGGGAGGGCACGGCTGCATGGCGCAGGAGGCAGGTAAGCAAACAGAGATTTATCAGCAGCCCATCATCTCCCGGATGGAGAACATCCGAGCTCCTCTGAAAATAGCCAGGGGCTGGTGCCAGGGTTGCTGGGCTACCCGGAGGTGGGAACAGGATGGAGATGGCATTAATGAACTTCTCCTGGCCTGGATGGCCTGGAAAAAAATAGCAACTCTGTCAGAGCCACGGGCACAGAGGATTTCAGGATTTCTGTGCTGACAGGGACTGATCCTCAGAGATAGACTGCACTGACCTGAGGGCATGGGAGAGGCTCCAAAACTGAGTGAGAGCACTGAGAGTGTGAGTGGGGAGGAGAACAGGAGTGTGTTAGAGCACGGGGGCAAAAAATTAGAATTTAAAGAGGTGGGTTAAAATAAGGTATACGTGACAAGGTGAAGGGTTTAGGACGCAGTCTTCTCCTCTCCTTCCTTCTCCTTCTCCTTCTCCTTCTCCTTCTCCTTCTCCTTCTCCTTCTCCTTCTCCTTCTCCTTCTCCTTCTCCTTCCCCTTCTCCTTCTCCTTCTCTTTCTCCTCCTTCTTCTTCTCCTTCTCCTTCTTCTCATTCTCCTTCTTCTTCTTCTTCTTCTTCTCTTCTTCTTCTTCTTCTTCTTCTTTCTTCTTCTTCTTCTCCTTCTTCTTCTTCTCCTTCTTCTTCTCCTTCTTCTCCTTCTCCTCCTTTTATCCTTGTCCTTGTCCTTCTTCTCCTTCTCCTTCTTCTCCTCCTCCTCCTTAACAAGTTTGAGTGATTTTGGGTGATTGGCTGGAAAAAGCCGCACTGCAGAGCACAGGTAGTTAATAATTGGGTTAAAATCAAAAAACAAATTAGTTGGCATCTCATAATTAGGTGATTTAAACTTTAAAAGACCTTGAAAACCAAACTCCGAGCGCCGTTTCTGCTCCGTTAAATCAGTGTCCAGGAGCACTCACGGGCAGCCAGGCTGGAACGTAAATAAAAATTAATAAACTCAGATAAAAATTGAATAAATATATAAGTCCAAACAAGAATTCTGTCTCTTGCACTTTTAATCCTGACCCTGAAAAGAAGAACCGGCTAAAGCCGAGGGGTTTTCCACTCTGAACATCCTGCCAGGCCACACAAAATAAAAATGACAACATCTTCCCAGCCAGGGGCGTTTATTTGTTGGAAAAAAAAAATATTTTATGGCAAAAATATTTAATTAATTAATTAATTAATTAATTAATTAATTAATTGCAAAAAATTCTTTTTGTTTGTTTTATTTATTTTATTTATTTCTTGACCCTGAGAAGTCACAGCTCATTCCAGGCAGGATTGGCGGGAAAAGCAGGAGGAAGAAGGAGAAAACTGCAGAAAATCGGAATTTCTTGGAGTCACTACTAAAGATAAGAAGGGAATAAATTTAATCTGGATTTCTGGATGAGATCTTGCCTGGCTGTTGATTTAAAATGCAGAAAATGCAGGACAGAGAAATTTTTTTAATATTCTGCAACTGATTTTAAGGTTGTTGTAAGGAATAATTGTGGTGTGAGCAGATAATTTGGGGAGAAAGAAAGAGAAAACTGCAGAAAATCAGAATTTTTTGAGCCCCTACTAAAGATAAGAAAGGAATAAATTTAATTTGGATTTCTGGATGAGATCTTGCCTGGCTGTTGATTTAAAATGCACAAAAGGCAGGGGAGGGAAATTTCTTTAATAGCCTGCAATTGATTTTAGGTTTGTTCTGAGGAATAATTGTGGTGTGAGCAGATAATTTGGGGAGAAAAAAAGGAAAAAAGTGCAGAAAATCGGACTTTTTTTTTTTTTTTTTTTTTAACCACTACTAAAGATAAGAAAGGAATAAATTTAATCTGGATTTCTGGACGAGATCTTCCCTGGCTGTGCCTCTGGAGCTGCCCAAGGAAGGAATGGGGATTTTCCCTCATTTCTGGGGACTCACCTGTGGTTTGGGATTTGTTCCTCCCTGTCCTGGTTTTAATTAAAGCCACAAAAAACCTGTTTTCTTATAAAGGATTCTCCATAACATAACAAAAAAAAAAAAAAAATCCCTAAATAAAAATTGAAAAAAACCTTCCAAAATTAAAAAAATAAAAATTCTAAGTGCTATTTCTATATGTTATCAATAAAAAAAATTAATCTAAAGATTTTTATTCTAATTCTTGTTATTCCTGTTTTAATTCTGTTAATAAAATTTTCTTTATACCTTTCAAACTCGACACCTACTTTACAAAAACCAAACCCAGCACAATTCCCCTCCCTCCATCCCTTGGGAATTCTGAGGAATTCAAGGAGAGCCCTGACACCAAAAAGGAGCCAAAATCTCCAAACCCAAGGCTCTGCCTTATCCCTGCTGCTCCCTCTGCTTTTCCAGGGATTTGATTCCATCTTTTTTCCATCCAGCACCTCTCCCCACGTGCTGTGCTCCAGCTTTTCCCCAACAAACAACTGGAATTTCAAAGCCAAAGGGTTTTTATTTTTTGATCTCCCAAAAGTGAGGGGCAGCTCCTGCCCTCCTCAGAGGGGGGACAATAATTGATGGCAGGGCTGGAAAAAATGTTTTCCTTGGGAATATGGACAGGCTGGAAGGAGCTCGTGCAGCCAGATGTGGTTTGGGAAGTGTTTAGGAGTGGGGGCAATGTGAAATTTCCATCCTGTTTTTATTAATCAGGAAAAGGATTTTTTTTTTTTTCCTTCCCCTGGTCAGCAGCAAGCTGGAAAATTGATGTCAACAACATTCCTGATTTTTTTTTTTAAACCTTTCTTCCTATGTCTCTGCCCATTCTCCTGTTTTAATTAGGATTTAAGGTAAACTGGAGATAATCTTGGGAATGTTCTGTTGGAAATAATTTGCTTTCCCCGTGTTCCAATGGTTTTCTTCTCCTTTCTCCAGGCTGAGCATTCCCTGTGTTTTAAGGCAATTACTCCCCCCCTTCTTGACTCATTCCCTGAGGGATTGGATCCCAGGAATTTCCCCAAGGAAATGGATCCCAAAAAGTTCCCCGAGGAAATGGATCCCAAAAAGTTTCCCGAGGAAATGTATCTCAAGAAGCTCCCCAAGAAAATGGATCCCAAGAAATTCCCCAGGGGAATGGATACCAAGAATTCCCCAAGGGAAGAGATCCCAAAAACTTCCCCAAGGAAATGGATCCCAAGAAGTTCCCCAAGGGAATGATCCCAAAAAGTTCCCCAAGGAAATGGATCCCAGAAAGTTTCACAATAAAATGGATCCCAAGAACTTCCCCGAGGAAGAATTGCCTGAGGGAATAGATCCCAAGAAATTCCCCAAGGAAATGATCCCAAGAATTTCTCCAAGGAAATGGATCCCAGGAAGTTCCCTGAGGGAATGGATGCCAAGAGATTTCTTTTTACATTATCTGGGGTTCAAGACCAAAACTCAAAACAAAAAACTGTGGGAATGAGAGATGGATTTAATCCTGCTCCATTCCAGTCTCCAGAAAAGGTTTCAGACTGTGAACTCACATTCCCTGGAGATTCCGAACTTCTGGGATCTCTGTTCCATGCAGTAAAAATTGGGAAATGCAGCCAGAGAGGAGAAATTTTACTCATCCAATCCTCTGGGAATTCATCCTGGCTCCGTAGTTTGGAAACCCTCGGATTGGGAAAGCTTTGGAGAGTAAAGGAACGATCCCCTAAAATTCTTATCCTTGGGACCAAAATCTGGGGAAAAAATCATGGCAAGAGGAATTTTTGTTTTCCTTGGAAGTTGTTCTTTGCAACCTGTGGAGAAGAGACTCCACACTTCCAGATTTGGAATTAACAATTCCATGGGAGCCAGGTGCCACATCCCTGCTTGGAGAAGGACACACAGCTGAGGAATGTTAATTCCCAAAATTACCCGGGAATCTTTCCTGGTGTTCTTGGAATAACAGATGAGGGTGTGAGGGCTCAGGGCAGGGAGAGAAACCAGGATCCACGTGGGCTAAGAAGTGGGAATGGATTCCCACGTGGTGGGAATTGTGTTGTCTTTGCCGTGGGTTGGGAATTTCCCATGGATTAGGAGTGCTGATTCCTGCCGCGCTTCCTCCGCCCTCCACAGCCTCGTTAGGAAGGACAGAGGAGCTGGAATGTCCAGCCCTCTTGAGCTGGAATGTTCTTTACCTTGGATTGTCCCAGAGCTGACAGTTCTTCCAAAGGCTCCTTCCCTTTATCCAGCATAAAATTCTTCCCATTAGAATCAATCCAAGATCTTCCATCCACTTCTTCCCAAGGCAGAGAGCTCTGAAAATCCCTCTGGATTGGCTTCTCCAATGAGAAAATTCCCGTTATTCTGCTCTGTCAGGCTCTGGTTTGCAGCTCCACCATTCCCAAATTAAAAGCTGAGTGTTCTCCATGGATTTAGGAAAGGAGTCCCCCAAGCTGAGCAGTATTCCATGAATATTAAATTTTCACTATTCCCTGAAATTTTCATATTCCTTCCCTTTTTCCAGCACAAGTTCTTCCCAGCAGAATCCATCCAGGATCTTCCATCCTCTTCTTCCCGGGGCAGAGAGCTCTGAAAATCCCTCTGGATCGGCTTCTCCAATTATAAAATTCCCATTATTCTGCTCTGTCAGGCTCTGGTTTGCAGCTCCACCATTCCCAGATTAAAAACTGGGTGTTCTCCATGGATTTAGGAAATGCCCCCCAAGCTGAGCATTATTCCACAAATATTAAATTTTCACTATTCCCTGAAATTTCTGCATTCCATCCAGTTTTATAATCACAGAATTGAATTATTTTGTCAATTAATCCACCTGAAATAAAACACCAACGGTTTATTTTGCATCATTATAAAACTAATTATTATGCAAATTGATTTAACAAGACATTCTTCCTTAAACAGGAAATAAAAAGATAGGAAAACGTATTCCAGGTTTTATCTTCTTTAAATCAACCTTTTTTTTTTTTTTTTCCCAGCAATATCCAGATGAGCAAAACCATCCCAAATTTGCTTTTTTTTTAACCCACATATCTCTCTCCTCACATGATCTTCCATCCCTACACCCCCAGGCTTGAAAAATCCTGGAAAATCCTGGAAAAATCCTTGGAAAATCCTGGAAAAATCCTTGGAAAATCACTAAATGCTCCGAGGCTGGAGAGATTATGCTGCAAATCCTGCAATTTGGAATTAAAAATACTCCAGAGAAGTCAGGCAGGATGAAACAAATCCAATCACTTTCATCTCCAACCCAAACCATTCCAGGATTTGGGATTTTTCCATTCGGATTTTTTCATCCGCGTTCCGAGATCGGAGCGATAGGAAGGAAAAAAATCCGATTTTTCCCTTCAGATTTTGGCAAAGCAGACACAAAATTCACGGAAGGCACAATAAGAACATCCCAAATTTTTGAGGAGAGCACTCCCAAAAGTCTTTATTCCCACACCGAGCCTGGAAAATCAACCAGAAAAGCCGCGGGTTCCCAATAATTGAATTTACCTGGAGTTCGGGGTCACAGAGGGCTCCTGGAATTTCTCTCTGGCACAAATCCCAGCTGGAATATTTGCTCCTCGGGGAATGGTAATTCCGAGGCCACTGGAATGGCCAATCCACACTTTTGGGATTTTATTTTGGCGTCGTAAAACCGGATCTGGAGGAGCTGAGGCCTCGTAAAGGCGGATTTGTGCCTCGCCCCCACCCCGAGGCAAAATATTTGTTTAAAGGATGTTGGGATAGGATCCCAGAGGGAGAAAATTAAGGGAATTCGTGCCTGTGGAGCACTAGGGAGATGGGGATTTTTTTTTTTATTTTATTTTTAAGTTTTATTATTTTAATTTGGGAAAAATTATCTGCAGGATAATTTATGTAATATAAATAAATATAATAATATTTAATAGTTATATTAAATTAGATTTATTATTAATTATATTTTAATAATAATTATAATAAATCGTTATTGTGTATATTTATAATATTTAATTGTTATTAATAATAATAATTATTTAATAAATATTTTCCTTTCTCTCCTGTCCTGCTCTCTGGTCAGCCAGGAAATTATTTAGTTTTAGATTTAGATTTAGTGCATTAACTTCCAGGATATGGGGCAAAAGGGGCTGTGATCCTTTTATTTTTTGTGGTTTTTCCTTCTAAAAAAAAATTTCTCTGGGTAATGGTCACAGGATTTGCTCCCAGTATTGAGATTCCTCAATATTTGATCGTCCTCTGGAAAATAATTGGAGCTGTGGGGTGGCAAGAATCCATCGCGGGGAATTATCTGGAGTTCCCCCAAAATTGGATGTGGAAGAACACACAAATCTCTGCTAAAGCTGATAGCAAATCCCTGATAAACCTGGCAGCAAATCTCTGATGAATCCAACACCAAATCTCTGATGAATCCAACAAAACTCCCTGATAATCCTGACACCAAATCTCTGATAAACCCGACACCAAATCTGCAATAATTCCAACACACATCCCTGATAATTCTGACACCAAATCTCTGATAAATCCAACAAAAATCCCTGATAATCCTGACACCAGATCTCTGATAAATCCAACAAAAATCCCTGATAAACCCGACATCAAATCCCTGATAATCCTGACACCAAATCTCCAATAAATCCAACACAAATCCCTGATAATTCTGACACCAAATCTCTGATAAATCCAACACCAAATCTCTCATAAACCCAACACCAAATCTCTGATAAATCCAACAAAAATCCTTGATAATCCTGACACCAAATCTCCAATAAATCCAACACAAATCCTTGATAATTCTGACACCAAATCTCTGATAAATCCAACACCAAATCTCTGATAAATTCAACACAAATCCCTGATAAACCCAACACCAAATTTCTGATAATTCTGACACCAAATCTCTCATAAACTCAACACCAAATCTCTGATAAACCCGACACCAAATCTCTGATAAACCCGACACCAAATCCCTGGCAAATCCAACATCAAATCTCTGATAAACCCAATACCAAATCTCTGATAAATCCAACACCAAATCCCTGACAAATCCAACACCAAATCTCTGATAAACCCAACACCAAATCTCTGATAAATCCAACACCAAATCCCTGACAAATCCAACACCAAATCTCTGATAAACCCGACACTGAATCTCCGATAAATCCAACAAAAATCCCTGATAATCCTGACAGCAAATCTCTGATAAACCCAATGTTAAATCTCTGATAACCCCGACCTACCAATCAAACACCCTGGGTTGGAGCCAAGGTGCTGAGAGAGAGGAAAAGAGGGAGAAACAGATTCAGATTCTCCCCAGAATTTCTCTTTTTGTCGCTCCCTACCTGAGCATCTCCTCCCACTGGAGTGAAAAATTCCTGTTGGACATTTGTCACGTTCTGAATGTGAGCTGCAGGTGAGCCAGGCTCAACTCGCTGACAGGGGGAAAATCTTTCTGCAAATCTGGAATTTGGGGGGATTTAGGAGCAGCCTAAACCTCTGCCTCACACGATATCCCCTTTCCTAAAGCTGCAAATCCCAGATGAGTGCAAGGAATGCATGGAAACGCTTCCATCAAATCCACTCACAGTCTGTAACAATTCCTGCTTTGGGGATTTCCTGAATTGGACACAATTCCTGCACATTTTAATGGGTTTTTCTCTCATTGTTTGGTTGTTTTGGGGTTTTTTTTGTTTTGTTTTGTTTTTTTGTGTGTGTGTTTTTTTTTTTTTTTTTTTTTTTTTTTAGCTTTCCCGTGAACTCAGGACAACTCCCAGTGTCCAAAACCCCCAGGATCAGGGAGTTCCACACCCTCACTTCCCAGAGTGACCCCATATTCACAAGAACCCCCCTTTTTTTGTGGGTTTTGAACCTTCAGTTTTTGGGGGGTTTGCTGTGGAATGTTTCCCTTTGCTCCAGATGGAATCTGAAGAGAAAATTTACCCCGAATTCAGGGTGGTTTGTCACTTGCTTGTTTTTTGGTTTTTTTTTTTTTTACTCCATTGTACAAAGGTCATTTGAATTTTAATCCTGGTTTGGGACATACCTTGAAGTCCAGAGCAGATCCTTTTCCACCTCCCCATCCTGGATGGAAGTGTGAATACCAGCACAGAGGACACCGTGTCCCAGCTGGATTCACCCTTCCTCTTGGACAGCAAACCCTTGGGAGCTGCCTCCAAATCCAATTTTATCCCTGCTGCTGCATCCTGCATTTATCAGGATTAATGTAGCCTGTCCTTGTCTGAACGAATTCCAAATGGATGTGGCACCTGGGGACAAGGGGTGCCCTTGGACTCCCAATATTTGTGAGTCCCAACTCAGCGTTTTCTGGATTGGGGATTCTGGGATTCCCTCATTCCTTATTTACATTAAATATGGACTCTGTGAATGTCCCTCTCCCACTGGTTGAGGCAAATTCCTGTGGCTGCTTGGTGGCCCAGGAAACATTTTCTGGCTCCCAAAATGAGGTGGGCACTGTCACCCACCTCCTGCAAATGGTCACAGCCGCTCCCCACACCCACCTGGGAGAGGATTTTGCACCAGGGGCTGAGCCCACTCGTGGCTGGACTTGGTTCAGCTGAAGGCTGGAAATACCCAAGATTGGCATCCAGCATTCCCTTAAAAAGGGGGAAATGTGCATTAATTTAGAGTTTGTCTTTTTTCCCAGTTCTGGGGGGGGAGAGTGTTCTCAGGGGTGGCTTTGCTCAGGGTGACCCCGGCTGTGTCCAAGTCTCTTTATCCCAGCCCAGCTGCTGCAGAAGGAGTCCGGAGTCTTCAGCCGCTGCTCTCCAGGTTGTTGGATTGTTCCCTCTCTCCGATATTCCCTGTCTGGGTGCCCAGCTCAGCCCCAGGCACACTCTCTGCCCTCCCCTGGGGCGGGCACTGATTTTTACACTACAAATTCCCTGTGAGTTATTGACAGGGATGATCCAGCGCCTCTCACCTGTGGCACACAGTTCCATTCCACTCCAATCCCATCCCCAATGCCACCATCCCCAAGGAGATGGGCTCAGGGAGAAGAAGGAAGGAGCACAGGACAACGCCCCAGTCCCTCCATCTCACCCCCTGAGCCCCCAGGGTGAAAATCCCCAAAATTCCCCTTTTCCCTCTAAAACCGCCACCATCATGCCAGGGAAACTTTGGTGTCCTTTAGTTCCTCACCCACAGGTGGGGATTTGTTCCACGGGTCAAACCCAAAGCCCCAGGAGTCCCTGGGGTCTGTGACCCCCCTGCCAGGGCTTTGGAGCCCCCTGGCTGGAGCTGGGATCAGCCAGGAATGTCTCAGACACAGCCTGCATTCCGACAGAGTGTGAAGTTCTGGGGCTTTCCTGAGCAGGAGATCCCCCCCAAAAAAAAAAACCTCTTCTTGTTTGTAATTATCCCATCCTGGAGTTGTCACCCTCTCCCAGAGTCCTGGATGGGGGTCACGGTTTGGGGTGGCTGGTCCAGGTTCCCTGGGAGGGTGGGAGACCCTGGAAGAGCTTTCCAGAGAAGCTGTGACTTTCCCTGGATCCTGGAAGTGTCCAAGGCCAGGTTGGACGGGGCTTGGATCACCCTGGGATGGTGGAAATTGTCCCTGCCTGTTGCAGGAGGTGGCACTGGATGAGCTTTAGGGTTCCTTCCAAGCCCAGCAATTCCAGGATTCCATGAGGGGCTCATCTCAAGCTCTGTCTAATCAAAAGGGACAAATATTTTTGCTCTGAGGTGGACATTTAAAACAGTTCAGACAAAAAGAGATTTTTTTTTTTGATGTGATTATTTTTCCTCGACGGATTTGTAAATGGTGAAAATTCTTGTCACAAGGATTTCTTGGATGTCAGGCTACAGCTTGGAATTTCCAGGTGGCAGCAGGAAAAGAACCCAAGTTGTTATCCAATCATCTCCTACCAAAGAATGATAGGAAAAAAATCAGGAATGGACTTTAAAGGTTGTATTTCCTGAGAATTTCTGACAATTTCTGTCAATTTCTCTTGGAGCAGATCCAAGCCCAGGATCCTGCAGTGAATTCCCCAGGACGGGATCCTGCAGTGAATTCCCCAGGATGGGATCCTGCAGTGAATTCCCCAGGATGGGATCTTGTAGTGAATTCCTGCAGTGAATTCCCCAGGACAGGATCCTGCAGTGAATTCCCCAGCCCGGGATCTGCTCCCATGGCTTTCCTGGAGCTCTGCTTCCCCTCCCCGATGGAGGTCCCGGGGATTTTCTGTTTCTCAGGGCACTCTTGGCCTTTTCCTGCCTCCCTAGGAGAGGCCACCAGGGAAATGGCAACCAGTGACCAGCAGCAGCCTCCCACTTGGACTGGGATCCTGCAGGGAGGCTGGGGCACAGCCAGGAACTCAGGAAAAGGCTCCAACCCCAGGAGAGAAGAGGGACAGGAAGGAGGGGAGGGAAAGGGAACATTCCAAACCACACCCCACGTGGTCTCTATCCACATCGGCGCTGAAGCCCTAAAACACCCGGATTGGGATCCTGATAAGGCACCGAACACAAAATCCTGGAATATTTTGGATTGGAAGGAGCCTTTCAAGTCCACCCCACCCACAAAGAGCAGAGCGAAGCGTGTGCTGCTTCCCTCCTCCTCCCGAGGGGGAAGTCCCTCAGCCCACGGCTGTAGGAATGGGAATTGGGGTTGGAGCAGAGGGGATTCCAGGCAGGGGTCAGAAGCGGAGCAGGAGAACCAGGCTGAGCCCGGAGGCGCTGCCTCCCTCTGCATGGAGAGCTGCCCTTCAAAACCTCTCTGCTGCTCCTCCTCAGAGAGACTGGGATCTCCCAGAAGGATCCCGCACCTCTCAGGGATGCTGCCAGCACTGGGATGGGGAAATTCCATGAAAATCCAGGCTCGGAGGGGTAGAGGAAGGAGTCCCTGCCCGTGCAGGGGTTGGAACTCAATGCCCTTTAAGGTCTCTTCCAACCCAAACCATGCCAGGATTCCAGGAGCTGCACCTCTGGCACCTCATTCCAGCCCGGAGGAAGTGCAGAGCAGCTCCAGCCCCGGCTGTTGGAAAAAGGGATTTGGAGGAACCCTCACAAGCCGGAAGGGCTGGAGTAAATCAGGTGCTAGAAGACATCAGCTTTCCCCACCTGTCCTGCCCCTTTCCTGCCAGCCCACAGCTCCGGGAATGGTGTCCAGATGTCCCATCCTGGAATAACAAACACCTCCAGGGCGGTCTCTTCCCAAATCCTCGTGTGAGCCTGTTTCCCTGCCTGACTCATTTCCTGTTTTGCCCAGATGGAAAAGAGGCACCTGGTGCCCGGCAAGCGCCAAAAGTTGCATCTCTGGGGTTTGGGGATGGTTGCGGGCTCCCTGGATCACCAGAGCTCTCCGTTTGCCAGGAAAAACACCACCTGACCCTCTGGAAAGCGGGACAGGAGCCGGGAGGTTTGTAGCTCTTTCCAACCTCCTGGTTGTGACCTAACCTCTGATTTCTGGAAGCTGGACACCCAAAATCCACCTCCCAGCCGGTGGGATGGCATCCTGGACCAGAGGCGGGAGGAGATTGGGAAAACCGTGAGGTGGATAATGCTACCCAGCCCTGGAATATCCATCCCCAGCCCTGAGGAAATCAGGGTGAACACGTCAGAGGAGGAGAGGGAAGCTCAGGGGTGATCCCAGGATCTCCTTCAGGTGGCAGGGAACAGGATGAGGCAGCATCAGTGACCTCCTGGCTCAGCAGAGAGGGAGGAACCCGCTCCTCCTTCCCTTCCCTGTGGGCACATCCACAGTCCAACCTCATCCCAGGCACTCCTCATCCACAGGTGGGGATTTGTTCCATGGATCAAACCCAAAGCCCCAGGAGTCCCTGGGGTCTCTGAACCCCCTGCCAGGGACTGAAATCCCCCTGGCTGGAGCTGGGAACATCCAGGAATGTCACAGAGACATCCTGGGTTCCGACAACCAGGATTGTTTTTATAACGATATTCACGTTTGGAATTCTTTCTCGGGAGGAATTTTTTTTTCTTTTATTTCCCTCTGGTTTGCCAGTGTGGGTGAAGGGGTTGTCTTTCATTCACCAATCACAGCACTCTCTGGAAAAATGTATAGAAAGGGAGTGATCCCTGGAATAAATGGAGTCAGATTCATTTCTCGAAGAGCTTTGGAGAAATTCCATGAGGAACATTATTCGCCACAGCCACAGGTTGGATTTTGCAAGGTTCAGGGAGCTCCTTGCTCCCCACAGCCTCCCCAGTCCCAAAGTGCAGACCACGGAGAAGGATGTGGGAGGAATTTTCCAGGCAGGTCGGAGCTCCGGGATTGGATTTCTTTGGGATGAGTTTCCCAACTGGCAGGAAGACAAATGTGCACCTTGGATCCCGTTCAGCAGCTCCAGGAGGGAGAACTTGGACCCTGGAATTCTTCAAGTGTCTCCAAAAACTGCTTTTTTCACTACTAAATAACATTTTTCCCCCATTTCCCCCTGTTTTTTAAGGAGGAAAAATCGTTGCAGGATGCCTGGAATTGTGGGAACATCCTGGGAGATAAAGGACAGGGGAAAGGAGATTTGTATCCCAATTTTATCCAGAGGAGATTTTGTATCACCAATTTTTATCAGAGGAATTTCCATCCAGAGGAGATTGTATCCAATCTTATCCAGAGGAATTTGTATCCCAATTTTATCCAAGGAGGTTCCCTTTATCAGAGATTCCGAGGTCCAGAGGGTCACACAGCAGTCACTGGATTAGAATCCATGTCTCTTGATTCCCAGCCCAAAATTTAATTTGGAGTCAAATTGTCTTGACAGGATCCTTGTAAGCCTGGAATTTTAAAGGATATAAAATCAAAAGGATCAGTCCTGACTCCAGCACTTCCTGACTCCAACAAATAAATTAAAATAGGAAGGAAAAAGGGAAAAAAAAGAATGGCACAAATTCAGTACTCAGTTCACAGGTTGATCTCCAAATCCAAAGAGATAAAAAAAGTGGGGGAAAAAAAAAATCCAGATTTTCCTCCAGAATGGAGCCTTGGATCTCCCAAACTCCCCAATCCTTTGGGATCTTTCCCAGGTAATTTGAAGCAGCTGACATTTCCCCCCCATGAAAGAACAAACATTTAATTTGCACTGCCGAGCTGGGAGGAAGAATTCTAATCCTGTTTGCTCCGGCTCGGCCAAAATCTAGGGAATGGGAGCTCTTCCCTAATTACTGCTCCCCACGGAGGAATTTGGGATCCCAGTGGGGAGGATGGGACCAAAAAAACCCAAAGCAAGGTTTAGGAAATGGGATTTAATTCCCTTCCACTCTCCCGGGTCAGCGATTTGGAATGTGGGCTCTGGGGTGGATGGGCTCCGTCAGGAGGAGCTGGAGGAAATTCCCAGCTGGATTCTTGGCTGTCCAGATCATTCCTGATGAATGATTTCCAGAAAAGCCGAGGGTTAAAGGGGTTTCTGAGGAGAGGGAAACATTCCCCAGCCAAAGGTGGCTCCTGTGGAGGAAAGATTCCAGCCAAATCCAAAAAAATTCGCGATTTCTTGGGATTTTCATTAAGATTTATGTCCCACATTTTTCCCTCTAACAGGTTTTTGGGATCAGAGAGCAGCAAAACTGCTCGGGGAACAAAAAAAATGATGGGATCAGGGGTGGAAGGAAAGGAAAATTGTTATGGAAGCAAAAATAGGGAAGGGAAATTAAAGAACTTAAATGAAAATAAAGGGAAATTAAAGAATTGTCCTAAATATGAGAGAGATTTTTGGCAAGCCCACGTGTACATGGAATATTTCTTCCTAGGAAATGCCAAAATAACTGGGACAGGATTTCTTTGTGAGGCTGAAGATCCAGAAATGGAGTCAAGGAGGGAGCAAATCATCCAGACATGGAAATTTTGGGATGAATCCTGGGAATTTTACATTAGAAATTACTTGATGGCCGTGATGTTGGGAGCAAGGATGGAAAATCAAACAGGATTATTTTTTATGTTTTTAATTTTTACTTTTTTCTGTTTTTTCTTTTCATTGCCTTTTTTCTTTCTTTTTCTTCTTTTTTTCCTTTTTTTGTCTTTTTCTTCTTTTTTTCCCTTTTATTTCCACTTTATTTATTTTTTTTTATTTAAATTCCAATACAGGAGATTTTATTAATAAATAAAACCCGCTCCAAAAAATTTTAACCGACATTAATTTCTATTACCAAATAAATTAATTATTATATTAATACATAAAATCAGCTAAAAAAAATATACTATTATAATTCTTTTTACTTGAGCCTATCAGAGTTCCATTTTAAAGTGCAGAATTATGAGTTTGTGTGGCATTGGGTGATCGGTCAGGAAGACAAAATAAAATGATTATTGGGTTAAAAACTTAAATATCCTCCGTGGTGGCAGTATTTTATTGATTAATAAATCTTTAAAAATTTCTTTAACCAGAGGTCTTGGGACCACAAACAGAACTCACCCTGTTGGTGTAGAGAACAAGAAGAAAATAAATTTATTTATGTGGAAAATTAGAAGAATAATAATAAGAAAATAAAT
Source organism: Sitta carolinensis (assembly GCA_032173965.1). NCBI lineage: Eukaryota > Metazoa > Chordata > Aves > Passeriformes > Sittidae > Sitta > Sitta carolinensis. Next base: position 1,492,170 of record CM063284.1, on the reverse strand, counting down.
TTCACCACCTAAAGCAGCTCAGAAATCCCGTCTCTAATTTTTAATTTTTAATATCCATATTTTAATATCCATAAATTCTGATTTTTAATATCCATAAATTCCAGCCGGCTCCTTAATCCCTTGATCCACCTTCTCATCCCTGGGTTCCTCCCCAGCCTCCCCTCGGTTCTGCTTTAAACGGACTTTTGGGATTATTTTAGGGAGAGAAACTCCACATTAAATGGGTTAAACACAATTCCAGGTCAGTTTTTTCCATTCCTCGTGTGACCCGGAGCAAATCCCTGAAAATCTCCCTGCCTGAGTTTTCCCAGCCAAAAAAAAAAAAAAAAAAAAAAAAAAAAATTGGGATTAAACCCATTCCTTACTTCACGGATATGGTTTAATTCCCTCGTATTTCCAAAGGGTTTTGACTTCCCAAAATGGAGAATTGGCTTAAATTTCCTCAGGGAATCAATTTTTGGGATGCACAATTGGAAATTCAATTCAAATTTGAGATCCTGGTTCCTCCACCACCACGAATTGTCAGGGATTGGAATCCCTGCAAATTGATCTCCAGTAAATCGGTCGAGGGTTTACGTTAAATATGGAAAAGGAGTTTTGCTGCAGAAAGGATGAACTTTGAAAAATTCCAAATAATTCTGTATTAAGCATCTCCTGAAGTGCTCCCTGAATTTGTGTTTTAAGAGCCAAAGCCCAGACAGGAATTATTGGTTTCCATCAGGGAGAAAAATCCAATTTTCACTGATTTACCTGCAGATTTTAATTTTTTTTAAATAATCCTCTATTTCTTTGTTTTTTTTTTTACAAATCCCTGCTAAAAACTGTAAATATCATCATTTCCAAGGGGTTTTTTGAGGATTTTGTGGCTCTTGAGGGAAATGCTCTGCTCCAAACTCTCTTCTTATTTTATTAACAACTGCAATCGCTCCTCTCCCTTCTCCCACCTCCTTCCCAGGCTGGAAGCACAGTGATTCCAGGAATAAATTTGGCATTTTTCCCCCCTGAGATTTAAACCTGATGAAGATGACACCTGCAGCATGGCAAGTAAAAGGGCCATAAAGGAAGTAATTCCCTATAAATTTAAAAAAAAAAAAAATTTAAAAAAAAATCTATAATGTAAAAAAAAAAAAAAAAAAAAAAAAAGAAGACAGGAGCTGGATAAAATCCCATTTTTCATCTGTCCTTCCTTTTTTTATCCCTCAACAATTTTTGCACAACTTTCAAAGGCTGTGCAGACACATCCCTCTTTTTTTTTTTTTTCTTTTTTTTTTTCCCTTTCGAATTTCCTTCCAAAATTCCCTTTATTTTTTTTTTTTTGCTTTCCAACGATTTTGGTCCTCTCCCCTTCACACCCCACCCCGTTTTCCAATCATTTTTTCCAGCGCCCTGCCAGCAAATTTGTCACCCAATTCCAAAGGGAAAAATCACCCTGGGACAGCTCCTCCTGCTTCCGCCGGTGACCTTTGGAAACCAAACAGCCCCAGGCAAACACGGGAAGATAAGGAATGGTCGGAGCACGGGGATTTATTTATTTTATTTGATTGATAAAGATGTCCCTGAATCCTGGAAAAGTTGGTGCTGCCTCCCGATGGGAAGGGGTTTAACCCTTCGGCTGCATCCAAGCGGGAATTTTTTGGGATTCTTTCTGGAACGCAAGTAAGAAAACGCTTCAAATCCAGGATTTTTCCACAGATGATAATTTGGGATTGAAGTATCCGGCTCAAACGCAGAGAGAAATTGGAATTTCTGCCTTTGTTATCAGCTTGGTGATTTATTTTGGATGGCTCACGTTGCTCCGCTGTTCCATGGTTTTCCTGGTTGCTGCTGGGGAGATAAAACTCGGTGTTTCCACGTAAATCAGGGAATTCTGGAATGGTTTGGGTTGGAAGGGATCTAAAGGAGATAAAACAGGGAATTCTGGAATGGTTTGTATTGGGAGGGATCTTAAGGAGATAAATCAGGGAATTCTGGGATGATTTGGGTTGGGAGGGATCTTAAGGAGAAAAAACTGGGTGCTCCCATGTAAATCAGGGAAATTTCTAGGATAATGGTTTAGGGTTGGGTAAAGGGATTTTAAGGAGATAAAACTTGGTGCTCCATGTAAATCAGGGAATTCTGAATGGTTTGGGTTGGGAGGGATCTTAAGGAGATAAAACTCGGTGCTCCCATGTAAATCAGGGAATTCTGGAATGGTTTGGGTGGGAGGGATCTTAAGGAGATAAAACTCAGTGTTCCAATATAAATCAGGAAATTCTTGAATGGTTTGGGGTGGGAGGGATCTTAAGGAGATAAAACTTGGTGCTGCCATGTAAATCAGGGAATTCTGGAATGGTTTGGGTTGGAAGGGATCTTAAGGAGATAAATCAGGGAATTCTGGAATTGTTTGGGTTGGGAGATCTTAAGGAGATAAAACTCAGTGTTCCAATATAAATCAGGATATTCTGGAATGGTTTGGGGTGGGAGGGATCTTAAGGATCATCCTGTCCCCCTCCATGGACAAGGATATCCCATAAAACATAAAATTGGGGATTGACTGGTGGAGACAGCAATGAAAATAATAAAAAAAAAAAGACTCTAATCTGTCAATCCAGAATTTTCAAGGTCACCACAAATCCCCACGTGCCACACCCACATTTTAAAATCCCTCCAGGAATGCCCATCCCACCACTTCCCCGGCAGCCAGGCCAGGGTTTGAGGAACCTTCCCATGAAGAAATTTTTCCTCCTTTTCAATCTAAAATTCCCCCCTAAAATTTGCTCTCCAGCCTCCCAAATTCCCTGTTGCAAGCCTTGCGCTTAAAGAAGTTTTTTTTTTTTTTTCATACTGAAAAGAAATTCAGGTTCAAAATCTGAATTTGCCAGAAAGGTCCCAAATCCTGGAAATAATTCCCTCACTCTGCCATGTGTAGGTGCCATGCTTTTCCTCCTGGATTAAAACTCTCCAAGTGAAGAAATGTCACCAGAAATGTCCCAAAGCCTGGAAATTAAATCATTCCCTCGCTTTGCCATCCTTTTCCTGCTGGGTTAAACCTCTCCACGTGAAGACACTGATCCCTCTCCTCTCATTCTGTGGCATCTGGTGTCTCCATGATCCAAAAAAAAAATTGAATGTGGAGCCTGGCAGGAAATCCCAGCAGGACTCAATCTTTGGGAGGGGATCATAAAGGAATTTAGAAGCATTAAAGGCATTCATTCCAGACAGGGGGATGGAGAAGGGGAATCACCCACCTGGAAAAGTCCCAAACTTCTGGGAAAAGGAGTTTGTAAGAGCAGCCCAAGGGACAGTGTCTGTGTCTGTGCTCGATTTGCTCATTTGGAATTGTCTCAGTTCCCAGGTGTGTGCTCAGAAAGGCAGGAGAATCCCCTTGGAATGGAGAATGGAATTGTTATAATTTTGGAATTGAGGGGCTCTCAGGCAGAGAGATGGGGACAGGAATAACAGTTCTGTATGGGGAGCATTCCAATCCAAGTGCAGTGACCCAGCCCAGCCCTGGCAGGGTCAGAATCCCCCCTGCCCCCCGTGGGTCGGGGCTGGGGGCAGTCATTCCATGGGGCTGCAGCCTCCTGCAGGGGCACAGGGGGCTCTGCTGGAGCAGGGAGCTGCACAAGGGGGGAGTTTTCCTCGGGAGCTGCCCTGGGGATCCCTGGGCCTGCTCTGCCTCTGGCAATGCCCTGGCCAAGGCTGCCCTGGGCTGCCATTATTCCCGTTCCTCTGAGGATTGAGGATTGGCCACGTTCAGTATTTCCCCTTCCCTTGTCCCATTTTTCCTGTTTTTCTAGGATTGGCCAGGTTCAGTATTTCCCCTTCCCTCACCCATTTTTCCTGTTTTTCTGAGGACTGAGGATTGGGCAGGTTCAGTATTTCCCCTTCCCTCGCCCATTTTTCCCGTTTTTCTGAGGGCTGAGGAGCAGCTGGAGGTAGGAGGTGGCCCTGGAGGTTTTTTTCCAGCCATTATTCCCATGTCAGGGCAAGGAGGTGGCCCTGGAGGTTTTTTTACAGCCATTATTCCCATGTCAGGGCAAGGATGTGGCCCTTGAGTTGTTTTTCCAGCCGTTTTTCCCGAGTCAGGCCGAGGTGTGAGGCGAGGCTGCTGAAAAAAGAGGATTTTGTCCATTTATTTAACTGGCGACACGATCCAGCCCCTTCCAAAACGAGGCAGCTTCGGGGATTCTCCTGGGGATCAGCCCTGCAAATCCTGGTGGCCCTGGCTCTCCGAAGGTGTAATTAAGGCAGGAGTTGATTGAGTGTGGAAAAACAGGAAAAGTAGAGGAGGCAATGAGGGAAAACAGCAGCTCCTCTGCATTCCTGCTCTGGTTCGTGTTCCAGCTTGGAAATTTCCTCAAGCAGGGACGATCCCGTGGCTCAACCACTCCAAAGCCAGCTAGCTTTGGAGCAAAGCCCCAAAATAAATTGAATTCCAGGGAAAGCTCTGGCCACGTTTGTTTGGAAGATTCCCCCCCTCCCAGAATTCGGGAGCAGCCCATAAATGGTGTGAAGCAGGATAATCCCGATGTGATAATTGCGGATAATTATCACCTCCTTCACCTCCACAGCTCGAGCTCCATAAATTGAGTTTCCACCCCGGGTCCTCGTCCCACCCTTCATTTTCCTGCACGCCTGGAAAAGCTCTTCCCAAAAAATATTTTGCCCTCGTGGAGAAGTCGTTTCCTCCAGGGAGAGCTCAGAGCCCATTCCAGGAACTGAGGGGGGTCCAGGAGAGCTGGAGAGGGAACAAGGGATGGAGGGACAGGGCACAGGGATCCAGAGGCAGCCCCAAATCTCTGGGAATTCCCTCCCAGCTGGGAATTCCTTCCCAATATCCCATCAAATCCTCCTCTCTGGCAGTCTGAAGCCATTCCCTGGCTCCTGTCCCTCCATCCTTTGGGAATTGTCTCTCTCCAAGTGGTTCGGGTTGGAATGGATCTTAAATCCCATTCCATGGGCAGGGACATCTCCACTATCCCAGGCTGCTCCAATCTCCATCCAACCTTTCCTTGGGCACTGCCAGGGATCCAGGGCAGCCACAAATCCCTGGGAATTCCAGCCCAGCCCCTCCACACCCTCCCAGCCAGGAATCCCTTCCCAAGATCCCATCCAATCCTACTCTGAACCCATTCCCTGTGTGCTGTCCCTCCATCCCTTGGGAATTGTCTCTCTCCATGTTTCCTACAGCTCCTCCAGGTCCTGGAAGGTCACCTGAGTTCTCCCCAAAGCTTCTCCTCTCCTGAAATCCTGATTTCCTCCCAAGGGTCACAGAAGGAGCCTGGGCAAACATTTGGTTTGGTTTAGTTTGGGGTTTTTTTCCCAAGGAAAGTTTGGGATTTCAGGGTCATCCTGCTCTGAGGAAGCCGGGGCTGGGATCCCAGAGGGAAAACAGAACTGTAGGGAAAGGAGCTCAGGGAATCCTGGAATGGTTGGGAAAGGAACCTTAAGGATGATCCCATTCCATGGGGGGACACCTCCCATGGATCCAGGTGCTCCAAGTGTCCAACCTTGGGCAATTCCAGGGATCCTGGAGCAGCCACAAATTCTTTGGGAATTCCAGCCCAGCCACAAATTCGTTGGGAATTCCAGCTCAGCCCCTCCACACCCTCCCCAGCCAGGAATTCCTTCCCAAGATCCCATCCAATCCTACTCTGAAGCCATTCCCTGTGTGCTGTCCCTCCATCCCTTGGGAATCGTCTCTCTCCATGTCTCCAGGTCCTGGAAGGTCACCCTGAGTTCCCCCCAGGCTCCTCCTGTCCAGGTGAGCATTCCCAGGTGTCCCAGCAGAGCTGCTCCAGCCTGGGCTGTCCCTGGATCCTGCTCTGGGCTCAGTGCAGCAGCTGTGCCCGGGGCTGGGGCCGCTCTGCGCCGGGGGCACAGAATTCCCCTTCCCTGCATCTCATCCCGGCCACGTTGCTTTCAGATCCTCATTTTTCCAACAAACTTTTGCCTTAAACCCTCCTAGGACCGCGTTTAACATCGAGTTTGATGTTTGTTTTTAACTCGGGCTTGGTGTGATCCCACAGAAGTTCGTTTCCAGGTTCCTCCAGCAGAAGGTCAAAAATTGTTTTAAATAATATAGAGATAACAAAAAATAAAAAATTGCAGGATCAGGGAGGGGTTTGGGGTAGGAAGGATCATCTCATTCCAGCCCCAATCCATTGGCGGGATACGGAAACAGCCACACAAATTAATAAATATTAATAAATAACAAATAGCCGATTTGGGAAATAATAAAATAATGAGATAACGAGGTTAAAACAGATAAATCCGCTCCTTTCCCCTATAACAGGCAGCTCTTCCCCAATTTCCCAGCTCTTCCCGACCAACTTTCCCTCCAACCTCAGGCTGGAAAATAACCTCAGTTATTTTCCCCAGTTGGACACCAAACCTCCCCCAGCTCTTCACTCTTAAAACCACCGAGTTTTCCTCGGAGGGGAGCAGAGCACGACAAATTCAGGGAATTAGGTCACGTTTTACCCCATAAAATTTAGGATACCGGGGGAACTGGGAGCTCATTCATCTCCTCAGCTGCTCCTGGTGGAGTGGAGCTCATAAACCTGGAGATGGGATGAGGGAGGGGAGGAGTCTCCTGAAATTTTTTTTTTCCCTTTTCCCTTTTTTTTTTTTTTAAAGTAACAAAACGGTCACCAAACACCTGGAGCAGCACCTAATTAAGCAAAGTGGGATTTAATTTGGCAGGATTAAATGCTCTGAGCTCTGGTTTGCTCAGAGCTGGGATAAAATCCTGCGTTTCCCACCCCCTTGGGATGAAAATTTGGGGGAGGTATGAAACAGCAATTGATGCTTGATTTTCCCCGTGTGGATAATTGGGATTAAAATTCATTGGGGGAAGAGGGGGTGATAAAAATTGGGCTGGAATTCCACCCCGAGTCCTCGTGGTTTAGGCTGGGGTGGCTCGAAGAAGCTGCAAATAAAATTAAAAAAGAAAAAAAAATTCAAAATATGGAGCAGGGAAAGTGATTTAAATAGGAAATGTAATTCCGGTGATTTGCCCTGGGAAAAGCAACACTCCAGCATTATGGAAATACAAACTCAGAAAACAAATAATTTATGGGAAAGTTTAAAAATCTAAAAATTTATTGTGATTTGGTGAAGATGTTCTTTGCCCCTGTTGCCTTTTTTGGTCAATTCTGGGTCGGTTTTCACTTTTTTTCTGGTTTAGCTTTCCGTGGGTTAAACTCGGCATGGATTGAACATCAAAGGAATTCCCTTCTCTTTCCCAAATAATATTTTTTTTTTAACCTCAGTAGAGCACAAAAAGCTGACAGAATCCATGAGGAAGCAGGGTTGGTGCTATCCTGGAAGGTGGAAAATCAAGGGAAACACTTCTGGGAGAGGTCAAATAATTTGGATTTAAGGAAATTCTGTTCCATGTGAATTCCCAGTGCTGAGCTCTGCCCATGCTGGGAAATGCTGAGAGGAAACCTCTTGGAATTGTGAGTGAATCCTGAAATTCTCCTTATGGGATGGGCTGTAGGTCTGGAGCCATCTGACTTCCAACTCGTGTGGGGAAATCCTGAGGAAATTCCCAAAAGTCGATATTATCCAAGGATAAACTGAGGGAATTCATTCCTATGAGACTTTTTTTTCTCCCTAAAGTCCCGGAAGAGGGAGAAAATCCAAGCCCTTTCCCTTTGAATTCCCCAAATCCTCAGCTTATCCCTCTCCCCCTTCCTTCCCTGCAGAATTCCCACGGTTTGAGAGAATCTCCCAAAAGCCGCTCCCTCCCCGCCGATTCCCCAGCTGGAATTCCATCATCCCAAGCTTCCTCCCCGCCAACCCCTTCACTCAGAGCTTTTATTTTCTTGTGGTCAACCACTCTTCCCTGAAAATTCCCTGGAGGAATGATTGGATTTCCTCCTGCAGGCTTTGAACGCCTGGATTTGCGTTTTCCTTCGCAGCTCCGGCGCTTCCCGACGGGAGGAATTCCAGCTGCAGCCTTTGGGGAAACCTTGGGATAACAAAAAAGAGGGAAAGCTGGCAGCAGGAGGCTGATCCCAGTTTCCCTCATCCCAACAGCTCCCAGGCTTTGCCTAATTCCAGGCTAAATCCGACTCAGGATGAGCTTCGTGATGTTCCTGCCCTACAGCAAAAGCAAAACTTAATTAAAATTTAAATTAATTCAATTAATTAATTAAAATATAAATGCCTCTTCCTTTAACATTCCTATTCCTTGAAAAGATTCCTATTTATTTATTTTTTTAGAGACCTAAAAGCCCCAAGATCACTCTCCCACCCTGAATTTTCCACGGATTTCTGGGCTGCTAAAAAATGCTCGAATTCCGACAGGAAAATTTATGGAACTGGAAGTTCTCCCTTGCCAAACAAAAGGAAGTTTCACCACCAGCTCCAATATTAGCATTATTTTCTCTGCCTGTGGATTTTATGGAAATCTGCTTGAAAACTATTCCCTGGATCCAGCCAGTGAATATTCCTCATTCCTCATCCCACAGAAAACCGGGAGCAACTGGAATCATCTTCACTTCTTTGAGGGTGTGGGGGGAAAAACAAGAGCAGAATGATTTGTCATGGTGGGGAACGGATTGAAAATACCAGAGGGTAGGGATAGATGGGATTTTGGGAAGGAATTCCTGGCTGGGAGGGTGGGGATGGAATTCCCAGAGCAGCTGTGCCTACCCCTGGATCCCTGGAAATATCCAAGGCCACGCTGGATCACCCTGGGATGGTGGGAGTTGTCCCAACCCATGGCCAGGGTGGAATTCCAGGAAAATTCCAAAATCCTTTCCAACCCAACCCATCCTGGGATTCCGGATCAGAAACCCTCCAAAGCAATGAGGATTTATTTTCTAATTCCTAGATTTTCAGGCTTTGTGCGGAAGCCCAGCTTTCCCACGTGCCCACCCAATTTCCATTTATTCCCCAATCCCCACAGCTGCCCTCCAGCAGCTCCGGGAGTGTCGGACCCCAGGCTGTGTGTGGGACATTCCTGGCTGATCCCAGCTCCAGCCAGGGGGCTCTCAATCCCTGGCAGGGGGGTCACAGACCCAGGGACTCCTGGGGCTTTGGGTTTGACCCGTGGAACAAATCCCCACCTGTGGGTGAGGAACTAAAGGGCACCAAAGTTTCCCTGGCATGATGGTGGCGGTTTTAGAGGGAAAAGGGGAATTTTGGGGATTTTCACCCTGGGGGCTCAGGGGGTGAGATGCAGGGACTGGGGCGTTGTCCTGTGCTCCTTCCTTCTTCTCCCTGAGCCCATCTCCTTGGGGATGGTGGCACTGGGGATGGGATTGGAGTGGGATGGAACTGTGTGCCACAGGTGAGAGGCGCTGGATCATCCCTGTCAATAACTCACAGGGAATTTGTAGTGTAAAAATCAGTGCCCGCCCCAGGGGAGGGCAGAGAGTGTGCCTGGGGCTGAGCTGAGCACCCAGACAGGGAATATCGGAGAGAAGGAACAATCCAACAACCTGGAGAGCAGCGGCTGAAGACTCCGGACTCCTTCTGCAGCAGCTGGGCTGGGAAAAACAGACTTGGACACAGCCGGGGTCACCCTGAGCAAAGGAGATCCCGAGAGAACGGGAGGAATACAAAAAAAAAGGGAGAAATTCGAGTTTTGTCTGGAAATTTACAGGGCAGGAAGCCCCGGCAGCCGAGGGAACGAGGGCGGCTTGAGCTCCACCCTGGGGCTCGTGAGGAGAAATCGGAGACAAATAAAACCTGGGATTTTCCTACCTGAGCATTCCATGATCCCGCTCCAGCCGAGGGCTCCAGGTGTGTTTTACACGGCTCGGGATGGATGGATGGAATTTCCACGGCTGATGGGATTTGCTGCGTGGACAGGCCCTGAGGGGAATCCTCGTGAAAATTAAAATAATCCTTGTGAAAATTAAAATAATCCTCGTGAAAATTAAAATAATCCTCGTGAAAATAACTGGGAGCCACACGCGGAGCTTTACGGCTCCTGTCAGGAATTTGGGAAGGATTGCTCCAGGTTAGAATCCTAAAGCCAGAAAATTTGGGGTTTTCCATGATAACAAAAAAATTATCTTCACAAAATATACTGCATTTAACCTGGAACTATAAAATAAATGTTCCAAAATTAAGCAATAGCATTTAAAATTGTTATTATTTGAAAATTTAACAATTTAACAGCATTATTTAATGCTGTTAAGTAATAGCATTAAATTGTAGTTAAATAAAATTTAATTTAAATTTAAATTAAATTTAAAATTAAATAATTAAATTTAAACATTTAAATAAATTTTAATAAAAATTTAAACAAAAAAAATTAAGGTTTGAAGTAGTAAATTATAATGATTTGTATGTAACAAAATCAAAAGTTTAGAATATATTATTATTATTATTATTATTATTATTATTATTATTATTATATATTATTCACGAGTTTAAGTAATTTGGGGTAATTAGCAAAATCCACAGTACAAAACATAAGTAGCTCATCATTAAGTTTAAAATTAAAATAAATTAATTAGCATGTCGAAATAAAATAATTTAAACTTTAAAAAACCCTTAAAGACATCACTCTAAAATTAAATCATTTAAACTTTAAAAAAACTTTAAAAATCACTCTAAAATTAAATAATTTAAACTTTAAAAAATGCTTAAAAATCACTCTAAAATTAAATAATTTAAACTTTAAAAAATGCTTAAAAATATCTAAAATTAAATAATTTAAACTTTAAAAAAAACTTAAAAACTCATTTAAAATTAAATGATTTAAACTTTAAAAAACTTAAAAAATCACTCTAAAATTAAATCATTTAAACTTTAAAAAAAACTTAAAAACATCATTTAAAATTAAATAATTTAAACTTTAAAAAACCTTTAAAATATTACTCTAAAATTAAATAATTTAAACTTTAAAAAATCCTTAAAAAATCACTCTAAAATTAAATAATTTAAACTTTAAAAAATCCTTAAAAAATCACTCTAAAATTAAATAATTTAAGCTTTAAAAAAACTTAAAAACATCATTCTAAAATTAAATAATTTAAACTTTAAAAAAAATTTAAAGACATCACTCTGCGCTCCATTTTTACCTTGTTAATTTAAGATATCAAAACACAACCAGTGAAGCTGTAAATTAAATTTTTTTAAAAAATTAAACATCCAAATAAAAACAAAAATTCTCTCTCACACAATTTTAATCCTTAAAAAAAAAAAAAAAACCAAACAAAAATAAATTGGAGCCTTTGGAATTCCAGCCTGAGCTGATGATAATTAACGCCATGAATAATTAATTTTGTTTGTGAGGAATGTGATTCCACCCCAGCTGTCAATCCGTGCTCCAAGGCTGGAAATCTCCTGGAAATTGAAGGATTTCGAAGCTTCCAAAATTATAAACCAGGAAATTTTTATTTAAAAAAAAAATAAATCTCTTGGTAAAATTCAGGGTTTTTTCCCTGCTGTTGCTGTGGAATTTGTATGGATTTTAAGGAATGAGGTCCCTTTTGGAGGATGGTTTTCCCCATCTGTAAAAAGAAGCAGGAAATGTCTCCCATCCTCACGGATTCCTGCCGGGAGCAGGATGATTCAACTGGAATTTTGTGTTCTTCTTGTTGGGCGTGGCCACCGGAATCTTCCTGGGTTTTAGTGGGAGTGAAGCCGGTAAAACTCCCTGGGAATTCCTGGGAATTCCCACAGCGGCCACAATCCCTCTCCTGTTGTCTCGTTAAAGATTTGGGTTCCTCTTCAGGAAGGATTCTTTTTCCCAGAAGGATTCCTTTTCCAGGAAGTGTTCATTTTCCAGGAAGGGTTCATTTTCCAGGAAGGACTCCTTTTTCAGGAATGGTTCCTTTTCCAGGAATGATTCTTTTTCAGGAAGGATTAGTTTTCCAAAAAGGATTCTTTTTCAGGAAGAGTTCCTTTTCCAGGAAGGATTCCTTCTCCAGGAATGGTTCCTTTTCAGGAAGGTTTCCTTTCCCAGAAGGATTCCTTTTTCAGGAAGGATTCCTTTTCCAAAAGGGATTCCTTTTCAAGAATGATTCCTTTTCCAGGAATAGTTCTTTTCCCAGGATGATTTCCTTTTCCAGGAAGGATTCCTTTTTCAGGAATGGTTCCTTTTCAGGAAGGATTAATTTTCCAAAAAGGATTCTTTTTCCAGGAAGGGTTCCTTTCCATGAAGGATTCTTTTTCTAGGAAGGGCTCCTTTTCCAGGAAGGGCAGGATTCCTTTTCCAGGATGGATTCCTTTTCCAGGAAGTGTTCCTTTTCCAGGATGGATTCCTTTTCCAGGAAGTGTTCCTTTTCCAGGATGGATTCCTTTTCCAGGAAGGGAAGGATTCCTTTTCCGGGAAGGGTTCCTTTCCCAGGAAGGATTCCTTTGGAAATTTCATCTCCACCAATCCTGGTCAGTGTAGGACTTTCAGCTGCAGCAATGGATCAATCAGCGGGAATTCTCTCCTTGCCAGTTGGAAAATCCAGGCTTAAAATATTCCACAAAATGCAAAAAAACCCCTGGGTTTCATCCCCATTTTCCTTATTTTGGGCAGCAATCGGTGTTCCCATCTCCCACAGGGAGACCCAGGATGGGTCAGGGTGGAAGTGGATAAGGAATTCATGGTGGGAAATATTTGAAGGGAATAAGAAAAGCCTGGAAGTAAATATTCCTGAAAAGGAGAGCAGGGGCTTCATTTCCTCATCCAGGAGAGGGAGATTTTTCCTGAAATCCCAGTTTTTCCCCTGGAGCTGTCAGGAATTTCATCTCCAGCAATCCTGGTGGGTGTAGGACTTTCGGCTTTAGCAATGGGTCAGGGAGGATCCTTCTCACTCTCCAAAATTCCCTGACAGCAGCATGGATCCAGGGGGAGCTGGGATCCTCTCCCGATTTACAAAGGGCCAGGAGGAGAGGGAAGAGCCTCAGGCTGCTCCAGAGGAGATTGAGGTTGGATATTGGGAACAATTCCATCGTGGAAAGGGTTTTCCAGCCCAGGGCAGTGCTGGAGTCCTCATTCCTGAGAGGATTTAAAATCAATGGGAATAAATCTCTGCCTGGTGGGACTCAAAATATTTCCCATTTAACGGCTCAGCTCCCACTCCAAGGGGTCTGGGACCCTCATCCAAATATCCCAGGGATCCAGGGGGATCTGCCTGAGCTGGTTTTAATTCCACCTCTGAAAGCCAAGCTGCTTTGCCCTTGTATTTTTGTTTTCCTAATCCAGGGAATGCATTTATTCCTTGGAAGAAAAAACGTTTAGGCACAGGCAAAAAGTAATGTTTATTTCCATAACCTTTTCCAACTTTCCAGTAGGAAAATTGAACCCAAAAAAAAAAACCACCCTCAATTGCAATTACTCTTTTAATTTCCTATTTTCTTTTATTATTTTCTATTTAATTTAAAACATCAGTTTTTGGTGGTGTTTCCAAGAAAACTTTGTTACGGGGTTTGTCCCCTAAAATGAAGGAATTAAAGAGTGGGAATTAGATTTTTGGGATTCAAAGGCTGCCAAAATGTCCCACATTTGGCACAATTCAGATTTTCTTTGTTAACCACTCCTGATTTCCTCGGGATGCAATCAGACCTGACGGGGGCAGCTCGACGCCGGCCAAACCCGGCAAAATCCCAGAGAATTCCTGAAAAATTCCAGAAAATGCCAGGGTTTGGATGAGACCTGGGAAAGGGGGGAAAAACCTTGGGAGAACATGCTCCATGACTGTTGGAATGATCCTGCATCCCGCTTCCTGCCTTTGGGCGTGGCTCACACTCGATATTCCAGCAATTTCCGTGATTTTCAGCTTTGGAGTTCTGGTGGAACTGTGACGTCAGAACCCGGCTTTTGATCTCCAAGGAATCCTGGGATGGTTTGGATCAGAATGAACCTCAAGGCTCATCCAGTTGGCCACGGATGTCTCCATGGAGATGAGGTTGCTCCAAGCCCATCCAGCCTCTTTCCAGTGCTGTTCTACCAACCCAGAGATGGAATTCTGCTCGTTACCTCGTTGGAAAATCGATCATTCCAAGTGCAAGGATTATAATTCCCCCTATTCAGGCAGAGCTTTCCCTAAAACCTTGGATTCTAGGCAGCAACGCTGAAAAACTTGGATCTCCTGTGGATTTCTTCCAGCCTGGAGAAGAGAAGCTCTGGGGTGACCTCGCTGTGTTTTTCCAAGGAAAAACAGGAAAGCTGGAGAAGGAATATTCCCGTGGGACAGAGGGCCAGGACACAGGGAATGGATTCAGACACTGAGAGAGGAGGAATAGATGGGATTTTGGGGAAGGAAGGAATTCCTGGCTGGGAGGGTGGTGAGGCTCTGGGGTGGAATTCCCAGAGAAGCTGTGGCTGCCCAAACCCTGGAATTATCCAAGGCCAGGTTGGATCCACCTGGGATAGTGGAGGCTGTTCCTGCCCATGGGACGGGATGGATAAACTCCCTTCCATCCCAACCTGTTCCATGATTCCATTGAATCGTGGAATCTCAGAGCTGCCCTTGCACAGGCAGGATTTTCCCAAGGCTGGGGATGAGGAGATCCCATTTTTCCTCCCTGAGGATGGAGCACATGGCCATAAATGGATGCAAATCCTCCCAGATCCTGCAGAAACTCTGGGAATGCTCTAATCTATTCCAGAGGAGACCACATACCCACACACACACTCCAAATCCCCCTTCCCAAGTGGAAATTCCTCATTATCTCCTGGCTGGATTTGCAAATCTTGGGAAAAAAAAACAAAAAAAAACCCAAAAAATTCCCAAAAAACCCAAGGAATAGCGGAAAGGACAAAACTCTGCAGCATGAGGAGCAGTGCCAGGAATTCCTTCCTTCCGAGGGCAGCTGGGGATGTGCAGCACTGGCAGCAGCTCGTTCCCAGCAATAACAGCTATGTCATGTTCCCTGGAACGCGGGCAGCACGGAATAGCGTCGGGAAAGGAAAATAAACACGGCTTGGCTCCGGGAATCACCGGCCATAAATTCTCACCAAGGGGGAAAAAAACAACTCAGACAACTCGGGGAGCCCTCAGGCTGCAGCTGAAGGGTTTGCTGACCCCTCGGTGGTGTCCTGCTGGAATTAACATCCCGCTTTTCCAAGCTGGGATCAAGTTCCAGTGGGATAAAGCAAAGGCAAACCACATCCTGCTCCGCTTTCTGAAGCTGGACCAAGGCTGACACTCAATCTGTTTGTTCTGGGTTTAAAACTCGCTTTAATGGGTCCTTTTCCTTTTTATCCTTCTTTTTTTTCCCCCTTTTTTTTCAAAGTTGCTCGCCCTGGAAAGGAGGTGGCAACTCCCCCAAAATCCCATAAAGGTGCCGCTGCTGGCGGGCAAAAATTCCATGAATTTCTTTAGAAAATATTAAGGATCGGATCTCAAGGGGTGAAAATAAACTGAGCCCAGCAGGAGCTCTGCTGCTCTCTGTTCCCAAAGCCTCCAAACACACAGGGAGCAGCAGCTCCCAATTCCTGTAGGATTTGGGGGGAGAATTAGGGAATCCTGGAATGGTTTGGGTTGGAAGGGATCTTAAAGATCAGCTCATTCCCATGCCCAGGGCAGGAACGCAGCTGGAACCAAGAGAGTTGGGAATTTGGCTTGAATGTCATGTTCTAATTAAGGATAATCATGGAATTAGGGAATATCCTGAGTGACCCACAGGGATCATCCAGTGCAGCTCCCGATCCTGCACAATTCCACCAGGAACTCCACCTCATCCTCCCTTTGTCCAGGAAAACTGTGGAGGGAGCGACAACCTGGTGATCCCTTCTCCCTGACAATTCCAGGCACTGGGAAAGACTCAAAGGAAAACAAGAAAACTGATGGAAAATCGGGAAACTTGGAGGGAGCCTGAAGGAAGAGGCAGCCACGTTCTTCCCACTCAGCGTGTGAACCCCAACAAATCCACCTTGGAGAATTATTCCATTTGCATCCAGCACATCCCAATTCCAAGCCCTTCCCAGCTGCAGGAATGTGCTGTGATCCTCAATCAGAAACAAAGCCAAGATCCCATTTTCCAAAAAACGGGAAGGATGGGGATTTACCAAAATATGGAAGGATTTCCAAGGATGGGGATCCACCTCTTGAAAAAGCTCCTGGGATCGACCGGAGTCGAGGATGAGGAGCTGGAATGCCGAGGGAATTCCTGCAGGAGGGAATTCCCGGGCTGTAAAGCAGCAAGTGCTGAAGGCCAGGCTCCATAAATTCCCTAAATGAGATGCTGGTGACATTGCAGACCCCAGCTGTCGGATTTTCCAGCAGACCACAGCCAGTGATTTATATTCCAGGGGTTGGGATGGGGGGGAAAGGGGGAGAGGGATGGGGGAAAGGGAAAAGGGGAGTGGCTGTGGATGTTTGTGTTCCGAATGAATTCTTTTCTTCAGGAAGGAGGAGGAAAGGAAAGAGTGGCTTGGTTTTGGTGATGGGAAGGGAAAAAAGGGGGAAAAAAGGGGGGAAAAGGGGGGAAAAAGGGGGAAAAGGGGGAAAAAGGGGGAAAAGGGGGAAAAAGGGGAAAGGGGAAAAAAGGGGGAAAATGGGAAAGGAGAAAAAAGGGGAAAAAGGGGGAAAGGGGGAAAAAGGGGGGAAAAAAAGGGGAAAAAAGGGGGAAAAAGGGGAAAAAGGGGGAAAAAGGGGACAAAGGGGAAAAAGGGAAAAGGGGAACAAGGGGAAAAGGGGGGAAATGGGGAAAAATGGTGAAAAAAGGGGAAGGGGGAAAAGCGGGGGAAAAGGAATATTGGAATATTTATGTTTCACTTTGTTCTTTTCCCAGGAGAATTCCAACTCTCAGAATCCAACTCTCAGATTTCTTTGGGAGTCAGAAGCAAATTCCCAGCTGGTGCAAGCACCGAGGAACTTTTGGGAATGCTGCCACCAAAGCCCAAGATGTTGGAATTTTGTTGCTAAAACTCCTGATGGTTTTAAAGGCAATCCTAAGGGTTCTGAAGAGAGGGATAAACCAATGGAATTCCAGGACATTGAGAAGAGGAATTGGAGATTTTCAGCAAATGCAGAGGGGTGAATGAAGGGATGGGAGAGATGGGAAGGAGCAGGACCTGCAGATTCCACCAGCGTGTCCAGGGCATGGAACGGAACTGGGAAGGGCCTGGAGAATTCCTGAGGAAGCTGGGAATGTTCCCCTGGAAAGGAGAAGACTCCAGGGAGAGCTCAGAGCCCCTGGAGGGGCTTCAGGAGAGCTGGAGAGGGATTTGGGATGAGGGATGGAGGGACAGGACACAGGGAATGGCTTCAGAGTAGGATTGGATGGGATCTTGGGAAGGAGAGGAGAAGCTTTGGGGTGACCTCACTGTGACCCTGCAGGACCTGGAGGAGCTGCAGGAAACATGGAGAGAGACAATTCCCAAGGGATGGAGGGACAGGACACAGGGAATGGCTTCAGAGTAGGATTGGATGGGATCTTGGGAAGGAATTCCTGGCTGGGAGGGGCTGGGCTGGAATTCCCAGGGATTTGTGGCTGCCCCAGGATCCCTGGCAGTGTCCAAGGCCAGGCTGGATCTCCTTGGGATGGTGGGAGGTGTCCATGCCCAAGGCAGGAGGTCTCTCCTGGGGATTTCAGGTCCATCCCAACCCAAACCATTCCAGGCTTCCTTGAGCAGATTAAAATCTCCCCTGGCTGCTGCTGCCCTTCCAATCAGGAGAAATCTCAAATATTGGTGATTTGGGGCATAATCGGCCTTTTCCCTCCCTCACCGAAGGCTCCACGAGGAATTTTAGGGAAAGGAGGATTGTGCTGCTCAAACTCACCAGAGGATGGATCCCAGGAGGAGCCGGACCTTTCCCACCCTCAGCCAAAAAGTCTGGAAGGCTGCACGGATTTTGGCAAATTGTGCCAAGGAATGTTCCCGGCTCCAACTCGGGCTGAGCAAACTGCGAGAACAATCCATGGGCAACAATCACCTCCACAAAGCATTCCTGGAAAATCTTTGGGAATTTGTTGCTCCTGCCTGCGGGGGGATTCAGAAAGAAGAAAACAGTGGGATCGATTGGGATGGGATAATTTTTTATTTAATTAAATTTAATGGCAGGGTGGGGGTTGCTGCCTGCTCCGTTAATCTGATGAAAGCAGGCTGGAATTTTGGGAATGGGGGCCAGTGCAGGTGTAAGCGTGTGATGGCGACGTTGGAATGGGATGAGGAAAACTTCCCTTTCCTGTCAGGATCGTGCTGCCAAACATTTCTGGTCACGCAGCTCCGAGAGCCAAACGAGGCCTGAAAACCACAATAAAGATGGAAAAATATCCTTTGGGATAAAGGCAAAGATCAAAAAAAATAAAAAAAGGGATGTGAGGAATTATTAACAATGGAAGTGCTGAGGATGGATTGATGGGAGGTGATGGAGGGTTATCAAATCCAGGGAAAAGGAAAAAGGGATTGGCTCCCTGGTTTCAGTGGGAGGACCAGAGAGGCTCAAATTAAATCAGCAATCGGAGTATCCAGCAGGAATTCCTTGCCGGGGAATCCATGGATGCCTGGAAGCAGCAGGATTCCATGAGCAGATGGATCTCCAGCTCTCCTGACAGGGATCATCAGGGAGAAGAGCCATGGACAGCGGCCCTGTTCCCATTTCCAGGAGCCAGCGGGGGGCAAGGAGGGGCCCTGGGGCATTCCATGGTCAGACATGGATTTGGGAAGAGAAATCCATGGAAGCGACAGACCTAGGAAATGAAATTCCACTCACTCCTCTCCAAGGAGGGATAAGATGATGGATGGATGGATGGATGGATGGATGGATGGATGGATGGATGGATGGATGGATGGATGGATGGATGGATGGATGGATGGATGGATGGATGATGGATGGATGGATGGATGGATGGATGGATGGATGGATTTGGGTGATGGATGGATGGGATGATGGATGGATGATGGATGGATGATGGATGGATGGATGGATGGATGGATGGGTGGATGGATGGATGGATGGATGATGGATGGGTGATGGATGGATGGGTGGATGGATGATGGATGATGGATGGATGGATGGATATGGATGGATGGATGGATGGATGGATGGTATGGATGGATGATGGATGGAGATGGATGGATGGATGGATGAGGATGGATGGATGGATGGATGGATGGATGGATGGATGGATGATGATGGATGGATTGGATGGATGGATGGATGGATGGATGGATGGATGGATGGGATGGATGGATGGATGGATGGATGGATGGATGGGATGGATGGATGGATGGATGGATGGATGGATGGATGATGGATGGATGATGGATATGATGGATGGATGGATGGATGGATGGATGGATGGATGGATGGATGGATGGTGATGGATGGATGGTATGATGGATGGATGGATGGATGAGGATGGATGGATGGATGGATGGATGGATGGATGGATGGATGGATGATGGATGGATGGATGATGGATGGATGATGGATGGATGGGTGGATGGATGGATGATGGATGGATGATGGATGGATGGATGGATGGATGGATGGATGATGGATGGATGATGGATGGATGGATGGATGGATGGATGGTGGATGGATGGATGGATGGTATGGATGGATGTGATGGATGGATGGATGGATGGATGGATGGATAGGATGGATGGATGGTGATTGGATGGATGGATGATGGATGGTATGGATGGTGATGGATGGATGGATGGATGGATGGATGGATGGGATGGATGGAATGGATGGGATGGATGGATGGATGGATGATGGATGGGATGGATGGATGATGGATGGATGTGGATGGATGGATGGATGGAT